>CM051826.1:68931672-71388313 GCA_028451465.1 Erethizon dorsatum
GTAAATTCACTACATATCATGTTTGCTTTTTGGTCTTTTTTGCTTTTGTGAAGGTCGTCAGAGATCTGTCCATTCCATATCCAAAGGACACAGTCGTGTTCTGAACTTAGTCTATTTTTCAATGGCATTTGAGATCACTAAAGTTTGCGTGCCCTTCCTTCTCAGTCTCCTTTTCTGGCTCTTCCTCCTCATTTCCTGGGGCGGTAACCCTAGAGTTCAGGGCCAGGCTAGCTTCCATCTCCATTTGTGCTCTTTCCCTGGGTGATCACATAGACTCCATGGCTCTCACTGCAGGGCTTATGTCTCTACTCCTGAAGTCACTCCTCAGTTCATATTTGTTGCCTTGTTCATATTTATTCATCCTTTCAGGAAATATGAAGGAAATAGTAGATCTCTCCATGGATGTTAAATCAAGAAATCAAGAGCTTTCTGAGGTTCTTCATAAAACATTCAAAAATTATTGAAAGTAGAAGGAGTCTAAGGAGATTGACTGGGAAGACATACATGATTTAGCAAAGTTGGGATGGCGAATCTTTCCTTTCATTATGGGTTGCTCTGTTTCTAGTGTTTCTAAAGTGTTTACAGAGCATGTCATCAAAATCAACATGGTGGTTGTAAAATGGTACTTCCCCAAGTCTCTAAATTCGACTAATGGAATCAGAACGATCAGGGTTTATTGTCATATATCATAGATTTCAGGAAATGTTGTTAGCTATAGAGTTACTTTTAGGTATTACTTGGTCTGCATTCCCTTGGTTTTTATGTTTGGTTGTTGTTCTTTTCTTGTGTTTATTGTATCTGGTCTTCACTTTGAAGTTTGCTTTTGTCACTGAATCAGAGGATACTTGCTCATTGGTAGCTATATAATTTTCTTGGTTCTTGTGTTGATTTAAAGTGTTCAGATCCTACTTATGTGGAACTATGACCAGAATCTGAGATATTTTTGCAGGTTTTAAAATAGACTTTGCTTTTCAGAAGAGTTATAGGTTCATAGCAAATTGAGAGGGAGCGTGTTCTCTGTCCTTCTACCCCCACACGTGCAAAGCTTCTTCCATTGTCAACAGGTTTTTTAAAGTTTATTTTATGTTTGGTATAGGTCTCATATTATATCATGCATACTCTATTTTGAGAAGTTCTATTCCTTTCTAAATGAATGTAGTTTTTCTCACTCGAAGTATTAAAATTATAGGAAAGTATATTAAAATCCTTATTACAAGAGAGAATGATTTTTTTCAAAGTCACCTTACATTTTTAACAGGTTTTACTTTAATATATTTCACGATTATATTCTTGAGTATAAAAAGACCCCTGGCTATTATATCTTTTTTAGATACTGTACCTTTCATGATTATAAAATATTCTTCTTTGTCCTTTTTAAAATGGTTTTCACCTCAAAAACTACTTTCAATGGTATTGTTACAGCCACACCCGTTTTCTTTTCTTCTTTCCTTTGACTTTATATTAGTATGAAAGTCTTCATTTAATTGTTCAGTTTAACCTTTATGTGCCAGTTTGCTTCTGATGGTCTGTTATAATAATTACACAAGTGGATATTAATTCACAGAATCAAAGAATTTGAGTTACTTAAACTACACGGCTTCACTTTTCTGTAACAACTGATGGATTTATTTTATTTTCATCAAATGATTTTTTAGTTGATCTTTCTTAATGGCTCTTATTTCTTCTTATTCTAGTACTGGTCTGGTGTTAATGTGTTTTATTCAGTTTATTTTCTCCCATATTATTTATGTTATATATTTTACAAAATATCTATATATTTGAAATCTAATGAAGAATTAAGCAATAACCTTTGCCCTTATAAAAGATATATTTGGGATATTTGTAGTTAAATATCCTCTACTAGCTTTCCATCCACCAAATAGGTACAGGAAGATATTTTTTATCATTTTGTTTCAATTTCAGCCATCTTTATTTTATGTTCATCATAATACTCCTTTTGCATAAAAATCTAATCTTGTTTGAGCAATGTCATACTTTTACTAATTAAGTGTGTATGTTGGAATTTTGTTTGTTGCCTCAGTTCTCTTAGTTTTCTGCTAATCCCGTTAATAGGAACCGTCTCATGCGTTTGCTGAGCTCAGGCCTCCCACTTGAGCTTTGGGTCCTCCTGCCAGGCTCAGCGACCTTCCCTGATCTGGTGTAATCCCAAGCTAGAGAGACAGGAGTGTGCACAAAGGTACTGTGACACAGCAGAGCAGAGGTGGGATGCCAGGACTAAAGTGTGTGAGTTCCCAGAGAGAAGGTGCTTAGGATGGCACATTCAGGCCTCACAGGGGTCTACTATTATACACTCCTTCCGTAGCATTTTTATCAAGACATAATCCATATACTCTACACCTAACCCATTTAGAGTGCCCAATTCAAAAATTTTTATTGTATTCACGGAATTGTGCAAAATTACCACAATCAAAATAAAAATTCTGTACCTTTTTTTTGTGTGTGTGGGTACCGGGGGTTGACCTCAGGACCTCACGCGCCAACAGGCGCCCGCGCCGCTGAGCGATATCACCGGCCCTTTTTCGTATGTGGGTTCTGGGAGTCGAACTCGGGCCCTCTCGCTTGCCAGGCAGGCACTTATGCCGCTGAGCCATCTCACTGGCCCCTGAGTTTTTACTTATAAAGAATCTTATTGGTTATGAGTCTTAAAAAATGGGAAAGTCATCTAGAGATGAAGGGGGGAGAAGACAAAAGGAAGGGGAAGTAAAAAGAATTATGGTGTGTTATGTGCATGTACTAATGAGGAATGTAATCATTATGTACTGCAAAAATGTAGTAATAAAAGTTTAAAAAATAACTTAGTAAAACAAAAGCTTTATTCTTATTCAGATACAACGAGGCCTACAGGAGATGACTGTTGCCTTGAATAGTTTGCTAATCACAATCCTAAAAGGAAGGGACATGCAAGCCAGACAGGGGCATATGAAAATCACCTGGGTTGATCAGGATGCAAAGTCACAAAGGGCATAGAAAGGAAACTGTGTTGTAGATTCCACAAGAGAGGCAAGCCAGAGTAAGCTGATTTGTGACTGGCAGATTTAAATAACTTCACAACACTCCCCTCTACAAGGTATAGGGGCTTCCTCTAGTTGTCTAGTATCTCGTCCTGAAATAATTTAGGCAGGGGAAAATTGAGTCCCGGAATGCAAGAGCTTGATAGAAGAGGTGGCTGGGAGTGTGGGCTCTGGTTGGATGGGGTGATCTCAGAGGGTCCCTTGCTATCACTAGTAATTAACTCGCAGACAAGCTGCAGTTTGTCCTGGGGCAGCAAGCATATAAATATCAGGGCATCAGGAATACCTACAATAAAAATATATGGTTAATATGGAGCTAAATGAAACTTGGTGTGCTTTTGATTTACATGTCCCTGCTGCATGGACCTTCTCATTCGATGTAATTTGACTGAATGTCTTCTGTATGCCAGGCATCATTCTAAACACAAGGGTATTACAGTTTATATCTGGATGTCCTCCCAAAGCCTCAGGTGCTCATAAGTGGGGCTTTGGGAAGGTGATTGGGTCATGAGAATGTGAGATTAATCAGTGGATTAGTCCTGATGAGTTTATAACAAAATGTGATGTTGGTAGGAGAAGTCTGGTGGGAGAAGGCAGGTCAGTGGGGCCTGGCCTGGAAGGGTCTATCTCCCTCCCTCCTTCCTTGATCTGACTCTCTTCTCTGCTGCCTGTCACGAGCTGTTTCTCCTCTGTCATGCCCGTGTGCCCTGCCGCCGCACCTTGGAGCCAGCTGATGATGGACTGAAACCTCTACAAACTGTGAGCCAAAATAAACCTTTCCTCCTTACAGCTGTGGCTGTTGGGAATAGGGTCTCAGCAATGAGAAAGTAACTGAAACCAAGGGATATAGCAGTGTCTCATTCTTTTGTGGACTGCTGCTACAACATGTCGTAAACTGTGTCTTATAAACAACAGACAATTATTTCTCACAGTTCTGGAGGATTTAAGTCTAAAATCAGTAGCATACTTGGTGTCTGACCAGGACCCACTTTCTATTTCATAAATTGTGCTTTCTCACTGTCTCCTCACATAGTGGAAGGGGGAATGAACTCCCTAGGATGTATTTTATAAGGACACTAATCCTCTTCCTGAGAGCTCTTCTCATAAAGCTCTGCTTCCCACCTTATAACATCACCTCAAAGGATGGGATTTCATGAGAAGAATTTGGACTTACAGAAACATTCAGATCATAGTATGCAGTGACCCAGGGGAGACCCTTACACTTGTGACACCTCTGAACTTGGTAGATTACATAATCAGTAAACAATTTTTAGTGTCAAATTTTGTGATGAAGTCATAGTCATCTGATCAGGCATGATAAGTGTTTTAGACAGGGAAGAATGACTAAAGCCTCTCTGAGGAGATGGCCCTTAGCAGAGAGGGGGATTGCAATGGAAGTCAGCTGTAGGAAGAACCGAGACAAAGGAATTCCAGGCCAAGGGAGCAGCAGGCACACTGATCCTCAGCTCACACAATCTTGGAAAGTTCATTGAACAGAAGGCTGCAGAATGTGCTGGCAGCATGGGGAACTTGGAGGAGAATGATGTATGATAAATTCAGGGAGTTAGCCATGAACAAGTTCTGCAAAACCTTGTGAAGATGATGTCCAGTGCTAATGTCCTGGGGAACGTAAGCCAAATAACACAAATTTAAAACAACACAAGAAGCAACATTTAATTGTCTCCTACTTCTGGGGGCTAGAAGTCCACAATCAAGGTGCTGACATGGCTGTTCTGCATCTGGGTGAAAGGGAGATGCTCTATTGCCTCTTCCTAGCATTGAGGGTTTACTAGAAACATTTGACTCATAGGTGTATGGCTGCAAATGGCTTTCTCCCAACCGGCTCTGTCATCACATCTCTGTCCTCTTACAAGAACATCAGTCATGTTGGATTATGGGCGTGCACATATCATAATTTAGCTAATTACATCTTCAGTGTCATTATTTTCAAGGAAGTTCACCTGAATCTAAGGTACTAGAGATGAGGATTTCAGCATGTATTTTTTGGGGGGAGGGCACAATTCAACCCAATACAAGGGGATTGATTATTAATAGTTTAATAAGCATTAAATGTGCTTAAATTATGTGATAATTAAAATTGCTTAAACTATGTGATAATTCCCACAACATTAACTTGGTAGAGCTTGCTGATTAAAATGATGTGGAGGGATTAAGGGGAGAAAGGTGTCTGAGGGACATTCCTGGTTCTCTGTCCTTAAGAGCTGGAAAATTTGTGTGGCCTTTTAGTAAGATGGATAAGACCAAGGGAAGGATGTTCGATGATGCACAAAAGTGGAGGGTTCCATTTTTAACATGGTAAGTCTAAATATCTGTTTGAATAAAGTCATTGGAATTTCACATCTGATTCTTGGATAAATATCCCAGGATGGAGATGTGCCCTTGGATTTCTTGGCATTCCAGTAGGTGTTTCAAGCTAGCAGAACACAGAAGGTGAAGAAGAGAATATAGCCAATGGGCTGAATCTTAAGTGCATCAATACTGGGGGAGAAATTTTAAGTAATTAAAGTGAGGAGAGAAAGTAATTGGTGCAAAGCACTTAGAGAGGGCAGTGTCATCAATATCAAGAGGAAGGAGAGAACGTTGCATCCACGCACACACTCTGGCCAACAATTCAAATGGGATTTAAAGGGAGTAAGGCAAAAATTTTGGTTAATCCAAACTCATTTGCATCCAATGATGCGCGAGGTATATGATATAATACTTTCAAAGATTCAATATTAGTTATAAACTATCCATGTAAAATGAAATTTTAAATAATTTGATGTGCATTGCTTTCTGTTTTAATCTGGAATAACACTGTTTTTATCATAAAAAGAGAAGCAGAATTCACAGCTATGAAGTATAGGCTTTTCCTCATTTAACAGCTGAGTTCCATTCCTGCGACTAGGTTGTTAAATGAATTGGTTGCTAAATGAGGAATTATATGTGGTATGTACATTACAATATTCAGAAAAATGAAATGGTCAAAGAAAACTGCAACTTGATAACTTTGCTTTTATCAGCATAACTCTTATGTGCAGTACTGTAATGTATACTAGAACATAAAACTATATACTGTACTGTACAGTACCATCAACAAAAATTTATAGTACCTTACTGTAGAAGAAGCCACCATAAAGCCGTAGTGCACCTTACATTGCTATATCATTATTCCCGATGCAGATTGAAAGTCTAAGGTTGAGTTGCAAGTTTGAACAGCCATTAAATAGGTAGGCTGTTAAACAAGAAATATCTGTAGAAGTGAATACACATTCTTTATGGGCAAATATAAATAAATGTTTATATATGTATATTATATGTATACTCTGTGCATGTATGTATGAAATGGTGTTTATAATTATTTTGGCTACCAGTGTATTCTGTTAAGAAATTAAACAAATAAAAAATGTCCAACAAAGGATTTATACTCTAAATATGTGAATAACTCCTGGAGCCGAATAAAAATTACACAAATAGATAACAAATAAGCAAAAGATATTAACATAAATAGTGATGTGGCTGATAAGCATTTTAAAAATTGTCAAAACATAGAACCATAAAGAATATTCACAGATAAATACAATTTTAAAATACATAAAGAATAATAATTAACAACCAACATGAACAGAGACTCAAAGATCAAAGGAAAAGGGATATTTTGACAAGGTAGTTCTATCATGTTTTTCAAATGATGTGTACAGTCAGGAAGTTTAAATTCTGGAGAAAAACAATAAAAATCTTGGCACTGACTTAGTACAGTGAGGATTCTTGAGTGGCATAGTAACATTGGGCAATGATTAGGTTATAAAATGGATCTAGGACTCATCACAGAGGAAAGCAGATTTACACAAGCTGTGCCAGTGAAAATTAATTCCATGGAACTTAGTCCACATTTATACCTATTTGACTGTCTTAGATACTTTCTCTCATTGTTGAGACAAAATACCTGACACCCAAAGTTAAAGAGGGAAAGATTTATTTAGCTCACAGTTTGTAGAGGTTTTAGTCCATAATCGGCTGGCTCCAAGGCAGGGTGCCATATGCCAAAGGGGCAACAGTTCATAGCAGCAGAAGACAGCAAAAGCAATGAGAGAGAGTGAAATAAGTCTCTGTTCCTTATATTGTATCCAGTCTACTGGAAGTAGGGTGATGCCAATCCAAATCAGTGGACTGATCCAGCAATCACCCACCCTTAATCCCAGCACCCTTAAGCCCAGCATTGCACTACAAATCAATTATACACTCTAGATTCAGCCACCTTTGAAAAATCCCCATGATGCAGAAAGTTTTGGGGGGACATCTAGACACAAACCATAGGATTCCACCCCTGCCCCCCCAAAGACTCATGGACACCGCTTTACACAAAAGGCATTTAGTTCACCTCTAAGAGTTGCCAAAATCCTAACAGTTTCAGCATTGTTCAAATGTCCAAGTCAAAAGTCTTCTCTGAGATTTAAACTCTTAGCTGTGAGCCCCTGTACAAATGAAAAGAAAGTTAAACATTTCCAACATTCAATAGCACAAGATAAACATTAACATTCCAAAAGTTACAAACAGGAGGATACAAAGGAATGGGACCAAAGCAAGTCCAAAATCCAGCAAGTCAAACATTAAGTCCCGCAGTTCCATGTGCAGCATCTGAGGCAATCTGTGGCAAGATGTGAGCTCCGAAGGGCTTGGGTGCCTCTGCCCCCACGGCACTTCTGGTGGTTGTAGCTCCCATTGCTTTTCTCTTGGACCTGTTCTGCTCCCTCCTTGCAGTTTTCCTCAGACAGTTTTCCTCAGAAGCCATGTTTCTGGCTTCTCCAAACTTCTGGGGTCTCCACTGGACCTTTGGCTTCACACTCACAGCTTCACACACTGCCATCACACTACTTGGCTTCCCAGGCCTTCTTCTGAAATCTGTATGGAAGCCTTCCTAACCCCACAACTCTTGCATTCTGCATGCATCTAAAGCCAGTGCCACATGGATGATGCCAAGGTCTGCTGACAGCTATAGCAGTAGCCAGGCTTCCCTCTCTCTTGGCTATAGGAATTGAGTGTCTGGATCACTGAGCACTCTGAATCCAATTATGAGTAAAAAATTCTCTAGATTGTTGCCATTCTGGCACATGGTGTGGTCATTGCCATTCTGGAACATGGTGCTCTTGGGCTTTCTTCACAAAGCAAAGTCTTTCACTTTTGCAATTTTCAGGCTGCAAAGGGTAGAGTCCTACTTCTTCTTGTGATGCCCTCATGCCATCTTTTCTATTCTTCTGTTTCTTCTCAGCAATCAAGATCTCCTCTGCTCTAGCTTTTCAGCACACAGCTTTACTGGACCTTTCTTCCTGGCCAAACTCACAAGGTTTTACATCATTCTGCTGGGATCTTTGTTCTTGATTTTCAACATAGATCTTGCTAAAAGCCTCTAACAGTACCCATGCCATGGCCTCAACATTAGACTGCCTTGAAATTTCTTCTGCACCATTTATTAGTCCACTCCCCTGAATTTCAGCCTCAGGCAAAGTGTACATGAGCAAAATGCAGACAAACTTTCTGCCAAGCCATAACACACATCATCTGAACTCCAACAACCAATGCAGTCCTTCTTCCTAGCAGAAACTTCCTGAGCCTGGTCTTTATAGGCAGGATCTCTTTCGGCCTTGTGGTCTTCTGAGCTCTTACCAGAATCTCCCATACAGTACAGCCTCAGACTTTCCAGCACTACTTTTTTGATGGGCATCTTTGAACCTTTCCGAACTTTTCCCATAAACCAGTCTCAAAGGCTCCTGAACCACATAGTCAGTTATAGTCACAACAATGACCCCACTCCTGGTACCAAATTCTATGTTAGTTACTTTTCTGTCATTGCTGGGACAAAATACCTGACACCCAAAGTTAAAGGGGGAATGGTACATTTAGCTCATAGTTTGTAGAAGTTTCAGTCCATAATCAGCTGGCTGTCTGGCAGGTGGCATATGGTAGAGGAGCAAAAGTTCATGGTGGCAGAAGACAGCAAAAGAAACAAGAAAGAGTGAGATAAGCCTCTTTCTGTCCCTTATATTTTATCTAGTTTACCTGGATTATGGAGGTGCCTGTCCAATCAGTGGGTTAATCCAGCAATCAACTACCCTTAATCTCGGCACCCTTAATCCCAGCATTGCACTACAAATCAACCACACACTCTAGATTCAGCCACTTCTGCAAAAGCCCCATGATGGCATGAAGCTTTTGGGAGATATCTAGACACAAACCATAACAATTACTTTTTTATACTATTAGCTCTTCATATCTCTGAGGTTCCCTGCTCTCTTTTCCCCTGCATTATTACATAGTCTCTGGACTTTGCCAGACAATTGGGCAACTACATTTGGCAAATGTATATGTAGTTGAACTGTTTTGTTGAAACTATCTAATTTATATTCAATCAAAAAGGAACTGTGAGATGAATATAACAATTTGTTACATATATAATATGAATTCTTAACTATATAAAGATCTTGTACTTGCAATTTTACACAATCTGTTCTTGTATTCACTCTGAATTTCCCTAGCACAGTCAATGCCAGGGGCAGAAATGATTCAGGAATTTTCTCTGTCTCTATCCCTTTTTCCCTCATCTTAAATATTTCAAACATCAGAACAACATATTGGGTTCTCACAAACACTTTGTCTCATAGAAGCTGAGAAATCTTTAAATTTCACAAATTGTCAAAAAAGGCAATGTCTGACTTCAAATAAGCAATTAATCTTATATTAAATTTATATTTTTGTTAATGTAATATCAAATAAGATGCTGTTTTAATGTTATTAAATGTTGCTAATGAATTTTTTCAAACTTTAAAAGAACGTGTATCATGTAAAGCTTTTCTAAAATATATACAAGACAGCTTCTAACTTTATTTTTTAATGTTATTATAAGTTTCATACAATTCTAGTAAGAATTACTCCCCCCTCCAAAATAAAAAAAAAAAAATTTTACAGATCAGTATGCTTTTTGGATAAGATAGAATAACCTAAATAAAATACATAAAGTTGAACTCAATATTAATATACCATGGCCAAGAATTATTTAGGTCAGCAAAGCAAATAATGATTAATATTAGGAAGAATGATAGATCAGATGAACTTACCAAATAGCTACTAATAATAGCAACTGCTACCTGCTCTTTCCATGGGACAATATTTTTCACAATATATGATGTAATTATTTCAGGTTGTCCTTACTATAATTCCTTATAGCATAAGAAGTTAAGTAATTCATAGATCACACAGAAAATGATGGAGATGGGAAAAGAATCAAAGCTGCCTACATCTGCAGTGTTGATGACTCTCATATTGAAATCACATATGATCTTTCTTGTAACTTTAACCACAATATAACTCTTAATCTATAAGATTCCTGATAGTAAATGAGCATATTTCAAGCATGATGAACACAATTCATGCATCAACCTCAAAATGAACAGTTAAATACTAAAGTCACTGTAATTAAAATAAGCAACAAAAAAGTGAGCTGTTATCACAAGTTTAGTTAAACATTGGCCTAGAAATTCCACCTAGTTGACTAAAACACAAAGCATAATTTTTAAAAAGATCCATTATACATTTAGCTAAAATCCTAGATGAAAATAAATTTTGATACATTAATGAGTAAAAGTGGAAAATTCAAACGCACACCTATTTGACATAAGAGAGTGTGGAGGACTGCCACGTCACCCTCCCCCAGGCCTAAATGTGATTGTGCTTGCTTGTGAGCAGAGCAGGCTGCACAGAGGTGATTCCCTAAATTGGCTTCCAGTTTAAGTAATGAGTCTGGCCAAGGCTGTGTACCTGTCTTCATGATAGCAAGCAGTAATATGTTGGGTTAGCATTGCTTCCTGCTAACAGCTATAGTTTAGACCAGATGAGCAGGCTGTGAAGCTGGGGCTGAGATATGGGATAACATCTATGCTGAGGCCTGTGTGACTCCAGAAAAAAATTCCTTCCCAGAACTGACTACAAAACAGGTTACTCATGAACCATAACCTGAATCTGGCTGTTTTGTCCCTTTTGCGAGAATGCTTTGTGCCCTCTTTTGCAAGCCTTGCTTGCCTGGCCACTTGTCTAGCATGTCTAGCCATAATCCCCTTGCCATTTTCCTCAAAGTAAATGTGCTTAATAAATAGCGAGGTTCTGGCTGCCTAGTGGCCTTTTGTTCCTCGTGAACAACTGGCCATCCCAGATCCCCACTGCACTATTTGTCTCTTGTTCTTTCTTTTCACCATACACCATAGCACCTTGCAGGGAACTGGGGACTCACTGAAGGGGTCCCTGGTAAGAGAGAAGTGATTTATAAAATTTAAAAAATAGAATATTTCAATAATTATAGAATTTTAAATGTATTGTTTTAATTGTCATAAAACAAAATTGAAAATTAAATAACTAGAGAAATATATAAATTAGAAAAATTAAGGAGTAATATTATACATTGGTAAATAGCTTGCACAAATTGATAAAATTATTCTCATTATAAAGACATGTATAAATCCCATAAAGACACATTTTACAAATTAGGATGTAAAATGGCTCTATGTATAAAAATGTTTAGTTTAGCACCAGTTGAAGAAAAAATAGTTTCATAAAATATTGTTATGTTTAACCTGTTCAATTTGTCTGTTTGTCTATTTGAAAATAGCTGCAGTATTCACAAGATTATAGGGCAATAAGTACTTTCATAAGTAACTGATGCAGGGTTAAAAACATAAACTTTGAGTGAGTAAATTAGAAGTAATGATTCAGTTTTTTTTAAATTCTTTGATTCAGCACTTCAACTTTCAGGATACAAAAACTTGTAAAAATCAAAATGAATATGTAAACATATTCATGTGAGTAACACATAAAAATGAAAAAAGGAAGCAATTATCCAAATTGGAGAGTTGGTCAAGTGGGTGGCAATACAACTTAGACAATATAATAATAGATGTTTGATTTAATACCTAAAATTCTTGCAATAATATATTTGAACTGCCTCTTAGAAAACTTAGATCTAATAAATTATTACAGAATAGTTGGTATACCATATGCTTAAATTTGGACATTTCTAAATATTTGTTCTATTTATATTTTCTAATATTAATTCCATAACATGAATTAACTATAAAATATAAAAATAGAAAAAAACTAAAATTCCTCCATGTACATGCATACATAGCACATATTTAGCCTATATTAGAGAAATAATAAATAAAGTTAAATTTAACTGAAATTATTAATAATAGTTATTTATGATTCTATTTAAGTCTTTTTTTTTTTAAGTTTTCTAACTCCATTTCAGGAATTCTCTATAGTGAATATACTTAGAAGATTTACAAAGGCCAACTGACAGATGAAAAACTGTTTAACCTTACTACTAAAGGGAAAAAATAAAATCAACACAAGGTAAAGTTCCCACCAAAATTATTAGCATTTCAGGAGTTGAATATTTATGCATATATATGTGTGTGCTACAAACAATATGTGTATGCATACATATACATAATATACATGTATAAAATAGAGAGGGTCCCTGACTTATTATGGTTCCATCTATGATTTTTTTACTTTACTATGGTAAAAAAGCAGTACCTATTCAGTAGAAACCATATTTCTAATTTTGAATATGGGTTTTCCCCAGCTAGCACTGTGTGCTACAATCTTCTTGGGATTCTGGGCAGCAGCATGGAGCTGCAGCTCCCAGATCAGTTGCGTACATGATCATGAGGTCCTGCACTCTACAGGGCACCCTGTTGCTGATGTTTGGTAGGTTGGGTGTATTAGATGCATTTTCAATGTATGATATTTTCAATTTATGATGAGTTCAAAGAAGGACATAACTCTCTTATTACAGGCACATACTCATAATATGCTTATAGTGTGGATTATATTGATAATATAATAATGTGCATATATTTTTATCAAACAAGGGTGCTTTGAGACAGCATTTTAGCAACATTTTCACAGAACTGTGAAAAACAAAAATGGTATCTTTGACCCAGTAATTTTACTTACCAGCATCTCTTTCTTTTAACCACTGATGTGAGCCCACACTTACATAAGAAGATCACAGATGGTGGACGGAAAGGGTCAGAGGGTTTCATCCCATGGACCCAGGCTTTAATCTTGGCTCAGTTTGGTTAGCTATGTTGCGCATATCACTTAACATCTGAACCCTCAATTTCTTCATAATTAAGATGGATATAGTGAAAGCAAATCATGTTGAGGATAACAGAAAATGCCTGCAAATGAATGGTCTCCCGCAGGGCTCAGTGTGTAATCGGCACAGATTTTGCCACATCTACATGTGTACTTATGACTACTGCTAAGGAAATATTGTCAGCAGCCTAACTGTTAGATACCAGACAGCAGCTGAATAAATTGACAGAAAAGCATTTATTCATGTGAGGAAGTGTTCATGATATTTCAGAGTGTACAACAAAATCATATATAAACGTATGATCAAAATATTAAACAGCTATTTGAGGGTAGTGCGATTATTGGTGATCATCATGTTTCTTTGTATTTTCCCAGTGTATGTTGTACAAAAAGTGATATTAAGCAAATTGAAAAGCAATAATATACCCTGTTACTTCTTAATGTTTGTTCACATTCCTCCATTTTAACATGATTGCTTCCAGCTTTATGTGTTCCCTTTCAATATTTAATCTATGTTTCTGCATATTTTTATGTTTATTTTAGCTCAAGTATACATACAGCTTTATGTTCTATCATTCTTTGTATGTATTTAAAATTTTCCATGTTGTTTTTCCAGTTTTATTTTCATCATTTTAATGGCTACCTTCTATCACACTGGGTTAATGTGAGATATTTACTTAAGATAATAATAGATTTGATTATTCCCCCATTATATTTTTTCCATAAAAATCACGATTTCACAAAAATCTATGTGTATGCAATTTATTTCAATTTGTCCATACTTCTTTCTCAGAATAAACCTCCAGGCGTGGGCGTATGCTGTTAAAAAAGAAGAGATTTTGGGGAATTTCATTAACTTGTAATACTCTTGTGTCCAAGATAACTGCTCCAATTCACCACATCATCAGTTATACCACACTGTATTCTGCCAAAGTCCCACCACGAACATTTTGCTTTTTAACGAAATATTACATATGCTACCTTTGTAACATAAGAATTGCCCTAATAAGATGGACACTACCTTAATTTTATTTTAGATGGATATTTTTTGGAATTAAATATTTGACCACAATTTCTAACATACTGTGTTGTTTGAGTTCTTTATTCAAACTATGTGTTAATTTATCACTTTTATGTCTTCCATCTTTATTACTGGATCTTGACTCAAACAACTAATTGTAAAAATAAATTTTAAGCAGATTTTTTAATGAACCAAGTGGGAGATGATACCAGAAAATTATGTTTAATCATAATCCGGTAAAATAGTGTCACTGTGGTTTTGTAGAAAATCCATGTTTTAAAAGAATTGTTATTGAGATATTTAGGAGTGAAAACTTTTTGTTTTTTGTTTGTACTTTCAAATACTCTCATAAAGAAAAAAAATACAAAGGGCAAAAGTGGAAAACTCATGATATTTTATACCTTACAGATGAGTTTGTAGGCATTCAGTGTATTACCTTCTCCAGTCTTGTGGATGTTTACCTTTATTTACATGTATTTTTAAATACACTGACAGACTCATTAATACTTGAGTACATGTTAAAATCAGATATACATAGATGTCAACTGATTGTCCTATTTGTGGAATAAAGACGTGGCTATGTTTTTGCTTTCGGATTTGGAAGTTTGATGTGTTAAATTTCACGCTCTACTTTTTGTTTTGGATAAAATGGCTGACAAATGTCAGGCCCGGGCTAGTTTTCCCTCCCTTGTCTTTTGTACAGTGGATGGGTGGAGAGGGCAGGTGGCTGGTAACCTTTCTACAGTAAACATGTTTGCCTTCCTGTCATTAGCATTCACTTTCTCTGTTCGTGATTCTGACAGCTCTGAGGATTAAATCCTCCAAGTATTGATTTGGACGACTCCTTCCGTGTTTTGATCAAAAGCAGCATTACCTTCCCTCAGCAGCTATAAAAGTAGGTAGATGACATAATCTTTCACAAAATTCATTTCCAAAGAGCTTTCACCTTCCATGCAGTCACATGTGTGTTATTACCCTCTCCCTTTGAATTAGGTGCTGCCATTTAGAATAGACGAAGATGATGTTTCCAGCCTTTGAGTAGAAAAGGCCAAATGGATACCTCAACCCTAAATGTGATCAAGTCCATGGGCATAAATTTAAGTGGAGCTGTTCAGAGCAGAAATGTCAACTGAGAGGGTTTTTTTGTTTGTTTGTTTTAAATTTTGCCAGTGAAATGAGTTCAGGATAAAAGATGACACATTTTTTTTAATATGCAGATGAACCACTTTCAGTGGGGCAGGAAAGAACTACATTTATATACATTTACACTCTAGTCACGTTCACAGATATTATCTCATCTAACTCGCATATGAGTGCAGAAGGTCAGCTTAGTGAAGCAGGAGTTGAGCTCTTGCTCAGTGGTCAAGCTCTTGACCGCCCAGTGGACTGCTGAGTGATGGGTCAGTGCTGCGAGGCCTGCTCGTACCTCACACCAGTGCCAGCTCTGAGCAATTCTGTTCCACACACAGGAGGAGCTGGTGAAGGTCTCCACCCCTTCTTGTACAGGAGGTGAAGCATTCCCCAGAGCCTTAAGAGGGTTTTCAGCTGGACCTGAGGACTAAACGGACATGAGCAGACCAACAGGGAAAAAGCAGATGCATTTACTTAGAGTGTGTCCTGCTTGACTTGGAAGCCTTCAGTGTAAAAGAAGAGCCAATGAATTAACAAAAACTAAATGCTTTTCTATGAGGTCCAATACAGAAAGACAACTGTGCAAAAATAATCTATATGGTAAAGGAAATGACTTTGGAACCTTTCATGAAAATTCTCAGCAAAATTCCACAGGAAAATACTCCTTAGTTTCTTCCAAAGCAAAAAAGACTTCTAGAGTCAGAATGTGTTTGTTTTCCCAAAATTCATATATTGAAATCCTGTCCTCTGAAGTGATGGCATTAGGAGATTGGCTCTTTAGAAGGTAATAAGGTCAGGAGGTCAGAGCCCTCATAGATAGGTTTTAGTGCCATTGTGAAAGACACCCCAGAGTGCTGCTTTCCTCCTTCCACTGTGGAAGGATACGAACACTAAACTATCAAGCTGTCCTTCAGCAAGTAATGAATCACTTTGAATTTGGGCTTCCCAGCCTCCATAACTGTGGGCAATAAATGGTGTTGTTTATAAGCTATACAGCTTGTAGTATTTTTATTTATTTATTTTTTTTTGCAGTAAATGGTCTAAGACAGTGATATTCTCTGAAAATCTTGCAGCATTGTTACAAAGCTCAAAATAAGGAAAAAGATTTGAGGTGAAAATCTGTGCACAGTCTGCTTAGAAATAGATTTGCCAATGCCAAATTTTGGTTCAATTACATTTTTAACAAACAGATAATTTCAGTCATTATACATAATATTTTTGGTTCCAAAACTGACTTGTATTTGTTATATAAACTGTGAATTTGGGGACTAAGAGAAGACTTACTTAGATTGTATTGAAATATTTCAATTCATCCCTTGAACCCTATAATTTTAGAAAAAGACCAGAGTGTGCAAAGGGAAGGAAAAGACCCCTACCCCAAGCTGACCACCCAACAGTGATCTTTTGACAAGTTGCCACTCATGTCATTGAATGTAGATTCCATAGGTCAGACCTATTGTGCCAAAAATAATGTAACCCTCCTCTGGACTCTAAAGTAATTCTAATTTTCTGGGGATTCTTGCATTTGTTGAATTGTCCCTGAATGTTCATTAATTTCTGTGTGAGGTAAATGTCAGCTTGAAACTAAAGGTGACCTAAATGCCATAGCACCCTAAGAGTATTAAAATAGAGCGCTCATGAATTAATGAGCTTAATGGACACTCATTCCGTATGCAGAGCAAGAGGCGGGGCTCACTTGTCCTCCTGGGCAGGCACCTGAAACCCGGGCATCTTTCAGCCTGCAGGTCAAAGCATGTAAAGGAGAGCCATTTGGTTATGAGTTACAAAATGAGCTGGCATTATTATTTTAAATGTTAATCATGCATATCAAAAGCACTTGGGCCACTTCCCAAAATAATATAATTCTAGCACAGTGGGAGGCAGTGTGTGTGGTAGAAAGAATAAAGAAATAGGAACGGAAATGCTGGGCTTTTTCTGTCACCTTTGTTACTAAATTGTGCTAACTCAGAGAATATAACTTAAATCCTCAGGTTTTTCTTCAGATTTTTCCTCTTCTTTGAAAAAATAAACAAAGGATTAAAATGGAAAAAAAGTGTTCAAAATGAAGATAAAACCTTGTCTCAAACCTTCATTCATACATTGCCCAAAGGATGAAAATCACATGAAAATCACATACATGAAAATCACATTCAAGCCCCAGGGTAACTGTGAAGGACATTATTGGGTAATGGGGGCTCTATCCTCAGGGGAATTGGTCCACCAGTACATAGCTGATGTACTATGAAGAGGTAGGGTCTGGTCAAAACAGGAGGATCAGTGAGTGGGTGATCTAGGAGGGTGTACCTCCCTCTCTTACTCCTGCCTTCTCTCTGTTTTCTGGTTATCCTGATATGACCATAAAATTTACTTTTTATTGTCTTTTTTTATTTTTTGAATGTAATCTTATTTCATCAGAGCTTTTTTTTTTTTTGAAAAATACCTTGGTTTTATTTTTTATGCATTGTCCAATTATACCTTTTGATTACAAAAAGTAATAATTTTGACGCAAGCAATTTTCCATGATTTTCATGTAATGTGTTGCTACAAAATCAGCCATTCCCTCGTGCTTTCTTTTTCTTATGAACTTCCTTGCCCTATCACATTTTGTTATATTGCAGATTTTCCTCAGATGTGAGATGGTGAACGTCATTTGCCACTCATTTTCTTGATGCCTGTAATAATGAGAATCAAAAATTTGTCCATGAGGTCTATTATTGGAGTCTTGCCAATTCTACTGACGTGCTTCATTCTAAGTAATGGGAAATGACCTTGATTCTTTATCTAGATATTTTTCTTCCACCATACAGTTTAGTTACATCTTCTAGATAATTCATTGGCATTCTCAAAAACATGGCTCTTCAGCTTTTTTCTCTGAGAGCAAATGTTTATCTCCGTTTACACAGGAAAATACTACAGGTTTTTTTTGTTTGTTTGTTTTTTGATACAAAGATCTTCAGTGTTACCCTGTATTAACAAACTCTAAGTTCTCTCTATTGCTTTCTCCGAGATCTATACTTGCCAAGACTAGAATCGCTATTTAGGATTTTGTTTTAAAATGTTACTCATTTCTGCTTTAATTCTCTCTAGGAATATTCTAGAATGCAGTTGTCTCTGACCTTTCATCAGTCAGTACTTCTGTTTTCCAGAAAGTTGTAGACTTTCCACATTTGTCATCAAGCCAATTCTGTTTGTTTTGGTGTGTTCCTTGGTCTAGATGAGCCCCCAAATTCATGAGTTGGAAACTTGATCTTCAGTTGTGTTGGGTTTGGAGGTGGAACCTGAAGAAGAGATGATTGGCCCATGAGCGTGGAACGCTGTGAATGGATGAGTGTCATTATTTGGGGAATTGATTACTTAACCCAACAGCAGGTTGTTACAAAATCAGCCCATTCCCTTGTGCTTTCTCTTTTGTATGTACTACCTGCCCTTTCATTTCCAACCAAGTTGTGATGCACCAAAAAGACCCTCACCAGAATCACACTACCCTCTTGGACTTCCCAGTCTCCAGAACTGTGTACTAAAAGTACTTCTTTTCTTTATAAATACCCAGCCTGTGGTACTCTGCTATAGCAGCGGAAAGTGGATGAAGGCAATGGATTTGACACTTTGATTATTATGGAATAAAATAATAGCAAAAATGCAGGGCAGGTGTGTGCACTCCTCTTGCCATGTTGTTCAGCAAGCCTCCACCTTACTGAGAAATTCTTCCAGCTGTAGTATGAATGTGCAAAAGAAGCCGTAAAAATGGCGAACAGATCAGTGAGCATGTTGATGCAAAATACAAGAAAAAACCACAGCAGCTGAGAAACTGGAAGTGGGAAGGAGGGAAATGGAAAGGGCTGGGAGATGATATAATGGGATTTTGCAACTATCTCTTATCCTTCCTTTTGTAAACATTAAAGCATTGATGTGATGTCCTGAGCTTTGTTTTTAGACCCAACTTCCCATCTTTAACTTGCTCTCTCACTCTGTTTTATCCTCATATTTCAGAATTGGGATTCTATAGCCCTTTTCAGTACCTCTCCTATGTCCTTGGTCCCTCGTCTCTTAGGCTTGGATGTGGTTTTGAGCCAGTGATACCACATTCTTTCAACCACATGAAATAGCTCATCTTCCTAAGAGACTCTTGAATTATGGATTCTTTGTGCAAAATTCCAACTTATCCTATCATTTCCAAAAGATAGAGATTTTGATATAGAATGAACTACTATAATTGCTGAAAGATTGCCAATACTTATTGAATAGGAAATGTGCAAGGTTAACCCTTCAGGAATGTACAGTTTGAACCTGGATCCCTCACGGGTCCTTTGTCCTCCTGTGCTCACTTCTACAGTCTGTCTTCACCACACTTTGCCTACTACTTTATCTACGCTGAGTTTTATCACACAACCCTGCTCTCTTCCTCCATTTTAACTATTGTCTCGTTTTCAGTCTTCATCTGTCTTCATGGGCCTAAGCTCATCTCCATTTTCTTGGCTTTCCCCCAGTAACAAACCCCAGGACAGATTTCAATCTCTTTCTAATTGCTTTCAACAAGGGCATGCTTTGGTGGGAGCATATTAACCTTTCTTGAACACCATCCCATCCCAGGTGAAGGAGCAGGGAAAAAGAGGGTACAGGGTAGAGAATGTTCAAGTAGCCTCAGTTATTTGAGAATGCAAAATTTAACAATAAATCAACTTAGTCTCTTTCACCTTTATTTTTTTGAATTAGGATACCAAAATGATCTTCATCTGTCCGCATGTCTTCTATCACATCCCTGCTAATCCATGTATCAAAGTGATGCCATAATTTTTGCTGTAAAACACCAAACCAATTATTTTTGCCTGCCTCCACATCACACACTCATTCCAAACTATAGCTGTTGATTGAGAGATAAGTTTGTATGGGAGGCCAAAAAGTCTTTCTTCCTCAGATTTGGAAAAAATTAAAAAGGAAGTTAAGAGGTTTGGCAACTCTGTCTTGTAAGAGAGTGGGAAGGGTGGGCCCGGGAGACACTGAAATGAAAAGCAGGTTAGCAGGAATATAAGGGAGCCGGTGACATGTCAGCATATGTGGACTGTTGTAAACAGCATGCTCTGAGCAGGGTCTTACATGTTCTAGAACACAAAGGATAAAGAAGCCTTTGTGTCTGCATGTGATGGGTTCAAAAGCAAAAGGGGGCATAGACTCAGGACCAGAAACTAAGAAGTCACAAGCATGCAAAGGGCACATGTAGAATTGCTAGGGAGGCTCTCAGTTTTTCCAGGAATTGGGACTTACAATAGGCACGTCCCACATTTATTAAAAAGCAGGGGTCTCCACGTCACATGTGCTGTCTACTCTGACTGACCTCCACCTTTTTGAGAGATCATATCTGTATTATCTCTGTGTAGTTAGGAAATAGCAGATATAAATTCCAAAAGAGCTGGCCTCAAATATAGTTGCCTTTATAAACTATAAGATTTTAAACAAATTGCTTCATCTTTCTGTTCATCTATAAACTAAGTATAATAATATCCACCACCCAAGGTGACTGTAGGAATTACTTGACATGAATTTAAAATTCCAGTAGCATTGTTCCTATCAGAGTTCTTTTGTTTTTACTAATATTTCCCAATTAGGATTTCCTAATGATTAAGACCCTCCACTTCCCAAATTCCAACGATAGAAAATTATGGTCCCAAGGGAGTCCTGCCTCATACCACGCTAGTCTACATTCCCACACCTTTCATTCACCAGTTGTATAGTAGTTTCTGCAACATTCAAAGAATGGCCACGTCATCGAAGTCAGATTCTTGAACGAAGCCATCAGATATGTGGTCCAGAGGAAGCATTAAACTTGAATCTCCCACAGAATTCTATTCTCCTGGAGACAACTTCCCCTCTGAGAATCATCCTGGGTGGGTAGAAATCTCTTTCTCTGGCATCTTGTAAGATGAGGGTAGTAATAAGTGTGCTGTTAGGTAACTGTATCCTACCGTTAGAGAGGGTTATTTTTATTGCCCTTTATGATGTGAGAGACTGTGTCCATGATGGGTCATACGAACATTTCGTATCCTCTTTGAAATTTAGAATAGATCAACTTTGTTAGCTGCAGCCTTTTGGGGGCCTTTCAAGTCTTATCTCACACCTTGAAGACAGGTGGGTCGATGTGGATTTTTAACCTAAGGAGCACTGTACTTCCTTCCGTGTGTGCCTGCAGTGACTACCTCATCTTTGTTGAACATGAGTACAAGGATGCCATATTTGACAGTTGGTGTCTCAAGATGGATGTGTTTTAAAAAGTGCCTTAAGCCTTGTCTTCAAGATAGCTCAGTGAATTTAAGGGAAAACATGCATAGCAGAGGTAATTTTACACTTGCCATGCTTAATAATCTTTAACAGTGTACAATCACATTTGTTCTTACTTTCATATCAACAGACAAACCGTGGGGAATACTAAGTAGTTAGACTTACCATTATTGTTGCAATCTATCTGATTCTTTTCCTTGTAAATGAAACTTCCATTAGTTAAGTTACCACTGTGCTCAGGCTTGCACAGTGGAGCTGTTCAATACAGAGCTCCTGAAATTTAAGATAAACCATAATCTCTGACTTCTTCCTGCCTCTTAGTATAATAGAGGTGTGTTTTACTTGCCACAAAGATTTCTATAGAGCATGATGACCCACAGTATTCAAGGGCTTAACTTTCTAAGTATAAAACTGGTGAATACCATGGAAAGCATGTGAATGAGTGAGCTATCACGGAGCACAGTGATTTTAGTGGTAATAGGTTTTGAGGTACCTTCCAAGTCTCCGTGTGGAAAAGGCCTAAGAGTAGAGAAATGAATGCAGACTGGGCACGCTGACTTTAGATAATGTATATTTACATGGCACTCCTTGGAGGCAGAATCCCAGAATGTGCCAGGCATAGATTCATTCATTACTGTCAAAATAATTTTTTTCGCTTAATATATATTATAGGATAAACAAGAAAAGACATGGCCCAGGAATCTTCTCATTTGTCTGAGAAGTAAGACAAGCCAGATATCTGAAGTTTCTGAGAGTGGAAAATAAGAGAGTGGAAGGAATCCAGCAGAAACCACACAAGATTTATGAAATTTGCAAATCATCCCTCACCAGATGACAGGATCTTTCTTCCTGCTTTAGGAAAGAAGAAGAGTGGATATTATGATGATGGGTAATGATAGTCAAATAGCAACAAGTATAGTATCTTAAAAGAATAAGATAGTAAAAAAGTGTTGAGACTCAGAGGTAAATAACTAAATTTCTTAGGATTTTATTTTAAATACTTGAGTACATTACTCAGAGAAACATTTTGAGTTTAAAATCCAGTCTTACTGATGTCCGACTTCAGGAGTAAACATCATCAGGACTTGAGCCCCAGGCCAGAGGAAAGGTGAGTGTCAGAGGCTTCAAATCATATCACCTTTTCCAAAGCAGATGTATAGGTTTTAAATACAGAAGAGTAGATGTATACAACTGCTCTCTGTTCCAAGGCATCTGAAATTAGTGGAAGAATAGATAAATGCACACATACCTCAAAATCATAGAACATTAACTTTAAGGCTATAACTTATAAAGCTTACTTTTTATAAACATCCTTTCATTTTTTCAGGAGAAAATGAGTAGGTTGAATGATTTGAGTTCACATGTGTGCAACTGTGGTAATCACCTATTGTTCACTGTGGTGAAAATGAGAAAAACAATTTAAAGAAGCAAAGATATATTTTGGCTCATGGTTTCAGATGTTTTAGTCCATGGCCTGCTGGCTGCAAGGGAGAAAGTGCATAGTGGGAGGGCTTGACAGAGAAAAGTTGCTCACATTATGGTGTCCAGGAAACAAAAAGGGGAGAGAGAAGCTAAGGCGAGAGATATGCCCTTGGAGGTCCCCAGTGACTTGCCTCTTCTGATCCAGACCCCATCTATGAACAGCACAGCTGTGAATTCATGGATAGACTAATCCCTTGATGAGTACAGCATCTCCATGATCTGATCACCTTCCAAAAGCCCCATTTCTGAACACAAGAGTTTTGAGGGACATTTTAGATCTAAACCATCAAGAAACATTCCCTACCTAGTGTTGAATAACTTTTTTTTTTTTTTTTTTTGTGGGTACCGGGGGGTCGACCTCAGGACCTCGCGCGCCAACAGGCGCCCGTGCCGCTGAGCGATATCACCGGCCCCTTTTCCATATGTGGGATCCGGGAGTCGAACTCGGGCCCTCGCGCTTGCAAGGCAGGTGCTTATGCCACTGAGCCATCTCACCAGCCCGTGTTGAATAACTTTTAAAGCAAGACTAGTGACTGAAATATTTAATAATCTTCTCCATATTTATAAGTAAAACTAGGAAACCCAGCTTTTAAGAAAATATTTTTTGATAGCAGCTGTAAAAAAAGTGAATATCTAAAAAAGCCAACAAGGGCCGGTGAGATGGCTCAGCGGCATAAGCGCCTGCCTTGCAAGCGTGAGGGCCCGAGTTCGACTCCCGGATCCCACATACGAAAAAGGGGCCGGTGATATCGCTCAGCGGCACGGGTGCCTGTTGGCGCGTGAGGTCCTGAGGTCGACCCCCCGGTACCCACCAAAAAAAAAAAAAAATAAAAAAAATAAAAAAATAAAAAAGCCAACAAACATATGAACAGTTTCTAAATACCTTCCTTCCTTCCTTCCTTCCTTCCTTCCTTCCTTCCTTCCTTTCTTCAGGTTCCTCTGTATCTTTCTAATTTTTTTGTTTTTAATTCACTAAGAATGACAGACAAATGCAATAATACAATGAGATGCCACTTTCTGCAGCCACATTGGTGAGTATTAAAGAGTAAGGCCAGAGTCTGTGAAGGGGAGTTCACTGAGAACATGTGTATGATGTTGACATGAGGGAAATAGGGCACAGTCATTCCAGAACATACTTTGTTAATTATGATCATAACCTATGGCCCAGTGATTCTATTACTGAAAGTAAATCCCAATTATGAGCAGGGAGTCTGCATAGGAACCTGAACAAAGGTATTTATAAATCATTGTCTGTGTCAGCACAGACCATGAGCACTGAAAGCAACCTGGAGATTGGATAATTAACAAATTGTAGTTACAAAGAATATTGTGGAAAATCGTGTAGTATTTGAAAGCAATAATATTAATTTCCTTAGTACAATATTGACACTTCTTAAACATTATGATGATTGAAAACATAAGAAACAGAAGATATCCTGCATTCATTATTATAGAGATAATGTAAAAGTAAAAGCATAAAATGGCATTATTTCTTTTACAAGGTGTGTGTATGCCAACAGTCAATAAGCATTAATGAGGTGGCAGGAGAATAGAGAAAGAGATCAAGGTAGAATACAACCAATTCAGATATGGTATGTGTCATAGACATATATGATTGTGCTCCAGGGGTTGAGAAATATGATAAGGTCAGCCGTCTGCATCTGATAGAATAAAGAGAAAGGGATATTAAACTCATAAATATTATAAGGCAAATAAACACACCATCATGATAATTAGGGCTTTATTATGTTTATTACAAGATATACAGAGAAGTAAGGAACTCGATCTTTATTGTAAGTAGTTTCAGCTAACACCTAGCCAGGGGTAATGAAAAACAGCTTAGCCCTACCTGCAATACAGGTTGCCACATAAGGCTCCACTCATACAAGCTTCTCATGGTTTACATCTAGAAGCCCCCACACAACCTCATACACTCGTACATGGGTCTTTGGGGAGGTGAGTGATGACGGGTGTGCATGATATTCATCAGTGGACTAGTCCACTCATGAGTTTAAAGCTGGGTAGATATTGGGAGGTGAAGTCTGGTAGGAAGAGGTAGGTCACTATGGCAGAGTCTGGAAGGGTGTATCTCCCTCCTCTTCCCTTGATCCTGCCCTTCTTCCTGCCTGCCTGCCATGCCATAAACAAGTCTCTTCTGCCATGCCCTTCTGTCATGCCAGCCTGCCTTGGAGCCAGCCAACTACGGATTGAAACCTCTAAAATCTGCGAACCAAAATAAACCTTTCCTTCTTTAAGGTGTGGGTATTGGATATTATATCCAAGCAACAAAGAAAGTAACTAAGACAGAATTTGGTATTAGAGAATTGTGGTCATCGCTGTGACACTACCTGACCATGTAGTTCAGCAACCTTTGGAACTGGCTTGTGGGAGGACTTTGGAAAGTTTTGGAGATGCTGGCTGGAGAAAGAGCTGTAGATTCCTGTGAGGTTAGCTTGATCAAAGATTCTGGTTGGAGCTCTGAAGACAAGAATGTTGATAGAAATGCAGCTGGAAAAGACCAGGATCAAGAGATTTTAGTTGGGAAGAAGGAGTTCACTGAGAGTTGGACTCCAGGCCATGTGTGTTATGCTCTGGCAAAAAAATTTGTCTGCATTTGACTCCTGTCCTGGGACATTGCAGGAGATTGAGATTAAAAGTGATGGAGTAATTAATCTGGTGGAAAAAATATCAAGGCTGTCTAATATTGAGGGAGTAGTATGGCTACTGTTTGGGACTTTTAGCCTGCTCTACGTTGAAAAATCAAGAGCCCAACAGACGGGCCGATGAGATGGCTCAGAGGCGTAAGCACCTGCCTGGCAAGTGTGAGGGCCAGTGTTCGACTCCTGGAACCCACATACGAGAAAAAAAAGGGCCGGTGATATCACTCAGTGGCACGGGTGCCTACTGGCGCACGAGGTCCTGGGGTCGACCCCTGGTACCCACCAAAAAAAAAAAAAAAAAACAAGCCCAACAGAATGATTTAAAAAGTTTTGAGTTTGGCCAGGGAGGAAGCTCTGTTAAATTTGGAGCCTGCAAATATGGAGCAAAGAAGAACTTGGTTGCTAAAAAGAGCCAAGAACTTTAGAACAGGACAATAGAAAAGATAACCACAGGGCATCACAGGAACCAGCAGGACCCCACCCTCTGAAGGCTCAAAATTGCAAAGGTCAAAGACTGCTTCTAGAAGAGGGCCCTAGGGCACAATGCTTCCAGAATTGAAGCATCCAAAGGAATGGGAATTTGTTGCTCAGGATTCAGTTCACCATGCTCAGCCATCCAGGTACTAATAGGCCTGTGCAACCACTAGCAAAATGCAAAAGGGCTCAGATGCTGCTCCAGGAGGCAGTACTTGACATCATCCACATGGTTGCTGGTTTTGTGCTCTTCCAAGAAATGTCCCAGCATTTCTAGACTCTGGCCTAAAGAAGGTAGTCCAGGCAGAATTTGAACGTCACACAGAGTGGAGGAGACAGAGTTCAGAGTCAAGGAGACCAAACCAGACAGAATAGCACAGAGTATGACTAAGGAGGGAGATACCTCTGGACAGCTAGCTGTCAATGGCCAACTCTGAGTTTCCCCAAAGAACTGATTGGTGCATGTGTTTGAAAATCCTCCCCAGAGATTGAAAATAACCATCTGACGGAGTTAGATGGAATAGGGCCAGGGGCTCACACAGGTCAGGGAATAGTGTGTATTCCCACTAGACAGACTGAAATGAGTCAGAAATAGAGTACCCAGAGGCGAGGTGGGAACTGGGTTACAGAGGTTACTTTGCACCCAGGGAGCAAAGTTAAAGAGGCACTGATTCTCAAGATAATACACAGGTGAAGACAGGCATGTGACAGCACATCCCTCCTTGAACTCTGCACTCTAGTTGCCCACTCTTAAGAAGGTTCTGGCCAGGGAGGAGCTTTGGTACCCAATGATGAGCCACCTCCTAGCATCTGTACCATGGACGATTAACTTCACTCACCATGTCCCATCCCTAGGCATATGATAAGAGTAATTTCTCATAGACTAAGGTGACAGTCCTTCTTACAAAATTGTAAAATCAATATCCAAAGCGGATCATCTGTTTCCACATAATTTAACCATGTTTCAGAAATAAACTCAAAAATTTTAAAGGAAAACAAAATTAGCCAGTGCTCACACATACAAAGGTTAAATTCACAATGTCTGACAGTGCAAAGAAACAGAAAAATATAATCCATATTGAGAAGTAAAACTAAGCTAGAGCTAACAGACATGTTAGAATATAAAAAATGGGAATTAAGTAGAAAGTATAATAGTATTCTATAATTTCACTAGGTAGTGACACAGATTTAAAAATTTGAAAGCAGTTTTAATATAAACTATTAAAAAATGAAACAAAGAAAATGAAAAAAGAATTTAAAAAGTGCAGCGTATCAGTGAACAAGGAACAAATTCATGAGGACAGATGTACATGTTTATGGGGAAAAAGTAGCATACAAAAATTAAAAACAATGGCTGAAAAATCTCCACATTTGATAAAAACTATAAACCCTTGACTTGATAGCTTAAATTAACTTCCATCATGAGCAATATAAGCAAAACTACTTTAAGGAATATCATAATGAAACAGCTCAAAAATATAAGGGGAAAACCTTGAAGGTCTCATTGTGACTTAGGTGGCAAGGAAGTGGGAAAAGACACGGAGGGAAAAAGATGGAAATGGCAACAGGTTTCTGCCAAGAAACCAGACAGCCATACAAGTGACTGTGAAAATAAGAACAATATATTTTTGGTTCAGATAAATAGTATAATATATATGTTCTTCTAAAAAAACTACACATATATATGTATAAAGAAAAACCTGGTAAACTGTAATTCTATATAAACAGAACTGCAGAACTGTCTTTCAAAAACAAAGGTATAAGGAAATTTTTTTTTTTTTTTTGTGGGTACTGGGGGGTCGACCTCAGGACCTCACGTGCCAGCAGGCGCCGGTGCCGCTGAACGATATCACCGGCCCCTTTTTCGTATGTGGGATCCGGGAGTTGAACTCGGGCCCTCACGCTTGCCGGGCAGGCGTTTACGCCGCTGAGCCATCTCACCGGCCCAGGAAATTTTTGAATACCTAGAAAAATTCATTATTATTAGACCTATACTACATCAAATGTTGAAATAAGTCATTTTTATGGCAAACATGTCAACAGTGCTAATCAGGGATACGCAAATTATGATAAAGAAGCCCTTTTTAAAGCAAAGACATCAATAGTGTCACCAGGAATATGTAAATGACAAACCCAGTGAGATAATACTACACACTTGTTAGACATCCTACATTGGGATGTTTGATCACATCATGCGTGGCCAGGTGTGTACAGTAACTAGCATACTCCCGCACGGCTGGATGGAAAATCAAATAGTACAACCACAGTGTAATACGGGTTGACAGCTTTAAAATGTTCACCATACACCTAGCAAATGACCTAGTCATTCGGCTCTGAGATCATCACCCAAGATAAAGAAAGCCAATAATACATCTATACAAAGATGTGCACACAGATATTCATAGCAACCTTATTTTTAATAGACCAAAGTTGAAAATAGCTCAGATGTACATCAACAAATGAATGTATAGAGAAAACACGACACACGCATACAAAGGGAGATATTTAACAATATATATAAATGAATTATTGCCATTCTCAACCACGTAGGTAAATATCAAAATAACCACACTGAGTGAAATAAACTAGGAAAATGTAATATGTACTATACTATTTCATTCCTATAAAGCTTTTATAAAATGAAAACTATGTTGTTTTAGCAATAGAAAGGAAATCAGTGGTTTCCTGAGGAGGAGTGAGCAGAGAAGAACAGCAGAAGTTACCACATTCACGGGGCAAACCTTCAGGGTTAATGGATATGCTCACCATCTTGAGCAAAACACCCAGAGAGTGTCACGGTATGGTAAGGGTACCATAGATATGTATGCAAATCAAAGCTCATCATCTTGCACACTTGAAATTTGTGCAGTTTACTGTATATTAATTAAACCTCAAAAAAGATGTTAAAAATACCATTTATAATTGTGTGCAAATCCAGGAATAATTTTAATATCCAGCAAGAGCAGATCGATTACATGTAGAGTGCTACAATCCATACACGAGAATGTTGTGCAATAATTGGGAACACTGTTTTAGAATTAAACTTACTGAACTTAAATAATGTTTATAATATATTGTTAAGTTATAAAATAGACTAATTTAATCCCACTTATAAACAGAACATTACATATGAGCTGAAATAAATTAAAAAATTAAACACCAAAAGTATTTATTTTTGTATATAGCGATTATGAGCAATTTAAATTTTTTCTTTGAAATTTCCTGTATTTACTCATTCTACTAAAATAGTTATATGATATTCTTTTGAAACATTATTGATATATAGATACTTTATTTCTAAATAAGAATATCAGATGAACAATGTAATATATATATATATATATATATATATATATATATATATATACAATTTTTTTTTTTTTTTGGTGGGTACTGGGGGTCGAACTCAGGACCTCACTCCAGCAGGCCCCCATGCCACTGAGCAATAGCACTGGCCCTTTTCTTTTGTATGTGGGTTCTGGGAGTCGAACTCAGGACTTCGCACTTGCCAGGCAGGAGCTTATGCCACTGAGCTATCTCACCGGCCCCCAACAATGTAATATATTAAGAAAAAAACCTAACTTCCTGAATCCATGAGTAGAATAGACCTCCTCGGAAGTCCTCAGATAATTTCCGAAAGAAAGCCACAGAGGGTGTAATAATAAAAATCGACTACTGAAGTGAAAAACGACTCCAGTCGTCCCTCTGATGTGGGATCCTGATGCGCAGCAAGGGATGACTTTTCCACCCCTCAGAGGTGAAAATGAAACTCCCAGAGACAAATCACTTGAGTAAAGATACACTGTCACCAAAAATCTTGTTGGGTTTTCCATGACTGTGACTACAGACCTCAGATTATCAATTTATAAAGAGAAAACGTTTATGTTGGCCATACTGCTGGAAGGTTATGTCTATGGTTATCTGGCCCAGGGCTTTAGGCCTTTAGTGAGGCAGAACATCCAGGTGGAAATCACGGGGGAAGAAGCCTTGTCTCAGGGTTGGCGTGAAAGAAAGGAAGGGTCAGGCCCCAGGGTCCCTTCGCAGGCACAGCCACGGTGAGGTTAATTCCCCGACTAAACCCCACCTCCTAAGGGTTCCACCACCTCCCTGTAGCACCAAGCTAGAGACAAAGCTTTTCCCACCTAGGCCTTTGGAGGACACATCGGAGCCACACTGGAGAAGTGCGACTGAAGAGAGAGGATGCCAGAGCTCAGGCCCTTGGAATTCAGTGTATGCTTCCATCAGGACGGTGGGGAAATCCAACGCAAGCTGCCCTTTCCTCTCACAATCATCTTTGGACCTACCTTCGCAACCTACCTTGAAGCCCAAACTGTTCTTGTTTGTTTGTTTTGTTTTGGTGGTGCTGGAGATTGAACCCGGGGCCTTAGCGCTGAAGCACATTGCTAACCTGTTGTTGTTGTTTTGTTGTTTTGAGACAGGCTCTCACAACGTCACTAAGTTGCCCGCGCTGGGCTCAAACTTGCAATCCTCTTGGCTCAGCTTCCCAGAGTGCTGGAGTTCAGGCGCGCACCACTATGTCAGTTTTGTTCAAAACTTCCAAAGGGAGGTAATGAATGGAATATTTATTGACCACTTTAGTGTAGCCTAAGTAAGGACAGCAAGCCTGGGCAATAAGGCCCATGTGCTCAAGAATACAGGTGCTTCTCCTTGAATGTCGTATACCCCCCACCCCCGCTACAAAACAATGCAACACATTCAGAAGTTAAAGGAGGAAGACATGCTAACTCTCTTAGAAGATGAGTCAGTTCTCTTGGTCCATACTCAAACCATGTCCTGTGCAAGGTGTACTTAGGTGATGTGGACCCCTAAATGACTTCCATGTGATATTTCCAGAGCAGGAGTGAAGTGGCTAAAAAGATTGAAATGACACTAATGGCCATTATGCCCGTCAATACCAACAAGTACAGGATCACTGCGTGGGAGCTTCATTTATCGCATGACACTGTTCAATGACTAATATTTGATGTTTGGGCAGGTCAGAGCCAAGGGTAAACGATGTGCTGGTCATTCTGTCCTTCACGATGTCCAGTCAATTTTCCATTCCATATATACTACAGAACTTGAGGACTTATGTCAATTAAATCTTTCTACAATACTTCACTGAGAAACTTTAAAATGCTTTAGTAGTATTCTACATATGAAAAATATTATTATATATAAGTATTAGAATACAATCTCAGGTAAGATCTGTAAATTACTAATACCATTTCTTCTACAAAGTATTAAGTAGAGATGCTCATTTAATGCAATACAGGGAACTACTGGGAGAAGCAAAGCCAGAATTGAAACCTCCTGTGTTTCAATTGTCCAAACTATTTCTGAAACAATATCATCTGACACAGAGAAAATGTGTGCATAAAAGTTCCAGTTTTTTTTAAACTAAAGTAAAGATTTCATCTCATATTAACAAAGTAGTTGATACTTTTTATCATTTTCAGAATGTAAGATTTTCTTGAGACATAGCAAACATGACACATAAATTAATGTTTACTAAGTTACGAGGGAAAGAATTATAACATACAGATAAAATACATTTATAATATTAACAACTATTTATAAAAATCGATACTAGTACTACTAAAACAGGAATAAAAATGACTTAGTTTATTATCTTTTATAGCCAAGCCAAAAAGTTGGTAATAATTCATCAAGTTGGCAGCATTCCTCTCATTATTTCATGAAATGTCATAATTCATATTCTCCAACTGATAGAATGGGCTGTGCAGACATACACCATCATCAGCTGCTCTGGAATTGTATTATTGGCTTACCTTGAGAAACACACCTCTGTTCATTATTTTCTTTACTTGTGGGAGTTTTTTTGATCATCATCTTTAAAATGTCTTCTCTTAAAATAAGACAATGGTATAAATTTCTCTTAGGTATCATCAATAGAAAACATACAGTGTTTCTCAGCTATGAGTTTACTTTTATTTTTTATTCATTTTTGATCTTTTTTCACCTTTTTAATATGGGGAAGGAAGGCCAAAGTTTCCTTAATTGGTACACTTACACAATTCACATATTATCCACAGCCCTGAATTCTATACTTAATGTATCCTTGCACAGATTTTCTCCATTATTGTGAAAAATCAATATCTTTTTTTACTTTGTCGAAGGTCTAACTTAATAATTTGTAGAAAATAAATGTAGTAAACATCATTAGAGGGTTTGGGGCTAAATGATATAAATCGAACACGTATGTCGATCTCTGTTCCCTCATAAAACCCCACTAAAAAGATAGCAAAAGCACAAAAACTATACAAATTCACATAGACTGCAAGAATAGGACATGTGATAACTAATTTAAAAACCTTTGGAAAATGTGGAAGAGAGATGGGGAGCAAACAATTGCACCATGTGGAATGCTAAAGAAATCTCGAAGCTTTCTAGCACACACCTTGTTAAGCCACAGGAAACACTAAGTAGTTAGGGGCTGATTTGAGCTCTAGATAAAAAGCAGTTAGAACTCCAGGTTTCCTCTTCCCACCATGGCAGAGAACAAAAGTCCATTTCCTAGTGACCCTTAACCAGGAAATTTGTGGACCCAGGACAGTGAGCATCACAGAAGAGCTGCTTACACCTTTCCGGGAACACATCAGCAAGCTCTCCCATAGTGTGGAGGCTCCTGACTGATTGCAGAGTCACTCTTAAACAAGTACAAAGCATCGTCAAACACATAAGGAGCGTTTTCAACGTGGAAAATCAAAGAGCAAAACGAAGGGCTGAGAAAACGAACCCAATGTGGAGATCTAAAATTAAAGTTCATAATTAGGATTATCAATCTGTGGAAGAATAGGTCACATCCAGGGCTCTAATCTAGTACTACTTAGCATACTGCCATGGAATTAGGTGGCTTAAGGTCAATTATGACTAGCCCTGTATTTCCGGGATGGGGCTGTACAGATCATGCTTGAAGCCATCTCGCGTTACAATCAGATGTTGGATCTGGTGGCAGCTGGAGGTGTTTTCACTGAACGCTGGAGGCCAGTGTGGTTTCTTTCTCCAAGTGACTACCCTGTGTGGTTATTTTGAGTTTCCTGTTCCCCTATGGTCTCGGATAGTCACAATACATATATGATGTTGAATTGTTTATAACAAGTATTCCAAGAAACAAAATGTGAAAATGTAGACACAGAATCTGTCCCAGTTTCTCTTCTGCTATATTCGATAGTCAAAACCATTCCAGAGCTGCCAGGAACCAGGGAAAAGAGACATGAACCCCTTCTCTTCATGGGAAGGGACTCAAAGGATCAGTGTGTATTTCTAATACTTCACAATTGATAAAACTCTAATAGAATGACAAAGAAAAACATTTAAAAAGAATGAAGAATCTGGATGTTAAAATAGGGTAGTTAAACTGTTAAAACACAGCAAATGTTTGGAAGATAACATTGAATTAATTACCTATAACTTAGATCACAAAAGCAACAGCAATAAAATGAAAACTAAGAGATATAAGAAGTGTGTATTCATCAAGGCAATACAAGTTCCAACAAGAAAAAATAGAACGCAAAAAATAAGAATAGTAACACAGTAAATTAAAATAAGTAACAGGAGGAGGAGTAAAGAATACTAATGGTTGCAAAGATACTAAACAATTTTCAAAAATATACTACCTAGTTCCAAATGTTTAGTTATGATCATGAAATTTCACAATATAGGAACCTAAGAAAAGGAGTCATAAGCTTCCAGAAAAGAAAAACAGTCCCAGAAGATCAGATATTGTAGAAAGGCATCTGAATATCATTATATATCTTAATGTCAAAATAAAACCAGAGGACAGTGGTTCAGAGCTTCAGCCCATAACATCATTTCAGAAGGTGCATGAAGTACTGAAAAGTACTGAAAAACCCTGTGTGAATTTCTAATTTTTCTCTCCTTGTGCTGTGGCATCAGAAGTTTCTTGCTCTGGATATTACAGTTCGGGACCCTGAAAGATCATAAGAAATCAATTTGCCATTTCTTCTCAGTCCATGCTGGATAGACACCATGCCCAAGGCTGTAAATCGTCAATCTACCAGGTCTCTGGCTGTAATTTATCATTTCAGTGTATCCTAACAACTCCCATATATCACCAAATGCAAACATTGAATATGGAATTTGTAGGAATTTATGGTACATTAATGTGGATGGGAGTACGGAGGAGGTTGGAATAGTAATCTCATTGATGTGCTAAATCTCCAGCTTCCATCATAATATTGAATAGTAATATGTACGATTAGTGCAGGATATCAAGAAATGTAATATATTCAGAAATGGAAGCTAATTAGCAAATGACCAAGAAAATTAAAGTTGGGTTTTTCAGAAAGCGGGATAGTGAGGGGTAAGGAGGGGGTTGCTATTACTCTTATAAGAATTTTAACTGTATGCTTATTTCACTCTGAAGAAATAAGCATTATTTTAAGATACACACATATTCATTATTATGTGCCAGTATATATTATTATTTTGTGTTATAAGGGGATTAAGACATGGAGATCAAATTTAGGTGGCGTTTTGGTCTAGGTAAACACTAAACTCCCCTCAATGATAACTCCCAATTGTGGCAGTGGTGTAACAAGGTCCGTGTTCATTTCTTGCTCATGTAGGAACATGGTATAGGTATTTCTGATTGGGAAGCAATTTCATAAGCTTTTATTCAACACTGAGTTTCCTCCCATTTTGTGTCTCTGCTGTCTTTGACTCATTCACTGAAGGGATTCTTGAGGTGGAGTTGCCTGCTGCCAAAGGAGTGAGTTGGAAGGTGTCACTGTAAGTTTAGGCTACTGTGACACAGCACCAGATACTAGGTGGCTCATAAACACAAATATTTTCTTACTGTAGCTCTTGATGGTGGAACACCAAGGTTAGAGGGTCAGCATGGCTAGGTTTTGGTGAGGGCTTCTTTCCGGGTGCACATTGCCATCTTCTCACTGTATCCTCATATGACAGAAAGAGGACCAGAGAGCACTCTGGAGTCTTTATGTAAGGGGATTAATTCCATTCATGAGGACTCCACTCTGGAGCTAATCATCTCTCAGAGCTTTAGCCCATAACATCATCACAGTGGGGGTTAGGACTTCACCAAGTGAATGGGGGTGGGTGTTGAATCCATAACACATTTTAATTCATTTGCCACTGTTTGATTTTGTTTCCTTGGCTGGATCTTGCTTTTAAATTGAAGGCAGCCTGCAAACTCCCAAAGGAATGCCGACAATCATGGGCCAACATAAACATCATCTCTCATCCTGGATGGACATGGAGGGTGGCACCTGCAAAGGGGACACTGAAGTGATAAGGCTTACGCCATCATGCACCTTCTGAAATGATGCTCCGTGGGCAGCTTCTTCAGAAATTTCTCTTCCTCTTCCTCTTACAAGTCACAGCCAGTTATCCCCTTGTTGGCCACCACCCTGCATTTACCAAAATCAAGACACTTACAGTGTATTGTCATTGCTTCTTAATTTTCTTGTGTCCAAAACACAGCTTTGTTTACTTTGCAGCGCTCTCAAATTCTCAATAATTGTCCACAGGATGAAAGGAGTTCTTTCTGCATGCACGCGCACACACTCTCCTGTTTCCCCAGGACCCTCATCTTTTAGGCTCAGCCTGAACCCTGGTGCTGTCAAATCTTTCCTTATACAATGCACCACAAAGAGGAAGAGTTCACGTATCTCTTTTTGTTCATGCACAAAGACTTTTACTAGTGCTGGAGGTATATCTCGTGGTGGAGCACTTGCATAGCAAGATTCAAGACCTGGATTCAATCCACAGCACCACAAAAAGTTAAGGAATTAAATAAAATAAATTAAAAGACAATTGTCAGCCTTTTATTAGACCATAAAGACTTTACTCTGCCCCATATTTCATATGTGCTAATTCATTCAATTCATTCACACCCAGAGGTGGGTGCCATTATTATGGCCACTTGGAAGATGGAAAGAGAGGTCACAGGGCTGGTACAGATGGAGCAGCACAGGCACGCTGCAGTGTCCTATTCTCTGGCTGGGAGGCACGCAGCAAACGTCTACGGGATGAATTTGGCTTGAGTGAACATATTTTTTCTTGAAAATGAAGGAGAACTTCATTATGTTCCTGAGTATTTTTTCACCTGTGTTTTTATTTATTTTTATTCCTCATCAGGGGACAAGATGAGGAGAAATAGGATCCAAGAACATCGGAATCAACAATTAGCCTGGAAGGATAAGAGGAGTTCATTCAAGCTCAACTTAGATGATAATTATAGATTATAGTTCTCATTACCTTGGGAAACGTAACAAACCATTGTTTCTACATATGTTTATTGAAGATGGAGGGTTTAATGCTAGACACTGAAATAGAAAAATATGGAAAATACAGCTTTCCCTGTTACATTTTATAATCTAGTGCCAGAGATTAACAATTAAATAGATAATTAGTGTTCAGCATAATTAAAACTGCCAAAATTAATGGTAGCACACACTTGGGTAACTGAGTCTAAAATTTTATCATGTAAGAATATATTATTCTAAATTATTGAGAAGGCTAAATTAAAGATAAAAATCATTTTTCTCGGTTCTAAGTCACATGATAGCAGAAATATTGAGATCAAAATAAACTCAATTCATAAAGATAGTAGAAATACATATATGTATTTTCTTTCTATATATATCTTTATACTTCTCTCTATATATATCTTATATATATAGTTCCACTATATATGCACATACATATATATATACATACATACATACATATGTCTTTGATTACTTAGTCATGTGACCTCGACCACAGGTTTCCATTTCATCATCTCTGAAATAGAAAAAATAATAGCTCTATTTTAGTATTGCAAATTACATAAAACTATATATATTTTAAAATAATTTTTATAAATACTTTTAAAACCAATAATTAGTATATTGTATTACAGGAAATCAAAAATCAAACCAGTAATGATGTCCAGGCCAGATAAAGTGCCATAGACCCATTTCTTCCTCCTCCTTCCTGATAAACAGCTATAAATCCTGGAAATAATGCAAGTGACAAGGGCAAACTCTAACATGTAGTTAAAAGCAGGGAAATATGTTGGGATCTCGGAAATAGGGGGAAAACACATCACCAGTGGGTCATATCCCCCATGGCTAAGAGAAGGCCAGCTTGACGAGGATTTCCTACGGCCTGACCTACCAATAATGATGGTCCAGGCAGATTCATTCCTCACCACACACCATCCTGTGCCTTCTATATATCCATTTTAACAATTGTCTGTCCCTTGGATAATATTACATGAGCCCAATACCAGTGACATAGGGGATTGATCGGGAGTCCTCCCAATAACAAGCAGCCAAGGAAGTGCTCTGTTTCCCGTGAGGCCTAATGTTTCCTCTCCTGCTGAGATGAGGTAGGCAAGTGAAATGCCAAAATAAGGCTCAAGCTACATCACAGTTCAGTTAGGGAAAGCCAGGAGCATAAGACATTCCTCTTCCACGCAAGGACACTGAGGCAGTGAGGGAACTACAATTGCAGGAAGATTGTATCACTCTGCTATGTCCTTCTCCACGGACGTCTGGTTCCCGGAAGCTGGGTTTGGGAAAACCCTTTCCATCTCCTCAGCCAGTGGAACAAGGAGTCCCCAGTGCAGCAGAGAAGCCAACAATCATGGCAACAACTCAGATGCCTCAACACGTAAATTGCTATTGGAACTGCAGCCCATGTAGGTAGGTGAAGATCCACATGGAGACCTAGATAATGTGACTGGCTGATAAGACAAAAATCTTCCGGATAAATCTGTCCACTAACTTAATTCTGGTGATTATGTAAACATATATCAAAACATCGCATGGCACACTGTGACCATACGTAATTCTAATTGGCCAATTATATCTCAGTGAAAGAAAAGAATTACTTGAATAGTACAGAAAGCCTCTAATATTGTTAACAAAATATCCAGATTATAAGAGAAAATGAATGTACCAAAAACCAAGAAAATCACTATTTGATTGAAAACAATACTCAATTAATACTGTCTGTGAGGTGATGAATCAACTGTTGGAATTATCTGACAAGTATTTTGAAAGCATTTAGAGAGATCACTTGGAGAGAAGACCAATTCAAATAAAAGCAAATTTCACAACGAAAGACACGGAGGCTAAGAAATAATTGGCACGATATTGTTTTAAGTGCTGAAAGAAAAGATAAAGATTTCGATATCTAGTGAATCTATACTTCAGGAATGAAAGAGGGTTAAAAGTATTCTCAGATGAAGGAAAATGAACAGAACTTGGTGCAAGCATGGCTGCCCTTAAAGGCCGACTGAAGGAAGTTTTTAAAAAATAAAAGGTAGGACTATGATAAAAGGAAGAATCTTGGAATGTCTCGAATAAGGACAGAGCGATGGAAAGGCCAGAAACACAGGGCCGTACAAGTTTATCCTTTTCCTCTTGAGTTTAAAAGATCATATTTGATAGAAATAAAAATAATATCATTTGATTTTATAAACAGGAGAGAGGAAAGAGACATAAATAAAAGTTAAATTTCCAAACTTTAGTTGAAGTGGTAAAATGTTGGTAGTGGCAGACAGTTATGCTACAGTTGTATACTGAAATAATCAGAACTGCTGCTAAACTATACCGAGATATGTATAGGGAAACAAAGATCAAGGGCAAGCCACAGGAAGGGAAGTAAAGGGAAACTAAGAAAAAAATGAATAATCAAACAGAAAACTCAAGCACTGATATAGAAATAATTATGTTTAATATAACTGCTCTAAACATGCCAATCACAAAACCAGGGATTCCGCTCACTAGTATAACTACTGCATGGAGTTATGACTATCAGCTCTTGAATGGAGACACCTGTTGTACAATTATAGCTTTGTGAATTATTTACTGAGGAGTTACTTCACTTGTCTGAATCTCAGCTTCTTCACATTTTCCTTGAAGGTAGCTGCTAGTAACGATAGTATTCTTTGGGATTCTCGCTTTCCAGAGGAATCCTCCAGTTTCTGCCTCTGTCATCAAATGGCTTTCTTTACTGTGTCTCTGTGTCCAAATCTCTTTCTCCTTAGATGGACACTAGTTGTGAGATTTAAACCGACCTTAATTCAACACGATTACATTTTACTAAATTTGATTGTATATGCTAAGATCCTATTTTTACATTCATAGTTACTAGGCATTAGGACTTCAACATATTTTCTTGAGGAAAATAATTCAAGCCACAGCCCAAGTCAAACAAATAACCAAGTGTTTTTTGCTAAATTTACAACCTCCAGGAAAGGGTTTTCTTTGAAATTGAAGTATAACTTTACCAAATAGAAAACTACCTAAATTGCCAAGGAATTGTAGTTCACTGAATTTAGTTGGCAAAAAAAAAAAAAAAAAAAATCATAAATTCAGTTGGATTTTAAAAAGAAAAAGGCAGGCCAGGGATAGCTCAGTGGCACAAGTGCCTGCCTGGCAAGCACAATGTCCTGAGTTCAATTCCCCGGTACCAAATAATAATAATAATAAAAATAAAAAGAAATAAAAAGAAAAAGGCAGAACACATCCACCTATGTTCTTCCCAAGCAAAACTAGCTGTTATCCTGCCTTTAATTAGTACAGGGTAGTTTTCCCTGTCTTGAATTTTCTAAAATGGAGTTGTAAAACATTTACTTTTATTTCTAGGTACTTTCATTAAATACTATGTTTATTAAATCAAACCTGTTTTTGCGTTCATCCAGGAATGATTCTCAAAATATTACAGAGCGGACCCAGGAGGGTAATTTCCAACATGAACCTATCGATCAAACTACAGAACAAGAGCAAATCACTAGTGCCGTGAACTTTGAACTAAAAAGGCTGAAACAGGAGGCTGTGATCACCACCAGTGTTGCTTCAGTGTGTCTTGAACACCCAGGGAGAAAGGAGGGCAGATGCTGAAGGCATCACTAACACAAGGCAACCTCAAAACAGTAAGACAGGACAACCTGAAAGCATCAAGGGAGAACATCTAAATATCAGAAGCTACCTTACATTAAAAGCATGGCTGCAAAGGAGTATGGGAAATGTAGCTCGCAACTCCTCATTCTCTGAAGTAGCAGAAAGTATTTGAGAAGAGGAGAGGCAAGGAGGTGGAGCAAGCAATCGTACTCTGGGTCCTCAAGAGAAGAGCAAACACTTTAGAGGTTGTGGGACCTATGATATAAACTATTGTAGTCAAGTTCAAAATTACAAGAATCACCTAAATAAACCTGTGATCAAGTAAGGCATGGTTTGTCTCTGTTTTAATAGTGTTCTTATTTTCAAGCACGCTTTGTCTTTACAGAGTAAAGGAATATTTTCACATGGTAAAACCCTAACTGTGCAAAAGCATAGACTATGACGCGACCACTGTGGCCTGCTATAGTCCTGGACCTTCCAGCTCCACCCCCAAATTCAGCTGCTGTGGTCAGTTTCTCTTCATTCTACAAGAGAAAGTTTAAACATGCAACACATCGAGATATTTAAATGCCTCCTCATGTGTACCTGTGTATCGCTGTGGTACACAGTGGCATAGTACATTTTATTTCACATCTGGGCTTCATCCTAGAGGTATTTTGTAACAGACAAATCCAAGTTTTCAAGCAGTAGTTGCTTAGCATTTCTTCCAAAACCTGCATCACAATATGTTTTATCAACCATTCATCGATGATCATTTAAATTTTCGTATGATTCTCCTGATTGAGGTATAGAAACAGAAACACGTATAGAAACAGAAACACATATAGACATACAAGCATAGCATAATATATCATGCTATACTTATATAAGCCTGAAAGATTTATCCTAAATAAAACTTTTACTGAGTCAAAAGATGTTTATTTTAATGTTGATGCATATTACCAAATCTTCTTCTAAAGAGATTTTGTGATATTTGTTTACAATACCATTCACCCAGAGTGCCCATTTTTCTATAATTGCATTCAAAAAGTCAAACTCTTCATAGACTAACAAATTACCTGAATTAATAATTTCTCAAAATTAATGACAAGGTAAAGAGTAGATTTATTAGACTTTAACTTGAATTTCTTCAATTGTAAGTGATTTTAGATCTGACCACTTTGACTCTTAAATATCTGTCTCTGGAAGAATTGTATAGGTCGGATTTGACATTTGAAGAGAAATAACACAATGGGACAAAGATGACAATCACTTTCAATTTTTAGCAAGTCTTATGGCTTACATCTAGCTGTCCTTCCAAAGCCTCATGCCCTCACAGGTGCAGCTTTTTGGAGCTGGCTGGATCATGGTAATAGGAAAGTAAAATTAGGACGAAGTGTGGTATCTCTGCCTTCATTTTGTGTCTGTCTCCTTTATCACCTTAAAACTTTAGGTCAGACTTCTGCTCAGCTTTGCATTAATTATGTAATGAGTGTCTGTCTGAAAACTGGTAACAGAAGTTTTATTACTCTTAGATATATGTAAGCTGTCTCATCCCCCTGAAAAACTGAAGACACCAAGGTAAGAGGTGCACAAGGACATTCAACCACCAGATTTTACTCCCTGGAATGAGGGCTTAGAAGTTTCCAGTGAGATTCCAGCAAAACTGAGATACCCACCCCCAGGAAGAAGTCATCTCATGGAGATTTCATTGCCCATGAATCTGTAAGGATTTCCCAGTTCTGACTCACAGCACCAGACCTGAGATGATAGCCAGATCCCAGCCCACACCGACACATGAAAAGTGCTCTCTTCGCTCTGTTAATGGGCCAGTGTAATCTTCAGGGCTGTGCCCCATCCAAGTCTTCTGCTGAAGTTCCCTCCCCATTTTCTCTTACTTTCCAATTAAAGTCTTTGCCTGTAAATTGATTTTAATTTCCATCATCACTGAAGCATGGATCCGTGCTATCTGGTGACAGCTGCCTTGACTGTTATTAATGGAAGATCTGATGGCAAATATACTTAAATTATTAGTTATGAAGACAATATAAATTCATCCTGCTAAATGTCATGTGATACAGTTTTGGAAATATAAGACAAAATATAACATTCTTCTTTCCTCTAAGCAGAATAGCTGTTTCCCAGTCTGAATTATAAATATATATTGGCCAGAAACTTATTATCTTCTACTACTCTGTCTGTGTATTTATTTTGTTTATTGATTTTGTCTTTGTCTTCATCACTTTCCCCTACTGGGCCAAAATACCTGGCACCCAAAACCTAAGGGAAGAAAAAATTTTGTTTCACAGTTTCAGTGTGTGATTGGCTGACGCCAAGGCAGAAGCAGCGTGGCAGAGGGGTGGTGGAGAGGAAGGGGCAGTCGACTCATGGCAGCCAGAAGCAGAGACTGAGAAGGGAAGAGCTGCGGAGAGAGACGTATCCTTCAAGGTCATCCCACAGGACCCGCTTCTTCCTTCCGGGCCCAACTTAGCGACACATTCATCTATGAATTCTTCGGTGGATTACTCCACTGATAAGTATCCAATCATTTTCCCAAAGCCCTGCCTTTGGGCACATAAGAGTTTTGGGGGACAGTCTATATCTAAACCATAATATGCTTCCTGTGGTATCTTGTACATTGCAGGCCACAGGAGGCAAAAGGAATAAGCCAGGTGCTCAGAATGGCATGTCAATATTCTTAACCTATGATACTTTAATTTTTAAGTCTTTAGGAAATCCATGATCATTCATGTATCTAATTAAAAAAAGCTCAAGTGAAAAAAATATAAAAGCTATTTAAACTACGCTATTACACATGAATAACAATGGACCAGCCAAAAGATCTTGCAATATGAAATAGATATTTTGAAGTAGTCTCGTTTCATTTCAATAAAAAAATTATTAATTGATGATGAAATTGAATTTCAAAAACCTCCCACTGGGTCTCCCTGCCTTTGTTGCTCCCTCCCTACATTTTTTTCCACTTGACTTTCAATAAAGTTGCTGGAATGACATTTGTTAGAAAGGGCGAAAAAGGGGAAAATCTTTCCCATTGAATCTGAGATTAGCTCCAATTCCTCCACACAACAGGCAATGGCCCCAAGGGAGGCTGAAACAGGTATATTTCCCATACACTTCCTGACTGCCTGGGGTAATTTTGTCTGCACGGAGGACTATTTTTCCTCAGTTGTGCTCTGCCTTTTCAATCACATGCTTGTCTTTCAAGGCTCAATGCTAGCACCATCTAATTAATGATATGTATCCCAGCAATACCAATGAAAATCACTATTTTCCTCTTTAATGCCCTAACCACATGCAGTGGATATTTATAGCCCCCCTCCCCATACCCACACTCTTACTTTCTTTGAGAGCCTGTATCTCATCTATAGGAGTTGATTCTAAGAAGGACTAGTAATTACAGGCCCTCTTCACAGCCTCTGTAATGTTGCCTCACTCACTGGCCTTAAGGATAAGTCCAAGGAATCAGGAAGTGAATCACTGCAGTGTAGAGTTGTTACTTGGATTTTTCTCTCTCCTCTCTCTTTCTTTCTTGGGGCAGTCATTGATGGTGGTGGTATAAGGGTTGGATGTTCTGGGAGCCAGGATTCTAGCTTCATGGACCCTGTGAATGGTAATGAAACCTCACGTGCTGTACAAAGGAGCGAGATGTTAGAGGCTCACAGTGAATGCCAGTGTCTGCCTCGTGAATGCCAGTGTCTGCCTCATGTAGCCCTGCTCTTCTGTTTTGTTAAATGGCTCCATACTTTGCCTTTTTTACTTAAATAGTTTGATTTGCAGTTCTCTTAAAAACCAGCAAAGTGCAGTATGTAGACTTCTAACACAGTTACTATAATATTTTATTTAACACGTTTATTTTTGTGCTTCTGGCTCTCAGCATTCGTACGTCTAAGATTAGCTACAGCACTTACTTACTTGAAATGAATGTACTCCTTTCTGAAATTCAAAGGGACTCAAGGAATATTACCCTTGCCATCCTGAGGGTTATACCAAAGTCAACAGGTTGAGTGGTATGCTTTAAAGACGGACCTTGGAAGCAGTGTTATAAATCACAATTGTTTTAACTGTGAGACAGGAACCAAATCGCTGTGGTCCAAACACAAAATGAAACGAAACAAAAAGCCCATGAGCACTAAAAGTGCAAACTTTGCTGTACTGAAGTTTCCTCCTCTGGCCTTTGGTAGGAAGCTCGCTGCTAAGTGTGCACGATGGGAAGTCATTAACTCCCGCAGCAAGACTTGGGTCTCCTGTCTCCGGTGAAAGCTTGTTAGAGATGGGCTAAGCAGAGTGGTTACCTTTCCGCTATCTGTTTCTTAATGGGGAAATCTGAGACTACAAATATTAAGACGACAGGCAGATGAGCCAGGGGTGACTACAAGTTGTCAGCAGGGGCCAAGGGCAACTGGAGAAAATCATCACCTGCCTCAACCCTTGTGCTAATTAGCGTCCTCTTCATTAATTACATGCTGTTGCCCGCAGTCCTGGGAGCCATGCAGCTATTTGTCAGGTTATTATGCTTATACAGAGCATCTCCTGATGCTTTTCACCGTCTTAGTGCCATGTAGTACACAAAAGAAAACTAGTTATATCCTGAACATGCTTGTATTAAAATATGAGTTTCTTTTGAAACAAGATGGGTGTCCTTTGATAAATGAGGGCCCTCCTAAATTGTGATGAAAGTGACTTCCCAGATTTGTCCCCTGGGTAATGCAAAGCAAGGTCACCAACTGATGGACATGAAAATCCAGGAAGGGATAACCTTTGTTAATTCAGACTGTTCATTAAAATCCCAGTGGACTCTTGTTGCCCAAGATCAAAATAACCAGTAGTGTTTTAATTTGACTGAGGGTAATCACCAAGTAGAGCAAAAGTCTGCACAGTTTTCTCTTACAATGCAATCATTAAAGTTTGGTCCTTATTCAGGGCCAGAATGAGTCTCAGTGATCTAAATTTTGTGTTATAAAGGAGGAAAAGAGATGCCATGATATTAAGCGCATATAACTGACCTGTAACAGAGCTGTGACCAAAACAAACCAACAAACAACCGTCAAGCAAACACAGTAGCTACACTTTTACACACTTACTCTTAGTGACCCACTGCTCTACTATCACTGCGAGCTGTTCCATCCAGGACTGAGATTTCTCAGCATTTTAATATATGACATATATATTTTTAAAAAGAAAACCAAGCTTATGTGTGTGTCTACCGCTACCAGTTGCATCCATCAATATTTCATCTTACTTAATGCTGCTGTTCCTCTCTGCCCTTGCCTTCCCTTTCCACACACACAGCACCTTAATTCTCTAGGGCTGATCTTGTGTTGCACCCTTTTACCCCAGGTCATCAGTGACTTAACTGCTAAAGTCAAAACACACCAGTCAAGTGATCTTTTGGGCTCTCCAAATTGAATTAGGGGCGCTAATACGGTCATCCTTAGACGGTCTACACCCTTGACACTGCACTACACAACTACTCTTCCTGTTTTCTTCCCTGGGAAAATCTCCCCGGTTCTCCTCCACCAATAGGCAAGAACTTCATCTTCCTTAGCTGCTGTTTTCTCTGGCTCCACACTCATTCAGGCTTTCTTCCCACCTAGTGTGCTTTTGTTGCACTCATGCATCCCATCTCAGGCTTAGGCCAACTCAGATTTGCTCCTGAAATCTGGAGGGCTCTACACAACTGCTACTCTGCTATCTTCACTTGAACAGTACTCATGGGCACACATACACACATGTGCACACGCACAGACCTATGCACACACCCTGTACACACACACAGCCCAGACACCATTGATCTCTCCATCCCTTCCTCCCTACCTAGCTTCTTGTAGGTGTCAGCTTTGGTGTTGGCATCAGTATTGAATTTATGCTGTAGTTTAAGAGAAGGACCTTATATGCATCTGTGACTTTTCCCTTTCTCTATCATTAGTCTCTATCTCCTATTTATTCCTTCACTGAAACATTTCCTGGATTTATTTCTCAAACCCAACCTCTAATCTCAGCCACTGTCTCACTGTACACTTTTATTATATCTTGCCTGGGTTACCATCACTTCCTAACATTTTCCCCGTTTTGGTGATCTTTCTCTAATCTACTACCTCATTTGCTGTGAGAATGGTCTGTACCACAACACAGAGAGGAAAATGAAATTTTTATTTATCTACCTAAAACTTGTCAGTCTCTTACATAGAACAGAGCTCTGTCATGATGTCATTTCTGAATACCTGTCAAGCAATTTCCTTTGTCTGAAATCAGCAATGCAGTCATCCTGAGCTTCCATGCAAAGAGAACTGATCACTTACATGCCTTTAGGATAATCACATTCTAGTAGACCATGGTTAGCACCTCAGTGCTAGTGTCTGTTTATGTCCTTATCTCAGGACACTTTATGTCTTTGGGACTCCTATGTGTGTGTGTGGTTATTTTCATGCACATATTTTTCCTGTTCCTAGAACAAAAGTAGCCACATATTAGTTTTTAATAATAGTCTTTGTTGAATAGGTGGATGAATGATCACATGCATTAATACATGGGGGTATTATGTACATATCTGTGTCTGAATATATCAGTCACCTCTTGTGTACCCCTTCACCTTCTCTTGGTCAGACCCGTCTCTTATCCTGGCCATGAGACACGGGTCCTCTGTGGCTGTGACTAACTTTGGAGAGGAGCAACCCATGGGGCCTTGCCTGGGGATCCAGCTGAGCCCCTCTTCTTTCCTGCTGTGGAGTACATCTTGAGGCCTGTCCACAAACCACCTGGAAGTGGCAGGGATCAGGAGTCCCTGAGTCCTCATAAGGGATGCTTCTCACTAGTAAAGGATGGGAGCCCATGGCTAAATGTGTCATCTTACTCCACACACCTACACTGTCCCAATTCTCATCCGTGTGCTGCTCTGAAGGCCCCAAGGGTCGCCCACAGCGGAGGACACATTTTAACTCCTTGTTGTGTGGGCTCCTCACCTATATGCATCTTCTCCTGTTTCTCACGTTTGCTCTTGAGGGTTGCGTTCTTCATCATAGTCAGACCTCAGCCTTAACTGCAGGGTCCAGTTTTGGAGGGCTGAAACGATAGTCACGAGTCTCAACGTGGAGAAATAACAGAAGATGTTATTATCTAAATCCTCCTCAGGCTACAACATTAGAGAAAAATAACTTTCTGCTTTTATTTTTTAAAAAAAATATGTTTTCAGAGAATTTGTTAGTGTGAATTTATGTACAGATATATAGTATGAGACTGGACTTTCACAACTGCCATTCATAAATTATTTAGCATGGTTAATTCTTTAAACACGATTACCATTGGTTTCCTTATGAATAAGATGGGGCGCCAAAATGACCCTCTCTCAGGATGCTATGAGTCTCAAACCAAAAGGGTTGAAAAATGCCTCTTACGACTTGAAGCCCTGAACACATAGTTGCCTCCTTCGCTAGGTAACAGTACATTTCTGTGAAGGTACCTACTGATATAATGGAAGAAAGCAAGCTATTAATCTTTATAGTCATGGCTTTGACTCACGGCCAATTAAAAACAGTCTATCACATTTGATTACATGTCAATTTTGAAAACTAATTTCCAGCATTACAGTTTACTATAAATTGTTTTCTAAAGTTTACTGGAGTTGATTTGACAGCAGAGAAGGGGTTGCTCTTATCAGCATAACAGACGATTTTTGAGTCTCCATTGTGTTCTATTAAGAAACCCAGAGTTCTTCTACTTATATCAGCACTTCCCTTCTCCAGTTTCCATAAGATTGGTGCAATTATACATTCAAAAAACACTCCTGTGTTAACAGATACGAAAATAACTATCAAATCAGCTGATGGGCAGAAAATTACCAGCTTGGGAAAGCCTAAAACATTGATTCATCAACTAATGTACAAAAACTCAAATTCAGCACAGGTGAGGAGTTGACACCTGTCCGTTTAAAATGTGTGTGGAAACCGATGTGTGGGAGTTAAATACCTGAGTGTCCAGACCCTAGTATATTTGCTCTAAAATTATATAGATTTTCCACCTCTACAAAAAGAATAATTCTTCTTCGATAGGAATTCCATGCGTGATAACAGGATCCACTTTTATCATTAAATGGTGCTGCTCCATAGATAAAATTCATAAGGACGATAGAGAAGGAAACAGTATATTTTTCTTTGGGTTGCTTTTTGAGCTGTGTATTTTGTTCTGCGGTGACGATCACTGTTGACCTCAGTATTTTCCCATCACCTTTAAAATAGCCATGTCAATGTCGTTATTCATTCTAGATCTCTTTGAAGGATTTTCCTAGTATGGAGTCCAGAAGTGAAATGGACAAATATAAACGTTGCATTGTGGTGGACAAGGTCTTTCCTTTCAGCTAAAAACCCCTTGAAAACCTAAAAAGGGTTGGAAAGCTCTAATTTTCATAGTTCATCATCAAAATAAACATTTCTCCTCTTGGAGTGAGTGGTAGGGTAAACCTCTCTTTGTCTCAGCTTACACATCTCACGTCATCCTTCTCCTCTCTCATTGACGGCCAGCTTATCACTGTCTTGTCTCTCATTCTTTTAAAGGGCCTCAAATCCACCCATTCTTTTATCCCACGTAACATCCTTAATTCTGTCTCTCTGTTCTTCTTCCCCGGGCAACAGTAGCATGTGCTGTGACCTTCCTTCCGAGTCTCCCCTCCCCTCTCCCCCAGGCCACTGACTCCTTCCCTGGTGCTCCTTTCATCTTCCTTAAATGCCTGTTGCTCATGTATCCCAGAAAGCAGCTGTGACTATAGCCTGTAACTTTAGGCCTAATTTCCTCTGTGTTCATATTTTGTTTGCATTTTTCAGTCTCAGAAGAACATGAAGAGCAAAGGTTCTATCCCCCGGATTCCGAGGACATCCCTGCAGGAAAGCCTGTTTCTCTAGGTTAATGGGCAGAAGTGTCTTACGCACTGTGCCAGCTCTGCTTTATGACCTGCCTTCCTGGCTGATATTGGATCAAAACACTCAATTGTTTGCATTTATTCTTTTTCTGTCTTTCTTTTATTTTCTTTGCCTTTTTCTAAAATTAAAAAAAATTTTTTTTGGTCTTTTTGAAACAGGGTTTCATTATACAGTTCAGGCTGGCCTTGAACTCAATCTGTGACCCAGGCTGGTCTCGAACTTGCACTGATCCTCCTACCTCAGCCTCCTGAATGCTGGGATTACAGGCATGGGCCACCATGCCTGGCTGCATTTATTCCTTATTTTGCAATGAGCTTCTCCCTCTTGCTCATTCTGATTTTTTCTGTTTTAGTTGATTAAGTCTCAGCAATAGACTTCATCACTTCTGTGCTAGAGAGATTATGGAAATAGTCTTCCTATGTACCTCCCTAGCTGTTTTAAGGTAACATATTTTGTAAGATGCTTTGTCATTGCCTGCCTACTCCTTAAGAACACTGGTGAAGACAACAACAGAATTGGTTAGGTTTGTTTGTTATTGCACCTAATATTTTGTTATGGAAAGGAGCCAACAAGCCTGCCACGTATTGTGAATTATTTGAGAGTAAACCACATCTTTCCTAGCATTATATTCCCAGCAACATTTACAGTGTTGGGCTCATAAAAGGCACATATTTGAATGAGTCCAACTAATGATTGAATGCACACATATTTTCTACATGGGTGTAGTTACACAGTATCATCTTGAGTCCATTTTATTACCTGCTTTATATCTTGAGTTTATCCACACATGTGTTCCAAAGCATTCTCTGAAATGTTTATTATATAACTTTAATAGTGTTTACATAACATATTTTTCATAAGAATTAATTTAGACATTTTTTTTCTTTTCCTTTCTTTTGCAGCCATGGCGATTGAACCCAGGGCCTTTGCACTGGTCTGACCCCCACCCACGTGGTTTTGAGAGAGAATCTCATCAAGTTGCTAAATTGCCCAGCCTGGGTTCCAACTTGGGGTCCTCCTACTTTGGTCTCTCCAAGTGCTGGGATTACAGCCCTATACCTGGATACCTGGCCTAGAAAATTTCAAACATACAAAACAAGATAAAATGGTAAATATCCTTCACAATTACAGATTCAGGGAGGACCAACTAACTCAAGGTCAATCTTATTCTAGCCATATCCCCACTCATTTTTCCTTCCCTTTCCCTCAAATATTACCGCAAAGCAAATCTCAGATCTTGTATCATTCACCTATAAATATTTAATTATGTATTTCTCATATGTAGAAAGTCTTCTGTAAACAAAATCACAACAGCATTTTCATACAAAATAAAATTAACAATAAGTTCTTACTACCATTAAATATTTAGTGTTAAATGTATATGTTTACATATGCACTTAATATTCCTTCATTTACTTTTGTTCCAGTGCAACTCTGCGATTGTAAGCATGATTAGACAGCACGCCCCAATAAATTTAGGAAGTAATTGATTCTTAGTTACTTTTTCTTTGCCAGTTTTATATTTACCATTATATTTTATGCTTAATAAAAACTGAAAGTATACGTGGTAAAATAAAGCTATCTAGCATATCATACAAACTCCAAAATATAAAAAAAAAATAACAAAAATATATTACACTTGTACAGAAAACTTCCAAGCACACATTGCTGTAATTCATCCCCAGGAAATAATTTAAGGGCCCAGTGTCTGTACATCTGTTTACTCACCAACGTCTGGATGCTTTGAAGTCCCCTTTTGGGTCCTCTGCATTGAGTGACCAGATGAAGAAGGGTGGAGTGGATCCAGTATGTGTGCCTTAGCTCAGAAGTGACTGCTATCATTCTGCACGCCTTCTCCTTGGCAAGAATCTGTTGCCTTGTCCTCTGAGTAATAAAGTTCAGAGCCGTGCTGCAATTTCCTAGAAACCATTCTTTGCAGTGGAAAGGATCAGGGATATTTGCTAGCAGTGCCCACCTCTGCCACTATAAACTTTACTATGGTGCTCTTAGCAACCCACCAGAGAGAGGACCTACAGACAGTATTCAAAAACTATGTTTTGTGCTAACTGCTTATTTTGGTTAACACATATAACCCACAGGAAACATCAAATACTTAATGTAAATGTTCAGAATTTAAGGATCAGAGTAAATGGAAGAAATGAACTCAAACTGATTTGTACTTGCAAAGATGCATTGTGTCCATAAGAATATTCAGGGGCTTACAAATTATATACAAACCGTGGGGTGTTTATACAGCTGCTTGCCTCATGGCAGCAGAAGCAGCAGACAGACAGGAAGGGACCGAGGTCCCAATGTCTCCTTGAAGGGCACACCCCAAAAGACTAACCCTTTTTCACTAGGCTGTACCTCTTAAACATCCCACCTTTTCCCAACAGTGCCAAACTGAAGACCAAGACTTTAATATGTGGGCCTTTGGAGGAGATGCAAGATCCAGATTATAGCATAGTTGAACATTATTACTAGTGATTCTTTCTGTTTCTAATTTTGTTTTTCATTTAAATTAGCATGTTGCACATATGTGTTTGGGAAAAACTGAAAAAAAGGGATTCCATATTTAGCGGGTTCTTCAATTTTGACAGCTATCCATGTGACTATAACGCATACTTTTTTCTAGACGGCTTTTCTAATTTTACTCCTCCATACACTCTTTTGCTGGACACAGCCTAACCTCTCAGAAGTCACATGAGTGGATCGTCAGGAACCGATGTAAAATGAGGTATGACATAATAGGTCTAATGATACCAGTGTCCAGACCCCTAGGCTTATGTGTAGCTCTCTTAAAACATGTAATGAACTGGTGGCTCTGTGGGCAATGAGATGTGTCCAGGTCTGATAATGAGATGTTTGGCTGGAAAGCTGTTATGAGATGCTTGGCTGGAACTCTAATAAGACTGCTTGCTGCGAATGTGCAATTAGTCATTTAACTTGGTGTATGCAATGAGGGGTGTGACTAGGAGTATAATTAGTCCGGGGTTGGCAGCCAGGGATGCTGTGTGTGTGGACTGCAGAGCTGATGGAGCAAACCTTGTGGGAACTGTGTGTGGATGGTGATGACGAGCGCATTGTGAAGGAAATGAGTTGCACTGTTCTGTTGAGACGGAGAGGGGCTGTGAGCTCTGAGCGGTGTGTGGCCACTCTGTTACCAGACAGTTAGGTGCCCAGTCGACATTTCCAGGCTCCTGTTGTTCCACTCAAAGAACCAGATGGGACAACCCATGAATGTAAAGTTTAATGCCTATTGAAGGTGAAAGAAAAAGAAAAAGAAGTGAAAAGGAAGTGCTCAAGAATAAGAAGTGCTCTGAAGAAAAGAGAAGAGAAAATACATCTTTCATGCAGAGTGGGCCAGTGCAAGAACAAGAAGACAGTGGCCATGAGGTCAATGGCTCTCTTCTCTTTTTTTTTTTTTTTTGTGGGTACCGGGGGGTCGACCTCAGGACCTCGCACGCCAACAGGCACCCATGCCGCTGAGCGATATCACCGGCCCCTTTTTCATATGTGGGTTCCGGGAGTCAAACTCGGGCCCTCGCGCTTGCAAGGCAGGCGCTTACGCCGCTGAGCCATCTCACCGGCCCCTCTTCTCTTATATCTTCTTTTGATGTCCAATTCAGTCAGTACCATGCAAGGCTCCGAAGCTGCTCTGTGCAAGTATTCTGGCTGCTGTTTGACGGGTCTCCGTGATTGACAGTTCACACCTGCTTGTCCACCCAGGTTGCCACGCCCTAACCTCCTGCCTCGACCCAGTAGAAGGAATGAATTCACACAGAGAATGAATCCAGAATCTGTACCAATGAGCAGGGCAAGAATCCCTGCTCTGTCTCTATGGGAACAGCATCAGGCAAATGATTTATAGTCTTCCTACCAATCTGTCTTTACTTTCTTTATGTTCTAACTGAGGATAGCAGCAGCTGTCCTATTCCTTGGGGTCATTTTGAAGATTAAACAGGTCCATCGTGGAAAATATTTAAAGCAGTACCCATGAGGTCCCATGTCAGTGCCAGGTCTTATGATGTGCCAGGACTTGGAGTATTATTGGCTCTAATCCTGACATTAATTCAGTAAGGAAACAAAGCTTCAGCGCAATTCACTTGCTCATCCCAAATTACACAATTAATAATTAGCAGGAGAGAAATCTGTGCACCTAGAAGTTCTCTGGATTGAGGAGTATGGTGTCCCTTACCGAAAGTGAAGGTTGCAAAACTGAGAACATGCTTCTTCCAGGAGCTATGAGGAGACTATGATGAATCATGTGCTGACCAGGTCCAGCACCTGGCCATAGGAATAAACCTGTCAGAGCCAGATAGTGGAGAAGGGATTACCTTCATTCCCATGTCCTGGGATGTAGTTTTATCATCCGTACAATCAAGAATCATATACCTATCTCTCTGATGGCTTTCAAAGTTAAAAGCAAAAATATAAGCCGGGTGTAGTGGCACATACCTAAATCCAAACTACTTGAGAGGCTGAGGCAGGATGATCACAAGTTGTTGGCCAGCATGGACAAACAGGTGAGATCCTGTCTCAAACTTAAAAGAAAGGGCTGGGTATGTAGTTCAGTGAGACACCCTGGGTTCAATCCCCAGTACCTTAAAAATGTATATGATTAAAAGTAGCTTAGAAAAAGGAATGAGTTGTTACTACTAAATGAGAAATCTGAGTGTGGGTGACTGGGGAATGATACAAACATTGAAATAGTACCTTCGAGGACTGGGATACTCCTGTTTGCCTGACCTGATATGCACACAATATAGGCCTCAGTCCAATGATGGCACAGGTCTTTGTCCCTGAGCACTGCATTTGGATTTCATAAGCAAGAAAGAGGGAGGGTGAGATCTGTAGCTAAGGAATACCTGTGAGTCTGCCCTATTGAAAAATCTTCCACCAGGTCTGACAAAAGGCTGCTGGCTGCTCATTAGCTACATCCAAGAGTGGAGAAATGCGTTTGCCAGTTTTTGAATGTACCTATACTAAAATCTTAATAGAATTGTTGTGGACTCGTAGATGATCTTTATTTATTAAGAAAACTACCTTTCTGTTATTCTTTCATCTGGCAACATTGAGATAAGTCCTAATGATGAAATAGTTTACTTCTCACTTTAAAAACCTTAGTAAAACCATAAAATTGCCGATGGAACAGTCTTTCTTCTTTCAGTAGGACTACTATTAGACATGATAACCACGTTTCTGTAGTTTTTATAGTTCATGTTTTACACATCTTTTACTTTGATGTACTGATCTTTATTTCTTTTGGGTACAAATACAGAGGTGGAATTAATAAATTTCATGGTAGTTCTAAGATTATGAAGGCCCTCCATACCATTTTACATGATGCGTGCACTCATTTATGTTCCTTTCAAGAGTACGCAAGTGTTGCCAAGACATCTTTGACATTTCTCTCTTTATTTAACCTAAAATGAAAGGAACTGCATTTCTACAAAGCACATTCAATAATGGTCATATAGCAAGTAAAATCAACATACTGGTTTGACTACGTGAATGCAAAGAGTTAAAACTATGAGCATTTCATCAGAAGCGTTTTACAAACTCAAGAATTCCGCAGTGGTCATTAGCTCTATCTCTAAGGAGCCATTGGTGGTCTTTCTTCTTCATCTCTTTTCTAAGCTTGAAAAGGAAATTCTTTTCATGGGATGAATTACATCTCTGAAAGAAATCTTCACCTGAGACAGCGTACTGCTGTGAATTTCTCCTTTGATAAAGAAAAGGTGATGGCAGGTAATATAGTATTCAGGTGAGCCTAAGATATGCTGCTGTGAAATAAAACTTCCAAATCTTACTAGCTTATCAAAATCAAAGGACTGTTTCCTATTTCACAAATCCAAAGAAAGTTGCCCTGTGGAGCTCTGCTCACCAGAACCTACCAGGGAATCAGTGGGACAAAGTTGCCCTCAGTCATTTTCTCAACACAAGACTCAAGATTCATTATTGCCTTTATAGAGCGGGCTGGGCCAACACAGGAGACCCCGTGCTTTAGCCCGGAAGGGATGTGTGCTGACTTTCCTGGTGTTTTTTCAGCCAGAACCAGTCACATGACCATTAACCTAGAAGTAAAGAAAAACTACGTATTGGTGAACATGTTTTTCAATCTGTCCCAGCTATTTTGTCTCATTCTTATCAACTCCTTTAAAAATATTTATATTGAATTTCTACACTGCCTTAACCTTGCTCTTGCAAACTTATTTCTAACCCCAACCTCACAGAGAACAATCTTACATAAATGTCATCAGTAAACTGGACAGTGTGGCACATGCCTGTAATCCCAGAATGCTGAGAAGCTGAGGCAGGAGGATCAGGTGGCCAATTTTCGCTCAGCCTTGCTTATTCATTAGTTGTTCCCCATCTTAATATAAAAAACAGAAAGGACTGGGGTTGTAGCTCATTCCTGAGTACTTCCCCAAAATAATAAATAAATGAATAAGTAAATAAATAAATAAGAAAGAAAGAAAGAAAGAAAGAAAGAAAGAAAGAAAGAAAGAAAGAAAGAAAGAGAAAGAAAGAAAGAGGAGTCGCCAGTATCTGACATGTTAACACTTTGTATTTAACCTACTGAACAGTCCTAAAACAAGGAACTCTGGTATATACTTTTAAAATAAATCCACCCTGGGTAACTGGGTAACATTTCTTGAAATGGTCTTCCAAACTCCCTAGCATGACCTAGGTTTAGACTAATTCTTACCTTACCTCATTTCATTGTTATTTTTGGAGTTTTAACCTAAACTGTTGTACTGTCCTTTTCCCCCCAGTGGCTGCTTGCCTATTTTCCTGCTCCATTTCTCTTTCTTCCCTTTTTCTTTCCTTCTTTCCTTCCTTCCTCCCTTCCTTCTTTCCCTCCCTACCTCCCACCTCCCTCCTTCCTTTCTTCCTTCCATCCTTCTTTGTGTGACTCTCTTCTTTTTTCCTTTCTTTTTGACATTGTACTTTCATGCTGTTGGTCAATTTTCATTCTTGTTTCTGTTAGAGGGCTTATATATTTCATTAATTTGAATTTTATTAATATTAAATGATGATGAATGCTTAGTAAAGAACTTGTTACATTTCTGGTGATTCTCTAAGCATTTCTAATATTAACTTAATTTACTGTTTTAAACATTTTTTATTATCTTAAACATCTTTAATGTGCACAGTTCATTGCATGAAGTGCATTTATATTTTCATGCAACCATTTCCACCATTCATCTCCAGAAAGTTTTTCATTCTCCCAAACCAAACCTCATTATGGGTTAAAAAAATAATTTCCTCTACTCTTTTTTCCTACAAGTTTCTAACCATTAGGAACCAGCATTCCATTCTCTCTATGAAATTGTCTTCTCTACATATCTTACATAAATGTAACCATGTGGTATTTGTTGCCTTGTCACTCTGGCTTATCACACTCAGTTTAAAGTCTTCAAGCTTCGTGTAGTACAATTCCTTTCATTTTGAAGACTTAGCAATATTTCATTGTGTGTTTTATTGTTTTTCCATTCATCTATCAATGGAAACTGGTGTTGCTAACATCTCTTGGATTTTGTGAATAATGCTACAATGATCATGCTTACACATGTATCTGTTTGGGATTTTACTTTAAATTACTTTGTGTCTATATTGAAAAGTGGAATGTCTGGGAATTCAATTTATATTGAGGCATGTGGTAATTGTACTGTTACTTTTTAGTGGAACTATCATACTGTCTTTGTACTTATTATATTCTCTCCCACCATGAAAAGGATTCCAATTATTCACACCCTTAACACTCATTTTATCTCATGTAATTTTAGTTTGCCTTCCCCTAATGCTACTGATTTGAGCATCTTTCCATGTGTTTGTTCGACATTTGTACACCCTTTTTATTTTTTTATTTCTCTGTCTTTTTGAGACAGGGTTTCACGATGATGATCCAGCTGGTCTTGAACTCACTTTGTAGCCCAGGCTGGCCTCGAACTCTCAGTGGTCCTCCTGCCTCAGCCTCTGGAGTCCTGGGATTACAGAACTGCACCACCACATCTGGCTGTACACCTTCTTTAAAAAATGTCTTTAAAGCCCTTTGCCTACTTGTGGATGTGTGTATTTCATTTATTTTGAATTATAGTTCTTTATATAACTGAGTATTAACTCTTTATCAGATGTATGATTTACAAATGTTTTCTCTCATTCCAAGAGAGACATTACTCTACTGATAGTGGCTTTTGATTCAGAAAAGTTTTTAATTTTGACATAGTCAAATGCATTTATTTTTCTTTTGTTACCTATGCTTTTGGATCTTACCAAAGAAATCAGTGTCAAATGAAATATAAAATTTTCCTGTGTTACAGTTTATGTCCAGATTTGCTCCACCTCAAAGCCTCAAGTGCTCAGAAGTGAGGCCTTTGGGACGTTATTGGACTGTGGGTGCATGATATTCATTACTGGATTAGTCCACTGATGGATTTATAGCTTAGTGTGATGTTGGGAAGTGATGCTTGGTGTGAAGAAGTAGGTTCATGTGGACATGGGGTGGAAAGGTGGACATCTCTCCATGCTTCCTGCCTGACTTGCCATGGACTGTTTCTCCTCTACCATGCCCCTCTGCCATGCTGATCTGCCTTGGAACCAGCCAATTATGAACTGAAATCTCTACAAACTATGAGCCAAAACAAACTTTTCCTCCTTTAAATTGTGGGCATCAAGTATTTTGTCCCAGCAATGAGAAAGTAACTAAGATATCCCCCAATATATTTTTATAAGGGTTTGGTATTTTACCATACATTTAGTTCTTTAATTCATTTTGAGTTAATTTTTGTATAGTGTTAGGTAAGGAGCCACCTTCATTCTTTGGCATTTTGGAATCTAGTTTCCTCAATACCGTTAGTTAAAAAGACTATTATTTTCCCACTTAATGGTCTTGGCATCCTAGTTGAATGTCATTTGAACAGCTAGGTGAGGATTTACTTCTAGGATATATTTTCTTGCACTGATATTAGTGTCTATCTTGATATCAGTGTCACACTGTATCTTATTACTGTAGCTTTATAGAAAGTATTAAAAGTAGAAATTTGGGATCACCTACTCACCTGTTTCAAGATAGTTTGACTATTTAGGGTTTCATGAGATTGTATATAAATTTAGGGGACAATCTTTCTATTTTAGGAGTAAAAATAATCCCTGGGATTGTTATAGGAATTGCAGTGATCACCTTTTCTTTTTCCTTTATTCTGTTCATAATTTTTTATAATGGTTAAATTTTATGTGTTGAGCCATCCTTGCTTTCCAGGAATAAATCCCACATGTTGTACAATGCTCCTGAATTTGGTTTGCTGGTATTTTCCTTTTAATAAGGTATCTTCTGATTGAATTAAGTGGATGAGCATTTTGTTGAGGACTTTTGGTTCAGTGCTCTTAATTGATATTAATCTGACTTTTCTTGGTTGTTTCTCAGACTGTTTTCATTTATTCTAAGGGGTCAATCTCATTAGAATCTAATTATTCGTAAAAGTCCTTGATGATATGATGATCATTTTTATTGTATGAGATCAGTGGTAACGTTCCCTCTTTCATTTCTAATGTTATTAGAAATATTTCCCATTTTTCTTTGTTATTTTAGGTAAATAGCTGTCAATTTTATTTCTGTTTACAAAGAAAACCCTTAACCTTTTGTTGTACTGATAGTTTAAAATGTACTTCTACTTTCTGTTTGTCATGATCTGGGTGTATGTGCCTCAAAAAGTTTATTGTGCTGAAGGCACACTTGCTAACAGGATTTTGGAATATGATCGTGAAGGCTCTAACTTCTTCACTGGACTAAGCTACTGATGAGAATAAAATTGGGTAGTGTACAGAAAGGTGAAGGTAACAGGATGTAGGGCCTAGTTTAAGAAAGTGGATAAGGAAAATGACTTTGAGACTGTTCCATCTCCACCTCCTTCCTCTAGGATGTTTTCATCTCTCTCTCTGCTTCCCACTGGCATGTGGTGAGCATCTTTCCTTTGCCACACCCTTCCACCATGTTGTGGCCTTGCCACAGGCCTAGAACTAAGTAAGCGTGGACTGGATCATGGCTTAGATCTTGAAAGTACACCAAAGCCTCCTGTGTTCAGAGGTGTGGCTTTTGGGAGGTGATTGGATTATGGGGGCACTATGCTTATCAGTGGATTAATCATCATTATAAGAAGACTTTAGGTCTTCTCAGAACTTTTCAGGGCATGTATCTTTTCTTGCCTGTGTCTGCTTTTCTCCTGATTCCCCTCAGACATAGGTATTTTTAAATATCTTATTTTAGGTGACTGTCTGCTATTTATTCTCTGACCTTTCAGTCTTTCATTGTATTGTTCATTCTGTAATCTCTTGCCTCAAGCCTCTGTAGGCCTCTAATCTCTTCGGCTTTCATGAGCCGTACTCGCTCCTCTCCCTGATTTTTTTTGTTACCCTGAGATCTAGATGTCCCCAGACTCCTAAGAACATTGAAATTAAGTCTGCTGTACTCTGTCTCATTCAAAGAGTGGAAACAAAAGTGCTGAGCCAGGCCATGCCACAGGGAACAGCATAGGACCAAAACCATGTGAAATTTCCTGGTGCTTTGAATGTGTCTTCTTGATTGGCTGCTTAAGTGGTTACTGTACCTCTCTGAGTGACTATTGAAAAAGTTATTTCCGGTAATCTCTATCATTGCTCTCACTGTTTTCATTGAAGAAGGAGGGTCTAGTACTTTGTGATGTATCATTTTGCTAAGGTCACTCCTCACTTAATCCTCAAACTAAAGCAATAATACAGATAGTCTTTATGCAAGTAAGATAAGCATAACACCAAGAAGCTGAGCAAATTTGCCAGAGTCATGCAGGGAATACTAAGCAGAGTGGGGTTTTGAGCCATGTTCCATAAGCCCAGAATTTGGAGGGCTATGTTTTGTCCTGAGAGCTAGGAAAAGTTTTGATGTGCCCACTTATTTCTCCTAATATTTAATTCTGACCTTAAATTTAGAAACAATATAGGAAGTAATAGGCTGAAACATAAATCCAGTTGCCATATTATAGCTAAGCAGAAAATGTCAAATGGAGCCCGTTTATCTAAATAAAAAAAAAATTAAAAACTTGTAAGATACATTATTGATATAAATAACACACAAAAGAAAAACTAACTTTACCCTTCAGGTGTGCAGAGTATATATGAGTAATGACTTTTTATTTTAGTTATTCTTTTGCTAAGTGTTTTGAAATCCACTGAGTAGGCAGGGTCACCAGAAGGATGATTTAGTGGAAATTGGAAAACAATTGTTTTAGAGCAGTGTTTGATTTCAGTATATACCTTGTACTCCCTGGGAACCTCTCTCCTCTTAGCATTGAGACCACGTCCGGCAAGCAGTTGGCAGGAGGCAAAGGTCTGCAGCAAGAGACTACAAACAAGATGATTACTGGAATTCAGAAAAGCAAAAAAGGCTTTCCCCACACAGAGGACTGAATATCAAACAGCAGTTTTATCTTACACTCTAAATGAAATGCATCTGTCTTTTTCACTCTACTTTGTGGTTAACAGCCTGTGGTGGGAGGTCTAGTTTCAGAGTCATCAAGTAAGAATCCTTTCCATAATACTCAGTGATAGGACCTGAAACACTGGTTTAGAGGGCTCACATTATAATCCCCAATAATGATCAATTGATATTGATTGTCGCTAACTTATGTTTTGTTCTCCCACATTTGCATGTCCCTCAAAACTCAATTCAACCAGTCATTAGTGAGTACCAGAAATAGACCCAATACTTGCAGTTCGTTGGACAATGTGATGAATGAGATACTTTTAGTTCAAGTAGCTTGATAAGAAAGAATGAGAGGAAACCATCTAAACTGACTTGAATAAGACTTGTTTCATGTATTCAAGACACATTTGCAGAGTGTTTGCTCAGTGCCTACCACTAGCATAGATGCTAGAGTTAAAAACGAAAATTGAATAATACATTGTCCCTGCACAGTGAGGTGCAGGAGAGAGGTCCAGAAGACCACGACATGGAAGTGAATTAATAATCGCTGAACCGTGGTGCATGCTAAGGTAAGAGTGCACACAAAATGAGCAACAGAGAGATGGGGAGACTCTGTTGACTGAATTTCTTCCCAGAAAACTCTCCTTATTTACTAGTACAGTTCAGCTATGGAAATGGGTTGTAAAGAAAGGGATATCCATATGCTGGCTTTAAGAAGAGTCTACTTTAAAAGAAGGATGCAAATATTTTAGATAGATGAAGAACAAAGCCTTAGTCTTTGAAATACTGTACATGCACGGTCTTTAGGAGGCCACATTTCTACTTTAACAGAGTGGTGGTTGCTTCCTGCTCTGCACAGCTCTATGGATATATGTACAAGGAAAAGACAGCTGTAAAATTGGAGCTGTTGCACAAAGGTATGAAATACAAATGACCAACCACTTGTAATTACTCCAGTGGAATAAAATTTAAAAAAGAGAATGTCATTTTCTAGGCCTTGATCCCCAAACACAACACTCACCTGGCAGCAGACAGTATCATGGTAGGGCTTAGCCTATGTGAGGGCTGTAGTAGTCTGACAAGTTGCTAGAGGACCAGCAGTGACCACCAGACATGGTTTGTGGTGTCCATCAGGCTCAGAGAGGAAGGAATGACAGCAGAGGTTCTACACAGATAGGGTTTGGTGTACCCAGTATAGGAGCAGGGGCCAGGTAGAGCAAGGGGCAGCAGTGCAGGTGAAACAGCGTGCCCGGGGTGAGGCGTCCACATGGCTGGGTATGTGGAGAAGCCAAGAAATGCTATTTCTGAGGGTTAGTCTTGGAGTGGATCATGGCCCCACTTGAATAATTTTGGGTTAAACCTAGAGAGAACAGGGTTGTTGATGTTAAAGTCATCCCCAGCTGTACTGATTTTGGAAAGTGGAGGAAATCCAAATAGTATATGTACACACACAAAGTGACAGAAGGTAAAGTGAACTGAAGTTTCTTTTTGTCTATTTTATTTTTAAGAAAGAATCAAGTTTATTGAGTATCATGCACATACTACACAATTCAAACTACTTGTGCAACACAAAGATTTTCTAGTGTGTACATGGAGACGTGGAATCATCCTCATGATCTAATTTTACAATAGATCATGGTGCCAAGAAGAATGTCCTTACTCATAGGCAGCTCTTTATTCACCCTGTTCTCCCATCACACTCTCTCTTGACAACCACTTCTGACTTTTTTCTCTGCAGATTTGGCCATTAGTATTTCATACAAAGAAAGTATAGAAAATTCACTCTTTGTTAACTGGCTTTTGCCATTTAGACCTATTTATGTTGTCATTTCTTTTTGTTGCTCAAAAATTTTCTACTGTATGGATATATTTTGTTTACCTCATCATTACTTGATGGATACTTGGTCCCACTTAATGGCAGCTATGAATAATCTTGTGTTAATATTTCTGTGAATGTATTTTTCATCTCTTTTGGATATATACCTTAAGCCTGGAATTATACAGTAAGATGGTTAATCAATGATTCTGAAGAACTGCTGACACATGTCCTAAAATGAAAAGCCTCTATTTTGTTTTTGTTATTTTTAAAATGTTTTGTTATTTCTAAATCAATGCTCAACCCAATGTCATGAATATGTACTTCTATGTTTTCTTCAGTTTTATATTTTGACCCATTATATTTTTCTCTATAACTTATTTCAAACTGGTTTATGCATAGTGTGAGGAAGAGGTCCAACTTAATTTGCTTCATATAGACATCTAGTTGTATTGGTTGTATTGGTTGAAAAGACTGTTCATACCCTGCTGAATGGTCTTGAAACCTTGTTAGGTCTGTGTGTCCATTTAGGGGGTGTTGCCATCTTGACAGTAAGGAAACACTGGGACTTTTCACTACACTAACTTGAAATAGAGCATTTGTAAGACCATGCTGGGGACGGATGAGGAACGCCAGTGGATCACCTCCTGGGTGGCGTCTGTAGCACTAGATCAGTAGCTGGTGTGAGTGGGGGTGGTTGTCTCTGGCCTCAGCACTAGGGACATAGCTCCTGGTACACTGAGCTAGGAGGAAATCAGGGTGATTCATGCTATGGACTCACAGTTCTTGCCAAGATTTGAACTATTTTTCTTTGAAAAATCAAAGCCAGGTATATGCTATCTTCTATGTGACACCAGTGCTCAACACAGGCCTGGCATAGAATGGGTATGGAATAAGAAATGAATCCATGCACTCATGAATAAGGTTAGCCAATTGAGTCTAAGAAATAATTAGGCTATTATCTCTGTGCTTGATAATATGAATAATGAATATCATACAATGCAGGGTATTATTTATCTCAATCTTTTCATTGCTCCTTCTTCCACTCAGCACAAACAGAAATGCCAAATCTCAAATCTAATTCCTGAATGTAATTCCTCTCACAGGGTAACTTAGAGTTATCCCAGGTTGCTGACGAAAGGATATTTAATGGTAAAGTGTTTTATACTATGGGGAATGAAGCCAACGAGTCTTCCAATAAAGCCACAATTCGCTGTGAAAAGAAAATTGAGGTCAGCAAATTTTTTGATCGGACAAATTAGAAAATATTGTTACTATTTTCATCTAGTGTACTTAATAATTGCAAAGTACTTGCTCTAATGTGCATTATGGCCTATTAAATCATCTTTGTGCTACCATGGTCTATATTACTATTATTGTACTTATCATACAGGACTGTAATTATTGGGCTTATTAATGCATTTATTTCCATCATTAACTAGAGTTCTTCGAGAACCATCACAAAATATTGTGCATCTGTATGTCCAGATGCGTGGCGCACAATCAGTGCTCAGTAAATGTTTGTCATACACCTCAGCTTACATACCTTCCTGTGTTGTAGTGATGTGCTTTCATCCTGGCTCCCACAAGCTTCTTAAAGGTAGTCTTTTATCATCTTGCCAATCTTCTTAGCTCAAATAATTGTACAAACTAGTAAACAAATAAATGAGATAATTCATAACTGGATAAAGGTACTGAAAACTGGTTTTATATTTCAAAGCCTTGGGTGAAGAAATGCACATGCATTTATATCTCACTAAGAATTAGTTCCTACTTGGGGGCCATATAGTCTAATTTTTTTTTTTTTAGAGTCTCTGTCCCAGAGATTCTCCAGAGAACTTCCCAAGTACATGGATAGTTACAGTATTTGGTTCATTTGATGTAATTCCTTTATCTAATGACATTTTCTCTGGAGGTTTTCATAGCTTTTCTTATACTAAGGCCTTTGTCAGATCCACACATTTCCTGCAGATATGGTTGCCCATATCTGTAGAAGAAATTGACTGTGTGTTTGCTAGCAAGCTGGTAGAAAGTTGTAAGGAAATTGGGTCCTTGTTAGGACCCAGGCATCCTCTGCCACTCTGGAGCTCCAGCAGTCATGTTATCTCTTCTCAGTTCTACTAGCCAAGGACTTTACCCATTGGATAATCCTGCAGATGTTGAATCCTGAGTAAGGTGAGGACTGATAAGAACTCATGGTAGCAAGATTGTTCTGGAATCATGATCCCCTTGGGATGATGTTGTACTGCCTAGAGGGTTGCTAATAGAATGTAGACCTACCTTGTTCCTGATCAGGACATCTGTGGTTTTTTGCCAGTAAGCCAAATGTATCTTCCTCACTGATCATCAATAACATGAAATACATGGTCTTTTAAAATACATTCTTTGTGGGCCGGTGAGATGGCTCAGCGGCGTAAGCGCCTGCCTTGCAAGCGCGAGGGCCCGAGTTCGACTCCCGGATCCCATATACGGAAAAGGGGCCGGTGATATCGCTCAGCGGCACGGGTGCCTGTTGGCGCGCGAGGTCCTGAGGTCGACCCCCCGGTACCCACAAAAAAAAAAAAATACATTCTTTGTTTAATTTAATGCAATTAGAGTCAGTTTTTCTACCTTGGACCTGCAAAACTTCATCATGCAATATTTAAATTTTAGAGATAAGGAAGATTTAGACAGTTAACTTTCCAGAAAGTTACTGAGCACTAATATAAATCAATAGATGAAAATAACCAGCATCTTTAGGACTATACCATTGTACCACAGTTCACAAACTTAATTTGTTCTATGATTTTGGAAAAGATGGGTATGTTTATGTTTGTGTGGGAAAGATGGTCATGGTCTGGTGGTGTTTGTCACCCGATGCAGAGTTTGCAAACAAAACCAAAATTTTGCCAAATGCTTCTGTTTGAGAATCAAATTGTTTGCAAATAAATTAGGCTCATGAATCAAGGCATCACTGTATTTGTGAAACAGTAGTTTGAGACTATTTTGAGAAAGAGAGTTCGCAGGCACAGAACTATCTGGTATAGCAAATGCAGATCTCCCCTAGAGATTCACTGTAGACTCTAGAAAAGGCTTGGAGGTGTCTCAACATAAAGGCTCCCGTCTATCCTCCTTTCCCTGACTGATTCAGGGCTTAACATAGATCATGCATTTTGAAACACAATAATTAACATAATATGGAACAGCAGCCTACTGAAACAATTTGAATAACATAATGAATATTGTTGGTGTTCTTCTTGATTTACATGGGAGGGAACAGATGCAAAGCCCATGAAAGGGACTTGGCAAACAGTGAAAACTGTTTTAGTGCTACATTCTAACTCTGTGCAATGTTCCTTGTGAGTCCTGCCATCTGCCTCCCACCATGAAGGGCTTTGGAAGTTGGAAAGTGTGAGGGAAAATTCATTTCCAAACAAAAAAAAAAAACACTAATTGGGAAAGTGTGAAGGACCAAATATTTATAAACCTGATATACTCTGGCAATGAGAGTACACTTCCTAATTGCTTTATCGGTATTAACGGATAGATCTGTAGTGAGTTGAATTGGGTGCTAGTGGACAAGGAGAGTAAGGAATTTCATTATTCCTAATTTCAGTATAACTTATACTAAGATCCAGAAAAGCCCATTTAAAGAAAGAAGGAACAGAAGATATTAGTGTAATCAGTAGGAATATTATATAGATGCAGGTATAGATTAGATATAAAGATATAGATACAGATCTGGCTTCCTAAATATGTAAAGAAATACCAAAAGAAACAACAATCTCTAGTAAAAGAATATTTCTGTATGGATGATTGGTGTGCATGTGTGTGTGTGTGCAACTGGTTTTGTTAGTATACACATATCTTCACATAGAGACTATAACATAAAAATATGAAAAAGTACAGTGGAGCAAATTTATCAACCCCACTAACAAATGTAAATGGCTTAACTCTACTAATTGAAAGTAAGAACATTTCCAGATCTTCTTAGAAAGTAAAATCAAACCCTATGCAGAAATTCAACATAAAACGAAGAAGGATGATCACCCCGCTCCCTGGCTGTATGCTAGCAGCCATGTATGCACACCGTATGCACAGTGTGCCCACTCCAAGGAGAGGGCTTGGGGCATGCTGGATGACCACCTCACCCCCTGGCCACATGCCAGCCTGGGAGGAATCCCGGTTCTCACCTGAGAAGTGCACGCTGGACAAGCAATATCTGCTCCTAAGGCCTCTGCAGCACAGAGCAACAGAGGTGACAACTGGCTCATCCTCCGACTGAAGAAGAGGCCACAACAAGGAGTGGAGTTTTGCTCCAGGACTGAAGTGTTAACCTACCACAGAGGCTGGGCGAGAGAAACCTTGTGAGGTAGGCTTGGAGAGGAGGATAAATAGAGATCTCCTTGGGTCACTTGGGAGGCTCAGGATCAGACCAGAAAGTTCACAGGGTCGCATTCTGTTGAGAGAGGTCAGCTTGGAGTGTGCAATGGTCAGAGGTAGTAGTCCTGAAAGATGGCACTGTTAGGCAAGTGGGACCTTTGGCCTCTGTCACTGCTGCCTACAGTTAGCAGACACTAGTGGTCTGAAATATTATAGGCTGATATGCAGGTGCTCTCTGCACTCCAGTCATGATCTGCTGAGGTCTGGTTAAGGGACATCCATGAGTGGCTCCTAGCATTTGGCATTTTCCAGTTGTCATTTGATGCCATTGATGCCATAGATTTACTATGACACATGGTAACAGAGTAGTGGATAAGAAGTGGTTTTCTCTTTATGCCAATGTCTGGAGTTTCAAGGGGATCATAATCAATAAAAATGGATATACATACATGGGATCATGGGGAATCAAACCAACAGATGACAGGAAGCAAATACCAAGTAATGAAACTATAAAGGTTGTAGAAAGGATGAAGAAACTCAGAGAGGAAATAAACCAGAAATTCACAGCATTATCACTCAATATGCCCAAGTGAATTTGTAGAATATAAGTAAAAAATTGCACAGCCTGACCCAAATGGTTCAAAATGTGAATGACAGATTCAACAAGGATATAGAACCCTTGAAAATGTGTCAGGCAGAAATACCTGAAATAAAAAATAAATTGTATAGAATTCATAAATTGCAGAAATGACCAATTCATAGAGTGTCTGAATTTGAGGACAAAATTGTAAATTATAAAGAAGTATACTAAGTAGCCATGAAAAGAAACGAGAGAACATGAAAAGACCATCCAGCAGTACTAGATGACACTAAGAAGACCAACCTAAGGTAATTGGAGTTTGAGAAAAGCTAGACAACAACACAGATGGAATCACTAAGATGTTTACAGAAATCAGAGCAGAAAACTTCTCAAACATGAGAAAAGAATTCAACAAACAAGGAACCGAGGCTGCCAGAACACCAAACCATTATGATGCAGGAAAAAGCTCAGCAAGACACATCCTTAAAGTCCCAGATACTCAACAAAAACAAAATGAAACATACAAAAACCAGAAATTTAAGAGCAGTCAGAGAAAAACAAAAAATCACATATAAAATGTAAACCATCAGAATTACAGCAGACTTCTCAGCAGAAGCCTTAATGGCCAGAAGAGTTTAGTGTGATGTGTTCCAGGCCCTGGGACCAAATAACTTCCACCCTTGATAACCCTTACAGCGTAGCTTTCTTTCAAAAAAGATGGAGAAACAAGACATTTCATGAACAAGACCAGCTCAAGTGATTTACCACTATGAAACAAACACTCCAGAAAATATTCAACAACATCCTATACAAAAACAATGAAGCTAATGCAGCTAAAAACCCATTTGAAATGAAAACACCAAGTAAGTTCAAAGGATAAACAACAACAACAAAAGACAGAAGAAAAACAAATGCATCACCAGCAGAAAAAGAATGCAATGATAGTAAAAATATCAATACATCTCAATAATATTTCTTAATGTTAATGGCCTCAATTCTCCAATTAAAAGATACAGTTAGCAGACTGGATCAAAAAACCAAATCCAGTAGTCTGTTATATTCAAGAAATGCCTAACCCAAAAAGATTTTCATAGACTAAAAAGTAAAGGGTGGAAAACAATGTTTCATGAAGAAGGACACCCCAAAATCAGTAGGGGTTGCTATTTTAATCTCAAGATAAACTGCAAGCTAAAATTGATTAGAAGAGACAAAGAAGGTCACTATGTACTACTTAAGGGAACAATGTCACAGGGAGAAAGAGCATCATGAATATTTATACACCAAATACAGGAGCAGCTGTCTTCATAAAACAAAAGATCAAATAAATCTTAACACAATCATAGTGAGGGATATTAATATCTCACTCTGGCAAAAAGATAGATCAACTAAACAAAAAATAAAAAAAGAGAAATATCAGAACCAAAGCACAGATAGATGTCTGATAGATATCTACAGAGTGTTCCACCTTACTGCAACAGGGTATATGTTCTTTTCTGTTGCACACAGTACTTTTTTGAAAATAGACTCCATATTAGTCCACAAACCCTGATTAAATAAACACAAAAGAAGAATATATCTCATGGGTACTATCAGATGACTGTGCTGTGAAAATAGAAAGCAATGTCAGAAAATATGGAAAAGGTAGAAGCATCTGGAAAATTAGCAACATACTCCTAGAAAACCCATGGGTCACAGAAGAAATCAAGTAAGAAATTAAAAAGAAATTTCTGGAAGTTAATGACCATGCCCGTACAACTCATTGAAACTTCTGGAACACTATGGAAGCAAGCAATCCTAGAGAAAAGTCCATCACTGTCACTGCTCACATTAAGAAAATGGAGCTGGCCGGTGAGATGGCTCAGCAGCATAAGTGCCTGCCTGGCAAGCATGAGGTCCTGAGTTCGACTCCCAGTACCCACATTAAAAAAAAAAAAAAAAAAAAGAAAGGAAGAAAATGGAGTAAGATCAAAAAAATAACTTTATGAGGACTCTTGAGATATTTGAGAAACAACAACAAGCCAGGCCCAAATCAAAACCAATGAGGGAAATTTTGAAGATTAGAGCAAAAATCAAGGAAATTGAGACTAAAAAACAAAAGTACAAAATATCAAACAAATTGAAGAGCAGTTCTTTGAAAGAATAAACAAAATAGATAAGCACTTTGCCATGCTTACTGAGAGAAAGAGGAAAAAGACTCATGCCAATGCAATTAGACATGAAAACAGTGACATCACAACAGATACTGTCAAAATCCAGAAGATAGTTACCACTTTGAAAAAAATTGTATTGTAACAATTTGGCAAATTTTGAAAAAATAGATTCCTAGAAAATGCAAATGACCAAAGCTAACCCAAGAAGGCACATAAATGCCGAACAACCCAATAACAAGAAATTAAATTGAGAGGGTAATAAAGAATCTACCGAAAAGTAAAAGCCCAGGATCTGATGGATTCAGTGCGGATTTTGCTGATTTCTATAAAACCTTTAAGGGTATTATATCACCAATACTACTCAAGCTCTTCAAAAAAATTGAAAGGGACAGAGTCCTCCCAAATTCATTTATGGAAGCTGGTGTCACTCTAATTCCAATACCAGATAAAGACCAAAGTAAAAGAGAAAACTATAGGCCAATCTCCATAATGAACATAGATGCAAAAATCCTCAACAAGATATTAGCAAATAGAATGCAGCACATCATCAAAGAGATCACACATCATGACTACACAGGTTTTATCCCAGAAATGCAAAGATGGTTCAACATGTGTAAACCAAGGAATGTGATACATCATATAAACAGAAGCAAGGTCAACAGCCACATAGTCATACCAATACATGCAGAAAAGGCTTTGGAGAAAATCCAACACTCCTTCGTGATAAGAACCCTGAAGAAAATAGGTATAGAAGGACCATATCTGAATTTGATAAAAGCTATTTCTGACAAACCAACAGAACACATCATATTACATGGGAAAAAATTAAAAGCATTCCCCCTAAAAACAGGAGCAAAGATGTTCATGATCACCACTTGTATTTAACATAGTACTTGAACTAGTAGTCAGGGGACTCAGACAAGAGAAAGAAATAAAAAGGATATGTATAGGAAAGGAAGGATTCAAATTAGCATTATTTGCAGATGACTTGATACACTACATAGAAAAGCTAAAGAACTATACCCAAAATCTTAGAATTAATAACCATTGAGTAATGTAGCAGGATACAAGATCAACATGCAAAAATCATTAGATTTGTGCACACCAATAATGAATTCATTGAGAAGGAAATTATGAAAAGAATACCATTCATAATAGCTTCAAGAATAGTGAAATGCCTAGGAATTAACCAAACCAAGGAAGTAAAGGACCTCTACAAAGAAAACTACAGTACTCTAAAAAAGGAAATTGAAAAGGACCTCAGAAAATAGAAAGATGTCTCTTGCTTCTGGATAGGTAGAATCAATATTGTCAAAATGTCCATACTCTCAAAACTGTTTTAGAGATTCAGTGCAGTCTGAAACAAAATATCAATAGCATACTTTACAGATCTAGAGAAAATAATCCTAAAATTCATATGGAACCAGAAGAAATCCAGAATAGTAAAAGCAATTTTATGCCATAAGAGCAAAGCAGAAAACATCACAATATATGACTTTAAGCTATACTACAAAGAAACTGTGATAAAAATGGACTAGTACTGAAACAAAAACAGGCACAAGGATCAATGGAACAAAATAGAGGATACAGAAACTTCCCCAGACATATTTGGCTACTTGATTTTTGACAAAGTGGCCAAAAGCATATGTTAGAGGAAAGATAGCCTATTCAACAAGTGGTGCTGGGAAAAATGGATAACTGCAGAAGGTTGAAAGTAGATGTATATCTCTCACCATGTACTAAATCAAAATAAAAATGGATCAAATATCTAAACATTAAAACAGAAACACTGAACATACTGGATGATAAAATGGGTAAAACACTTCAAGTCATAGTTGTAGGAAAGGATTTTCTACAGAGAACCTCAATTGTATGAGATAACAGCAAATGGGATTACATCACATTAAGAAGATTTTGTACAGCTAAATAAGAGTGAAGAGACAATCTATAGAACAGAAAAGAAAAATGCCAGCCATTCCTCAGAGGTCTAATACTTAGAATATATAAACAAATCAAATAAATTAGACCACCTGAAATAAAAATTTAGAAAGTGAAGAAATGGGTGAGTGAAATAAACAGACACTTCATAAAGAAAGAAGTACAAATGGCCAACAAATATATGAAGGAATGTTCCATGTCTCTACTCATTAAAGAAATGCAAATTAAAAGTAAATTTCCATTTTATACCAAAAAGAATGGCAGTCATCAAGAAAACAAAAAAATAACAAATACTGGCATGGCTGTGGTGAAAAAGGATCAATCCTATATTCTTGGTGGGAATGTAAACTAGTATAGTATGAAGATTTCTCAAAGAACTAAAATTAGAAATTCTTTTTTTTTTTTTTATGTGGGTACTGGGAGTCAAACTCAGGACCTCACGCTTGCCAGCAGGCATTTGTGCCGCTGAGCGATATCACTGGCCCTTTTTTTCCTTTATGTGGGTACTGGGAGTCAAACTCAGGACCTTGTGCTTGCCAGGCAGACGCTTATGCTGCTGAGCTATCTCACTGGCCCTAAAATTAGAAATTCTATATGACCCCTTTTAGGTATCTTCCCCAAAGAATTTAAGTCATCATACTACAGTGATACATGCCTACCAATGTTTTTAGCAGCACAATTCATAAAATCTAAATCCTGGAAGCAGCCTGCATATCTATCAACAGATGGCTGGATAAAGAAAATGTGTTATCTATACATAATGGAATACTACTAGACTATCAAGAAGGACAAATTTGAGATATTTGTAGGAAAATGGATGCACCTGGAACATATAATGTTGAGTGAAATAAACCAGACATGGGCTTAAATACCATATGGTATCCCTCATTTGAGTGAGGCAAAGTATGAGCAGAGAGAATAATAAAGTATGGATAGAAGGGACAAGAGGATGGATGTCTTGCAAATGGGAAGAAATCCAGGGGACCAAGGGTGAGGGGTGAGGGGGAGGTGAAGGGGAAACAAGTAGAATAAATATGTGCTTTATACAGGCACCTAGTAACCTCAATGAATGTAAACATTGTATGCCATAAACTATGTGCTAGCATTAATAGTATCAACAAGAATAAAAATGGGGAAAGGGGAATCAATGGAAGAGGGTGAGTGGGGGAGGAAAAGGAAACAGGATTAAAAAAGAAACTATGCTATGCACCTGTACCCACTCCCCAAGATGACTGCAAACTGCACGCACTGCTAACATGTACTAATGAAAATTTTTTTTCTTTTAAAAAAGCAGAGAGTTTAAGCATGGTTAAAAAGAAGAGAAACCAAAAAAAAAAAAAAAAAAAAAAGAAAAGAAAATTGCTCTAAGTCATGTTGTATAGCAAGGATTGAATCCAAAAGCATTGTCAGAGACAAATGAGTACACTCTGTAATGCTGAAGACAGGAAGAAGATATTAAATCTTGTAATATTTATTTGCTCACAGATGCAGAAATGTTTCATAATACAGAATTATAGGAAATGCAAAAATAAAAGAAATATAGACTTCAATAAAGTTCTCCAAAAAACGATAGCTCCATGAATAAAAACAGTGAAGTCATACATCTAAAAAGAACAGAAAAACTTACATTGTTTAGATATACATTATGTCAAAAACTATACCCCAGTTTTAAAGAGTACACCTTTCAAATACACAAACATTTGTGAATGTCAGTGATGTGCTAGACAATAAAGAAAAATTGTATAAACCCAAGGGACTCAGATACAATTAACTGAATATTAGAAAGTGATACAACTAGACAGTAATTCTACTGACTGTATGAAAATAACTTAGAACATAATACTATTCTGCATACTATTCAAACATATAGTTGAAAATAATGCAACGTATAATTAAAATCTTGGATAAAAATAAAATATAACCCAGGCATGTTGGTGCATACCTGTAATCCCAGCAATCTGCAAGGCTGAAGCAGGAGAACTGGAAGTTGGAGCACAACCTGGGATCACTTAGCAACTTAGCAAGACCCTGTCTCAAAATAAAAATAAAAACATGGTCTGGCAATGTAGCTTGGTGCACAGGTCCTGGTCTCAATCCTTAGTAACATGCAAAAAAGTAAAACATAGACTGAAATTAGTGATTTTTAAAAAGCAGGAAAATTAAAACATAAGATAGAATCTATGGCATTGACCTAAAACTGTCTCTGACAGAAATGGTTAAGCTACATTATAGCTATATCAATAAGAATAAAAATAAATGTATGAAACAATAAAAACTTAGAACACAATGAAAAAGTAAAGCATAGGAAATATAAAAAGGGTAATTAAAATATAGAGGCAAATATTAATAAGATAGACTATAAAAATACATAGAATTTAAAGTTAACTATTTTGTATAATACAAATCACTATCTTAATAAAAAAAAGTACCAATAAAGAAAGCAATTTAAATATTAAAGCAATTCAAATAATGAAGCAATTTAAATATGTAAAAAGACAAATCTGGGGCCAGGGATACAGCTCAGTGGTACAGAACTTGCCTGGCAAGCTCAAGGTCCTGAATTCGATTCCCAGTACCAAAAAAAAAAAAAGACAAATTTACCCAAACCTTCACAAATAAATTTGTAAACCAAGATGTGATGAAAACACTTTTAGAAAAAACATCTTACAAAATTTACCCTTAATGACATAAAACTAATTCAAATTAACATAGACGAAATAAAGAAAATTGTTTAAAACTAAGCCTCTATACATAGAAATATAAAGAATATGCAAATGTATGCAATGTACAGGTAGTATGTACATAATCTATAATATAAATATCAGGTCCAATCATTTCACAGGGAAGTTTTGACTGAACGTTAACTATTCATAGAGTAACAGTCATTGATTACTGTTTTTTTCTTCAGCACGCTGATGTTTGACCGTGTCAGTTCAGTTCCTTGTTCAAAGGCTCTTGAAAAGTTGTAGTTGTACAATCGTGGGGATTTTCTTTTCCTCCTCCTCCTTCTCCTGCTTCCCCTTCCTCTGAGAAGACTCAAATGGCCTAGAGCTGATCAGCGGATTCTCCCCAGCCTCTCCCCGTGGCTTCTGGATCGCGGTTGTGGGGCAGCTGGATGTCTTCCATTCCCCTGGCCTTTGAAAGTGCAGCTCCGAGGAGAGGCGGGTGGCAGCTGCATGTCCTTTTAGAAACAAGCCTTAGAAGTCAAACCACTCATTTCTGCCACCTTCTTACTCATGGGAAACCGGTCACAAAAGCAGCTCACGCTCACTGGCCAAGGGTTTGATTCCAAGTACTGCTTTTAAGCAAATAGCAGAAAATTTCCAGGCATTTTAAAAGATGAACATATTCATCACATGAATAGAACTAGCAGATTAATAACTGAAAACAAAATAATTTATGATTTAGGGGTGAAAATAACTAAAGGGAGATTCGCAAAAACAATTGTTACCTCTCTTGGAGAGAAAAGAAAGAAATGAGAAGGAGATTTAGAAACCATAATTATTTTCTACTTTTGAAACTGGATGGTGATTTCCAAAGACTTCACCAATGTTTCTCATTCAACAAGCTTTTCTCACTTTGTTGTTCCTCATGCAAAGAAGTGAAGAGAGTTCATGACTTCTTCAAGCAATGCATTTTTTAAAGCTCCAAAACTAGGTCAAACGATACTGCAGCTCCTACTAATATTCACCAGAATTCTTTCCACTGGAGCCCAGAGTTTCCATGTACGAAGTCTGGTTATCCAGAGGCTGCCATGAGGTCTGGAAGCCATGCGATGAGCAAGTGCTCTGCTCAGCAATTCTAGTCTTTGAGTTCTCAGTCCACGCGGCAGTTTGGAGAATTACTGATCAGCTGAGGAGCCTAGACTGAAGATTCACTCTTATGTCCAGGCTTTGAATCTTCTAGCAGTAAGCTTCAGACACTCACATAGAGACAAGCTCTTTCTACTATTTCTGCTGAAAAATACATGCTCAAAAAGTAATAATGGGGTGTGGGGGAGGCAAACATTACAAGATGGTCACACTGGTCTGCTGGACATAGAGGTCATTTGTCATACAGCAAAAAAACATGTATGATAATGCAGGTAGTATTGATATTAGTGTTATATATGATATATACTCTTGTGTAAGGTGTGATGAAATGTTAATGGTGAATGTTTAAAATTTATTACTGTAAAAAACACTTTGTCATTAATCCCCCTTGTAACAGAAAATGCTCCCACAGCCAATATATTTCAGTTGCCAGGTGACAGTTCCTGTTCCAGTTCCGGTTGCTTCTGTCTCTTAGAAATAGCTGGTCACTGTGATACATAGCTGGTCATTATGATGCATATTGTAAGAACCAATTAAAGACAGCCAAGTACTCTGCCTCTGTACTTCCCCTTTCAACTCCATAAAAAACTCCCTCCCTGAGCCTTCGGAGCCTGATATTTTGGAAATGATCCTGGTTAGTACCCATCAACATAAATAAATCTGCCTCCAAATCCTGGGTGTTGTTTTGGTGTTTCTGTTTACTGTTGCATCTGGTGTGTTGGCCAGGAAGACCAACCATGCTGACCTCTTTGGTCACCAGTCATAGCCCTTGCAGATGGAGCAAGGACTTCTCCAGGTCCCAACAGGAAGCCACAGCCTCAAGATTTCTCAAGTCCCCTTGGAGGTCTGGAGGAGGATTCTTGGCTTCCTACTGAGTGGTTCACAATGAACCCAAAGGGAGGAGGATGCAATCTGTCTGTCTGTCTGTCTGCCTGCCTACCTGATTCTGGTAAGACCCCAGGGGGAACCCCAGTTAGTGTGCCTGTCAGTCCTGCTCAGCTCAAGCAGAAGGGGAGTCTGATAAACTCTTGTTAGTCAGGACCACCCTCAAGGGAAGGGGGTTGGAATGTTTAACCTCCGAGTGCCTGCTGAATGAATGTGTGAGTGGAATGGATGATGTAAGCAATAGGATGCTCTGTCTGTGCACCAAGACTGGGAAGCACATCACAGTGACTGATTGGGCCCTCACCTGTGGTTCCATGATGATAAACATATGGCATAATGGAGGCCTTGCACCCTTCTTAGCTAAGTTGTGCCTAAGTCCCCATGAGGGGTGAGGCCAGGTGGACATCTGAATGGTCTTTCTGAGAGGCATCCACCCTTTGTTTGTTGTGCCATCCTTCAAGGGTACGCAACACACAAGCAGGAAGTCAGAGATGGAAATTAGTCAAAACCCACAGTCTCTGACTGCAGGAAAAAAGGGCTTTTATGGAGTTAAAAATGAAACCAAACCACTCCCTGCATCTCAAAGAAAAATAAAAAAGGAAAAAAGAGGCCCATTCTTCTGGAGAATTCCACCTTGGCACCCTAATCAGCCACTGCAGTTTCTGCCAACACCTATAGCTTCACTCCCCACTCCCAACTCATCTACTTCCAGCTGGTTGAACCTGTTCCAGTTCGAACAGTCATTGCCTGCATTCAGGCACAGAGCCACCCGCCCTGGAGATGTGCCTATCTTGGTCAGATGGTATCATCTAATGCCCACCTGAGATGACTGCTAACAATTCCTTCTGTGTTCAAGATATCAAAGAGAGGGTACAAAAAGCCCATCAACCACTGTTACCCAGAAACCTGATAAAAAAAAAAAAGCACCAGATGTCCATAAGAAAATCCAGTCTATTAGATGACCATACCCTCTGGCTATGAGTTACAAGGTCTATGGACACAAAAAATAATTACCCCCTCCATCTGCAAGACACAAAGAAACCTGACTATCCAGGCCCACCTCAACCTGATCCTCTTCTCACCCTGTCAGGCCTAGATGGATAGGACAGACTGAGCTCTATGAAATTGGGCTCATGAGAGCCCACAGTTATTGAAAAAGTCCAGGGCAAACCTGTGACTTTCCTGGTAGACAATAGAACAGAACTCTCTGCCTTCAAAAGTCCCCTCTGTCAAAAAGTTACCATCAGTGGGGCAACTGGGACTCTTGCCCCTTGCCCCTTGCCCCTTCTGCCAGGCACAAACTTGCAGCTTGGGAGGACATCTCACCAAACATGAATTCCTGTCCCCATAAGCAGTAAGCCAGTCCACATACCTCTTCTGGGAAAAGACCTCCTCTTCAAGTTAGAAGTGACTGTCTCCTTTACACCAAGCCAGTAATCCTCCCTCTCATTTAACCCTACACTTTCAACTGTGACTTTTCGCCAAGAGGAAGATGATGCCTGCATCAGCCTGAGACAGATAACCACAATCCTGAAATTCTGAAAATTCTCCTCCCAGAGGTATGAGCTACAGACTTGCCTCCAGGCCTGGCCATCAACCATGACCCCTACTGCTGTCAGATATCATGGAAAGCACAAACAGGCATCTAGTCACACATCAGCCTGATAGACTATTAATTACCCTGGGCAAGATCTCCGTGCCATCAACAATGCAGCTATCATCTTGTATTCTCCAGTTCCCAACCCATACACCATAATTGGACTGTTTCTCAATTGCCACAAGGGTTTGGGAACTCTCCCACTATTTTGGGGAGGCCCTAGCACCAGATTTGGCTCTGGGACAGCCTGTTTCTCTGTCCCTTCCAGCTCCATCATGGTCCCCTGAGGAAGAAAGTGAGGCTTCAAAACTGTAAACATTTATAGACTGTCAAACTGCTAAAATATGCCTCGTGTGCTTGTAAAGCCAGTTCAAGATCTCTGAGCTGCCAATGCCACCATGATTGCCCTCTGTATACATTGCCTCAGTCTTATGCCACCCACAGCCTGCTAGTATAACTGCCTGGACCTAAAACATGCCTTCTTCTGCCTTCAATTGGCTCCATTGCCTTTAAATGGAAAGACCCCAACTCAAAGGTTAACTGACCTGGACTCAATCTCCCAGAAGTTCAAAAACTTGTTTACCCTCTTTAAAAAAGCCCTCACAGCTGACCTAACTCATTTCCCAGCACAAAATATCCCTGCACTTTTAATTAATGACACCCAAGCTGCCTGCTGGAAAGACACAAAAGCTCTGCTACAATACCTGGCAGAAACTGGTTACAGAAAGAAACTCCACAAATTTCTTGGAGCTGTTGGCTTCTATGGAATCTGGATCCTTGCGTTCACAAAAGCAATGATGCTTGCTCAGACTGTCAGTCCCTGGGAGTGCCCAGTGGCATACCTGTGCAAATACTTGGATCGAGTTGCTAAGCACTGCCTTCCCCCTTTGCCTTCACACTGTAATAGGTACTGTCATTCTGATCAAGAAAGCTGACGAGCTTAGCTTAGGCTAAGACCTAACTGTCCAGGTGCCACATGCTGTACTGGACCTCCTGAATAACTGTGGAAATAAACCCCCTGACAGATGCTGAGTACACCCTGTTTACAGATGGAAGTAGCTCTGCTAGGAATGGAGTCCAACAGGCTAGATATGCTGTGGTCACCTTAAACAAAGTTATTTTGGCCAAAGCTCTCCTGCTACTGCTTCCTGCTGCTGTTTGGATACCTGCCAACAACAATGCCAAACCTGTGCTCCTAAGCCCCCTCCAGAGATCCAATTGACTAAAACATCCACTCCAACCAGAAAATCTTTACCTGGTACTCCTGGACATTCAGAGCCAGACCTGCCCCCACAGTTTGTTTGGCAAGCTCTAGCCACAGTACTGGCACCCATACCCCTGCAGCCAGCTTTGGCTTCAGTGTCTGTGTCACCAACCCTGACCTCCACCCACAGATATCTGTTGGTGCTTATATGCACCTACTCAGGCTGGCACAAGGCATTCCCTACCCAAGCTGAGAGGGCAACAAAAGTTTGTAGGGTCCTGCTGTGAAAAATCATCCCTAGACATGTCCTACCTTTGATTATTGGCAGCAAAAATGGGACTGCATTTGTAACAGAGATAACTAAATAAAAATTACCTACAGCATACAGGCCAGAAAGCGCTAAAAAGTTAAAAAAAAATAATAACCCTACAGAAACAGCTTGTAACTAGCTCCATAAAAGTTTAGCTAAAAGACCAGCTATACCTGTAGATACTCTTGCACACACATATAACTTAGGTGCATATTAACTACCTCTACAGATTTCAGAAATCCAGCTTTAGATCCACCATTCCAGAGTTAAAAGAGCCCATCCAAAGGATTACTGAAGGTTTTACCTGGACAGCTCTTCTGGGGCTCAGCCTGAAGAGATGATGCACTCAAAGCCCTGCTCTGGTCATTTCGGGTGCTGACCAGTCCATGCATGGCTGAAGCCTGAAGACACCATTCACAGGATTGCTCCATACCTATTCCCCTTGATTTTTGTGTTTTCTCAGGTTGCTTAACCTGGTCTTTGCTTCCCTGCGCCCCTGCTAGCTGTGGTTTACAGTTGCCTCAAGAGAATAGAACAACAAATCAAACACTTGACCAAGATTTGATGAGCATTCAAGGCACACTGGACACTCTTCCGGATCAGACTAACTCCCTTACTACCTTGCCAGAGTAATGTTACAGAACAGACAGGCCTAAATTATGTCTCTTCCTAAAAGCAACTTAAGGAAAAACTCTGTAATAAGACTATCTTGGGAACTTTGGCTAGGGCCCATCCTAGGATCACTGACAATCCTAATGTTACTGTTTCTAGTTGGGTCTTGTCTCAGAAGATCACATTAATATGCCCAGTGAAAATTTCCTGAGAAACTAAAAGGGGGGAAATGTAGCAGAAAATGCCTCCCTCAGCCAATATATTTCAGTTGCCAGGTGATAGTTCCTGTTCCACTTCCAGTTGCTTCTGTATCTTAGAAACGGCTGGTCACCATGATGCATAGCTGGTCACTATGATGCACATTGTAAGAACCAATCAAAGACAGCCAAGTACTGTACCTCTGTACTTCCTCTTTCAACTCCATAAAAAACTCCCCCCCTGAGCCTTTGAGGCCTGATATTTTGGGAATGATACCAATCAGTGCCCATGGATGTAAATAAATCTGCCTCCAAATCCTAGGTGTCTTTTTGGTGTTTCTGTTTGCTTTTGCACCCTCAAAACACTTCCATTTTCTTCAGACACAATTATCCTATCATTCTTGCCACTTTCTGAAACAGTTCTGGAAGTCCTTTTTTATGAGTGTCTTTAGTTGTGTTGTTATGGATACCTTGATGTCCTGAATCCATTCAAAACATTTATGGCAATTTCCTTAAAATAAAAACATATAGTTATCTGCATCCACTTTATTCACTGGATCTGGCACCATGTAACTTCTCACTCTTACACAAAGTCAAAATGACCACAAAAAGTAAGTGTTTTGAATTGATTTAGGACATTGAGGCAGCCATAAGAGCACAACAAAAGACACTCACAAAAGAGTTCTTCCAGAACTGCTTCAGAAAGTGGCAAAAAGAATGGACTAAGAGTGTTTACCCTAAGATAGGCGAGGGACAAGAAATCTCCATCAGAAATACAGTTCTAGAACTTGAACAGAAGAGGAAGTCTTCTCAAAGTCAAAATTATACTCAATGCTGCATCAGACAAGTTGGAAAGCCACTTAATTAAAGTAGTGAAGCAACTATTTACACACAGACTGTGTAAACACTAGCTCACTGCTTCATGAAGTCAAACAATGAAAGCAAGGGAGAAAAAAGGAGGAAGTTAAGTGAATGTGTATGGGAAGTAAGAAGAAGAAAAATCACTCTGGTGGATATCCAGGATGGGTCAGGGAATGTAGGGTGCTGGAGTGCTTTCACTGTCGTGGCCCTGAGTGGATAGGTAGAGCGTGGAAGGCTTTGTAATATAGAGTTTAAAGAAAATCAGTTACTTCTCTGGCCAAGTTTAAAGGAAAAGATTAAAGGAAACCAGTTATTTTGGATTTCTAGGTTTCTCAAAGTCCGGCCAGGAGTTAGGGAGAAGTTGTTAACAAACTTAGTGTATTCTGCCTAAGAAGTTCCTTTTCTTAGAGTTAGGATTTTATCTTAATGTTTTCCTGTGTTTGCTTTTACATTTTTGAGCTTAACTAGCTGTATGGCTTGAATTAGCCTTAACTCTGTGTACGTGTTTTTGTCTTTGAAACCAGCTGAGTCTATATTAAGTCCTTACTGAAAGCCTGCTTATAAGCTAACTAAACTCTCTTTCAGTAGTAGGGTAGAAGGCCAGGGGTGGAAGAGGCAGCTGGAGTCTAGTGAGATAGTGTTCCTGGCAGTAGACGGATGTCCAGGAAAACTTTAATTGGTGTAAAGGGCATTCATTAGGCTGTGCTGACTCCATGAGGAGAAAGGTGCTGAGAAAATGATGGGAGCCCCAGGAAAGGCTCAGCATGATTCGGGAGAGCCATGGTTGCTCAGCTCTGGGCTAGAAGTGTAGGATTAGGACCTCAGCCTTGGAGACATTATAAGAGCATCATAGAGAGTCTTGTCATGGTTGATATAGAACATGGGTAGGAAAAGGAGCTCTAGAAGGCCCTCGTGGGCTTGGTGACACTGAGAACAAAATCACAGAATTGAAGTCAAAGGACAAGATGAAGGGGTGGCAAGGAAGATGGGGACCAAGCATTGAGTTTCTTGGCTAAGCTTCCATGGTTTGTCTCTGGCTTGCACAATTTAGGCAGAACCTCCTCCTCTGGGAAGGGTGGAGCATTCCAGCTTGGGAGAAGTAATGATATTCAAGCACAGGGAGCAAGGACGGCTGTCACAAAATCAGAGAACAGCGCACCAGACCAAGGCCAAGGTCACAGCATCAAGGACAAAGCAAATTTCTGGAGCAGAGTGGCATTGGCCAGCATTGGAAACCTGAGGCCAGGGGGAGAATATTTAGTAGTAAAGGCAAGCTGATTAAAATGTGAAAGTTAAAGACTGTGTGCTCATTCTCAGAGTGTGCACATGTCAGCAGGCTGAGTGTGCAAGGCCAGATGCAGAGTTCTGAACAAATGAAGACATGCGCCAGATTTTTCTTAAAAATACAGCCTCGAGGGCTGGTGAGATGGCTCAGTGGCGTAAGCACCTGCCTTGCAAGCGCGAGGGCCCGAGTTCAACTCCCGGAACCCACATATGAAAGAGGGGCAGGTGATATCGCTCAGCAGCATGGGTGCCTGTTGGCGCGCTAGGTCCTGAGGTCGACCCCCCAGTACCCACAAAAAAAAAAAAAATACAGCCTCGAGGGCTGCACATCTCCAGCGTGGAGTCAGGGTTGAACAGAACATAATGGTCTCTCTCTCTTATTCCCTCTAATTCATTCTGAGCCCATTATAAGGGTGGGTGTCCAAATACTTCCTGTCACCAGTGACTCAGGAATGGGACCTCTGCAGAGTGGTCAGTCCTCCCTATTGTTAAGAAGGCCATTGGTTCAGGCCAGAAAACTCAACACTGCTGGTCCCCATGGAATCCTTTCAGCTTCTGCTTTGTATATAGTTTTAAAAGCCTAATTGTGATCTTTGAAGGGCCCAATTAAAGTTTTAAGGCATAATGAATGCCCTGAGGTATTTGTATTCCCTGATTTCTTTGCAGATGAGGAGAATACTTTTCTTTTTAATCATGGGAAATGATTTTAAACCTCACTCTATTTCTATTTCCTGCTCTTTATGTCCAGTTGCTCCTGCTTCCTCTGGTCCTTCTCTCTTTCCACCCCCAGCTGTGAAGTCTGCTCTGACCTGTGCCAACCCCTAGCTTCCTCCCTCTTTTGTTCTCTGAGAGACCCTGACTCTTTGCAGTGGAGCAGACGGGCAGCAGCACTGCAGTCTCTGGGTTTCCCAAGTCCTCCAAAGAGAGCCCGTGCTGGCCAGTGAACTGCCTCGGAGGAAGCAGCTGTCCTCTTTGAAGTGGTTCAATTCCAGTGTCACCTTTCCAGTGTTAAGCTTCAGTCCTGAAGGATTAAAACTTAACTGGAGGAGTAACCTTTTGGAAAGCCCTATTCTCTGCACACAGTGGATTCACTGCCAAGACTGGTGCAGGTGCTCTTCTAATGGCCACAGGTTGTTCCACGCTGGGCTGGACCAGAGCAAGTGAGGGAGGTGCTTCATGACAGGCTCTGTTCTTCATTGCCAACAGCACAGCAAGTCCTTTGAGGTCTGCCATTTATACATTTATTCATTTGCTCATTCAGCAAACATTTGCTAAGTGGTGCTTGTCAGGTGCTGGGATACAACCCTTCACAAACCAGGTGTGGTTGTCCACACAGAGCCATGCAGTCTTCTGGGAAAATAGAGTTAATCAAACTGAAGACGTGATTAAACATCTAACCACCAAACTGAGTGCAGAGTACTTTCCTATGAAGCAGCGGCTTACCTAGGAGCTGGTGGTTAAGCAGGAATTACCCGTGTAGAAGGGAGGGGAGGAATAACATTGGAGACAGAAGGAACTGTACATGGGAAGGCCTCTGCCAGTGTCATTCACCCTCCCCAAATCTGTTTATGAACACAAGTGTTACTGGATGAAACTGCTGCCAATAAAGAGAACTGGTTGGCATTTCTGACCCTCATATTAAAGGCTGAGATCCAGGGCCCAAACTTCATCCTGCCTCTTATGACAACAAATTCTTCCCACTTTTGTTGCAGTATCTCCAAGGCAACTTAACACTTCCAGTGAGCAAACATCACATCAGGCTTAGAAAAGTCCCTGTGTTTGAAGGTGACTGATGGTGTTGTAGAAGAAAAATTGGTATGAAATGAATTTGGGAAGAATGATAATTCCCAGATTATTCGGTTATTCCAGAGCATGAGGCATGGGGAAAGGAGGGCAATTCTCTGGAAATGAATGGCCAGTCCGTTCTCCTGACTCAGTTGTATGAAGTGACCACTAACCTATCAGCCAGGCGTCCCAACGTTGAGCATTTTATTAAATGTTTAATCCTGATCTATCTTTGTGTCTGTCTTTCCCTCTGTTTCATCTGTGTCTGCACATGTTCCTGAATCAGCTATTTTGTAACCATTAGCAGGAGTTTACAAAAGGGGGAGGCTAGAGTCAAAGTCAGAAACAAAGGCAGGAACAAAGAGAAAATGTCAAATAAAAGAAATTCTTATTATTCAGCAAATCACTTTTTGGGAAACTGATTTTCAAGCTGTTTGTCTTAGACCCACGTGCCACCTGCCAATAGTTTTTATCATAAACTATTATCTTTCTGATAAAAACAGTGCAAGGATGGAACAAAGGGAGCCAGTTGCCTAGAAGAGTGAACTGAAAGAACTAAGAACAAATTCGAGAACATTTGTTAGGAAGCTAATCGCACAGTGCAGATGAGAAATGATGAGCCTTAAACTAAGCTAATAGGAAATGAAAAGAAGCGGCTACATTTAGTGAGTGTTTAAGAGGCAAAATCAACAGGTCCTGATGAAGTATCAGATGAGAGAGTAACATAGATGGATATGTTTATGGCTAGACTAATTGACAGACCAGAAAGAACACTGGAAAATGGCACATATGTAGATCAGAGAGATGATCAGTTTGGTTTTTCACATGTGGCCTTGAATGTAGTTGTACTACCGGGTCTAAGGCTCAAGAGGAGAGATACAGAAATCTAAATTTGCATGTCACCCACATATAGATGGTGTATTAGTTTTCCAGGGCTAATACCAAAATAGCATACACCAGGTGGCTTCATCAATAGGAGTCCATCTCCTCACAGCTGGAAGTCAAAGATCAAGGTGCTCGTGTCGTTAAGGTGGATTTCATCTGTAGCCTCTCTTGGGCTTGGAGGCCACCTTCTCTCTGTGTCTTCATGTGGTCTTCACTCTGTGCTTGTTTGTACCCCAGGCCCTGCTTCTTATAAGGACATCTGCGATATCAGTTTAGGACCCATCCGCATGACCTCGTTTTACCTTAATTACCTCCAATGCTTATATTTCCTAATGCAGTCACATTCTGAGGGGCTAGGGTTTCGGGCTTAAACCTATGAATTTTCAAAAGGTCTAATTGAACCCACAACATTTAATAATTACAATTGTGGCTGTGATATGCTATTGACTAAGGGAAGAATATGTAATAAAAGAGGCCCTAGAATTGCAATGTGAGGAACTCCAATTTTTAATGCCCAAGGCAGGGAAGGGGGAGACTGCTAGTGATGGAGAGATCAGAACATTTGGGTAAGGGTCTGGCTTAGTGGTGAAGCACTTGCCTCACATCTACAAGGCCCTGGGTTCAATTCCTGACACCTGGAGGAAGGAAGGAAGGAAGGAAGGAAGGAAGGAAGGAAGGGAGGGAGGGAGGGAGGGAGGAAGGAAGGAAGGGAGGGAGGGAGGAAGGAAGGGAGAGAGGAAGAAAGGGAGAGAGGGAGGAAAGGAGAGAAAAAGAAGGAAAGAAAGAAAGAAAGGAAGGAAGAAAGAAAAAAGTCAGCAGGTATGGAATATTGATGAACACTCAGAACAACGGCTGAAAATGAGTCTTGTGTTCTGTTTTATCTGTTCAGTGCCTAACCTATTATTCATTTATTGCTACATTCGAGTCTTGAGGGAAGAAAAGGCAAGAAAATGTTGAATAACATGTTGAATAGCATAGAATTGGGTAAATATATTCTGTGCAAACTCAGAGGGATCAGTATCTCAGAGCTTCAGTCTCGAGTTATATGAAATAAATTTAATGATGTTTATCTCATGGAGCTGATTGATTTACATGCCCGACACACGAATCAAACACGCATGGTGAGTATTATTCTAGCTACTCATAGAAATATTTTCACCTTAGGAACTGTATTCCAATTGGCTAGCAGTAGAAAGAAATGGTAAATAAATCTGTATCCAACCAAGACCTTACCAGGGAACAACATGGGTTAAATCTAGAGAGGCTGTTTTTAGGTGTGAATTTCAAAAGGAGATTAAGGACCAGGAATGAGAGATTGCTACAGTGAAGGACAATAAACAAATGACAATGGTGAGGGATGAGGCAGGAGTCCCCTGTACCAGCGTGAGCAGCAGGAACGACGGCTCACTGTTAGAACATCTGGGTAGGACCGTGCTGTGGTCTGAATGTTTCCCCCAAACCTCTTGTTGAAAGCTAAGCCCCAAGGTGATGGTATTAAGAGGTGGCATTTAGGAGAGGTGAGAAAGAAAGGATGTCTTTGTAAAAGATACCCAGGCGAGCCTGCCCGCCTCCATGACCGGCGCACATGCCGAAACTGGGCACCTTCGCAGCAAAGTGGGCTTTGCCAGACACGCGACCTGCTGAGCCTTCCCGTGGACTCCCCAGCCTCCGAGTTTGTAGGCGACACATTTCTGCTGTTATAAATCACTTCATTTTGTCATAGCATCCCAAGCAGATGGCAGCCCCAGAAAAAATGTGCTTTTAAAATCAGGTAAAAAGCAAGTCCAGAAATGAACTATTTTTGCCTGTGTGTGAGCTGTGTCTTTCAAGCTAATGTATCAGTCAGAGGTGCAGTTGTTCAAGGAAAGAAATGGGCAAAACAGGTGTGACTGTGCAAACAAGGGGCCGGCCCTGGAGGAGCTCTCCAACACTTGGGTGGTTGGAGCATTTACACAAAACCAAGTGTCTTCTCAGTCATGCTTTGTGCTGATAGAACTGTGAGTTCAACAGGTGAATTAATTAACCGAATGTGAAGAGTGTGGCCCTTTCCTTGATTTTCTCAGCCCGGGTCTTCACATCTCCCACAAATGTGGATTTCAAAGATAAAAAGAGAAAGAGAGAAAGTAGTGTTTTTGAATCGCTATTATATGTGAAATAGTAGGTTAAGAGATTTATGTTGTCTCTCAGCCTTACCATCAATAACACTTGAGGTAGTTTTCCTAGGACTGTACCTTCTGTATGGGCAAAAAAAAAATCAAAGGTTTGAACCCTTCTGTGTTCACAGCTCGGAGGGAGAGACGGTGCGACCCTGACACAGATGCATGGCCTTCTGCCTGAGTCCGCGCCGAATGGCCACACGACAGAAGCTCCGCATCGACGGAGGTGGAAGTAGCAATTGGAAAACGCTACAAATTTCTGTTTGGCTCTTTTCCCCAGAGACCTGGTTATTAGGCATTTGTTTTTTATTTGCTGATTGCGATTAAGGTCAATTCCCAGTTTTCTCCTCCCTGAACTACATGAAATAAATCATAACTCACTATCTTCAGTACAGAACTGGTTAAGGTAACCCGACAGTTTATGGGACTCAGGACCCAGGTTGCGAAGTCTCCTGAACGCGACACTGGAATGAGACTTGGGACAAAGCCAGTTGGCAAGAAATTACAAAAACGGCCTTTCAGGAAGATAGGTCAGAATATTAATAGCTGACATTTATTGAATAGTTTTTCTGTGGCTGACGTTATTCCAAGGAATTTATACAAAGTAGAACATTTAAAGCTCACAATACAGTCATAATAGAAACAGCATTAACTCTATTTTGCAGACCCAGTTTTTGAAGCCCAAAGAACATATGCAGTTGGCAGGAAACTGAACCATGATTTGCACTCTCAGCTTCTAGCAGAGATCCTGGAGCATAGAAGTTTCTTAAGAACATTAATTGAGGAACCCAAGGCCAGAAGTGGAGCCCAGGTTCCCATAAATTTCTTCATTGTGGCAGTTTCTGGACTACATTTGACAGGATGATTTTCATAAAATAATTCCAAATCTGTTTGTTCCTCTAATTTGACCCATGTAATATGGCATCTGATAGATTTGGAAAAGAAACATGGAGCTAACATACATATGTGTAGTTTGTAATAAAAGAGAATATTAGATATATAGAGAGGGAGATAGGACCTGTTTTTCAGATGTTAATTTAATGTCTTCTGTTGCATAGGATGGCACAGGATTTATCTCCAAAATAGACCTGAACAGAGGTCAAAATTCAGTGCTTTGGCCTTGTAAAATATTGTGAAATATAACCAGTCCTCAAGGAATGGTAGATAGCTGTTCACTGAGAATTGCACGGTGTACCATGCAACTCTGACCTATTGATTTGCTTCAGCTTCATGAACCATAAAAGGAACACAAAGCTCTTTTAGGCCCTCTGTTGGTTGACCTCCATGGACAAAGCCTCAGTGCCAGACAGCTTCTCCTTCTGTGCCTAAGTTTCCTATTTCCAGGTGGTGGGAGAAGTTGGGGAGATTGGAAAATGCTAGTAGTCCTATGAGACTACCTTCTTGGGAGCGGAGATAAGCTTTCCTCTAGTCTGGGTCTAATTTCTCTATCACCATTGGGTTATACAGTGTTGATGATATGTGTCCATTCTCATAAGAATGAATTCCCTTTACACTCTGAGATTCCTTCCACACATAAAATTTTTTACCCAAATAGTCTACAAGGCTGTCTACACTGAAACATTAGCTGTTGCCTTTAAGTAATTTTACTGCCCTGACCTAAAAAGGTCCTTATTTCTCAGAATGTTCTCACCATGACAACCATTGACTTCAATGTGGATGATGGGCTGGTTTCTTAAAGTCAGGCGAATTTAAGGCACTTCAGAAATCAGGTGATGGGCCAGAGTAGATGTAGATATTGACCAGTTGCCTTTGTTCTCCAGGAGCACTGGTGCTTACAGTAGCACTTTTAAAGTCTCCTTGATGTCCTTAAGAAATATATCAATCCTTTCTTTCATCTAACTCTTTTATTTTTGCCCAACCAAATAAAAAAATGTACTCTAACATCCAGAGTTATCACATATTTAATGCCATCTTTGCTGACAACAAAACTTCTATTGCTTAATTAGGATAGCCTGGAGCCTCTGTTAAGAAAATACAAAATAACCAATATTTTCCTGCAACAGAGAGCCTACTAAATAGCTGAACACCGGGCCTCTTGAATGTGAGCTGATTATATACCATGCTGAAAAGCTCAGGGGGCCATGCAAATGTATCTCCTTTTTTGCCTCTAACCACTTTCTTTTATTTTGTTATGAATGTTCTAGTTTGTAAGTTAGCAAAAAATTATGTGCTTGCAATTTATTCAGACCTGTTTTTTATCCTTCCTTTTTCAAGTTGCATTGAGAAATATCGAAATGGTTAGAACCAGCTTATCTGAATCTATCCTAATCTCCTTTTATTCTTTTTCTTGCCTTTGTCTACTTGCTGTCATCCACCATTTTCCATCCTTTTCCTTTCTTCCAGCTCTCAGCTAACAAGAATAACCCATGAAATATGAAAATCCTTATGTGGTGGATTGACAACTGGTGGTCAACTTGTAACATGCAGCTGAACTGAATCAGTGTGGTGCTGGGTGTGGAGGGCCCACCTGAGGACTGTTGCCAACAACATAAAAAGGAGAACTGGAGAGGAAGAGGTGCTGTCGGTTCTCCTTGAGGAGCTTGTCACGCTGACTTTCCTGATAGGAACTTGGCTGTTCTCATCGTCGGAGGGGCTCGGGACCTCACTGTCGCTGAGGATGGCTGTGGTGACTTTTGGGGGAGCTCCGGTTCTTACTCTGAGCCCCTGGCTCAGAGCTTCCTGGCTCCGGGGTAGATCCCTCAGCCTGCTGGCACAGATCCTTCATCCCGCTGGTGCAGACTTTCTAGCTTCCACCGCTGACCTTTGGGCCTTCCCAGTGCAGATCCATGAAATATCCTTGCATGAGACATTGTTGTGGGCTTTGGGCCTCTAGTTGGACTTGTGGAGGCATTGCCATGGGCTCTAGGTCTTCAGCTGGACTCATGCAGGACACTGCTGTAGAATCCAGGCCTTCAGCTGGATTCTTTGGGTCTTTAGTGTGTGGACAGATTTACTGCACTCTTTTTGTATATGACTCTTCAGGTGACTATTACAAAATAACTCTATAAATTATGTGTCCTGTATTGTATTGTTTCCTTTGCAAACCCTGACTACAACACCTTATAAGTGAAGTCATTAGAAAAGAAGCTTTCTTAGACGTAGCTTGTTATTATTAGAAGTAATATCTATCATGTGCATGCAATAAGCATTGAGATCTGCATAGTTACACAGGACCGACTTGTTGGATGCTGAAGTTAAATAGTAAATATTCCCTTTCTTGAGAATCTAGGTGGAAAGAGTGTGTGTAACCATTTTGACTGAGAAGTCAACATATGCGTTGGATAATTAGGAAGTAAGTTTACTTACTTAATGGCATCCAGAAGTGTGCTCTGTCAATCTCCTTTTGATGTTGACAATTGGACTAAATTAGTGGCGTTTCAATCTACAGGACTCCAGTTAGAATTTGTTCCTGTATGTTTTCTAGGTGCAAGCCTTGGTGCTAACCCTTTTTTCTAGTAGTTGTGGATTCAGTCACTGTAAGAATACCCATTATATTGTGATGATTAGAAATACCAACTTAATCTCACTCCTCTTGAATTGAGCATGATAAAAATCCAAAAGTCCAACACCGTCTGCCATTTACCTGCTACCAGTTGGAAAAGAGCTGTGACCTCATATGTCTATTCACACTGGAATGAATTTGCAAGCTGAGCACAGCGCTGTGAGCCTCTAGTGCCAGCACTCAGGCAGCTGATCTGGGAGGATCGCTTGAGCTCAGGAGTTTTCATAAAACTGTCTCAAAAAAATAAACAACAGAATATACTCACAGATGGTCAGGTAAAATAAATTGAAATTTGATTTTCCTTCTCTGTCTTTAGACTGCTTTCTCCACCTGGGTTATCTTTTATGGTAAATTCTGTATAGTAAAGCACCAAAAAATAAACAGAGTATGTTAGATTTCAATGAAGGTCAGCTATGTGTTTTATGAATACATACAAATTTTATCTTTGAATAACTGTGTGTTAAATGCATACCTCTGTCCAACTGAGGACCCTACTGGTATTTATGACAGTGAAACTGAAACCAAGTTTCTGCCTGACAACCTATTATCATTGTATTAGAGCTCTCCAGAGAAACAACTAGTAAGAACCGATAATTCTTTTATATAAAGAGATTTATTATGAAGTATTGGGTTTCTGCATAAGAAAACCAAACATGTCCATGGATCCGGCATCTGTAAGATGGAGACTGAAGAAACACAATGATGTAGTTGCAATTCAGACCAAAAACCTGAGCACCGGGAGAGCCAATAGCATAAGGTGCAGGCCGACTCCAAAGTTGCAAGAAGCGGGCACACTTATATCTAAGGACCAAAAGGGTGGATGTGTCAGCTGAAGTGGGGAGAACATATTTGTCCTTCCTCTGGCTTTTTCATATATTGAGACCCTCAACAGATGATCCCTGCCACCATTGTTGAGACCAATTGTCTTTATTCAGTCTAGTGACCCATAACAAATCTCCACCAGCAACATCTTCACCAATGCCCCAGAAATAATGTTTTACCAACTGTCTAGGCATATTTTAGTACAGTACAGTTAACACATTAAATTAATCCCCGGAAATAGTCATTCATCATACACCCGTTATATATTTACTACAGTTATTTAAATCTAGCCAGTATGAGGTGTGATTGAAAAATAAATTAATATTTAATTTTAAAAGATTTATTACAGTAAAAGACACATTACCATTAACCCCCTTCAAGAAACTCCTCTTGCTTCAAACAAAGGTATCCCATGGTTCTTCCTTCTTTCTAAGAAAGTTCAGGAAATATTCTTTCATTTTTTCATGGCACTGTCATGGCTGCCTTACTGTCCTAAATCTGTTTAAAACATTTACCTTCCCTGGTCCTTTTGACTTTGAGGAGAAATCAGAAATCATGTGGTGCCAGATCTGGTGAACAGGTGGATGAGGACACATGGTAAAGTTTTTACAACCATGCCTTTGTGCTAGGTAGCACTAGGCAGCAGATTTCAACATTTAAAAAAAATTTTTAATCACATTTCATAGAGACACTCACAAAAGAAGACATCCAGAATTGCTAAAGACAGTGGGAAGAATGGAATTATGTTTGAAACAAAGGGGTTTGTTTGGGGCTATTAATGGCAATGTGTCTTTTACCATAATAAATTACTTGTATCTAAACATTCACCATATATTTAAGTTATGCCTCTTAACAAGGGAGCATATTTCATGCAATGCCTTATAATTTCCAGACTCTTTGGATACTTGCATCCTACTCAGTGTATAAAACCCCAATTTTCCAGAGATAAGGTACCTGCATCATGTTCATATTTTTTCTTTTTATTTGAACAAGTGAATGAGTGATTAGATACCCATTGATTCCTATAACTGTGACCCTAGACCAACCGGTTAACAAATATAAATGAAGTGCATATGTCTGACAAAACACATGCTTTGATAAAATTATGAACAGGTACATCCAGGAGGCAGAAAAAGCCCTCTGAGTCAACTTTTTGACAGGGTGAGATGCTCATCCTGATTCTTAGAGGGAAGAGGGTATTGTATGATGCAAAAGACAGAACAGTGCATTTCAGGGAACTGAAACAAGTATGAGAAGAGGAGGAACAGGGGACTGATCATAATTGCTGAGTGCGACTAAAGTAGCTCCTAATACAGAGACTATTTTACTCTACTATGATTATGACGAGAAACAGGGATCAAATATACATTTTCTTAATTGGACAAGAGATTGACAGCCAATCATGTATCACACTTCAGTCACTGACAAAGATCAGAGAAAGAAAAAACAACTTTTCAGGAGGTTATTCTGTGAGAGCAGACACCAGCTCACATTCTCCCTGCACAAGAGTGCTTCACTAAGGAACTTCAAATCCCAGGGAGAGCTGTGACCAAGGGCATCAAAACAGAAAAACTGCACTTTTTGATAAGGTCTGCTGGGCATACTAGACTCATCAAATTTGAAATTTTATAGCATTTGTGAAAAATGAGATTTCTGGAAAAAGCTATATACAAATAATTTAATGAACCAAACATATGTCCTTCAAGTACCCGATTTGAATGCTAATATCATGCCCCTTCTATCTGATAAGAACATGCTCTTCCTGTCATGACCAATTAGTCTCAGGAAGAAAATGCTTCCTTTCTCTGGGTAGCAACATTCAAAGCCTGCCATCATTGAAATATTATTTTTTATGAATAAAATCAATAATCAGAGCAGGAAGGAGAGTGCTAGAGCAGCTGGAAGACCTGAGCTAAGGAGACCACACATTTCTGTTTTCTTTTGTCCTCCTCTGCTGCTGGATTGACAGGTGGCTGCAGGGGAAGATGGTCTGTCCCAGTAGCCTCTGAGTCTCCTTGGGTATTGGAGGTAATGAAGTACACTGTGCATCACTGTCCCATCACTAGACACTTTAAGCATGATAACAGACTTTTGGAGTCACTCATCTTCCTAATTGCAGCTCTAGTTACTGAAGAACAGGAGGCATCAAAAATCCTGACATATCAAATCCTGAAGGGACATTTAAGGCCAAGCATAAGAAAACATTTTCTAAAGACATTTCTATAGTACAGTAAATATACTTTTTCATGACTTCATAATTTCTGAAAGTATTGGCTACTTAATTTGAAGAATATTCTTAGATTTTAAAAATGTCTGATATCTCAAGATTGAATTTATCCACTTTTATCCATGTGTTTTTGGACAGAACCCCATCCCTGATGAAGAATACTATCCCTTGACAATGAAATGATGCTGTGTTATTCTTAGTGGATTTAATCAGTAGGCATCAGTGTCTGTGTGTTCCATCCCTGATGATGTTGACTTTTGTCCTTAGTTGACTTGATGTTTGCCTGGATGCTCCACTCTGAACTTGCTAGTCTTTCTTTCATAATTAATGAATCACTTGTAGGAAGATACTTTAAGAACATATAAATATCCTATTGTCTTAGTTACATGTCCTCTACACCCTAGGATGTGGAACTGCTGAGTTAGTTAAGCTTCTAAACTTCTTAAGTTGACACAGTGTATCAACCATTACAATCCACCCCTTGTCAACTTGGCAACCCGACATATTTCTTTAAAATGGTTTCTAGATACAAAGATAAGCTTATTCTTATCATTTCACAATTTGCACATTGTAACACAGGTTTAACAACCCTTATGAACTAGTGTTAAGTCTATCAACATTATATTACATTAGAACCATAATATTTCACCCTTGGTCTCCTGAAGACTTGTGTACCTCGCTTTATGCAAAAGGCTTTTAGTCCATCTCTAAGAGTCGCAAGTTGTAAGTTTCAACATTGCTGAAAAGTCCAAGCCCCAAGTCTCTTCTGAGACTTAAGACAAAATCTTAGCTGCAAGCCCCTATACAAACGAACACAAAGTCAAACATTTCCAACATTCAATGGCACAAGATAAATATCTCCATTCCAAAAGTTACAAACAGGGGGATAAAAGGGATTGGGATCAAAGCAAGTCCAAAATCCAGCAGGGCAAACATTAAACCCTGTAGTTCTCTGTGCAACATCCAAGGCAATCTGAGGTAAATTGTGAGCTCCAAAGGGCTTGAGTGGCTCTGTCCCTATGGCACTTCTGGTGGTTATAGTTCCCATGACTGCTCTCTTAGGCCTGCTGTTCTTCCTCCTTGCAGTTTTCCTCAGATGATCCACATTCCTGTCTTCTCCAAACTTCTGGGGTCTCCATTGCACCTTAGGTTTAACTTTCACAGCTTCACATATTGCCCTCTCAGGGGTACACTGCCTGGTTTTCCAGGCCTTCTGAAATCAAGGTGGAAGCCTTCTTAACCCCCCTACTCTTCTTGCATTTTGCATGCACCTAAAACCAGAGCCACGTGGATTATGCCAAGGTCTGCTGACAGCTGGAGCAGTAGCCAGGGTTTTTCTCTCTTGGCTGTAGGGTTGAGTACCTGAATTGCTGGGCACTCTGAATTCAATTGTGAGGAACAAATTTTCTATGCTGCCACCATTCTGGAACATGGTGCTCTGCAGCTTTTTCCTCAAAGTAAAGTCTTTCACTTTTGCAGTTTTGAGGCTGCAAAGGGTGGAAACTTACTGCTTCTTGTGATGCCCTCAGGCCATCTTTTATAGTCTTCTGTTCCTTCTCAGCAATCAAGATCTCCTCTGCTCTATCTTTGCAGTCCACAGCTTTACTGGAGCTTCCCTTCTGACCACACATTTTAAATCATTCTGCTGGACTCTGTGCTCTTGATTTGCAACATAGACTTGTCTAAAAGCCCCCAACAGCAGCCATGCCACAGCCTTAACATTCAACTGCCTTGCAATTTCTTCTGCAAGATTAATTAGACCACTGCCCTTAATCTCAGTCTCAGGCAAAATCTCTGGACAGGAGCAAAATGCAGACAAACTTTCTGCCAAGCCAATAGCACACATCATCTGGGGTCTAGCAGCCAGTGCAGTCCTTCTTCCAAGCAGAAACCTCCCAAGCCTGTTCTTTACCAGTTTTCTGGTCTTCGGAGCTCTGACCAAACTCTCCCATACAGAACAGGCTAAGGTGTTCCAGTGCTAGTTTTTCATTCAACATCTCCAAACCTTTCCAAATTCTTCCCAGAAGCCATTCCCAAAGGCTCTTGAACCACATGGTCAGGTATAGTCAAAGCAACAACCCAACTTCTCTGGTGCCAAATTCTGTCTTAGTTACTTTTCTCTCATTGCTGGTGTTGCAGAAATCTGATATCAAACTGAATGGAAGACTCTTTGCACTGAGAAGTGAGAAGACAACTTTTATTAACACCAGTGGGCTGGTGGGAATTAGGGATTTCAAAAGCACCAGCCTTGGCTCAGAGTGAAACAGAATCTTATATACACTTTTGCAAGCAGGAAATAGAAAAGCCGATAGCAGGTTATCACATAATTGGTTACATGAATCAAGTCATATGTTGTCAGATAGATTTGTTTGAATCAGGTTTACTTAAAAGGAATTGTTTATCATAAGGCAGGAATATTCTGGGAGGGAGGGGGTTTGAGCAGAGTGGGTAGAGTTAAATGTGTCCTTGACTGGGCCCATCTGTCCTGGACCTAAAGTCCTTGAAGCATGTTGGAAAAACTGGATATATATTTTTAGGCAGGAAAACACAGACATTGCAGCTGGATGTGGTCAGGTTGACCTAGCTGGCCATCTGGAAGAAGCAGCTGGATGCAGAAGGTCAAGGCTGACTGAGTTTAGCAGTGTAACTATGTGACAAGCAGCATGAGCATATCCTGTCTCAATATAGCAACAGGCTGCTAATTGAGTTTTAATTTCTGCTATAAAATTTCTATGAACTTGCTATTACACTGGGACAAAATACCTGACACCCAGTGTTAAATAAAGAAAAATTTATTTAGCTCACAGTCTGTAGAGCTTTCAGTCCGTAATCAGCTGGCTCCAAGGCAGGGTGGCATGGTAGAGGGGCAACCATTCATGGCAGCAGAAGACAGGAAAAGCAACAAGAGCAAGAAGGGGGAAGAGCAAGCCTCTTTTCCTCTCTTATATTGTAAGCATGCTACCCTCTCCATGCGCTTCTCTTACACAGGCTAAGGATGTTTACAAAGTGAGGACCCTGGCCCCCTGATGAGTCACTTAGCTCTGAACTTCTCAAGTTCACACAATGAATCAACAATTACACCTAGTCATCATCAAACATCCATGATTTTTAGTCCATAATAATGGTTTTATTTAACACTATTATTACTAAGATTTTTGCAAAAGATAATTTTCTACCTCTATCATTTAATTTACACATATAATACCATTCTATTCTGAGGAAAATCTGTACCTTCTGCCCCATTTGTTTACTTAGTCCTTATTTATATCAGAACAAACATATGTCATGTATTTTCACTCCACTGAACATGTCATTATCCGTTACAGTTATTATTGCTTTAATGACAAAATGTTCCAACTTTAGCCACTCAGAGCTTTTCATCTGGCTCCTATTCTTCTGATGCATTCCTACCCATCCATCTTGAGATGTTTTTTACTCTCAACCCTCCAAAGTGCACTTGTACTTTCCTATTCTTAGGGACAATCCCAGGAATTTGGTTGCTGATGGTGTATCTCTGCTTTGAGGCTCAGAGGCACCAGGAAATATTAAAAATGAATAGATGATATAAACATTTAATATCTCCATATCCTTACTTGCAAATATCTAAAACCTTGACTTTATATTGATATCTCAATTATGATCCAGCTTCACAAGATTCAGTTTACTCTTGATTTTTTTCATAATTTTAAGTTGTTTAATTGGGTGAGATGTCACTATGATATGCATTGTCCTTAATTTTTTTACTTGCACTCATTGTATGCTAAAGTTGGTTTCTGAACTGCAAACTCCTATCACTGAGAAGGGAACCTCCCAGTCAGAGCTCACTGTTTGTCCATAGTTAATTCTGTCTTCCACCTATGGATAGGTAGTCAAAGCACTGCATTCTACAGCTCCTGAAACTAAACCTCTTTGTTTTCAGAGTAGTTATAATATTGGCTTGAAATGCAGTTATATCATTCTGCTTTGTTTAAATACCATCTTAGGATGTTTTTCTTCCCAATTCTTATTCATTTGTGTTATATTTTAGATAGTGTAAACATTAGCTTGATATCTTAAGTCAAAACTATCCCATAACATATAACCAAGATGGCCTTTTCTTCTACCCTCAGTGTTTCAACTCCATTCATAAAGACTTTTACAAGTAATTTCATTATGTATGGTTTATTTTTACACTGTTTCTTTTAGTGACAATGGGTTCAAAACATATGTATTTACTTCTCATAGGCTTTAAAAAATAAAATATTTTAATTACTTTTTACTAGTCTTAGCAATAGGTCCTGGAAATTATTCCATAAGAGGTGGGTGTACTGGAACCTATTCATCTAATCTCTTACATATGGCAATTTATGTTATTGCCAATGCGGTGCAATGAGAAGCAGTGCTGTAATGAATAATCTTGTGGATATATATTTTTATATTGTTGGGGGCCTTTCTTCAGAGTAAATTCCTAGAAAGGAAACCCTGGGGACAAAAGTTAAATTTTTAGGATTTTTGTTTTTGTTTCTGTTTTTGAGACAGATCTCACCGTGTAGTTCATATTGGCCTTGAACTCTCAGTGTTTCTCCTGCTTCAGCTTCCTGAGTGCTGGCATTACAGGCATTATTTTTAGTTTTATGACATCTGTTCAAATTATCACTCATAATAACTATGCCCATTTCCACACCTGGCTCAAACTTGTGTAAAGATATCTGTTTAACCAAAGCCACTCTTTTGAATGTGTCTAAGGTATCAGTTTGACTCTGTATTTTTTTTTTTTTTTTTGTGGGTACCGGGGTTCAAACTCAGGACCTCACGCTTGCCAGGCAGGCGCTTATGCCACTGAGCTATCTCACCGGCCATTGACTCTGTATTAAAATATTTCCTAAATTAGTCTGGTGATCCATACCTCTTATCTCACCACTCTGTGAGGCAGAGATGAGAGGTTTGCAAGTTTGAGTCCAGGGATGTAGAAACACCCTCTGCAAAAATTTAAAAAAGAAAGGACTGGAGATGTACCTCAGTGTAAATGTCTTGGGTTCAATTCATAGCGCAAACAAACAAATGAACAAAAATCCTAGTACTTCTTGCTCCCATCTAACAGTAGATTTCCATAGTGCCAATTGATCAATATTTCCCTCATTGCACAGTAGAGTGACTAAAGAGTGTAATAATGAAATGTACACTTTAAAAAGCCAGGAGAAAGAGTCAAAAGTTTTCATCAAAAAATGTTCAAGGAGGGCTGGTGAGATGGCTCAGCGGCTTAAGCACCTGCCCGGCAAGCGCAAGGGCCCGAGTTCTACTCCCGGAACCCACATACAAAAAAGGGCCGGTGATATTGCTCAGCGGCATGGGCGTCTGCTGGCATGCGAGGTCCTGAGGTCGACCCCCTGGTACCCACAAAAAAAAAAGTTCAAGGAGATAAATGGTTAAACTTTTTTTAACAATGCAGTGTATAATATCTTAAACATAACATGATAGTCCATTAATATGTACAATTTTTATGTTTCTATTATATGAGTTGAAAATACTGCTGATCAAAATATAAGATGAATGCTTAAATTGAAAACTTCATTACAGGAAATGACACATTGCCATTAATTTCTCTCAAAATATTTCCACTTATTTCAAACACACTTACCCTATCACTCATAACCTTCTGAGAAGTTCTAGAGTCCTCTTTCATGAGTGTCTTTATGAGGAGTGTTAAAAAATATGGTGAATTCTGCTGCCAAGTGCCTTCCAACAGAAAGATAGGCTCATACAAACATCACAGTGTGTTCTCATACACAATGTACACCAGATCTGACACTGTCCAACTTCTGGATCCTCCCCAAAGTCAAGATGACTTTGAAAGTTATGCATTTTGAGTTGACTCAGGATGTAAGTCAACCATAACAACACGATTAAAGACAGGAAAGAGGACTTTTGGAACTGCTTTAGAAAGTGGCAAGACCAATGTGATAAGTGTGCTCAAAGCAAAAAGGGAGTATTTTCAGGGGAATTAATGACAGTGTGTCTTTTATTGCAATCATTTTAAAAAATTTAAACATTCACCATATTTTCCAATCACACCTCATACATACAAAATAAAAGTATTAATTACATGGAACTAGAAAACATTAAGTGGATTTCTTAAAAAAAATGAAATGCACTATTTCCTAGAATTTTGGGTACTTGGATTGGAAGGAAGGATTTTCTGCATGAGTTCAGTCCACTGAATTGGTCAGAAATGATGATTATTAAATAAAATGCTTGGTACATGTCACAGCTAGGTTAATTATAATTGAATCTACCTATTTCCCTTAGTAGATTTCAATCAAATTTGTCAAGAAAAGAAAAAGAATGATGTCAATTTTACCCAGTGTCTAACATTACCCAGTGTCTAACAATTTTACCCATTTTCTAACAATGGGAGACTAAGCCACATTTTTCTGTTTTTGTTGTTGTTGGATTTTCTTCCCCACCACTGTAGTTATGCTCTGTCTAGATTATACTATGACTTTGGCTTTTTAATCTGGAAATGCAAATTCAACCAAAACCTAAATAAAGGATCATTTTAATGAAGGACACTAGAAAACTCAGGGCAAAATCACCAGGCCTCTTGATTTGCGATTTGGGAGGTAAGTGACTTCTGGATGAGTCTGACTAGGGACTGTCTCTTTCTCTGAGTTCTCCTCTTCTGGCTGTCATTTCTCACATCCAGGCCCAGAGACAAGAGTTTCTCAGGGAATCGAAACTGACAGGTCTGCACTGATGAGCAGCCTTAGGACGTGACATCTCAGGAATAAGATCAATGTCAGAGTGCTTTTGCCCATAGCAGCCACTGAAAGAGGAAAAAATAAAATCAGCAAATACTTCGTAGCCTTGTTTATTAGAACGGAACATAAGAGTCAGAAGTGTGGGGAAGGAAAGGGGGAGGGCTTACATCATGCCTTTAGGAAAACTTTCAGCAATGACAAAGGGAGGCAAACTTTTCTCCACTCGAGAGAGTGTGAATAAAGGCCTCAGTAGCCGAATCAAAATGTGCCACACTGGAAACTGAAGATACTCTGCAGCGTCAAGCCTGTTGTTAGATTTCTGAGATTGCTTTTTATTCCTCTCTTCTCAGTAGATGGCACCTAATTGGAGTCTTCAAGAAGGAGCTTAGGGCCGGTGAGATAACTCAGCGGCATAAGCACCTGCCTGGCAAGCGCGAGGTCCTGAGTTCGACCCCCAGTACCCACAAAAAATAAAAAATAAAAAAAAAGAAGGAGCTTAGAGTATTATCAAAAACAATAATAGGAAAAAGAAATGAAGTTTTCCCATAAAGTATCTTATTTGATAGGAAGATAATGGGAAACCATGTTTATTTTTTCAAATAAGTGAATAAATTACTAAGTTATATGTCAGGAGCCAACAAAGATTTTAGAAAGAGATATTTTTTAACAGAAGGGAGAATATCCATTTTATAGACTTTTAGAGGAGGAGCTAGAGTGGTATTAAGATAATCCTTGTTTCAATGAGAGAGAAGTCAGTTCAATATATTTCACCCTAAAATTATTTTACTTTCTGCATTGTAATATAAAGTAGTGTCATGTGTAAATAGAAGTTTCAAAGATAATATAAACCACATACCAAAAAAGAAAAAGGAAAAAACAGGTTTCTGATGTTCTAAGAGGTATTGTATCAGTCATCTGTATTTGTTTCTTATATTTCTTCAGCAAGACATTGTGCCAGATGCTGAGGGTGTCATTACAATCTTTAAGGCTCCATTACACTTTTTAAGGATATTATTAGTTACTGGGAAGTGCATGTATGACAGATACCTAAGTGATCTAGTGAAGCACAGCATGTTTGACAAACTATGGAGAAGTAAAATTCCCTTCATGACCGGAGGATAGAGTTGGGAGAGTGATCCTGAGAACCTCAGAGTGGAAGATAGAAAACCAATCTTGAGATGAGTAAGTCACAGAAAGGAAGGTGCGGTGGTACCAGAAGATGGTTTCTGGAGAGTGTAATGGGTACTGAGATAAACAAGGCTGAGATAATCTCAAGGAGAAATCGTCTCCAAAGGGAATGAGGGTGATGGCAAGGAAACCGGATGTATCCAAGCGGATAAGGTGGGAGAACACGGCAGAGGGTTACCTGTGCAAGCCTGGCCTTTAGCAGGGGACTCCAGGCATATGTGCCTGTTCCAGACTTCAGATAATTTCATAATTTTATACACTGCCATCTTGACTGACAGTGTTGTGAATATTCTGTGCTAATATTTGTAACTAAAGGGGAGATATTGATAGAAACTGAAGAATTTGATTGCACTGGAAGTGAACCCAACCCATTGTGAAGGGGTGATAGGAAAACATTCACCTTTGGCATTCATCTAGGAAGCCCAGAAATACTAAGTCTTTTTTTCCTGAGGTAGTCTTTGGGGTAGTCCGAATGGACGAAGCTGTCTACATAACCGAGTCTATGCTGTAAGAGCTCCACCCCATGCAGCAAGACTAAAAGACCCAGCAACTGGAATTGTCTTTTCCTGGCCCCTCTGACTCAAGGATCTTTTGAGTAGCCAGCAATTATTGGATGTTGATCTTGTTTCAAAGGCCAACAGAGGTCGGGTAAAGTACAATTTGGAATGCAGTCAATATTGCGGGGTAATGGTGACCTTTGCGTAATAGTATTCTGCTAGGTGTTTTTATGTTGTATTATTTGTATACAATGCATACTCTTGCTCTTTCTTTTCTTTTCTTTTTTTTCTACCAATTACAGACTAAAATCTAACTAAAAGTCATCATATTTTTAAAATAAATAAACTTAACTTTAACTCTTCCTTTTTATAGTTCCCTTTGCCACTGCCCTACAGAACCCTTTAGTCTTTCGGTCAGTCTGAAAGCACCAAATGCACCTGGCTGGACCCCTGGGTGGGAAGGGCATGCATGTGCCTCCCTGGACTCCCAGGACACGGACTATGCTTGTGCTACACGGGTCATTCTCAGTGCACTAGAAAGTGACCGAGAGCAAGTGAGAGGGCATCTGATGCTGCAACAAAAAAGCCCCTTCTTCACTGGACAGACTGAGCGCCCGCAAGGCTTTGCTTGGTAGCATTCATCTGTCAGCCACAATTAGGAAATCAGCCAATAACAGTGGACAAAACACCTAAAACATTCTCCATTATAAAGGAATTGGTGTTTTAGAAACTCATTAACACCATGTTTTCTTGAAGAAATAAGGGTTTCACTCTTCCTTCCATCTCTATTGTCCTGTGGAATTTCTAATTTGCTGATGTCTCAATGCTTAAATTTACTTTCTAACATTATTTTATCTTACTTCTATTCAAAGCAACTGAGGGGTTAAGTAGCTACAAATCATTCAGGTCAAACCAGAGGTTATGAACATCAGTTTCTTCCATACCAACACATAAGCAATTTTCCTATGAAGGAGCCCATTCTTGGACTATTTTGTCTAATGCTTTAATTAATTTATTAATTAATTTAATACCCTTAAGGTGGTTACTCATGATTGTCACTGTGATTGGATTAAGGAACATCTGGCAAACGTGAGTGGATTGTGAGGGTGCTGATCTCATCGATGGGTTAACCCACTGACGAGTTCATAGCTGAATGGGATATTAGCAGGTGGTACCCATTTGGAGGAAGGAGGTCCTTGGAGTGTGACTTGGAAGGGTTCATCTTTTCTCTGGATCTTTCTCTTTCTGTCTACTTTGCAGCTGCCATGAGGTGAGAAGCTTTGTTCCACTATACCCTTCTGCCATGATGACTCTGTCTCACCTCAGGCCCATACAAATGGATCCAGCCAACCACAGCCTGAAATCATGAGCCACATAAACCTTCCCTCCCTTAAATTGTGTATGTCAGGTATTTCACCCCAGCAACAAAATGTAACTAACAACTACACAAGTAGTAGGTAGATGCTGCACAACAACATTTTGGCCAGCGATGGACTATAGAAACCATAGCAGTCTCAAAAGATTATAATGGAACTAAAAAGCCCCGTAGCCTAGTGATGCTGCAGATGTTCTAACATTGTAGCGCAATGCATTACTCATGTATTTGTGGTGATGCTGGTGTAAATGCACCTGCAGCACTGTCAGTCATATGAAAGTATAACACATGTAATTATGCACTGTTCATAATGCTGGATAAAGATGATAAATGACTGTGTTACTGTTTGTGTCTTTACTAGACTGTATATTTCATCATTGTTTTAAGGTGTACTCCTTCTAGTTACTTTTTAAAGGTTTATTACAGCACATAATGCTATATGATGCCAGCAGCAAGCTCACAAATGTCCTGTTTGCCCTGTCTCCTGATGGCATCAATAGGACCTGTTTCATGATTGGCCTGTGTTACCTACAAATGTGCAAGCACAATCTATGAGGGCCACACCGCGATGCAGTTGCCTAATGATACATTTCTCAGAATCTACCACATTAAGCAACAAGCGACTGTACCAAATACCCTTTTAGAAGTAAAATTTCAATTGCTTCTTCTATAAGTTCACAGAAACCATTGCTCTTTAAGGATGAAAGAGAAATATTATATACTACGTTCTTAAATTTGAACACTAAAAAAATCCTTTAGTTTGAGTTTAGGCAGATACTTGCCAGATGTGATGTGCATATCTGGGGAAATCCATGGATGACAGCCTGTTGTCACTATTTTGAGAGTGAAATGGAGAGCATTTTGTGGGTTTTTTTTTTTTATTGTTTCGTTATGTTTTGCTTTATTACAAACCTGGAGTCCTGGCTTGCATTTAGATACTAAGAAGCCTAGTATTGCTTCCGTTGCTGTCTCGAGTTCACTGTTGGCCTTAACATCCATTTGGTATCAGCATTCTTGTGTTTTTACTTTGTTGGGAACATTATTCCCTCCATGGAAAAGTTTTCCCTGCATTTGTTCAGTGACTCATCCCGGCACACACACCACACACTGTCAGTGCCCAGATCCTTGCTATGGTTTAGATCTGGAACAACCCTGAAAAGCCTCATGGGTTAAGAGGTGGGACTTTTGAAAGAGGATTGGTTCATGGAGGTGCTACGCCCATCTGTGGACTGATCCATCAATGAGTTCATAGCTAAATGTGCTCTTAGGCGTTCAGACCTATTTTGAAAAAGTGAGTCACTGGCGGGCATGCCTTTCAGGGTATTTCTCCCTGCTCAGCTTCTGCATTCTCTCTATGCTTCTTGGCTACCATGAAAAGAGCAGCTTTCCTCTCCTAGGTCCTTCCACCATGATGTATCTGCCTGGGAGCCAGACAAGCACAGACTGAATCCCCTGAACTGTGAGCCAAATTAAATCTCTCCTATTTTAAATTGTGGGTGTCCGGTACTATGTCCCAGCAACAGGAAACCTGAGTAATATATGTGGTCACATGTTAGATGTCATAATGGGTGGCAAAGCTACAGAAGCAGAAGATATAGAGTCTGTGACAGCAGGAGGACACAGTAAGACAGCTAAAGATGAAGCCATAGGTGAAAATCACCCTGAAGAGCTGTTTAGAGCTTGGCTGAGAGCCAGCCGAGGCACAGAAAGGTACAGAAAAGGGCTTTCCTAGTGGAGGTGGGGCTGCTAGATTATGGTGTTGGGAGAAAAGGAAGATTAGGCAAATGTTGCTTATCAAAGGTGTAATGCCTTAGCTGAGTCTCTAGTTAGAAGACACTTGGCCCATAAACAAAACAGAGAATTTGGAAAATGTAGCCTTCCAATTGAACTGGACTTGCCTGCGAAATCTGTTGGCTTGCAATGGTCAGGGGACATTTGTATCCAAGGAAGAGGCAGGAGAGTGTGGGAGAGCTCAGCAGTTGAGAGATAGGGAAGCCACCTACCTTCATATGTCCTAGGTTCATGGCAAGGTGCTGCTCCTCATAGGCAAACTCAAGATGTTTCCCTTCTGATAGCCTCTGCAACTACTGGAATATTCCTGAGAAAAGGGTAGGGATGAGGAAGGGTGGGGGAGAAGCACAGAGAAGAGGATGATGGATTCGGGGAGCAGAGTATGAGGAGCAGAGTGTAGGAAATAGCACCTTCCATGGTGCCTGCCCTGTGGTCAGTTTTACTTCTAACGTGTCCATAGAAGAGAACCTGACAGGGAAGGCAAATGAGAACACAGGACCACCTGCTTCAGAGAGCTTTGCTCCAGGGCCCTGTCCTCTTTGGTCTTCTGTGAACTCACCATGTTAGTCCTGGTCTAAACATCAGTCTCTTCTGCTCCAATTTGAGGCTTCTGAAGTCAGGCTTTGTGTTCATCTTAGAATGACAGCACAGTGCTGCACCGAAGTTGTTCAGGAAGTGCTCGAAGGCATTGTGGACAGGACTTCATGGGTTCAGGAAGCAAGGAAGGAGGTGAGCGTCCCTGCTGGATGTGATGCTCACAATGTAGTGGTCACGATGGGGACAGGCAAGGAGGCCACGTGAGCAGAAGACACGGGAGGAGCCTTTGCTAAGTAGCAAACTGCCTGTGAGAAACCGGAGAAGAGCAGGTGGATGAATGCATGTGGTTGCTGCAGTAAAATATCTGAAAACAAGGGTGAAGGAAGTACTGCCATGGGAGAAGGAGAGAACACAGTGGAGGGTCAAAAGAGATGGAGAAGCATGGGGTTCCTGTGGGGGGAAAGGAAAGAGGCAGAACTCAGACTGCCTCCCCTCAAGCTCAGAGCAGCTTCTCTTTCACATCTGGAGGTCCACGCATGCTTGGGTTTAATCACCTGGGGCTCTGCGGACAGCCTCTTGTAGGGGTGGGATAGCCCTGGTGATACAATGGTACTGCTTCCTGCATGACTCTGTATACACCATGGTACCGAGAACCACTGCCCCCAACTTCTCTCTCCTGCCTGGAAAATCCTGGAAGAGAGTCTTTGTGCTCTTGGCTTTGCAGAGTACCCACAGTTGTATGAAGTCAGAGTATCTTGAGTTTTGCTCTGGTTTCTCTATCTACTGTAGGTATGAATAAGGCTTTATAATATGAATTCATAAATCCTATGATTCAATTTAAAAAGTATTTTTCCTTTATAGGCATTAAATATGCTGGCAAGAAATGAGCAGAAGCTTTAAAAAAAATCACATCATAAACTCAAAGCTTTCTAAAGTAGTTAAATTTCAACAAGAGTTATATATCAAGCTACTTAAAAACATTTGTTTTATATCCTGACCTTTTTTCCTTTTATGTTGCCCTGATTTTTGTGCTAAATATGACAGAATGGATCATCAAACTCTCAAAAGCATCATTAAGTAAAAAGTAAAAGACAAAGTTGATCAGATTTAGTACTGAAGAATATATATATTGATATAGATATATATATTCACTGTCCCCAAACAATCTCGAGTATATCAGGATTACCATTGTGCATTGTGTGAGGGCCCTTCTATCCCTGCATAAATCATTGATTTTCTGTGATATCACTAATACGACTATTGAGAACCATTCAATTTAACTGGAGAAGAACATACCACTTTTGGGGTTGAAAAGGGAAAAAATAAAAGGTGTAGATTTTACTTACAGGTCCGATTATCTTGGCTCACAGTTTGAGAGGTCGGGAGTGGCTAATCATTTGCCCAAATGCTATTGCAAATAAATAGCAAGGCTCATGCATCATCACGAGTATGAAGAAGATGAAAGTAAAAGGATTGCAGAACCATTAGCCTTTATCCAGGCCCCACATTTCTGCTTGGGGGGCCGCTGAGGGTCTGTACTTCAGACTGATGAAGAAAAACAAAGCAGGCATAAAGTGAAAAATGTAAATAAAAGCCTAATCCACGGACAAGTCTGCATTTCAGATCTGTTTACTTAATGGCCACTACATGGGCAGGTGTCCCCGTAGAGGACAGAGCTTCAGTACTTAGGAGAAAGTGGGTACTGAGTAACTATACGTGGACTACTGTCCTCTTCTCCAGTTCCACTGAAGGAAGAAAAGCAAAACAAAGAATCCTTCACCAAAATGAACTGTATCTCTTTTGCTTTTAGGTGCATTGGTTTTAGAACCTGTGTATATATATTTTTGTGTGCTACTACATTTAAAATGTATTAAATACAAAGCCGGGCATGGTAGCTCATGCCTGTAACCCTGGGCATCTGGGAGCCAGGAGCAGGAAGATTGCAAGTTCTGGCCCACCCTGGACAATTTAGCAACTTAGGTTCATACCCTGTCTCAATAATAATAATAATAATAATAATAATAATAATAATAATAATAGTAAAGGGCTGTGGATGTAGGCAGTGGGAAGGCCCTGGGTTCAATCCCCAATATCACTAAATAAATAAATAAATAAAGTAACTTGTAAGATCATTGAGCAATCTGAAGTCATTTAGTGGTTCTAAGTGTCTGGCTTTTGTGGGAAATACAGATCATTCATTCAAGACCAATTAAGGTAAAAACCCTTCTCTTGAGGTTTTGTTACCGTGTGATGGATCCAACAGATAGATTACAAGCTTTTATGTGTGGCAAGCAAATAGTTGCAAAGTGTACACCCAGTGGTGAGGGAAAACAGCTACATCTATTGGAGATCACAGAGCAGAGAAATGGCTACAGGATGATAGAAAAAGCAGACTGCATGCCATGCAGACAGCTCAAGCTTTCTGGCTCAAGAATGAGAGACCGGGGAGATGGCTCAGTGGCGTAAGTGCCTCCCTGGCAAGTGCGAGGGCCCGAGTTTGACTCCCGGAACCCACATACGAAAAAAGGGCCGGTGATATCGCTCAGCTGGCGCACGAGGTCCTGAGGTCGACCCCTGGTACCCACAAAAAAAAAAAAAGAATGAGAGAGAAGAAAAACAGGGCTGCATGTGCTTTGATCTGGGGTTATATTAAATGTTCCTTGGGTTCCACCCAAGCTCAAGTGGGTAGAGGGGAGAGAATAAGGAGGAATTGCCCTGAGTGCCACCCAGGCAAAAGTGAATGGAGTGGAGTGACTCTACTGTCCTCGTATCACCAAGTAAGATAGAACATCTTAGCCCATCCTGCTAAGGCAGTGATTTAAGGTTTAAAGTGCAAAGTCAACCCAGCCGGGGTGCTTAGAAACAGAACTTATCCACTACCATCAGTACCCATGCCAGGTTATTTAGTTCTGTACATTTGCTGGTAGGCCCAGGAATCAGCATTACTCATAAAAGCTGTAGATGAAGATGAAAAAGTTTTGCAATTCGGCCAGCAATCCTCAAATATATGTATCTGCACATTCAGATTTCCTTCAGAATTTGATGCAAATCCCAATGCTTAATTCCTACCCCCAAAATGCTAACTGAACAGCTATGATACAATATTTTCAGAAGACCCTCAGGTAATTCCCAGGTGCAGGGATGGCAGGGCAGTACCACCTTAGAGAAACAAACAGCTGAGGTCAAGAACCTTCACCAGATGACCTTCCCTGTAGATGTGACCTCACAACTTAGATCTGAATTAGCCAATCACCATCCTCATCACCATCTCTGCAGAAATCACCATGAGCAACAGAACAGCAAGTTTTTATTTTACTTTTGCCTTCTACATCCCAGGCATTCATGGGCTTTACATTAGAGATAATTTTGTTTAGTCTATCTAACCACACACAGACTCTGGAGAAAGAGAAAGAAATCTGCATTTTAAGTATGCGTGCCAAGTGACTGCTACACTTATTATTCCAAGAGCCATTTCTTCCAATCCTTTTTTTTTAATTGTCACTGTATTTTTACCCCAGTGTGATCTTTTTAAATTTTAAGTGTGAGGTTAGACTGCCTTGCTTGTATCTATCTGTGGCTCCCCATTACCCTGGGGTAGATTGCTTTGTCCTATCTCCAGCTATTATGGTTATGTGGATTAGAAGCTAGCATCTAAGAGTGTGATCCCAGGAATTCTGTGTGGAGAACCACACTTGTTCTCTGAGCCATTAGCTCTTCCAGCTGTGTCTCCTTCTCCCCTAAATCCTTTCTTGCTGCATCCCCTACTTGCCCTAAGGCCTTAACTTAGTAGTCAACATTCAGCCTTCTCTAATAACCTGTTTTTTCCTTAAGAACCAAGTTCTCCATTTAGGAGCAGGAACACAGAATAAGGTGACATGGAGAGTTAAAGTAGAGAGCAGGTCAAAAATGGGACAGAGGCAGAGCTTCGTGGGTGGTGTGTGTGTGTGTGTGTGTGTATATGTGTGCGTGTGAGCCAGCGAGGGGAGCACACTAGCATGGGTAGTGCCAGTGAGGGGGACTGATTGATGAAAGCAGAAAGCCTGTCTTGATAGAAGACTGATCTCCATTAATCCTTCTCAAGGTAATCACAGATTCCATTAGATAAACACACACTCATCAGGCTATGCTCTTTTCAGTGTCTAGAGCTGTCTGAAGGCCTAGGTAGAGCACCTTCTCACTGGTGTGGCATTGTAACTCCACTCCTTTTGACCGTGTTATGACAGTGAATCACCAGGGCCCCATGGTAATGGATGGGGCGTGTTTCCCATTTTTAAGTTGTTCCTGCGACACACAGTGTAACGAGACGAATAAAGCAGAGTCACACAATGACAGACACCAGTGAAAACTGTCCGGAACTATCAATTGATAATATTCTCCTGAGGGTCTTTTGGAAGGAAGTCATGTTGCTCCAGCCCATGCACTCCTGTGTAGATGAGATGTAAACACTGTACAAAAATATATCCTTCTGGAGGAGGTGAGATGAAAAAGCTACATTTGATCATGGGCTAACAATGCTGAAGAACACACACAAGTACTACTCAGTTCAGACAGAACCTGGGGCTCTGTGTGTCAAGGTATTAGCGGGGCTCTGGGGTGCTGTGCTCTTTCCAGGGACCCTGTCCAGGCTCTTGTTATCCTGAACAAAGGATGGGATGGGAAATGAGGCAGAGAGGTTTTATATATATTAAAGGTGTTAAAGGGAAGAAAAGAAGGGAAAAGAAATATGCTCTACTGCGTGAGTACAGGTCAAGTAAAGTAGGAAAAGAAATGCACTCTGCAGAGTGCAGAGTTGGCCACTGGGAAAGAAAGAAGGCAGAGGCCACGGGAGCGATGGCCACCATCATTTATAGCCCCCATTCTGACATTAGATCTAGGCCATTCAAGCTGAAACCTGTTTTATCTTCCACCAGAAGAATTGAAGAGCACATTTTCTGGTTGGTAACTTCTGCACGTGTGCCCTTGTCCTGGCTCCATCTTGACAGGTCACCACCACTTGGCCAGCCACTTGCCCCACCCTAATCTCCTGCCTCAATGCAACACTGGAGAAGGCAGGTGGGTTTTGACAGGTTTAGGTTGTCTGCACTGCAGCCTCTGTGGTCCTCTCACCATACCTTTCATTATCCTTGCATTGCTGAGTTTGACATTAATATATCATATGGCAGCTTCATTATTAAAGAGAACTGGCTCCCTTCCCTCTCCATTCTGAAATATCTTTTCTAAATAGAGAAACTACATTTTCTTCCTGGTCAGCTAAGCTACTATACTGCTGTTTTTTAGTAAAGGTGGCTTTATTCATTAGAATACTTTGTAAAAGAAAAAAAAATATCCAGCCAGGAAAGTTATAAAAATCATAAAAGAAAGAGTTTAACATTTAAAGTGTGGCATGGGTTGTCACACTGTCTATTTAGAAGTCTGATACTTCATTTTTTATAGAAAACATTGTATGCCATTGAGGCCTGGGGCTTTCAAGAGACATAGGGTGGGAACATCCACGGCTGGAGAAGTTGGGGGCAGAAAAAATGGGGAGGGGCTGCTGATGGGAATGGAGATTCTCTTATGGATAATGAAAATATTTTAGTTATCTTGTACTGGTGTTCGAAGAATTGTACAAATACATTAAATTGCATACTTCAAATGAGTACATTACATGCTCTGTGAATTATATGACAATGAGGCTGTTTTTCTTAAATTTTATTTGTTTATATATTTCTTTATTTAATTTTTCTATGCAGGGTGTCACTGTGTAGCAGAGATAGGCCTTATACTGACAATAACCCTGGGTGCTAGGATTGTAGGCGTGCACCACCATGCCCACCTTAAAGCTGTTTTTTTTAATAGAAGACAGCTTTGATATCTGTGTGCATGGAGGTCCATGGCACCAGATAGAAGCAGATACTCTTTGTCTTTCCAATAAACTTCAGCCACGTTTTTCAACAGTAATTTTCAGTAACTACTAATTACCATATACCATAGCTCATCTGAGAAACTGCCTCCAACTTGTAATTGACTTCATTTAGCTACTGCTTCTTTGCTGTGGAGAATAATCACACAGAGCACACATTTCCTTCGTCTCCGAGTCACCCAAGGTTTGAAACCAGTGGAAAGAAGTTATTGCCTTTCACAGAAGTGGACGTTTCCACAAGTAGTGCTCAGTTACTCATTTTCAAGAGCAAATAGTTCCATCTATTTCCACATGTGAATGTTCTCTCTTCACCAAATTTATTGTTTGATTACAATGGTATCATTTACCATTACTTCAAAAGTATGGGTTGATTGCTTGGAAACAGAAGCTTTTAATGAGCTCACATAAATAACAGTTCAGCCTTGTCATTAATTAAATGTTGTTAACTTCTTTCCTTTCCTTGTGTATGTTCACTTCAGTGTGCCCTGAGATAGTAATCTACTGTTTATTAAGCAATGGCAGATACGAAGAGGTGATGGTGATAAATGGCTCCATAGAAATTCTCAATATTGTGCTGTCACTTGTATGTGACTCCAGTGATTTTGTATGAATAATGAATATGGTGAAATGGGGCATTATTCTACATTTTAATTAAACATAAAATGAAGGACCACAGAGAAGGGAATATTCAATGGGGATCTGATCATCTGGATTATTGCCATTTTACAGGGTATGATTTAAGAAGCAGCATACAGTTTGCTTACTTCTCTTTTTTGTGTGATATGTGTCAGTGTGATGTTCAGTACCACTCAGGCTGTGTGACCAATGTCAACTTAATTAACCTCTGATACAGATTCCACAGATGCAAAACTAGGGAAAAGGCACCAATCTGCTGGCATTGTTAGAAAGATTACATTAAACATTGCTCCTAATTCACCTATTATGTATAATAAATGTCACAAATGGAACATTTTTCATTTCTTATAAGTCTTTTAAGACTGTTTTCTGGGTGAGGTCTCTTCTACAATTTACTATCTTTTTGAACATCCACATTAAATCTTATTTCCTTAGAGTTTTTAAATCACTTCAGTCCTTAAAGGTAGCATTAAATGTGAAGCACACGTATCAACCGTTCAGTGGCAAAAGTTGAAACATATTTCCTGAAAAGTGGTCTGAACATAAATGTGTTCAGATTTTTGACCAATAATCTTGGTCGTTAACTCTCTATCCTAAGTTATAATAGAACATGTAGTTAAAAATTTAGGCATAAATATATTAGTCACATTATTATTTATAATATAGATTGTAAATAGAGCTGGATATCCAACTGTAGGAATATGCCAGCAGCTTTCTGTCGCTGTGACAAAATACCTGAAACAATCAACTTAGAAGGAGTTAAGGTTACTATGGGTCATGGTGTCTGACTTTTCAGTCCATAAAGTGGCCTTTTAGTTTTTGGCCTGTATTGGCAGAGTGCATCGTAGCAGAAGGACGTGGCGTGTGAAGTCTATTCACTTCACTGCAGCCTGGAAGAGAGGAAAGGGAAAAGAAAAGATTGGCATCTCAATCCCCCCTTCAAGGGCACAGCCCAATGACCTAAAATCCTTACAGTAGGTTCCACCTGTTAAAGGTTTCACCACATCCTAATAACACAACAGGTTGAGGACCAAGCCTATAACACGTGGGCCTTTGAGAGACAATCAAGATCCAAAGTATACAGTATAATTAAATAAATATTGGTTTATCTCCCAGAACCCATATGCCATGGCTTGTATCTAGGTGTCCCCCCAAAGTTTCATGTGGTTATAGGTGGGGCTTTTTGGGGGTGGCTGGATTTAAGTGGGTGGATAATGGAAGCCCTATCCTGGGTGTTGGTGGCACCAAATAAGAGGCTTGTAACCTGGATGGAATATAAAGGGGAAAAGAAGGAAGGCAGGCTTTCTGTTGGTTCTTGGTGCTTTGCTGACTTCTGCCTGCCCTGCCATGGACTGCTTCTCCTCTGCGATGCCCCTCAGTTATACCACCCTGCCTTGGAGCTTGTTGACTATGGCCTGAAATCTCTACAAACTGGGAGGTAAATAAACCTTTCCTCCCTTAACTTATCAGTGTCTGGCATATTGTCTCAGCAACAAGAAAAGTAACTAAAACACCGTATTCTTTCTAACTCCACACCCTGAGCCCAAACCCAAAGAGAGAATGTATATAGAAAACTACATTTTGTCAACTACATTTGTCATTGATTGGGCCAAGAAATCAACTGCAAATTAGCACTGTTAAGCAACCAGGAAGAAAATTCTTAGAATATTCCTTTAGTTTTTCCTCCAAAGTACTCCATCTCTTGGGGAAGCCTCAGAAACAATGGAGGTATCCATATCTATACAACTATATCTATAGATATATGTGTAACTGTATGTATATTTGTCTATGGGGTAGTAGAGAAGGAAAGAAGAATACAAAAATCAGATTTTATATTTTAACAATATTATGAGATTTTTATTCACAATCTTTTTTTCCAGTGTCTCTGGGAACAATTGTTCTGAACTCTATGAAACTGCCTTAATGTTGAGATACTACTTTTTGCATATGGCAGAGAATACTGAGTGGGTGGGCCTCTCTGAAGACATCTGTGCACCTGTGGTCCAGTTCAGACATGGGAGGACCACTCCAAAGCTGCAGCCCACCAACCATACACATAAGAAACCTGCTTGAATTGCACAGTGATAGGAATCTTACCAGAATTAAACAAAAATACACTTCTTCCCATGGGTTTGAGCTGAACAGTAGATATTTCCTGCATTGGGTTAATTATACCAATATACAAGGTCGCAAGTAGGAAAAAGAGAGGTAGAATTAGTTTCTTAGACTCCTATTTAGATTTTAATATACAAATTTCAAATACAATTGTGGACACACAAAGCACTAAACTCATGAGAACTTTTTTGAGAATTAGTTCCTGAATTCTAGCTTTATATAGTTATAAATAAACCTCAAATGTTCTTGGCAAATAAATTTTGCTCAAGACAACTAAATAGTGTTTTAATGTTAATTTATATTTTAAACTTAATTCTCCCAATTCATTAAACTTTTATATTTGTCCAAGAAGATTATTTTTAATATCTGTTTTCATTATTTCTATAAATTTTCTATTGACATATGTTAATGTATACATTTATATATACAAACATATCCCAATGATAAAATAGTGTGGTGACATTAAACTCATGCAAGAAGTGAAAGTAAAAAACACATAATATTTAGTTTTAAAATAATCTTAAAAATAAATAAATAAATAAAATAATCTTTATTTTTTAAAGTTAATATATGCATTGTAAGAAACAAAACACACAAAGCAGAAAACAAAGTCATTAGCACTCATAAGCACCTTAGTTGGCTATGTCCTTGCAGGTCCTGCCTGGACATACACAACGTGTCATTTTGTGTGCCTGAGATTGTACAGTGTGTATCATGTTTTTCCATGCATCACAAATATTCATGAATTCAAACTTCCAAAGGTATAAGAGCATTTTTGATAACCCAGAATACACTGCACTAACTCAATATGTTAACAAAAATTGTAATCCTGCCCTGCTTGGGGACAAAAATTTCACTGAAGACAAAAATGTTAACAGGCCTCTAGATGGAAGTATTGGCAGAGATACAATTGAAAAACTGCATTCCCTTAATGTTCATAAAAACATAAACATGAAATAGAATGTAAACCACATAAAATAGATCATGCTTATATGGAAAATGTTACAATTAAACATTCAAAATACCTATTATGTTTTTGTGGTGGAATCATGGTTTTTATTTTTATATCAATACTTTATATCCATTCTCAATAATTCTGATAATGAGTATTTGGTAGTGAAAACTTGCAAAACATCAATTCCTTCTTTTCTTTATGTTGTGAGCATTATGCATAATTTTACATGTGAAGAAACCCACAGTACTGGGATGGTCAGTGAATATTGGGACTGAATGAATGCTCCTTTCTTGGCTATCTTTGAAGAAAATCAGAATCATTTCTTCCTTCCACATATGTCTTCCAGAATCTCTCTTGGTTCTTGCAATTCTACCATTAGGAATTTTTTTTCCACCTGGATCTTGTAACCCTGTGGTAAGTCAACTCATCCAGGGAGGAAGAAAAGGGAAGAATCTCTAGTAATTCCTAGTCAGCTCCCAGCATCAAAAACTATTTCAGGGCTGGAGATAGCCTCAGTGGTAGAGTACTTTCCAGAAATGGAAAGCAGAGCAGGAAAAGGAAAGGAGAGGCGAGGAAAGGAGAGGGAAAGGGAGGAGAAGACTGAATCCATAGTTCAGCTGAAAGGGTCTGATGAGACCCCCCTCCCATGGCTGCCCTTCTTGTTCCTTGAAAGTCAGAAATCAGTGCAGATTCAATAAACTGAACTATTTAAGGTTACCTCTTTCTAAGAGTTTTCACCCAACTGAACTAAACCTATCCCAAATTGTCACCAAAACAGATCTTTCACTAACTTAAATCATTATTGCCTGCAAATGTAATACTCCTCTGAAGTTTGTCTTATGAGCTGATTATGGATTAGATGCACTGGAGTGCAAATAAGTTGTAGCAGAGTGAAATGGACCTGAATTGTCGCGCCTTGGTCAGTCAGGGCACTAAGACCAACTGCAGACATAATTCAGCCCCCTTGGAATTCTTTCATATGCTCAAATTGGAAAACGGACTTACTAACTTTAGACTAAGTGTAGCTTAAATTTGATGCTTCATTTCTACTCACTGTAATCGTGACACGCCATAGGGAGTATTACTGTTTGTTAGTTTGAGTATTTTTATAATGTGATGGAGTCAGAGACATCAGGATTGCGTAAAACATATCCAAGTATCGTGTTCATGACTCCTCTTAACCTCCTCTTGCTCACTAATTCACATCCCCGGGTTAGCTGAGCACAGCACATGCTCAGTGTGCTGCTAAAGTTGGGTACAGGTCTCTCCTGTCTCCAGACTCCTCCGAAATTCAGAGTTAGTGAGAGAATGAGCTGACACAGGTCAAGCGTTCTGACATTTCTCTTTGTTGTTCCAGTTTTCCCATATGCACTGCTGAAGACCACAGGAGCATTTCTCAGGCTAGTAATTTCCAGTGGGACTTTGGAAAAAATAGACAAAAAGGAAATGCTTTCGCTGGACCCTGCCACTTCTCTTCAGTGCTGATATTTTGGCTGAGAAGTGAGCAAGAGGGTTTTTATTTTTCAGGTTAATTTCAAGGTTTTAAATTAGTGTATCCCTACATAAACAGTACATTCTTATAAGGAATAATCTATATAACGTGAATGTGTATAGGGGGCTTTATAGTTTTGCATACTTTTGTCTCTCTATATATCTTATCTAGTTTGTTCTTTGTGTTATTTCCATACCTAATTCTGTTATGAAGGAAAATTAACCATCCTGGTTAGCAGAAAACTTTAACATCTATTTCCTAGATTTTGGATCCTTGATCCATCACTTACAGGCTATGGACTTAAACTACCTATAATATAAGAGCTGGATGGGAGCCATTATTATTATTATTATTATTATTATTGATTATTATTATTTTGATTTTTATTAATGTTTACATCTATCTGTGCCAGCAGGCATCAGTCTGCAGAATTTTTGTTTTAAAATAAAAATACCTCTGTATATATCTACCATAAAATAGATGAAAATCAGTTTGACTTCTGATTTACAGAAGTGATTTTTTTGAATTTAAATTTAGAGAGCATATTTAAATCTACTGTTTGTTTCCTTCTCTCATTACATCTTATTAGTAAACTAAATGCCTCAATTTCAACTTTTCTGAAAGTCTACAAATCTACAAACATTCCTTCAAGGGTGCCCTACATAAATATTATATATGAGATACACCACATTTTTTTTTAAACTTTTGAATCCAGTGAATTTAAAGTTCTCCTGAATGCTCTCTGGCACCTTATACATAAACAGTATGAATTCACTTAAAATCCTAATTCTACAGCAGTTGTATATTTTAACTGTAGAATAACAGGGCTGTTACCTGAATAGGCTAAATTCCCTTAAACACTGTAAGGACATAAAATGTCAGATTTGCTCAGATTCTTTTTTTTAACAGTTTCCAATCAGATTTTATTGGCACATTTTGAGTATATATAATGATCACATTCATCAGAGAGAATTTGTACCTGTACATGATATAACTTGTTTCTTTTCTTTCCAATTCCCTACCCTCCGTTCAACCCCTCCTCCCCTCCCCATTTACAAAAGCTTTATTTCCATTTTTTCCATCTTTTCTCATTTTTTTACTTTTCCCTTCTTTTATTCCCCCTCCCCTCTCTCTTTATCCCCTCCCCATTTGAACATTTTCTTCCTATTTCACAATATATATTATATATTTTGTCCTTATTTACATTTCTGGTTTCTCATATCAGAGAAACAATGTGGTATTTACATGTGTGTCTGATTTATTTCACTTAAGAGTATGGTCTCAACGTGCATCCATTTACCTAGAAATGTCTCAAGTTTATCCTTCTTTATGGCAGAATAGTACTCCATTTTATAAAAAATCTTCTTAATCTATTAACCAGTTGATGGACATTTGGGATGTATCCAAGGTTTGGCTATTAAAACTGTGCTGCTGTAAACATGGGTGTGCATATATTGCTGTGGTATGATGCTTTTAATTTTGGGGGGAAGATACCAAGAAGGGGAATAGCTGGGTCAAATGGAACCTCTAGTTCTAGGTTTTTTGAGAAATTTCCACATTCATTTCCATAGTGGTTGCACCAGTCTACACTCACACCAACAGTGGAGAAATGTTCATTTTCCCCCAGAGCCCCACCAGAATTTCTCATTGGTTGATTTCTTGATAATAGCCATTCTTTCTGGGGTGAGATGGAATCTCAGTGTTGTTTTAATTCATTTCTTGAATGACCAATGATGTTGAACAAGTTTTCATATATTTATTTGCTATTTCTATTTCTTCATCTGAGAAGTGTGTATTCATCTCAGATGCCCATTTTTAGACTGGGTCTTTAAATATGGGGTGTCTGATTATTAGAGTACTTTATAGAAGTCCTTGGTCTGAGAAACAGCTGGCAAACATTTTTTTCCACACTGTGTGCTATCTCTTCACTCCATTGGTGGTTTCTCTTGTTGTACAAAAGCTTTAAATAGGATGAATCCCAATTGTTGATTCTTAGTGATAGTTCCTGTGTGATAGGGGATTTGCTTATAGAGTCTTTGCCTACACCAATGTCTTCAAGAATTCTACCTATTTTATCTTCCAGCAGATTTAATGTTTCCATTTTAATATTTAGATCTTTGATCCATTTCAATATTAGTTTAGTGCATAGTGAAAATATGGGTCTAATTTTAATCTTCAGAATGTGGAAAGCCAGTTTTTGCAGCACCATTTATTAAAGAGGCTATCTTTCTTCCAGTGAATGTGTTTGGCACCTTTGTCAAAGATAAGGTGGCTAAGTATGCCTGGAGTTGTTTCTGCATCTTCTAATCTGTTCCATTGATCCTCTGTGTTCTTTTTTGTTTTTGTTTTTGTTTTTTGTTTTTTTCTATTACCATGCTATTTTTTTATCCTAGTAGCTTTGTAGTATAATTTCAAGTCTGAGATTGTGATGCCCCCTGCCTTGTCTTTGTTCCCAAGAATTGCTTTTGCTATTCTAGGTCTCTTCTGGTTCCAAATGAATTTTAGGATTGTTTTCTCTAATTCTGTGAGATATGCTGTTGGAATTTTGATTGGAATTGCATTAAATCTGTATAACAATTTTGGGAGTATGCATATTTTCACTACATTGGTTCTTCCTACTCAAGAGCAAGGATATCCTGATATCGTCTTCAAACTCCTTTTTCAGCATATTGTAGTTTTCAATGTAGAGATCTTTTACTTCCTTTGTTAGATTAATTCCTAGGTATTTCATTGTTTTGGATGCTATTGTTAAAGATGTTGTTTCCCTAATTTCTCTCTGTGAGTTTGTTATTCATGTACAGGAATGATATTGATTTTTGAGCGCTGACTTTTTATCCAGCAATGCTACTGAATTTGGTTATTAAATCTAGAAGTCCTTTGGTAGAGTTTTTGGGGTCTTCTATGTAGAGTATTTTGTCATCTGCAAATAATGGCAATTTAATTTCTTTCTTTCCTATCATTATTCCTTTTATTTCTCTCTATTGTCTAATTGCTCTTGCTAAAGTTTCCAGAACTATATTGAATAGGAGAGGTGATAGTGGACCTCCTTCTCTTGTTCCTGATTTTAGAGTGAAAGCTTTCAGTTTTAGAACATTCAGTGTGATATTGGCAGTTGGTTTGTTATAGATGGCTTTTTTTTGTGGGTACCAGGGGTTGAACTCAGGACCTCATGATCCAGCAGGTGCCCATGCCACTGAGCGATATCACTGGCCCTTTTTTCGTATGTGGGTACTGGGAGTAGAACTCAGGACCTCGCACTTGCCAGGCAGGTGCTTATGCTGCTGAGCCATCTCACCAGATAAATATAAAAACCATCTATGTTCTATAAAGGCCATAAAGATTGAGATAAAGACCATCTATTCCAATTTTCTGTAGGGGTCTTATCATGAATGTGTTTTGGACTTTGTCCAAAGCTTTTTTCTGCATCTATTTAGATGATTGTATGGCTTTGTCCTTGGCTCTGTTAATATGGCGTATTACATTTATTAATTTGTGTATGTTGAACCATCCCTGCATCCCTGGGATGAGTCTTACTTTGTCACGGTATATAATCTTCTTGATGATTTGTTGCGTTCTGTTTGCCAGTATCTTATTGAGGATTTTTGGGTCTATGTTCATTAGGGAGATTGGCCTGTAGTTCTTTTTCTTAGTTGGGTCCTTCTCCATTTTTGGTATCAGGGCCATGCTTGCTTCCAGGAATCAATTTTGGAGTGTTGCTTGCCTTTAAATTTCATTAAAGAGTTTGAGAAATAGTAGTATTAGTTCTTCTCTAAATTTCTTATAGAATTGAGCACTGAATCCGTCATGACCTGGGCTTTTCTTTGATGGTAGGTTTTTAATTACGTCTTCAATTTCATTGATTGACATTGGTTTCTTTAAGATTTTTGTATCTTCTTGATTCAACTTTGGTAATTCATATTTATCTAGGAATCTGTCCGTCTCTTCTGAATTTTCCATCTTATTAGAATACATGTTCTTGAGTAGGTATAGATGATCTTCTGGATTTCTGCAGGATCCATTATGATTTCACCCTTTTCATTCATAATTGTGTGGGTTTGAGTCTTTTCTTTCCTTTTTTAGATAAGTTTGGCTAAAGGTTTGCTGATTTTATTTAATCTTTCAAAAAACCAACTCTTTTCTTCATTAATTCTTTGTATTATTTTCTTAGTCTCCATTGCATTAATTTCTGCTCTGATCTTTATAATTTCCTCCCTCATATGAGCTTTGGGCTTGACCCCCTCTTCTTTTTCTAGAAGTTTGAGGTTCAACATTAAGTTGTTTATTTGAGGTCAGTCTGTTTTCCTAATATGGATATTTACTGCTGTAAATTTCCCTCGTAGGACTGCTTTCACTGTGTCCCATAAGTTTCAGTGTGTTGTATTGGCATTATTGTTTAATGGTAGAAACTGTCTAATTTCTTCTTTAATTTCACCTGTCACCCATTGGTTGTTTAGGAGGGTGTTATTTAATTCCCATGTGCTTATGTAATTTTGGGGTTTCTTTTACCATTGATTTCCAATTTCATTTGACTAAGGTCTGATAATACGTATGGGATAATTTCAATTCCTTTGCATTTACTTAAGCATGCTCTATGAACTAGTACATGGTCTATTTTGGAAACATTTTGTGTGCAACTAAGGAGAATGTGTATTCTGATGTTGTGGGGTGGGACACTCTGTAGACAACTACTAAGTCCATTTGCTCAAAAGTTTGATTCAATTCTAATATTTCATTGTTGATTTTTTGTCTAGTTGATCTGTCTATTTGTGACAGTGGGGTATTTAGATCCCCCAATACAATTTATTAGTGGTTATTTGATTTTTCATGTCTGTTAATATTTGTTTTATATAGTTGGGTGCACTGGTATTTGTTGCATGTATATTTATGATTGTTTTCTCTTTTTCTTGGATTATTTCCTTTACAAGGATATAGTGAGCATCTTTGTCACTCTTAGTCAGTCTTGGCTGGAAATCCACTTTGTCTGCAAATAGAATAGCAACTGTTGCATTCAGGGTTTATAAGGGAAAATTTTAATACAGGATATATAATATCTAGGATTATTTTATAATATTCATCCAAAGTGTCAAATGTAAAAGTATGTGGGAGACCTGTCCACACACTGGAGACCCAAAGAATCCAAGAAGGCCTGTATCCCACAGCAATATACTGCATGAGTCCAGCTGAAGACTTAGAGCCCATGGCAATGTCCTCCATGAGTCCAGCTGGAGGCCTAGAGCCTATGACAATGTTATGCAAGTCTGTGTCAAGCATCTGCACTGGGAAGGCCCAAAGGTCTACAGTGGAACCTAGAAAGTCTGCTCCAGTGGGGTGAACGGTATGTGCCAGCAGGCTGAGGGATCTGCACTGGAGCCAGGAAATGATGCTCAAAGTAAGGACCAGAGCTCCCCCAAAGAGAACTGCAGCCATCCTCAGTGACAGCAAGGACCTGAGCTCCTCTGATGGTGAGAAGAGCTGAGTTCATATCAAGAAAGTCAGCATGACAAACTTCTCCAGGAGGATCAACAGCACACCATCTTCCCTCTACTTCTCTTTTAATGCTTTTGGCAACAATCCTCAGGTGGGCCTTCCACATCCAGCACCATGCTGATTCAGTTTAGCTGGGTGTTACAAGTTGACTGTTAGTTAATCCACCACAGCTACCCTTGCTCCTTTCCAGGTTCCTGTCACATGGAGTATTGTTTTCTATCCTTTGACTTTTAGTCTATGAATTTCTTTTTGAATTAAATGTGTTTCTTGTATGCAACATATTGTTGGTTCTTGCTTCATGATCCATTCTGCCATTCTTTTTTTTTTTGGCTTTGTTTTGTTTTTGTTTTATGTTTTTTGTTTTTTGTTTTTTGATTGGTGAATTCAGACCTTTTACATTGTTGGTTATAACTGATGTGTGTTGACTTTTCCTTGTTATGTTATTTTCCTGTTGTTGGCTCCCTTTTTTCCCCCTGTGTTTATTTGTTTGCCTTGCCTTTTGGATTCATTCTGTTGGGATTCATGGAATTGTCGTCCTTGTTATCTCTTTCTAGAATGTCCTTCAGAACATTTTGGAGTGCTGGTTTTTGTTCATGAATTTCCTCAGGTGTTCTTTGTAATGGAAGTATCTTATTTCTCCATCAATTTAGAAAGATAGTTTTCAGGAGTACATCAATATGGGTTGGAGGTTGTTTTTTTTTAGGGTTCAAACTCTCCTTGACTTGAGGGTTTGTGTTGACAAGTCAGCTGTGATTCTCATGGCTTTCCTTTATAGGTGATTTGCTTCTTTTCTCTAACAGCTTTTAATATTCTGTTCTTGTGTTGAATTTCTGAAATCTTGCCTATTATATGCCTTGCTGTAGAGTTTTTTTGATCATGGCTAATTGGAGTTCTATATGCCTCACTTATCTGTATGTCAAATTCATTTTCCCTGCCAGGGAAGTTTTCTGTCATGACATCCGTGAACAGGTTTTTTTTATATCATTCAATCAATCTTATGTTAATCTTTGCATCATCTAGCAGCTGCTGGGTTGATTTCTCATGGTCCCTTGCTATTTTTAAGAAATCTTTCTTTTCATGATCACTAAGCACAAGCCTGTCTTCTATATCTGAGATTCTGTCCTCATACTGGTTGATTTTGCTGCAGATATTTTCAATGGAATGTTTACTCTCCTGGATATCTGCTCTTTCCTTTGTTGGGCATTCATGCTTTCCATCATTTTCCTAGGCTCCTCTATTTTTTTATTTGTATATGCTCTAGATTCACTAAGCATGTTTTTCATTGTGGTCACTGTCTCTGTAATTATCTGATAAATTATTTCTGATTTGATTTTTTCTAGAGCTTCATTCATTTGCTTTGTTGTTACTACTTCAAAGAGGCCAGGTGGTGGCTTTTGGATTCTCCCACCTCATTGCACCCTGGCATTGTGGTTGGTGAACTGGATGTCTGAGGGTACATCTTGTTTAAGTGTCTTCTCATTTTCTATTTTTTAGTTTAATTCCTGGGTTGATGCTTGTAAATTATCTGTGGTGAGTTGCTTTATTGCTAGTCTTTAGAACCCTTAAGAAATGACTACTTCTCAAAGGTGTCTTTCAGGTATGTGGAGGACCACCTGGATGACTCTCCTTGAAAGAAGAGCAATTATCTCCATTTTGGCTAAACCTGGCCCTATTTCCATGTCCTGATATGTACAGAGCTGGCTAGGACTTTTCCTTATCACTTCAATTGGCTTTAAGCAATGCAAATCGGTCCAGCCAAGGTACTGACGTGTAGTCTTTGGAGCAAGTGACAGATCAGTGTTTTCCTACCCCTGTAGCTCCCAAAACATGGGTGAGCCTGGTGGGATGGAGAGCCGTGCTCCACGCTGTCAGCTGGGATAGAGCATCGAGAAAGGCTATGACTTCCCAGGGCACAGAACACTACACATCAGGGCTGAAGCACCAACCCCAAAACATTAGATACTACCTTGAATTGTGTTATGCAGATTACTCCTTCTGCATATCCTTCCCTCCGCATATTGCTAAGGTGATTTCAAGCCACCTACCTAGCCCAGCTCATAGTACTCACAGACTTCCCACCATTTTCACAGTCACTCATCCTCAAGCCACTCCCCTCCTTGAGAATTAATAAAACCCGGGTTTGGCCCTGGTCGAGGCATTTGTTCCAGTAACCACCATCTTGACTGGACTTAGGAACCCTTGGCTCCCCACAACCATAAATATGCCTTAGTGTCTTTATTCTTGCCATGGGTTGTACTGGAAGTGGTAGATTGGAATTAACTTGCTAGAATTCCAATAACTTTTCCATGGGATTACAAATATAAACTTCCTAGACCATGAGGAGGACCAGGAAGGGCTCACCATACAAGTATAGCTGGCTTTTGGGTTGTCAGTTTGTTGCAAGATCCTACCTCTTCAATTTACTGGGGATGAGAAGTTGCTGCCTACTTGGCCCAGCTCCTGGTTCTTTGACACTGGCCCAAGGTATTTTCTATGACCCTTAGGCAATCTCAGTCTTGGTAAACCAGGAAGAACAGCTGGTTAGAACAATTATGTCATTTTGGGTAAAGTGATATAATCAGCAATAACAATAGTATGAAACACAGCCTAGAAAATGACAAACTGAGGTAACTACTAATTTGCCACCTTTAACTGTATGAAACAGATTTGTGGTTATATAACAAAATCAAAAACAAACCGGAAAATTTTATGCAGTAAATAAACCCTCAATATGCCATTTTACCTTTGGGGGAGAAAACTTCAAGGGGTTAGGGCAAAAAATAAAGAAATAGAAGAAGCAGAAGAGATTAGAACCAAGGCTGGAGGACATAGGAGGGTCCTGCAAACTTTGGGAAACTCATGCAGAAAACAGGAAGGAAAGAGAGAATGAAGAATAAAAGGAAGAACAGAACAGAAAAACAACCACAAAAAAACTAGTATACATGTTTGCACTCATATAAAAACAATATCAAATAATGAAGAAAAAATAAAACAAGAAAAGAGAGAGAAAGAGAAAAATGTCCACTTTAAGGTGTGCCTCTGACGTCACTGGTATACAATGTGTGGAGACAGAATCCAGTTCCCTGTTGATTTATCCCAGCAAGCCAGCAGTAGCTTTATGGTGGGGTAGTGGATAATCTCAGTGAGCCTGCACCTTTATTTCCCCTGAAGTTCAAGTTGGTTTCTGGCCATGAGGCTGGAGCCAGACCTGTACAGCTTGTGGGAGTCAGCACACCTTCTGTGGGCTTGAACTCAGAGGGAGCCACTAGATGGAGCCAGGAGTTGTTCTGAGTTCTGAGTTTACTTGGCTCCTCTCCAAGATGGCTCCCAACTGATTGCCATCTCCCATGGATTGGTTGAATTCGCTCCATTCACCAGCCAGTGCATTCCACAGTATTGCACCGCTGTGTCTTTCTTGGAGGCCTCTGGGCTTTCCAGCAGTCACCATATGTCCACATATTTGAACCACCCCACCCACGCAGTGAGTCCCGACTCAGGGTGAAGGTGCCGCTGGCCACCTCCTTCTTCTTCGTTGAAGTTTCTCTCTTCACTTTCTCCATGGGCTTCAATTCTCACTTCAGATCCTTCCTGTGTCCAGGGGACCCACTTCCTTCCTTCTTCTCTTCCTCACATTGCTATATTCCAGTGTCTGGGCAGCAAACCATGGAGAAGGTCTTTCTCTGCTGCTTACCACTCTGCCATCTTCCTGAAGTCCTGTACCACATCTTTTAACCCAGTCCACCCAAATACATTTTCTATATTGCTGAGAGTCATTAGTTGCTCAGAGTGGTGTCCCCTCGGATGCCTTGACTTCAGGTAACCCGTGCTGCATAGTAAGTCAGGCAATAATCACTGTTAAGTGTGACTTAGCTTCTATTCATTGTGGCTAGCCTGTTTCTTCAGTCTTGCTCCTGTTTTTATTTTTTATTTTTTATTTTCTTTCTTCTGTGATTTTGGCTGTCTGTAGAGTTCAGCACAGCTCCATGATCTGCAATAACCCCAGGGGATGAGTTGGAGGCACTGAAGGAAAGCCCAGTCAAACCAGGCAAGTTCTTTCATAGCAGCTTTAGAAACCCCAAGTTATTATCACTGGGAAGAAAAGATATAAGTGTCCAGTGAAGACTCCCCTTCTCGCTGGTGATAGTTGTTTCTGAGGCAATTTTCTCCAATGTTCTTCAGATTTCTCTAGTTTTATTACAAGAAACGGATATCGTATTGTCATCACAGAGTGAAACACTGAGGACCAAGCATTAAGAAAGCCAGGGAGAATTCACAGTTTTTCATTGTGGCTTTATTGCAATAGCAGCAGGTCAGGCACAACCTGAATGCCTATCCAAGGGTTTCCGGTTTAACAAGCTGCAGTTGTTAACAACGTGTGTTTTAGCTGTTAAACACACAACACTGATTTTCAACAAATGATATAGCGATATATGTACATGTATAGCAATATCTATATATATATATATATATATATACAGTGACTGTATTATAAAGTGAAAAATCAAGATGCAAACATATATAGAGTATGACTCTACCTCTTATATAGAAAAAGTTTAAAATAAAAAATTAAATAATGAGAAATTCTTCTTTAACTAATTAAATAATTTAAAATTCATTTTAATCATTTTTTTTTTTAAGGTTCACCCAGCTGTTACAGTTAGTATCTCCTCAGGAACAGTTATATACGAACTTGCAGTTTTGCACATTTCACGGATGACTTAGGATTTGTCAGTCTCCTTTTCTTCCAAACTCCCATCATTTTAAAGGGCTTCTCCAAAATCCATAGAGATGAACTGAGCAAATGTCTAATCATAAGGATTCTTGAGCTCCTCGAGTGCTTAAATCTTCCCATGTTGCCCACATGGTTAACCTCTGGATGTATTAGTCACCTCTCCCAGAATGATGCACTTCAAATATCTTATGATAATCTTCAATATTCTGACTTCTGGGCTCTTGTTTTCTTACTTCCAGTGCCTCCCCTTTGGTATCATCACTTGGGATTCTTGTCTGTCGTCCAGCCTATGTAACTTGTCCAGTTCTTTTCTTAATTATGATTGCAAATGGATGAAATTGGATAATTAATAGCTTAATTTTGACATTGTAATTCCCAATACCATTCCAGTTTTTTCTTCTTTTGGCTTTTCTGTTTTGACAGTTCAAAGTGACCATGTAGTCCAGTTCCAGTCTCAGAGGAAAAGTTTCTATTTCATCATGTGCCTGCTGAAGGCTTTTAGTAGGTATCCTTTATTGTGTTAAAGAAGAGCACTTTTATTCTTGAGATTCTAGGAGATTTTGTCACAAATATCTTTTCTATTTTATCCCATGATTTTCTGTATGTACTAAAATAATTTTTCTCCTTCCGTTAAATGTAGAGAATTGCTATTATTGATTTCAAGTATTAAATGAACTTCATACTCCTAGAATAGATTCAACATGGTCAAGGTTTATTTTCTCTTTGTAAAGTTAGACAAGTGTTATGTTTGTGATCCAGAATGTCCCCAAAGGTTCATGACAAATGAAGCCATGTGGGCCTGAAGCCTTTAAAGAAAAGTTTTAAAATTATTAAGTCTTTATCTTTAATGCTTATTGAATTATTTAGTATACAATTTTCTCATGTCAGGTTTGGTAAACTATATTTTTCTGGGAACTTAGATTTCTTAGGTTCTCAAAATTAATAGACAAACTTTAATATCATCTCACACTACTTTAGTCTCTTCGGATCCATTGTAGCATATCCCCCTTCTCATGGTTTTCTTCAGTAGTTTCACTAATCTCAGTAATACTATCAAAGATCCATCTTACAACTTTGATACTTTTATTTTATTTTTAAGTTGTATGTAATTCTACGCAATTCCTTTTAACTAGCAACTTGAATTGGGTGTTCAGTTTATAATATTTTAGGTGAATGTTTACTGAACTGATTTTGGTTCTCTTCTCTAATGTGTGTTTTTGAAGACTAAACCTATCCCTTGTAATTTAGGATCAGTTGCATTTTGTAATCTTTTATTTATTTATTTATTATTATTATTATTATTTTGGTATTAGGGATTGAATTCTGGGCACACTGAGCTGCATTCACACCCCTTTTTAACTGTTCATTATTTTGAAAGGGTGTCTTGCCAGGGCATTAATTTGCCAAGCTGGGCTTATTTGCAACCCTCCTGCCTCAGCCTTCACAGTATTGGGATGATAGGAGTGCACCACCACACCCAGCTGCAGTTCATAATATTTGATATGTTTTATTTTTAATAACATTAAATAGGAATGCTTTTTTGATATTTTCAATTTCTTCTTTGAATTGCTATTTAGAAATGTAAACATTCTACCTTTTCCTTTTCTTTTTTTTTTTTTTTTTTTTTGAGAGCTGGTGATTGAATTCAAGGTCTTATGTATGCTGAAGTACATTCCCAGACTCCTGGGAGTGTACATTGTACTAAACAAATTTATGGAAATTTTTTAGTTATATTTTGCTCAGTGAACATTCTCTGTGCATTTGGAATCCTTTGAAATAGTTTGGACTTTCTTTGTAAGCTACTATATGGTCAAATTTTATAACAGTTCTCTGTAGCCCTGATAGTCCCATATTCAGCCATTTGGGAACATGCTATTCTACATATGTCAATCAAACAAAATGTATTAATTATGTTTTTTAAACTATCCTTTTTCCTCCTGCTGGCTCTGTCAGTTATTTAGTGATTTTTATTTGAATATGCTCTTGAATTGTGGGATCATCCTCTCCAAACTGAAGTTTCTTTCATTCTTTTGCTTTATATATTTTCAAGTACACTTTTGTGGCACATAAGTCTTGTTAAATTAAATTTGTGGGAGTCCATTGTTTTGGACTGAGCTCTCACCTTAGGCCTCAATAGATCAGACCAAACCAGAGAAGACAAGATGAGGAAGCCCACTTTCCCGTAGCCTACGTAACTTTGAACGACGCGTTTTCATCCCTTATTTCTGCTTTCTCGCCTCTATGCCAACCTCATCTGCCCAGCTCAGAGTATCTTTCTTTTTCAGATAGTATGCTGCCCCACTCATGAATCATTAACTAAAACCCAATAAAGCTTTTTGATAATTTGATGAAATTTAGTGCTTTTACAATCTGCAGCCATTTTATTTGCTGTATGAATTACACATTTTCTCAACAGGCAGTGAGTTTTTTTTAATTCCTGGTATTTTTTTTTTAATTCTGTAAGTTGCTGAATATTATCTAATAACCCTTCTAGATTTACTTTCAATGTGGTCCAAAGGGTTGCCATGATGAGCTTCATCGAGGTTTCGGTTGGATTTGGCAAAGGGATGCACGGCAGGACACGAGGACTGGCAGGAGAGAAGCCTCCCTTCAGTGATTTGCTTCCCGCTCCCTTTCAGCTGGGCCCTGGCTGTAGCTGAGCTTCTGCATCTGACAGCACAACACGTGTCCAGTAGTTCTTTTCAGTAGCTGCTGTCATGCCTCTCTGCAAGTTCTAACAACTGTGTTCTGTCTTTTTCCCTCTTTTTGCTTTACATTTACTCCTCTTTCTTCTATATTCTTTAGCTGAAGTCTGCCTGCATTAATGTGCCAATCTATGTATGCGGAGCTCTTCATCCACTCCACCTGGCTTCAGATGGGCTGGAGACGTTCATCACCCATAGCTGGTTGCCAGTGGATGCTCACGTTATAGGCCCAGATATCTAACTGCTCCAGAAAACTGCATCCTGATGCCCCAAAAGTATTTACCTCATACTATGTTCTACACAGTGTCCTACTTTTCATCTTTACCTATAGTTTCCTACCCAGCTGAATGACTTCAGTAGAAATTTGGATTCACGTGGTATGATTTCAGACCAGAAAATGTGGGAAAGCTTAACTGTGGTTCTTAGAAAATTTACCCCTCCATCTCAAAGCTCAAGGATGTCTTTTTCTTTTTTTTCCCCAGCTCTTTCCTTCTCAGAAGGTTCATTTATCCCTTTTTTTTTTCCTTCACTTTTCACTTAGAATATAGATTTTTGGAGTCCCAGCCTTGCAGTCTTCTATTGAATTCCTTACCTTAAGAGGGCCCCAGGCTTTATCTTTCTTCCTTAATTAGATTTAAAAAGAGAAGCTGAAAGAATAAAATATTGGCAGTTACTCTTAGAATGAAAATTAGCTTCCATAGTTTTTTAATTTGTAGAAATTTAATTTTCCATTTATATCACTTTTCCTTCTATTTGTATTTCTTTCTTCCTTTCTCGGTTTAGTAAATCTTTGTTTTACTTATATAATTTCATCTTATCATTTTATTTTTAATTGGCAAATAATAATTGTATGAATTTATGAATTGCAATGTGAGGTTTTCATACATATCTTCATTGTGGGGCAATTAAATCAGGCGATTTGGCATATCCATCATCTCAAATATTTATCATTCCTTCATGGTAACACCTCTTCCTTAACTAGTTTTATTTATTTATTTATTTTTGTGGGTACCGGGGGTCAAACTCAGGAGCTCATGCGCCAGCAGGCACCCGTGCCACTGAGTGATATCACTGGCACTTTTTTCATATGTGGGTACCGGGAGTCAAACTCAGGACCTCGCGCTTGCCGGGAAGGCGCTTATGCCGCTGAGCTGTCTCACCGGCCCAACTAGTTTTTAATGTACAATACATTGTTGTTTACTCTAACCCTCTTATTGTGCATGCAACAACAGAATTTATTCCTTGCCTCTAACTGTAACTGCATCTCTCTTGACCAATGTCCCCCTTGTCCTTGTCCACCCCACCCCAGGCTCTGGCACTACCATGAATGGTATCTACTTATAAAAGCTCAACGTTTTTACATTCCAAGATATGTGATCTCAGATACATTTTAACTTTAATCAGAATGTGTTCTCTTTCTAGTGGAGTCTCATTTCTAGTTGAGTCTCCAGTAAACCGGTTTAGTATACTAACTATGATACTATTTGACCATCTCAACAAATAGCTGATTATTTAATACTCTCCCTGATGTCTATTCCCCAAGTGGAAACTTAGCATGGCAATGGCATAACTTAAAGGCAGAGTGCTATGGCTTTGGTTAACGATGCCCCTCCTCATAGCCTCAGTTGCACAAAGGCAGTGCTTTTTGAAGCTGGTTGATTCATAGCGGTGACATAAGCCAACTTGCTGTTAAGAGGTGGGGCCTTATAAGAAGTGGTGGGTTACCAGGATGTGGACTGGAAGGGTGCATCTCCCTCCCAGGCTCCTCCCCCCTCACTGCCTCCTGACTGCTTTGACAAAAGCAGCTTTCCTCCCTTCCACCATGTCTTTCCTGCCTTGAAGCCAGCAGACTACGGGCTGAAAATGTTACCCACAATAAACCTGTTCTCCTTAAATTGTGGGTGTTGAGTATTCATGAGAAAATGACTAAAACAGAGTTTGAAAACCAGTGAGTCTGGGTGCAGTTTACAACAACCTAAGTGATTTAAATTTTACTGAGTTCCATGATGCTTCTGGTTCAGTATTCTGCACATGAAGAGAAAACCTATGAATCATGTGATTCATGTGTTGAAGTCGTCCTGTGATTTCATGTATGAAAAGCAATTCTCCTCCATGCACTGTATGAAATCATCCCTGAGAGGGGACAGACCTGCCAGGGCCTGCACTTTTCTTGTTTCTCTGCTGCACCTATGGTCATGTTCCTTCCTATCACACATTTGTAAAAAAGCAGGTGATTATTCTTTACTTTTTTTTTTTTTCTTATAAGATCTGGATATAAGTGGCTCCATGGCTAGGATGCTCAGACAAGAAAAGAAGCTCTCCATCACTCAACGAGTCAATTCTCAAAAGAAATGCATTCATTGAGAAGTAGCTATTTTATTAAACCACTGAAATTTTGGCATTTGCTACCACAGTGCTATGGTTTAAATGTTTATCCACCTGCCCCAAATTCATATATTGAAATTTTAAGCCCAAAAGTGATGGTATTAAGAGGCGGTAATATGAGAAGATTCAGTCATGAAAACAGAATATTCGTGAATGAGATTAGTGACCTTATAAAGACGGCCCAAGACAGACTCCTTTCCATTACCATTACCTGAAGACACAGAAAAAGAAACCTGTCCATGACCCAGTACCTAGACACTGGATTTGCCAGCACTTTGATCTTGGACTCCACAGTCCCCACAACTCTGAGAAGCAAATTTCTGTTGTAATAAATGATTCCATTATGGTATTTTTTATAGCAACAAGAACCAAATAAGATACACAAGTAATGGTTAGAATTCACTTTTATATAAGATTCTATAATTTACTAGGCACTTTCTAGGAATTCTTACAACCTGCCTTTACTTGTCCTGACACATTTAGATATCATATTTAATAACTTACTTATAAACAAGGAACCAAAGACTGAAACAAATTTCTTATCCTCCTTAAAGTTAAACAAAACACTTAAATACCTATCATTTTGAGATATTTAGAATTTCCCTTTCATCGGCCTTTTTTTATAATAGTAGAATCTTTTCTCTGTGTCCATTGGTTTGTCTTATGACTCATTTGTTCAGCCATGAGTCCTCTGTCCCAGTACAATGACATCAGAGGAGATACAATAAGACAAAACAGCCATTAGAGCTCTCCACTGGATTTAATATGCAAATAATGACACAGAAGAATTCATTCCACAGGAGTTGCTTAACTGGAACAGATGCCAAGCACCTTCTCTGTTGGTGAGAAAGAGTTCCTCTGCAAAATGAAATCTACCACGGATAACAGAGTTAATGAGGATGAAGAGAGTGCCCTGGCCATGCTGAACTCTAGATCTAGCACTGGAAGCCCTGGTAACTATAACTACATCTTGGCTGCTGTGAGGTTTTCAGTAACCTTCACATGTGAACCAGTAAAATTCTTGTTATCCTGTAATTTATTTGAGTCTATTTTCTATCATTTACAGTAAAAAAATGACAGATTCATAAAACTTGCAAGTAGTGCAGCTGTAAACTAAGTTTACTTGATGACTAAAACTTCCAAACATTTCTATCTACCACTTCTCTTGAACTTTCAATTTCTTTGCATGTTATTATTGTTAATCATTTTGACAAGACAATTCACATCATTCCTGTGTGTTTATTTCTTTGAGATCATACAACATTTTTCTTTGTATTTTGTGATAAGGAAAATTGACAACTCTAATGCCCTTCAAATTCTTATCTCCCTCAAATGAATTTAGGGACAAATATTCTAAATGAAAAACTCAAACTTATATAAAAGTTCCTTCCCAGTCATGGTCATTTCTCATCATGAAAAAATTTCTTTCCAACACCTCTAATTGTTCATATTGCCAAAATTGAAAAAAAGTTTCTAAATTTTAAATATATATGCATACATGTGTATAAATGAGGAAAACTTTTATGAAAAGTAAGCATGAGATCTCCAACACCACTTGATGCAGTTTTTTTGTTTGTTTGTTTGTTTGTTTGTATGTGGGTACCAGGAGTCGACCTCAGGAACTCGTGCTTGCCAGCAAGCACTTGTGCCACTGAGCGATATCACTGGCCCTTTTTTTCCTTTATGTGGGTACCGGGAGTCAAACTCAGGACCTTGCACTTGCCAGGCAGGTGCTTATGCTGCTGAGCCATCTCACCAGCCCATGCAGTTTTTGATGAATAGCTTGGGATGAAGACTTATACATATATATGTGCATTAGATACAGGCCTGGAAAGAATTACCGCAGAGCTTTCCCATAGGTGGAATCTATATTCAACGTAAAAGTTATTCTGTTCAAATTTTTCCCAATATACTGGGTGCATACCAGGCATTACATGAGCAAACAGGTGCTAATGTATCCTATATGGCAGTGGACAGGAATGTTGATGCAGACAAGGAGCTCTGATTTGTAGCTTTTGCTGGGTATGCCACACAAGAAGTGGATTTATCCTCACAGCTCTGTCCAAAGAGACAACGTATCTTCCAAACCCAGTCAGGCAGTTACTCCGTTGCATTTTTTTTTTAACTTTTATTTTTGCAGTACCGAGAACAGAACCCAGGAGTGTTTGTGGATTATAGGAAAGTGCTTTACCGCGGAGAGCCATCCCTAGCCACACCCCCTTTTCTATTTTTCATTTTAAAACAGGGTCTCAATAAATTGCCCCTGCTGGCTTTGAATTCGCAATCCACCTGCCTCAGCTTTCCTCAGCTGGGATTAAGTGAAATGCCACAATGCCCGGCCAGGTGGTTACTCTTTTAATGGCAAAGAGTTTACCACCTATGTAATTGTAGGAAACAGGAAACTGACAAAGAAATAGAAAACTTACATTTGAAAACCAAAAAGATAAAGCTACACAAATAAAGAAAAGCCAGAGCATGTAATTTGTGGCAAATATTTTATACATCATGTTGGAAAGAAGGAAAAGGTTACTTTAAATGTCAGGGCAAAGAAGTTCCATTTAAAGTGCAAATTGTAACAACAAATAAGCAAAGCAGGGGAATTTTCTCTCATGTAGTAAGAAAAGACATAACATGAGTATTATCTATCTGAAGGTGATAAGAACAAGGTGAGTCATCCTAGAACATTTAGGGAAAAATGTAGATTTTAGCAATTGAGACTAAGCTATTTTACTTATTCGTGTATTCAATTATTAACACATTTATGTAGATCATTGTACTTGTTAGATATTGGTGTATGTTCTGAGGTTGCATGACTCAACCTACTCACATTATGACTCTAAACCACTCTCTGAAATAAAAATGTTTTGTGAATGTCCTAGTGAGAGGGAAAAAAACAACGCATGCATTTGTACAGAATGTGGTTTGTATAGAAACACTAGTAGGACCATAACTGATAAATAACTCACTTTGTCAAGTCATTGATAGTGGTTTCATAAAATTACATTGAAAGTTATTTTGGAGTAATACGTCCATCATTTCCATTTCAGAACTAATACTACATCTGTAGACTGCACACAGCTGCAAGTTGTGTATGTGGAAACCCTCAGGCTTGCCTGGATTGAGTGGATCCTGCCTGGATATTATAGTGCACATGGACCTCCAGAAGAGCCTCCCTGGAAATGGTCAGTTCTCTGGGTTCCCTCCATACCCTTCCCAGCTCCAGAGAAGGGAGCAATACATCTGGTAATTAAATGTCTGAAGATCAAGTAGCCCTGGCTTGTTTTTGCCCTACTTGGCTGTCTTAAGCAGTTCACTGTTCAGGTCCACCCAGAGTCCTTGTGGGACAGCATTTTGGTTTCTTCTCATTGGAAAGACTGGGCGTTCTCTGGCCTCTCTGCCTGTGATTGCCTGGGGCAGAGAGTAACTCTTCAGTTGATTCACCTGCTCTCTATGGGCCACCCAATTGGCCTGGAGTTTTAAGAATCAGATTTGCTAGGATCAGTCCTAGGTGAAACCAAGGTGGTCCCAAGAAAGTAGAGAAAGTCACCCTAAAACAAGATCCACTTCCAAGAGGATGGTGGATGACCATGCCACATTTTCTCTGGTCTTGTTATATTCCTTGAATGGAGGAGGTCAAAATTCCCTACTGCACTATCAACAATGATCAGGATAACGAAAAGGTGTAATAGTAAGAGCTGGTCTCTTTCACAGTTTACAATTATGTAGTAATACTCTAAGAGTTTCCTATGTATTATCTGGTTCTATCTTTATAAGAACCCTAAGCACTAGCAATAGTGGCATCTGAATTTAACATGTGAAGAAACAGAAGTACAAAGAAGTTAAGGACTTGGTCAAATTCTCCAGTTTGTTACAGAGTGGAGCAAGACGAGAAGACAGGCAACCTAGCACATCTTTTACAACCTCCAAAGCTTACTGTTCTTTTGACTGGTGACTTTGGTGTCAGCCCACTCTGTCAGTTTGAGCCTCAGTGAAACAAGAGTGGGTCTTGGGACACACAACTCCAGCACTTTCCTTGACACTGAACCAGAAAGTCAGCTTTGCCCCAGTGATATTCCCCCAGGGCTCAGAGAATACGCCAACAAGTGGCCTTACTCGCAGTGCCAGAAAGTGGTTAAAATTCAAGGCTTTCATTTCTCCCACTGTTACAGCATGTGTAAGCCCTGGTAATCTGAGAAGTATTTTAAAAACCATTATTCTCAGCTAGGTGTGGTGGCTCATGCCTGTAATCCCAGCACTCAGGGGAGTAAGGCAGGAGGATCACCGCAAATTCAAGGCCAGCCTGGGCTGTATAGTGAATTCAAGACCAGCTTGCACTACACAGCAAGACCCTATCTAAAAAAATAAAACAAAACAAAAACTTACTATTTTCATCTATGATTATGCAAAATCATGACAACATTGCTAATTTGGTGATAATGAAAACTATTATTACCTTTTAGAAAATAATAATACTGAAACCCTAGTGAAAAAGATTTAATGAATACAAAAAATCTTTAAAAGTTATGAGCATCTGACATGAATAGAGACTTCTCAGATGAAAAAGCACAAACAACAAATTAATATATGCAAAAATGTCCAACATACTTGTCATTCGAGAAATGCAAATTAAAATAACACAGGAATTTCACCTCATTCTAGAAAGAATGGCTATCATCAAGAAATTAACCAATAACAAATGCTGCCATGGCTGTGGGGTAAAAGGAACCCTTCTCCATTGTTGGTAGGGGTGTAAATGGGTACAACCACTATGGAAATCTGTATGGAGATTCCTCAAAAAAATTAAAGCTAAAGGTTCCATTTGACCCAGCTATTCCCTTTCTAGATATTGTCCCAATAGAGTTAAAGTCATTGTACCACAATAATACACGCATATCATGTTTATAGTAGCACAATTTATAATAGGTAAATCTTGGAAATAGCCCATATGCCCATTGACAGATGAATGGATAAAGAAAATGGTATATTTATATACAGTGGAGTACACTCTTCCATAAAGAAGTATAAACTGGAGATATTTTTAGGTAAATGGATGCATTTTGAAACCATAATTTTAATTGAAATAAATCATACAGTCAAGTTTAAATATTGCACTGTTTCTCATGTGTGAGAAACCTAAAAGGTAAATACAGAGCAAAATGGAGGATATTGGGAAGTAAGAAGAACTTGTTAGAATGGGAAGGGGAAAAGGGAGGTGAGAGGGGGGAAAGGAAGAAAGAGAAAAGGGATTAAAAAAGGGAATGGAAGAAAAAAATGGAAGCAAATCTTTTGTAAATGGGGAAGGGGAAAGGGTTGAAGAGAGGGAAGGGGAATGGGGAAAAAATTATGATATATGATGTACAGGGACAAATTCCCCATGATGAATGTGATCATTATGTATGGCAAACATGCATTAATTTTAAAAAACAGAAAAAAAAAAAGAATTTACTACAGAGCTTTCCTTTAGAGATGCTAACATGAATAGTATCAGTTTTCCCTGGGCTTCTTGCAATCCTACATGAATCTTGGTAGATGTGCCAATTTTTCGACATTATGGCTAATTTTTTACCCAGGTTACTTCTAACAGTTATTTTGGAGCTTGTAAACTTGAGAGATGAGGTGACATCTCAACCACAAACAAAAATGCAGGTTTGTGTACCGTTTACTATAAAAGCTGTGGATTCCACAAGCCCATGTGTCTCACCTGCAGCGTAAACCCACTCTGTGGGTAACATTTATCTGGCCCATCACCTTGCCCTCTGGAATCAGAAGCAAAGAACTGACACAAGTACACTGATGCTCATGGTGATTGCTAGGCTGAAGTAATAACCATTGCTTGTCTCTGACCTTAGAATCTGGTGTCTTTTCCATATCCATGAACCGGTAACTTAACCTAGAAAATCAGATCCCAGACCTGATTACTACCTGACCAAAATGTCAGAAATGAAGGGCAGCCTAGCTGCTCTGTAAATCCTTGTCATTCTCCTTATTAGCTTCAATCTTCCATGAAGTTAGTTTTTCTTTTTCAAAAATGCCTAGACTTCTGATCTCAACTTTGATTGAATAAAATATATGTGTTAGGCTGGGGCGGGAGAGAGAGAGAGAGATAGGGAGAGAGAAAGAGAAGTAATTATTAGCACCCTCATAAAATTCTGTTGTTACTGTTTTATTAATTTACTGACTAATATCACAGTAAACAAATTAGTGTAAAGTTGGTTCATCTGTACGTATTTGTGTATATTATTGTAGTATGCAGATAGTGTTATAATGCAAAATTTATTCAGCATATTCTCTGGTGCTGTAATAAAGACTGGGAAACCCTATTCTTCTGTTCTTAAAAAATGTTCCTGGGACTTAAATTATCTAGATGGGTGTTGTATTTTTTGCTGCAGATAAACACAATGACGTCTAGAGATTTTACAGGGTTACCCTGGGCTAGATCTAACTGATCCCCCTACCCTTCTTCACGGGCTCCCTTTGAACATTTGTTTCATTGACTTCTACTCTCTAGTACCATAGACGTATGAAGTGATTGTTATAATTTCCTCTGTGTGTGTGTGTGCATGTGTGATATTGTTCAAAACTGAAGACATGGAAGAGAGATTCCAGATCCAAGATCTATATAATATATAAGGTTTTGGGAAATTATCTAATTCTTAATCCATGAAAGCTCCTGCCATTATTGATAGAACCCTCTGCAACAGAAGCATCTAACAGCAGGCAGAGAGTTGCTTGGGTGAAGATGGGATTACACTAATTTATAGGCATTTTCTGTTCTCTCAGATTAGAATAGAAGAAAGCACATCATTTGACATTGGGTCATCAAAATACTGATCAAATAAAGAACTACAGACAGCGCATGTGCAGGGTATTGTTGATGGCAGCTGGGTTGTGTGATTTTCTTTCATGTGTCTGCACAGAGCGTAGGGTGAAATGATTCTCCATATAAAACTAGATTTCAAATGAAAGCAATCTTATTTTCCAAGCCTTTGGGAAAGTGCTTTGTTGCATCTATTTGTAAACTTCTATTGCTTAGGTGAACATCTAGAGGGAAAGAGGAGTCTGCATTTCAAATGGTGCCCATCCAGCCTTACCCAGCAGAAAAGAAACAAATTGTTACAACAAATAAGACCAGAGAAATCTATGTCAGTGTGACTTTCTAATGGCAGAGTCCTGTAACTTCGAACACTTAGGGAAAAGGCACTTTCCTATCACCTACAGGGCTTGGTAGTCACGTTGTCATATTTATTTGTGTGGTTAAATTATGTTTTTCTAGTGATATTTTTAATTGATAGCATATTTAAAAATACATATTTGCTGCACATAGAAATTCAGCAGTTGACTCAAGTCATCTTCACACACTGATTTTATTCTATTCTAAGTCAGGTGTACGCCTAAGCTTGGCTTCTCCCTTTCGCCTTTGCCATGAAAATCTACATAAAATTCACCATGGAACACATTCCTTTATTATACACAATCTTCAAAGCAGGCTCTTTCATTTTTCTGTAATTTTACTGGGTGTGCAACTTGCCTTTGCTTTCCATACACCAGGAATGCAGTTCAATTTTTCATTTCTGTAGCTGCCCTGCTAACCCACGCTAACTTACAAGTTTGGAGATCCAAAAGTACTTTCAGGCCCGGTGAGATGGCTCAGTGGCAGAAGTGCCTGCCTGGCAAGCACAAGGGCCTGAGTTGGACTCCCGGAACCCACATACGAAAAAAGGGCCGCTGATATCACTCAGTGGCACAGGCGCCTGCTGGCGCGCGAGGTCCTAAGGTCAACCCCCGGTACCCACAAAAATAAATAAATAAAGCACTTTCAGACCGCAGAAACACTATTACATGCTATCATCATCAAACTATTTTTATTCATTTATTAGATTCACGAACCTTGCAATATGAGTAGCTACGGCTTACTGAGCAATTACTGCTACCCAGACGTAATTATGACTTACACATATGGACCCATGGTGACTTCACACGCAATCTCCGAAGTGTAGACACCACCACTGTCACCATTCTCAAGATGAACAACGGGAGGTACGCAGGATTTACCAACACGGTGAGTGGCAGCAGTGGAATTTGGGTGGCAGTACTGGGTCTCAGGGCTCTACGTTCTGCATTTCTCTATCCTAATTTTAAAATATCCGTCTCTCCACATTTAGCTCCGTTTTTTGCAGTTGAAGACATGAGAACTCAGAGATTGAAAACTCTTCTCACAGTTACATACGCAGTAAACAGAAGAACTATGGTTTGAGTGTATGTCTAGCTGCTATCAAAGAACACGCATCGGCCACTAAACCAGAAACATTTTACCTTCTGGTCACATAGCTTTGACGCTCACATGTCATACCAATCGAGTCCTACCTGTTGTTAATCTTACATTTCAAGACAATGTCAAGAAGGTTATGGTTAGTGCTTGCCATGAGCCAGATACAAGATTAGACTTATGGTGACAGATGGAATAATGGACAAAACTTGGATGCTGACTTCTTAATATCAGATATAAAGTTATCACAGTTGTGACAAAGAACTGGGTCTACTGATGCATGCTGAATAAAAGAACCCCATTTCCTGCAGTTTTGCACAGTTCTACTCTCAGGAATTAATAAGAAGCTAAGGTGCCTTAGCCTATTTTGTTTTGTCATAAGAAAATACTAGAGACTGGATACTTCCTAAAACCCAAACGTGTGATCTTTATTTAGCTCAGCTTTTGAGGCTCAAAGTCTAAGATCAGGCAACCCCGTGTGGCGTGTGGTTGGCCTCTGGCAAGGATCCTCTCTTGCATCCTAACGTGGTAGATGGCGTCATTGTGGGAGTGGTCACATGGTGAGGGGAGGCAAGAGACTAGGAAGTGGCCAGCTTGATATTTCTTTTATTTTTCCCCCTGATACTGGGGATCGAACCAAGGGACATTACACTGAGCTACCTTCCCGTGCCTTTTTAATTTTGAGACAGGTTCTCACTAAGTTGCCCAGGTAGAGCTTGAACTTGCAATCCTCCTGCCTCAGCCTCCAAGAGTGCTGAAGCCTTGCTCTTTCATAACACTACAGTCTTGCAGGAACTAATCTGGTGTTCAACTACCTTAACCCCTTCTTAGGGTGCTGCCTCCACTACCTACTCATCTCTTAAGGGTTCCAGCAACTCGCCAGTGTCATGCTGGAGACAAAGCTTCTGGCACAGGAACCTCGGGGTTGGGAGACGTGCTCAGACTATATCTAGACTGCAGCAACCATGAGGTAGAAATCCAAAGAACTCGCCCCATCGACTCTGTGAAATGGGGCTGTAAGGTTTTTCCCGTTTCTTTACCGGAGGTCTCAGAGAGAGGGGGCTTTCTTTTTTGAATGAAGACAGTAGCTTATGAATTTTTCCCCAAGTCTTCGCTATGGCTGTATGTGTGATGACAGAGGTTTGCAGGTTTTCCTACCAGGTCTGTGCTCATTGCCCAGAATGATGCCGTCATTCAGATTTCCCCGTTTTGGTCTAGCAAAGCCAAAACATTTGTGGTAACCCAGACAGCAGCAGTGATTCACATTCTTGTCCTGTTGCTCTGTTTTCCCTTTAAAAGGAAATCCTAGCAAATCCTAGCAAATCTTTGTCAGAGGAAATCGTAGTCATTGCTTCAAGGTCACCAAGCTTAAATTTCTTCAGCAAAGATGTCCCTGCTCCCTGACTGGAGCTGTTCACTCTCTTCTCCCCACAGCTCTATGCTCTGTGCTTCTCTCTGTCATTGTATTGTGATTAGTACTGAGTTTATATCTTTTATATCTCCTACATCCTGAACTCTAGAGAATGAGCTGTGCTGTTACTTATACATCATCAGGGCTAGGAAGGGCAGACTGTGGCTCTTAAGATCCTGTGAGCTCTGAAGCTTCTTTGAGTCTAAACTTGGTTAGGACTACAAATTGCACAGTGGAGTGACATGGCCACCCAATGGCCTGAGGCAAGATCTCGGGTTCTCTGGAACAATGAGCCAATCTAAAGCAGTGTTGTGACTGAATTAAGGTCCTTGGATAGAGGTGAGAAACATAAGAGGAAAAAGATGGGTCATTCATTCACTATTTCATTCATCATTTTATGGCACTGGGAACAGAATCCAGGGATGCCTACTACTGAACTACATTTCTAGCCCTTTTTATTTCTTATTTTGAGGTAGTATTTTACTGAGTTGCCCAAATTGTTCTCAAGCTTTCTAGTTTTCTGCCTCAGTTCCCCAAGTAACTGGGATTGCAGGCACATACCAGTATGCCGAGCCCAGGGACCTTTAACTAATAGAGAAAAACCGGGCCCATCACCAGATGGAAACAGGGAGAAGGCCAGGGAGGAAAAACTCAGGTCAGAGATGCCTTGGCACTTGCCTCTCATGTGTCGGGGATCCGTCCCTATTGCCTGGGAAAGGTGTGGGGTCAAGGTAGGTTAGACTGCCTTACAGATGAAATTCAGTCCTGATAACCTGCTATTGAGAGAGGAAGCCTCTTTTTATCCTTTCTAATGCCTTTGCAAAAAATATGGTCATTTATGCACTAACTCTTGAAAAGAAGTTAAGAGCTTATCTTGTGATATCACTGATACCATTAATAGGCTCTGATATTACTTTACCAGGTCTATTTCTGTCTGTGAGATGCAGCATATCATGCCTTGAAGGAAAAGGGCAGAATACGTCTCATTTTTTGGTGACTTTAGCTTATGTCATGACTGAATGGCAGTAGAAGGTTTCTTTGAATATTTTAAGAAATACATGTTCTGTCAGTTAGTTAAGAGAATTATAGTAATTAGTTCCTGGGAAAGAATATCAAGATGAAAACAGTATGAAGAACCTCTAGGATTTAGAGAAAAGTTTTTGAGTACATTAAAGATCATTTCTAGTTTTAGAGCTGTTTTAGTATATTTGAGTGGCTCTAACAAAAATATTAGAGGAGGTAATTTATAAACACCAGAAATTTATTTACCACAATGCTAAAGGCTGAAAAGTTCCAGGCTAACAAACCAGTGGACTCCGTATTTGGCGAAGGCTCCTCTCTTCCGCACACACGGAAGCTTTTCTGTGTCCCCTCATGGCCCAGGGAGCAAGGTCTGCCTCCAACTTCTTTCATATGGTTCTAAGCTCATCTGTGAGGTTGAGGTCAGAGCCTTCCTGTAAGTCAGTTTCCAAAGGTTCTACCTCTTAATGTGGACACTGTGTTCCAAAATATCAGTTTTAGAGGGACATAAACATTCAGACCACAGCACATACATTGCAGCACAAACCTCAGGGATTCTTATTTGTGAGTCCATAAATGAGTTAATTTTTTCTGAATGCAGGAGGTAGCAGTGACATAGGCTTAATTCATTTCAATATAGAAAACCGTTAGAGTCAACGTCAAACGCACTCACTTTCTGATATATGCAGAGTCCAACCATGTAATATGGAAGCACATTTTCCTGCTTACGTTTCCCTCCAAAATGATATGTTTATTTTAAAAATATAGAACATGCCATAGGCCTGGGAGAACTGGGGTTTATGCTGCTCCTTTTCCAGGAGAGGAACCAAAAGCTACTCTATTTCCATCGAATGAACACTGGGCCTGGGACAAGAGTACTTACTCACGGCTCCGGCCCCACAGCTTACAAGCTCCTTGACCTCGGGGAAGTTATGTAGCATCTTCAAGCCGCATTTCTTTCTTACATATATATAGTATTTTATTTTAAAATGTCATTGAGCATATACAGTTCTTCAGCTTTTCCCGGGGACATTGCACCTAAGTTTCAAAACACACAAAATAGATCCCCTTTTCTAAACAGTTTTCATTTTGGGGTTACAAAAGTCAATGTTTCACAATCACAAAGCATAAAGGTACATGGTTCTGAAACCATATCAGAATAAGGAGGCATATCTCAACTCACTGTACTCAGGGTAGCTTTGGAAACACAGACCATGACATACATATTCCTTACAAATGATCCTCACCATGGGCCTCCGTGGTTCTCCAAAGAAACAAAGAAGTTTGGAGGCGAAACAGGAGTGAACGAATAATCTCAGGACTCCCCAAACGAACACAAAGTACTCATAGGAGATCACAAGAGTGGAGGACACAAGGCTCTCCTCCCTCAGGTACACACATCACAGTGGGAAACAACAGCACATTTACAGCCTTATTTGGTCACTGTCTACCTGGTTGCTACATGAACAAAACTTCATCTAAGACACAGAGGAAAAATTAAAGCTATTTATACAAATGACGTTGCTGATCAGAAAGAGCAGTCTTTCCCAAACTGGCACTCGCATCTGTTGAAGAGCCATGGGGCTCACATCAGAGGCAAGACAGGCTGCTCATGTAGTGTCCTTGGAAAACTTCAGTGTACACACATGCTGCATCGCCACACAGAACCAAAGTCTGCTCGGAGAGTGGGCTGTGCTGTGCAGGTTGTCCACTTCTCTGCTCTTGTGTGTCATCAAAGTTCAAGTTCTTAACATTAAGAGTCTGTCCTGTGGCCAGAGACTATTTTACTATTTTCTTAAATCTGGTAACTTTTAGGGTCAGTCTGGTTGTACTCTGCATAGACAATGAATCTCACCATTTTCTCTATCTGCTCCAGAAGCCTAACATACTGAAACGAAAATCAAATTTTAACGTACCCTGAAAAGGGTGGATCTCTTAAGGAAAGATTAGATCCTGAAACTGTGAAAAGAAAACCATTGGCCACATGTGGCCTTGTGGTCACAGTGGATCAGCAGATGAGGAAGGACGTGGGGATGGAGACAAGGAAGGGGACATCAAGAGGAGAATCAGATTTAAAGATGTGGGAGACTTTTCCTAAGTGATTCCACACTAGGGTTTTTGGTACACTGAAAACCTTGTCCAAATGGCCAACGTGTGGGGCTAAATCTGAGTCCATTTCTTTCTTGTGTGAAGAGGAAAGTGTACCAAGTCCCAGACATGTGCTGTCAGAAGGAAATAAATTGACAAGAAAGCGAGAGCCCTCAATATGGTCATCGGCACAGAGCATTTGCCTCTGTGTCTTCTTCGCCCTGATATGCAGAAGCCGCCCTTTAAAAACTGGTTCCAGCACGAGGTCCTGAATCTGACTCCCGGTACCCACATATAAAAAAATTAAATTAAATTAAATTAAATTAAAAAAATAAATAAATAAAATAAAATAAAAACTGGTTCCATCTTGCCAAGCCCTTCTAGAACTATAACCTGTCACTTTTCATTGGAAGCTCATTGAACCAGACTTATTTCCTACCACTCTCATGTATTCGCTTCCTAATTTCTAAATCTAAATTTCAAATTCATATTTAATGCCAGTGTGAGATTGCTGTGGCTGCCATAACAAATTACCTCAGACTTGGTGGCAGTAACACACAGGGATGCCCTCGTGGTTCTGGGGGCCAGGTACCTGAGGTCACGGGGTCAGCAGGATTGGAGCTGCTCCAGAGGCTCTGGGCAGAATACACACTTCTGGTGGCTGTCACATTCCTTGACTTGTGGCCACATCAGTCCACCTTCTACCCCGAAGGCTGTGTAGACTCCTCCTCCTTTGTGAGTGTGTCTCACTTGCCTCAGCCTCTCTATTAGAAGGACGTGAGTAGGGGCATTCAGGGCCCACCTTAGGGATCAGTGCCTTAGTCACTTTCTTGTCACTGTCTTGAACACAACACCTGACACACACAACTTAAGGATGTGAGGTTAATTTTGGCTCACATTTTCAGTCTGTGGTCAACTGTTTCCAAGACAAAAATGACATGGGAGAAGGGTCTGGCTAGAGACCCACATCATGGCAGCCAGAAAACAGAGAGAGAGAGAGAATGGAGGACCTTAGGAAGAAGACATGCCCTGCCAGGTTATGCCTCCAGTCACCCACCTCTAACCCAGCCCCACTTCCTGATACCTCAGCTGTAGCACCCCCATAGCTCAACTGAATTCCAAAAGCCCTGAGTGTGAGAGCACGAGTCCTTTGGGGACATCAGTATAGTCTTATCTCAATATCCTTAGTTTAATTATGTTGTAACTGGCATGCCAAAATGGAACTGTAAACATTAGGTTTTTCTCTTCTAGGAATAAGCAACTTCTCCATACCTCCCTCTGTTGAGCACATAACCAACATGCCTTCCTCTCCTCGGCCGGCAAGCAGAGAAAGAATGTGCAGGCGCCAACCCTGGAGACTGGAACCCGGCTCCTCTCCATGAGAAAGAGGAGGATGAGCTGAAGACGGCTGGAAGCATAAAACAAGTGTGGAGATTGGCACCGTCTGTGCTCCCCCCACCCCTGTCTGTTGCTATCAAAGAACTTTACCCATCTGTACACAGTGAAATGATGATTTGAGACAAATGAGCCCCTCCATTTCCATGGAGCTAGCTTTGAAAAAAATCCTGTTTCCTTTTTACCAAAATATATGGCCTCCTTTGATTAGTTGGGGCAAACAAATCAACATGAGCAGATGAACCTAAGTGGCAGAACAGTATCTGCAAAGATCCCTTTTCCACGTAAGGTCACGGTCACAAGTTCTTAAAATTAGAATGTGGATAAACCTTTGGGAGCCATTATCAGCCTCACGGTGAGCCCAGGCAGAGTTTAAGAATACTTGAAACAAGATATTAGGATACTACTCTGTATTTTAATCCACATCATAGAAGAGAAGATCATCTTAACTGAGAATTAACTGGGGCTGGCAGTACCCCTCTGGTTCTCCTGCCCTTCAGTGCCGGGTGACACGGGATGAGCGAGGCACTGGGAGGCCGGAGGGGAGTCCCCAGGGCAGAGGGCCTCATGTGCCCCTACCACCCTCCAGTCCCAGGTCTGTGTGCTGTCAGCTGGATTTATGGAGCATATTATTGTATTTGGATATGTGCTAATCCTTGCATACCAGATTCTTGCCATAAGATTGTAGACTAAAGATAACACAATCTAAACACAACAACTGGCAAGAAGATGGCAGAGACGATCTCCGTCTTGTCTTGACGTGACCTCACAGGCCACCCCCGACCACCAAGTACCAAAATTACCTAGAGTGCTGCAGATGCAGCTCAGCGACGGAGTGCTTGCGTAGCAAACTTGCCCTTCTAGATTCAGTCTCCAGCACTAGGAAAAAAAATCTGTATCGATATGAAATACAAATTTTTAGTTATTATGAAGGATAAAGCTTGCCTGCAGTATGTTTTTACATTAAGATACTAGGCAGAGATACTAGAAATCACAGATGGTGATCAAGATATTAAAATACATATTATTCACATCATATGTTAAAGAACCAGCTATTCAATTCATTGATTTTTGGTATTTTTTGTTAGTCTCCATTTCACTGATTTCCACTCTCATCTTCATAATTTCCCTCCTTAATTTCAGTTTGTGATTATATTGCTGTTTCCCAATTATCTTAAGATTTCTCATAAGATAATGTATCTGAGCTCACTCTGTTTTCCTGCATTGAACGACCTTCCTCTGAGAACGGTTTTCATTGTCTCTCAGAGGTTTCATTCAGTTGCATCATCAGTAACTTCCTGATATTTTCTAATTTCTTCTCTGGTTTCTTCTGCGACCCATTGTTTATTTAGGAGCGTCTTGTTAATTTTCCAGGTGTCTCTACCTTTTCTTTAATTTCTTCTGTCACTGATTTCTATTTTCATTGCATGGTGGTCAAATAGTACATATGTTGTGATTTCAATTCTTTTATATCTACTTAAGCAGGCATTGTGGACTAATATGTGATCTATTTTCCAAAAAGTACCATGTGCTGCAGAAAAGAACTTGTACTCTGTTGTAGTGGGGTGGAATACTCTGTGGATGTCTATTAAGTGTTTGTGTTCAAGGTTGTGGTTTAGCTCTGATATTTGATTGATTTTTTTGTTTGTTTAGTTGATCTGTTTCTTTGACTGTGTTAGTATTTATTTGTTTTTTAATGTTCTACAGTACTTGTTTTATGAATGTAGGTGCTCCAGTACTCAGTGCATAAATATTTGTCAGTGTTACCTCTTCTTGTTGGATTGTTCCCTTAAGCAGAATATAGTGGCACTCTTTGTTTCTTCTGATCAGTTATAGCTTGACGTTTACCTTATTGAAATTAAAATCACTACCCCTGTTTGTTTTCAGGGTTGTGGTGCATTAAATATTATTTTCTGTCCTTTAATTTTTCGTCCAAGAAAAATTTTGACTAGATGAGTTTATTGAATATAACAGACTATCGGATTCTATTTTTTGATCCAGTTCACCAATCTATTTCTTTTAATTGGAGAAGTAAGACCATTAAGGTTGAGGAATATTACTGAGATGTGTTAATTATTTACTGTCATTGTATTCTTTCTCTATTAGTGATTCCTTTTCCTTTTCCTGTCATTTGTTGTTGTTGTTTATCCATTGGTCTTACTTGCTGTTTTCATTTCATGTGGGTATTTAGCTGTAGTAGTTTCATTGTCTCTGTCTAGGATATTTTTGAGTATTTTCTGGAGTGATTGTTTCATAGTCATAAATGTCTTGAGCTGATCTTTTTTATGAAATGTCCTCATTTCTCCATCTGTTTTGAAGGAAAGCTTTGCTGGATAGGTTAGTCTAGATTGGAAGTTATTTGCTCTCAGGGTTTAAAATACTTTATTCCAAGCTCTTTTGGCCTTTAAGGTTTGTGTTGAGAAGTCTGCTATAATTCTGATGCTGTAATTCTGATGAGACTATTTTTCTTTTTCTCTGCGTGCTCTTAAAATTCTGTTTCTTTTTTTTTTTTATATCTGTCGATTTAATAAGGATATGTCTTGGTGAGTGTGGTGAATTGACAACTGGTGGTCAGCTTGTAACACCCAGCTGAAGTGAGTCAGCGTGGTGCTGGGTGTGGAGGACCCACCTGAGGACTGTTGCCAACAACATAAAAAGGAGAACTGAAGAGGAAGAGTTGGCGCTGTTGGTTCTCAACGAGCTTGTCACACTGGCTTTCCTGATAGGAACTTGGCTGTTCCCATTTTTCAGAGGAGCTCTCATCTTTGCCTTCAGCTTGGACGTCATCTCCTGACTTCTAGCGCAAACTTTCTATCTTCCACCACTGACCTGTGGGCCTTTCCAGCGCAGATCCATGAAATAGACTTGCATGAGACATTGTCGTGGGCTCTGGGCCTCCAGTTGGACTCGTGGAGGACATTGTCGTGAGCTCTGGGCCTCCAGCTGGACTCGTGCAGGACATTGCTGTGGAATCCAGGCCCTCAGCTGGAGTCTTTGGGTCTGTAGTGTGTGGACAGATCTCCTGCACTCTTTTTGTATTTGACTCTTTGGGTGACTACTATAAAATAGTCGTATAAGTTATGTGTCCTGTATTGTTTCCCTTGCAAACCCTGAATACAGCAGTGAGCCTCTTTTTCATGATAGTTGTTTGGTGTTCTATAAACCTAGCTTCCTTGTATGTTGAACTCTTCTCACATATCTGGGAAGTTTTCTACTATGATTTCTATAAACATATAATAATTAATAATTTTATCTGTGTTATCTTCTAGTTTTTCTCTAACTCCAATTAGCTTTAGGCTGGTCTTCTTAGTGTTGTCTAGTATTTGCTGGATCGTCTTTCCTTGTTTCCTTATTTTTTTCATAGCTTCTTTGAGTACTTTTTGATAATTTAACATTTTATCCTCAATTTCAGACACTCTTTCGTCACACTGGTCATTTCTGCAATTTATGATCTCTATACAGTTTCTTATTTCAGCATTTTCTGCCTGATATGTTTGCAAGGATTCCATATCCTTGAGAATCTATTGTTCATGTTTTCCACTGCTTTGGTAAGGTTGTTCAATTTTTTATTAATTTCCCTCGAATTCACCTGGGCATATGGAGAGATTATGCCACGAATTTTTTATTCATTTCCTCTTTGCACTCATCTAGTTCTTCATACCTTCTATAAGCTTTCACAGTTTTGCTACCTCTCAGTCTGTGCCCCTGTGCTCTGTCTTAGGAGAGTTGGGAAAGCTTGGAGGTCTTCTGTTGCCTTGCTCCCCATAATCCTGTGTGTATGTATATACATTTTTTATTATATTCCCCTGGAAGTCCAGTTATTGGCATAGATAGAAAACCAGTTCTTATCTACTATTATGATACCTTGGCTACAGTAGTAAGTTCAGTGGCATCAGTGACATCAAATGACAACTGGGTATTGCCAAATCCTAGGAGCCACTCCTGGACATCCGTTAACCAGAACTAGGAAAACTATGATTTCGGTGCAGACAGACCACCTGGGTATTAGCCCATAATACTTCAGACCACTGGATTGTGCTGAGTGTAGGCAGCCGTGCCAGAGGTCAAAAATCCCACTCGGCTACCTTCTTCTTCAGGACCATTCCCTCTTGATTTCACCCTCCGAGCCTGGCCTCCCTCAGCAGTACACAGACACTGTGAACTTCCTGGTCTGATGCTGGTCTCCCAAGGGATCCCAGGAAATCTCCACTTAGCTCTCCCCTATCCAAGCCTTTGACCCAAGGAGTCTCTCATCTGGTCTCCAGGGTAGGGTAACGCTTCAGTCTTGAAGAAAAACTATCCTCCTGAGTATTGGTCTCTTTAGTCAGGTGGGTGAGCTGGTTGTCATGTATGTTGCCCTGTGCCAAGGAGACCCCAGGAGCAGATCCTGGCATGCTCTTGTCCTGTCATTCTCAAGAATCCTCCCTGGGGCAGGCACTCAGCTTGGGCCTTGGTGTGTAGCCAGAGTGGAGCAGTCATCCAGCAATTCGAAGGGTTCCTCCTTCTTGCAAGATCAAGGAATAAACCTTCACTTTCACTTCTTTTCTTGCCTCTAAGTCCATTTTTTGCATCTGGACAAGTGAATGTATTTATTACACATTCATACTTTGTTAATTTTATTTATTTTATAAAGTATATAATAAACCTGGAGAAGCTTGCCTTTATTTTCTGATAAGGTGTGTAATCAAACTGGCTTAGTGAACATTTTTCTCCCTTCCGTGCTTGTGTTGTTGACCTCTATGTTCTCAAGTCCTTACTTTAATCAGCTCAACATTTCTTTGATTTGCAACTTTGATATCCTCAGTTGTACCTTTCTGTTTTGACTTAAAATAGTCTGAAGTAACCCAGAATAACTCCCAGGACTAGTGCAAAATTGTTACTAAAATACATTCAGAGAAAGGATCTCAGAGAAGTAGAATTTTAACAGGAGTGAAGGATTTAAATATTGACTTTCTTAGGTCAATTGTAGAAAGATTTCCCTCTCTCTGAACTTATAATGCAAGTCCTCTAACTATGTATAATATGTTTGTCTCCAACAAAATGTGATCATTGCTCCAAAAGGTGCATATTAAACATGTACAAGACTCTCAGTGTAAAGTAATATGTAATATATTTAACAACGTTTGGTTAACTATGTCATTTGAACAAAAATCTGTGGGGCATTAACAGAATGATGGGGATGAAAATTGAAAGAAGATACCCTTTGTCATGGGTCATTATTGTAACATTTTAACCACTCCGCTTCATGATCAGTAATCCTGGAGGTTTTTCCAGGGTGAGTGTGGCACTGTTTAATGTGAATAATCTTTAGTTCAGTTGAAACTGATCACCGCTGTATCCTAGATAGAAATTTATATCTAAAAGGGGTTGCCATTATTGATGATTAGAACCCAATCATTGCCTGTGGGATGCCACTGCAGGCGAAACAAACTCTTCCTGTGCCTGTTAACACCTCTGGGACGCTGCTCTCAAAGGTGGCACCGGTGGAGGGAAGACTGGTAGGAGCGGCCCGATGGACTTGGTGAGCCGAGCTGCTTGCACGTGTGCGCTCTGTCCTTCCAAGTGGGGCTCCGGCTTCAGGACCGCCTTATGCTTTTGGATTTAGGCAAGAGATGAATCTGTTTGGAATTTAATTCAATTTATCACTAACTATACAATTTCCCTAATATCTCTAAGCCTCAGTTTTAGCACCTGTAGAAATAGGGCACATTTTTAGCAATTTAGTGATTACATGAATAGTAATAAGGCAACACCCAGAACAATAAAAATCTGTGAATTTCCACTTGCTGATACCGACTGCTACTTATGAAACCAGTTTGACTATTTCAAAGCACGTGACTTTTTTTGTTTTTTGTAGTTGTAGTGTTGGTTAAAATTATTTGTGTTCAAAAAATACAGGACTATTTACAAAAAAATACAATTTGAGAACTTGAAAGTTTTTTTAGAGGAAAGCTGTGCTGACTGATACAATAACTACTGAAACGCCAGTTTTGGCTTTAATGTTTTTTTGTATGTGTATGGTACGGTACCGGGGTTGACCTCAGGATCTCGCACGCCAGCAGGTGCCCTGCCACTGAGCGATATCACCGGTCCTTTTTTTGCATGTGGGTTCCGGGAGTCGAACTCAGGACCTCGCGCTTGCCAGGCAGGCACTTATGCCGCTGAACTATCTCACCGGCCTGACTTTAATGTTGAATAAAGACAAAGGGGCCAAAATTTAACAAGGAGGAACCCTGAAAATTCAATGGACTGCTCACGTTTCTACCACTTCCTGTTTCCTGAGAACACAGGAGGGCAGGTGAAAAAGGAAAAATTCTTTATTCAAAGCTAGTTCCATCTCTGAGAAATTGGAGGGACCCATTATTGCTTCAAATCATTGTCTCTCTGTGTTAGGTGGGAAAGGGCTTTTGTATCATGTGAGAGAGGGGAGAAATTCAATGAGGCAGTAGATGACAAAATCTCCATGCTGTTACATCCTTGCCCTTCTTGGCTTCTTCCCTTCCCTGTAGAAATGAAGCTGCACTCTGTCCTCCTGAGGCCAGCACCTGCATATTCTGTCCAATCATCTGAGCGGAGGACAGGAGGGAGTGTCAGTTATGTCCTAGGCAAGAGGAAGTTTGGAGAAGCTCTTTATCTCTAAAGAAAATGCTGATTTTTTTTTTTTTTTTTATGTGGGTACCGGGGGTCAAACTCAGGACCTCGTGCTTGCCAGGCAGGCGCTTATGCTGCTGGGCCATCTCACCGGCCTGAAAATCCTGATTTTTAAAGACCTATTTTACACTCTCTGTTGCAAAAATGCTAGAAAGCAGAGGCATATTTGAAGGATGAGGGGCCAGGAAATTCTCCAGGATATGGAAGCCAGGGTGCAGGTAGATAGATTGCTGTCCTTATAGCAGGGCTGTCACCTACTGTGTACAGTTTTTAAAACACTGGTTACTATGGTAACACTAAATTAAATAATTAATCTAGATGAATCTCTGCTTTATGTCTAAAGATCAATGACAAATGCAGATCAATATAAGTAGTAACAGCCAAAATGTGGCGGGAATGTTGAACTGACATGTTTACCTCACAATTAAAACTGTGGATGACCTAATGACTTTACAAAGGTAAAATGTGAAATGTGTGAGGTCTAATTAGACACCATTGATTCTTTTTGGCTGGTACAGTTGAACATGACCGTTGAATTCTGTGGGAGAGAGTTCAGGGGTGGGACATTGCAAATGCTTTCATCTACAACCCTTAAGGTAGGAGATAAGGGTTGGGGCAAAACCAGCCAAGCAACTGGGCGGTATCCGTCAATGTGATGGAGACTCAGGGCACATCCGTATCCGCAAAACACAGAGCCCAGGATGACTCTGTGGCTCCTAAGCACTGTACATAAAGCCAATCAGAAAAACTGGTATTTTAATTCTTCCTGTACATCTAGCTCAAAGCCAAGCAAGTCTTTGTCAGGACAATTTAAATCTGGTGCCAGGCCAAGTGAGGTTTTGATAGAACAAGTGTCCCAATGCCGTATTTGCATGAGGGAGAAGCCAACCCAGAAATTCCAGATACGAAAGGCCCCTTTCTCTTCCCTTCACCACCCCGGCGAATCCGTTCACCACCTGCTCTCACTCTGCAGAGCGTACTTAATTTTTGATCTTCAATAAATGTACATCTCCATTACCTTTTCTTGTGTATCTTGTCCAATTCTTTGTTCAGGAAACCAAGAACCTGCAAAGAATTTCCCTGGGACCCACCACTTGGCAACACCCTGACTGATCCAACCATAATCAACTGTTTGTATATGAGTTTCAACAAAAAGCCCATCTTTCATAGAAAGTAAGTTTGTCACGTTTTACATCATTTCATATGTGTAAATCTGTGATATGTCTGCACACATCCTTTTATACATACATTTGTGTATATAAAAATTTCCATGCATTATCCCGTCTTCAAAACTGAATTTGAAGTCCTTTGTGCCAGGAATAGCCCTCCACAGAACATTTAAACAGATTTGGGGCTGAGGAGATGGCAGAAGGTGGCCATAAACATATAGTTCTGACAATATCATGAGGCCTCCACATGGGCAGGATGTGGGCAGAATCCCGGGCCCTTAGCACATTGCTCATTGAAAGCACAATTTGTGTTTTCTTCTGAGACTCTCGGGAACTTAAAGACCCCTCACTTGGACCTGCAGAAGCTCAGTAGGTAACTAAAGTGGAAAAAAGCTTGATCTTCATTTAGCGTGCTTTGCTAGTTGAAAAGCTTTGGGTCAACCCCTTCTCAGCTCTGTATATGGGTTTGTTAATCATGTAGAAAGAGTCTGTCTAAAAGCTGGCAAAGCAAGGTTGGTTGGCCCTGAATTTACATAATCTCATTGCCCTGCAAGACTGTGGACTCCAAGATAAGGGCTTTACAGGACATTCAACTACCCCTAGGCGTCTCTCGCCATAGTCCTACAGCTGTGATGGGTCAGCTGGGCTCCATGTGACGGAAACTGCCATGAGCAGAGACAGTCATTTCATGGGAGCAGAACAACCACCAAAGCCGCTCGCCTTTGCAGATGAGCCGGACACAGACCAACACCACGTCCTTAACAGAGTGTGTCCCTGCCAGTTGCTCAAGCTGGCGTCCTTTCCTTTTTTTCTTACTCTTCTTTGTTGAGGGCCAGCCTAATCTTTCTCAGCTCTTCAAGCCAAAGTCCCTTACCATTTTCTCTTATTTTCTAATTAAACTTTCCCTGTAAATCTGTGCTTTAGTTTTTAATTTCCATTATTGTGAAAAGCAAGGGCCCATGCCAGCAGACAGCAGTTCCTTTCATTCTTTCCATTTTCATTGCATTGCTATTTTTCCTGCCCCCCTTACTGGAGACTGATTATATCCATAGGCCTCTTCCCTTTTCTTTCTTTTTTTTTTGAGACAATTTCTTGCTAAGCCACTGAATTGCCCAGGCTAGTCTTGAACTTGTGATTTTTCTGTCTTACCTTCCAGAATGCTAGAATTAGTGCTATCTTGAAGGACCTAGAACTTGGCATTTGCTGGAGGCTTGACGGGGTCCTGGATGGGTTTCTAGGTATGCACAAAGAACCAGGAATTGGACATGGCACATGGGGGTAAGGAAAAGAGTAGCAAAATTTAATGATGTTTAATTGGGTGGAGGTGTGGTCAGAGTGAGTGGGGTCACACGGGCAGAAAGGAAAATGGCATAAGTGCCAAATATGTTGGGTTTAAGAATTTAAAATGTTGCACCAGGTCTAGGGACCTTCCTGTTGGGTCTTTCAGAGCACGACTGACCACGTGATTAACCGGGTGCTGCATCATGTTAGCTGTGTCTACTGGGCATGTCCTTTCCCATAATTCACTATTTTATAATTGGATGTGTGAGATGCAGTCCATATGCATGAAACTTTAATGAGCTCTGTGAAGAAAGGTTACTATAGGTCATACCAGAGTCTGGCGCACGTGCATCCTGGTTTGGGACTTTAAAATCTTCCAAGGCAGGCCCAGGTGTCTTTGTCTTTCTTATCTCTGCCTCTGGGTAGGTGACCTTAGGTTGGGAGGCGAGTTTGCCCAGGTTGAGGCAAGTGGAGGGGAGTGGTCCCATAGCTCCAATTACACTGTCTATATTAGGCTAAGTGCCTCTGAAGTAGCTGCCTCGAAATGGAAAGGTGCAGCCCTCAACAAGGAAAATACCATTCTGTGCTCTATTTGTGAAGTGCAAAAAAGGGTAGGAATACTTAGAAGGTGTTGATTGGCTCTTCACCACATTTGTCTCAAATATGAATTGACTGGGACCTTTCTTGATTTCTGGTTCAGATAAACAGAAAACAAAAGAAAAAAGTCACTGAAAAGTGCAATTTTCATTGCCTATATTATCCTTTGGATATATAAAGAATATTTCCAGATATTCAGAAAAAATAGTAACGGGTTTGGAGAATTATAGAATTACTGCTGTTCTTCTGAGCTGGACCGTTTCTCAAAAGAACCAAGATAGGCTTGGGTGAGGCTCCAGAGCAGCCCTGTACCAGAAGCTGATAGACATTTCTCTCTCTGTGTTTACGTGCTCTGCTGGATTAGATGACCAAATCACGGAGGTGTGTCTGGTCCTTGGTCATACCACCTGACAGTTTTCAATTTGTACTTTCTCTTCCAGCTTTGGAGAAATTCTAAGCACTGCCAAATTCTCTCCCAACATGAGAGCTTGTTTATTTTCTTAACTTTGTTCAAAATGTCCATGGCCTGCTAATGCAATATTGCACAATGTTATTACTTAACTCAGTTTAATTGTAGGTCTTGTCTTTCCTCATTATTGTCAGTACCAATAATGAAAGACTTCATTATTTTTTCTTGATATTTCTCTCAATGTGAAATATTTCATTTTGCACACTGTTTTTCCCGTTTTTCTCACTAGACCCTATGTGAACTCCATGAAGTCAAGACCATTCCTGTGTCCTCCATGCATATTGCTGTAAACACTAGCATAATGCCTGGCAAGATCTTCCATAGTAATGTAGAGTGTACAAATAACAAGTAAAAGAAGAACATATAGAGTAACTTCTCATATAGATGGCAACTTTTGATAATTATAGTAAATTGGAGAATACTATTTGCATATTCCTAATCCAGATCCCAGACATTTCGACTCAGAAGTTTAGGGCTCACCACTCATTGTGACCCTAGCCCAACAACAGGCAAATCTTCTGAGAGCTTGCTGGAAGTATAAAAATCAGGTACCATGTCACACCTCTGGAATCAAATTCCAAGATCCTTTGGATATTGTTAGGTGCATTGCCATTTCAGAAACACTAGTTAAGAGTGTTTATAAAATAATCTCAAGTGTTTCTCACACTTAGCCCTGTATGCGACATACTGATCATGAACATGGGTAAACCAATGGAACTAAAAATAAAAATCAGCTGCCTATATACACACCAAGACAGGTATTACAGTGTGTACTTATTCATTTAAAACATTATTTTTCAATGAGCATCTACTATAACTAGGCACTAAGCTAGGTTTAAAAGATATAAAGTGAACTCAAGTACCCTTCTTTCATTTAAAAAAATAAATGTCTAGGAGTGGAAGATAGGCTCAAAAACAATTGACTACAATTAGATGCTAGATATTAAAAAAACAATAGCGATAATATAGGTATGAAAGTGGGGCTGAAATGCAAAGGAAGTGATTTCTACTTAAATTTTTATGGAAGCCCTTACTCTGGTGACAAGTCTTGAGCCATGTGTAGAGGTTCACGTGTCAAGAGGGGCATAGTGATCCTAACCTCCAAGAATTTTTAACACATCAGTATGTCCAGTGGGAGGCAGATATGAGATTAGAAAAGACCTTCGGATTTACGATGCAGGGCAGTGTTCCACTATAACAGTCTATGCCCTCAGGAAATGAATGGAATCATAGCATATAAAGTACATTCATGGGTGTCTGCACAATGTGCTTTGGGAGCCTTTTGGAAGATCCAGAAATAGTCTGCAAACCTCAGCTGCCTGTCAAGTGTATCTGGATGATATGAACATGAAGGAACAAGGAAGCCAATTCTAAGTGAAGATTGTGGCGCACTCAAAGGCTTAGAGGTTAGGCGACACTTTTTATTCTCTTTTCAGGGAAAAAACTTGCCAATGTTTCTATTGTAGGTCGTAAGGGAGCTGAGACAGCTGAGAATCTGCAAAATAGGCAGAAACCAGAGCACACATTCTCGTAAGTGTCAGGCAAGGGAGCTTGGAAAGCAGTAGGGGAGATGTGGGCACCAGTGGGAGGTGTTCTCAACAGTCCAGGGGAGAGAGGATGCAAACCGAATCATGGAGATGAGTGGGAAATGCTTGTTACTCAGAACTCTCAAAGCCTTTATTTAATCAGTTTTTTCTACCTGATATAATTCCCAGAAGGTTGGTTACTGAATTTTGCAGTTTATGGAATATTTATGAGAAGCATAAGTTAAAATGTGTTGGGATGAGTGTAGGATAAACAATTTCTTATTGACAATCTAGCTAAAAAGAAAAAGAGATGGCTACGTGGAAAACGTAAGGAGAGTGAAATAAACAAGCAAACAAAAGGAGACCGAGGGGCTCCGAATGCATGTCAATATTATGCCACTTAGTGAGAGGCAAACATCCCTGGACATGTAGTTCATCAACAGAGCAGACAAGGATAACAATTGCTGGCCTCTTCAGGAAGAGCGAAGTGTGCTCATGGAGGCAGGGAATGTCTTACAGTATTCACTCTAAGCACATTTTTGCTCTAAAGATTCAAACTAAAGTTTGTTTGGACATTTACAGGTACATGTGAAAAACCACACACGTACTAGTAACTGAGGATCTGCTCTTCAACACTCCTACCTGATTCTGTGAAGAACACAGAACTAGGGGCTCAGTTACCCAGGGGTGTTTGCTCCATCTGCTTTGCCTTGAGCAGAAATGAGAGTGAAGCAGGCGAACCTGGAGAAGCCACAACTGTTGCCACATTGCCCCAAGGTAATGTGGTGACTTTCTGATTGCAATCATTATAAAAGCATGTGAGCAACAGCAAAGAGGACCATTGCCAACGCTGTCTCAGATCACAGGAAATAGTCGCATTTTAGATCCTTGGTTCTACAGTCAGAAAATAAAGACGGGTTGCACAATTTTTACACCTTCTTACCACACTTAGGGCTATTATTGTTGAGTTAATTTCTTTAGTCAACAAATTTAAAAGTTCTGAGTGAGCAGTGGGTGTGCATTGATGCGCTGCAGGTACCCAGAGAAAGGGAGGTGCATTGAGAGAAAGGAGATCAAAACACTACAAAATTATTTAAAGCACATTTAAACATTTTTTAAAGCTCAAGAATTCTGACACTTCTCCAATATGCTTCTTCTCAAACCACTAGTTATGGGAGAAAAAAGGGAGAGGTAAATTCCAAATCTAAAGGACCATTTGGAAGATATGTCTCCACGATAGAAAATCTTGTGGAGATTTAAAAGTTTGACTGGCAATATTTCAGGATTGCAGTTGCAATTATGCAAATATGAGCTAACAACTTTTGACCATTTAATATGTGTTCAAGGGAATGAACTGTTTCAGACTGTTAGCTAATCTAACTTTCCATTGTGAGGAAAGTGCCGTTAATATTCCCATTTTACAGAGAAGAGCACTTCCGAGCCAAGGGTTAAATAATTTAAAGGTCACCTTAAGTCAGTCCACGGCAGAGCTGTTCACCTGTGCTCTTGTACTTTCTCTAAGCATGTACGGATGGTAGGTAGTTTCCAAAATACATTACAAAATGTGACAAATTCACGGGAAAGAAAAGTCCTGAAACTTGAGGTTTCAATTTCCTTATGAAACTGAGCAACATATTTCATTAATCTTCTCAAATCACTGCAAACACAACCATTATCAGATTGTGTTTCTAAAGAAAATCACTGCCATGTTGTTTTTCTGCAGTTCAGAATCCCTTAATAGCTGTGCCTTCTCTACAGCAGTAGGTATACATGCTTGAACCCAGCTTAGATTTACTCCAAATCTGGTCACAATCTCTCCAGATTCAGTGGTTTTCTATTTCCTGCAAAAGACCACACATTGGGTTTAAACCGCAGTGGACCTGAACATTATGTAATTTGTAAGACGGTTGTAAGGATTGGCTGAGGAGGGTTTAGGACATTGCAAGCATATAAATGGCAGTCAACAAACTGTAGCTCTTGTAATCATAGTGCATAAAAGGTAAATGATTGGTGCACAAATCCTGTGTTTTGAAAAGAAGAAAAATTCTGACTGTATATCCTTCCTTGAATCTTTCTCTTGGGGCTAACCTCAAGAGATTTTTTTTGTGGGGGGGTGTTATTTTATTAACATTGCTTATATTATCACCCTGTTCAGAATATAAATGTAATTTGGCACCGTATTCAAACCAGGATTAGCTCTAGAATTTCTCTCAGCTCCTCTGAACTACCTATCATTCATTTCTGGAGAACTATGCCACAGGCAGAGACCAATTAAGCTTTTCTAACCCTAAAATCACTATTGTCCTGCACATCAAGTTGGTTTGCTTTGCTACACTACTTGGCTTGCATGATCTACACAGCACCGATTAACTCCAGCTCGCCCATGTTGAACAAGACGCTACCGTGACTGAAAAGGATTTTCTACAATGATTTTTACAGGCAAATTAGTTTCAGTTCTAGATTAAACAAATCTGGAGAGATTTTTTCCGGCCCTGGATTTCACATGCCTAGTTTCTTTCCTATGACTCTATCCTCTAAATATAATTGTTGAATAATCAAGGCTGCACGGCACTGATTTAGGAATAAAGTACCGTAGATTATAAGGCAAAGGCAAATTTCATATCCTATTCTTCACCCTCACTTTCCTTCTCCTAGTGCAGGCTCTTCTTTCAAACTCATTCACAAAATATTTCTGGAGGACTCACGCTGTGGCCGACTCTTCTAGAAACAGAAGGGTCAAATGTTAAAACCGCAGCACATGCTTGTCTTTAGTTCTGCAGCACAGTGGGGGGCTCAAGGCAGAGAGCACCTTGCTGCGGACTGTGATCTGCGGATGATCCTTCTGCAAGACGCTTGCGTAGAGGGGATGATTACTGTCCAACAGCCGCGGGAACCCTGCGTGCCCTGCGCGCTTCCTCTGCGTGTGTTGTGAAAAGTTGCTTATTAGATAGCCTACATCCGTTTTGCTTTATATAGCTCTGGACTGACAAATACATCCATTACTACAGAAACTTATCTTTTCCCCCCATGCAATTCTTATTCGCATTCTATAAAACCAGTTTTGTCAAATACATATTAGGAGATAGCAGCCTAAAATATTTTAACAGCCTTTTAATTAATGCCTTTCTCTTTCACTTCTTCACCCAAAAGTCCTTTACACTATTGTCAAGATTGTTTTTCTTAAAATTTCAGGTAATACAGGCTATGGTGAATGCGTGTGTGTGTTTGTATATATACATTGTATGTACAATATATTCAATTATATACATATTTAGTATACGTGTACAATTTTTACTTTCAAATCAAGCACACAAAACAAACAGTCCAGGGTCTACTGTTTTATAATAAATTCTTATACATTATCGGAAGCTTTTAGGTTTATTTATTTTCTATCAAAACTACTTGCGCATCTTTGTAAAATACTGTTCCCTAATCTCTTAAACTCAGTGATTTGTTATTTTCTGCCCTTCCTATAAAGCCACCAAGTATTCATAAGTATTCTTGATGCCGGTCACCAGAATATTAGTTTCCTCTCTAGAGACAGAGAAACCATGCCAAGAATCTCCTTGGAGTCCTTTTCTGTCACCACACCTTAGGCAAGTGTTCCCTCTCCTGTATTTCCATGGCATCCTTCTCCTGCTGGTCTCCAAGAAGGCAGGCTGCTCTTCCTCACTCACTGCTTCTCTTATTTTCTTAATCGTTAGCGCTTTATGGGGGTCAAGTGAATAACTGAGTGTACGGTGCCCTGGTTCCATTGCCTATTTGCTGCTCAGGGCCTCTACCCCAGGCTCTTTCCTACTAATGCTGATGGAAATGGGTCTGGTACATGTCATCTCCAGGGATGCCCTGGAGACTGCCTTGTGTCCCTTTCATTTTCCAAATAGCCAAAGTGACAACCCTCCAATCTGCAAAATAAAGGTGACTTGCATTCCATTTAAAAGCAAATATAATGGCATAGGAATGTGATGCCTACTGGCTTTGGCCATGTAGTTTCCTTTTTGTTTTTGTTTTTTGATATTTTACTTTTTATTTTTATTAGTACATGTTTCAGGGCATAAGGATTAATTCTTGTGAAGAATTGGTACCTATACATAACATATCTTAATTTTTTTCATCCTTTTCCCTTCCCTCTCCTTCCATCTGTTCCCTTCACTTTTGCAAAGGCCTCTCTCTGTTTGCTATTATCTATAAATATCTACAAATATCCCTCTTTACGGGAGAATTGCACTCCATCATGTATAAATTCCACATTTTCTTTATCCACTCTTCTAAAGTGAAAATATACACTGCTTCTAAGATTTACCTATTAAGAACTGTGAGGCTATCGTTGTGGGTATATGTTTATCACTGCAGTACGATGTCTTTAAATCTTTTGAGAAGATACCTAGAAGGGGAATACCTGGGTGAAATGGAACTTCTGGTTTTAGTTTTGTGAGGAATCTCCACACTGATTTCCATAGTGGTTGCACCAGTCTACATTCCCACCAAGAATGTTAAAGGGTTCCTTTTCCCCTGAAGCCTCATCATTTTTTATTATTTGATTTCTTTTTTTTTTTTTTTTTTTTTTTTTTTTTTTTTGTGGGTACCGGGGGGACGACCTCAGGACCTCGCGCGCCAACAGGCACCCGTGCCACTGAGCGATATCACCGGCCCCTTTTTCGTATGTGGGTTCCGGGAGTCGAACTCGGGCCCTCGCGCTTGCAAGGCAGGCGCTTAAGCCGCTGAGCCATCTCACCGGGCCATTATTTGATTTCTTGATGATCGCTATTCTTTCTGGAGTTAGAGGACATCTCAGTGTTTGAGTTTGCATTTCTGTAATAGCCAAAAATTAAAAAAATTTTTTTATGTATTTACTGGCCATTTGTACTTCTTTTTTTGTGTGTGTGGGTACTGTGATATTGCCGGCCCTTTTTTCTTTTGTATGTGGGTACCGGGAGTCGAACTCAGGCCCTCGCGCTTGCCATGCAGGCGCTTATGCTGCTGAGCCATCTCACCAGCCCCCATTTGTACTTCTGAGAAGTGTCTATTCATTGCAGGTACCCATATTTTTATTAGGTCTTCTTCTTTCAAGGGGGTCTTTGAATATTGTACAGGGAAGTTCTTTGTTTATTATTAGAGACATTATTTCTCTAAGCTACAGTCATAAAAATAACATGGTACTGATGCAAAAACAGACATGTGGCTCAGTGGAACGGAGTAAAGGATAGAGAGCCAGTCTCTGGCCCATTCAGCCACCTGATCTTTGACAAAGATGCCAAAAATATTCACAGGTGAGAAAAAGCCTCTTTAATAAATGGTGTTGGGAAAACTGGCTATCTACACACAAAATATTCAATCTATGCCCATATCTCTCACTAGGTACTAGAGAAAAATAAAATAAATCAAATATCTGAATGTTAAAACAGAAACAATCTGCTAGAAGATAAAATACGTAAAGCTTTCCCTAAGACATAAGCATAGGCAAGAACTTTCAGATCAGAACGCTAATAACTTAAATAACATCAAGAGTCTACCAATTGCATCATATCAAATTAACAACCTTCACAACAAAGGAAACAACCAACAGAATGAAGCGCAAACTATAGAATGCGTAACAATTTTGCCAGCTATTCCCGGGAAATGTAGTGTTTTTGATGGTAGGTCAGTGTTGGTCTCCCAGGAAATTTCTTTTCTCCTCTTGCTGTAGAGCGACCTTACTGCCTCACCTGTCTTTCAGACAACAGCAAGAGGACTCATACAAAGTCCAACACCTGCTAGCTAGCCATTGGTTACACCTACCATGCTTAGAAGTAAGCCCCAATCTCAAGCAGAAATCGCTTTTGTGAAGTAAGAGACTGTCACTCAGCTGTCAAAGCTTTCTTTCTCCAGATTGAGCACATCTGAATCTAGTTAGGTAACAGAAAATTATGAACTGGAGTTTATTGAGTATAAGTTATGTCAATGCTGAGAAGAACAAGAAGGAAGAATTGAGCTTAAAGGAGTTCAAATAATTTCCCCAAGATCACAGAATTGCAAAGTGCCAAATTGTAGCCTGGAATTCAGGCGTGTGTTTCTAAAAACCTTGCTGATGGGCCAGTGAGATGGCTCGGCGGCGTACACGCCTGCCTGGCAAGCGCGAGGTCCCGAGTTCGACTCCCGGAACCCACATACGAAAAAAGGGCCGGTGATATTGCTCAGCGGCAGGGGCACCTGCTGGCGCGCGAGGTCCTGAGGTCGAACCCCGGTATCCACAAAAAGAAAACAAAAAATAAAAAAAAATAAAAACCTCGCTCACAACTACTGTCCTCTCCATGGTCATTCAAAGTTAAGAAGAAAAGTAAAAATACTTTACAGTGTGCTGATGGACTAACTTAGTCTGAGCCTGATTTTTGGAGCAAATGAAATAAAATATTATTTTCTCGGAAGTTGGCTAAATGTAGTTTGTACTCAGTGATTTAGTTAGGCACATGCTTTTTACATGAGTTGAGGGGGAGGGGATATTGAATTGGAAATGTGGGTTCTTGTTTTAATGTAAATTCTCCCTAAGTTGGGTAAACACATTGACTTCCAAGTAATAGTGTACTTTTGACTTGATATGTATCGACTTATACCTGCTAGGGACTTATTGATTATTTTCAGTAAATACTCTGAAATGTTTTCTCAGTTAAAAGGAAAGCTTAGCCTTCAGCAAGATTTTGTTTTTTACTTTTCAAATAGAAAACATTCTTGGTTGTGGCACTCATTCTCAAAATTTATCTGACATCATTAGTTTTAAGTGTTTATAATCTGAAGGTCAAAGGAGAGAACTTATTTAAAAAACTAATAATGTCAATTTACAAAAGAAGATAACAAAAGAAGATATATATATATAATACTTAGTATTATGCCAATTACGTAAAATTAGCAAATAAAAATGACTACAAAGAGATTGGAAAAAATGGATCAGACCTTCACATTCATTGGGATTATTCATTGATTAGTTTACAAATTCAGAAAGAAATATTTAAATAAGTTCTTGGTATAATCCCAAAGTGCTTTTGCAAAAAGTGCCCTTCTTGTTTTTGTTGTTTCTTCTCAAACAACAAGGAACAACTTTATATCTTTCATCCACACTGTATTACTTGCCAAATCACTTTATTTTCTGCAAAGAAGTCAGCTTCCCCCTCATTTTTTCTTATGACATTGAATGTACAAAGAGTGCTAAATTGAAATAAGCACAGTGGGAAATTAGCCCCATGCCCATGGCAAAAAATTGTGTTCCCATATACCAGCATAATTCAAACTCACGTTCGAAGAAACTCACAACTACAATGTGAAGATAATTTTTACATCTTATTCAAGTAGTTAAAATTGTATATTTGTGAATTTCAAGGACTGTCTCTCTATCAATATGTTAATAATAACTGTCCCTGAGTAGTGGAACTATAGAAAAAAATATATTGCTTTCTGCTACTGTTCTGAACTTTCCAAATTTTTGAACAAGTCATTTTAGAAACAAAAACACAAGATCTTGCATTTCTATTAGGGGATATCTAAGAGATTTCTTAATATGAATTATTAACACACACCTCTTTGCATGGTATATAATATCTACATACCATTGCGTTGGAAACAGATATTTTAGCTGGGTAATATGCCAAATGTTTACACCACTCTGCGGAGATGATATGTAATTCCTAAAGTGTAGCTGTAGCTCTAGTTGAGCAAGGAAGTAGAATCAGCATCTCTACTGCTATGGAAAATTATTTTGTAGGAGTTATTTGCCATATGGTTCCATAGAGCCTGCCTTTCTGCTTCTCTTGTCTCTATCAAAGAAACTACATTTCCCTGGCTTCATACCCAACTGGCTTCCAACAGTTTGGCCAATGCAAGGCACTAGTGGATGTTTTAAAGGCTGGATGAAAGGTCGGTGCCAGAAGCACGTTCCCTCCTCTCTTTTCACCTGTGCCTCCTGCGGAAGAGACCATGTGTCTTCTGCCATGCTCCAGAACCCACTAGTTGGCCACACTGCAGGACCCCTTGCTCCTAGATCTCAACAACGCTGTCCACTGTCCTGGCTCCTTGACTTGGTTCTACATAAGACCCACGTTGTTTCTGGATCTTCCATTACTATGTTTCTACATTAAATTTCTCTGTTTGAGGTACTTGAAAGCACTTCTACTTTTCTGACTAGATACTGACACATAGAGTGATCATTTGTGTCATATGCAGTGGCCACTTTAGGTATCCAGTCCTTAATGCTTTATCCTAAATTTGAAAGAGGAAATGTTGGGTAAACATATTGATTACCCAAAGCTACCATTTATTGAAGAGCTGCTAAGCACCAGGCACTGCAATGGATAACATCCATGACACAGTTCCCCTCACACCGTATTGCTGACATTAGCTTGTGTATCATATGTCCATGCTACTCTCTGGGGCCATGTTGGAATGGCTCCCCCAACCAGCCGCAAACCCCAGAAAGTCCACTTATCCTCCTTATGTCAACTCAAATGCTTCTCTGTGAACATTTTCATGACCCTAGAAGGTTAGTTCTTTCCTGTTACTCACTCTCACTCCACCATTTACTTCTCATATGAGTAGTTATAAAATTAATTAATAATTTTCAGTATAAGCTATATTTTAGTGTCATTAAAACTGGTAATGTCAATGAAAGCTGGGGATAAATCCACCTGATTCACCTCTGAATTTCCAGTACCTCTCATATTCTTACATAGGTAAATTGGTGATTGATATTTTTGAATAAATTATTCCATTTATTCCTCTCAACATTCCTTTAAGATGAAAATTACATTCTCAGTTTCATATAATTTTACTTGATTTACTTTATATGCTTTGAATATGCTTGCTATTTTCCATGGATTTCTTTAAATGATCAAGATGTAGCAATTATAACAGCAGATAGAAGTTCATTCCTTCTTGCAATCTATATTCTAGTCAGAGAGACATGCACTGAGCTGTCAGATGATGAGGAATGACGATGGAGACACTTCAGCGAAGAGAACAGAGAATGTTCTGGGAGGGTTCTGTGCTCTGTTGAATAGGAAGGCTGAGAAAGCCTCATTGATATAACGGTATGGGAGCGGAGCACTGACAGAGGTAGGAGAGTAAACCAAAGAGACAGAAAGGGGAACACAGAGAAGATAAAACTAATTCTACTTAAAAGACAAAGAAATAAAGTTGTAAGACTTGAAGCAAGTTTCCTGATGACATAAGAAATCTCTATTTGTAACCAAGTTGATGTGATCCCACCCCTGTGCCGTATTCAATGCATTAAAATTTCAGTCTTGAATGTAAGATAGAAAATCATTCCAGAAAGCTGACCACAACTGAGATCCAATAGAACTATTCAGCCAGGACTGATACGAGCTACTCACCGTACTAACCATGTATTACAAGAGAAACAGCAGGTTCACGACACACTGAGGTTAAAGTTCAGTTTCTGATTTCATTGGTTTCAGTTGAAACAGCTATTTCGTGGGTGTTTGTGAGCAGCAAAGTTGGGACATCTTTTCTGATACATCAAAGCTATGGCTATCATGCTTCAGGGAATCACTGAGCTCTGCAAGGCTTCCGATTGTGGTCAGACCTTCACCATTTGTCATGAAAGGGGCAATGGAGTGTGTAATGTTGGATACGAGAACAACTACGATGATGTGGAAGCAACTTACAACTCATAAGTCACCTTCATATACAGCAGCATTATCAAGCCGTAAAATAATGCTTTTGAAGTCTTGACTAGTGAAAAGCTTGTGTTTAGTACTTTGTCTTTTAAGTTAATAGTAGCAGTTTTCAAGATTATTTTGATGTGTCAAGAGTCACTAATGAAAACAGATGAGCAGGAATTTTCTGTAGACTCACACTGACATCTCACATTAGATTACCCAAGTAAGAGTTTCTTTGGTTGGGGATGTCTAATCATTGCCACAGTGACTAATTTTGTGCACGTCTTTTCCTCTGCTGTCCTTGAAACTCAAGATTAAAGGCAATGTTCAACGTAATCACAATGATGACATTGCAGCTGAGGTTAAGAATTAGAGTTGGCCAGGCTAAGGCTTTTAATTCTAAGTCCAGCATGAAATACTTGCAAAAGATAAACTCACTGGGCTTTACATATAATATAAAGGACTTTATATGACTTGTTTGAACTTAATTCAAAACTCCTGATAGTTCATGTTAAATATAATATTATTTGATGTACATTAGATCTATGGCAAAGGCTGACCCTCTAGTATTTATTTCCTGATTATAATCAATATTATTTAGGAGAAACAACTCAAAAGAGAAGGAAAATCAGAAGATACTGAAACTGAGAGTACTAAATTCTGTCTTTTCTGTTCCAATAAGTGGCACGGTACCTAGGACCACATAATGTAACTCACTGAGCTTATTTATTTGTGTTTTGATGAGCATTTAGGAGGTTGGAACAGAAGGCTCTATGTTCCTTTTCAGATAAAAGCACCTACAGGTCTGTAATCCATGTCTTTTGTATATTTGTATCCAATATTTACAGGGAAATACAGCGGGAAACAGTTTGAAAAGTCTGACATTCCATCCATCACACAATGGAATAAACATCCGTTAAAAAACACATTACATTCAGGAAAGAGCATCCATTTTCAATCCCACATTGCATATTGATGTAATCTATATTTTCTAGGTTAACCCAAAAGATTAGCTATGCTTTCTCAGGTAGCCCAGAAAAAGCTGTTTGTGTTTTTTTCCTCTCCTCTAATTTTGATGAAAAAAGGGTTTTTTTCACTAAATATTAAATTAGAAGAAATAAGAATAAGCTCCTTCCAAATCTAGTGAGAGTTTGTCTTCCAGGTTTTCCTTGAAATTTCTAACTTTTGAAAAGCCTATCTGTATTGGCGAGGTTAGAAACAGATACATTTATGATACTTGCTTGCACATTAATAGATTTTACCTGGCTGTTCCATTTTCCTGAATCTTTACGCAGGTCGTTTGACAGATGTGTGAACACTTTACATATTGCAATTTTTCTCTCTGCTTACAGCTACTTCATTGCTCCCGTATGAGTCCATCTCCCTTCTCCATAGTTATATCCTTTAATGGAAAGAGAAAGAAAAAAGCTGTACAACATTTCCCCCCTTCTTCAAGAGCCTACAAAATATGAACTGTAGTAATTAGGTCTCTTCCCCGGGAATGTCCGTTCTCCTGAGCAGATTCAATAGCACAGCAGATTGAATATATAATATGTACATAATTTTAGGAATTTAAAAACCACACACTCTAACCTTCATATTCACATTTGTTTTTCATTTTTGAACCCTAGATTATCACCTTCTCTGGAAAGTAAATGCTCATTAATGTTTGCCTTTCTTTTCTTCTCAATAGCATTAATAATGGTGACTTTTTAAACAATTGTTTTGTTATTTTTGCTTGTTTACTTTTTTGTTTTTTTGAGACAGAGTCTCACTGTGCATTCCAGGCTGGCCTTGAACTCACTATATAGCCCAAGCTAGCCTTGAACTCATGATCCTCCTGCCACAGCGTCCGAATTGCTGGAATTACTGTGTAGGTATGAGTAATCATACCCAGCTTGATGATAGTGACTTTAATGTAGCAATAAAACTGTGATGTTATTTATGACATATCACTGACAAAGACGATAGAACCAATGCACAAATGTAATATAGAAAAAGGATAATATGATTAAAATACCAACATTTCTATAGAAAAAGGTGTTGGAGATATGAATACTTATTTTACAGAAAAGAAAAGGGCAGTTGCCCTGAGTCATATAAAAAGCTTCCAAAGGACATAACAAAATAAGTGAAAATGCACAATGTCATTTACTGCCTGATGATTGGAATAATCCCAAAGTTGACAATATGCTTTATTTTCAAGACTGGTAAATTAATGGCCCTGAAAATGCCATATGATCTAATACATGGGTAATGGAATATGGGAATAAGTGTCAGGCTTATGTGACTACTTGTCCTTTGATCCAAATATTTCATAATCTAAATATTTGTTACAAGACATACACTCAAGATGTGTATGTAGAGAGAAGTTATTTGTAACAGCAAATGATGGAAGGACTCAAATGTTCATTATTAGGGGACTGATTGAAAAAATACTGGTGAGTCTACAAAAAAGACAATAATCAGTTACAAAAAGGAATAGAGAATATCTTTATATGATATTGTGACTGAGTCCATGAATATAAGGGGAAGTAGCAAGGTGGAGGAAATTTTATAGTTTACTGTAACTAAAATAATTTGCTCTTGTTTACCTAACTGTGCACTTATGTATTACACACATGTGCATGCACATCCACATATAAAACATGCCTATGTTTATTTTAAAAATAAAAATATATACCATGTAATTAAAGAGAAGTTTGCCTTTGTGGGCGGGAAGGGACAGAATAGAAGGGAAAGGAATAGAAGCAAACTTCTCTGAATTTACAACATCTTAGAGATTTGACTGTATAATCACGTGAGACTTTTACAAAACTATAGAATAAAATACTATCCAAATAAATAAGAAATTGAAATAAAAACATCCAGATGCATATCAAGTTGGTAACATAATTAAACCCAGAGGAATTATTTCAGAGTGTGTAAAATACAATAATATTGTTATTAACCTACTGGATTATGCCTAAAGAAAAAGTGAAAGGCAAAACACAAACAATGCTGGGTATTTTAGCTGTACAGTCATGTCGACGTTGCCGTTTTGAGACAATTGTGGCTGTATTACAGGATGAAACAAGGAGTTATTTTCTTGGTGTCACCGAGGATCAGGGTCAGGATAGAGGAAACAAAAACTGAGATCAGTATTAACTAAACACTAGGTGGTCCTGAGCTGGAATTGGAAGTAGCAATACGAATTTGTGGTGTATTTTAGCTCTGCAAGGAAATACATATTTTCTAGCTCCTTCATGGAAAATTTTAGGAAGAAATAACAAGCCAGTGAAAGTGAGAACCTCTAGCTCATCATTTGTACTCTTAAATGTCATTTCAGGATAAAATGAACACAGACCTTTCGAAGATATGGCCAAGGGGAAAAAGTAAAAGATGAATGCAGAACTTCTATCACTGTAACAAGAAGCTAGCATCAACTAACAGTTATTTTGTTTCACGAAAATAACTCAAAAATTAATGTTAAGAAGATTACCATTGAATGAAAGTTGGACATTTTGAACATCAATGATGATTAAAAGTAGAGATAACTGATGCACGTTAGATATTGTTAAATCTACCAATTCATTCAGATACTAAATTATAATTTAAAAAATGGTACATAAGCAATAAAAATATTATTTGCTTATATGTATTATACTTCAAGATATAATAGACGAAGATTTTTTTCTACAGAGACATTCAAACTAATGAACAAAAGAGACAGAATTAAGATACTTTATTTTCAAGCCCTAATATGCTAATGCATTCAGAACGGTGGTCATCAATGTTCACAGCTCTCCATATCACCTCAAAGAGAATGCACCAGACAGCATGGGTTTTCTGACGGAAGTATGTAACTCACCATAGCAGTGTTCTTGTCGAAAGCTCTGTAAGGCCAATGAAACGTAAAAGCAAGTTGATCTGAACAGGCAATATGTTAAATGAGACTAGAGAGACGCTTGTGGAAACTGCACAACAATATTCTTTTGTTTTTTGTTTGGCACTGGGAATCGAACTCACAACCTTATGCTTGCCAGGCAGGCACTGTGCTGCTGAGCTATATCCCCAGCCCAATGACAATATTCATTTTTCAACAGACAGTTACAAGGAAAAAAATAGAGATAAAAAGAGATAAAAGAGAAATTAATACCACAAATAGAACTTAAGAAACACAACAGTCAATGGCCTTGTTTTTGAAATTCAAAGTTAAAGAATCAAATAAGCAAACTTTCCATGAAATGGCCACCAAAGAAAATTGAATAGCACCCAAATCACTGATGTTAAAATGATTACTAGTGGTTTCTTATAGTCATGTGTAGTAACGTAACTATTTTAAAAGGAAAAATAATTCCTTGTCTTTTAGAAATGCATGCTGCTATATTTACAGATGAAATTATATGATCAGAGATTTTCTTACAAATAATCCAAGCTTGGGGCAGTGGATGCTGCTACAGTTAAAACAAGACTGGTGATAACTTAAAATTTTAAGTATCATTTATGTTATCTGGGGGCTTACTATACTATTCACTTTGGAATATCTCAAGTATGGCTAAGATAATTAGCTTATAAAGTGTTACAAATAAACAGCAAATAATGATTCCAAAACAAAGTTTTGACTTACCAGCTGGCCATCTAAATTTTATCCTTTGCTTTTATGGCTTTTGTCTACAGCAATCCTTTTTTTTTTTTTTTTTTTTTTTTTTTTTTTTTTTTTTTTGTGGGTACCAGGTGTTGACCTCAGGACCTCGTGCTTGCCAGGCAGGCACTTATGCTGCTGAGCTATCTCACCATCCCAAGCAATACATTTTAAACTGAAAATTATTCCCCAAAGTAATGAAAAGAACTAATAATCCCAAATTCTTAAAGATTATACTATCAAAGAGCATGGCAGTTGTAAGAACTAACTATAAAATAATGGATAAAGGTGGAAAATGCTGTTATAAGAATAGATTTAGAGATGTAATAGGTAAGTTACAGGGAATAGCTTTGATTTTAACTAGTCTAAGTTGAAGGGTATAAAATAGCGTATGACATTGCTTACAGAGGGTAAGAGAGTTGAAACTACGTTGCAAATTGAGCTTCAAAGTTTTACTCCCAAAGGCGTACCCTGCAGCTGGGCTGCCCACGTTTCTGCTGCCTAGTGCATAATGAGAAAAGCTCACGCAGTCAGGATGTCACCCCATTTGGGGCACTGTCCCTGTTTGGAAGCAAACTCCAGAACTGCACTTGAAAAAAATGGATGTGAGTCTGATTGGCTAAATCTAAATCAAGTTTGGATTTCCAGCTGAGAAAAAGCCCTCAAAATATAGTTTTAGGTAACCAGCCATGGGGACCCTAGAAGTCACACGTGATAGAGTATGGAATTAAAGTGACACACCAGTCAACCACATACATCACAAAGACCAACATATTTTCTGAACATATTTCACAAACCATTTCACTTTGTAGCCTTCTCCTCTTACCTCCTATTTATAGCTCCAGCCTGACTCTTTTATTATTACTGAGCACTTGTAGTTGTATAAAGTAAGAATTTATTTCAACTACTTTCACAAAAGGTGCAAAAAGAAAATGATTTTCATTTTATATTTAGTTGAGGAGTCAAATCATAAACAACAGAATCAATGAGAGACCGTACATATCCCTAGGTGCACATGAAGTGCAAAATTTATATTTCTGCAGAGGTCACTAGGCCCAGGTTCTACCTCTGTCTCCTTCTTAGGATTATTATGCTTTCACAGTAAAGGTGGTATTGAAAATAAAGGTTGTAAAATAGTTTAATCTTTGAGTCCCAAAAATGGGATTTTTGCATTTGCCACTCTGAAAGTTTGCCCTATTGTGGTTCATTAACTTGTTCATTGCAGGCATTTGCCAATCTCCATCCCTATTCTTCATTTTACCCTTCTACATTCTCGCTACTCACCCAGATCTGATGTGCATTCAGTGGGTACCTAAGGAGAGAACAAATATCCAGGAGAGTGGGAGCGTTGGGAGGGAATATGGAGCTCTGGTTGGAATATGTGGACTTCTAGGATCAGGGTCTCAAGCAGGTTAGAGAAGTGCAGAAAAGAGGCTGAGGCAGCAGTGGAAGTCACAACTCCAAAAATGTCTCTCAGAAGTGGAGCTGCCTAACTGCAATAGGAAAAGATTCCAGCTACTTGTATTTTTCAAAATAAAAATGATAATAATAAAGCAAAAGAAAACATATCAATATAGTAATCAATGCCTAATTTTGAATAATGTACTAGTGCCAGGAATAGATAATGGCATCTAATTAAGACATTAATTAAAACTCACAATACTTACCTAATTAGAAAATGTAAGGATACTATTAGAATTTTTCCTTTTAAATTAGCTGAACCAAATGATTAGCAGGTGTTCTTAATGCAATTTTTTTATTAAATAGAATATCACTTGGGCAAAAATTAGACCTGTAAATAATGACATTACAATCAATCATTGTTAAATGTTTGGAGAAGCTGCTGGAAAGGTGGTGAGGAAATGCTGACCCCACTACCCTGGTACCTTGCCAACTATATAATTGCTTTCTGTTCACTCCCAAATTCTACTATAGTTTAAATTGGAAAAGCACCATTCTTCAACCTTTTTCATGAACTTTCTAGGAGTCCATATGGCCTTTGAGTCTCTCAGAATTCAAGTTCTAAAACGAAGAACCCCAGGGAATGATTTAAATTGGAGCAGAATGAGTGCAGGTTAAAGACAAGAAATATTGTAGCCGGCACCAAGGAAGTTTGCAAGGCCCTTTAGGGGGTACCGTAGAGGACACACCCTGCTCTCATCTGCTGCAGACAGTGTGGTCTCAGGACAATGTACAGCAGCTTCTCAGCCCTATATATTATTATTTCTAGATGCTGTGTTTTTATTTCTTATACTATAGCAGGTTATAAAAAATGCATCTCTTTGTTTGCTTACTTCCATTCTGCTGGTCAAATGAAATCTTCCCAAGAGTAGACTTCAATCTGACATGTTGCATCGACTACTATATTCACAATAGCAAAACAAGACTGAACACAAAGTATGTACTCCGTAAATATTGATGAAGGAATGAATAAATAAGACTATCAAGCTTTGTCTGCAGAGTGTATGTGTGTATGTGTGAGTGTATATGAGTGCATAGTTCCTCCAGCATTATAAATATTTGGGAGAAGGTACTGTGTTTGTAACTTTTCATATAATCCAAATTTCCATTCATATCCAGCCTAAATTAAAATTCCATATCATAAAGAAGTCTAAAAACTTGCTACTAACTGATAATATTATGAATATTATGGCTAAGTTCATCCCTGAAATATCTCCCCTATTAGTTCCTACAAGTAATCCCATAAATGAAGACTTTTTATTAATACTAAATATAGAGATGGAGGGGAAGACACGAAGATCGGATTCAACCTCTCTGGGCAGGAGACCAAGGTAAGGATGAGGCTTTCAAGTATTTAGTACCGTAAATGCAAAGATTCACAAAATTTAATACCAAAGGCTCTGCTTTGTCAGGGTTTACTTATAATTGGGTAGTGTGGTAAAGAGTGAAATTTCATGAAATGTCTAGAAAAGATGGCAGCATCTGGAGAGAAGGAACTTGGAATGTCATGCTAGTAGATGTGCAGTTTATTTCACTAAGACTCAAAACCAATCATTGATAGATTTTAATTCAAATATTAGTCTGCATAATTTGTGTTTCAGAACTACCATTGAAAGTTTAAATATAGAAAGAATGATGACCTTGAGATGAGCATTGAGATGTTGCACATTTCTTCCACTTTTAATTTCTGGTTTCTTCTCATGTGTCTACTTTTTTTTTTAGACAGTTTTCCTATGTAGTCCAGGCTTGCCTTGAACTAACTGCAATCCTCCTGCTTCAGCCTCCTGAGTTCTCAGGTTACAGGTGTACATTACAATGCCTACTTTAATTAAATCAAGAGAACTGCCTTTCTTGGCATTTTCTAGTTTTCTTTAGGATTTCCATATTCTCAGAAGTTTTCAGCCCATTGCGAAACTTTTTTAAACATAAAAGGTCTAAACTGAAGATGAAAGAAAGAACCTAAATCTATCAAAATCAGTGATTTCCCTGAAGGTTGCTGTAAAAAGGGCTGACTGCTTTCCCGAGCCTTGCTAGATGCTGAGTAAAAGTACTGATATCTTCACAAGAGAGAAGATATAAAAGTGTTACCTAAAATTGCTGGGTGGCTATAAAGAAAATAAATGACTCTATTACTTTGAAATGTAAGCAAACCTCGACACTAAAGCCCTAGGCAACGCATGAAGCCATCCTCTATTAATGAATGGGAGTTTGATGACTTCTCCTTAGGTAGCATACGGAGGAACAGCAGTGTTATTGTCTGGAAAATATTTAGATGCTCGTTGTTGATGTGAAGCAGAGAGGCGCAATGGTGTGGTGTGGTCCCTCCCCCCCTTTCTATCGCTGTGTGATTTCACCTATGTGTATGGCACATGGTGCAGTGCAGCGTCTACCCTTTGCCAGTGGAAAAGCTTTACCTATAGCAGAAAGCGTGATATTCCAGAGGTCAAATATTTTTATGTGTCTTCTATGCCGCCTCATCTGAGCATTCCTTTTACTTTCAGCAGCTCATGTTTATTCATTCAGTCCTAGATCACTGGTGACACCATAGAGACAAACGTCAGTGCTGGTTGCTTGGGACTGAGTGTGATTAACTCTTTTAGATGGGAGAAGAGATGGATGTGATCTGTGACTCGGCAGGTAGAGGCGCCTGGCTGGTCCTGACCTGGGGCCTTGGAGTAGGTTCTGAAAAAAGGAGGCCTGGAGCGGCAGAGAGACAAACTCCCTGTGAGCAAGCGTAGCTGCCTCCCTCTGCCATCTGAATGGAAGGCAAGAGGAGCAAATAGATGGAGAAAAAAGCCACACAGGAAAGTTTCTCAAGGTGGTGAAAAATTAAATTTCATTTTCCTGAGTCAGATCTCAGTTATAATTTAACACTGAACTGACTGATATTGGGTGAACTCTTAGACTCTACTTAAGTACAAAATGCAAAAAAAAAAAAAAAAAGAAGAAAAAATGAGAGGGATTCATGGACATAAAATAGTGTGACAAGCAATTACTGAGTATATTTTTATTGCATATAATTATTATTTCACTAGTACTATTATGTTTAATAGTGTTGTTACTGAGGATAAAAAGGGGATGTATAGCAAGATGAGGACAAAAGTATTTCTGTAAAGAATAGGACAGCAGGGGACAGGGATATAGCTCAGCAGCACAAGTGCCTGCCTGGCAAGCACAAGGTCCTGACTTCAATTTCCGGTACCAAAAAAAAGGGAAAAAAGGAAAAGAAAATAGGACTCCATAAGTGCCGTGTGTTTCAATTGCCAAGGGAATATTAGCTGGAAGCCTCAGCTGAGACATTCACCAAAACACACACACACACGCACCCACACACCTCTATCCATTTATTAAAGAAAATAGTCAGATGAGTTCAATTCAATAAAATTTAGTTGAGGAAAAAAAGACTCTGGAACTCTGTGGCATTCTGCACTTTGGTTTCAGGATGTCTCACCCTATCACATGTACAGGTCCTATTTGTAATCTGAGAAGAGGAAGTGATGTACAAAAATATCCTGCTTGTCTGCCATCTGGATTTGACTTCTAGGAACATAACTTGGCAGTTATCAATCTGAAATTGGAAACTGGCTTAGAAAAAATTGGAAACTGGCTGCTTGACTACTGGAGACTCAGTTGTTCAGCTGCAAGCATATATTCCAAGTCAGTTTACAATTTGGTTTACACATCTAGTGTCCCTTTGGGTCAAACTTTATCACCCAACTGTGGAGACAGACTTGAGATAAATATAATTCTGATTAGCATACTGGAATCTGCATTGTAACATGCAGAAGTTTTGGAGATTTGGGACTGGACACTATTTCAGTGTCCACTCAGAATTTAACACAGAACTGAGGGGCTAAGCAGCTCCATCGCGTGAGAACTCTCATCAAAAGCACCTGAAATCGGGGACTGCGGATCACTATCTGACACATTTGTAACTCATCATCTTCGCTCAGTGGACCATTGCTCCCCTTGTGTCACTCAAGGTTCAATGACAGACCTTCTATAACACCATCTTATTTCTAGTGGTCTTTTCTCATCTCCTGGGGATAGAAGTTGCCCAAGAGGTTCAGTATCCACATGCTTTCCCAAATTAATTTAAACCAGCAGGCCATAATCTCATAAGAATTACAGTGTCACAGTTTCCACCTAGGTGGAAAACCGTGGTGCGGAATGTAATGCATGATTTGTGGTTAGCATTTGTCTTTAGAAAATTGGTGAGTTACTGTTTTGGGGGCAGGCAGACCTGGAATGCCTGATTGTTGATCTGCAGAGACATGGGGTTCTACCCATATAGTTTCCATACCTCAAAGGCGATATTGGCTGTCTTTTTTTTTTTTTTTTAACTGTCAGGAGACTGGCTGAAAACCTCTAGTTTATGCTGTTTGCTGTTATCTTCCAGGCAGATGGAGCCCGGAGTCTATAGAAGAACCCCACTCCTTCTGCACCACACACAGGGGTCCGCAGCGTGGAGATATAGGCATGTTGGCTGCCTTATCTCATTTCTAAGTATAAGAAGGTTACCGACAGCTTTAACACTTTCTTTCTGTTTTAACTGTACTTTGTGAATCTGGCTTTCAGTGGAAATGCTCACTTATTATTAGACTAAAGGACCTAGCTTAGGTTTAGCCTTGGAGGAAGGAAGTTGCACAATATTCTCTATAAGTGCTTCCAGAGACCCCGAGGGACACTAGAAATTGTTTTCCTTTTTATAACTGACTGTGAGCTACCGTTATTAAGGAGTGTTGTGGCCGGGGGGGGGGGTTGAGGGGATTAGTCCTGTCTGTGACCTGGAATTTGAAACCTGGGCTCACATGTCTTCTGCAGTCTTGAAAATTAGCAAGATGGTACTTAGATCCTTCACCTGCCCTTTGTCCTCAGAAAGATCACAGGGGACCAGGGCTTTTGCCTCCCTTCCTTTTATAACAAAGATGCCATCAAAATCTAACCTCTTTAATTCACAACTTAAGGGAATTACACGTGCAGTCTATGTATAGCTCTTAACTCCACTCCTATGGCAACCAAAATGGAACAGAATAAGTCCTCTTCCTGAAGGAGTCCAAGTTGAAAATTTCAAAGTAGTTGAGAGGTTTTGAAGGACATGGTATATGTTCCACTGGAGGGAAACATTTGGTTTGCAAGTAGCCAAGAATGTCTACAAAGGCATAGGAGAAGAAAACAAAAAAACAGATAAACTATTTACTAAGTACCTGACTTCAAACAGGTACACTCAAATATAATATTTCATATGACAAGAAATCTAGAGAGCAGATATTATCCTTTTTAAAATAAAACATTTTAGTTTTTTTGTTTAACTGTAGAATTGCATGCAAGATGACACGTATCCAGCACCCACTTCCCTCCAGAAGCAGAAATTCACAAGCTTGTATTACACTGTGCCACTGTGCATATGAGAATATGAACATTGGTAAAACCAAGATGCAGGACAAACACCTCAGATATCATACCCACCTTTCTTCCATACTTATTACCTCTTGGCAACTAACAATTCTTTCACTATTTTTATTATTTTGTCCTTTTCCATTTATATAACATTCTCAGAATGTCATCAAATGATTTGTCATCTTTTAGGGATTGGCCTTTTTCACTCAGTTTTATTCTCTAGAGATGCATCCAAATTGCTGATTATATCAATAATTCTTTTCTTCTTAATTTCTGCATAGTATCCATGCTTTGGTTGCATCATGCTTTAATCATTTACTTATTAAAATGTAGATTGGTCATTTCCTATTTTAGACTATCACTAATAAATCTACTCCAAACATTTATGTATATGCATTTTTTTGTGATCACAAGTTTTTACTTGTCTGAGATAAATAGCTGGAAATATAATTGCTGGATTATATGATAAGCAGTTACATATTTAATATTGTTAAGAAAACAACAGAATGCTTTCTAGAGTGACTGTTCCCATCAAAATGTTGAGTGATTCCGTTTTCAACATTCTTGTCAGAACTTGGTATTGTCAATATGTTTTGAAGAGATTTTTATTGGTATATTTTTGCAGCAAATAATGATTACATCTGCCTTGGGGAATTTAGTACAAGTTCATAGCACATCTTAATTAGTTTTTGTCCCATTCTCCTCCCCTCCCTGCCCCTTCCCTCCATCTCTTGGTCCTCTTCCCTTTTGCAAGGCCCTTTTCCCTATTTCTTATTGTTATGGTTTGTGTCTGGATGTCCCCACAAAGCCTCATGCAGTCATGCGGGACAGGCTTTTCAGAGGTAGTTGAATCTAGAGTTTGATTGATTCATGGTCCAATGCTGGGATTAAGGGTGTGCATGCTACACCCGCCTTAGGGTGGGCAGCCTGCATACAAATAGAAGAGACAGATAGGCTTGCCCTCCTCTTTCATAGCTTTTGCTGTTTCCACCACCATGAACGGTTGCCCCTCTGCCATGTGCCACCCTGCCTTGGAGCCAGCTGGTTATGGACTGAACCTCTACAAACTGTGAGCCAAATAAACCTTTCCTCCTTTAAGTTTGGGTGTTGGGCATTTTGTCTCAGCAACGAGAAGAGTAACTAAGACACTTATCTTCTATTTTTCTCTTTAATTTGTTTTACTCATTTTTATAGTTAAGTTACTTCTCCATTGCCTCATGATGTTGATCATAATTCATGTGTTTATCTGAAATCCATATATCCCTTTTGGTGAATATTTTGCCTAATTTCTAATTGGACATTTTTTTTTCCTATTAAGTTTTGAGAAATCTTTGTACACTAGATTTTAGATTTTTTTCAGATATATGGTTTGTACATGTCTTCTAGTCTGTAGCTTGTCATCTTATCCTCATAACAAGGTTTTCAAAGAATAAGAGTGTTTATTGTTGATGAAGTCTGAATTTTAATTTTTTTGTTTTTGTTGCCAACTCTAAGAATTCTCTGGCACTCTTTCTTGAAGATTTTTCTCTTGCACTACTTTTTAAGTTACAAAATTTTATATTCTACACTTAAGTGCATGATTCATTTTTTGTTGATCTTTCTACACGGTATGGTGTTTAAGTACAGAGGTTTTTTTTTTTTTTCTTTGTCTATGGAATTGTTCCAGCATTATTGAAAAATCTCCACTACCTCTATTGAATTGTTTTTTCACTTTTTCCTAAAGCACTTGAGTATATTTGAAATTGTCTATTTCTAGATTTTCTTTTTGTATCTCTGAGATATTTGTATGTATGATATCACACATTCCCAGTTGCTCTAGTCATGTGATAAGTATCCTTCTCATTTTGTTTTCCTCAACCAAAATTATTTAACCTGTTTTAGATTTTCACTTTTTTGTGTAAATTTTACAATAGCCTTATATCTATAAAAAATTTGCTGAAATTTTGATAGGAATTGTGCTGAAACTGAATCAGTATTAAAATTAGTGTGTATAATTTGTCAGATTGTCCAATTCTGAACTTGATCTTGGTCAAAAGAGAAGTGATCAAATTGTCCCATCCTGAACAAAGATTTCCCTTCCTATTTATTTAGATATTTTTATTTTGTTCATCAGTGGGCTATGGCTTTCAAGATCCAAGTGCTTTCTATCTTTTTTTATATTTATATCTACATATTGTATTTAACTTATTGATCAATTGAAAATTTATTTTATTTTTAATGTTAGTGCTCATATGTTATGTTGTACATAACTGATTTTTTGTATATTTTGCTTATATCTTATTTCCTTGCTTATATTATTTTTTATTTTAAAGGTACTTTTTAATGTCAGGGCATATTATGTGTGTAATTTACAAATAGGTAGATTTAAGTCTTATTATCCTACCTTTTATGTGCCACATTTACTTTTTCTTGCCTTTCTTGCAGAAGTTAGAACTTCCAGTATTATGGTGAGTGAGAGGATGAAAGGTGGCATCCTTTCCTTGTATCCAAACTGAGGAGAAACTTTTCAGTCTCAAGCTAATAAGTCTAAGACTACATGTAGATTTTCCATGGGAAATTTTCATCAAGTCAAGGACATTCCACTCTATTGCCACTGTTCTGAGAATTTTTATCATAAGTAGGTATTGTGTTATATTGATTGTTTTTGTACATTGATTAGACATGATCATGCCCTTTTTTCAGATTCTTAAAATGATGAATTATATTGATTTTCAAATTTTGAACCAGGGCTGCATTCTTGGAAGAAATATCATTTGTTCATGGTGTATATTGCTTTTTATTAATTGATAGATTCTATTTGTTAGTATTGTAAAAAGTGCTTGCATCTAGATTCATAAGGACAATGCTCTCAAATTCTTTTTCTCTCCTTTTCTCTTCATTTTGTCTTATATTTGACTGTAATACAAGAGTGATTGATTTTTGTAAGATAGATTAGAAAATTTCTGGAAGACAATGTATGGATTTGATGTTATTTCTTCTTTAAATTGTTAATAGAATTTACTAGTAATATCATCACTGCATAATATTTTTGGGGAGTTTTTAAATTACAAGTTTAATTCTTTAGTAATCATAGGTCTAGAGAAAACATCTACTTTTATATACTGAGAGTTGTGTAGCAGTTAGTGCTACGTATTTTTATCTAAGTAATCGAATTTAAAAGTGTAGAGATATTTATACTAGTTCCTCATTATCCTTTTAATGTCTGCTGGTTTTGTGTGTGGTTTATAGTAATGTTCCCTTTTCATTCCTGTACAGGTAATTTATATTAGTTCTTTAATTTTGCTTTGTCATTACTGCTACATATTTGCCAATTTAATTGGTCTTTTCCAACAATCATCTTTTTAATTGACCTTTATATATTTTTCTACTTTGAATATATTTCTGTTCTTTATCGTACTATTTCCAATTTGTATTGTGATATTTTGATTTTTTTAAATCCTCAACTTGTCCAATTTACGTTTTAGTTTCCTTTGGGACATTTTTGATTCATGTATTGATTTATTTACACATTGCATCATTTCTAAGTATTTGGGTATTTTCTCATGGTCTCTCTGTTATCGATTTCTAGTTACATCCTGTTGTCAGAGAACACACTGTAGGACTTCAGTGGTTGACTGCGTGTGTCCACTGTGAGCAGCGCAGTCGCGGTAATTGAACAAGGGAGGCAAAAGCAGCGTCAGAGAGGTGGAGCCTGAAAAAGGTGCCTCCAGCTGTTGCTGAGTTTGATCGTGGAAGGAGAATACAAGCTCAGGATTGCAGGCAACCTCCAGAAGCAGGAAAAAGAAAAGAAAAGTGTTCTTGTCCAGTGCTACCATAAGGAGTGCAGCCTTGCCAATGCTCTAATGTTGAGCCAGCAATGCCATTCTGGGCATCTGCCTTCCATAAATATAAAGTAAAAATGTTGGTCATTGTAAGCCACTAAGTTTGTGCTAATTTATACAGCTGTGATAAGGATCTGATAGAGTATATGTTGTTTCCTTTTTTCGTATTGAGATTTACTTAGTTCTTGGTGTGATGAGTTATTTCCAGTTGAAATTTGGACATCTAGGATATCACTTTATTAGATTCTGGATTGCATTTGGTTCTTTTGTTTTACCTGGCCTTTTACATCACCACACAACCAGGAGATGTATGGATATTGCCAGGTGAGGTTGGATTCCCAGCTCTCCGCATGGTCTCTGGAGGGCACTAGAGGGCGGGTGAAATGTACCTCATTGCTTCTGCGATTTTGAATTCCCCAGAGTATTTCATTACTTTTTTTTTCTCATGTGACCTTAATTTACAATCTAGGGATTGGCATCCTTATCACCAGACTTTCTACCCGGTCTTCTAAAATGCCACTCCAGCATGGAGGGAGAGAAGTTCTGTGTCAGTGCACGATGTGGCTGGAAGTCCAGGGCTCCCACTTGGACTCCACTTGTAGCCAAATAGGAGTGGTGTATTATTCCCTAGCAGGGACGGAAAACGTGGTGTTTACTCAGCCTCCAACCACAGGGGAGTAGTTCGGGATGCTTCACACAGTTTGATGAGAGTGGAAATCAGGGCTCTCTGTTCAGTCTCTGTGGAATGGATGGTGAGGGCCAACAAAATGATTATATGCTGTTTGGCTAGCATAAAGTAGTTAGTGTCTAAAATCCCTCCTTATGGACTCCCTTTTCTGATTCTTTGGATGTGGAAAAGACACTTTTTGTCTACGTCTTGTGGTGTTTCTTGGCTCTCAGCTTCTTCTATACATTTCTGGGTTATGTGAAGCAAAAATAGCATTTAAGGAATTGACAGCATGCTATCACTTATATACTGAAATCTCCACATGGTATTCCTTCTCTCTACTTTTAAGTATTCTTAGTTCATTCCAGGATATTTTTCTCATTAGAAAGAATAAACTAATATATTGAATTAGTTTGTTTTATGTTGCTATAACAATGCACCTAAAGCCAGATAATTTAAAAAGTAGAAGAGCTTTATTTGGTAATTGATTCTGATAGCGAGAATGTCTAATCAGCGTGATGCCAGCTGATAAGGCCCTCTGGGGTAAAGATCACAGGCTGGTAGAGAAAATGAAAGAAAGCCAGCCACATACAGAAGCGGCCAAGCATGTGGGGTGTCCTCACTTTATATCAACCCACTCTGATGAGATCTAACTGCTCTTGTGAGACCCAACCCTCTCCAAAAGACCAGTCTTATTCACCCATCATGGTGCAGCAGGTGCCACATTTTAAATGTTCTGACATCTCAATACTATCAAGCAGGGAGCAGGGGTTCAGGCTTCCACATGAACTTTTAGGGGACAGACCATATATAACCCATACCAAGTATGTTCATCCATCTTCCTAGACTCAAAGATCTTGCTATGATCCTTGTACCCCTGAATAATGTGAGGAACAACGAAGTTGAGTAATTCACTAAAACTTGCACATTTATTTATTCAGTAGACCTGACTTTGAATTCAATGCCCCTTCCCATTTTCCCACCTTCAATAATTAGAATGGTTGAGTCAAATAATTTAATGTCTTAAGTGCTAGCTTAAGAATGTAGTCTTGGGCCAGTGATATAGCTCAGCAGCATAAGCACCTGCCTGGCAAGCGTGAGGTCCTGAGTTCGGTTCCCAGTACCCACATAAAGAAAAAAAAAAGAATTTAGACTTATTCTAAAGACAACATTCAACATTCAGTAACCTTTAGGAAGGCCAAGAAAGGTATGTGACCAAGTCATCTGAGTGAGATTTTTCTTTTTTAAATGGGACCTAATCCTATTTATAAATCTAAGGCATTTTATCTTCAGTACATGATCATATAATCCCTTCTGAAGACTGGCTATCTTTTGAGCTGAATAACTATTTTTGATTCCTGCTTCTAATTCTCACTGGCATTTCTAAAACCTCAAAGTAGACCAAGCGGAGGAAGAAGTCTGCACCTTGTCAGGTTACGGACGGTCTTGGGGAGAGGTTGTGTGAGGAGAGTGTCAAGGCGTATTTTGACAGAATTGCCAAATCAGAACAATTTTAAAAATACATATTTACCCAGTCTACTTTCACATAGCAGCTGTAGCTGCCTCTTGAAAGAGCCAGCATGCATCAATCTCACAGAATCCAGCTTCCTTTTGCTTATTGGTTTGAAGAGAATAAATATATGTATGTATGTGTTTATACCGAAAACACAGATCTCAAACGGAATTAAAACCACTGCGTATCAACTAGATCTTGACAAGCAGAAAATCACAAGTTTATTTTTCCTTTCTTTTATACATTTTTCCCAAAATTTATGTGAAATGACTTTATTCAGGTAAGAACATTTAAGTATTAGCTTAAAGAAGATAGATTTATTCTAAAGAGAATCCACAAACATTGAAGAATTTTTAGAAGACCCAAGAAAGGCATGTTACCGAGTCATTTGAAATAATATAATAAAAAGTATATTAAGTTAAATCAATAAGTAAGAATTATTGCAAACCTACTATGTGCTTGGTTGTATAACAGGGTGTAAACTCTTCTTGTCTTTATCCCTTGAGATCTATTTCAGTTTTATCTTCCCCTCTATTCAATCCTACCCACCAACGTTCAACAGAGAGCATTCTTTCCTACTCACTGAGCAGATTCTGGCCAAATGGCCAAGTTATGTTCACTTCTTTCTTTATTTGGAAGTGTCCACGTACATGTTCTGTTCTTTTTCACTTTAGTCCAAAAATGAGGTACGGCTCTCTCTGCCTCAAGGCTAATTTATGCATCTGGGAACTTGCTTCCCTTCCCGTCCTCGGCACAGGATCGTCATGTCCTAAGTGTACGGTATAGGAGTCGCCTCAGCTGTGTTTGCACCATGTCTGTGTGTGTGTGTGTGTGTGTGTGTGTGTGTGTGTGTGTGTGCGTGCTTCATTTAAGGTTATTATGCAGATTGTATTCAAGTTGTTGATATTTACAGAAATTAAGTAACTTTAAAAAATTCTAGAGATGTCTACACTACACAAAAGCTAGATACTTATTTTAGTTATGATGTCTCAAATATTTATTTGTCTTTCTCACAAGGCCCAGTATATAAAGTTCACTTTCATTGTAAAAACAAAATATAAAAAACAACAGCAACAATAACAGAAAGGCAAAGGCCCTCTGCTTAGCCTTCTTTTTTTCATACATTAGGTGTACTTTCTCTTACCCTGTTTGTGTTCTCAGAAGTACTGCACACTCTTCTCCTCCCACCTTCCCATACAACATCTTACTTTAGTGGCTAGCATCAGTTTTCTGGACCCTGCCTCTGCAATGTTCTCCTCTCCTCTGGGAAATGCTGCGCTAATCTGTCTTTCCTGGCATTAAGGTTCCTTGGTCTTCTCTCCTTTCTGACCTCTAGCCAATGTATTTCTTGCTTTGCTTTTCCCCACACTTTTAATTTTAATTATTGGTCAAGTTCTTTCTTGTGCATCAGCATCATCTCTGCAGTATTTTTTGAAGGACTTCTCTCCATCTCTTTAGACTCTGGTTGATTGAGTCTAATGTCAAGGATCTTACACCATAAAAATGAGAATCAAAGCAGTATCACAAACCTGATTTCTTAAGAACTGAATACGATTTCAGTTTTAACCCTCTGTTCCATTATGGTAGGCTCACAATCTCTGGTATTTTTGGCTTCCCCTTTTTACTCTGAGATTTAGTCTAGGATTGGGATGTTTACCTATAACTGTACTGACATCCACTGAGATGTGTACTAACCCATCCGGGCTTAGACATCAGCCCTACAAATTGCTGCACATAATCCCTGTGCCTGCCTGCAAGCACCCAGTGTCCTGGTTGCTCTCTGAAATCCCTGTGCATGGCTGAGCATGTAGAATTGCAATCATGGCTCCACACCACAAAGGAGTGGTGCACAGCACTTCTGTGGCTTCTCTATCTACACAGTCATTCCAGACTGTATTTCCTTGAAAGTACAGAGAAGCTGGGTATATGGGAGATACGATGGTGCTACTATTCTTCTGGTATTCAAGTGACTTTCTCTTCTCCTGCAAATCAGCAAAAACAGGCTTTCCTTTTCCGATTCTTGTTTCGAATTGTTTTCTTGAGTGAATGATCATAGAATAGCCAATCTAATTGAATGGGAGAAAAAGAGAATATATCAGAGAAGAAACTGAAATAATGAGATTTCTGAAATTTAAATAGCTTTAGAGAAGCAACACAGAGAGCCAATGCTCTACGTTTCCTCCCTTACTTGTTTTGTAAATTGTTATCATTTTCTCCATTAAAATTATGACTACCATACTTTTGTCTCTGGTATAACATGTCTTGCAAACATCTGGCTCTGATTTCCATTTTTCTGTTAGGCATTTACACTTTTACATTTTTCTGTTAGGGATTTGACTTCCATACCTCAAACTCAATGTATCCAATATGCAACTATTGACACAAGCAAAAATTTTTATTCTTCTTCCATTCCCAGTCTTGAAAAGTGGCATTAATAAGTGATCTAACTGCCATTTGAGCTAAGAAACTTTATGTTATTTTTTTATCCCACAACTCTATAATCAGTTGCTAAATGTCATAGATTCCATGAATTTTTTAAATTGATGCTGTTTATTCCGTATATTAACTACTAACTGCCCTCTCACAGTGAGGATAGTATCCCATGTAATTTGACAAACATGATCCCAATTGATCAGCATAAAGACTCTGTGAAGCAGGAAACAGAAATATTGTTATCTCCGCATAACAGATTGGGCACTCAAAGAACAGAAATGCCTAAGCTAACAATAAATCAACAAAATATTTCAACTCCTTGCCCTTTCTCTTGTGCTTCTTGGGTTCTTTACTCATTACACAAATAACTCAAAGATACTTAGACTTGAAAAATTTAGGACAATTTCATCATATTTCTTCAAATCTCTTGAATTCACCAGATTTCTCACTTCTCTAGATGTCCTAGTAGCCTATGGGTAGACCTCATGTGTAAGCACCTCGTTGCTCTCCCCATCTCAGTAGCAAACTACTCTTCTACCTCTAGAATGGTAAAATGTCTAACAATGTTATATTGTTATCTCATTTATCTTCCATTTAGATAATTTGAAATGAAAGCTTAAAGAGAAATCAATTTATTTTATGTGAATTTGTTAAATAAAAACCATAAATCTTCCTTCTTTAGTCGGAGGCATTCTATCCTTGCTTCTGTGCCTGCCACATCTCTGCTCCTGTTGTTTCCTTAACTCCTGAGAAATTTCAACTACAGGAAAAGCAGTGCAGCCAGATAGATGCTCATGAGCAGGTGAGTTTCTGTCCCCTTGTGTAACCAGCTCCTCTTGACACTATATGGGCTGAAAATTTGTCCTGAGGAAATGAACGAACATATACAGCATACTCCAGGGGCAAATAAGCAGCAGAAGAAAGAACAGGGTTCTAATTTTGTGTGTTACATCCTTCCTATGTGCTTGGTGGGCTTTACACCTTGACCCAGTTTGGGATAAGTTTAGTCCTGACCAAAAGATTTTTAAAAAGTATGTTCTCTTTTGAAAATCTGAAGGAGTTTATCAGTAATGAAACAAGCAGTTTGGTAGATGTTACAAGAAGGAAATAACTGGTTTATAAAGTATTGAGTTGTAGATGAAGGAAACCAATGGGCCCTTTACACTCTAGGTAAATACATTGTAAAGAAGAAAATTAAAGGTTATTCCAAACTGAATTAAACATTAAAAGCAAGAGACCAAGTAGAGCTGTGTTTAAATAATCTCCATGCTCAGCCATTAGAGATAAAGTTGTATTGTATTCTTGACAATAAGTCATTGACCAGAGGAATTTCCATTGCTTTTTTTTTAATTAAGATTGATTCATAAACGAAAACTATAACACATAGGAACTGTGCTAAAATACCAGCACCTGCGAATGTACCATCTCTTACAGTCTTCATAGAGAATGTTATCTAAAAGGACATATTTTGGTTTCAGTCAGAAAAACGTACTTACTTATACATACTAGAGAAAAGATGAGGTCTAGAAGTAGCTAATAAAAAGACAGTGGTAGAAATCTCAATTCTGTCAGCAGTGCAGAGGCCAAAATAAATGACTGTGGAACTCTAAACAAACTGAAAGCCAAATCGAATTTGGAGGCTGAGAATATTGGGATCTATTTGCAGCTCAGCCGCTCAGTCCCAGACCGCAGGCAGATCACATAAGCTCATCATTTGTAGGGGACCGACATTAACTAAGAGAGCACCATATCGTGGCTACATAAAGGGTCACAGAATCTATTCCAAAACTTCCTCTCTCTCACCTCATCCTTCTCTGACCTCTCACATTCTTCACCATCCTCCCCACTATCTTTGCTGAGCAGTTGCTCTTTTCTCCCTTGCTCACAGAGGTGGAATATTTTACTGCTATTGAATCCTAGAGCCCGATGATGCCATCCTTGTTTCCTCTGAAGGTGTCTGATGCTGCTATTTCTTACAGCAGTGTCCAGATTACACACAATGTCACTGTATTGACTTTAATTTTCCTTGGTGAAACTTTCCCTGAATTCCCAGGCTACTGCACATTTTTTGTATCTTGAAAGACTTATATTTACTACACCCTTACTGTGCTTCTCTCACTGCATTTCTTTAATTTGTACAGACAACACACTCCCCACATCTTTATAATGAAAATATAATGAAATGGTGGTGTGAAACTGAATAATAAAGAGGCTAACAAGACTCAGAAAAAAAAAAGCTGGGTAATAGGCAGTAACTTCAACTAAATCCTTCCTCAGGAGGTAACAGTTTTATCCACCCACAACCCACAAAGCACTGTTTTGAAGCAATCAGTACCATTTCTTTCTTGGCTGGAAAATGGCGGTATTGCTCCAAGTCAAACCAGCACCAGAAATCAACATTTCTGGAGTTGACTGTTACAAAGACAACATAAGCTCAGTTGGCTGGATATTCAATTCTGCCAGACCTAGGAGCAGCAAGAGGAATTACATTCCCAGTACCAGAATCTCCTTGGATTTGGATCATTACTCTGCCATTAGCCATCCATTCATCTTGTCAAGCTGGGAAGACATGCTTTAAAAACTGAAAAAAGAAGAATAAGAAACCATGCCTGTGGCATGTGGAAGAGAAGATGAAGATCCAGAGCATTTGAACAGACAGACTGCAATTCCCAGCAGCTCAATGACACAAGTAAGAAATAGATCATGAGTTTAGACGCAACCAGTGTACATGTGAATAAAAGTCAGAGATCAATGCCTACATCTCCTAGTCTGGGAAGCATTTGGTGTTTGTCTAAACCTAGTCTAATTCTAATTCTGTCTTACTTTCCTGGAAGCAGAAGTTTCCTCGGGCCTGTGTGTCTTAGTTACTTCTTTATTGCTGGGACAAAATATTTGACATCCACAAGTTAAAGGAGGAAAGGCTTATTTTAGCTCACAGTCTGTAGAGGTATCAGTCCATGATGGGCTGGCTCCAAGGCAGGGCAGCGTGGCAGAGGAACATTGTAGAGGAGAAACAGTCCATGGCAGGGTAGTCAGGAGGTAGCAAAGCAGCAGCGGTGAGCTTCCTTTTCCCTTTTGTTCCATTCAGGCTACAAGCCTATCGATTGGTATTACCCACACTCAGGGTGAGCCTTCCCATTATCCACAACCAGAGCTATGCTAAACCAATCAGTGGACTAATTTAGTACCACACACCCTTAATCCAAGTACCACACACATTAGATCCAAGCAGCTCCAAAATGCTCCACCGATGAGCACATGAGGTTCTGGGAGGACATCTAGATATAAGCCATAACACCATGTTACTAAGGTTTGCATGACTGTGACAAAAGGAGGGAAGGTGTATTGTAGCTCACAGTTTCAAAGGGTACAGTCTATGGTTAGCTGGCTCCATTGCTTTCACAGTAAGGCAGAAATATCATGGTGGAAGGATATGGTGGAACAAAACTGCTCACCCCCTGGCAGCTGGAAGAATGTGCAGAGAGAAAGAGAGAGAGAGGGAGATAGGGAGAGAGAGAGCAGGAGGGAGAGAAAATGTATTGGTTGGTTCCCTTCTGATGTTCTTTTTCTCTCTTAGCCTCACACTATTGACTGGTCTCACTCCACATTTAGTGTGGATATACTCCTCAGTTTGTTGTCCCACATGTGAGTTTTCTTTGGAAGTACTGACAAAAGCACAATAAGAAGTGTGCTTTAGTGATTTTCCAGGAATTCTAAACATAGTCAAATTAAGAATAAGTTCAACCAACACAAAACATAAGGATCAGCAGATTAAAGTAGTTTATCTGTAAATGTTAAAGGTCTTTGCTGAAAGGACTTTCTTATTTTGGTCTTCATCCTCTTGCTTAGCATGGAATCAGACACAAGGCATACATGTATATTGAATTAATGATGCATAGATGTCTAAACTGATGGACACAGTGGATGCGTGGAAGCCAAAAAGATTGCATACTCTTTGTCATTCCCAATAGGACCTTTTCTTTCATCTTCCTTTTTTTGTTCTGTTCTTTTTTTCTAGATACCAAAGAATGGAGACTAAGAATATATTGCTTCCCTGGTACTTTAGAAGTACACACCTTGTTGATATCTTCCAGTAGACAAGACAAAGTTAAATTTGATAATGGATGATATCAGGGGGAATTTGGCTTCAGTAGTAGATGGAAGGTGAATCCTATCATCCTAAAAGAAAACACACACACACACAAGCATGTTCACACCCCCCTCACATCTTACTATCTGTTAGCACTAGAAGAGACCACTAGAAAACTAGTCCTTTGTTCTTAGAGCAGTGATGGCGAATCTTTTAGAAACCAAGTGCCCAAACCACAACTCAGAACCCACTTATTTATCAAAAAGTGCCAACACTGCAAGTTAACATGAATACTGAGATTTTAATTTAGAAAAAACAACTGTTATACGAAGCTTGGCTGCTGGGGTGACTTGGTTCAAGCGCTGACAGAGCAGCCTCCGCGTGCCGCTGCGGCAACATGCCATAGGTTCACCCCTGCCTTAAGAGTCTTGGTTTGTAACATGAAATATTGACAGGTTCTCTTCAAGGGCAGACTAGAATGCAGGACGTTTGGTGATAGATAGGGAAGGCAGAGGCTCTGAGCATGTGGAGACAGACATGCAGAGACCACACAGGTCAGAACTCCTGCACTTAGTCGAGCAAAAGTGTCTCCAGGTACTGTGCTGAGCAGTTATCACGTGTAAATGTACTCCTTCCAATAACACTGTGAGGAAAGTATGATTGCTGTTACATCATGCCAAGGAAGGTTGCAAGAAAGTGCAGTCATTCTTCAAGAAAGGTACTAAATGAAGGATCTGGGAATTAAACTCAGGCTATCAGCATGTCATTTATTAAAATAAATAGTGAGATAGAAATTTTTACTTCACCCTTCTAACCAATGAACTAGGCTTGCCTCCAGTTCCAAAAATAAAAAAAGCAATATTGTTGAATTGTTTCAATAAGCCAGTCAGTGATACATACACGTGCAGGTGGATACCTAACATAGATACAAAAATATTTTTCTCTTAGACTCTCCCCACCTGGACTATGTCTCCCTGTTCATTTCCATCTCCAACTCTATAGTCCTAGGTTCCTCAAAGACAAATAGAACACATAAAATTGGAAAGCTATTGAATATTAAAAATAATTGGAGCCTCAGACCTGTAGAGCTTTGGTTCTTGAATGTTAGAGACTATTTTGTCAGAAAATCATGGGGCTGTTGTTCAGGTATTGTAACATCCATGCAAAGCACTGTAACTAACCAGCTGTAGCTTTACTTATTTGTGCTGTACTCCTCAGTCATAAAATGAAGATTTTAATACTATGCTATATGAGTTTTCTTTATTTTTCTAAAATTCTCACATTTTCTTTTTTATTAATAAACAAAAGTGAGTGAAATGCTAAATGATAAAATTATATATATATATATATATATATATTTAAGCGTTATCAAATGAACATTATTTTTCACAAGGTTTCATATACTTGTTGCTATGGCTTATGTTTAGATGTCCCATCAGGGCCTCATGCTCTCATAGGTGGGGATTTTTGGCACAGGTTGGATGGTCACGTGCTACTGGGATTAAGGGAGTATGGTTCTAAATTAGTCCACTGATTGGAATTAGCACAGTTCTGGGTGTAGCTGAATGGATTTACTGAAGAAAAAAGCCCCACTCTGGGTGCAGGTGGCACCACCCAATAGGCTGGTAGCCTGGATGAATAAAAGGGAAAGGGAGACTTGCTGCCCACTGCTTCCTGCCTTCTGCTTGCCACTCCATGAACTGTTTGTCATCTTCAATGTCCCTTTGCCATGTCGCCCTGTTTTGGAACCTGCTGACTATAGTCTAAAGCCTCTATGAACTGTGAGTTGAAATAAACCTTTCTTCCTTTAATTTGTGGGTGTCATTTATTTTGTTCCAGGAATGAGGAAAGAATTAAGACACTGGTCAAAAGTTTTGGTTGTTCCTCTTCAAAAGTTCTAATGTGGGGCCGGTGAGATGGCTCAGCGGCATAAGCGCCTGCCTTGCAAGCGCGAGGGCCCGAGTTTGACTCCCGGATCCCACATATGAAAAAGGGGCCGGTGATATCGCTCAGCGGCAGGGGTGCCTGTTGGCAGGCGAGGTCCTGAGGTCGCCCCCCCGGTACCCACAAAAAAAAAAAGAGTTCTAGTGTGGTATATACGAAGAATGAAATAGTAGCCACAAAGAAAAGAATCAAGTCTTTTGCAAAAAAAATTGGATGGAACGAAAACATCATGTTAAGCAAAATAAGCCAGACATAGAGAGTTACATAATTCATGTTTTCTCTTATACGAGGAATCTACAAACCAAAAAATAAAAGGAGAGAAGACAGGAAAATAGAAAGCAAACTACTAGAGAGAGGAAGGGAGCTGATGGAGAGGGGCAGGAAGGAGGAGGAAGTAACTGGGGTGAAAATAAGTAAAGTATGTTATACCCATGCACCAATATACCAAATGAAACTTATTATTTTGTATTCCTAATATCCACTAATAAATTCTTAAAAAGAATTTTTTAAGAAGGGTATATTGTAAAACACTGCTTCTTTCTCTTTTCTTGAAAGTTCAGTACCCCTTTCATAGTAACCACTCATCTGCATTGTGTTTGATATGAAGTCACACCCTGGTTTATGGTTAATATGCTCCAGCTGTCACTGCCTTCCTCGTGGTTCAGTTGCATCCACAGATCTTATTTCTTCTTATTTCTTCTGTTGTAGACTGCACAGCCCATCAAATGTTAGTACATGTAAGAAAATGACTCTTCATATTAGGAGAAGCAATGCGTGTCAGGTGGAAAATCCCAGTTCTTTATGAGCAGATGCAAATCCTGAAGTCCACAATATTGATGCGCTGGTCCTTCAATATGCCTTCCAGAGTTCCAGGCGGTGAAGGCAGAGGCAAGAATTTGCTTGTTCTTGTAATGTACATTTCATTAAGGGAAGAAAACGAACACCCATATAAATAAGATAAGTTTTAGGGAAAAAAAGAGAGCCATGTAGAATTAAAACAGGGTGACTTACTAGAGAGTATGAAGAATTTGTTCAGATGGAAGATTTTAAAAGGCTTCACAGTGAATCTGAGTTAATACCTAAGTCATGAAAAAGAAGGTTGAGTGGAGAAGACACAGAGCTGATGAGTCTAGAGGGAGGTGTGTATTCGTAGTGCACGGTAGACACGAGGCTCATTCTAGGTACAAAGGTAAGTCTGAAAGTTAAAGCAGCAGGGTGGGATGATCCGAGCCCTACCTTCAAATACTGCACTCCCCCCTCGTAACCTAAGAAAGTCCACTAACACGCTTCAGAAAATTCTTGAATTTCAGGAGTAGTTATCTCATCTTTCTTGTATATTAGAATAATTACTTTCCTCCATGAAATCTCATAACCCTACTGTTTCCTCAGTAGCTTACAAGAAGTAATACTTTTTAAAAGATGTATGGATAAGAATGGCTCCTCTGAAGACTTTTAAGGGGAACAAAAGAAGAATTTACAATACAGTGATACAGAAAAAATTTCAATCAACTTCCCATGTTAATTCTTTTTTTTTTTTTTTGTGGGTACCGGGGGTCGACCTCAGGACCTCGTGCACCAGTAAGCGCCCATGCTGCTGCGCGATATCACCGGCCACTTTTTTGTATGTGGGTTCCGGGAGTTGAACTCAGGACCTCGTGCTTGCCAGGCAGGCACTTACACCACTGAGCCATCTCACCGGCCCCCATGTTAATTCTTAAAATATATTTCAGCCATTCCACACCATCATATTCTCTGGTTTTTGCTCTTACCATCTCTAAATTCTCCAGTCTTTTAGATTTTCCATTTTAATTCTTTCTCTTTCCGCAGTTTGGCACAATGCCTCTAAATTCCTCTGCTTTTGTATCACTTGACAATTCCGTGATACCCCTTAATTTCCTCTCCCAAAGTTAGATACTCAAATCTGTAATACTTAATAATCAAGGAGAAGCTAATAATTACTATGGTTCATTATCAGTGGAAGAAAGATTTGTTTTTCCTACTAAGAGCAGATTCTGGAGTCTCTACTATCTTGGGTTTTTCTAGAAAAATTGATTTTATGGCCTTTCTTTTCAATTTTTATGTTTTTATTAGAACATACTTACAGTACCTTTGAGAACTCAACTATCAATGTTTCAGTTTTTCATCTTTGTCACACTTTTCATTTATGAACACCTAGAATAACGTAACAACAGAAAATTGAGTAATGGATCATTTCAAATTAGCTAAATATAATGCAGAATCGGGAAATAATCCAGGTGCTTTATTGATTCACGTCACTCCAGGAGATAATGAACAACTTTTCTCTCCAGCTTTCCTCAGAAAACCTACTGCTCTGTTTTAATTTCATTTCAGAGCAAAAATAAGCCAGAGATACACTGAAATTATGCTTTTAAAAATAATAAAATGTATCCCATGTGAATCCTGATAAGATGTAAATCCATAGGTTACAAATTTTAACTACCTAATCAACATTTATTTTGTTCATCAATTGTGACAAAGTGAAGGAACAAAAGAGCACATTTGGGAGCATTTTTAGGAGGTTTGTAATATGTTTAAGTCAAATTCAGTGGAGCAGGGGAAATGAAAACCATTTTATTCTTCAATCAGTTATTTAATCCATTAGCTACACGTATAACATTTCAAAATATGTGAAAGTATATGAATTTGCTCTTTTATTTTTATTTATTTATTTATTTTGGGGGGGACAATTTGACACCACGTAGGCCAGGATGGCCTTGAACTTGAGATCCCTCCTGCCTCTGCCTCTTCAGTGCTGCGATTACAGGCATTTCTCTACTGTGTGGAGTGAACTTACTTTTTAAAAACAAATTTATGTTTGAATATTATGCTCTCACACAAGTAGAAGAAGACAGTAGAACTAAACTTTTCATATATAGTGCTCATCTCTCTACCACTTGGATCGACTTTGAGGAATTCCTCTTTTCTAGGTGGCCGCTCCGTGCCTCCGTTCTCCCCTGTAGCCTCTTGGTTTATTTATACCACACCCTGCCATGCATGACATTCAGCTGGTTTCTTCTATGTGTTTGTCTCTATGAAATGGGAGGAACATATTTATGTCAGAGATTAAAAACACAAGTTTCTCTAAAGACTCAAGAACTCTTCTGTGGGAAAGGCTTTGATTATCTTTGTTTTGAGAGCATTGTATAGGGTCCTCTGCAGTCGCATAAAGATAGGTCAGAAGAGCTGATACTTAGAAGACAAGAAGACTGAGAAAAGAGCCTGACGGCCTTCCCAGAAGCACCAAGAAATGTGGAATGGAACATGGGACTTAATTCTTACGAGCCTTAGTACTTATAACGCAAAGCCGACAAGACACACTATTTTTCTGTTTGAGACAGAAAATCTAAACATGGTCATGACCATGTAAGTGCTATTAAATCTCTCTGGTTTGAATCTCCAAAAAGAGAACTAAGCGTAACTCATAAACTTTTTGATTACTACTGATTTAAATATCTGATTCTTCAATCTCACGTTTGTCTAAATTTTCCTAGTGTCCCCATATGGTGATGGAAACTTTCTCATCCTAAATTTCTTTCTGCACAACTGGATCCATGGGGCCCTTTCTCAGGTTTCAATTCTTGGGCTTAAAAAATCAACACATATGAAGTTTATTGGTTGGACATAAAATGTCATTATAATTAAGTAATATGAATGAACAAAGTTTTCCTCTAACAGAATTAGCGTACTTATTTGTGCTTACAGGAAGAGATTTACATCACGTTTGGTTGAAGGGAATTGTACAGATCTTCCCTCTGACATCACCATGTCCCCACCTCCTTCCTACGTGTGACACAATGATCGGAGGTGGGATATACAGGGTGGAGGACACTATATTACATCAGTGCGGTATTCAAAGTTATTTCAGTTCTCTTCTTATCTGGCTCTATTCTGCCAGGCTCCCGAGTCTGAGCTCCAACTCCCCCTCCTGTGAAGTTCTCAGCTGGGCCCTTTGCTTTGGCAGCAGTGAAATGCAGCAGCCACAATTCTGTTCCTCAGTCACTCTGCCTCAGGCTTTACCTAATCTATCAAATGCATGTCCGTGACAAAATACTTGTTCAAGCTTTAGTTATCATCTTTCACTTGTATTTGTGGCTGCTCCGGAACAAGTGGAACTCAGAGGAAGCAGACAACGTAAGGATTGGTACTCTTTGTAACTGAGGAAGTGTTAGCTGACCCAGCACTTTCATTTAACCAATAGTAGTAGAGTATTTCCCCTTTATCTCAGGTTTTGTATACCTTGTCAGCCTGCAGTCGCATACAGTTGACTGCAGATGGAAAATTCCAGAAGTAAATAAGAAATTGTTTATGGATTAAATTTTAAATAATTGTTTACATCATACACTGTTGAGCAATATGATGAAGGCTTTCACAATATTGCTTCATTCTGCCTAAAATGTAACTCATCGTTTTGTCTAGCATATCCATACTATATTTGTTATCCACTTAAAGCTGATTGGTCAGCTTTCTATCACTAGGAAAAAAATACCTGACATGCACAATTTAACTTAGAAGGTTTTAGTCCATGGTTTCAAAGGTTTTAGTCCATGGTCATCTTGGCTCCAAAGTGGAAACAACATGGTGAAAAGATACGCTGAATGAAAGCAGCTCACCTCATCTGAGAAGCAGAGAACAGGGGACAAGGCAGCGAAAAAGGGCAGAGACTGCACAAAATTCACAGGGTTGTGTCACCATGATCCCACCAGACAGACGCAGAAGGGTGCCTTGCTAATATCTTAGGTGTTTCTCAAGTCAATCAAGTTGATAGTAAAGATAAACCAGCACACCACCCTTTTTCATTCAGTGGCCATGGCATTTATCGATTCTTGAATTATTGTAGGACTTCTGTCCAAGTAGCAATTATTTTACTTAATAATGGCCAAAAATTATAAGAGTAGTGTTGTTGGTAATTTGGAAATGCCAAAGATAAGCCAAAAGTTATTTCTTTTTAATTTTTCTACTTTACTATGTAATGCTTAATCTTTTCCCAGCTTGACTAGATGGAGAGATGCATAGAATAGTGGTAAAATGTGCTCGTGGGAGCCTATGCAGTGCTTCTCAAGACAGTCGCCATGTGGGTCGGTGAACTAAGTGAAGAACAGCCATGGATGTGGTTGGCAGTATCCAACAGGCTGAATAAATGAAAAGTGAATAAAAAGGGAAGCTCATGTGTGTGCAAGCTTGACTTGCCTTTACAAGGTGTGTTGTCTGCTGCTGTCACCATCTTTGAACTTTAGACTGCAGGGTCATCAGCCTTTGAGCACGGACTTGCTCCAGTACCTCTCCAGGGGCCTTCCACAAATTCAGCCTCAAACTGCCACTGCATCTTTGATCCTACTTGTTCCGAGGCTTCCAGCTTCTCAGATTAAGCAGCTGTCAGTGTTCCTGGTTTTCCAGCTGGCACACAGCTGTTGTGGGACTACTCAGCCTTTGATCAAGCAAGCTAATCCAATAAATCTCGTGATTATAATTATATTCTCTTGGTTCTATTCCTATTGAGTACCCTAATACTCATTATTCATCTCTTACGTACCAAAATTACAAAGTAAATGTTATTATACTAGATGTATGCATAGGATAAATGGCTTCAGACATCCAATGACAGCCTTGGAAAGTAACCTTTGTAAGTGGGGGTTGCTACTGTACCACTATTCAGACTACATCAATCCTTGTGAACAAAAAACAAGCATATTGTTTCACTTTATTTTGTCTTTTGAATTTTATTTTGTTTTAATAGTACCTGTTTGCAGTTCATGTAGTTTAAAGTCATATTAAGGAGGGGTTACATACACATATTACAGCTTGTTTCTTTGTTTTTTTAATCCCCTTCCCTCTCCCTCCCTCTCTTCTACAATTCTCTTATTCCATTTTTCATTCTCGTTGATATTACTAATCTTAGCTCAAGTTATGGATATAATGTTCATATTAGTTGAGGTGATTAGGTTCCTATATATTGCATATCTTTATTCTGCTTATTCCTCCTTCTCCTCCTCCTCACATCTCACACTTTTTCCCTTGGACCACTTCCCTATTGCAAGTGATCCATCTCCTTGTCCCCTTCTACCCGTCCTTTATTATTTTCTTTATTTGCACTTCACTTTGCTCAAGTAAGAGTTATTACATAGTATATAAACTTGTGTGTCTGGTTTATTTCACTCAACATTATATCTTCCAGGTGCATCCATTTTCCTACAATTGCCTCACATTTTCATTCTTTATAGGAGAGTAGTATTCCATTATCTATAGATACCAAATTTTTTATCCAGTCATCAGTTGATGGATATACAGGCTGCTTCCAGGACTTAGCTATTATGAATTGTGCTGCTATAAACACTGGTACACATGTATCACTGTAGTATGATGTCTTAAGCTCTTTGGGGAGGATACCTAGCAGAGAGATTGCTGGGTCATGTGGAATTTCTAATTTCAGTTCTTTGAGAAATCTCCATGCTAATTTCCATAATGGTTGTACTAGTTTCCATTCCCTCCAACAATGAGGGAGGGTTCCTTTTTCACCACAGCCACTCCAGCATTTGTTATTGTTTGATTTCTTAATGGTTGCCATTCCTTCTGGAGTAAGATGGAATCTTAGCTTTGCTTTAATTTGCATTTCTCTAATGGCCATAAATGTTGGATTTTTTTCATGTATTTGTTGAGGTTCTGTTTAGAAAATCCTTGCCTACACCTACGTCTCCAAGTGTTTTACCTATTGTACATTTTAGTAGGTTTAATGTTTCTGTTTAAAAGTTTAGACCTTTGATCCATTTTGATTTTAATTTAATATAGCATGAGAGATAAGAGTCCGGTTTCAAACTTCTGCACAGAGATAACCAGTTTTCCCAGCACTGCTTGTCATGAAGGCTATCATTCCACTGACATATGCTTTCCGCCCCTTTGCCAAAGATTAAATAGCTGAATGTGTCCAGTGATGTTTCTGTATCTTCTGTTTTGTTCCATTGATTGACATGTCTGTTATCGTTCCAGTACCATTCCATTTTTATCACCATTGCTTTGGTGTGTAGCTTGAAGTCAGGTATTACTATGCATCCTGTTTTGACCTTGTTGCCAAAAATTGCTTTTGGTATTCTGGGTCTTTTCTGGTTTCTTATGAAATTTAGAATTATTTTTTCAAGATCTGTAAAGCATGGTATTGGTATTTTGATTGAGACTGCATTGAAATTGTATAATAGTTTTTGAAGTATGGCCATTTTGACAATATTATTTCTGCCTATCCAGGAACAGGGAATATCTTTCCATTTTCTGATGTCCAGTTCCATCTCCTTTTTTTGAGTACTGTAATTTTCTTTGTAGAGGTCTTTCACTTCCTTGGTTATGCTAATTCCTAGATACATCATTTTTCTTGAAATTACTGTGAATAGTATGATTTTCATAATTTTCTTCTGATCCTATTCATTGTTGGTGTACACAAATGGTAATTATATTTGTGTTTTGATCTTGTGTCCTGCTACATGGCTGAAGTTTATTATTAATTCTAAGAGTTTTTTGGTGGAGTTCTTTGGATTTTCTGTGTGGAGTATCATGTCATCTGCAAATTGTGATAATCTGAATTTTTCCTTTCCTTTATGTACTCTTTTATTTCTTTCTCTCCCTAATTACTCTGCCTAATGTTTCAAGTACATGTTGAATAGAAGAGGTCATAGTGGGCATCCCTATCTTTTTCTTGATTTTAGGGGAGATGCCTTTAATTTTTCCCCATGAATATGATGCTGGCTATTGATTTGTTAACAATAGCCTTTATCATATTCAGGTGTTGTTCTGCTATACCTGTTTTCTTCAGAGTTTTTATCACAAATCAGTGTCAGATTTTGTCAAAAAGCTTTTATGCATTTATTGAAATAATCTTATCGTTATTTGATCTTACTTCTGTTTATGTGATGTATCACATTTATTGATACATTTTGAACCACCCTTGCATCTTCGGGATGAATCTACTTGATCATAGTGTGTGATCTTTTAGATGATGTACTGCATTCTATTTTGCTAATATATTGTTGAGGATTTTTGCATATATGTTCACTAAGGAGATTGGCCTATAGTTTTCTTTCTTATTTGGGTTTTGGGATTGGGGTGACACTGGCTTACATCAATGCGTTTGGGAGCACTTGATCCCTAAAAATTGCTTTGAAGAGCTTGAGAAGAATTGGTGATATAACATCCTTAGAAGTTTTGTAAATTGGGCGTGGTGGTACGCTCCTGTAATCCCAGCACTTGGGAGGCTGAGGCAGGAGGATTTCTGTGAGTTCAAGGCCAGCCTGAACTACATAGAGAGACCTTTCTCAAAAAACAAAAAAAGGGCCGGTGATATAGCTTAGCAGCATAAGCGACTGCCTGGCAAGCATGAGGTCCTGAGTTCAACTCCTGGTACCCGCATACATAAAAAAAATAAATATACATTTTGTGGAATTCAGCAGTGAACCCATCTGATCCTTTTTCAGTTATTAGATTCTTCATTACTGTGGCAATTTTATTGCTTGTTATTTTGTTGCTAAGCATATTTATGTCTTCTTGGGTTAGTTTTGATAGTTTGTATGTGTATAAGAATCTGTCCATTTCTTCAAAATTTGCTTATTTGTTGAAAGCTAATTTTTTGAAGTAGTTACTATCTTCTGGATTTCCATAGTGTCTTTTGTGATTTCACCTTTTTCATTTCTAATTGCACTGGTGTGAGTCTCTTCTTACTTTCTCTTGGTAAGTCTGGCTAGAGGATTATCTATTTTATTTATTCTTTCAAAGAATCAGCTTTTCAATTCATTTTTTTAAACTGTATTTTAGTCTCAATTTTATTGATTTCCACTCTCATCTTTATAATTTCTCCCTTAATTTCAGTTTGGGGTGGTTTGTTGTTGTGTCTCAAGAACCTTAAGATTTCTCCTAAGGTTACCTATTTGAGCTTGCTTTGTTTTCCTAATGTGAGCGTTGATTGTGTTGAATTTTCCTCTTACAACTCTTTTAAAATTGTTTTAGAAGTTTCGATATGTTGTACCATCATTGTCATTAACTTCCAGAAAATTTTAAATTTCTTTAATTTCTTCTGCGACCCATTGGTTGTTTAGGAATATACTGTTAATTTTCTGGGAGTTTTGCCTTTTCCAAAGTTCCTTCTGTTGTTGATTTCTATTTTCATTGCACAGTGGTCTGATAGTATGCATGGGATAATTTCTATTCTTCTATATTCACTTAAGCGGACTTTGTGGACTAGTTTGTGATCTATTTGGGACAAGTGCCAGGTGCTGCTGAAAAGAATGTATACTCTGTTGTGGAGGGGTGGAATACTCTGTATATATCCATTAAGTCCATATGTTCAAGTGTGTGGTTCATCTCTGAAATTTCTTTATTGTTTTTTGTTTTTTTTGTTTGTTTGTTTAGTTGATCAATCTCTTTGTGAAAATGGGGTGTTAAATTTCCATACCATGATCGTGTTTATTTGATCTATTAATTTCAGCAGTTTTTGTTTCATGAAGTTAGGTGCTCAGGTATTCAGTGCATATATGTTTATCAATGTTATATCCTTTTGTTGAATTGTTACTCTAACTAGTATGTAGTGACCTTTGTCTCTTCTATTCAATTTTAGCTTCAGGTTTAACATGTCTGATATTAGAATTGCTACCCCTGCTTTTTTTTTCAGGATCCTGGTGCATGAAATGTTGTTTTCTAGCCTTTAATTTTTAGTCTATGAATATTTTCTGAATTAGATGAGTTTCTTGAATGCAACAGATTGTTGGATTCTGTTTTTTGATTCTGTCTGGCAGTCTGTGCCTTTTGATTGTATAGTTGAAGCCATTAACATTGAGAATGTTACTGAGATGTGTTGGTTATTTACTAACATTGCCTTCTTAGAAACAAAGTATCATTTGTTTTTCTTTTCCTGATTTTTTTGGTGGTGTTTATTCATTGACCTCACTAGTTTCTTCTGTGCTTTTAGCTCTGCCAAATTCATTATTTCTGTTGAGAATATTCTTAAGTATTTTCTCTCAAACTGGTTTAGTATTCATATATCTTCTGAGCTGGTCTTTTTCAAGGAAATACCTTATTTCTCCATCTATTTGGAAGGATAGCTTTACTGAGTTAATCTGGATTGGAAGTTATTTGCTCCTATGACTTGAAATACTTCACTCTGAGCTCTTGTGGTCTTTATGGTTTGCTTTGAGAAGTCTGCTATGGTTATAATTGGTTTACATTTATACATGATTTCTTATTATTCTCTGGTTGCTTTTAAAATTCTCTGTTTTTGTTTTTGTTTTGCTAGACATCTCAGTAATTTAATAAGGATATGCCTTTGCGAGCTTTAACACAATTTTTTAAACATAATTGTTAGGTGTTTTATAATCATCACTTACTTGTCTGTTAAACTCTTTTCTTATATTTGGGAAATTTTCTTCCATGAATCCTGTAAGCATGTTAGTGAATCCGTCTGTGCTATCTTCTAGTTTTTGTCTAACTCTATTTCGCCTTAGATTGGTCTTCTCATTGTCATCTAGTAGCTGCTGGATAGTCTTTTCTTATTTTCTTTTTGTCTTCTTTCTTTAGTGTAATTCAATATTTTGTTCTGAATATCAGACATTCTGCTTTCATACTGGTTATTTCTGCAATATATGAATTTTATGCAGTTTTCTATTTCAGGTATTTCTGTCTGACATCTTTTCAAGGATTCCATCTACTTGCTGAATTTATCTTTCAACTTTTGAACTATTTGGGTTAGCTCATCCACTTTTTTATGTATTTCCCCAAAATCCACTGTGGGCATACGGAGCAAAGTTGCTGTGAACTTTTGGTTCATTTCCTTTTTGAACTCATCTATTTCTTTAATTCTTCCTATGAACTTTTCAAAGATTTCTACTACCTGGTATTTGTTTTCTTCTCCTTTGTGATGACTTGCTCCACCTTGGGAGAGTTGGGAGAGTTCAGAGATCACCAGTTTCCTTGCTTTCTCGTTCTCCTATGAGTCCATGTGTTTATTTGTCTATACACATACAGATATATCCATATATATATATTTTTTTAAAATTATATATGCCCCCTTATTCCCACTCTTTCTTGGGGGGTTACAGGTTGGGGACTAGGAAAGCGAGGAGAGTTTTTGGCTTATATGGAGATTTTTAATAGAACGTTGTGTCCCTGTGAATAATTTTCATCTTTGTATGTCCAATGTTAGTATTTACTCCTGTTATTTACTTTAAGTGATTTCAACTCTGTCTCTAGGATTTGCTGAAAGAATTACTTCTGGTTATAACCACATCCACAGATTCAATCTTACAACATTTCAATATGACAATCTTTGAAGTTATACTTTCCCATTTTGTCTATTATCCAGGCATACTGTGACAGTTTATTATTTGTGGCTCTGCTGCACTGAGGTAGGGGAGGTGGGATGGGGAGAATGGAAAGTGATTGGATGAGGAGTGTTAAACACTGAAGGGAAATTTGAAAGGGGGGATAGTGGCAGATGACAAGAAAAGTTTAATGTGGTGTCTGGTTTTATTGGAGTACTGTTACTTGGGTTCAAGGATTTGTATTGAGAGTTTTCAGAAGACATTTTATGGGGGCAATGGTGAGAAATGGGAGAAAGAGGTTTTACTTTGTGATTGAGGAAAGCTATGTGGCTGTCAGAACTTGCTGATAGGAAGGGCAACAAGCTAGATAAGATATAGAAAAGCCACAGCATTAGGATGGGGAGGAGAGAGAAATAATACTAAAGAAGGTAAGAGTGACTATGAGGGAACTAGGTATGGGGAATTTAAAAACTTGGGGAGGAATTTACATGCTTGGAAAAAGAGTAAAGAAATATGTTAATAATATTGTCTGGGAGGTTTGAGGTGAAAAATCTAGATAGGGAGCTGAAACAAGGGAGAGAACCTAGACACTTATTAAATCAGAGCTTTGAAAGAACAAATATACAAAAGTAATGACCTAATAAACACAGCAAGCCATAAAAGAACATAACACGCACATTACAAATTACGTCCAGAAACATACAAAATCTTAAACCTATAAGATGTCTGATGGGAACACAGATTAAATATTCTGAGGGGACATTGCGCATGTGATGCCCAATAGCTTCTTTGCCAGAGAGTCTGAGAGCTCGCACTCCAACAACTTCTCTGATTCTTCATCACAACACTGAAGCTGACTCGAACTCGGGACTTCCTTCCGCCGGGTTGCAGGCATTCAGGCAGAGTCTGATCCGGTCTGAGTCCTTGGGTAAGGAACTCTTGCTGTCCCTCTTTCTGGATGTTGTGGTGCATTCGACAGACAGGTTCACTAGCACAAAACTGTCCGCTGAGTCAGGATTACTGTTATGCAATCGAATCGGCTGCAGCAGTAATAGGATAATCCTTTACAGTGGCATCTGTCGGGGCTGGTTGAGAAATAGCATGCCACGGGACCCTGTTTCGTTTCTCCCTTTACCCTAGAGAAGAAATCCAAAGTTATAGTGTAAGCATCATAACAACCAAGTCTCGACGCACAGTTAATGTGCACTAAATGCAATGACAGTGTCTCCTCTAATGGTGGAAAACAGAATTCAGCAATAATTTTATAGAATCAGTTATCTACAGCCCAGAGGGTTGGGGACCAAGTAATGACAGAATGGGTAAGAGAAGAGCAAAAAACAAAGCTTTTTCCCTTCTCCCATTCCTCCCCTTTCTTAAGTCCTTTGCGCTGTGGTAAGGAAGGAGGAAATAGGAGGGGGACAAAGATCCCAGTAATGGTAAGGGTACATTATATATTTAGATGGGGTAACAGGGATAACTGGGTACAAAAGTGGTAGTGAGAAATGGGGATGGGAAAAGATTCTGTGACTGACACATATATAAGAAAAAGATTAAAGGGAGACAAATGAGAAGGGGAAGAGGAAAGAAAAGAAAAATTGAAAATGAATAAGACACAGGAGAAGGAAGTCAGGCAAAGAGATACGGCTAAAAGTAAGAGGGATATAAAGGGGCAAGGGAGAATTATCCCCCCAACCCCATAAACTATTTTGGGAGCAAAAAGGCAAGAGGAAGAGAAGCACACATAAATTTTTTTTATTACTAGCTGTTTTCCTCCTTCTTTACATTTCACCCCATACTTTTATCTCATTATTTTACCCTTTTTTCTTTTATGAGCATGTGCAATCCTCCTGCCACAGCCCACCTCAGTGCTGGGATTACACGTGTACACCATCATTCAGGGTTTTGCTTTAATTATTCTGATGCAAAGGTATTTAGAAGGAAAAATGATTTTACAAAAAAGTTAACAGGTGCATATACACACAACTTGCCTGGGATATTACACTGATAATGCATAAATTTTTCTAAAAAAGAAAATGTTGATTACAGACAAAATGTAAATCTATTTTAAATATCCATATTATATTTCACAGATGTTTATTATAGTAAAACATTTGAATTTACATTTTTAGATGAGCCTGAAATTAATAAATGTCCCAGAATTAATAAATGTCCCATGAGTCTTAAAAATTATGAGCAATTAATTTTTTTATTTTGAATTCTCAATTCTTTTTTTCTGTTACTGGACATTGAACCTAAGTCATTGTAGGTGCTAAGGAAGCATTCTACTAGTGAGCTACTTCCCCAGCCCTTTTGGTACTTTATTTTGAGATGACATATCATTAAATTGTCCAGGAGAGGTTGCAATCCTCCTGCCACAGCCTCCTGAGTCACTGGGATTACAGGAGTGTGCCACCACACCCTGCCAAATTTTCAATTCTCCATCACTTGAGAATTAAAATCCTAATATTAAAAGTATTGAGTAGCAATATATTATGTGTTTTAATAAAAAGAATAAATGATTAACAAAATGTAATTAGGTCTCCACAGCAAGTATTTTCTTCTCTTTTTCTTTCTTTCTTTTTTTTTTTTTTTTTTTTTTGGAACCTATACATGTTTGTGTTTCTGCTCTTGGTGCTACTGTATTTTGCCTGATTTTCTAATGAAACAATAATAAGTACTGTTCAGGAAAAATATATAATAGTAAAATGAATGGGAAAAGCCCTTCCAAAAAATGAATGACTTCAAGGTGGTAAGAGAAAGACCACTTATGGAGAAATATTAGCCCAGGATAAAGGCTAATGACATTTGTGGCTGAACTGTGTGTGGGGCCCTCAGGAATGGGTGTGGAGGGTCCCAGGGCAAGAAAGAGGAATGGGTCTGAAAATAAGTAGTTGAATGGAAAAACAGCCTCCACTCCACACTGAACCTAGGCCAGTGGTCATTCTCACCACGCTCCTTGATTTCACCCTCCCTTCCATACAAAGAACCACAGTAGGATTAATTAATATCTATGAAAATGAAATAAAATGAAACAATTTCAAACTAACACAATAGACTTGCTAGCTAAATAGATCACATGACCTGTTTAGAGCAACTGAAAGGGATTCACTCCAGCCTAATGTGACACGTTTACTCACCCTGGGACAAAATACTCAACATCCACAACGTAAGGAGGAGGTTTACTTTGGCTCGAGTTTCAGTCTGCAGTATGCTGGCTCTAAGGCAGGAGCAGCGGATGTGGCAGAGAAAACTGCTCAACCCGCGGCAGTCAGAACAGAGAGTGGGATTTGGGGACAAGAATAGCCCCCACTGACCCACCTTCAGCCCGGCCCCACCTCCCACAGCATATTCAGCTGCTAAGCTCATCAGTGGATGACCCAGCGATGAGTACAGTGTACCCATGATCCAAGCACCTTGTACACACGTGCGACATTTTTAGATCTAAACCATAACACATGGCGGAAAGGCCAGATCAACTAAAAAATTGTAACTCTTATTGTTTATCCCACTAGCCTTTCTAATGCCGGAAGCAAGTTTCTTTTCCTGGCCCAGGAATCTATATCTCTGAACTATCTTCTTTTCCCTGGCTTTCTAGAGTTCATTATGAATGTTTCTTATTTTCTCTAGTACATTAATTTATTTAAGGCAGAAAGCATATCTAAAAACTCAACACATCAAAAACCATGTGCTATATGCTATATCAGAGTTCTTTTGACATGAAGTACTTTTTCCCTCATTGTTAATTAATCCACTGCTATGTTCTTGACACCATTCCCCATGTCTGGGTTATAGAAATGAAGCCTGTAGACCATCTCCCTATCTTATGAAATTGATAGTCCGATAGTGAGAAAGACATGAAATGGGTACCCAGTTTGCCGAAATGCTACAACTATAGAAACTGCCAACCTTGAAACTATCATTTCTACCTTTACACTTTCTTCAAAGCTGAAGATGAACATTTTAAACATGTCACAAGCTATTTTTTCTGGATGTTTTATCTACTGTGCCTTATTTGAATTCCGTAATTTCTTCCGAATCTCCCGCTTTCAGTTTTCTCAATTGTATTAATAGTGATACATAGAACTAACAATAAGTTTTTAATTGCCCATATTCAAAAATCTAATCAAGACAATAAATTCCTTTATGAAAAACAACTTTATATTTCCCCTTTACTTTTTATTTACATAACTAACTCTGGTCAAATTTCAAATCAATTTTATTCCACCTCTATTTTCTCTCCTGATCAGCACAAACTTAACACATGCAGGCTAATTCCATGCTCTTGGCTTTTACCTGCCTCTAACGTATGGTATCAATGCCGATCCTATAATCAGTTGTTCCTTTGTCAGAGAAAGCTACTGGAGGTTACATCCTAGCAGAATTTGAAAGACCAATCTGAACTACAAACTGTACTTGGCAGATCCTACATTGTGGGTAGCTGGGGGGAGGGTGGGTTAGTGTGGGATATAGGGTTTCCAGACAAGGGTGTATCTAAACACCCAGAAACAAATTTCCACTAAACATGGTGCTGAGGGGAATGGGAGTTAATGATATTGGGCAGAGATGGAGGACAATAACAGTAGAGCAGAATACATCCTGCTAAGGAATCCAGCTTTTATTTTTCAGGCACTGGAAAACCATAGGTGTGTTTTTTTGCAACATAATTATACAACTGGATCAAGAACTTTCAAAGAAAAATCATTCTGGCAGCTTTCTTTGAGTTTTGCAGTTCCAATTGTTTATTCTTTTTTCCTATTAGGTTAAGATCTGCTCATGGGTGAGAACCAAGTCTTATCAATTCAGAATCTCTGGTGAGAACCAAAGCACTCGGTCGAGAGCAGGCACACACCCATGGATGGATAAAAAATGATGTAAGGAATTCTCTTCTAGCCATTGGCCATTTAATTATCAGTTTCTCTGGAACGGTCAACAGTGTGGATTTTCTCTTTCCAGCTGAAGAGATTCCCACATTTTGAAGGACAATGGCTCGACTATGCTTTGCTATTCAATTTAAAAACAACTGAGGACCGGTGAAATGGCTCAGCGGCGTAAGCGCCTGGCAAGCATGAGGTCCTGAGTTCGACTCCCGGTACCCACATAAAGGAAAAAAAGGGCCGGTGATATCGCTCAGCTGCACTGGTGCCTGCTGGCGTGCGAGGTCCTGAGGTCGATCCCCCGGTACCCACAAAAAAACAAAAATACAAAAAAACTGAGAGTTGAGAGGCTTCTCTGTATCACAAACTCTTCTGGCAGCCAGAGATACGGGAGGTCAGGGAGGCTGATGAGTCCCTTCCTCTTAACGCAGGTTGCATATGAAATTACTCATAAATGAGAACTAGGGATAGATTTTGTCATTCTTTTTTTAAAAAATTGGTTCAGCACTCTTTTCATATACAGCAAGGAAAGCTTTTCTACAAGAAAACTTCCTGTTATTATTACAACTTAGTCCGAATTATCTTTGCCTGGCATATTTGTTCTTCTAAAATCCAGAAATATGCCTTTTTTTCCAGTTCGGGGATATCCTTTATATTACTTTGTCATTGGATGTGCTAATTTTGATATATTTTGAAATAACATGATGGATCTTAAAAAGTAATGCTCTGACTTGATTATAAAATTAAATTTGTGGCATCTGTTTCTTCTGCAAATATTGTACTAACCTAAAACCCAGGCAGGAAAGGAGAAAGAAAGCAACTTCTGTTCAGAACTATTTTCCTTAAAAGCATCAATTAATAATTCATTTATTATATCAGAGTAAAACTTGTTCTGGTAAATTATTAATGAATAACTATATTTTGTGTTGATATGCAAAACCTGTCTCCAGCAATTACAGAATATCACAGTGCTATTATAAGTTATAGTGAAAGGCCCCATGTGGGTAAAACTCTGGTAGTAATATATATTCAGCTCTACCATCACTGGAAACTTCTACTAAGCAGTTAATTCTGTATGACAATGTACAAGGAAAACACAATAAGCCTGGTGTCTGTGCTCTCAAGTACTGTAACCTAAAATAGCCCCTGGGTCCCTGGGCGTTTTGGTACCCAGTAAGCATTTTCTGAATACCATGACGGTTACTGTGCCAGAACTAAATGAAAACAAAGCGCTATCGTGGGGTTGCCCTCAACCCATTTCCTATAGTCTGGCTTTAAATGCCCCTAAAATCCATATATTGGAGGCTTCCTGTCCCGCCCATGGCATCATTAGTAGATGGTGAAACTTTTAAGAGGTGGGGGCCAGTGGGAAAATCTTAGTCTACTGAAGTTGTGACCTTGAGTAGGGTAATGGGACTTTGGCCCCTGCCAGTCTTCTTTCTTCCTGGCCACCATGAGCTGAGGAGCATTGTTCTACCACATGCTCCCTATCATGATTGTTACTGTCTATCCAGTAGGTTCTTCTCTCAGTCCTGAAATAATTTCAAGGTAGAGGGTCAAAAAAGGACTGAGGAAAAGTATTTATTGTAGAGCAAAGGGAGAAAGTAGCATTTATTGCAAAGCAAAAGCAAAAAGCTCCCAGGCAAATGGACCTGGGAGGAGACCCAAAAAGGGTTGCCAAAGAGATGCTTTTATCTGGGAGTTTTTGTACCCCAAAATGACTACATCTCAGCCAACTTGCGATCAACCTATGGGGTTACAATCAGGAAAGTCTGACGTAGAAGTGGGCATATAGGAGCTCGGGGTATTCACCACATGCACTCTTACAAGCACCAATAATTGCAACTTCAACAGCCAATCCATGAGGCTTTTGTTAACTGAGCCTCCAGGCATCCTGGTCTTGGTCATCAGTGCATCCTTCACTGAATCTTTCTGACTCCCTCTTTGGTTCAACCTCCTTCTTGGGCTTCCAGTCCCATCTGTGGGCTTCCCTTTCCCAGAACACTTCCCACAAACCCCTCCCCTCATGGCCCGGTGTCACTCTGAGAAATCTCACCCTCCCACAGGGCCCTACTCAACACGGCCTCTTGTTAGGTTAGGAAATGCTACTCAAACTTTCCAAAATGGGGCCTAAGACCAATACCCCTGCCGAGGGGTCATGGTTCGTTCTCTCTGGGCTTCTTGTTATCTCCCTGCTGCAACGATATTATCCCAGACCACAGCCCCCAAATAATGGAACCAACTCACCATGGCTTGAAACCTCTGAAACCACAAACCTAAATGAATGTTTACTTTTATAAGTTGTTTATCTCAAGTATTTCCTCACAGTGACAGAAAGCTGACTAACACAGCATTTCAGGGATATGAAGAATGTTTAGTAGACAACAGAACTGCATGACTACTGTTGGTCTACCTGTCTTCACAGCTTGGCCCATCTGGATACAACTTTGACTCCCTGGGACCAGGGAAGGCCTGGAGAGGCTGTGGGACTGTCACCACTATTGATGTCATGCTGAAGGATTCCTCTGCTTCCAAGCTGAGGCTTTCCATAAAGAAGCAATAAGCACCAGGTTAGAAGAGCCAGGCAATAAGACACTCAGCTTACTTCTACCAGTTGACCCACTGGTCTGCAGGCACAAGAACCTTTCAGATGTACTGGGCCAACAAGAACATCTATTGACTCAACTCCACAATACCGAACTCTTGATTCTTTCCCTCAAATAAGCAAACCTAGCTGTATCTTCTTCACTCTACTCACCCTTTGCTATGTTTACATGCGGCTTTCTTCTGTACCCTCTTGTTCTTTGTTTTTGCTCACAAAAGAATTGTGTAAAAAGTTATGTGACATAGAAGATGATGAAACCTAATACTTTTTAAAAAACGAGCGCAAGACTTCCACATTTCTATCAGATGATATCTGAAAAAAGGTTACAGTAGGGTTCTGACAAACAGGACTCTGGTGTAGAAAGGAACAGTCCATATGGTGAGAAAAATATGCTTTCTTAAAGGTGTGTCCACAGGCAGTCCTTGGCTTGTTAGATGGGCACAAAGAACATATGTAGAGTGGAAGTAGAATGTGAGATTGAAAGGTATTAGAGATCACAAGAAAGACATAAATACATACACGTAAATACGTAAATACACACATATATATGTGTTTCACCTTTGAGGAAGAGTGTAAACAGGATTTGAGTAACAGAAGGTGCAGATAGCCATCTTGAACAAGTTTGCAATGAGCAGATCTGTGGAGAAAGAGAATTCAGAATAATATGCAGAAGGGAGCACCTGGAAAGGTTGGAAGAAAGAGGGACAGTATTTGGCCAGGAAAGGATGAGAGGGCCAGGGTGCTCTCCACTGTGTTAGAGGGTTGAGAGTGGTAGGGTAGAAAGCAACAAAGAAGAAAAAGTTTCCATTAAGAAAGGAAGATAGACCAATAATGCTGACTTTTCCAGTCCCTAAAATTGAACGAACATAATTAAATTTATCTCCCTGAAGCAGAATTAGATGTATTAGTATTATGTTGCTGGAACAAAATAGCTGGCATACCCAACTTAAAGGACAAAAGCTTTATTTTTTTGCTTACTGTTTTATAGGTTTCAGTCCTTCAGCTGACCCCAAGAAACATGGTGGAAGGGCATGACAGAGCAAAGCCGCTCAGCTTATGGATTCTGAGAAGCAGAGAATAAGAAAAGTGTCACAAAAGAAGGGGTCTGGGACTAGAAATAGTCCCCAAAGTCAAGCCTTCATGACTCATGTAGAACACTCAGGTGTGCTTTACCAGTCTCCTGGGCACTGCTCAAAGCAATCAAGTCAACAGTTAAGAATAACCACCAAAACACTTCGTCAGAGTCTTGGTAGTATCTTCAACTGAGAAATCAGGGAAAGATAGTTCAATAATGTCTTAGGCCCTGGACTAGGTGGTTCAGAGAAAGGTTCTGCAATGTTTGGAACTGTACAGTCTTAAAACTAGCCTCTGATTTGGACTGGATAGAGTTATGCAGAGCTTTGGATTGATGGACATGAGCAAAGGTGGCACTATATATATATGGATGGTCAAGCTGCTAGTCTTTATGAGTAAACTCTTAGTTGTGGCACAGCTTTATTTTCTAGGTGAATATTTCTTGGTAGGAGAGCTGAACAATTATAGCCTTATTCTCATATTAATTACTGTAGAAGCAGAAAATATATTCTTCATCCCAAAATGTTTAGCACAGGAACAGTGGACAATTGGTTCCAGTTATCACTGAACTTTGAATGAGTTTTAGTGAAGACATTAGGATTACTCAGTGTATTAGTCACTTTTCTATCACTGGGATGAAATACCAAACACTTGTAACTTAAAGGAAGAAATGTCTATTTTGGCTCATGGTTTCAGAGGGTTCAGTCTTTGGTTTGCTGGCTCCAAGGAAGAAATAACATGATGGAAGGATGTGGCAGAAGAAAGCTTCTCAATCCCTAGCATCCAAAAGCAGAAGGAAGAAGGAGCTGGGGCCAAGAGTATATCCTTCCAAGTTACTCCAGCACTATGGGTCACTCCCATTTCTTCCAACAAGGCCCTCCCTACCTCCCAACAGCATGTTCAAGTATGAACTTACCAATGGATGAATCCACTGATGATTATATCACCCCATGATCCAGTTACTTTCCCAAAGCCCACCTCTGAACACAGGAGACATTTGCGGATCATTTTAGGTCTAAACTCTAATAATCAGAAATAGAAAGTAAGTGAATTAAACCTCCATATGTTGAAGAGACCCTGAGCTGAAGGAATCATGCATATGATACTTTTAGCTGATTTTATGTCTATTCCCCATATGTTAGTTCTGGAAGCTCTCTAATGTTTCTTTTTCCCTCTGAAGTGATGCAAAGATGACTTCCAATGTGTTGGTTGTGGGAACAGTTTCCCTTCTCACTGGGGACCCTCTTAGTCTTCTCTGTGAGGGAGAAAAGCTACAGGAACTAAATGGCCAAAGCTACCATCTCATCAATATCAGCCTCAGGGCTCCCCAAAGCCCCAGACTTTACACATTTATCTCTTCCTGTTCTGTGTCAATTTCAACAGTGGGGAATGCCCTGGGGCTAAAATAGATACAAGATCCAAATGAATCAATGTCCTATAAGCCAAGTGCTATGCCTTCAAGCAAGGCAGAGCAATTATCACCCAACACATTGCCCCTGCTGGTTCTCAAGGACAAGCAGGAGAAGTGAATCCATCACAGCCCTGCCATTTAGATGCATTTTAAATGGCAGCAGCTCTTCTGTGCAGACATAGTTTATTTGCACCTGGTGGCATTCTTCTGAGACAGGCAACTTATACAAAGAAAATGAAGAATATAGGGCACTAGGTGAGTGAGTTTAAAATGTAAATTGAGTTAGAGATAAGGTTGCTCTTCACGGAGAGGGAAAGGCCCCCAGTGGGAAAGCATGGCATTGCAGAGTAAATAAAGTAAATTCTTCACTCAAGCCTGGCGGTGATGAGTAAGATGTGTTCTTGTGTGTGTGTGTGCGCACATGCATTTGCACTTTACATATGAAGGAAAGTTAATATGGTACCGTGTCATGCATTTAATTCCACTGGTGAGGAATTTGGAAGGAGTAGGTGTATACTTAAGGGGTTCCTGTCCTAATGGTGGAAACAGAAATATAAAAACATAGCACTGGGTGATCAGGTGAGCAGGAGTGATCAGCAAAGGGAGTGCCAGGGACATAATGAAAGTGGACTTCCCACATCTGGCAGGAATGCCCGGGGAGATGTCCTGTCTCGTACCAGAGTTTGGAAAATCGAGAGAACAATGAAAGGCCAGAGACAAGTACTCTAGGCACAAAAAAATCACATTAGAGAGAGAATGTTGTATTTGGTAGAAGGTAGTGTCTCATAGTGTGTTAATTATGAGGTTAGTGGAATGCGGGAGACACGCGCAGGAGAGAGGATACATGAGTCTAGAGAGTGACATGGTGCAAAGAGCATTCTGCAGGGCCATGGAGAGGATCCGTCTCCATGGATGGTGGTCCATGAGAACCACGGAGGAGCTCCGTGCAGTGGTGACCGGCCATCACCCGACTACTCCACCAAAGTTCCGCCTCCTAAAAGTTCTGTTTCAAGTTTTCAGATTTTGTTTTCTTAAATGCAAAAGGGTATTTTATGGAATTATTTGTGAACTGCGTTATATACTTTATTTCTTGTTAAATGTGATATATCGCTATCTGAATTCTAACAAGTCTCAGTTGGTACTTGTTTTATATTGCCAATTTATTGTCTTGAGTTGTGATATTTGTAACTGTCCTTCTTGCCAACTAAATACAAGCTCTTTGAAGTTTATTATTTATTTATTTATTTATTTATTTATGCTTTTCTCATTATAGGGTTCAGTTGGAAACTTTCATGTAGAAAGTGTTCCATTTGATGTCCTGGAAATAGCACCTGGAGAAATTAGGAAACACTTTTGAGACACACTTCTTTGATGACTAAGCCAGTGTAAGGGATCCCAGGTTACCACAAAGGAGAGGCAAGGAAGTTCTCAGGTTGTGGACAGCAGTGCAAGGAAGAGCTGGGGGGAAAGTGCTGAAAGGAACTCTAAATAGGTAATCATTATGAAACCTCTATTTGGAAGACTCGGTCAAAGAGAATCAGAATAAAATAAAGGATAACAGGGTGGACATAAGTTATAGAAGGTGGATCTGTGATTCCAGTCAGACCTTGGAGGACCTAGAATTTAAAAGCAAAGATCTTAATGATCTTAATGTACTGTGAATTGAATCAGGATTTAAGCTTCAAAGCTCTGGAGATATTAAGAAATGAGGACCACAAAAATCTACCTGGAATTTTAAGTATACCTGCTTATCTCATTAGAAAGGGATGGTACATATCTGCTACATTATGCAGGAGTGTTTGTAAGATATTTGCTGATCAAAGAGAGGAGAAGGGGCCATATATTGCAAAGTATTCAAGACTGAAATACTAGGACAGGCAATGATTTCTATTTATCTCATCAATACTTAAAATTCTCCATCTTTTTCAAATGCATTTTAATAAGGCCAGCATGAACAATCTTTGATTGAGATTGTAAAGACAATAGCACAGTTTATATTGCTTTGGTTGTACTAGATGGTCAGCAGTAGTGAAAGCATGCTTTATGCTCACCATGGAGGTTTCAGGATGTTAAGCGTCATGATCAAGGCAGTGCCATAGAAATGTCATTTGGTCATTTTCTCTGATGGACAGCAGGGACTTAGAGCCATGATATGTGAAAACAAGAGTGAATTAGTCATGAAAATAGTGTCAGGGAATTGTAACAGCAAGCAGTTGTTCTGGCAGAACAGCTTAGAAATTTCCTTGCTATGGTCCGAGGTTGCTCTCTCTGGTGGCAACAGAATGTTTTGTGGTATATTAAAACAACAGTAAGTCATTCCGCTGTGTGGCCCTGCTCTGTGCATGTGATGGACCTTCCACAAGCATTCACTAGTTTTCCCTGTTACTGGTACTCTCACCAGGTAGATTTGTCAGTGCAGATACATATGAATGTTCCAAGGCTTAGATGCAATGTATAACAGTTTACCTCTTAAAAATTGTCAAATGTTAAAAGCCATGGGCTCATCTTTAGAAAATACAGTGGGGCATAAAGCAGAAAAATCACAATCACCATTCGGAGAAACTATTTGTGGCGTCAAAGCAATTTGTTCAACCTATGTATGTTTCGTGTATGTGCATTCAGACAAATACACATAAAGATGAATGTATGAAGTTAGGCTTATGCCATCCTTCTGCTGAAGAAAAATAATTTTCAATGGATTTCTTTTGCTACAGTGACAAATGAATATATAATTCTGTGTGTATGCATATTTTTTTCTTTTTTTGCAATATTAAGGGTAGAGCCCAGGGCTTCATACACAACATCCATTCCACACTTGAGCTACACTGCAAGTACTACAATAATGGTGAACGGGGTGCCATAGAAGTAATGATCCTTTTAAACTTTGTTGTTGTTGAAAGGAGGAGTGATACCCGATCAGAATGCTAATAGATAGTGGAGTTGTCCAGGTGAAATGGGAGAGGGAGAACAGGACCTCTGAGCTGACAGAGCAAGTTATCTAGAGTTGCAAAGTTTATGACAGTTTAAGTGACCGCAAGTGGCTTGATAAGGTTGGAGCACGGGTAGGAAGAGGATATCAAGAATGATGAATGAATGGAGAATTTAGTTTAATGGCAGGTCATACACCCCTGTTTACTCAACCCTTTTTGAAAGTCTTATAATGTTAACAGAAATAAAACTTTTTAAGAGTTTATAGCAGAAATTTGTGGTTATCAGTAAAAGTGGTACACTACGAACTTCCAAAAATCTTCCGCTCTATAAAAGCAACAAGAAAATTGGCAAATCTTGTCAGAATCATTGTTTTTCAGAAATCTAGAAATTAATCCAGAACTTGTTCCATTCCTGAGAATGTTTATGCAGGAACACATAGCTGCATCTCAGGAATAGCAGTGAACTTTGTGGTATTTTCACGTGGGCTGTCTCTATCTTACATCTCTAGCTCCATGGCAACTTTGAAAAGCAACAGTCAATCACCACGTTTGAAAGCAGCTGCATAGCAACCACTGGAGGTAGTAGAATGATGTTGTTGCTCATTCCTACAGAATTATCATTATTTGTGCTAAGAGTTTTATGAAAGACCCCACTAGCAAAATTATCTTTTCTGCTGATAACTTGGAGTGCCTTTAGTGTGAAAAGTATTTTCCCCAGGACATTTGTCATAGAAAGTAGAAATTACTCAACACCAAAACTACCCTAGACAGTGGAAAAACAATAAGCCATGCAAAAAGGTTAGAGAGAAAATTTAAAATATGAGATGTTTATAGGAGGCTTTGAAAATCTCTGACATGTTCCTGGAAACATTGGAGGTCACTGCATGTACAGGACTCTGCACAGGCCCAGGGTATGCATACGGTCAGAAGCTGTCTGAGAGTGCCACATACAAGCTCCCACCTCACACAACTTGGAGGTTCTTCGCAAACAAAAAGCGAAGTCTATGGTACAATTTCCAACCATCTGACTCATAACCTTGCAGATATTCCATGGCACAAAAAAGACAGAGAATACAGATTTCACATAATTCACAAAAGTCACTAAACAAAATATAATAATAATACAATAACAACGAACAACACATTCTGAGGCAGAAAATTTTATTTTCAATTTGTCACATTGTATTATTTATGATGCTCTATTTCCAATAAAAGTTAAAAGATACATAAAGAAGTGAACAACAACAACAAATAGTGTATGGTCCTTGCTTAAAGGGACAAAAAGCTATCAATTAAAACTAGAAGCCATCTTTTAGGAAACTGAGGCATCAGAATTATTATCAGAAGAAAATTCTAATCAGCCATTGTGCACATATTCAAAAAACTAAAGAGCACTGTATGTGATCAAGGAAAGAAAGAAGAAACATTTGAGAAAAAGGAAGATAACTTTAGTACCCAAAGGAACTCTCAAGTGAAAAATATGCTCAAAATGGGATTCCCTGACAGAGAGAGGGAGAGAAAGAGAGAGGGAATTGAAGAACTTGCAGAAGTCATGAGGGCTTCCTAAATGTGATAAAAAACATGCTTCCACTTGATTGAGTGTTTATTGAAGCCTAGAAGACTAGGAGCAGAATAAATTGAGAGAGATCTATAGTTTGACTTATGATAATGAAATGCTTAAAAGACAGAGAATCTAGAGTGAAACAAGAGAGAAATAATTATTTACATTCAAGGATCCTCATAAAAAACCAGCAGCTGATTGCTAATGAGAAAGCAGGGGAGGTGGGGTGCAGGTGGCGGAGCTCGATGGGAGGATCCTTGCTTAGTGTGTGCAAGATACAAAGCTTGGGATTCCACCCAAAAAAAAAAAAATAACAATAACAACAACAACGAAGCAGTGGAAGTGAGAAGGCGGTAGCATGGCTCTCAAAGAAATGAAAGAAAGGAATGTCAACGAAATTCCTACATCCATCAAAACTGAACTTTGAGATCTACGGAAATGTTATCGCATTCTTAGATAATAAATGAGACAATTTGTTACTCGTAAATCTTGTCTATAAGAATAATCAATAGAGTATTTTAGGAAAAAAATGAAGGTACACTAAATAGTAATTTAAAGTGATGTAAAGAAATAAATAGAAATAATATGCAAGTAAATACATGAAAATATGAATATTTTGTAATGCTTGACATTCTATCTGATTTAAAAGAAAGCTATTTATTAAGAAATAATTATTAATACTGATGGTTATGTTGTATAAAATAAACTAGGCTATGGTGCCCAGTTCTTTGGTCACATACTAGTCTGAATGCTACTGTGAAGGAGTTTTGCACATGTGATTAGTAAAGGAGAATATCTTCTTCACTGTGCATGGGTCTCATTTCATAAATTAAAAAAATTAAGAGCAAATGCTGAGATTTTTCATGAAAAATATAATTCAGCCTCAGGAACTGCTGCCTTTGTTTCCAGTCTGCCTGGGTATCCTACGTACTTCAAATTTCCACCCTGCAGGCCTGCCCTGCAAATTTTGCACTTCCTTATATCTACATGATTGGATACAAATAAATGTTCACTGTGATAAATAATTCAGTGAATATTTAAATAAAATTTTTTTAAAAATTGTAAGACATATTGCCATTGATTCCCCCCAAATCCTCCCCTCATTTTGAATACACTAATAACATCATTTCTGCAACTTTTTGGGCAGTTTTGGAAGTCCTTTTTCATAAGTATATTTTCATGGCTACCTAAATGTCCTGATTTCATTCAAAACGTTAATGGGAATTGCTGTCACATGAAAACATCACGGTAGGTTCTCAACTACCTTATTCACTGTTGCTGGCACCATGTGACTTCTGGTTCTTCCTCAGCATCAAAATGACCTTGAAAGTAATGTTTTGAATCAACTCAAGATATCACGCAGCCCAACATTTAGCTACTAATGGGGAAAAGGATTTCAAAACTGCTTTAGAAAGGTGAAGCAACAATGGGGTAAGTGTACTGAAATGAAGGCGAACATCTTAAGGGGGGTATTAATGGCAATGTGGTTTTTACTGTAATACATTATTTTCAAATTTAATCATTCACCATATGTTTTGGTCACACCATATGACCCTGTTAGTTCTGTTTCGTGGAGACCTCTGACTTGTATCAAGATTTACTGCTAATTCTCATTATTCTCCACAGATAAGTTATACAAAGTCATTGTCACTGATTTAGTTCACACTAAACCATTTTTCCTGGGATAACTTTTTTTTTTTTTTTTGTGGATACCGGGGTCGACCTCAGAACCTTGCATGCCAGCAGGTGCCCGTGCCGCTGGGCGATATTACCGGCCCTTTTTTTTGTATGTGGGTACCGGAAATCGAACTCAGGACCTCGCGCTTGCCAGGCAGGCGCTTATGCCACTGAGCCATCTCACCGGCCCCCTGGGATAACTTTTTTTTTGTGGGTACCGGGGGTCGACCTCATACCTCGCACGCCAGCAGGCGCTGGTGCTGCTGAGCGATATCAACGGCCCTTTTCCTGTATGTGGGTTCCAGGAGTTGGACTCGGGCCCTCGCGTTTGCAGGCAGGCGCTTACGCCGCTGAGCCATCTCACCGGTCCTAGAATTATTGAAATAGACGATACAGTGATCATTGCTGGAGACTTCGATATCCCACTTCCAATAACGATGTTTTAGGTAAGTTTTCATAGGGATACGTGAGCTACACACGTTCCTCCCATTCCGTAAGCATTCACATTCCTCAGGACCGTGCTGTAGGCAACTGTCCTGCAAGGAAGGGTTAGCCACACCTTTGTGGACTGCCCCCTCCATGCTGTCACTGAGCTTTCGGCTACACTCATATTTTGAGGCTTGCTCATAATTAGACATTTTTTCTTCTTTGCCTCTGAGTCAAGAAGTTCAATTCTTTAAATAAAGGTTGTTTTTATTTTTATTAATTTTTTATTAGTACATGTTTGCAGTGTGTAGCAATTGCAATCATCACGGGGAGTTGGTACATGTATGGTTTTGCACAGATTAATATATTGTAAATGAATTATTTATTTTCCATTAATTGTCGGCATTAATTTTAAGACACATCTTACCTCACCTAAGAGTATTTTAATAATTCCATATACTTTCTTCCATTGCTGTGAAGTCAGGAATTAATAATTGAAGAAGGGACAAGCTATTTGTCACTTTCTGCTCAAAGTGAGAATTTTAACAGTTTTGAGTTCAAAAGTTAACAAAGGCTTCAGTGTCAGGTGGATGTAGAAGAAATATCATAGAAAAACAAATAGTTTTAGTTTTCAAATTCCCTCTGCGCCACTGATCAGACTCTCTGATGAGTGTGTGTGTGTGTGTGTGTGTGTGTGTGTGTACCCAGTGATAAATAGAAACAATTTTATGCCTGATGCGATTTAAGGAATAAAAGCTAAGGATCTGAAATGACTGCAGAGATTAGGCACATTGTGTTTTCTCAGGTAATAAAACAGGTCAAATACAGCTGAATAAAATTTCCTTATCTTTTTTCCATGGCTTATTTTCTCCTCTCTGCTAGTTATAAGAAAATCCATTTCTTGGTTCAGTTATATCAGAAAAATTTTCAATGAAATCTAGTTAATGGAAGGGAACTAAAGTAGCTTCTGTGCCCATAAGAGCTTCAATTACATCGTAGATGGATTGAGGAGAGGGGAAGGTGAGGACATCATCATTTTAGCCAATCGTATTTAATTACTGTGGTGAGGATGACGTAGTAAGTAGTAACTGGAAATCAGAACTGTTTCGCAGTGAAGATTACTAAGATATCATCTCCATTGTCAAAGGCAGATGCAACTGTGTGTGTGTGTGTGTGTGTGTGTGTGTGTATGTTTGTATGCATGTGTGTGAAGCACATACTGTATTACATTTCATACCTTGCTTTGTTTGTCTTTTTGAATATTTGGGGCTGCTATGGGTAAGAGACATAGAATGAGTTTCTGAAGGCTTGAAAATGGCAAGGTTTTAGCAGTGAGTGTATTTACTCATTTATTTCATAATAATTTGTGGTGCAGTTACTTTTATGTCCTTTTATGCACTTGGCTCTCAATTCTGTCACATAATACAGGAGACGATTTTGGTCCAAAGTCTTATGAAAAACAATAGACCACATTCAAAAGATTTTTTTACACAAATGGCCAAATAAGCTACTTTTCATACATGACACCCTCTCACCCCCAAGCTGCCAAGTAGTGCTGCTTACTGGGGTACATGGCTTCTGCATAAGAGGCAAATAATCTACCACTGACCTATACTCCCATCCTCTAAGTAGTGACCTTGAATTTAAAGGTTTAGATGAGATCAGGTGTGTTCAGTGTGGTATGGGAAAAAAAAGCAAGGTAGCTCTACTATAACTCTTAGTTCACTGAAAAGGAAGGTTCGTGCTAATATCGACTGTAGAATTTTTTTATGCCCATATCTTGTACTGAGTAACAGAGTACTTTGAAGAAGACAATATGCAATATTGTTATTCTCCTATTATTTTGTTATGAAATTCTGTTTTACTTTTTTTCCATAAAAAAAATAAAGGTTTAGAGCCTTTTATCATGATTTGATATTGCTGCAAGACCCAAGTGCTCAATAACATTTTTCCGTATCTTAATGGTATATATTTTAGAGTTAATTACTTGAAAGTAAAAACAAAAGCAAAATGAAGCAAGCATGTTTGTCCAAGAGAGATAATTGAGACGTCCTAGACCAGCGATGGCAAACCTTTTAGAGGCAGAGTGCTAAACTCTAACCCTGAACCCGCTTATTGATTGCAAAGTGCCAATACAGCAATTAAACTTGAATATTGACGTTTTAGTTTAGAAAAAACAAACCCATATATTAACATCTCTTGTCTTAAAAGAAAAACACAATAACATGTGTGCCATAGGTTCTGCACCACTGTCCTAGACCAAAGGATTTATCCTGGTGTCTTTTCTCATGTCCTAAGAGATATTCCACTTGCCAAGCAGTACATATCCAGTAGTGTAACAACTTTCCGCAGATGATTCCTTTTTATTATAATTCATTTACTTTGCTTCTTTGGCCTTATATATTAATGAAGGAATGTTTATATCTTGCCTGGCAGTTAAAAAACAAAAAGATTTTTCTCATCTGTGTGAGAGATAAATATAAAAAAATTAAAGTTTATGGTGTGGTAGAAATAGTTCATGCCAATTGTTTTATGTTGAGGTCCTCAAAGCTGGAGGAGTGGATTGCAACTAAAATTCCCTCCAAAATAATTTCCCCATTAGATTTCCAAGAAGAGAGATGAAACACTCAATTGAAAGCCTGATTAGTTCATATTAACATTTTGTCTTAAGGATTCTTTTAATAAACATACACTAACAAGTTTGGAAGTTTTAAAAAATGCTAGAAAATATGAGTTCTCATATTTGCGAAGGCCAGAGACCCACTTAGTTTTATTCCTGAATAGAGGTATGACCTGCTTAGGAAAAGTCTGTAGCATGGTGATGTGCATTGTCGAAGTTTGTCCACTGGGCCTCAGTAAGCGAAAGAGCTTTATGTAATTTGGAGAGCTTTGGTGGCGAATTCAGTTTATGCAAGCAAGATGGAGGCTGCCAACAGGAACCAGATAGTGTATTAATAAAACTAATGAGAAAAGAGTATCCAAGTAACCTCGGATTAAGAGGTGAAAAATGAATGCATCAATCCAAAATATGGAGTTAGACTGTGCTGTCTTAATCAGCAGACTGGAACATAGAATACGGTACCACTATATAAAGAAAGAGAAGAAGCTTATAAACATTTTGTGGATACTAATGTATAATTATTCTGTGCTGATTTGGCCATAAATCTAGTTTTTGATGTCACATGAAAGATAAACACTTGTGCCTATTAATAACCTTTTGGTGAATCTAGAGATCAGAACGCCAAAGGTAGGGATTCATGGTGCTGACATTTGGGATCAGCGTGGGGCTGGTGGGAAGCATGCTCAAGAATGTACTTATTATTTGGGTGAATATTAAAACCTCACTTTCACTAAGATCCAAATAAACATCTATTCAACTCTTCTACATTAGGCACAGTGATTCTGCTCCCTGTTCTACAACACCAGTCTCCAGCAAACACTGCTGTAAAGAGGGCCTTTGATATACCTTTTCCAAAGATTCTGAAATAGAGACTTTTTATTTTCACATAATATGGATCAATTTCAAAGATGATGATGGCTAATTCTGGTCGTCAAATTGGCTAGAATGAGGGGTGCCTAGAAAATTAGTAAAGTACAATTCTGCATGAGTCTGTGAGGGTGTCCCCAAAGAAGATCATCCTATGTATCAGCAAACTAAGTGGAGAAGACCCATCTTGAATGGTAGAAGCAGGATCCACTAAGCTGGGGGATGGATGGGTTGAAAAGTGGAAGAAAGGGGAGCTGGTGAGCCCTTATTAACTCTTTCTTGAATGGGTACTTTTTTCTGTTGTTACATTTGCCTGCAGTCAGAAGACTCCAGATTCTTTTGTCTTTGAATGAGAATTCACACCTGCAACTCTCCAGGGACTTGCAAACATTCAGCATAGGACTGGGGCTGCAGTGCTATTCTCTATTGCACTGAAGCTTTCAGCTTCCTGGACCAACCAGCTACCAGAGTCTTTAGCTCTCCAGCCTGTAGATGGCCTAATGTACTTTGGTTTTGGTCCTCTGCATAATTCTACAATACAAAGAGTAAGTCTTTGGAAATGCTCCAACTGGAACTTTAAAGTCCAAGACAGGTGCTCAGCATCGATTGCGGAGATCAGAGAAGTTGGTGATGTGACCTGTAAGGGACAGAAGCCTACCGAGCAGGGTCCAAGAACAGAATGGACAGGTCAGCAGCTGTATTCATCAGTGTCACCAAGAAACAGGGTTAGAAACTAGAAGCATTTTCAAGAGAAGCGATGAAAATAATACCTAAATACATTTAAAATAATATTTATAATCAAATAGGTAGAATAAAGTGAATAAGTAAAAGAAGGGAGAAAATGCAGGGCAGGTCAGTACTGTTGAAAAGGAAAACATGGGACCTGGAAATTTTTAGGGAATGAGGCAAAAGATAGAGAAGGGCTGAAATCAAAAGCTAAGATCTTTGCACGGAGTTGCCTGTTTGAATTGTGTTGTGAACTTGGCCAAATTAGAAAGGCTGAGAAGCCTAGGGTGTTTCTATTTCCATCCGGCGTCATTATAGTCCATGGGTCCTCAGCATGTCTTTCTTAGTTCTAAATACTGGTTCCTGAGTGCACCAAACATCTAGTATTATTGTTTGCTCTTTTTCCTGTGTACTTCACACCTCACCCCATCCCCGCTCTCCTTTGAGACATTCTGGCATATTTTCAGAGCCGAATGAAAGGTTTAATAATTGCAAATGACAGCCATAAAAATGGCTTCGAGTATGTGGTGAGAGGGGTAGGAAACAAAAAATCTACTTAGAAAATTCAAGTTGAATTATAGGATGAAAAATGACTGGTATTAACATATACAAGATCTCTTTATTCCCAAAGCAGCAGAAGTAGGCAGTTTAATATAAAAGGAAGGGGAAAGGCCATTCCAGTGAGAAGTGAGCTGTGCATCGATCTGTTTGTTGGTCATAACCAGGCTTCTCACTCTTTCCTTTGCACCCAAGTCATCTGGGCTCCATAACTGTATAGACTCTTTTGTAGCAGGTGTAAGACGTGGTCTGTGATCATGTATGGAGCTCCCCAAGGAGGTGACAGTGATGATTCTCTTCATGTGTCACTCTAAACCAGGTGGCTGTCTTACCCCCTGCACTAGCAGTGCTCCAGCAGAGGAAAGAGCTTGCAATTTCAAAGCTTCCCCCTAAGCTTTCCCTTCAAGATGCTCCTCACAACTGTTTCAGTCTATTTCCACCACCACCTGGCTAAGCACCTGACGTACCACTGTGTCCAGTTGTTTTCAAACTCATCAGCACACTGGAGCTCAGCATCACCAATCAGAGAACTAATTGCAGCAGTTTCTTGGGCACTTGCTCTATGTAGGATATAGTGTTAAATGTTTTATATATTGATCCTCTCATCCTTTCCTCCTCATGTATCTTTTTTTAGAGTGCACCACGTTTCTTTGTCTCTGCCCCCCTGGAAAATGAAGATGAGGGGAACATGTCCTCATCTTTCTTTCTCAGGACTTCAAAGTGGTCCAGGCATAGTAATGAGCAATCATTAACATTTGCCAAAAGAAATGAGGAAAAAAACATTATCAGTGTGAAATACATGAGTATTCTCATGTTGCCAATGGGAGAAATAAGGTTTAGTTACAGCAGGGTTACACCTTTGAAATAATGCTTAGCTGCTTTCCACTATGTACATTTTCCATCAATAAGTTGGTCCATGTCAAAATTAATGATTTCAACAAGCTTAACCTGCTGTCAATAAAGTAGTAATACTTTATTGTGTGGCTCTGCACAACACTTCTACCATAGTGTTTCTGGTGGACAACTTTTGCCCTGGTGGTCAGGAAGCAACCTCTGGGCAGTGACTCCGGAAATTGATCAGTAGCTCGCTAGATATCAGAAAAGACACTCCTGCCACCCATTAGATTTTTTCAACCACATTGACTATGACTAGTTGGCCTCTAACTGGAAGAACAAAAGCCAGTACAAAGGCCAGAAACATAAAATAATAAAACCAGAAGGAAATGAGGAGTTATGTGAAGTTAGGTTTCCACGGCAATGGCTTATTAGCATCCGAGTTGCCGGGGTTAAGATTATATAGCCTGCAGCCGCTTCTCTTCTTTTTAGAACTAAATCCCATTCTTTTTTTGTACTGTGCAGGCAATTACGAAGAGGGTTTATCTGTCTCTAGGTGAGATTGTGGAAGGCAGGGGCTCTGTTCTATCACTTCTCTCTCCCGCATGCCCAGCTCAGTGCCTATGACACAGTCAGTGCTCCATGAATGTAGTTGGATGGTATTTCCATAGTTTACCTGAAATAATTTTAATATAATTAAAAATAAAGTCGATGTTATGGATTAGATCTAAAATGTTCCTCCTGTCTTCCCAAATTTCATGGGTGTGCAAGGTGATTGGGTAGCGGGGGCACTAAACTCATCAGGAGAATCATCTACTGAGGTCAGTAGCTGAGTATGCTCTCAGAAGGTGGGGCCTCGCTGGAGGTGGTCACTGGGATGTGACCTGGAAGAGAATGTTCTTGTCCCTTGCTTCTCCCTTCTCTCTGCTTCCTGGCTGCCATGAGTAAAGCACATTTTCCTCCACCCTGCTGATCCACCATGTCCCTCTGCCTTCCTGTTTCTGTCTTGCAGCCAGCAGATAACAGACTAAAACTATAACCAAAATAATCCTCTCATCCCTTACATTGTGGGTGTTGAGCTCATGCCCTAGAGATGGGAAAGTGACTAAGACCATACCAAAAGGAGTGTAGTGATGAAGGAAATAAAAAAAAGGAGATGAGGAACAAGATGTAAAGGAGGAAAAGAGCTGAGATAAATAAAGGTAAACCCGTATAAAATGTGGAAATGTCATTATCTAAGTTGGAAAAAGGAAAACATATGAGGCCAGAATAGGAGCTCAGAAACAGACAGACTTAGCAGACATAGGAGAAGAAGGCAAAAGGTGGGAAGTAGCCACATCTTCAAAGCAGCTGAAGGGGTGGGGACACAAATAAGCAGCAAGGAGGTGAAAGAAGGGGGAATGCAGTCCAGGCAGAAAGTGTCAGATGACAGAATTTCCCAAAGCCTTCCTGAGAGAGAGCATACCTGAGCTCTCTCTGGAAGGACAGCCATGTGCTGGCCATTAGATGAGGAGAAAAGAGACACCAATACTGTCAGGAAGAGAAACTTAGATATCTGAGTCCCCAACTTTTAAAGAAATGCAAGCTGATAGAGGATGCTTAGGAAAGCTTTCTCTGCTTCTCTGTTTCATCTGTGCTCTTATTCCCTAGAAACCCAAGTGGCAGAAGTGAGCCCTACTTGTGGTGCAGGATAAGGACTCTACTGATACATTCAGGGAAGGAAGAAATGGGAGTGGACTAGGGCAGCAGAAGTACAAAAGAAATGAAAGAATTCCTCAGTGCATTAATCAGTATCTTATGCTAAAAACCCCAGCAGGACTGAGGATTTAGGAGACATAGTGGACGACGAGCTTAGCCATCTGTTTAAAAATAATAACTCAGATTTATAGAGTGCATTGACTTCCAAAGCACCTTCTAGTCTATTTTCCCCTGTTCTCCACCTGGCTGTGGGGAGGGCCATGAGGACTCTCAAGGGCCTTTCACAGAACCCATAGTTGCCTAATCCCTACTCTGGAAGCCCAAGGCCCCTCATTACCATTGCAAAAGAGGAAACCATGTTGCAGATGAGACTCCATGCTGGAAGCTTAGGGTTTCTCATCTTCACCATAACCTCTTGAAATTTGCATCCTACCCTTTGTTCCTATAACCTGGAACCGGAACCTCCAGAAGGATTAAATAACACACCCTCAGCCACACAGCCAATAAACACGGGGTTGAATCTGACACCGAGACAAATCTAGGTACTTCGCACTGTTTTATGGTATTTCAAAAGAGCAAAGCCTGAGTTTCTGGTGAAAACCACTGAATTTTCAAAAGTGATCAGAGATAAATGAGGATTATATTAATTTGGGAAAAGTAGTATTTCTTCCTCAAACTACATGAATTTTTCCAAAATCAAGGAGCCTTTAGGAGAATTATATATGTGTATGTATGTGTGATATGTAAACACTGTATATATAATGTAAAATTAAAGTACATAGTTTACATATACAAACTGTATACATATAACAACATAAAATATGTAATACTATATAGATACACATGCAGGTATATACTTACTCAACCATATCTGCAGTCACTGTGGATGCACTGACTCATCCTCCTGCTGACCAGTCAATGGAAGCTGTCTGAAAACAGGCTCAGTTTGACAGTTTAGAACAACAATTAGTGGACAATGTTAACATTTTAAGATCTTAACTGCAGACTTCTTCGTATCTTGCAGTGTCAGATGTAATGATGGTGGGTGTAGTGGGAAGTTTAGGAAGGAGATTAAGGAGATTTCAAAGTCGTCTAGTTTTGTGGCTGATGATCCTTAGGGTTGCTTTGTTAGGTTACCTGCATGTTGAATGCACTAAATTAGAAAAATGACTACAGAGATGGAGCGCCAGACTTAACATTACACATGGTAGCTATGAGAGTCAAGTCAGCAATCTTTTCACCTTCTGCATATATTTGAAAGGAGCTTATGTCCTTTTGGAGGCACCCAGTAAATTTAAGCAATAAAGCAAAGGTAACTTGTAGGAGGACATAACATAGAAAGACAAAAACATCAGCCATAAATCAATGCATATTGATTTAAATAAATAGGTTCACTGACCTCTGGCAAACCCAGCTCAGAGGATCTCCACAGAAGTTTCCCTTGCTAAGAAACGCATTGGCTTTGCATTTCTAGCAGAAACTCAAGGAAGGATTTCCTCCAAGATATCAATTTTCTGCACTATCTTGTATGCTATGCACATTCCAAGCCACGCTGGACAGAGTCTTTGGGCTGTGATTCAGCAGAGCTTTGTTGGGAGTCACCTATGGTTGTCATAGATCAAAAAGTGGCATTAAAGAGGTTCCTCCATAAGGAGGGACTAAGACAGCTGCCCCAAGAAATATACACTGGGGATCATTTGTTTTCCACAGCAATGCCACACTAATTCCCAGTGTGGCCCAAACACTGTGATAGGGAGTTTGCTATATTGATATTTAATTTAAGCTTTATGATGATAACAAATAATGTAGATATTATTTCCTTTTCATAACACTTTTCTGGCCACATTGTCAAAGCAATATGTTGTGATGTATGACCTCCACATTCACAGCATGAAGAGTCCTATTTTTTATAACCAAGGAAGCTGCAGAGTACGAGCTGGGTTCTGCAAATCTAAGTGTTCATTCTCACCATTATTATTCCCATCTGCCACTAATTATTTGAATGTTTTTTGACAAGTCCAGTTTCACTTCTGGGCCAGAAATTTTTTTAGTTCAAATAAGAAATTGGATTTTATGGGCTCAAGACTTCCAAGTAGGCCATTTTCTTTTAATTTGGGATTAAAAAAATGTTAGTATAAGAGAAAGATTTTGGGTTTTAGAATTAGCAAAGTAGAGTAATATACTATTTGGTTTCCCTTCTTCATGTGTTATTGTAGGTCATAGGGTCCAGAATGGGTTTCTAGGTTCTTGTATACAACGGACAAAGAACTGAACATGGTAGGAAATGGTAAGGAAACAGCAGCGAAGTTTATTAAGGTGATAATATGACTGGAGTGAGTTGACTCACTCTGGTAAAAAGAAATTTGCACAAGCACCAAGGGCATAGGGCTAGGGTGTAGAGGCTGAAAATATTGCATCAGGTCTAGGAGGCCTCCCACTGAGTCTTCCAGACCATGATTGACGGCATGATTGACAGGATGCGAAATCATGTCAGCTGGTAGTATTGCACAAGTCCTTTCCCTTAATTCCCTCTGTTATAAGTGGATGTATGAGATACAGTCCATATGCATGAACCTTCAGTGAGCTCCAGGTGAAGAAAGGTTGGTCATGGAAGGAAAGGATTGGTTGCTCATGCATCGTGGTTTGGAATTTTGGAATTTCCACGGTAGGATCAGGGCTTTTTGTTTCCCTCATATATGGTAAGACTTAGGACAAGTATATGTGTGTGTGTGTGTGTGTGTGTGTGTGTGTGTGTGTGTAGGGGGGGCATTGCCCAGATTCAGGTGTGTGGAAGGATATGGTCCTGCAGCAATTAGAGGAGAGAGGCCACGTAGACCCCAATCATACTGTCTATATTATGTGGATGCAAAAAAAAAAAAAAAATCAAGTCACCCTCTAAGTTCCTGCATTTAGAAATGGGAGGAGGATAATGTAGTTGACAAATCAGGTGGACAATGTACTTGCCCACAGCATCTCACTGTGGGCTCACAAAACGTAATCAGACCTTTATACGGGGAAAATTTCAGTGAAACTTCCCAAACCTTGCCAATAGCACACACATGAGCCAACATGAAACTTTTTACCACTCTGGATCTCTCTTATAAGGAGTTTTTTTTAACAGTTTGACCACAGAAAAATCTTCTAATGACCACTTGTTCTAATAAGTGGCCAGTCACACAGACCCCTCTGCACCTGATATTTAAAGTCCTGCCTTTTGAAACTACCCTACCTGCTGGATGACTCCTCACAGCCAATCAGGGACTGCCAATGAACAGGAAGACCAATTAAATCTCTCCTGGCTTACAAAAATCCCACCTTAATAGAACAGTTGCCAATCAGAGTTTCTTCTTTTTACTCTATATACCTCAGTGTCCCTTCAAACACCTTTGAGAACCTGCTGAAATAAAAGAGAGGTTAGGAACAAGTCACCAAGTTTATGAATAAATATTCACGGGTTTATAAATAAATAGCAATATTTATGTATAAAAAGCCAGTGCTAAATTTGTCTCTGATTTATTTTTCATCTCTGTCAGAAAGAAAAAGTTTAGAAGAGCCAGTAAGTGCAGCAGGTAGATGTGGCCTTTGGTAGTCTAAATAGATACACAAATCTATAGCTGTGTACCCAATTGCAATATCACACATTCAGGCTTTTGGCATACTATATAATTGATTAGTATATTATTTCAATGTAGACTTCGTAGTTCCTTGTCTTGGCAGTTTTTGATGAGATCAGGACATTTTGGATCATGAATGGACCAGTAGAGTATCTTTTAATCCTGGTCCCTGCCATGACCTTGAGGCTCTAGGAGAGGCTGAACTCAATACCTATACTAGTTAATGCACTAAGTCCTTCCACTCCCAGTTTCATGACTCAAGCAGGTAGTAAATACAATTTCCTTTTACAGACAATAAAGCTGAGAATCAGAGGCTGAAGTCTTTGTGTACAGTGATATGACTCATAAATAGTGAAGCCAGAATTCCAAAGGCAATTCCACAGATCAGACTTTCTAGGGCATTAGTCTTTATCTAGCTTAGACCCTAGGCCTTTCTTTTTTTTTTTTTTTTTTTTTTTTTTTTGTCAATCACACAAATTAACTTGTCAGTCTCCAATGTTTACAAATTTTCTCAAGCTTTCTTGGTGTCTTTGTTTAGCAGAAAACTCACCTTTCATGAAAATCCTGTTCTATAATGAATTCCACCCAGAACATTCATTTTTATAGACTTTTTTATACAAACATACTGCATATCGCATACTGTTTCAGACTGTGCTGCATAAATCATAATGGTGGGCTGATGGTTTTTTTCTAGACACTTTGTCTTTTCTCATACGTTTTCTATTGTTATTAAATCAAACAAATGTTTACACATTTTGATGGAAATAACACAAAAAGCCAGGATTCCTTTGTATATGCTAGGAACTGCCTAAATGAATTATTAAGATCCAGCAGTGGAGACACATTCACAGTGCAGAAAGATACTACAGGAAGATAAAGTTCAGAATATACATATGTAGATTATGCAAATAAACCTCCACTATTGAAATAATATTGCCAAAGTCATAAAAGGTTAAGTACTACTTGTTTGATTTGATTTTCAAAATGGAGATTTCATTGGTTTTGCAGAAAGTTTCTACCTATTATGTAATTTCTGAACTTTATAGCCTGCATTCCTGAAGAGGGCACATACCGGTAAGAAAAAGCAAAATCTGTAAATTGGACTAGCCCTTTTAAAAATGGTGAGGTCAATTAAATTTGTTCTTAAAACCTTCTAATTCATTTTTCCTTGGTTCTTTTCTCTTCTTCATTCTGGCTGCCCTGTGGCTTGAACAGGTCAGCTTCATAGGGTGGAAAGCACAACAGGGAAAGGTGAAAGTTTGATGGGACTGGGGGGAGAAGGTGGTGCAAAGAAAGATTAATTACATGGTGATTTCATGCGAGCTTCAAAGAAGAAGGTATCTTGGACATAAAGGAATGCTTCTCCTAAAATGAACAATGACTTTCTTATAAATAAAATGGCTTCTTATTTTGTTTGGAGCCCCCAGAATCTAAAAGACATTAGAATACCTATGCGAGCCCAGTGGAGAAGCTTCTGGCACCAAAACATTTTTAACTGGGATAAAAAATATCATTGACAAAAAGTCATTAATGATAGTCTAAGAACATAATAAAGGACCTAAAACCCCCAGGTCTTCTCACTTACACTGACTGCAGAGCACGTGGTCATTTCACCATGACCATGTTAAATTATTTGCTCTATTTTTGAAATGCAGTTTTGTTATATCCCCTCAACACTTCAAAAGGTTTCATGTCTCCTGCAGATGACTGTGATGCAGTTATGGCTAGAAATCACACGTGTAGTGTCTGAGGTGCAGGTTTTGTCAATATATATGACTAGATTCCATTGAGGGTCTTATGACACTGCAGTTTTTGTAGCTTTTGTAGTGTTTCATTTCTTCATGTTTCATTTCTTTTCTGGTAAGTGGAAATAATGACATTATTTAAATAGTTTTTACAAGAATTGAAATACTGAAGGTAAAGCAGATGGTAGTGAATATGATAGGCATCCATAAAAGTTAGCTACAATTATGAGAATTATTAAGTGATAAGAAATAAAAAATAAAGTAGAAAGGATGAAATCCTCTAAATTGCCATTGACAAAGTTTTTCATGATATGTTTTATAAAGGAAGGAAAAACAAAAAAATGCGGTTGATGTCAAGGAATCAATGAATGGAAACTTCAGAATATATTAAACAGTACATAAAATGAACGATAAGATGCTTGCCAATAGCTTGCTCTACCCTAAGACCTGTCCCTCGTATCCTGAGGAATCTTTTTACTAATGGCTTGAATGAAGTCTGAGGGATTGTTGCAGTAGCTTGTGTAAGTATGTGTAGGTGTCCTCTAAAGTTTCTTGTGTTGGAGCCATGGTTCTCAGTGAGGTAGTAGACTTACAAGTGGTGGGGACCCCTGGAAAGCCCATAGGCCATTGGGAGGCTATCCTGAGAAGACCTGGGACTCTAGTCTCTCCTCGGCTTCCTCTTTGGCAATGTGACCTCTCCCTCCCACACAGGCTGATACTTGCCATGGGGTCCTCGTCACAGCTGAGCTGATGCAGGCACCAAGCCCTAGTTTCTCTGTGATGATGAGTGAAATAAATCTTTTTTATTTATAATGTTAGACCACTTATGGTAGTTAATTACAGTAATGAAAAACTTACAGTTTAATTAGCATTATTTAATAATAATGTTGAGCAAGGGTACAAGAAGTGTAAATAGGATAATAGAATAAATCAATGAGCCAAATTACAAAGTCTAAACTGTGTTACTCGTGAAAGTCCAAAAGTCAGTCTGCTTTTGTTTTTGACCAATGAAACAACAGGTTACAGAACAGACTGTCACCTTGAAATTTTGAGAAATGGTAACTCCACAGAGTCACAGATAAGACCTATTTACTATACTTATGTAAGGGAAAATACTGAAAATAGAGGACAAAATTACCTTATCTATAGAGACAAAAAATAAGGATTAGGGCAAACTTCTTGTTGGAAACCATGAAAAGAAAGAAGCTAATTGACTAAAACATTTAAAGCACTTAATTAAAAAACTAATGGCAGAATTGTATGTACAATGACAGGATCCTTCAAAAGTGGAGGGAAAATAAGGACTTTCTCAAATACTGAGGAAATTTATCACTGTCAAACCCACTGCAGAATAATTTTAGAAGCCCTACAGAGAGAATAAAATTATGCAGATTCATGTGTAAAGCCACAAATTAGCAAAGTCAGAAATTAAAATGTGGTCAGTGCTACCAATTTAATTCCATGGTCATTAAAAGAATATATATATATATATAAACAAAGATGAGCAGTTGTTACCAATCGGTTAAATAGAAAACATGGACCGATTCCTTAAAACCAAAATTCCTACAGAAGAAACAAATAAATCTGAATAGATTGATAATCTATTACATACAATTACTAAATAATTGAAAATCCAAGAACTAAAGCACCAGACACAGATAGTTTCACTAATGAATTCTACTGTGGATTTAACGAAGAAATGATACAAATTCTACTCAATATCTTCCAAAAAATTAAAGCAGAAGGAGCACATCCTAATTATATAAAGTTAGCATAATCCTAACAATAAAATGAGATTAAAACATTATAATTAAGAACACTACTTTGAATATCTATGATTAACATAGATGCAGAAATCCTCAACAAAATATTGACAGATAAACTAAACATTGCTGAAAAAAAAAAAAAAAAAAAAAACCACTAGAAAACTAACTAGCACAACCAAGTAGGATTTGTTTAAAGTATAGAAGGCTGATTAGACATTTGAATATCAATTAATTCTAAATTAAATTAATTCACAAGAAAATAAGTTAAAGAATTATACAGTCGTATTAGTTGATGCAGAGATGGCATTTGACAAAGTCGAATTCCTATTTGTAATTTTTTTCAATGCTCTGCAATCTAGTAATAGGGAAGAATTTCCTCAACGCCGCATAACAAACATTTTAGAAAAACAAAAACACTTTAGCTTACATTATTCAGGATGAAACCATATACATAGTGATACCGGGAGACACTTGCCCCTGAGGCAGGGAACAAGATCTGGGTGCCTGCTTTCACAGTTTATCCTTCAAATTGTACCAGAAAACCTCGCTAGCACAAGAAAGAGAAGTAAAGAAACTATAACACTGGTGAGGAAAAAAATTGTCTTTGTTTGTAGGTCGTATTATTGTCAACGCAAAATCATTGCTTAAAACAAGTGACAAAACACTCCTGGAACTAATAAAAGAAGATAAGAAAATCACAGGATAAAGTTAATTTACAGAGATAAATTGACTTTCTATGTTCAAGTAAGAGTCAAGAAAAAACTGACATGAAAATAACAGATATTTGAAAAAAGTACTGAAAGAAATTAAATGAATGAAAGATTATCTTTTACCAAATGGTGGTGGACACCCATATTACATTTGGACACCTACATTTTAGAAATCTAAAAACATAGTGTGCCTCTTTTATAAAAAAACATTATTCATATAGGCCATAGATATAAAAGTAAAAATCAAAATTTAGAAGAAAAATAGGGAGAAAATCTCTATTGCCTTAAGTTTTGTGAAGAGATAATAAACACAAGATGAAAAGCATTATCCATGAAAGACAAAACAAAATAATTGGTCGGATATTCTTAAAATTAAAGCTTTTGCTCTTTAAAAGTAACTGTCAAGAGCTGCAAAAGAAGAAAATAACTTCAGCAAGACATGCTGAGCTAGCACCTATATGTGCTCATCTTCTTTAGAAAAATTTTTAGAAATCCAAGCAGAAACTGTCAAAGCCAATAGGTTCAGAACTTCGGGATACAGTCAAAGATTTACAGCAACCAAGCACATGCTGATCTAAGAAAATCCAACGCGAACTGGCAGGAATGTTTTGTGGCACCTGCCCCCATACTACTATACACTCCACAGCAAAACAGCAGTCTTAAAACAGTAAATTTTTAAAATTTTCATTTATAATAATACATGTTTGCAGTACACAATGATTTTATTTATTGTGGGGAGTTTGTACACATACATATCTTAATTCTTTTTAAGTCTCTTTCTCCTCCCCTTCCTCCACTCTCCCTCTGTCTCTTTGTCCCCTTTTCATTTGCAAAATCATCTATCCTCTGGCTTCCTATTTTCTATCTCTTACTTTGCTATTAATTTACTTATGCTTTGGTTTTTTCATATAAGAGAAACCATGTAATATTGAAGCTTATGTGTCTGATGTATTTCACTTAACATTATAGTCTCAAATTGCATGTATTTTCCTACAACTGACCCAAATTTATCCTTTTTAATAGCAGATTAGTACTCACTGTATATAAATATCACATTTTTTTGTCCATTCATCTGTTCATGGTCATATAGGCCAGTTCAAAATTTTAGCTTTTATGAATTGTGCTACTACAGACATACCATAAATGTAAGGATACACTAATGTTACAAGATAGAAATGTAAAGACAGACAAAGCTGAAGCATATAGACAATATAAAATTGCCTGATAAAGTATCAAAAAAAGTAAATTTTAAGACAAGAAACACTACTAAATATAAAGAATAGTATTTTATAATAATACAAGAACAACTTAATAAAATGATCAAAGTTTTAAAATTGTTTTTTCCTAGTAACTGAGTCTTGAATTTAGTAAAGCAAGCAAGCAAACAAACAAACAGAAATATGAGGAGATAGAGAATTAAACCATGACCAGAAGGGTGATTTCAATATATATTTCTCGGTAACAGGATAACAAGTAGTTCAAATTAATAAAAGCATAGCGTATTATACAACACGATTAATATTGAACAAGACACATTCTTCTTAGTATTGATGAATATTCAAATAATTTAATTAAATCTTGAAATGCTAGATAAATCATATAATAAAGGCATTAATAGAATTAAACTAGAAATTCATTACAGAATATAACTAGCACTTCCCGTGTCCCAGTGTTTAGAAGCTATTTATTAACAGACCTTTAATATGTTATTGATCAATAAAGACACCACAATTAAAATTGGAGTGTAGTTTAAAAAGCATAATAGTGAAAATACAAAATATCAAACTGTGTGAGCACCAGCTAAAGATATTCTTAGATGGAAATTTATAGACTTAAATTTCTAAACTAAAAATAGGATTGAAAAGAAATTAATTAAATATCTATTCTAAGAAATAAATAGCTGCAAATTAAACACAGAGAGGGAGCAATGGAACAGATGAAGATAGTAATAATAATAAAAAATATAAAAACAATATAGAATACCTACAAGCCAAAAAAAATTATTCTTTGAAGGAGTAATATACAAACTGTTATAAATTGCATCAAGGAACAAAGAACAAGACAAATTTTAAAAATGCCAAGGACTAAAGGGAATAACATTATAGATCCTACACACAATTTAAAAGAATTGATCCTATTATTAGAATTTTATGGGGAAAACCCCCAAAAACTTCAATAGAAAATGGCTTCTATTACACTTTTCTAATCTCTTCCATATTTTTTAAAGTCAATCTTACATTCAACATTTCAGACTCTAGATGGAACAAGAGGAAAAATTCTTAATTTATTTTGTGAATATAGCACAATCATGACCCCAATTTAATAAATTATGGGAGAATAAAATGTTGTTCTTTCTCTTGAATAATCCAAGGGAAAAATGGCAGTAATTTCACTGTAGTGATATTTAAAATAATAACAAAAAACAGCCAACCTTGCTTTATCTCTGGATTAAACATTGGCTTACATTTCAAAATAGAACAGTGTGATTACATTAAATAATGGAAACAAATCACACATCATCTCAAAGTATGCAGAAAAATAATCTCATAATTTAACGCCAATCTATCTTAAAAACACTTGGCCAAAATAGGAAAAAAATAGTAATTATTTGATAAGGAATTTCTGCAAAGAAACAGATATAGAGCAAACCTCAAAACTCATGATAAACTACTGTTGAGAAGCAAAATAACATACATTTAATTTATCAATAGTTTTATGAAACATTGTATAGAAAATCTTAAGTGGTGAAATAAGACTAGAAAAATAGATTAAGTATATAAAGATTAGAAAAGAAAACATTGTGGTGTTACTGCTCTGATTTATTAGTCAGAGTTCTCTATAGAAACAGACTCAGTGGAAACCATGTGTGTAATCGTGCAGTGAGATTTCCTAGGTAGGCTTAGAGGATCAGAGCCTCAAGAGTTCAAATGGCCATCTGCCATCCGGGAGATGAGAGGCTGAAGAACCCAGGAAGGCCTTTTGCAGCCTGGAAATCCTGGGAATCCAGGAGCACTCAGCCCAAGAAGATGGAAGCTGCAGAGCAAGAGGGATCAAGCATGCAGCACCAGTCCCCGGTCCAAGGCCTGAAAACTCCCCAGAGAGTCTTTGATGCAAATGAGCATTGGAAGGCTGAAGAAATGGCACTGATGTCCAAAGGCAATGGTGAAGCCTGGAGCTCTTCCAAAATGGAGTCACTGCCTTCTATTTCCGCCTTTCATCCGATCCAGGCTACAAGCCTATTGTTTGGTGCCATTCACGTTCAGGGTGTGTCTTCCCCTATCAGTTTGCTAGCCTACCTGTCATTCACAGACAGTCCTAGAAATGTGCTCTGCTAATCTGCTAGGCCTTTCTTAACATTTTAAAGTTGATATTCTATGATTAAAGGTCACATATGCGATAGAAGAAGTGTGACAAGAGAGCGAGTCGTTTGAAAGACATACCAAGGTCAACTGGATGTCTTTGAGTCAAAGTTGAAATGGAGATCTCCTACCCACCATTATTTGTCAAAGAATTCATTGCTCCAGGAGGTGAGTCACATATGAGCCAATCACAGACACTTTTAGCAAGACTTACTGAAGGTGACAGTGCCTTACTTCTCTCAGACAACAATTGAATAGCCAGACTGTGTCCTCGTCAACTTACACATTATCTGGGTATACAGGCATAAAATGATCAAGAATTATAAAATCATGATAAAAATTACCAAACTGCTAGGAAGTGTGTCCTTACTGCGTTTTAATATTTTTGCATATTTGTGCATGTTTTCATTTATCTTTTTCTTGGCTTGTATCTCTGACATGAATTGTGCATGACATCAAAGGGGTTGAGGCCAAAAACCACATTTACTATATTTAAATCAACTTATGTAATTAAAAGGAAAATACATTAGAAATAAGTGTCTTTTATTTTTAAGTATTTACTTGAACATGTACAAGAAATATGTTCACTACGTTTTTCCAAAAGATCATTGTATTTTCTAAACTTGCATATTTTTACTTAGCATCATGTTGCTAACACTATCATTAAACACACAATTATCTACTCTTTTATTCATTTCTGGCATGGGCTAATTAAATCTGGAATAATTAATCAGAATATGTAGTTCATTTTGTTGTAAACATTGCAGCATCAACAATTATAAATTCACCTTTTAGGATTTAGAGTTCATATGGTCTAAACTTTCTTTTTTGTTTGTGGATTTTCACTGAGGTTTGTCCTGTTCTACCTTACTTTTGTTTATTTATGGGCACATGAATTAATTTTAAAGACTCCATCTTGGTAAGAGATTCATTTAATTTAAAAATTTCTATGTATTTTTAATATTCATTTATCAAATTTACAATATTATATTGTAATCAGTGCATAGTATTAGCAATTATGATAGCTTTATTCAAAAGAAAAAATAATGTTTAAATTCTGCGGTCACAAGAAAGGTGAACATGGGGCTGAGGATATAGCTCAGCAGCATGCCACCTGCCTAGCAAGACCGAGATCCTGAGTTCAATTCTCGGTTCCCCCCACAAGAAAAGAAAGGCAAACATCTAAATTTAGAAATGTATTTGCTTTTTTGTTGCAAAGATGCATAAAGAGGTGATAAAAGACTTTCAAAGATAAATACATACTACATTCAAATTAAACTCTGTGAGAGAATAATAAAGGACAATCCAAATTTAAGGAGAAATGAAAACAACATAAATTTGTGCCTTTGGGAAAAGCTTTTTCATTCTTAAAATGAATGTTTATAGATGTCTAATTGTTATGATTTTGATATTCCACTGTGTACATTGGAAAATCATATGACACCTTCACTTGAAATGTCAGTGTTTCGAGATGTCAACACATGCACTATTGATAATGACAGTATTGAAAAACAAGAAGAAAATGTTTTAATCAATTTAAAATGTACCAAGATATTTATGTTTTCTACACATTTTCTTTTGAGGTTCCTGGTGCGGGCATTGATATGAATCACTTATCTGGTATATTAAAAATTATCTGGTCCATTTGCAAATCTTTTTTTTTTTCTTTTCTTTTTTTTTTTTAATGTGGGTACCAGGAGTCGACCTCAGGACCTCACACTTGCCAGCAAGCGCTTGTGCCGCTGAGCGATATCACCGGCCCTTTTTTTCCTTTCTGTGGGTTCTGGGAGTTGAGCTCAGGACCTCGCGCTCGTGTCACTGAGCCATCTCACTGGCCCCCATTTGCAAATCTTATACAAGCTAAAACCTATAAAGCCTATGAAAGCCAGGAAGAAGAAATGAGGGAGCCATTAGTGGAAGCCCAAATGCAAGCTTAAAGCACCAAGGTCATCTGACTAAAAACATCTGGGCAAACTCTGGAAAGAAAAGACATCTCCTCCTGATTCAGAAAAGTCACGATGGTAACTTTTTTCTTTTGAATTTTTTACATTTAACATTATGTATTTGTTTAACTAACAAATGATGTATTTGTGGTTTACAACATGATATTTCAAAATATGTGTGCATTATTAATATCTCGCTTTTGTGGTGTGAACACTTAAAATCTAATTTCTTAGCGATTTTCAAGTATACTATATATTGTTATTCACTGTAGTTTCCATTTTGTACAATAATAGGTCTCTTGAATTTTATCCCTCCCATTTAACTAAAATGTTGGTATTTCTACCAGCATCTGTCCGATAATCCCCCACCCCACACGAAATTCCAGTCCCTGATAGCTACCATTCTATTCTCTGATTTATAAATTTGACTTTTTAAAATTCCACATGTAAGTGAGATCATGCAGTACTTGCTTTTATTTTGTTGGGTTTTGTTTTGTTTTTGTCTTTGGGTAGCTTATTTCACCTAATGTCCTCAAGTTTCACCCATACTGTCATACATCTGCTTTTCAAAGGCTGAATATACTCCATAGTTGTTTATATCACATTTTCGTCAGCCATTCCTACATTCATAAATTGATTTCTTATTAACTACTATGAATAATGCTGCAACAAACATGGACAGTCTATTTTTTATATTACCTCTGTCTGACAAAGAGGGGCACCCGTTAGTAAGGAATCTGTATTTGAGTTTGCAGTAGCCTCACTCTGTAGATTCACCCATGCTTTGTAAAGGTAACGTTCCCAGCTGACACTTCTCATTCTCTACCAACCCCTTTGGTTTCATGAACTCATTTCCATTTTTTCTTCTCCTGGAGATTCTTACTCTCACTGTGCTCAGTTTGCCCTTATGCCCTCACTAAACTGAAACAGTCAGAATTACTCTTTTATTAGCCACAAGTTTTAGGGAAACAGTGCAGCTATACATGGAAGGACATTCCTGTTCACAGGTATAACAAATTATTCCTCTACTCAATGACTGCACTCTGTTACAAGAGTAAAATTTTTTTTATCTCAAATCAAGACTAAATGAATCTTACCTGATAGGATGCTGGAGACAGACAGAACATCTATCACATCATTTTCTCCCAGAATACCTAAATGAGCAGGGACAGTTTATGAGAACTTCCATCTGGGGAAGCTAACCTTATACTACCCCCATTAGTACTCCCACTTACCTAGTATGTACAACCTTTGTTGAAATCATTTTATCGTACTTCAGAATCCTTATTTTGGGCCATCTCTTTTGTCTGCGATTCTTTATCCTCATTTATGGTAGGATATAGAAGAAGAAAGTCACTCCCAAACACTTCCAAAATTGCTCATCCATTCTCTGTTTTCCTCAACTTGCACAAACTTCTTGGATGCCTCTTAAAATATAAATGTAATCAAATATTTGAAGAACATGGAGCTAGTTCATGTGCTATCCTCAACATATAATCTAACAGGATGCCTAGCTCAAAAGTCTGAATCCAGAGAAAAAAGGATTTGGTTAACCAATAGTGGAAACTTAGGCAAATGCACAAGTTTGTATCTCAGATATTATCCGTGGGTCTTTTCCTTTTAACCCTCATAATAAATCTATTAAAAATACGATTGACAACATTTGATAGATTATGTAACTGAAGTTCAAGAGCATCCAACATTTAGTGCCATGGTTTAAATATAAAGTGTCCCCTGAGGACACTGAGGGTGGAATCCCTTAAGCAGCAATATTCAGAGGTGGGGCCTAGAAGTGCCTGGATCATGAGGCACTGAATTCTTCATTGGATGAAGTCCTAGTATGATGGTGTTTACAGTGAGGTGATGGAAACTGGCAGTGGGGTCTACCTGAGGCGATCAAATCATGCTGGCGTGAAACTGGGGACTATGTCTTGTCCTTGGCCCCTTTTCCTCCAGCTCTGCACTCTCTGTTTCTGCATGCCAGGAACTGAGCAGCTGTCCTCATCATGCCCTCTCGGCCATGGTATTCTGCCTCATCTTAGATCTAAAGTCATTGGAACTGACTGACCTTAGACTGAAACCTGAGAAATGGAGGGACCAAAAATATATATTTCCTCCAAGCTGCTTTTCGCAGGTGTTTGATCACAACAATGAAAAACTGACTAAAACATTCAGTGCTATTACAGAGAATATTCACAATTAACAAAACTCTTTTCACGACATGAGAGGAATGTGAAATTCATTACCTAAGGGGGGAAGTGATTGTGGAAAGTCTGGAAATGCTTAGTGTCCAGGCTTGCAAACTGAAATCAACTTGGTGGATGAAACTCTCCATTTGATTTAGCCTTTCACCAAGTCTTTAATTCATTTGAAAGAAAATAATCTTATCGTAGGGAAAAGAAAAAACCCTGAAAATTGTAACTTAAATGCTATTTCCTTCCATTTTTTAATTTTAATAAATAAGAAAACAGCTTTAATATAATTTCAAACTATTTTTGCTAATTTTTTACTCTTTTTCTGTTACTTTGATATTTGCCTTTTTTCTATAAACCACTGCCCGTAATTTAGTATATTTGCTTTTCTGCCATTCTTTAGCTACAAACAACTTACTGGAACATTCTTTTAAGGCTCTCACAAAAGATAAAGAGCAAAGATTTTACTTCAAGATGTCACATAATCCATTTTAGCATTTCAACAAATTTTAATTATTTAAATTCATCCCTATTCTTTATACAGTGACCATCCATCCAAAAATGTCTCAAAGTATGACAATACAAATAAAGTTGTTCTCGTATTTAAAGAGTCTCAAAAGACACACTTTATACCCAGTAAGTTAGGACTACCCTGATTTAGTACATTTCTATTTGTTGTAACTGTGTGGTTGGTGCAAGAGAACAAGAAATACTTCTTTTGTTGCCTCATTCTCCTTGTAAATTGTCACAGGAAACACTCAGCTCCAAGTTTTCTCTTGTTTAAATGATTTAGCTTCTGCAGGCCTTTGTTTAGACTCTATTACGGTATTGAGACCACTGTAATAGAACGCATCCATTTACATGTATACCTCCTTCATTACAAAGAGAAACCCTGAGAAAAAAAGTGCCTGATTCACTTTACTATTCTAATACATCAACTGGGGACAGATGCGTCAGCGAATCTCATTAAATATTAAAGGATAAATGCATGTGATCTCAGGGGTTTCTCTCTAATTCTACAATCTCCTCTGCCTTTAATTTAATAACCCTTTGAATTTAAGCTATGAGAAGCAATGAGTATTGGCAAGTAGAAAGCTTGTCTCATAGAGAATATCTATTGGTCGATCTAAAAGAGGTAATACTTTCTTTGTGGAGGCAGAAGGACGCCTCGGTAGTCTTTACCACACAGTTTTTGGCCACAATAGGACAGGGCAGGGGTGAGAAGCAAGAAGTGGGAAGCCATGCAGAGATAGAAGAGGAAGGAACACTGGGAAGAGAAATCCCTGTGAGACTGACTCCCTTGGAATCAAGGGTGATGCTTCTGCAAAAGCAAACACTCGGTGCCCTCCCTCAGCTCTATACGTGTGATCAGGAAGCTCGGTCTGCTCCTGCTTGCATCTCTACGCATGGAGCCTAACATGTGATTACAGAATGAAACAAATCACAGGTCAGAAAAAACTTTCTCAAAATGTTATTGCACTATACTTTGTTTTACAAAAAAGTAAAACCGAGGACAACTAATCCAGCAACTACCCATTTCACTATTTTTCCAATTGGTACCTTGTCTCTCTGTAAACAATTATGTGTATTCTCCCTTTGTATTTTTCCCATTTGAACGGCCTATAAACCACTCATGTTTACCCACCATATCCCCCAGATCCCACAAGGCCCATTAACCTTAAGCAATGACCAGAAATAATTGGCTCAAAATATGGTGAAAGATGCTCAGGTGTGCATGTGAAATACAATCCAAGAGTGCATTTATTTTCTATCAGACCTGTAACGGGGTTTGTTTTTCTCTTCCTTTTGGATCCAGATATAATGCATTCTTTCATGCTACAACAATCTTACGTGTGAGGTACATAGAGGGCTAATTTGATGTGAGGCATATAGAGTTAGCACAAGCAGAATGGAAACCATTGTAAAAGACAAAGAAGAGTTGGAAAAAAGGATTTTCACCAGAATGATGAAATTGGTTTCAGCAATATTATCTAAATTATGATCCACTCAACAAATTAGTATACAAAGCCTAGCATATCAAATGGAGGAACAATATCCAAAATTACAATTTTCAAAAAGTATGTGCACACACTGCTTTATAATTCTGTCTAAATATACAGTGGGCTCTGGTTTGTACACCCTGTCACGAAGAAAAGAGAATAATATGTACCTAAAAGGGAATGAAATGTAGCAGATACTCTGAACAGGCCAGAGATGGAAAGAATAAAAGGTAGGGTTCATTTCCTCATTTGGAAGATATAACACAGCAAAGATAATCATTGCTGAGGTGTTGAGAAAAGGGTGAATTATACAAAAATCATTGTTTAACTGATTGATTGATTGATTGATTGAGGTACTGGGGACTGTAGCCAGGGCCTTCACACTGAACTTCATCCAAAGCCCTTTTTAATTTTTTATTTTGAGATAGGTTCTAAGTTGCTCAGGCTGGACTCAAATGTGTTATCCTCCTGCCTCTGCCTCCCAGAGTGTGGGATTACAGGCAAGTACTACCACACCTGGCTCAAAAGCTATTTCTTTTAATTTTTCATTCAGACAAGATTGATACCATCTGTCTTTTTTCTTTCTGCTTTTGCTCTTAACATAAAGCCACATGAAGTGGATAGGGGGCCTGGAAGAATACTGATACCTTGGGCAAAAGTAGTGTTTTTTGTTTAAAGAAGTCTGAGAATTTAAGACCGAAGTGTGGTGGTCCTCAAGACAGAGGCAACCAGCTTTCTCCAAGTGATGAGGCACTGAGATCTGTCTGTGCAACACAGAAGCAGTGTGCACAAGAGATGTTCGAACTAGTGCACATATACAGCACGTGGTAGTGATGGTACTGTTTGTGGAAAAGCACCATGAAATATTTTGCCTCCAAGAGTAAATTTAAGAGCACAAAAGATGAGTTTTAAAATTCATTTATTTAGTCAGTATGTATGCATTGCAAGCTAAATATGTGGCAGACTCTCTAGGAGACTTTGGGGAAACTATAGAAAACATTTATGCAATCTGATACTTATATTCTAATGGGTTGACAGATGTCAATGTATACCCTTGTACAGAAATTACCAACAATAACTCTAAAAGACACTTTTTAGTATTTTCCATTACCATTATTTTATCCTGTGTTAAACTTATTTTAACATTATATTTCTAATCAAAGATAAATATTAGCAGGGAACAGTGGTTTTAGAAATAAGTTACATGGGTAAAATTTAAAAGTTACATTAAGAAAATATCTTCCATTGAATGTTTTTCTGTGAATTAGAAAATGACCATTATTACTGGAATTGAAAATCTGTAATCCTGCTTTGAGAAGCATCATTTGAACACAACTGGTTTAGGAAAACTATGGAGAGTCAGCTGGGGTTTTATGACTAAGGGTATCAGTGATTAGAAGTCAGTGATTTCATGTTTGGAAGCGAAGTCTGAAAGTGTAGACAAAACCCCGCAGGTATAGTTTTCCTGGAAGCAGACAGGGACTCTGTTTAAAATCCAAGAAAGCAGCAGAAAGGCCATGGCCATAACAGTGAGACCAGGAAGATACTTTACTGTGGGTCCCCAAATCAAAGTCTCAGAGACAAATGTGGGAGTGGGGCTGCAAAGTGAATTTCCAGAGAGAGGGAGAGAGCAGTCGCAGTAGGGAGCGTCCAGGCCAAATCAACTGGGGAAGAGGTACTTTGCCTTTGCGTGGTTTCCGGAACTAACCTGCCTGCTAAAGCAGCCATTTGCTACTACATAGGTGCTGAGCACTTAGAATGTGCCCAGTGCAGAGATCATTCTAAGTGTAAAGCAGACATTGGATTCCCAAGATGAGTAAAACCAAAACATATCATTAATAAATTTATATTGTTCAGGTGTTAAATGACACCTTGGATATATAGTTTTAATTTGTTTCTTTTAGTGTAGCAACCAGGAAATTTAGATCATAGATGCAGCTTATGTTTCTACTGGACAACACAGGTCTACGTTGTGGATTTCTAACTTCCCTGAACACGTAATTTTACAGTCATACGTTGTGTAAACGCATTCTCAACATTTATTTTTGAACATCTGTCAAACTCTATAAAGGGACGGTATATTTTATAAATTGTATGGAAAAATTTACACTTTAAAAAGCACAATAAAGATACTTACAAATTGGAATACTTCCTTCCAGATCTTTAATACATGTGACACACTCCTCTGGAAGCTAAACAATTGTAGATTGTTTTATAGGCCAAATAAAAGAGTTGTATGTGGATGATCCCACCAGATTTAAAAGAACAGGTAGAGAAATCTAAGAAAAATGCTTATTTGTAAGTACATATTTAAATATTAAATACTTTAATTCATTGAAAATTGTGTTGGGTTGAAATATAATGCCACATTAAATATATTGGGTACCTATGTATAAATACTAAATTATAATAAATAGCAAATCAAGAAAAATAATTTCACAGTATGTCTTTTGAAAATCAGAGTGGTGTGATGGGCAAAATCATAAATACGAGACTAATGCCCATCCGCTGGCTGATTTCTCCAACTCTAAGGATGAAGAAATACACAAAAGGCTGAAAGCTTACGGAGGAAGTGCCAAAAAAAAACCCGGGCTTATTTAATAGGAGCTGCTTTTGTTTGTATAATGCCTCCAAAATTCATGCCGAGGTGTAATTACACAGGAGGCTGTGCTGAGAGGGGTCTAGTGGAATTTAGTCGGCCACGGGAACAAAGCCCTCATGGATGTCTCTGCGAGTGGCTGCTCAGCATGGCTAGGTACGGCCAGGCAGGTTGTTACAAAGTGAGCGTGGCCCTACCTCTCTCTCACGTGTGCCTGCCTGCCCTTCTGGCCTGAGGCTCTTACTATAAGCCTAACAGATGCCAGTTGGAATTCCCAGCCTCTGGAACCATGTCTTAAAATCAGCCTCTTTTCTTTATAAATCACCCAATCTTAGGATCCTGTTATAGCCATAAGAAACAGTCCAAGGCATGAACAATTGGCCAATCGTCTCAGCTGCATAGTAACGTATCCTAAGCCATATAGTATTTAGCCCATAAAATTAGGATCTTAGACACTTAGCAGTGGAAAAAATAATGATTATTCCTTTCACCTTTTAATTTTAAAGATGAGGAAGCAGAATCCCAGGGATTTTAATGACAGAAAGATAGCACATGGTGGAGAGAAAATTTAAATTTTAGAATTTTAGCAAACTAACCAACAGCTTAATATCATATTGGGACAGAGTATGTTCACCCAGCCCCCCACACAGTTAGACTCAGTCAGCCTTGACCGATCACACCAGCTGCAACTCAGAGACGGTCTGACCTGGCTCTGTCCAACTGCGCCCAGCTGTGCTGCCTGCACTCCCAACCCCATAACATATCCTGTTTTGCTAGCCTGTTTCAAAGACTTTCTGCCCAAAATAGACTAGCCCAGTCAAAGACACGCTTGATTTTACTCCCTCACTCAGCTCAGCTCCCTCCCTAAACTCTCCTGCCTTATGATAAACAATTCTCTCTGACTAAACCTGCCCAGAAGAAATTCACCTGACAGTGTATGACCCAGCCTAGGTAACCAATTATAAAATAACCCGCTATCAGCTAGGTGCTTCCTGCTTACAAAATGTATATAAGTGTCCGCTTTACTCTGAGTCAGGGCTGGTGATTTGAGAGCTAGTTCCCACCAGGCCGCTAGAGTAATAAAAGTTGCCTTCTTACTCCTTGGTGTGCAGCGTCTTCCTTTCGGTCCAGTACTGGGTTCTGCAACAAGAGTACTCGGGTCTCGGACCAGCCTGTGTCTGTCCTCAATGCATTTACCTTCAGCTTTTCTTAAATTCAGAACTACAGCACCCTTTATGGAGTCATGTTTCCTGTTTGGTTTTTGAACCTTATCTTGATAATTCCATGCTCTTTCTCATGAGCAAAATGGTTTTATACCTCACAAATAAACACTTTACTTCCAAACTTTCACCAACCCAAAATCAGATGTATCATTTCTGAAAAAACTTAATTTCCACTGTGTAGGATCTGAGTTAATAGGGTTTCACTGAATGTCACAGCAAAGGAAATGGCTCCCAGTTCAGCAAGTCGGTTCTCTACACACTTCAGGCCTTTACTTTTGCTGTGATTAAATGAAACATTATGAATTCCCTAAATACCCTCAATATGTTTTTATGATAAAGTATGCCATTATGTTCAAATATTTATCTTATTCATTGTAACTGTAATGATGTGGGCAACACTTAATATTCTCCTGCATTTTCCCTGTTGATATTCTGAAGAGAGTGGAGCAGATGTTCATATATTATAAACCATTTTTTAAAGTGCACATGTGTGAACATCAATTTTCTTGGGTATTAAAAAGTAACACAAGTTTTTTTAGTATAGGAATTTTAAATAAAGAAGAAGCTAGTCATTTGATTATGCTTTTTCTACCTTTAGGCAAAATTTTGTCTATGTTTGTTATGAAAATTATAAAATTAGTAATGTATTACAGTACATTTTTGCATTCATTCAAATTAATCATAATAAATGTTATATACTCAGTAGAATTAGTAAAGAATTATACAGAGGTTAACTTGGTGAACATATTTTTTCATAGAAAAATTGATAAAATTTTGTAAGTGAAGAATATGGTACTACAACTTTTAGCTACATTTTTCTTTAGGTCATAACCTGAAAGATGGGCAACTTTGCCATACATTTGTAGAAACTTCAAGCTTCAAAAATGTCTTTTAATTTTATAATAAAGGAAAGTACTGTCATATATTACTAATTTTATAATTTTCATAACAAATTTTTTATGTATATACATATATGCTAGTATACTGTATATACATTTTCTAATCTAAAAATGTTATGTGCTTCAGTATTTCAAAACATTTGCTATTTAACCTTTGATAAAACTTGTTGTATTTGCTACACAATGTTATATAAGTTTCACAACATTTAATGAGCAGTAGAATTTGACAAATGAAAAAGCGTAAAGAAAAAGAAATAGCATTTTTATAATAGAAACATTCATTAAAGAGAAACATTACATATAAAAATAGTCAAACTCAGCCTCACAGTCTCACATCCTCTCTCTCTCTCTCTCTCTCTCTGTCTCTCTCTCTCTCTCTGTCTCTCTCTCTCTCTGTCTCTCTCTCTCCATATCTCTGTCTCTCTCTCCGTGTCTCTCTCTCTCTGTCTCTCTCTCTTTCTCTCTGTCTCTCTCTGTCTCTCTGCCTCTCTGTCTCTCTCTCTCTGTCTCTCTCTCTCTGTCTCTCTCCCTCCCTCTCTGTGTCTTCGTGGTACTGAAGATCACATCCAGGGCCTTTGCACTGAGCAACATCCCCAGCCCATTTTTAACTTTTATTTTCAGACAGGTTCTCATTATTTTGCTAAATTGCCCCAGTTGGGCTTGAACTTGTGATCCTCCTACACCAGCCTCTCATAGTGCTGGGATTACAGGTGGGTACCACCATACCATCATGCCCCTTAAAACTGGTGTTTTTTTTTTTTTTTTTTTAATAATCCCTCCAGTTCCAGTCAAAAGACTGGTCTCCACATTAGAATGAGTCCTAGAACCACTTGATAACCATAGGAGATAAAAGCAGGGTTGAGGGTTTGCATGTCAATAGCCTTTGAGGATACTGGCAGTTGTCTGGCATCCATACCCTACCTAAGCAGCAAGGTGAAGTTCGAGACAGGTGTCAGACTGTGGGGGTCTCATACATGCCACTCATGTGTACCAAAACCTTGAATGGAGAACTGCAGTGACCAGGATAAACAGTATTCAGAAAAAGGCAACTCCTTTACCAGATAGTTCCTGGGAGTCTTTCTGAAGTGGAGCAGCCTGTACCATTGGCTCTAGGTACACGTAGAGTCAACCAACCATGGTGTGAAAATATCTAGAAAAATCTGTATCCGTACAATACATGCAACTTTAACCTTTTCCTTCATCGTTGTTTCCTAAACAATATAAGACCTACTGATATAACACTTTCATGGTATTTGGTATTATAAGTAAATCTGGGGTGTAACTACATTCTGAAGATGTCATGTTTAAAAAGTAAAATATCTCATTAATAATTTGTGTTGGGCCGGTGAGATGGCTCAGCTGTGTAAGCGCCTGCCTGGCAAGCGCGAGGGCCTGAGTTCGACTCCCGGAACCCACATACGAAAAAGGGGCCGGTGATATCGCTCAGCGGCACAGGTGCCTGCTGGCGCGCGAGGTCCTGAGGTCGACCCCCGGTACCCACACAAAAAAAATAACAATAATAATAATTTGTGTTAAATTCACTTTGAAATAATTCTTCTGACTTTTTGGTTACACAAACTATTAACATTAGTTTCAGTTGTCCAGTCTGTGTGTTGGAATGTGGCTCTTTTTTTGGAATGTGGCTATATTTTTAATTTTAGAGTGGTTTCCACTGGAGGCTGCTGCCTTGGAAGTCTTTAGCTTTCCTGTGCCCGTGGTACTGAGGACTGAACCCAGTGCCTCCACATTTTTTAGTTTGAGAATGGTTCTTCTTAAATCACTAAGCTCCCAGGTTGGGCTCTAACTTTTGACCTTTCTGCCTCAGGCTCCAAGAATGCTGGGACTACAGGCCTGAGCCTCCACACCCAACTGGCTTTGGAAATGTTGCATGTACAGGAGTGTAATGACGCCTAAACTTTGTGGTAGACATCCAGTGAAAAATTACTTTAATCAATCGTAGTGTTTGACTCTCCGGGCCTTCTTTGAATTCAAAAGTTATCAGGATGCCCTAAAGCATTTGGGTAGTGTAGAAATTGAGAGTGTAGGAGTTTGGTATGATCATTTTAATTATGTAAAAGATTGTAGCTATTTTCTACAGCTATTTATAGCAACTCATTTATCAAATGTCTGAATTAAAACTATTCTTTTTTAAAGTTAGAAATAACAAGTAAGGGCCACGTGTGATGGTGCATGCCTGAAATCCCTGCACTGGGAGGCTGAGACAGGAAGATTGCCATAAATTTGAGGCCAGTTTGGGTTACATAGTGGGTTCATAGCCAGCCCAACCCACATAGGGCGAGTCTGTCTCAAAAAAACAAACAAAAAAAGTAAGGGCTGGAAGCGTTGCTCAGTGGTACTGCATGTGCTTATCATGCCCGAGGCCCTGTGTTCAATGGTATAAGAATTCTCGCGGTCAGTATTCACGAGGAAGCCTTGTTCTGCATTCTTACTGGTTGGTCATTCATTGTCCAGCATATCATGTATGGGAACTTTCCTCAGGTTTTACTCCCAGTCACTGTCCAACTGGTTTTATTCTAAGAGCTCTGCAAGTCAGAAAATGGGTTTATTTCCCTCTTCGTTTCCATTGCAAGGAAGATGCCACTCGTTTTCATCATCTCTCTTGAACAACTGTCTGGGGAATCAGGCTCGGATTCTTAATAATTCTAATCTCATGCTAGATTGAACTAGTTTGTCTCCAACTGTGTTTCTCTTACTCCAAATCTTCAAGTTTGAAAAGCTAAGAAAAGAAAGTCCAATAGATGGTGTTATCTCTGAAATGCTAACGTAGTAGCTCCTCATCCAGTGGCTCGTCCTTGCTCCTCCGGTACACCAGGAGCCCCCACTTCAGAAAGCTCTACCGGGCCCCACGTGAAGTCATACAACGAAGTGGCGCCGCGTCCAGGCAGAGGAAGGATCGGGATAAAAGGCACTTGTATGTTTTAAGAGCACAGGGAATGCCCCATCTGATCTTTAAGATTATCACAATTTCCAAGTGTAGGTGAAGCTTTTAACTCAAATGCATGAGTTAAGAACACACCATTCCTTTGGAGAGGATATTCAGCAGAAGAACGTGGCATCCGCTGCGCTAATTAGGAGCGTTGTGACCTAAGGCCACTCCACTAACTGCGTGGTGCTTCTCCTTCCTTATTAGTAAAAACAGATCTAATAATGCCTACCTCTCGGAATTCACGCAGTTAAAGCTTACACAATCAATAAACCGTAGTAATTGTTATTAAGGTAATAACAAAATGTTGATTTATTTTCAGGTTACAAAAGAACACCTAACCCTGGGAGAGGGACTGACACAAAATAGAAGATTTAAGTGTACTAACAATATACTGATTTTAGATTTTGTCTCTTTTCCTGTGGCTGAACCACCAATGTTTCCTCAGCATCTAAAATTTCTTTGGAAAGAAGAGAGTCACCATTACCTAAGATGTTTAAGACTCAGAATATAAAGCTCACCATTTAAATATCTAGACTTTTTAAAACCTGTACCTTCAAATCTACAATGTTAACTCTTCAGATCTTCAAGCCTCTTCCATTAAATTTGTGATTGCTATTTTGTTTCTATTAGAATTGGAAATAAGTCCCTTCACAGAAGCCAAGCAAGAGTAGCCAAAACTTCTTGCTCTGCAAAAAAAGCTAAGAGAGATTTAGCACCCAAATCTGTAGCTATTACAAGTTGTGTCATGCTGGGGCCAAGACTTCAGCAACCAGTGACACAAATCCATAGGATAATAAATGATGGATTGGAATGAAAATGTGTTAAGAAGCCCAGAGACTAGTTTCTCAGTCAGGAGGAAAGCAAGGCAACCGAAGTGATGAGCAGCAGGATGACATCAGTTAATGAGCTGGGCAGGGACAGGCTGAAACTTAGAGACAGCTTTCTGCTGTCGTGGAAGTGAGAGAAAAGGGTTCATGGCAGGAAAGATATGGAAAAACTTATTCACAGGGTGACTCTTTAACATTTGTATGCATGAATCCTTTTTGGGGGGGCTTGGCTAATGAACAAAAATATGTAAATTAACTATATACTATAGAATGGAGAGTTTGATTGTGAATATTACAATTCCATCATAGATGGAGATGTTTAGCAGCCAATTACTCTGTTTTCATTACTTCTTGGCAGATGTTTAATACACTCGTTTCTTCATTCATTTATTAACTCACTAAACCTTTAAAAAGTTGCAAGTACCAGTTTCACTGAAGGGAATAATATACTAGAGGAGAAAAAAGATCATTTTCTTTACAGAATTTAAGGACACAAAGGTAAACCCTCCTTCCCTACCATAAAGAATAAAAAAAAGAATGAAAAGAAACAGGAAGCATAACAACACTTTGGAAATCAGTTCTTGATTTATGAACTCTAATTACTTTTTACAGATAAAAACGGAGCACTGGGCTTCAAGAATAAAATACACTTCAAAGGGAAAAAAAGATCACTGACATTTTCTGCTGACCTTGAATTGTAACACTAGTCCCTTGACTGGTTTTGAAGGAATTTTCCCCCTGTTTAAGGAACACCACCATTTGTAAAGCAATGGGTAACATTACAAGTTGTCAGGCATTGGGCTATCACTTCAGAGAAACTGTCTTGAGTTATTATCTAGCAATCTTTCCCAGAAATAAAGGCAGAAAGTGCCCCAAAATTGTTCTCTCCTGTTTGCCAAAGACTTAGAGAACCAGAGTGCATAAAGCTCATTAACAAGGTTCTGTTAGTTTTAAATAAACCTAGGAATAGTTTTGGGACTCAGAAAACTCTTCGCCCAGCTTTACTGACTCTTTTACATAACCCAAAAAAGTTACCATTATTCAAGTTATTAGATAAGAAATAACATGGGCTTTGAGACACACTATGTAAAAAAATGTAGGGAGGATTTGGCTATCAACACTAATAATCTTAATCTAATGCAAATACTCGTACCTTATGAACAGAAATCATATATTTGAAACATGAACTATCCACAAAACACACACACATACCCCAAAGATCAGCAATGCCAAAAAACAGAACTCAATTCCACCATCACTATATTAATATGAGAAATGAAGAGTAAAAATGAAAAATAGTTATTAAAATTATATGAAACATTTTTAAATTAATTCTTGGCTTAAAGGAGAAATGCGAACTAGAATTATAAACCATTTTGAAACACATGAAAGTGAGAAATGTTAAATCTGAATGTTTCTAGATATAACCAAAACGTAAATGAGGAAAACTTATGGTCCAAAATATTTTCCAGAAAAGGAAAAAAACAAGACAGACAAGAAATGAACTGAATTTCAATACAAGATGTTATGTTTATAAATAATAAAGAATTAAAGAATAGGAATAAAAAAATTTAAATAAAGTTAAGGAAATGTTAGATCTATTTAGTACACCATGGTTTTATATTTTACCAATACAGAAAAAGACAAAAAAGAGAAGCAAAATTAAAAGAAGGTGTGCTTTCAGGTACAAATATTTTCTTAAAGTATCAAAACATTTAGTTAAACTACCATTTTTTAAAAACTTGTGACAATTGTTTTTCTAAGACTGATAAACTATTATAAATATTTTGTATTTTGTTTCTACGGAAGTACTTAGGCATACACAGCAAGCTACCCAACACACTGGTCTGGTTTTTGTTTTTGTTGTTATATATGGAACCTGGTGAATTTACTTGGGGTGCTCTACTTTGGCATCAATAAATGCAAAGGATTCATACTGCATACTCTGTTTCCGAACCTAGACCCAAATATGCAGCTACTACATCATTTTATAAGACTAACACAGTATAGATTCCCTGTGGAAAGTGAAAATAGAAAAAAAAAAAAAAAAACTTGGGCAAATATCATATGACTAGAAGCAAAAATTCCCTATGAAAATCTTGTAAATTGAAACCAGTGTATATTAAAAAGAAGTCTTGGGATAACTCATTCTACTTTTTGGAGTCAAATGTATGTTAATATTAGAGAATAAATTAATAGTAAACAGAATGTTAATATGTTATAGGAAAATATTAGCATCCAAATTAAGGAAAATTGATAAAGTTAAACTAAACACACATGACTGTCATACATAATTATAAACTAAGACCCTGTGCTCAATACTCATAGCAATTAAGGAACTCTTTCTTAACTTTGTTAAAGACTGAAAAAAAACACTAGTTGGAGATGAAATATTATATGCATTCTAATTAAATAAGGAAAGGGGTAATGATGTCTACAGTTACTTCTACGAGGTAACATGTTTTTGGAAATCCTAACCAGAATGGTAAAAGAAGTCAAACTGTATGTGTGTAGTGTGGCGGTGTGGTAGTGGTGGTGTGTGTTTGTGTGTGTGTGTATGCATAACTAGCATATCGAAAATTAACTGCTACTTTGCAAACTTCTACAGTTGTCTACTGGATATCCAAGAGAATCACTGAGCAGAACACTAGAAACGGAGAGATAAAGTCAAAATGTTTAAGTGGAAAAATAATCACACTACCAATATGAAACTTTTCCCATGTTTTAACTACTATTTTATATAACAAGACACTATTAAAAGTGACACAGAATACATAACTGGTTATGTCCTCTTGTTGTTGACTATGGTACCTGGAAATGGCGCTTCGCTGCTGTGTGGACTTTATGTTTTATTTTGTAATCTGCACGTGCTTTCTCAGTGAGCTTTGTGTTCACTTTTGGTGCCTACCTAGATGTAGTTTTTATTTCTACTTTTTCTTTTTCCACAAGCTTTTCAAGAATCATCTTTTTTCTTTCTTTATTTAAACCAATCTTAGAACATATACAAAATATTAGGCAACAGTGCCATGAACAGAGTATTAAAATGGAGTAAATAACGATAGGACACTTTTCACAATTTTACAGACATTTCATCTGAGTCCACCACATTCCGCCCTTGGCGTTTGCACAGCTGTTTCAATAGTAGAAATGAATTAAAAATTCAAGTGGGTCCTAGGAAAAGCCGGTACATTCTGTCGAGTTCTTAGGGAGACAATCTTGAGTCTAAGTATATATTCATTGTGCGTGTGTGTGCGTGTGTATGTGTGTGTGTGTGAGAGAGAGAGAGAGACAGACAGAGAGAGAGAAATTGTGAGCTAAGCTGTCACATTTCCAAAATAGAAAACTATTTCAGATGAATGAATTCCCATATTTTACTTCAGTTTCTTTAACTCTTTTGTTTCATTTTCTAGTACCATCCTCAATCAATAAAAGACATATATGATTGATTTTTTAAATTCATGCTTCAAAATGGGCACTATTGTGTTCTAATATTCTGTTGACTTAGAATTTTTCAGAAAAACAGAAAATGGCATTTTATTCTCATAATATAGCCATACATTTGGTTTTTCTTAAAGTTTTTCATTTTAAACAATCGTTGCTTGTTCAAGGGCATCCGTCCATTGCAACTTTCTGACTGCTAAACCCTTGAGTGAAGCAGGTCACTGAGTGCCCACTCAACCAAATTAACAAATACAGCTTATTGGTTGGCCTTTTTGGATTTTATGCTCCTTGACCTCCAATATCAAAATATGATAGCAATGTAAGCATTCCTTTAAATTTGATTTTCTGTAAGAGTCCACATTGCCTCCTATTCCATCTGACATGAGTAGGGTCCACACTTGACTTGCAAAGAGCCCTCTGTAAGGTACACTGCAGTGATGCCATGGGCCCTGATCCTCTCTGCTTCAGGGAACAAAAACACACATTAAAACATAACAATAAAAATATGCCTATATCTTCACCACGTACATAAGAGTATGAACATGAGTGAATGATTACCAAGCGAGAAATGGATTCCTTCTCAAACTAGTGCTTTGCAGAAAGTACCTATATTGGCATAAAAATCAATCTCATGTCTCACTTGGCTGGGTCGTGGGTACTTTTCCTTGTGCCCTAACTTCACAAGGTCATTGTTTGTTAAATTACTCATTAAGGTTAGAAAAGTAGGTATAGAACAAAAAATGGATTCATGGATGAAAAATCACAATTATGGGGCCGGTGAGATAGCTCAGCGGCATAAACGCCTGCCTGGCAAGCGCGAGGTCCCGAGTTCAACTCCCGGTACCCACATACGAAGAAAGGGCCGGTGATATCACTCAGCGGCACAGGCGACTGCTGGCACCCGAGGTCCTGAGGTCGACCCCCGGTACCCACAAAAAAAAAAAAAAAAAGAAAAATCACAATTATGTATCTGTTTATTGTTCTACTATCTATTAGAAATATAATACAAATATATTCTACTGGATACTACTATGTGTAGATCAATTGGAGTTGAGATAACGTTGACTCTTCCAGGCCATAAACCAAGTATAATTTTTCATATGAGTATATGAAAAAATATTTTGTACTTTGTGTTGGAGTTTTATTGTTTTACAACCTCCTTTAAACTATTCCTTGGTGTTTAACAATCTTAGATGTTATTGTAAATCCTATCTTATTTTAAATTTTATTTTCCGTTATTTTCATTTTGGTATATAGAAAAGTATGGACATTTTATATGTAGACTTTTATATTTAGCAACCTTGGTAAATTTATTAACTACAATTGCCCAAGCAGGGCCTGGGGTATGGCTCAGCAGCACAGCGCCTGCCTGGCAAGCACAAGATCCTGAGTTTGATTCCCAGAACCACACACAAAAAAGAGTAATTGCCCAAGCAGGCTTATTTTCAACTATTTGTGTATACAAATATATCATCTCAGAATGAAGCACATATCATTGTTTGTTATGATTTTTTTTTTTTGGTACCGGGAATCGAACTCAGGACCTTGCACTTGCCAGGCAGGTGCTTGTACCGCTGAGCTATATCCCCGGCTTTGTTATGGTCTTTATAACATTATTTAATGGTGTTAGTCTGTTGGACTAGTTAGGACTGTCAGTAAAAAGTAGAATAGAAGCTGTGCTAGCAGACTTGCATCCCTCAGGATTATCACTTTGATTTTGTTCTCTATTATGTTAATATGTTAAATTAATGACTTGCATATTGAATGAATTACCATCCAACTTATATTCCTGGAATACAAACAAATTAGTCATGACATATGACAATATGATGGCTTTTAGCATGTGCTGAAATCGGTTTGGAAGTAATTTACTCTGGACTTTTGCTCATATAAGCTGCTGTGGTTTTGTTGTTGTTGTTGCTGTTGTTCTTGTAATGTCTTTACCAGGTTAAGGGATCACAGTTATTCCGGGCTAAGTGAATCAATTGTATAGTGTATTATTTTTCTGCTTCTTCATAACAAATCACAACAAATTTGGTGCATTAAAACAACACAAATTTATTGTTTCATGTCTTTCATAAATCGAGAGTCCAAACAACACTTCCAGGTTATTGGTTAATATTCTCATAAGACAAATCACTGAAGGTGCTATCAGCATCATAGCCCTCTCTTCAGAGTCTGCCAAAAAAAAAATCCTCTTTTTTGGTCATTCTGGTGGCTGGAGGATGTAGGGTTGATGTCCTCGATCTTTCCTGGTGGTCAGTCCTGGGCTTCTTCCCTGTCCCCCCTCTCCAAGCCCTTCTCACATGTCTCTCATTTCTCTCTGATTTCCAAGTCTGCTTTCTACCTCTGGATTCTTCAATAATCTTTTTTGCTACTGATGAGAGAAAGAGAAAGCTGTCTTCTTTAAGAAGCTTGGAAATTATAGTAGGTTTACTAGATATTCTCTTCTTTCCTAGATAATTGCTTCATACAGTATTATGTAACCAGAGTGACATCTCATCACACTTTCTGGGAATAAGTGATCATGAGATTTTTGATGTAGGGATCCATTTCTAGAATATATTCCTACTAGAGATAATATTCTTTTTTTTGGTAGCAGTTATCTGGAAATATTTATGCAAATTTTGTGTTATTTCTTGCATAAATATTCCTGTATTTTCTTTTTGATAAGTTCTTTAATATTTTCATTAAAATTCAATTTATTTAATAACTTCAGAATTGTTGCTTCTTCTTTTGAGATTTAATGTTTCTTTCAAGAAATGTATTCATATATGTAAATTTCCATTTTCATTAGAAAGACACTTTTAAAATTATGCTTTTGTGTTTTTAGATTTCAAGATCTGATTTGATATTCAATTTCTAAATTTTAATTTGTGAGTTCTCTCAACAATTGTTTATCATCATCGCATTATGTTTATTACTGCAGTAGGTCTTTCAAGGGACCATCTTTTGAGATTGTTGATTTTTCTTTTGAATAAGAGTTTCCTATTTCACATATTCTGCTAACTTATTTTATTATATTTTTAGGAGTTAATTTGTTGTTTACCTTTTTCAGATTGATACTTAACTCATTAACTTTTAGAATATTTTGTGGCATATGCATTTAGATCTAGACATTTCCACTTAAATGACTTTATGTTCATCAAAAAATTGCTATATTTTGTGTTATTATTCAGTAAGATATTTGCTAATTTCCAATTAACATATTTTATAAAATATAGACCTTATTTCAGAAGAGCTTTAAATTTAGAGAAAAATTGAACAGATGCTATGCTGAACTCACATAGACCTCTTCCGAATCTGTTACACACACACACACACACATATACACAATTTCCCCTATGAACATCTTACACTGTTATGGAATAGTCATTACAACTCAGTTAACATTTATGTGGTATTGTTAAGTAAAATCCACACTCTTTTTTTCACATTTTCTTGGTTTTGTTTGCGGAATCCCATCTGGGATACCACTTGACCTTTACCCATCACACATTCTTAGGTTTGTTTTCTGGACACATTATTAACTTTCCATGTTCTGTACAACCTTGAGAATACTGAGGGGCCCTGGTGAGGTATATTGTAGGATGGCCCTCTGCTGGGAAATTTTCTGATGTTTTCTGGTAACTAAAGAACAGATAGGAGCTGGGGAAGGAAGATCATGGAGATGAAGTGCCATTTTCGATATATTTTGTCCAAAGTATGCGCTATCAACATGACTTATGACTGTTGACCCTCACCTTGAGAACCTGGCCAAGCAGTTTGTCAGATTTTTCCAATGCACAGTTGCTGCCCTGGTCTTTCCAGATTTAACTCTGGGAAAGTCACCGTGTACAGCCCCTACCTCAGGAGCAGATGCCCTTTTTCTTTCTTTTATTTTTATTTATTTATTTATTTATTTTTTTTTTTTTTGAGGCAGGGTCCCTCTATACAGTCCAGGCTGGCCTTGAATTCACTTTGTAGCCCAGGTTGGTCATAAAAATGCAGTGATCCTCCTGCCTCAGCCTCCCAAGTGCTGTGTGCCACCATGCCCAGCCAGATAATTTCTTTTTTAAACAACTGTTTATTTACAGAACTTTTTCTTAATTACAAAATGATTAGTAATTGTTCTTATTATCTTTTTTTTTTTAATTCCCAGTTTAATTTCACATTACAGTCAGGAAATATGCACTAGGTGGCTTCAGCTTCTTGAAATTGTTGACTCTTGCCTTATGGCTTTCTTATAGAGTAATCTATGCAAATAGCTATATAACCTTGAAAATAATTGTTGGGCACAAGATTCAACATATACTTATTAAACCAATCTGTTAATCATGTTCAAATCTTTGATATCATAGCAATTTGTTGTCTATTTCTACATGTTATCAAGAACAGTTTATTGAAAAAAAATTCTTGTTTATCATGAGAAAACCTGAGGAGCAAACAAAATAATATTGGAATTTAACCAGAAAAAGTAAATCTCCTGCATCCATAATGATATTAATAAATCCTTAAACAAACAAACAGAAGGAACACATCCTCCAGGCAGAGTTCTCAGTAATTTATGTAGACACCATCCCCTTTAGGAAGTGGGACATCCTGACACACATACACATTGATGGCATTATCTCAACCAAGTGACCAAGGTGATAAATCATGATGACAAGTTGTATCTTCAAGGTACTGTCCTGAGATGGGATTCCCACCTCTGCGCTCTTCCCTCCCAAAGGTCATAATCCCCGTGTAATCTTGTAAACATCAGTCAAATCCAATTTTGGAACAATCTACAAAAAAAACAGTCCAGCCAGTAACAGCCAACGTTGTCAGTCATCCAAAACAAGGGACGCGTGAGAAGCTGTCCCGCCAAGACTTTCCCAGGAAAACAGGACGAGAGAATGGAGGGGAAAGCTGAGGGGCTCTGAATGCGGGGGAGCATCACGCATAGGCTCATTAATTCTCACGTGCATGAGATTCTAACAAATATAAGAAGTAAGTAATAAGGGAAACTGGACAAACGTGTTTGAAATTTTTCTGTACTGTCTTTACTGCTTTTCTGTAAATCAAAAACCGTTCTAAAATATTCTTTATTTGAAAATGATTTCCGCTTGCCTAGTTCTCATTGCAAATATTCATCTCCTGGTTGGTACTGTTCCATTCCAAGAAACAGAAATTGTTTTCCTTTTTCTTTTATTTTCATTTTGCGTTTTTTTTTTTTTTTTTTTTTTTTTTTTTTGGTCATCCTGGGGATTGAACATAGCCCTTTTATTATTTTTATTCTCTTTATCTTTTAATTTTGAGACAGTCTTGCCAAATTGTTAAAGTGTCTAGGCTAAGCTTCAATTTACAATGTTCCTGCCTCAGCCTTCCAGAGTGCTGAGATTACAGGCCAGTGCCCCCCAAATTTCGCTTCTTTTTTTTTTTTTTTTTTTGGGTACTGGGAATTGAACTCAGGACCTTGCATTTTCCAGGCAGGCACTTGTGCCACTGAGATATATCCCTGGCCCTTCATTTGTATTTTAAATGCGAATTTAGACCTTTGTCAGCTGTCTCGTAATTAAAAAATATACCCTAAGGATATGCTGGACTAGCAGGACAGAGCTTCAATAGAGGTTCTGGGCTTCCTAACATTTGCTAGTGTTTGGAAAGAACAATCCTTTAACAATTTGAGCTTTTTTTGGCTTTTGTTGGCTTTTCTATTACTACCAAATTAAGTCCTAATAGCTACAAATACCTAGTAATTATTCGTTGAGTGTTTATTGACTAATGCTATAAATATTATTGCGTAGAAATAACCAAATTGCAGGTAGTACATAAAATTTTGGAATTATTTTCCTCTCACTGTTTCAAATAATAGAAAATAAATAATAAACAACATCTCTACTGTTAAGAAAATACGTGAGAGATATTTTAAAAAGTATGTAGTGTCGATGTTAAAGAGAACTGAATTATACTCTTTGCACTTCTATTTGGTGGCTTTGTGTCTGTGAATAAAGTAATTAATCTCTTCAAGTATTAAATTTTTCATATGTCAAATAAGGGCACCTCATCATTTAAGGGATTTTTACAGAATACAAGAATGGAATAATATATTTAAAACAATTATTATAAGCAGGGCAAAGAAAAGCCATCAGATAAATGTTGATTTCCTTTTACTTTTATTGCAAAACCTTCTAGCAAATCTTTTCTGCCTTAATCAGGTACAAATAATACATCACATAAGCAACTGAGAAAAGAGAGTTATGGTACGTATTTTTTTTCTTAGCAACAGTGACAATTTTTAACCAGATTAAATGTACTTGTTTCTTTGCTAATATTTATGATTGTTATAGATTGTAATTAATTCAAAAATATAGTTCTGTAGATGTTACTGTTCTCATTGTATATTGAAGATTTGGACCTTAAAGGAGTGTGATAACTTTGCTGACCCCCACAAGCAGTAAATGGCGAGCATGAGATATAAATGCAAGTTTCTAATTTGCAATAAAGTTTTAATTTCTAGTCTGTGTCACTCTAAATTACACCAGCTAGAATAAATATTGAATGCAAGCAAATTCAAAATTAGAAATTGAGCAGTTAGATTTCTAAGAATAACTTCCATTTGATTAACATTTCCAATTCCAAGGCACTTTCATGTACATTTGTCACCTCTTCAAAGCTCTGAGACACTAAGGCAGTTAGGGAGGAGGGTCTGGGTGGAACGTGGAGACGTGGCCTTGGGATCTATGAGCCCTCACCCCTTCCTCTCTACACCATCTCCCTGCCTTGTTTCCCTGCTCTTCCATGGACTTTTGCCATGATGATTTTACCTTATAGCCTGCAAATTGTATACTGAATTACCTGAAATTATGATCTAAATGAAATCTTTCCACCTTTAAATTGTGGATATCAGATGCTGCATCTCAGCAAGGAGAAAGCTAACTCTTACACCCTTCTTAGAGTAGAAAGCTGGAGTTCAGGAAGTATCGAATATCTTATTCCCAAGGCATTCAGGCTTGGTCATGGAGTCGGGCTCAGGTGCAGGTGTTTGGCTCTCTTGTGCTGTGTCTAATTTAGCTACCAGAATGGTGAATGTTACTTCCACATTTTATCAGACTCCCTTTACTGAGACGCTTTTACATGTTTTGACATCTTCATAATGTGCATGTATTTTTAGTAAATTAGTCATTGCTCTAAGAAGCTATTTACTCCAATTTAAACCTAGACATTTCTCTTTATTTTGCAGACATCCTTTGCTACTTCTTATAACAAAATATATTGAAATCACTATTTTTATTTACAGCTTCGATATTCACATTTACTGTTCATTGTTTCAACACAGGACAATCTGGCTTCGGTCTACCACTGTACTGATGTTACTCTCATAAAGGGCACCAACAGCACCCATGTCACCAAATCCGAAGGATAGGGTTCTTCCTTCATTACTTATCATGGTTTTCAGCACCTGGGAGAGGAATACCCTCTCTATTCTCCACTATTCTCCTTCCTCAGCTGCCATGGCTCCTCAGGCACTACCGCTTCTCATTACTTTATTGGTTCTGCTTTCTGCTCATTTACCTGCTTCTAAAGGATGGCTTTCCTCAGGCTAGACCTTGGACTCCTCAGCCTGTAGTACCAGGCCTTCTTATCTCTAGTTTTTTCATGTTATTTAGCAAAGGTTTATCTTCTCAGATTTCTCTGTGCTCTAGACCTGAATACAGTGCATTACTATTCTTTATCGATTCAGTGCTTGTCAATCCTCACCCTCCTTAGAATTTATTTCCAATATGTGTGGTATTCAGGGACATGTGCAGAGTGGTGAAAAACTTGATTTGTGTCTCACGTGGACATTCTGTGCTGAAGTTGAACAGGGCAGTGTTCTGTCTGCTTGCTTCATCTTTTACGCTATAAATAAGTATGCTTTTGTTTTCTGCTAATGCCATGGCTTTTACATGTTTGTGTTTTTTTCTTAGTGATTATAGTGTTTAAAATTATTCCCAAACATTGCACAGAATTCTTTTCAAATGTTGCTATGTGAAAGAAGAGCGACATAATCTTTACACAGAAATACATCCGAAACAAAGTTATGTACTGATCATTTGTCCACATTGTGACCAGAGGCCAACAAGAACTAACCCTGGGTTTCCCCGAGGGACAGTGGTTCAATATTCATCCGCTCAATATTGATGGCACCTTGATAGAACACGCCACTGTGAATAATGAGAATCAACTGCTGATTCCTCACTCAGATGATCTGCAGCCATCTCAGGTTTTAACATGTAAAATACTGAACTCTTTGTGGACATCTATTGTCCTGCATATCAGTAAATGATACCATTATCCTCTTAGTAGTACCATTATCCTCAATATTTTCTTCTTTCCACACCCAGCCTAAAACCTAATCCTGTTGTTTCTGCTCCTGAATTTATACAGAATGTACCCATTCGTCATCAAGACAGTGGCCACCACCTCTAAACCAAGTGTTCACCTTCTCTTGCTGGAACAATGCAATAACTAACTGGACTGGATTCTCAAGTTTATGAAACAAGTCATGAGACACTTCTACCTAACAACTGTAAACAAATTCCCTTATCTTTGAATACATCACCAACACTTTGTCATGATTATATCACATTCCATCACAACCTACCTGTTCAGCTACACTTTAGGCACCTTCTTCCTTGTTCCTTCTATGTTAACCGTGACTGCCTCAAGTTCCTATCTCCTCTTCTGGGACTTTGTCTCTGAATTTTCCTTGTACAGCATAGTAATGTATTCACACCACACCCTATCAGTAGCTGGAGCATTGCTTCTGCCACACTGCTTGACAGTTTCCTACTCTCTACCTACACGTCCCACTAGACTGAAAAATTTTTTATGGACATGATCTCAAATCTCCATAAATACTCAGCATCTATTTTAGGGGCTAGCGTACAACAGGCTCTACTAAATATCTACTGAGGATTTTTTTTTTCAAAATGTTCTGTTCAAATAATATAGAGATGCCCAAAGTGAATTAAATAACCCTTGTTTTAAGAGGGAATAAGTCATATAAAGTGCTGAGAAAGAAGAAAGATCTGTCACGATCTTCACGTCCAGACACTGCACTGGTCTGTCGCTTTTTTTTTTTTTTTAAGAAGACTGAGTACACTTCCTGCCCCACTCATCAGTAACCAGACAGGTGTGCCAACAAGCCTGACAGCATCAACCATTCATTCCCCAAGGACATGTTAACAGGAGTGAGGAAGGACTAAAAGAAAGTCATACGAACTCTCCAGATTCTTGACTACATCTCCTGGCAACCTCAGGTAGGCCCAGGCTGAACTTGAGAGGATTGTCTTGGAAGGTTTGAGAAAGTGACAGATGTGAAGGACTAAAATAAAAGACAGCTCTTTAAAAATTGATATCCTTTGTATGATAAGATTCTACCTTAAAAACATCTCCTCAGAATGCTTTGTTTTGCCAAACTCAGTGGCTACATTCATTGTCTTATTGGGAAATGGTCAGGAACATTGAGTCCCAGGAAGAAGTAGGTCAATGTGCTTTTCCAGCTCACGGGGTACCACCCAGGTTACTGTCAAACTAAGAACAGTATTTCCAAATTTGCTGTTGCTCCTTCGTCAAAGACAATATATTCAAGTATAAGCATAACTTAACTGGAAGGTTAAAATGGAGCTTTAAAAAGTAGCATTTTTTAAAAGATTAGCTCTTTCTCCTTCTTCCTCATGCTGAGAGAAGAAACTGAAAGATTCAATATTTTCTGGGCTCTGGGCCTTGGCTAACTATGCAGATGCATATTTCTTGGCTTCTCTTTTACCTCTTCAGTAAATTGGAATACTTTGGGGTAGAGAGATAATATCACTTTTACCAGTTTGGTCAAATATTAAATAAACTCATTTTTCCATTTTTATGAGCTTTGCACATTCTCTTGATGGTGAGCAGGTGAAGGAATCCAGATATTGAAGGCCCAGATTCAGTCTTTGAGCAGCCTCCAACCTGCGCCTCCAGCACAAGAGAGTGGCGACACTGTGACGAGGATTACCCATCATGTCAGCAAGGAATTTATACCCAGTAACTTACTTACGTGCTTTGGTACTTCAGTAAGTATTAGTAACAAAATATGAAAGCCTGTGCTGAGGCAGATTAACTATAGCAGGCCATGAACCTGAGCTGCCAGATGCTCGTGCACACTAAATTTATTTAACTCTGTGTTTACTCAGCCACGTAACCAGCAGCACTTGCAACCCTGCCTCTATTAGTTACTTCAGTGTCTTCCCCATTGTGCTGCTGTTTGTGTCCTGTGATCTCGAAATGGTCAGAGCAAATTATTGAAGATTCTTGTTGTTTAACTTAGAAATTATGCTATTTTACTTGGTGTCATGACATGTATGATAATTAACTATTAAAATTTGGGATTTTTTTCACATTCTTTTTTTTTTTTTGTGGGTACCGGGGGGTCGACCTCAGGACCTCGCACGCTAGCAGGCGCCCGTGCCACTGAGCAATATCATCGGCCCCTTTTTTGTATGTGGGTTCCGGGAGTCGAACTCAGGCCCTCGTGCTTGCCGGGCAGGCGCTTAAGCCGCTGAGCCATCTCACCGGCCCCTCACATTCTGATTTGATTTTTAAACTACTTATGTATATAGATATACATCTATTTATCTATCTATCTATTTTTTTTTCTTTAAAAGTGCCACCCTCATACACCTTATGTAATAAAAACCTCACACTCCCAAGACCTGTGGATACCTCTGATTCCAGAGTTTTCTTAGGTCACACTAGTGAATCAGCATCCAATTTACTCAGACAAGAATGAACTGGTCTTTTCCTCCACTGCCTGTGACTCATTGAAACAATCATTCTTGTGGACTCACTGAATTTCCCCTGCCTGTCATCTCATGCCATCTCCCCCCTGAGCCTCCTTGGCTGGTGAAAGGTATCTGAATGTCCCGTGCTCATGTCCTCACCCTGTTATCATTTGTTTGTCTTTGCTTCTTAATTATGTTTCTAATTCCTAGGGTTTACTGAGTGCTTCTAGGAGTGGCATCAGACTCTCTGGGAACTGGACTGAAATACAGATTCCAAGCCCTACTGATCCCTAAGACACTGGTTCTGGCTTCTAGAGAGACCCCAGGACCCCTGTGTTCCTTCAAGCTCAGAGCACTGCTCTCCCTGACTGAGTGATACCTGCCAGGACATGGTGAACATCACTGCAAGCAGAATCTCTAGTCTTGGCAGGTTCACCGTGGTTTATAAAGTAATGGTTTATATGCTAGTTATTTGGTAGATGAAGCCAGTCTTCTTTGATAGTTTGTCTATAACATTTGTTAAAATATATTTAGGATTTGCTCTTTAGTTAAACCATATATAATTGGTATTTTGGTACATGAAAGATATCAGTGATTTCTTATGTTTCTGGCATATCTCTGTAATGTTGTAGTGATTTACATATTTTATATCCTACACAAACACACACACACACACACACACACACAAATGGATTGTGCTACCATTACTCCCATATACATGCTGCATACCTGAGCTTTAATATCTTGGGCAATGATTCAGAACTGATGAGAATTTGGGAGGAAATTAAATCCAACTCTATAGCTTGCACTTCAGACATCAGGCTACATTGTCTGTGCAATTTTGAGTAGTGTAAGGTCTGGGTTTTATTCTTTTTGCATGTTCAACTAAGCTTCCTTGAGTTCTTCCAGCCATGCAATAGGTATTAAGTTGAATTAGGGTTGACCTGGGCTGCTGAAGCCATGTGGTAGAGTCCTGTCAGCTGAGCAGGGTCCTGCGGCTCACCTGTTCCTCCTCACACATGGAAAGCAACGTAAAGGTAGTATGCAGGCCAGTGTCTTTCTAGATGATGATATGCCTTTGGCTTTAGCAAGTGGGTCATTAAAAAAACCTACTCAATTTCATTTTGATTCTTTCAATTTAATTGGCAGTAATAAACTGAAGTCTCATTTTATGGTCATATTGAGGCTCAAGTCTTTTATTTTTGAAATATTAAGTATTCCTAGAAATTTAATGTAGGCAGGTTGCCTTCCAGTAAGATTTTTGAAATTGGAAACTCAATAATTTTTAACAATTCTTACTATTTAAGGTTTTAGAATTTCTCTCATTCTCTTTTAGTCTTCCTCCAATTTGTTTTTACCCCTCATATCTTATTTTGACTGAAAGTTTTAGTTGCTTAGTGAAAACAAGCATATATATTTTTTATTCAGATCAGCAAGATCTATAATTTAAAAAGTTTTAGCAAAACCTGGTAAATTCTTGTTTCAAAGTATGAACAGAAGCTGTCAGAGAAATTATTTTTGACACTACTCCATATATATATGTACATATTTCGCATCCTGAATATATACCTATAAAATTATATTTACTGAGTTTGTTGTGTCATTTTCTCTATAATAAATATGTGTCTACATAAACTCACAGAGAGAGAGAAAGAAAGGTGAAAATACCTTCTGAGTGTGTGGATTTACTTTAAATTTACTCATATTTGGTGCTTACTCTGTGCCAAGCACAGTGCAAGCTTAGCGCCCTGTCCCCACAGCATACTCGCCTGTGTGTGAGCTAAGAGTCTGTGTATGGGCCATCTGGAAATTTCTCTTTGTTTATTCATTTTTTAATGGTACTGGGAGCTGAACCCAGGACCTAGTGCATTTTAGAAAAGTGTTCTACCACTGAAGTGCGCCTTCTAAGTTTTTATTTTTTGATACAGGGTCTCACGCTGTTGTCCAGGCAGCCCTCAAACTCATAATTCTCCTGCCTCTGACTCAGAAACTAGTTTTATTGAGATCAGAGAGATGTGTTAACAAAAAGTTATACAAGAACATGGCAAATTCTCTTTTCTGAATTGAGGGCAGTCAGAGAAAAAGACTTCGGCTTACATATGGAATGTTGAGAAAATTCAGGATAAATTCAGCAAAACTGCAGTTTGTCATTAAAATGCTTAAAACATCAGTTCATGTAAGTAGAAATAATTCCTTTTCCTCCCCATATTAAAGTCATTGTATTCAATCTGAGGTGCCTGTTCAGACATTCTTTCACGAGAAACGTAATTATCATTTTCTATTAGGTACAACACAAATGTTTTGGTTCCAAGAATCAGAATACATCAAATTTTAGGGCAGCAGAGGTTTATTTTGACATCGAACATACAAAAGAGCTTACTAAGCAAACATATAAAGTAAGGGATGCAGGGAAAGGAGTATTTATCCAACCTAGGAAAACAAAGTAAAAATACAACATAACTATAAAACAATTTGCATATGAATTTTTGCTGATTAAAGAAAATGTTTATTCATTCAGGCAATGTTTGTGAGGGCTTTACTTACTGAATTCTCTTTTGAAAAACTGAGAATAGTAATATGCCTAAAAATAATAAAACTAATTTATTTGTCAATGTGTAATGATTAGAAGCAAGATTGTTTCCATGTTTACTCTTTTTTTTTTTTTTTTTTGTGGGTACCGGGGGTTGACCTCAGGACTTCATGTGCCAGCAGGCGCCCGTGCCGCTGAGCGATATCACTGGCCCCTTTTTCGTATGTGGGTTCCGGGAGTCGAACTCAGGATCTCACGCTTGCCAGGCAGGCGCTTACGTCGCTGAGCCATCTCACCGGCCCCCTCCTTGTTTATTCTTATTTGGAAATTTATTTATATAAATGTATTCCTTCAAAGATATATTTCCTTGTCCATACTGTAGGACAAGTGAGTTTTAAAAATGAAATGACTCGTATGATTTTGAAATACAAGAAAGATGTTTAAAATGCACTTTTGTGAAAAAATATATGTTTAATTAGGTTAAGGATTCTTATTTTTTTGTGTTTTTATCATGATAAGGTCTAGTTTAGACGGAATTCTGCTAATTCCAAGCCTCTTTATGTACAAGGTAGCTTCCGTCAGAAATCAGTTCTGCCCAGTATCAAAGATTCACAGCTTCGGAATGCAGTTGGAGGTAAAGAGAGATGGTGTTCGGGGCAGGCCGCAAGCGGTTCTCCACCAAAGGCTAAGCGAAAGGTAGAGTAAGAGCTATTAGTAAAGCAGTCAGGTAAAGGAATCAAGGAAGCAATAATGCTGGCAGGAATGCCCATCCTCGGTCTTCCTCCTTCTTGGGGGTGGGGGTTTGACAGCAAATCTCAGGCACTCTGGGATATTACCAGAAGGTATGTGTCGTAAGGCTTCTCATAAGAACCATAGAAAGGCTAGAAAGTCCACATGAGACCTTTTCTATCGCATGGAGGGTGTTATCAGAGCCACCATGGTTGCGATATGGAGGGATAATGGGTACAGAAGTCACTGTCCTTTTCTTAATTAGGCAGAGCAAATGGAAGCTGCAAGATATCAATTTTGAAACCTGTAAGGCTATTAAAATGTCAGATAAAGCAGAACCATGGGGATATTTAGGAGAGCCTTTTCTAGTCTATAGCAGTTTTGAATACTATAAATGCTACTAGGTAGGCTAAGGGAGGAAAGAGTACCAGTCAAGTCAGTCTGGAAATCACGGCATATGACACTTCCTGGAAGCTTTACAATACCAGTAATCACATTCAAGATCCAGGAGCCCAGCAAAAAATAGAACTCTTCAAATTTGTCTAAAGCATGGTGTCTCTTATATGAGAAACCCAACATATAAATAAAGGTAAAATAAAGAATAGGTAATAGGATGTAGGGAGATCTTTTTCACTTAGGAAGGGGAATAAGAGTTAGAGGGTGCAGGGAAGGATGAGAAGGGAAGGGAATAAAAAAGAATTAAGGTGTCTTACACACATGGGCAAATTCCCCATGAAATATGTAACCATTATATACTGTAGACATGTACAAATGAAACCATAATTATAAAAAGATGCACTATGTACATGTACAAACTCTCCATGATAAATATAGTATTATGAATTGCAAACATATACTAATAAAAAGTTTTTTTAATTTAAAAAATAAATTTGCTTACTTAGGTGTATCTGAATCTGTTGGGATATCTGTTTTTATAATATAACTAGTAACACCCTAAAGAGTTACATTCCTGGGAATCATAGTTTGGGAACTTATAAGTTTGTAGATGTGTTAGAACCAGGCGGTAACTGGAAATTGGTCACAGGTTATTAAATCACGAGGGGCAAAGATTAAAGAGCAATGAGAAACTGTTACCTCTGCTTAGAGATTTCCATTACTTTAAAAGTTGTATGTCAAGCTGGGCATGGTGGTGCATGTCTGTAATACCAGCACTTGGGAGGCTGAAGCAGGAGGATTGCCATGAGTTTGAGGCCAGCCTGGGCTACATAGTGAGTTCAAGGCCTGCCTGAACTACATGGTGAGACCCTGTCTCAGAAAACAAAACAAAATGAAACAAAACAAAGCCAAAGTTGTATGTTAAATTATTGTATACTTTAATATATAAACACAAACATATATATATATATATATATATATATATATATATATACACAAACAGGCATAGACAGACACATATATAGCAATACATCACTTAATGAAGGGGATTTATGCTGAGAAATGCACTCTTAGGAGATATTATTATGTGAACATCATGGAGTATACTTACATTAGAATGACTATGGAGTCAATAGGCAATATAATTTTGTCAATATAGTTCTATTATATGTGGAGATATATATATATAGAGAGAGAGAGAGAGACAGTGAGAGAGAAAATGAGAGAGAGAATTCTATTCGAATCTTCGATAGACATTCTAGAGTAAAATGCCATTTGGGGCCAGTTAGTCATGGAGAGTCTAAGTACAGTTAAGGCATCTGATGACATCAGTTATGTACAACACTTGTAGGAAATAGATTTTGAAATATAGCCTTACCAAAACAACACAGATGATTAGATTCTTTGCAAACCATAATGACTTTTGTATACGAGAAATTCTTTCTGAACAGTATGACCAGCCAAACTCATACTGGACCCACGTGCTCAACCAAAGCAAGAAAACAAGTTATTATTTGTCAGAACTTAACTGGTTGTGTAGGAGATTAGAAAGAAGGCAGCAGATCAGCTTAGAGACAGCTTCTCTGCCTCATACCTTGGTGACCTTGGACGACTTACTCCACCACCTGGGCCTCCGCTGTCTCAGCTGCAGGAACGAGGACGAGGTGATGGCTGAGAGAATTTGGACTTAATGAGTTAAGCACCCCATACGTTGTCCTTTCTACTTCAACATTCTTTCACAATGGGAAAGGGACAAGAACAGGCCATATTATAAAAACAAAAACAAAGGACAAAAGATTCCACATTTCTTGAAAGAAAGAAATGTAGCCAGACCTTTATTCTTTGATATTTTGTTCAAAGAAATTCCTCACTAATGGTTTTGGCATTTCAGCTCATATCTGATATTCAATAGAGGAATATTTTACATTTTTTAAAGTATGTGATAGAATAATTCAGGTATCTTTTATGAAACAATCCCCAAAAAATTCACTGGAGTAATAATGTTACATAAGATATGACTTTGCTTGAAGCAGCCGGTAGGGAAGAAATCTAAATTATAAAAGAAAAAACTACATACACACACAAACATACACACAAACACAAAATGAAAGAGAGAGTCATTAACTTAAAAAATCATAAAATGCAGAGAAAGTCATGTAACAACAGTTTGTAAGTGAAATGTTTCTCTTACTGCTCCTATCTGAGTTCAAAGGCCTTGAGGGCTGCGGCTCGCGGTGCCCTCTTCTGCCCACTCCCTGGCACGAAGAACTCAGGATCCAGCCCTGGCTTTGCGATGTGGTGGACAGCACAGGACAAATGCCTTCGAGTTGGTTGCATAATTTTACCCTGTGACACTGCATTCCCCACGTAAATTCATTCATTCACTCACTCTTTACAAGATGTGATCAAAATATACTGTGAATTTAAAAGGGTTCAAATTTAAAAATTTTAGTACAGTAAAACATGCATTGCCATTAATCCCCCTCAAAATGTACCCCCTCATCAAACACACTTATCCCATCATTCTTGCCCCTTTGTGAAGCAGTTCTGGAAATCTTCTTTCATAACAGCCTTTATAAGATGTGATAAAAAATACAGGGAGTCCTGCTCCAGTGGAAAGGCCGGCTAATGAAACCATTTTGGCATGCCGTCATCCTCTTCATCCAGCAGGTCTGCCACCAGATTTGGCTCTTCCGCCAAAGTCACATGACCACGAAAGGCAAACATTTGGGATCGGTTTAGGACACTGAGGGAGCCAAGCAGGACCACACAACTAAAATCATTCATGAAAGAGGACTTCCAGAACTGCTTCAGAAAGGGAACAGCAAGGGATAAGTGTGTTTGGAGTGATGCAGAATATTTTGTAGCAGATTAAAGACAATGTGTCTTTTACTATAATAATTTTTAAAATTTCAACATTCACCATATTTTATGATCACATCTTGCATCAACCTATTTATTTATTTATTTATTTATATTTTACTCCAGTTAGACATGAGAATTTGGAACAAAGTTAAAGCAATGGGAACATTCAAGTCCTTCACCATGACAAAAGCTTTGCTCTTGATTGCTTTTGTTATCTGTGCTAGCAAGGAGACTTGGGAGGAAATTGCCACATAGGAAGCAGCTTGGTGAATCAATACGTTTTGTTATCATTTATTCCCAGCTAAAATGCTGCTGTTGCCCTGGCTGCCAGGCAGTCTAACCTTGAGAGAGACACCTCCAGAGGTTAATTAGCTTACAGCTGGCCATAATTAGGAGCAAAAGGCAGCAAGAAAGGAACTCTGAAGAATTCTGACAGAAAGCGTTTGCAGAAGCAGAGCTATAGGATTGAGCGAACTGTGAAGTTCTGGCTGGTAATAACCAACGGAAAGTTCAGCACGTGCTGAGACAAGAGCACAGGAGAAAGCGTGATTACAGAGGATAAGTGACCACCAGGATGCCACTGTTGCAAGATGCTATAGCACGAAGGAGACATTTAGGTCTCAGTTGGATGTGCCATTCCTGGGGTCTAGTTGTCTCAAAAGAAAAATAAAGTGGTTGCCCTGGACAGGGTCCACATTTCACACCCTGGTGTCCACCCTTACTAAAAAGGCTCTCAGAAGGAATTCCACAGAGAAAATGTAGACTTTAGTCACCTTATTCACAGCAACACTAACAAATGACTAATCCTTCATCATTTGCCGTAATGACCCTGTGGTGTGGATAAAATTACAAAAGGAGAGCCCAAATGCTGTCCTCCTCAGTGAGCAAACCTCGATTCAGGAGCTTGTCTGCAATTATCTGACTTTTTTCCCAGAAATGTAAAGCACATGGAAAGAAAGGCAAAGAAGTTGGAGTATTTTATAAAGGTCAGTGTGTAAATGAGTCTCATTTTGCTCTGAAGAGCTTCATCAACTGGTAACCAAATAAAGGAAAACAGAAGTCCCAGAAGTGAGCAAAGAAGAACCGTGGATAGGCCCACAGCCTGTCTCCTCGCTTTACCCAGGCAGAGCCCTAAAAGTTAGCATCCTGCTGACAGCTGCCTTCCTTTACAGCCACATCATAAAGGGCTCCCCAGGCCTATTTCCACCTTCTTAAATTTTTCTCCAGGCTTCTCTATTTTTCGTTTGTTTAAGTTTGAATTTCCAGCCTCTCCCACTGCGATGTTAGCTGCATGAGGTCAAGGCCTTCGAATTATTTCGTTCACCACTTCATCTCAAGCAACCTCAGCACTGGAAACACAGGACAACTCAATTTATGTTTTTGGTTAAATAACTGAGTAAGTGAAGGAAGAAGTAATGAATATGTATTTTATAAATAGGGAATCCAAATCCCCAAGGGTTAAGTAACTTGCATAACATAGCCTTTGCAAATATTAGAACTATTTTGGGAACCAGTGTCTTAATTACGTTTTTACCCTGGCTCTATTTAGTGCACACAAATCTCTCAAGCAGGAAGTGGCCCTTTGCAAACCTAGGCCCAGCAGAGGGAAATTGTTAGCAGCTTTCTCGTATCCTACAAGTTGATTAAAATCAATAAGGGTAAAGAATGGGTCATGAATATTTTTTATTGGATTTTTCATATTCCTCAGAAACTAAGTACAGGCCGTACAAGAATTGATTTATAGACTTACATTTAAGTGGTCATACCACAGGCACTCTATGTTCTCAAAGTCCATTTTCAAAGATGAATGAAAAGCCTTTAATATGTACATAATGTCCGAGGGACTAATTTCCACATCTGGGAACATATTCTAAAGCATTACTACAAAACAAGATAAATATATACAGTGATTTCAAATTATAAATATTTCTATAAATATTTGCATTCTGAAGAATGCAAAGTAATAAAATACCACAGAATACCTTAACTGCACACAAATATACTTAGGATGTAAAGTAAATTGAATAAAAAATAGTTGAGTATATAATACACAAACTTGCATAAAATAGTCTATAATATAACATTAATAATGATTGTGCTAGTTATATATTTTACAGAAATATTTTTCTAATTTCCAAGTTTTAGTGGTCATACTGTTTTATATAAAATTATAAATAAAGCAGGTTAAGGCACAAGTAAAACAAAAGAAAAAAATTAACAAAAACTACTTATTGCTTAATAAACTACTGGTTATTTTGAGCTGATAATTCACGGATTCGATGATGACAACCGGTTAGGATGCCCTTTGGGGATGGTCAATTTTAATAAATCTGAGTTTGAATTGAAACAGAGACAGACTTTATCTCCATGTTTATTCACATTCACTCCTAATCTCCATCTGAATGAGTTTTCAACAGCAAATTCTGCTGGCGAATTCAGGGAAAAACTACATAAACAGGAAAATAAAATCAGGACAAGTACACCATAAAATGGAGCTTTAGGTAAACATACCTTAAGGTACACTTATTCTGCGAAGCGAGTTCATTATTCCTGGATTTGATTCTGACACAGCAAAGTAATTTGATACTGGAATGGCAACTTAATATTGGACTAAATAGCTTAAACACACACGCATACATACAAACACACACATACACAGGGCACATGTACGAAAATAGTCCTAAAAGACATTTAGATATTAACAATTACAGATTAAATTGGGCTTTCTAGACCTCAACAAAGGGAATGAAGATTTTAGGCAGTATAATCTTTGGAAAATGTCCACCAGGGGCATTTTAAATAAATATAAGGCAATATTCAGAATTTCATTTCTTTTTCAATATATGTAATTACATGCTTGAACATCACAACTGGAAATGATAGATCACTGTGGTTCATAAGATTACATAACAGGCTCATCTCAAGACAGTAAAGCAATCAATGATGCAATAAAAACAAAGCTTAAAAATTGTATCTGTTCCTTATTAGACATCCTAATTATAAATACATATAAATTGAATTGTAGGATGACCCTGATAATCTCACAAGTGAGAAGATGTTTTCTTCAGACATCTACCTTTTGGGGGTATGGGGATGATCGCACTCTAGTATACTCCACCTTGGAACAGAGCGTTAATGATCTCATTAATGGATCAAGTGTGATAAGAATATTATTCCTCCCAAGAAGGTTCTTGCAATTCTATTCAAAAAACAAACTATCTTCCTTCATTTTTCCTTCACATTTTCACTATATTTCAATGATACAGGGTTGGTGCTTGGAAGGGAACTCTTACGGTAAATAAGACTATCTCTACCCAGAGGACTTTGCGAGATAGTACAGAAGACAGAAAAGTGAGAGCACTAGATGAGTTAGGCACCCAAGTCACAAAGTACTGCTGCTGTGAGTGTAGAGGGGCCCTCAACCCGAGCTAAAGGAGTCAAGAAAAAAGTTTCACAGAAGCGTAGGTATCTGCACTGAGATTTTAAAGACAGCTTGCCACGGGGAAGGAGAAAGGTAATATTGGGTGATGGAATTTCTGGCTGTAAAGAAACCTGCACAACTCGGGCATTGTGGCACATACCTGTAATCCAGCGGCTCCTCGACCCGTCTGCTCTATGATTTTATATTAGGTACCAGTTTCCAGATGTTTGGAGGAAGAGCTAAAAATAAGTAGAAAGTGAACAGTGGAGTGTTGGACTGTCAGCATAGACTAGGTTCTATAGCCCTAGAATAACTTAGAACCAGTAAGATAATAAGAGAACTAAGCAGATGCAAGGCTGCATCACATTAGTCAATGTCTGTATGAATAAGAAAATAGTAACTGTGAGACGCTGTACCCATGTTGGACTAATGGGGACCTACTGTCTGACAGATGTCTTTATGTTACTGAGGAAGCATCGATTCAGTGTTGGGTACCGTACTAGGGAAGCAGCATGAAATAAATGTTTTCAATGTGCTGTATATTGGGAAGAAAGAGGAAGCACCATAGCGCAGAGCACGGCGGGAATATTAACCTGTTCATGTGGCTGCAGTAAAAAGAAGAGGGAAGGGCAGGGTGCCTGGAAAGAGAGGAAGAATCTGGACCATAAAAATCCTGTTTCTCATGATTTTGGTTATTATTTTAAAGGAAAGGAGAAGATATGTGGATGTTTTTAAAACAGGTAACTGTGGACGATAAACAAAGAGGCATAAAATTCAACTAGGGCTAATAGTTGTACAAGTGATAGAAGCAAAAAGAGAAAATACAGGCCTAAAGCAAGAGCTCTCCTACTTTAGGTACTGATCGCTTCTCATTTGCACTTTCCAAGCAGATTGTTTCATATACTGTAAAATCCACACAACTTAAATGTTCAGCTCCTTGAATTTTGACAATTGATCTTGTGAAGCTCTATTTCCGAGTTCATTATTCCCTTCTGTTATTCTAATTGTATGCTCCTAAATACTTGATTATTGTGAATTTAGGTACATTTTGCATTGAATTGGTGTATTCTCCTAACTTTGCTCTTTGTAAATTTTTTTTTAAGAAAATTATTGTGGTTAAGAACACAACATGAGATCTGTCACTTAACCACTTTTAAAAGTACACAGTATGGTATTATCGACAGCAGGTACAGTCAATGGCAAATGTTACTCCACTTTTCGATTCTATTAATTCAATTATTCAATCATGCCGCATATTTGTGTTGGATTTTGCTGTAAAACTGACTTATTAGTAAAATGATCTCAAGGTTTCTCGCTGTTGCATGTTGTAGAATTTCCTTCCTTCTTGAAGGCTGAAGGGTAATCGATTACATATATATTGCATTATTTTCATCCATTTGCCTTCTCATGGATATCGAGTTTGTTTCCATACTTTTGATGTGGTGAATATGCCACAGTACACATAGGCTTGTGCATGTCTCTTTGTGATCCTGAGATCATTTCCTTTGGATACAAACATGGAATGGGAGCTGAATGATACCAACACTCACAGGAATGGGGAGTGGTTGCTTCCTGATTGCACTCAGCTGAGACTCCAGCTGAGGCCGACACCCTGAAGCCTTGCAAATCCCTGTTCAGAAGAACCAGGAGGTCAGCCTTGTACTTCTGACCCAGAGAAACTAGAGAATAAATACTATTTTACGCCACTAACCTTGTGTTACTTTGTTAGGCTACATGCAAAATTTACATATTTGATTAACTTACTTATTATTTCTAGCCATATTTTTATCAGTTCCTTAACATATGCTGCATGGATTTCTCTCAGCTGTGAAGTATTCTTATTTTGAAATCTATTTGCCATTTATTTTGGGATCTTGTTTTATTGAATTGGCAACAATCTCTAATATTGGCCTAAGTAGAAAGTGATGATGTTAGTTGTTGGTTCTTTGTTATTGTTATTGCTACTATTTTGTAAATGCATTTTTGCAGATAAAGTTGAGGCTGTTTTCATATATCGATAGTTCGTTACATTTGTCATGAACATATATTGAATTTTGCCAAATGGTGTTTCCCACTTATATTCATCTATTAAGATGATCATGATTTTTCTTTTTAGTCTCTTAATATGACTAGCAAGATTATTTGTCTTATAAATATCAGTTGAGTCTTATACACATCAGGTTGATCTTAATCATAATGAATATGTTCTCTGTTGGGGGCCAACATCACAGTTAGGCCTCGGGCGCGGCCTGTATTTCTGACTCAAAGCCTGCGCTAAATTACCCCTCCCATCGACCTGGGCAAGATGGCGCCTGGTTCCTGCTTCCTGGTTGCGGTCATTGCTGCTCGCGCCCTGTAAATGTGTGAGTCTGCCTAGAGACTGATGAGTATAGCCTATGAGCTTTCATTTCCTGCTGTATTGCTATTGGCGCCCCTATCCTTATAAAAACATGCAAAGCTGCCCTTTAGGAGCAGAGCACGGACGGAGCAGCCACAGGGCGGACGCTTGTAGAGGCTCTGGAGCTGTGAACGATTAAAGCAAGCTTTCACCGACCCGTGTTGTGTGAGTCTTCTCGCTGGACGAGCAGAAGCGCGCGACATTTGGTGGCCCGTACGGGGAACTGATCACCCTTCGTGCGGGGTCTGGTGGAGCTGCATCGAGTCACAGGACGGTACGTACCTTCAGGTAAGCGGGAGGCTTAACCTGGCCCTGGGTGGACGCACTTTCAGGGAAATTCCGCTCTCAATTGCTGAGGCGGGGGTTGCCCATATATCGGGCGTGCTCACGGCGGGGACGGTGTCGCTGGAGCAGTTTCATTTTCACAATGGGGAACTCCGACAGTGCCCCGATGCACAAGCTGATGCGAGACTTATTGAAAGCGCGAGGCATTAAGGTGAGTTCTAAAACTGTTCAAAATTTTTTTAAAAATATACATGACATGATATCAGCTTTGCTGAGGAAGAGGGAGTCATTGACCCCTCCGTGCGCCCCCTCTGGGAGATGGTTAGACAAGGCTTTTGAGAGGGCTCGCTCGGAGAGCTCGAGGGCTAATTCTAGGGCGGGGTCGGATTCTTCCTCTTCAGATTCAGAGGCGGAAGGGACAGAAGGGTTAGAGCGGGGGCCTCAGGCTGCTGTCAATAAAGACTCGGCGCCAACGAAGAGCCTCCCCTCCCCGAGACGTGGCGCTACAGCTGCTACGTGGCAGACTTCCAATCCTTTCCGGGATTTGTGTGGTGACTTTAAAGAGCTAAATATAGGCCGGCCCCCATGAGGGGGGGGCGGCGGGGGGGGCGGACCTATGCCCAGTGCCCCGCCCTGGGAGCCACCTCCCCCGTTCCAAGATGGCCCTTTGCCCTCCGCTTGCCGTACCTTCCATGGCCCCACGTGGGAGGTCATAAAGAAAACAGGGACCAGAGATGTCCCCGGCATTGACTGGGGCCCGTACGGGATCTATCCGGTCCTCGCCGGCCAGGGAGGTCAACCATACCATCAACCCCTTGACCTTAAGCTTATTAAGCAACTAAAGGAAGCAGTCTCTTCCTATGGCCCTAATGCCCCTTTCACACTCGCTGTATTGGAGACTATAGCGACTGCTCCTATGACCCCTGGGGACTGGACACAGCTTGCAAGGGCATGTCTTTCCCCTGGGCAGTTTATTGATTGGAAAGCATGGAATACCGACCTTTGCATGGACCGAGCTGATCGCAACAACAGGGAAGGTAATAGGCGGTGGAATGCAGACATGTTGCTTGGCAAAGGCCCTTATGCACAAAACCAATTACAGTATCCTAATCCTGTCTATGACCAAATCACCCAGTGTGCCACCCAGGCGTGGCGACGCCTGGCTAACCAAGGGGAACACCAGGCTTGCCTCACCAAGATAGTTCAGACCCCGGGAGAGCCATTCTCAGACTTTATGGCCAGAATGGAGGAGGCCGCCCAAAAGGTTTTTCATGATCCTGGCCTGGCAGGACCTCTTATTAAACAGCTCATTTTTGAACAATGCACTGGGGAATGCCGTGCGGCCATTACACCACATAGAAATGAGGGGTTAGAAAAATGGATTAGAGTGTGCAGAGAAATTGGGGGCCCCTTGACAAATTCTGGATTAGCCGCCTTTGTTGGAGCGGCAGTCCAGGCTTCTCTGGGGCACAATACGCGCAAAGATCAAAAGAGCCCACAAAAGGGGCTGTGTTATGCGTGTCATCAACCTGGCCATATTCGAAAGTACTGTCCACAGAGAAATGGACAGGAAACTAAAAAACAAAATCTTTGTCAACGGTGTCATAAAGGAAACCATGCAGCTAAAGATTGCCGCTCAGTGTTTGACAGAGAAGGCAATCGCCTAACAGGGAGAAATGACGATGAGTCAAAAAACAGCCTGAGGGGGCCCGCGCAGAGGGCGGGCCCCCTCCAGAACAATGCCACCCTCCTCAGAGCCAGCAGCCAGTCAGAGCAACCCCAGGGTCAGCAGGATTGGACCTCTGTGCCGATGGGATTAACCCGCGAGGACTCAGACCGGGTCATATCTGGCAAATGGATGTAACACACATCCCAGAATTTGGGTCTGTCAAATATGTCCATGTCTCAGTAGATACTTGTTCTCAAGTTGTTTTTGCCACGGCAGAAACGGGAGAAAAGACATCTAATGTTATCAATCACTGCCTTGCGGCTTGGGCTGCATGGGGAAAGCCTAAAATACTAAAAACAGATAATGGGCCCGCGTATACAGGTGCGGCCTTCAAAAGCTTCTGTGCAACCATGGAAATAGTCCTTAAACATGGCATTCCATACAACCCAATGGGCCAGGCTGTTATTGAAAGAACACACCGAACGCTTAAAGATACTCTAAATAAACAAAAGGAGGGGATAGGCCGTGGCCTCTCATCAAAAAGGAAGCTCTCCCTTGCTCTATTTACCATCAATTTTTTGAGCTTAAATTCGGACAACCGCTCCCCTGCGATGGAACATTGCAATCCTTCCCCCCAAAATAAGGGGATGGTCACTTGGAAGGATGTCATCACGGGGCAGTGGATGGGCCCGGACCCGGTGGTCAGCTGGGTCCGAGGTGCGGTTTGTGTCTTCCCACAGGATCCTGGACGGGAGCCGGTGTGGGTCCCCGAAAGACTGACGAGGACCGCAAATATACCAAAAACCCACCAAGACCAGACCACCAAGGATTCCACCACCGCCAATGGTGATTGTCTGGCTCCTGCTCGGCACCTCGTCATCTCTGACCCTCCAGAGTCAGAGTGAGGGCACAGATGAGTACCTGTGGGCTTTGTGGCACCATCCACCCAGTTTAGCCCCTTTCCATTGCCTTTAATACCAGCTTCCCAGTTACTCCAGATACCTTAGTGTTTTCTTATGCTAACGTTACTGCACAGTGTACACTCGTGCTATGGCACCGCTAGGATAAACTCTCCTTCGGGGTGGGGGGTATGGACAACCAGGCCCGTAAGGCCACCCAATGTCACCAAGATAAAAAACTGCAGTTCATTGGGGGACGTATGGGGGCATTTTATGGTATGTAGAGAGATCCAGCTCCATTACCTTAATTGGGGGGGTCCAGGTTTTCAGCCAATATCAAGCTTGCAACCCCCTAGGAGGATGTGTAGACCTCCGACCCTTTAAGACTAATAGGTCACAGACCTTGTCCAAGATGTCTGACTGGCTCAAAAATACATACTTGCCCTCATTCAAAAATCTCTCAGAGCAGGTCTCTATTGGCTTAGATAATGTAAAAAAGATACAACTACAGCCTGTTACTTTTGACCTGTCCAGTTTGGGAACTGTCATCACAAAATTGTGGGAAAAGGTCACCTCCTGGTTTAGCTGGCCCAGTCTGGCAACTTGGGTTGCAATCGGAGTCGGTATTCTTGTTGTCTTGGTTGTTATCAAGTGCCTGCTGGATAGATTAATGCAGACTCAACAACAGGTGGGCTTGACAGCAATGGCTGCCATGCAGTTGGCGGATGGAGGCCCTACAGCCAGGCCAGCGGCTGCCTACCTGCTGAGGGTCGCAGAACATCGCTTTTAGCTGGGTGGGTGAGCCAAAGACGGGTAAGAGCAAGGATCCCCAGCCTTGACTCAACCTAAGACAGGCCCCATCCCATTGCGTGGCGACCGCCGTCGAGTGTGTGACTAGGAAAGTCACGAGGTGCTCCGCAGGGGGGTTCATGGCGGAACACCTAATGCATGCCTGCATGCATCTAGGTTCCATCCAGTTACTTCCTAGCCCCACAAAAAAGGATGAGGCCCAGGATGGTCGATGCTGGACTGCAGCCGGCGCAAATGACCACCGGGCTAATAGTGGGGTGCAGGCCAATACATTCACTCGAGACGGGCTACGTCTGCCTTATTATGTGATTTTTAAGGGGGAAATGTTGGGGGCCAACATCACAGTTAGGCCTCGGGCGCGGCCTGTATTTCTGACTCAAAGCCTGCGCTAAATTACCCCTCCCATCGACCTGGGCAAGATGGCGCCTGGTTCCTGCTTCCTGGTTGCGGTCATTGCTGCTCGCGCCCTGTAAATGTGTGAGTCTGCCGAGAGACTGATGAGTATAGCCTATGAGCTTTCATTTCCTGCTGTATTGCTATTGGCGCCCCTATCCTTATAAAAACATGCAAAGCTGCCCTTTAGGAGCAGAGCACGGACGGAGCCGCCACAGGGCGGACGCTTGTAGAGGCTCTGGAGCTGTGAACGATTAAAGCAAGCTTTCACCGACCCGTGTTGTGTGATTCTTCTCGCTGGACGAGCAGAAGCGCGCGACAGTTCTCTGTTATTTATATTGGTGGATTTCAATTGCTAAGATTTGGTTCAGATTTTACTTCTATGCTTATAAGATACATTACTCTATAAATTTCTTATAGAAACTATAATCTTTATATGAACATTCATCTCTAATTTTCATATATATATACTGTTGATCTCAGGATATTGCTAGTCTTATTAAATGTGGTCAGAAATGACATAATGTATTTTGTATTATGCAAGTGTTTGTGGAAGATTGGTATTTCTCTTGTACTAGTTTAACAAAAGTGTTCAGTTCACTGTATTTATTTAGGTCTTTAATTTTGTTTAGCAATGCTGATAAGTGATTTCTTGTGCCAGTATTTTTACTTCTTTTTATTATACCTATTTTTCATGATAGTATATTACTGTACTTTTCTTATTTTCTAAACGTTATGGCTTGTTATCTAGATGTCTCTCAAAGCCTTATCCCCTCACAGGTGGAATATTTTAGAGGTGGCTGGATCTAGGGTGTGTGAACATGGATTAAGGGTGTGTGATAACTAAATTGGTTTATCATTGTTCTGGGTGTGGATACTGGGAAGACCCACCTTGGATGTGGGTGGCACCACCCAAAAGGCTTGTAGCCTGGATGAGATTAAAGAGAAGGGGACGCTTGCTGCTTGCTGTCTCACTGCTTCTGCCTGCTTTCCCTGGGCTGTTTCTCCTCTGTGATGCTCCTCTGCCATGCTGCCCTCCCTTGAAGCCAGCTGACTATGGACTGAAACATCCACAGCTGTGAGTTAAAATAAACGTTTCCTCCTTTAACCTGTGGGTGTTGAGTATTTTGTCCCAGTGGTGAGAAAGTAACTATGACACAAGTTTAATTTTTAGCTTATTCATTGCTGGCATATGGAAATACAATTAAATATTATATTTGTGTTAAGTTCTGCAGCTGTGCTGCCCTCATAAATATTAGTTATAATCTTTTTTTTGTGTGTGTGTGGGTACTGGGGGTCAACCTCAGGACCTTGCGCGCCAGCAGGCGCCCGTGCCGCTGAGAGATATCACCGGCCCTTTTTTCGTATGTGGGTTCTGGGAGTTGAACTCAGGACCTTGCGCTTGCCAGGCAGGCGCTTATGCTGCTGAGCTATCTCACCGGCCCCTAGTTATAATCATTTTTAAATGTCTTCTTTGCAATTTTTATTATAAATATGTCATTTGTGGATAAAGGCAGTTTTATTTCTTTTTTTCCAGTGCAAATTTTAAACATATTTTTCTTGTCTTACTCCCCTAAGTAGACGCTCCATTAAAATGTTGAATACAAATGGTGATAATGGATATCTTATTTTTTTTTTATAAAGGGTCTCACTATATATGCCAGACTGGCCTTGAATTCACTATGGAGGGCAGGTTGGGTTCAAACTCATGACCATGCTTCTGCCTTAGGCTCCCAATTGCTGGGATTACATGCTGTGCTACCACACCCAGCCATGGACATCTTATTTCTGATCAATGGAGAAAATAGATAGATTTTCATTATTAGAGATTAAGTAAACAATATGCCCTTACTATGTTGTAATACATGCATATTTTAATATATAAATATATAAAAACTATGCTAATTTTCTCTAATTACATTCATAAATTCTACAGACTACAATGATATGGTCTGTAAAATCCCTTATCCTAGTACTTAATATGGATGTTCAATGAGCTGTTGGTGCTGCCACCACCATCATCATCATCACCAAATTCTGGATATGGATTAAAGACAACAGTGGCTGATTTAAGGGAGTCATCACTCTAGGCTCTGTTGAATAAATATACTTTATTCTTCAACCTCATGTTATCAGATGATAGTGATTACTTCTGGTACCAAAACTCAAAGAGTTGGATTCAACCTCAAGAGGGAAGAGCGATGTGCCTAACTGGTTTTGTTTGTGATTGATAGGGAGGAGTAGTGAAGATCGCTGTGCATCTGCTGGTTTCCTCCAAGTGTAGTGATACTAACATATAGGTTCTTTCTGTCCAGAAACTCGCCATGAGTTCAATAATGGCACGTCCATCCCCAAGATCCATGCACAGAAGGCTGATCTGCTATTTCAATCCTATGTTTGACCACAGGCTTCAGACGCACAGAGTCTCATTGAGGACACCTGTCGCAGTGATGGCATGTAACTCTATCTCAGCTTTGGGGAAAAGACTCCCATATCAACCATCTCTGGATCAGCTTCTTATAGTTCTTCCTTAAGTTACGGCAATGTAAATCTGATTATTTTAACTGGGTGGAAGCCTTAATAAGTCCAACTCTAGAGATATTATTGGTTTCTGTGGTTGAACAGGAGGCAGGAATGTGTGCTTGCTTTATAGCTGTAGGAATCTTGTCCAATATCAAACTTCACTTTGTGTTAATGCCCTTTGGTTATATATGCTAACTTCTTACAATCAACATCAAATGACTGTTCTCCTTCCTTCTTTCCTACCTTCTTTCCTTTCTTCCACCTTTCCTTCCTTCTTCCTTCCTTCATTCTCCCTCTGTGTTTCTGCTTTTTTTGTTGTTGTTCATTTACTTTCTGTCACTGAGAGTGAAATCACTTACATACATTCTTGCTTTCTATTTTTTCCAGTTCTGTATCTCTTTAGTTCTTATGCCTTTTTTTTCTTATTGTAGAAAACAGTTTATATAGCTTGACAGAAGAAAACAATATGGAAGGTTTCCTCTCCAATTCACTGTGCTTCAAAGTCCCTAATTTGATTTCTTCATATTGATTTAAATATTACTGGTAACCAAATCATCCTATTATAATAAGACACTGTATATAAAAATTCTGCATGAAGTCATCATAAATGAAAGGCAAATAGTGAACTTGAATATAGAACATCCCATTAAAATGCCCATCAGTTATGATATCCTTGTTATAAGCTGGCAGAAGGGGGAAATGGACCTGTAGATTAATACTCTGTCAAGCTGAGCTTTTGTGCCATTCCTGTCCCTGCCATTCCACTCATTTACTTTCTCTGTCACTGAGAGTCAAATCACTTCCCCAGGAGACTGCCATGTGAAGTCTCTCATTATTTCCATGGAAAACCCAGTATCAGCAAAGGAAAACCACACACACACGCGCACACAAGGCTTGATTAAAATTGTGATGTATTGAGCTTAATCCGAAAATTTGGGTATTTTATTAATAAAAACTATAGACTTAAGTTTTGATCTTCAGCAACACCTACACTACCACCAGGAAGCTGGATATGAATTAGCAACTGAAAAGGTCTTTTTAACATATATATGTAAGGATATTTATTTATGTGTACACACTTCCACTTACCACTGAGATGGTTTTGATGGAAAATAAAGATTTTTATTAAAGACCATGGCAAGCTCTTTAACTCAATTTGACCTCTGTAGAGATAAGTTCCTGGTCTTGGTGGTTGATCTTTTCAGTATCCCCCAGGCTAGGCAGCATGACCTATGCTTTTACTGAGGAAAAAACAATGCTTAGATTTCCCTGCTAGTTCATCTAAACTGAAATATTGATTTTTTTTTTTTAACGAGGAGCAAGAAGTGCTGAGCAGGTGTATCAGATGAAAGGAAGTTCTGGTGAGGACTGGCAGATTACATAGCCTTCCAGCCACTTGAAGAAAAAGAAATACAAAAAGAGTTAAATAATTAACATTTCTTAATAAACTAAGCAAAAAGTTTTCAGAGGGAGAAGTACCCAGTTGTGTCAGGTGCTTTGGCTGCTGGGGGAGCTTCCATCTTGGCCTCACAGGGTTCTGAGATTTTTCTTTCTTTATTCCCACCTACAGAATGACTTGAACAACCATCTTCTTCATAATCACTATTGTGCACTTCTCAATTATCATAGATTAATGAGTATGATTTATATTAACTTTTGATGATTTTTGGGTTTATTAACATGTTTATATTTTCTTTATCTAAATTCATTCTATTTCTTTCTCCATATATTTATAGACAAATACTGTTCCTGAAAGGATTTATTAAATTAGGGATTTGTAAAATCATTTTTAATTTGTAATTTGCAATATTTGGAATATTTCACCTTATAATACTTAGTTATCTATGTAATGAATTTATGAATTACATTACCAAATAGCTATAACAAAATTGATACTTTTACTCATTGAATTACTTGATTTGGCTTTATAGGTGGTTTCTTTGTAGAGTTTATCTCTTAATTAGAAAATCCGAATAGATAAAGCTGACTGATATCACACTGCCTTTACACAGAACATGGGTAATACTTCAGTAGTACTGGGGCCCAGTTTATCCCTCTGCAGTTTTCATATTAACTTATTGGTCCCTTTGTTACACAAGCACGGAGACCCTCCTGAGTGAGAGTCCCGGTTCTAGCCCTGCGGTCACAGAGTGGGGAGCACACGGTTCTCACAGTAGCTGCAAACTCACCCGCATGGAGGCTGAGAGAAGTGTGTCGGTGTAAACTTGGATGGCCGTGGCAGCTGGAAAGAAGAAATACTCTCTCCAATGCCTGAAAAGCTTTCAAGGAAGAATCTTATGAAAGCGGGTTTTAGAGGGACCAGTGAGTCGTATTTAGGGGAGAGAGCTCAAGAGCCATCCTGGCAGGAGGATCTGCATTTTCAAAAGCACGGGAACACCTGGACTGATTCCAGGGCCACGAGTCGCCAAAGGTTACAAAAACTATAAAGTTAGGATGAGCTTAAGAGAGAATGTCTAAGCTTTCCCAAGGAGTGTGTACTTTTCCAATGTGCACTAGTCAAGTTCTTCAGGTTTATTATCTCAACTCCATCAATTGCTTCTATGGAAATGTGTGAAAGTTTGGTATCATTTTCTCAATATGACGATGGTAAGTATTTCTCTTTCCCTTGATATTAATGAATAAGGAAAATTATATGAATGTGCTAAGCATGATTTGTGAGTGTAGCTGCTCATGTAAGTTAGTGGCATCTTAGGGCCCGTGATATAGCTCAGTGGCATAAGCGCCTGCCTGGCAAGCACGAGGTCCTGAGTTCAACTCCCGGTACCCACACATATAAAAAAAAGAAAGTTAGTGGCATCTCAATTTTCTTCCTTAAGCACAGGATTAATATCATCAGATTTGTATTTTTATGATTTTACTAGGAATTGAGAACTAGGGAGAATTAGAGTGTGAAATCAAAGCTGTGAAATGGATATGGGAAAGACCAAGAGATTGGGTAGATATTTCAAAATAATAATAATAACAATAATAATAATAGCAGCAACACAGCTGCAGCACTTGCAGCCTTTACTGAATAATTGCCTCATAAACTGTTCTGTACACTTGTATCAGGTATCTCATTAACTTTTACAGCAACATACATGAGACAATATCCCCGTGTCTTTAATGAGAAGCAAAATTTAAGATACAGAAAGCTGAGGAAAAATGCAATGTAAATGCTCAAAGGAAAACTGGGATTAAAATCCTTCTCGTACTAATCACAGTGTTACTGCTTGTACTACCATCCTAAGCGATTAATTTTTAATTTGTGATTTGTAATGGAGATACCTACCAATTGCCGTATAGAAGTTAAGGTAAATTTTCTCCTTATTCTCCTTTTCTATACTTTTGTTTCATGTCCTTCTTTTCCTTGTATTTGGTAAATACCCTGCCACACTAGAAATTTTCAAAATGATAATCAAATGGGGATTTTGTTAATTTATTTTCATTCATTGCTTATATTAGCAAAGCTGACACAGTTGTTTGTTAATTCAGCACAAAATTATAAGGTCCCTTGAAGGTGCCAGTCAGTCTCTTAAAAACAAGAAGCCCGAATTCGTGTTTTACATGCATGAGATGTGTATTTTAAATAGAAATTTAGATGAACTTTATTAAGCTGCAGAGAAAGCAAGCACAGTGTAATGACTTCACTTTCAGAACATCTAGAAGAAAGTTGAAAAGCAGAAATATTCAGGAACATTTTTTCTATGTTTCCAAATATGCATCTATTTAGACAGGTTTGTTTGATGTAATACACTAACTAGAATATCATATGAATTTTTAAATCTTGCTGAGAAAATATATATTTTCTCAAATATATTCAGACACACACATCACATTTAGAAGCAAATAGAGGAGTCTTGTATGGGTGTTTACAGCGTCAAGTGCCACATCCATTCAGATGCACACACACATGCACACACACACTCTTAGAAGTGTGGAAGTGACTTATAGCCCTTCTGAAGGTTATGAAATCCTCTACTGAGACTGAGAAATCTCAGAAAGGGTTAATGAGATGCTATCCACAACTATGACTACTCAATCTGCTTACTGCTTGATCTTGCCCTTGGTCGACTCCTGTCTATTATGACCAATGATAAGTAGCCATTTTTGGACTTAGGGCATCACACTGAAATTGTAGGTTTTAATATCAGGAAAACATAAGTTTGAATACAGGCTCCACTGTGTACTTGCCGTGTAACTTTGGACAGATTATTTAAATTTAACCCATATCATTTTTTTCTTCCAAAAATTATTTGTCTTCCTTACTATTATATACATTAATTTTGATGTATAAAAAGAGAGGGACACCAAATAAATGATGCTATTACTGTTATTATTGTTGTTAACTTAAAAGATTTCTCTCCAATTAGGATATGTGTTTTCTTGATTTGCTTTCCTAACATCAAGTGTCTGGTGTACTATGCAATGGGACTTTGGTAGATTATGGAAACAGGGAGGGTGGAGAGCATGTCATTGTGGGGCAAGAGATGTTCATCTTCTCCTCCATCTTCTCTAGTAATTCTCAGAATGTGAACCACAGACTTGGCTATATCTCCTGGAAGTTTGTTAGAGATGCAAACCATGGTCCTTCCCCAGGAATCACAGTCTCTGTAATTAGAACTTGGGGGGAATTATGCACTTCTGGTGATTTGTACGCACATTAAAGTTCAGAAACACTTGCTCTTCTCTATCCTTTATACTCTTTACCATTACAGTCCTTTTTCTCCCAGTCATTTAAAACTCTTTCAGTCCAACCCTTTTTGCTCAGGGAATTTAATTTCCAAACCAAATCATATCAGAAGCAACGGCCCCACCCCCACCGTCGGATGCACTGGAGCCTCAGGTTGTTTGTTCAAAACTTCTTTCCCAGGCTTACTCCTTGTCCTTCCATCTCCATGGAAGGAAGAGCTCTGAAAATATCAAGGCATTTGGGAAACTTTAGGAAGTTCCTTAGTCATTCCTTAAAGAGTTCATTGTATGCAATCAAGTTTGGAATGAGTTAGAGGGTTTTTTGTTTATTTTTATGCTTTTTTGAGGGGGGCTTTTCATTCTTGAAATTAGTCTCTATTTCTTTTCTTTGACTATTAGAGTTAGGAGGTAGAAATATATTCCATGCTAGAGCCCAGAGAGAATGAGGTAAGGAACAGTTAGACTCTGAAGTGCAGAAAATTCCTATGTAGTGTAGCTGCAGCAATAGCAAAAAGAAATCATTTATGATAATAATAACACTAATATACCAAAATCTGGGCTCTTGTATATATGTTATTGATAGTAACTCAAAACCTTTGATATTGACACTACTATCTCCATTTTGCAAATGTGAAAAGTGAGATTTAAATGACTTTCTCAGTCATCCAATAAACCAGTGATGAGACCACAATTTCATCATGTGCATCCTAACATCAGGATTCATGTTTTAGGTACCACACTTAAGCATCGCAAAAACTATTTCCTATGCACTTACGTCTTGTTTAACTCATGGGGTTACACAGTGAGCGGCATCAGCAAATAGTCTAGAAGAAAAGAATTCAACTGCAGCTGTCCTCAATACCTTAGCATGAAAAACATGAAAGCAGAAGAATTCTCTATGGATTCTAATCTTATTTAACAAGCTTGGAATTTAGATATAGATTTAGCCTAAGTTCCTAGCAAATAATAAGGAATGTACATCTTAGCATTTCTAGCATTCTTGACACAAACTGAAGGGTGTGAAAAATTTGAGTACGTAAACTTAACTGCAATACACTGTTTCTTTGATACTTGGTGTCACCCTACACAATAAGTAACAATTTTGTTAGTTGCGTTGTTAATTTGGCTGTTATTACTGGTATTCCATTTTAATGCAATCTTCTAAAGGGTATCAAACACAATTTGGTCATTTTATGAATATTAAAACAGTCAGTCACAGCCTCTTATGATTTCCCAAAAGTGTCTTTAGCTGACACGAGAATAGCAATTCTCTTTTAGGAAGCTTACTTAACTTCAGTATGAATTTCTATTTCAGTAATGAATAAATAACAGCCATCAATTATTTATAAGAAAGGTATTTAAATTATAATAATAAGGATATCTTGTACGCTGCCTTTATTCTGACAATCACGTCATTTTGCAAAATGGAATCACTGGTTCAGGCTACAGAATTTATGATCAATGGCAATTTTATAAATAAAAGAAAAATGGACAAATACATGTCAAAGGGTGGATTCCCTCACAAAATGGAAAGCCGCTGTAGACTAATGCTTTCTGTATGTGGCCACGGGAAAAGTGTAGATTCACATACCTTAGAAGATAGTATTTTTTGTTGTTGTTGTCTACTAGCTACCTCATTCCAGATCACCAACCATCTACTCTCAAAATAGGCTTTTACTTGCCATTCTCCATTCCTCCATAGTTAAACAGTCTTTAATTTCCACTAATTTTTCTATCACTTTTTTCTTTACTGTTGCCCTTTATTAAGTCACATCGCATCTTCTGCTTGAAAAGACTGAGCTCTCCCTTGCTCGCTTCTTTCTCATCCCAACTCCTGGCCTCCAGACGCACCCATGCAAATTCCACTTTCATCTCATCATCAGGTTGGCACCCTTCCTTTATTTCAGATCTAACACATTGTGAGAAATTGTGCTGGAAATATGCTTGTAACAGCAGCATAGAAATGCTGAGGATTTATACCTGGGCCTGACTGAATTCCCAGTATACTTCAGAGAAAAGATCTTTCCAGTATCTAGAAATTTGATAATTAAAATTCAAAGTCAAGATTTAGAAATTCCATCCTCAAATTTTAAAGAAAACATCATGTCCTTTCTCAGAGCTTCTGTAATTTGGTCACTGCTCCCTTCTGAATTCTTTTTTTTTTTTTTTTGTGGGTACCGGGGGGTCGACCTCAGGACCTCGCGCACCAACAAGCACCCGTGCTGCTGAGCGATATCACTGGCCCCTTTTTCGTATGTGGGATCCGGGAGTCAAACTCGGGCCCTTGTGCTTGCAAGGCAGGCGCTTATGCCACTGAGCCATCTCACCGGCCCCTCCCTTCTGAATTCTAATACCGTATCTGAAATAAAAAGCAAATAGTTCATACAATGAATGTAAACATTGTGTACTACATACATGTACTAATAAAATAAAATTAACAAAAAGACACAGAGGCTGTGTCCTGATGAAGTCCTTTGGACTTTCCAGTCTCCTGAACGTGTAAGAAATAAATCTCTACTCTTTACCAAAAGCAAATAGTTAGACATCATCTTGTACTATTTTCAACATTAATTTGAAATTGTGATTTATTTTGTCTACATCAATCACAGTATGACTTAGTTTTGGTTCTCCAGTGAGCTCAAATTTGAGGAGAAAGAATATATTAGGCATATTTTCTAACATACCCTGCAAGCAGACATTTCTCAAACTTATGTTTATAAATGTGTGTGTCCTGTCACCACGAAAAGAACTTCAGAAATTAGCTAGCTCAACACTCTTTGTGGAGTTGTATTACAAGGCAGATCTGCTCGACTACTGCCTGCCTGAGGACATCACTTTCTTCCTGTGCATTGCATTCTCAACAGCCTCTTCCTTTCCAATCATCTCCAAATGCCTAATCCGACCCACTTAAAATGACCATGAATCCACTAAATTCATTGGCCACCTAAATGCAGGAACAATTGCAAAATGGGTTTATTTAAAAAGAGCACCAAAATGGGGCAAATTGCTCTCCTAACATTAGCAAGGTAATATTGTAGAGCGGAAACTCCTGGAGTGTGCATAATTATAAACACTATAATTGGTTTCAAATGGACTTGGGTTTAACTCAAGGATCCCTGTAAACTTGAACAAGGTACCTAATAATGTAAAACCTTGTTTTCCCAGAAAGTAACCTCATGCAATATATCACATACAACCATCACGAGAACTAAATTATACAGGCAAAATGTATAGCATGGTTCTGGGCTCATAAACTACACCTTAGAAGTGATTGTTGTGGTTAGTTTTTCCTGTTGTTTGAAAGCAAGGTGAAGCTCATTACCTAGCTACTGCACATGCTGACTGTAGGATATAGGGTGATATTACTTCAATATCATTCTTAGATTAAATTATTGAAAGATGTTCCGTAATTCTGTTTTCTCCTTTTTCCAGAAAATAATAATGAACAATATATCTAATTGTGCAACACAAATGGAAAAAGAGCCAAGGTTCAAGAAGAGTGCTTTGCCCTATTTTGGTGCTCTCTTTTTAAATAAACCCATTTCCCAATTTTTCCTGCATTTAGGTGGCCAATTGGGCAAAACAAATGGTTAAAGAGCCAAAGTTGAAGTAGAAGTTTTCTATTTGTTTTAGTGGTTATTATTACTGTTCATAAATTTGTTGGTGATGGTGACCTTTGCTGTTTTCACAGGCAGACAGAGTCTCGTGGATACAAAATCTCCATACATATGAAATTTTCTGATAATAAACCAATCAAGCTGCACCTTTCTCCCCTGCTGGTTTGATTGGCGTGCTAATCACCACAACACAACACTTCCTGCAACCCGTTTGTCTTCTGGCCAATTCACAAGTTCACTTGCTGTGGGAGGACAGTCAGCATGGGGAAAGTGGGCTCAGCCAAGTATTGTTTTAAAATTCCAAATCTATGCTATACTACCCTGGGAAATTGTACTTTATTAACACAGAAAATGTTACCTTTTAGAAAAATTTAAGGGTTGACCTAATAATGTAAAAACGGTATCGCTATACTGATATAAAAAATGCTTAGAATCTTAAAATTACTTAGTATAACAGCATGGCTTAGAAAAGTTGGAAGACAGAAAAGACAGTAGTCTTCATTCCTCTCTTGCTTTGGGACTCTTGCAACTCAACAAATATTACTGTATATGTCAGTGTATTTAAAACAGAAACATAAATTCTTATTTTATTCATTTAGCAACTATTTATCTACTACAGTGATTTATTAGATTGATATAACCATGAGTAGGAGAGGAGGGAGAAAAGGAAGTGTCTGTCCCCTCCAAGCAATGGACCACACATTAGCCTGCTTTACGATCACTTGGGGCTATGTTAAAAAGCTGAGGCCTGGGGATGTGACTCAGGGGTTAGGGTGCTTTCTAACCTCTGCTAGGCCTTGGTTCCATGTCTAGCACTAGGAAGGAACATAAAAACCCTGGAATATCAGGTTTCCACCCCCACAGTTTCAGACTGAGTTCTGTCCTGGGGCTAGATATTTGCATTTCTAAGAATTTCTCCAAGTGAGGGGCTGGTGTTCTGGGAACAACACACTTGGAAATATTACCCTGGAGCAATCATCACTGACTTCAGCCAGCTAGAAAAAAAGACTCTTCGGAGAGATGTGCTGGATGCCTTTCTTTATCACTTGTTTCCTTCTCTATGTGCTCTGTGCACCGGGAGGCTGCCCCACATCACGTGGCTTCCCTGACATCAGAATTTCAGCAGGGCTCAACCAACAAGAACATGGGCAGCAAGGAGAGGAAGGGGAAGAGAGACATCAAATTGCTCATTTGTGTCCTGGCCTAGTCGATGCCAGCTGACTTTGTCCACAAGGTGAGCTGCTCTCAACCTGGCAGTCAGCGCTTTTCTTCTGTGGATTTCTGGCACCTGCATCCTCCTCATGCCCTCCCAGGCTGAGGGAGCCTGAGGCTTCCCTGCCACCAGCCCTGGGAGATGTACCAACTGGGACGTCATCCTCGGACTGTGCTCACCGTTGCAGTCACAGTGTTAGATTCTCCTTCGGTCACTTGGCTTGAGTACATCATTTATTTCTTCTAGGAATGTGACTCATGTAAGGCACAGAACGAGTTTCCTCAGCTTCATTTCTGCTTCTTTTAATTAGCTAGAACACAAGTGAGGCCAGGGGATTCAGTTCTGCCCTCCAAAAAGAGAAGAAATGATATTTTTGGTGAATAACAGTATTTCTATGCACACGACTTTTGTTGTATCCTACTAGAAATTTACATTTATGAAAAATAATTTCAGGTCAATATATGCACACAAAATTTTTGATAACTGGCCCAGATTTTTTAAGGATACACAGTTGTATATTAAGGAGAAAAAAGACTGTTTTATTCATAACTTTACAACACAATGTCTGTTATTTCAGGTAATGTCACAAATTTTTTGAGTCACCAGCACAAGACAAGGAATCCTGGCACTGGGCTACTTTATTATATGTTCTAATGTGGTTTTACCAAAGTATTTACATTTAGAAATTTATATTATTTCATATATTTCCTATTGGAAATAGGAAATTTGAATGATGTTTCTTAATAAAATTATTATTATTTTTTTGTGTGTGGGTACCGGGGGTTCGACCTCAGGACCTCGCGCGCCAACAGGCACCCATGCCACTGAGCAATATCACCGGCCCCTTTTTTGTATGTGGGATCCGGGAGTCGAACTCAGGCCCTCGCGCTTGCAAGGCAGGCGCTTACACCACTGAGCCATCTCACCGGCCCTCTTAATAAAATTATATGTAACTAGGTAAATTATATTACAGATGTATTGTTTGTAAATAAAAGTATGTGTCGTAAAATAAGGAACTGGGTTCTGTAGATCGGAAAACCATGTTTATATGGAGAGACTACTTTTAATGTATTCGCAGTCATGCGTGCATGCATGGAAACCCAAGGTCTGAACAGATGAACCAGCATAGTTAAAAATAAAGTGGGTGCATACAGTGATGTAACTGGGATAGTGCGTGGAAGCCACCAGACATTTCTAGCCCAGTGGATGTAGCAAGGGCAAGGTCTCTCACAGGTTAGAGTAAGGCTGCCCTTACTAGCAACCCTAGTGACCTCCCCAGCCACGACACACAACTGGACTGACTATGAAGAAGTTTGCATAGTGGGAACAATACGGAAACATCCCAGAGGCAGGGCTTAGATTGATTTATATGTTCATTAAATTGCACATTTTGAATAATAACATGGGATATTATTAATGCTGCCTGGAGAAATAGCATATTTTCCTTCCTTTTATTACGTGGTATTTGCTCAGAAATGAGGGCCCAACAAAGAAGTAAAATATTCATCTTTACATCTTCATTGCAGTAACAGAAAAGAACTATAACGAAAACATCACACACACACAGCCACACACACACTCATCCTGAGTGGTGAAGGATGTAAAGGAATACAGCCATATGTTATCAATAATATCAAATTACATGTTGTTTAGAACATATTGAAGCTTATAAAATGCTTCTCATATACTGGTTAATTTCTCCCTCTCAACACCCCTGTGAAACAGGCATTTTTATATTTAATTTTCTGCTGAAGAGCAGCATGGAATTGAGGCTAATTAAATAGCCCAATGTTGCAAAGTTAGTAAAGTATGGCATTAGAATCAAGATTTAAAATTTGAACATCTATTTTTATACCACAAGTGATTTCTCCCCATGCACTCAGCTCTGAGTCTGAAACTTTTGAAATGATGAGAGGTAGAAGTGGGTTTGATGAAGCTGCCTCCTCATCCCCAGATATCTTCCAACCCTAGGGTTGGGATTTTGACATGATTCGATCCAGGAAATCATCTACCAATATTTTACTTTTTTGATAATTAGTAGAACAACTTTCCTTCTGCATTTTAACTTGGTCCCTGGAGCCTTTTTCTTACCATTTTTTTAAACATGCAAATACATTTCTCTCGATTAGTTCTTAGTCTTCATTAAGACAAAATAAGTTCACATATACGCATACACACCTTGGGCGATCTCACCTACTCCAGTGAGTTTAACTACCACTATGAGGTGGTGACTCTCTACCCCTGAAATCGTAACCTCGATGTTAGTTTGGTGACAGACAGCATCTCTTATGAGGTGTCTCCTGACAGTCAGGTCCACTGTGGCTAAGGACGAATTTCTGATATCTTTGCCCTTCCATATATCTACTGCATATGCATGCACTACCTGCAGCCCTCCTCTTATTTCCCTACTCCATCATTATGAGTTCATTCTGTCACCTAAAACCTTGACATGCATCCTTCCTTCATCTTTTATTCAAATCAATCACTGCTCTCTATTAATAACTGCAGCTGCTATTTTTAAAATTTATTATCTTTCATTTATTCACTTTATCACTAACTAAATTTAACTAACCCATCTTGAACTCCTACTACACGTTACATCTTCTAATTTTTATTACCCCAATATTTTCATCATCCATCTATCCATTATCCATGCTATAACCAGAGTGATCTGTCTCAAATTACACTCCCTTGTCTCTATCTCCAAGCAGAGTTAGCACACAGAGGAACACACCAGGGGCACATCATGACATTTTCTCTCTGCCTCTTTATCTTTGTCATAGTGTTCTCTCTACATCTAAAATCCCTTTGCTATTGCTGCTGCTATTGTTATCATCATCATCATTACGTGAGTGTTTTGAGGGAGGGTCTAGTTATGTAGCCCAGGCTTCCTGGAACTTGTGACCCTCTTGCATCAGCCTCCCCAGTGCTAGGATTACAGGGGGGCCCTGCCATGCCTGGCTTCCAAATCTCGTTTAGAATATTGCCTAGGCAACATATGTTCTGATCTCGTCAGTTGAGTGACTTTGTTTCTTGCTCAATGGTTTTAATGTTTTGGTCCCTACTTTAATTCTTCTTTTTTTTTTTTTTTTGTTTTGGACAGAGTCTTGCTATGTAGCCCAGGGTGGCCTTGAACTGGCAGTGATCCTCCTGTCTGAGTCTCCAGAATGCTAGGATTACAGGCAAGCGCCACCATGCCTGCCTCTCCACTTTAATTCTATGCCTGAATGTCCATCAATTCTAGCCAGCCTGGGAGAACAGATTGCATTTTACACATCACTGAAACCCTAGAAGCTAATAGGGCCATTAATTCAGTATTAAGAATGAAAATGTTAATGAATAGGTGGAAGAGTGTGAGTAGAAAAAAAAGTGGATGTCACATGAAGAGCCTCGCTCCCTCCTGATTTGTCTGGGCTGGCTGCTGGCAATGCTGCTCACTGCATGATCAAAGTCTACTGAAAAGTTATCAGACACTGAAAGACTCATCACCATGGAGTGTCAGAGAAGGGCAGACCTTTGCATATGAGTCACAGCACTTTTCTGATATTCTTCTCTAGACAGATGACACTCCTCCTCCTACTACTACTACAACCACTGCCACCACTACCACCACCGCCACCAACACCACCGCCACCACTACTATACTACTACCATTTTTTCCCTCATGGATTTGTGGAGACTAAATGAGGTGGGCAGAATTTAGAGGGTGTTAACCACTTGATAATGGTTATGCAAGGCTACTGGTTCAACTATTCCAGTGGAAATCATTTTCAATAATGTAAGCGATAAATTCAAATTCAATCATTCAATCAGATTAAATGTATTCCCCCAAATTAACTGCAGAACTTCAGCTCAGCTATGTCAGTCTATGATTCTACAACAAGAATATAAATTTCAACCATTTAGGACTTTGACAATTTATGATCTGAGTATGAACTTCAGGAATTTCTCCTGTATACGGTGACTAGCTAAAAATATTGTTCAATAATTATTGTTAATTGTTATTAGAAGAATATTATTAATAAAAGAATGTTCAGGTGATTTTTTTTTTTTTTTTTTTTGGTACCGGGAATCAAACTCAAGACCTGGTGTTTGCCAGCCAGGCGCTGTGCCGCTGAGCTATATCCCCGCCCCCAGGTGATATTTTATAATCATTTGATATTAAGAAATAATTTTGCTTTTATTAAGGTATGATTTCAAGAAACGTTTCATTTATATGGAAAGTGTGACACTATTAGTACTTTGGGATTCTTAAATGCTGGGGTAAGATGTGTTATAACTGGATTTTCTTTATTTCATTCCAGGACACTGAGGACTCTGGAGATGATAACGAGGTCACACACTCTCACCGGAAACCCCTTCCAGCTCGTTCTGACAGTGCCCACTACAGAATTTGCATGTCACATCAGGATTAGCAGCAAATGCGAGGGAATCTAGGAACACTATATTTAGAATAAAGAAGAAAGCGATGTGGTGAAATGTGAAGATAATATAAAATGAAAGTACAATGAGAGGAAGTAAAGTTTCACTAGCCACCAGTTAGTTTCCAAAGAGTTAGGAAACTATTTCCCTCTAAATAGCTCTTTACTCCACAGAGGAAAAGAAAACACCTAGAAATATGAATCTTTTGCAGCATACCATATGAATTGTGTATTTTTAAAAAATCCATGAATACTTTTTATTATGGAAAAATATATAATATCCAGAAGAATAACATAAAAATCAATTCTTCATATTATGGCTTAGATCTAGAAGGTTCTCCGAAAGTCCCATGTTCAGAGTGGGGGCTTTTGGAGGGTGATTGGAACATGGGGGTTCTATACTCCTCAGTGAGAGGACGCACTGCTGAATTCATGGCTAGATGTGCTGTTAGGGAGTAGGGCCAGTTGGAAAAGGTAGGTCATTGAGGCAATGCCTATGGACTGTACATCTCCCTCTCTGGCTCCTGTCTTCTCTCTGCTTCTTAGCAGCCATAGGTGAGCAGCTTTCCCCTGCCTCCCTTTCTACCATACCATTGCTACGTTGGAGCAGCCACCCATAGACTGACACCCCAAAACCACGAGCCAAATTAAACCTCTCCTCCTTTAAGTTGTGGGTGTTGGGTGCTTTTGACCCTGCAAAGGAAAAGCTGACTAATACACTTTATAAGTTAAAAACATCTTTGAATTATCTGTTTTTTTGGTCAATCTAGGCTATTATTAGTATAATTATTTATTTTGAGCTAAGGACCCAGGTAATAATTTCGATCTAATAGAGTCCTCTCTCATTCAATAAATTATTTTAGTCATTTGAACATGAGTTAGCCTTATGTTATGTCAGTTCACATAGTGAAAAAATGTGTAAGGTGCTTATTTAAGATACTGTCTATATGAAGCTACCAAGGTAAGTGTTTTGATGGATTCTAAATTACAAATGTGATAGCTAAGTTACTCCACTGAGATAATGTATTTCCACCAAACCAATCATATAGCATTAGCTTAATCGAGTTGGAATATTAGCCCCAACAGAGACAATCTAGCTCTCAGCTAGAAAGCAAAGAAAAAATCTTATCTGATTCAGCCTTGCTTGGCAAACTTCTAATTACAGCACTGCTGACAAACACAGCTTTTGGCATCAGAGAAGAGTATAAAGTGTAAGGAAAGTATTACTAGACAGATGTTAACTCAAATCCCAGCTCCATTTCTTCCCAGCTGTGTGACTCAAGTATTTGCACCATTTTTCTCACTTGTGAATTGGCATTAAAAATATCCGTTGCTGAACAGTATTATAAACATTGAATTTTACATATGTATAAAGAACTTGGTTCCCCTGGAATACACAAAAAGTATATTTTCTCATTTTGACCTCCTAATCTTTTTGTTTATTCTGCATGTACTTTCTTTCAAGATACACACAAAGTACCACTCAGTACACGTAACTTGCCTGAATTTTGTGTTCATCTCTTATAGCACATATGACCTGCCGTGTGTGCGACTGTCACATTTGGCTACCCCTCCCACTAACCTGTGAACTCTTCGGGTCATTCCTGGGTATAGATGAAAGAATCTTTGCCATTCACAACTACATGGCAAATCTTTTTGAAACACAGCTTAATTTTGTGAATTTCATTTTTTAAGAATAGAATGCAATTAATACAATTAGTGACCATTCCATCTCTATTAAAAAATACTATACTGCCTAATTTGTACGATACGTGACTGCATGCATTTGCTCATCTAATTCCAATGTAGCTTTCCATTCAGCTCCCTCTAGGTATCTAGAAGACTTGTAGTTAGAGCATGTACAGGTACTCATAAATTCACTTTTGCTACAACAATTTCCAAAGCTATACCTTCACCACAATGCATTATGTTTTCTTAACTTGGCCACAGAGGAAGCAACCAAATCTATCTTTGAGTTTTATTTCCCTCAGTTGCATAGCTCCCTATATTAGTTGTCTGTTGGTGGAAAACAAGTAACTCCAAAATGTAGCACCTTACACAGGAATATTTGTTATCGTACACAGTTTCTGAGGATCAGGAATTTAGGGATGGTGTAGCTCAGGGAATCTGGCTCTGGGTCACTCATGGGGTTCTTGTGTAGATGTCAGCCAGGCCTGAGGTTGCTGCAATACCAGAGGCTTCTTTTCCTAGCTCACTCAGATACCTTTGTAGGAGAATTTAATTCCTTACTTCCTGGGACACTTCATAGAGCGTGACAAGGAAATTGGCTTCATCCAGAGTATATGTGCATTCAAGGAGCAGAGAAAGTGTGAAGGAGAGAACCAAATGAAATGAATAGTACATTTTATCATAATCTTGGAGTAGTATTACATCCCTTGTGGTGTATTCAGTTGACATCATAGACCAACTCGAGTACAATGTGGGAGAAAACTAAGCATGGCCATGAAGATCCAGAGGTGGGGATCCACGGACACCACTTGAAGTCTAGCTTCCATCTTTTTCATGGGTCTCACATCTTCATTTTTTACACAATAATCATGAGCACAGAGTTTCTTGCATATATCAGAACTTGATAATTTACAGTTATCTTTTTAAATCTTTATGTTTACTACACTGCGTGTTTGCAATGGTTCTGAACAAATGTTTATTGAAATAATGTAATTAAATTAGTGCTTCATGAAGCTAAAGAACACTTGCTAGCTTCTTAAATGAGACCACTGGAATGCACTCAGTTTTAAGCAGAAATACAAAACTGTCAAGATGTATTAAAAATGCAGAGGTTTTTGTATGAATTCACAAGGATAGTTGGGAATGTAGATGGGGAAAATTTTGACATTGTTTTTCTGACTTTTGAAATAAAGATGCTAAATTAAATTAAGGATTCATTTTCAGCAGTGAAAGTACCAGGTAAAAATAGAATTCTATTCTTTGCCAAAATATTCACCAAAAATTCATATTCAAAGTACATGCAAATTGAACAGGGTGCACAAACAGGAAATCTACTTTACATAAATTATGGTTACTCAACAAATTATACTTGGGCCATTCCATAAGCAGAGGCAGGCACGGGCACTATTGCATCTTTCTCTCTCGATTTCTGTTTTCATTTTCTATGGGGTTTTCTTCTGTAGTTTGTTTTTCAAAGAATCTCTGTTTTTTTACATTTTCATCACTCCACTGGGCTAAATTCAATACCTTCCACATAAACTTTCTTTTGCAATCATTTATCAGAATGAAGTCGAAGTTTAGTAAAATAATTTGCACTGTTATATTGGCAGATTACCAGTCCTGAGTTACAGTTCCCTGATTTGTGAAGTAATTGTACAGATTTTGATTATATTAAAATAGAGATTAATGGATGCATCTAATTCTCTAAAATGCAGATTTCTAGAGTATTTTGCAGTACATGTGTGGAATACATTTGCTTGTTTGTTTAGAAAGGATGTCTGTCGTAAATCTCAAGTATGATAAACATTTAAAAGATACATCTAAAAGCTTACTATTAAGTATTTTCTTACTTTTTACAATATCTATTATACCTCTAGAACAGCAGTGGCTAACCTATGGCACCCAGGCTGTAGCGGGTTGTTTGTTATCACTGAAAGCTCTAAGAGGTTTGTCATCATTGCTGTAGAGTCTAACAAAGCTGCATATAAATTTTGAGTTCTTGTAGTATGTTCCCGGACCTCAGTTTTGAGTCTCTGCTTACTGGTGCTACCAATTTCTGGTCCAGCAAGCACATTAAATAATGAGGATGGTGATCGTTACTGAGAATTTAAGACAAGGTGTCCCCACTGGACCAAACTTCAGTAAAGTTTCTCTGCACCTTCTTTTCAACCCAGCCACATTCTTGGCCCAGTTCCTAGTCTGCTTTTACTAAGAATCACATTTAGCCTACTTGTAAGGAATTTCCACCCTTCGTGTCTAATCTAGACACTGTGAATGATCTGCCGTCCACTGACCTCTTCGCTCTGTTCTTTGCCTGTGCATCTCCAGCACAGATAATTGCAGCTGAGTTCGATTCCACACTGAAGTCTCTCTTAACACGCTACCTTGAATGAAATCTGTCTTGCCATCTTAAAACAAGGGTCTGATGCAAAAATACTCATCAAACTCGTGGAAAAAATAAGAATGCTTGCACTTTCTTTTTTTTTTTTTTGTGGGTACCGGGGTTCGACCTCAGGACCTCGCGCTTGCCAGCAGGCGCCCATGCCGCTGAGTGATATCACTGGCCCTTTTTTGGTATGTGGGTTCCGGGAGTCAAATTCAGGACCTCGCGCTTGTCAGGCAGGCGCTTACGCCACTGAGCCATCTCACAGGCACTTTCTTAAAGAACTTCTTGCAAAAAATGTGCAGATTCACAGCCTGTCTTACTGATCTGTTGTGACGTTTGTGAGTTCATGTATGTGAGTGTGTGTGTGTGTTTGTGTGTGTTTGGGGTCTTTCAGGATAAGGAAGAGTTGGAAGAATGTGATAATTCCTTCAAAGCATAAAATTTGGATTTATGCTGAAGAACCCACTTTTAGCTAAGACATTGAAAGAAGTCCTCTCAAACAGTACCTGAGTCCAACTCATTCACTGTATTAAAATGGGTAGCATTTTGTTCCTTTATTCCATAGAGGAATTTCTCATTTAATAATATTGCCTCATAAATATTTCCTGTTTTAAATGATTTCAGTTTCAAGTCAAACCAAACTAAATCAAGTTTCTTTTAAGTTCTAGAAAATCTCCTGATAAAATAGAGGTTGTATGCTTTCAAGTGAATAAACTAATGATTTGCATGACTGCTAAGAAAACTGAGATTTAATTGGATTTTATACTTATTCATGATTAATCCCTTGAGTTCTGCAAGCAGTAACCAAATTTTGATTTCCTTTTATCATGCAAGATAATGGGATTACCTGCTAGCTAATTCTTTAATATGTGTTAATAAAGTGAGTTGAATACTCAGGAAATATACTAGATGGGATTAAATTGCTAAGAGTGACAGAGAGAGAGAGAAAGAGAGAGAGATTGATGTGTTAGCTTGCCTGTCTGAAAACCAGAATTAGCTATAAGCACATTTCCAGAGTTGAAGAGAATTTGTAGCCCTAGTTTCAAGGTGTGAATTTAAAGTTGATTTTCTAACACAGATAATTGACATGTATAATGAGCAACTTAATTTGTGTTCTTTCATTTCTACTCCTTTGATTGTAATTTGATGCATTTCTGGCTTTTATTCTTGCAAACACACTAATTTAGTTATAAAAAGAAGTAACATTAATCAATTCTTTGATGTTTAATAAGAAAAATGAATGCGCTCCTATTTTGGTGTACACTATTTTTCTTCAGCATTATTTTTATTTCCCACTTCAAACTGTGTATGTTTGACTAGAAGATATGCTGGAGGACAGCTTCGAGCAACTGATTTAGAACTGGCTGAAACACTGTTTTTATGTCTTATTACCTTTAATGAATTTTGGGGGTTTTGCATAATTAATAACCTGCATAAAATATACTTTTCTAAATCAAAATAAGATCAATTCTTTCAGACATCAACTTGCAAAAATATTCATAATTTTCTAGTTCAAAAGTGAAATAGGCCCACCTAAAACAGAGAGTCATAAATGATTGTTGAATCTTGGTTAGATCTTAAAAGAAGAGAAAAATTTTGCAGTGCAGATATTTTAAAATTTTTATTTGATGCTATCTATATTCAGACAGGCTCTCCATGCTCACACAGCTAGTAATTTGTGCCAGTAGGAATAAAACCAGGAATGATGTTCTTTTCTTTTCTTTTTTTTTTCCGTGGGTACCAAGGGGTCGACCTCAGCACCTCGTGCGCCAGTAGGCGCCCGTGCCGCTGAGCGATATCACCGGCCCAGGAATGATGTTCTTATATCTCATAATATTCCTGTTATCCTTTTTTTGATATTAAACTCTCTCCAAAAATTATGACCTCTGAAGTCTTCAGATAAAACCTCCACAAATTTCATAGACAGCATTGTTCTTTGGTTCTATTTTCTGCGTGTGATAGACAAGAAGCTTCATTTAATAGTGAACTTGGCTGTCTTCTATATTTGCACAAGAAAATTCCTTACTGTGATTTATATTTTTCAGTCAGACATCACCAGGTTCCTCAACAGTGACATAAGCTTCAAGGGAAGCAACATTTTCAAAATACTAAGGAAAAAATTAGGTTGATTGTAGTATCCTGTACTTTGCCAACTCATTCCTCTTGAAGATAGATTACATATATTTTTAAACTTATAAAGTTTATAAAATGATGTATGCAAATGGAGTTTAGGAAATGCTGGTCCAAAATATCACATCTTGGCGTTCGGGGAGACCACAGAAGCAGGAAATTCACTCTTCGCTCTGATCTTTCTCCTGTGACAAAAGTCATTCCTGATGTGACCAGAAGGACCAAAGACACACAGGACCAAAGACAGAGTCCAAGAAGTACCTGACAGAAGTCACTACGTTCACCTAGTTCATTACCATTATTAGATCAGAAACTTTGGTTTGGGAAACATTATTTTCCCATGACTGTCTAGTCTCATCAAACATAAGCTTTAAAAGATGCAGATTTAACCATTTCTGTTGGTTCTAATTTTCTTATGAGAGACTCTCAGGTTGCATGCTGCTCATAGGCAGTTGTGGTTTTTTTCTGTTAATCTGTCTTTTGTTATGAAGACTTCAGCTCTGCATCCATGAAAATGGAAAGGAAGTTATATCTTTCCTACTACAACATCGGTGTCCCCTTAAAAAGCTACCACAGATTGTACTTTAATACAACAAGGATGTAAAACTTTGTAAGTAGTAGCTATGGAGCCTAGGAACTACACAGTGAAGTGGTGAATGGGAGTTAGCACGCGCACAGCGTACCAGCTCTGAGGACAGCTGAACCAAGAGAAAGAAGGTACGGGGTTCTACAGAAGAGGATCTTACACATCAGTTAATGGAACCAGTGGATTATGTTGGTGGTAGAGAATGTAGAATAAAAGGTGTAGGATTTGAGATATGTAGTGTAGTTTTGGGGAAAAAAATGTATTGGTAGATACTAATAAAACCAAATGAAATTTTAATAATATTTATTAATGCTAAGAAAATGTTTAGAAAGGTGTATTAGGAAATAAATGTTTATTAACAGAATTCTTGATGAAACACACATGACATACAAATGATATAGAAGTCATAAAATGTAAACTGTAATGATTTAACAAAAATGTTGGCATGCACCAATATTAGCAGTATAGAACATAGAGACATTTCAGTAGAAGAAATAATGCTGACAAGCTAAGAAATAGTCTCCTTCATCAAGCCTATCATTTAGCTACACAGGGTATTAGCCTAAAAATGAGATTTTATTTTCAACATGATCACCTTTGTGTGTGGGACTATGGAGTGAGGAGAGGGCTGGGCAAGGGATTTCCCTTTTTCATTGGGAAACATTAGTTGGGTTTTATTTTAAACTTAAACATCTAATTCTTCATCAATTATATTAAAATTAGTGAAAGATTATGATTAGCACTGTATCCATATCACAAATAGCACCATCTGCCAGGGACAGCTTTCATTTTCCCAGTTAGGGATCCACCTTTGAGTACAAGGGCAGAAGTGGATCTGGCGACCCTCACCTGGTGTGGCTGCAACACGCAGAAACCCAGAGCTGGCGCTTTGTCTCCTTTCTATCGTGCCCAGACCAGGCCTGGGTTTAGTTCTCCACCTCCTAAGTTCCTATTGTGCAAAACTGGAGTCTGAGTTTCAGATACGGCTAGACGAGGCTTACATCTTTCACTGGGAAGTCTGCGTAACCATGATTATCTGACAGCTTTGAAGAAGTCAACCTTGAAGAAATGGGCACCACAAGGTACTAGCCATGGCCCCTACTGTGGAATGCAGCTTATTCAGTAAAGATCTTTTACATGCGTTGTTGTCTTCAGCCCTCACTGGAAATGTCTCGGAGGTGTCTTCACCAGAACATTCTGTTCTCTCCATCCCTCGGCTCCCTAATCAGAGAGCAAGAGCTTTTGTCTTCTCTCCTCCCTTCCGAGAAGGAAGCAACAGAGCTAAGGTTTCTTTCTTAAGCTGAAAGAAAAGATACGAAAACAGCTACTGAATTCTGGTTTGATGATTACCCTGTGCCTTGGCTCTCTACGGTCACAATATCACTATCTTGTTTGATTTAGGGTTGTAATCAAATTCCAACAACCCATTTAAATTGCATGGTGTGTGTGTGTGTGTGTGTGTGTGTGTGTGTGTGTGTGTGTGTGAAACGCTACAGTTTGGCTTAGTCCCTTTGCTAAATGGAAAACATCTCCAAGGTTCTATGCTTGTCCATGTTTTCTCGAGACACAGTCCCTTTAACAATTTTATTTGACCCACTTTGGCTTTGACCTTGGAAATTGCATCTTCTGTTTATTTGTCCTTTGCTAAAGAGGAAAAATCTTCAAAGCACTGCATTTTGTACATCATTTAAAAATATATCCAAAATATAATCTCATTAGGTTTGTAACCCTTGTATTCACTTTAATTGTATTTAATTAGTCCCTATACATAGACTAATATTAAAGAAAGGAAATGGATATTTTAATCTGAAGGAGGATGCTTTCTAAAGAGTCAGCAGTGTCCATCTTTCCATGGAAGATTTTTTAATTATAATCATTGAGATCGTTTGTTTAAAGTAGACTGTGGGATTTGAAGGGAGTGATTTCGAAAAAACTTCATTAGTTGCAAATTTTTCCTTTTAAAACACACACAAACACACAAACACACTCACAATAATTTACCAGAAAAGAACTGTTTAAATTTTCCCATTGTTTGTTGACTCTTTCAAATCCTGCAGTCAGCAAATCACTTGAAATTTTCCTACTGAAGAAATGTGACAGTGTTAGCATCTGCAGAACGTTCACACATGTAGATAGTGCCCACCCATTATCCCAGATCCAGGAGGGCTGTGTGTCAGCAGGTAAGTGAAACACAGACCTTTCCTCCATAGCTTTCATTCCAACTCCTGGAGCTTAACAGTTGAAATAACTGATGAAATAACACACACTTTATTAAACAAATAGAGAGATTAAACAGTTATGAGAGCAATGGCAAACAAGTTTTCTTATTCCAGCAACTGTGTCAAATGTGAAGAACCTTAGAATCTTGCACTGTTTAGCAGACAGACCTTTGGTGTTTTGAAATACATTGGCTCTGAACCCCTGTGGGGGAGCCCTTTCAGTTCAGTTCCGAAGCACACCTTTCGCTAACATGAAAGGAAACAAGGTCCAGAGCTTGCCTTCATTTTTTTAGAAACGCTCAGCATCTAAGCTTGTGTGTTCAGGCCAGTCTACAGAATTTGAATGGGATGACAGGTATGTCCAATTTTGTACTTCTAAATCTTTCCATTGTAGCCTTTGACAAATACCCTAACAGATTTCCTAATATTGCCTAGGACACTCCAAAAATTTTCACCTTCTGTCTCTTCATCCCTGAAGTGCACCCTATGTTCTAGTTACATTCTGTATATTCCTACTTTTGACTTTATTATGTTTTACATGTGATTGAGAGGGACAATTTTCCAATACTGTGGACTGTTATCTGTTTTTGTCAAAAAATATTAAATTGCACTTATACTATTAAAATATAGTTTGCTTTGCAAAACAAAGATGCAGTGAGAAAAAGCATCGCAGTAGAAGTGAGTGTCACCTGTTCCATTATCTGTGCCCATGCGTGCCTAAATGTGTATGTAATGGTCAGTAGCGCCAAAGAGATGGGACCTGGTGTGACAGAGCAGGCTGATCTTGGGTTACAAGGTCATGCTACAAAACACACATACCACAGGCTTTAAAACTCATCGTCTTGTGTTGATCATGTACAGAACTGACATATTCGTTATTATTAGTTAAAATATAATAAACATGAAGTAGAGCATAACTTTTCTGAGACATTTGAAGAATACAAGGAACTTGGGAAGATCCCATATTCATTCAGCCATCATGTAAGTGCAGATTTTAGTCAGTGCTGTTGGGTCTCCAGCCATGTGCAATTAGCTATCTTTCTGTGTCAACCTATGCCAGCCTTATTTCCAGGGACCAGCATTCTAGTTAGGGTTCACAGCTGCCCATTATTAGGTCGCTGGAGTGGGACACAACCAAGGCCAGTAGAGGGAAAGATCTGATGATGCCAAAGGTCTGCAAGTAAAATGAAGCAGACATTTGCATTTGGAGAACTGGGAGGCAGCAGGGGAATGCAAGTTGATTTTTGTTCATTCTCAAACAAAAACTACAATTTTGATATAACTTGATGGTAGCCAGGGGAGGGAGAGTCAGCAAGAGATGGCAGGGAAAAGTTGGAAAAATCCACGTCCTGAAAAGCCCTGTCATAGATTTTGTGGACAAGAGGGAAGAGGAGGAAATTGGGAAGAAGAGGATAAAAGAGGAAAAAACAAAGTCTCCAAGAAGAGTCTTGGGAAGGGAAGATGAGGCTGAAGAACATGAGGCATTAAGGGACAAAAATAAAATTGTTCTTATTTCCTGTTACTCGTGTTTCCCTGAAAATAAGACAAACTTGGAAAACAAGTTCTGGTCTGATTTTAGAAGAGATATACCCTGAAAATGAGCTCTATTGTGACTTTTGGTGTGTGGGGCTCATTGCTGGGGCATGTTTCTTCTAAAATCAGGCTAGAACTTGTTTTCCAGCAAACAGGTAGCAGTGAGGTTGCTTTGGTGAATTATTTACTGTATATTTCACTTATTGCCTTCATTAAACTGAATTTTGGCTTGCATGATTTGACTATTTTTTATGCTCGAAGTGACAGTGAAATGGTTGAATAAATCTGCCTTCTTAGCATCACTGTACTTCAGTACTGCGTTACCTGAATTCCTTCTTTCATTCCTGTCGCTGGAAGGCAACCCAGGGCTCCTATTTAAATACCTGCAGTTTATTTCTAGTCTAATCTTTAAATTGTGAGCTCTTTAGTTCTGATATTTTGTATATATTTCTTTGATAACATGGATTTTATTCTCTGCCAAACTGCCATAGGCATTCGCATGGATATAAAAGTAATAACACTTAAAATAATAATAATATTTTTATACTGAATCTCTTGAGTTATGTTGTGTTTTTGCTATGAGAGTGTTTCAGTAATGCTTGGTGACTGCTGTATCCACAAGATCATCATGAAAATGAGGTGCAAAGATATGTATTTATGGAGTCATACCGCTGAACATATTTTCAAGTGAAGTAAGTAAGTACTGCTCTTTCTTCTATGGATAGCCTAGTTTTGCAAAATGACTAAAAATGGTGATATTCCCAAATCTTTGGAAAACTACACTGAGTATTGAAGTCAGCTTTACAGTAATTAGGGATACAAATTATAGGGGAAAAAAGAATAGTGGAAAACTGGATTCTGTTACTACATGGTTTCAGAACTTTGTTTTACTAATATCAAAATCTGGGCACAGATTAGGGAAGTAGCTCAGTGGAAGAGCCCTTGCCTATGTGGTGGAAAGCCCTGAGTTCAATCCCAAGTACAAGAACAGAAAGAAAGTATGGGCAAGTCTGTATACCACTGTGATTTCCAGGGATGTTGGCAGGAGTTGAAATAGTGAAAAGTAGGAAAAGCTTCACGTATACGTGCATGTGCCTATTCATTGTTCATATGTGTGCAGTACGTAAATTAATTGTCACTCACTACCTTTCCTTGCCACCCTTCCCATGCTCCTGATCCCCTCCCTCTTGTTTAGTAGTCTTCTACTGTCTTGTCATCTTTTATTTTTCCTATATTCCACATCTTAGGGAAAACACGCAATACTTGGCTTTCTGAATCTTGCTTTACTTCTCTTAACATTGTGGTCTCCAGGTCCATCCATTTTCCTGCAAATGAAAGACCTGTTTTTTCTTTATATCTAAGTGATACTGCATTGTGTATATTTACCATGTTTTCTTTATCCATTCACCTGCTGACAGGCATTTGGTCTGAGTTCATAAGTTGGTTATTGTGAATTGTGCTAAGATGAACATGGGTATGCAGTTAGCTCTATAGTATGCTTACTTTAAATCCCTCAGATATATTCCAAGTAGTGATACAGCTGGATCACATGGTATTTAAGTTTTTTGAGAAACCTCTATATTGATTTCTATAGAGGCTGTACGAATTCACATTCTCACCATCAGTATAGAGCCATATCCTTACCAGAACTTACTGCTGTTGACGTGTTCTTGATGTTAGCCACTCTGACTAGAGTGAGATGGAATCTCAATGTGGTTTGAATTTGCATTTTCTGCTAGGTAAAATGCTGAATATTTCTCATATAACCATCAACCATTTGAATTTCATCTTTTGGGACTTACTTGTCTGTTTAGTTCATTCGACCATTTTTTATTGCATTATTTGCCTTTTTTGGAGTTAAGGTTTTTGAGTACTTTAAATATTCTGGATATAAATCTTCTGTCAGAAGGGTAGCTGACAAAAATGCCACTCTGTAGGCTGTCTCATCAGTCTGTTAATTGTTTGCTTTGCTATGCAGAAGCTTTTTAGTTTGATGCAATCAGATCCATCAAATCTTGCTGTTATTTCCATAGTTACTGGAGTCCTATTCAGGAAGTCATTGCGCGCGTCATTGTTGCAGTGTCTCCTCTGTGTTTTCTGCTACCACATTCATAGTTTCAGGCCTTATAGTTACATCTTTGCACCATTTCGAGTTGCATTCTGTACAAGGCAAAATATAGAGATCAAGATTCTATCTTCTGATTTAAATTACTCCAATACATTACAAAATCGTGAAATAAAAAGGAATGGTGAGCTCTTCCACCATTTATCTATTCAATCGTGGAAATTTTCCTTTTTTCTTAATCCTCAAAATAATTGTTCCTATTGTGCTAGACTTTTGAAGAGTAAATATTATGCTATACAATGCTTAGTATTGTTGTCTAGTAAGAATTTAATATAGAGAAATTGTTACTACTAATACCACTGTTATTCAAAAAAGTACAATGACCTAAAAGAAAGAAAATAGATTAAGGACACCACCTACCTACATTCTGGTCTGTTTAGAACTTCATGTGTCTGAGAAGAAAATTCATGGGGAATACCACCAGTGAGTGCATGGACCAGAGAGCAATTTATGGGGGCTTTGTTTTAATAATTTGCACATAGCTTTGATAGGTTAGGTCACTAAATGATAAAGCCTTTGTAGATCACGACAGTCGTATAAATATGCAAGGGGCTGATTCAGGAAGCAGTTGTTAGTAGTGGATTAACAACCAAAATTTGATGGTTTAAGCAGAACTACCAGAAGTAGTAAAGATCCTGAATGAACGAAAGTCTGAGACCATTAAGGTAGAGAAACACATCTTACCTCAAAGATCTTGTAGTTATTTGTGCATTAAAATATTTTTCAATAGTATTTTTCTTATTAATGATTGACAAATATTGATTGCTGTGTAAATTATGTTTAGAAGATTTTTTTCCAGATACTAGAACATTATACATTATATATGAGAATTATTTCTATCAGCTGTTTATTAGAAAATTCAGCTCTACAAATGATTCATTTTTATGAGTTCTATATGGCTGAATGTTGTAAAATGATTTGTGCTTTATAAAGGAAAAAAAGAATAAATATTAAACATCTGTTGTATTTCAGGTACTTTATCTTCTTTTTTTTTTTTTTGTGGGTACCGGGGGGTTGACCTCAGGACCTCACGTGCCAGCAGGCGCCCGTGCCGCTGAGCGATATCACCGGCCCCTTTTTCGTATGTGGGTTCTGGGAGTCGAACTCGGGCCCTCGCGCTTGCCGGGCAGGCGCTTAAGGCGCTGAGCCATCTCACCGGCCCAAGGTACTTTATCTTCTTAAAATCTACATCAGTTAGGGTGTTTTTACCTCTAAATAGAGATATATTTATATATGATCCTAGAAAAGAAATAACTTCTACAATGCAAATTGCAAGGCAAGAAGTCCAAAAAAGGTTTAATTTAGTTACTAAATAACATAGGATGGGTTCTGTCTTGATACCACCCCCTTATTTCCTAGAAGGCTACAAGATTGCTGCTACTCTAGTCAGATTTGTGTCCATACAAATGTTCAAGAAATAATAGAAAAGTGGGACAGAAGAAAGCTCTGTGTCGATGACTCTGCCGTCTTTCTTTTCTTCCTCTAATTAGGTGAGAAAAATCTTTCTCAGAACCCTGTTTCTCAGAATCTCATTGTCCAGGGTGGTGTCCAGCGATGGATGCCCAGAAAGCACAGTGCTTTCAGTTTCCGTCTGAGAAGGAACATCATCTATGTTAGTGAAGTGGGGTGAAGCTAATGTGTTTGCCCAAGTTTCTGTTCATGACGGAAGCACTTATACCCACAGCTGTGCTAAGAGGCCCACAGGTGGAGAGAGCTAGCTACCCCAGCAGGGTCCGCTCCCAGGCAGTCCAGAGCCAACAATTGGCCAATTCAGACTATAAATGTTCGGGCCCTGCCTCAGCATGGGAAAAGTCTGACCAGCACCCCAGCTCCAGAAGTCACTGCAGATTTGACTGACGCTACCACACCCCAACTTTTTCTGTCCATCCTGCCTCCATTTCTGCCTTACAGGTAAGGACACTGAGAGTCTTCCCCAATAAATGATATTGCAGATTTTCATCTCAAAGTCTGCTTGTCAGGGAACCCAAGTACAAACAGATTGAAAGCAAAGAAGAGGGAAAGATCTCAAAAATAAGTGACTAATAATTCTGCTGAATCTAACTTAAGCTATATTTCTGTGCTATCATGATATCATTTTTAGAAATATAGGTACAGAAGCATAGATATGGATATATGGATAACCTCGTCCTCAGGCACATAGCTCAATCTTCATCATGTTTTGTTTCAAATATCCTCCCTTTTCTATTACCACATTAATCATTGGTTTTTAAAATTAAAAAATAAATGAAATATAAAAATTGAATATTGTGGTTCAGGTATTAAAATTATTTTGAATATGTTTTATATTTGGAGACCAAATAACTAGTAAAAGTCAAATAGGCTGGGATTATCATCATTTTAGCTGCTGCTCTTAAGGATCTATTGCCATTGCTTCTGTGTTTAATCAAACTTAGATCTCTGGCTCTTTGTGTGATTTCAATGTCTGTTAAGTCTTGGTGAATCTCCAGAAATGCATGGTGATCGAATGGGGGCTCTCTATACTTTTTGCTGTTAAATCTTGTCTCAGAATACAACCAGTATTTCTCAATGTAATTATTGAAAGCATGATGTTAAATGCTGAAATTTAATCAATATCCTGATCACCTAGGATATGTATTTTTTTATTTCTTCCAAGCTTTCATTGAGGTACCTAAAAGACTGTTCTTTTATTTAGAAAGTTTTTGGTTCAATAGTGCAAACTAACACTGGGTAAATCTGAAAAGAAAATGAAACGGGTATTCCAAAGAATCAAAATTCATTTTGTCCTGGTAGTAGTATTTTTACTTCTATATTATTTAGTTTTATTCCATTGAGCATTAATTGCTGCTTTTCCACATCATTAGCACGGTACTTCCATAGTGAGCCTCATATATTTATTCCATTGAAGCATCTTGCAATAAACTTTATTGAAGAACAGACAGTTCTACAGTCCGGAGAGGCGGTAAACCAGCTCACCTAGAAATAACAATAGTGGATCTTTGCCGTGCAATCTTGGATAAGATAAATCTATTGAGCTTCAAATTCTCCACCTGAAGAAAGACTTGAAAATAATATCTAAGTGGGAAAAGTTATCATGCATTCAAGAACTATTTATTAGTTACTGTCTGGGGAAGCAGGCTTGGATTCTTTTTTTTTTTTTTTTTTTTTGTGGGTACCGGGAGTCGACCTCAGGACCTCGCGCGTCAGTAGGCGCCTGTGCCGCTGAGCGATATCACCGGTCCTTTTTTTCGTATGTGGATTCCAGGAGTCGAACTCGGGCCCTTGCGCTTGTCAGGCAGACACTTACGCCGCTGAGCCATCTCACCGGCCCATGATTGGAGTTTCTTAATAAGTTCAAAATATTAATACTTCGGCTTCCTATATCATGCATAGCCCCTTCTTATGTTGATGTTTATAAACCAAAGTCAGGTAGTGAGTATTCTCATTACCTTAAAAATACACATTATCTTACAAATTACATGAAAAGATTTATCAAAATAAGAGAAAATAACCTGTTTGTAATCTATTTTCTTGTAAATATACACCAGAGTCCAGCAATTCCATGACTCAGGCAACTCATTCGGTTGCTTCAATTGTGAGATCGGACTCATTTGGGCAGTCCTGGAAAGGAAATCAGGCTCTTTTCTTTCTTTGTTCCTTTTTTATTTCTTATAGTTTCTTCAGTATTCCTCCAGGCTGAGAGCCATGCACGTACACAAATATAGCAGAAACCCCATATGTTCCAAAACGTGCCAATTTCAACTCCCCTTCAAAATTCTTAGTGACATGGGGCACTAATAGAAAAAAGAAAAGGCTGAGAATTGCGTGAACCTTGTCATCTAAACTGCACAACCATAAACACTAACGAATCTGCATCCTGTATAAAAGCATCCCCTCCTGGGTGGTAGAACTACCTTTCTTTATTATCTTTAATATCCCGTTCCCTCTGCACTGAAAACCATTTCATGAAATCACACAGTCTGACAGCACTTAATGAAAAACAGAAACTTTACAGCTAATGAACCCAGCCGTTCCATTTTCACTCTGTGCCTAACATTCCCAGAACATGAGCAGCACGCACCTCTGTCGAGGAAAAACTTTCATAATGAGACTTCTCATTCTTAAATCACCTTCAAATTTCACTACGAGGGGACACTTGCCGCTGCGCTGAGTCAAGGAGCCCAGCCTCATGCCTGTATCAGTGGATCACAGCGCTCCCCACGCTACACTGATCGTATACACATCTGTTAGCTTTTGCCAGCTGGGGATGGTGGATTTTTTTTTTTTTCCTTACAGTTCCATTTTGCCTAGACTCCAACAGAACAAGAGAAAAAGAGAGAGTGAGGATAAGGTATACTCTCTGGCATAACTTCATTTGAGGCAAAATGGCACCAGTAACACTCCATTTATTCTATATCATGCAATATTCAGATTCTGCATAGAAAGATGGAAGACGAAGTCCTTAACTTTCTCTCCCAGAATCCATTAATATTAATAGTCTGAATAACGGGGGTGAAAAGGCTGCCCTGAACAGCACATAACCTACTTTCACAGGCTGCCGTCTGCTTGGTGAACACTCCCAAATGCCTCTTTTTAGTGCATTGTTTTCCCTCCCATCATTTCACTGCTTTAAATTTAAATATGTGTGCAGGAATTTTATTCATTAATGACTATTTTTCATTATCAAATTAATTGGAGTGAGGCCTGTTGTAGTAATTTTGTGGAAATAAAAAAAAAAAAAAAAAAAAAAAAAAAAAAAAAAAAAAAAAAAAAAAAAAAAGAATAAGCTCACAGAGAAACACCTCTATAGTATCATATTGTTATTTTTGCTTGTATTTCTTTTGTGTAGAGGAAAAGATTAAAGGAGTCCTTCAATGGTGTGAAACAAAAGGAATTTTCTAAGAACACAGATGGCATGTTGCTCTGGAGGTCAGCAACAGTGACCCTTCTCCATTCATCTATACGAGCACATGGTCATTAATCATTGATGAGCTGTGGTTTTCATGAAAGATTATATTAAACATGGGGAGAGAAATCATAAAGAAAATGTAAATCACTTGTTCTAAACCAACTCTTTTCTCACCGATTCTTTCATCCTCTTTAATTTTTCTCAATATACTTTACATTTATGTAGTATTCTAAAAAGATGAGCTTATTTGATTTTCTGCCAGAACATAGGCTTACCAGATAGCAAATATTTCGTTACTATAAATGTTAATAAACACTTTCCACTGACTCTCCATCTTGGAAACATTTTTTGGGTTTGACATATCTGAAAAATCAAAGTTAGCAATTTTTCTCAAGATTTGTGCTTGTCTTCCACTAACCTGTCTTCTCCATAAACTTCTGTCATGTTTATGATCTGGCACCAATCATGATTGCATTATTCAGCTTTTCCATTGCTGGACACAATATCTGATGCTCACAAGTTAAGAGAGGAAAGTTTTAACTTAGCTCATTGTTCGGGCTTTTCAGTCCATAGTCATCCGGTTCCAAAGCAGAAATATCACGGCCGAAGGGCATGGTGGAGCAGAGCTGCTTTGTTCACGGTGCTGGGGGAGAGGAGCAGGGGAACAGCACTAGTGAGAAACAGGAGAGGGACCAAATACACATAGTAGTCAAGCCCATATCTCCATGACCTACCACACACATGCAGAAGTTTGTTTCATTAGTCTGCTAAACATTTCTTAATCTAATTATGTTGCCATATCAGAATTAATACTCACAATGATGTTTTGAAATTATCAAGTGGTGCCTACATTTTCTTTTTGAGCATAATAAATTTCTGCAAAGGCAAGGTTTGCCGTGTATCTCTATATCTATCTATATCATCTATATCTATATCTACTCCATATCTAATGTATGGCATAGTGAATAATGATTTAGTTTCCCAAAATAAATGAATATTGTGGTAAATTCTTGTGATGAATTATTTCTAAATTCACACAAGGAGCTATGGACTTGGCTAAGAGGTTTCCAATGATAGTATCAAGAGAGGCCTTATGTGTAACATTTGATCTAATTCTTCCTCTTATATAAAGCCTTGCCTTCAACCTCCTATTTAATTCTCAATTCTACCTACTTCTCTACAGCTCTACTAACGTGTCAAAGTTCAGGAATTCAATGGCTTCTTCTAGCCCAATGCAAAGACTTCTGAGGTGATCTTTCTATTTTCAGCCTTTCAACTTCCAAACCATCCTACATGCCACTATCAAGTGATCATTTTTAAATCCAAATCTTTTCTCTCACAGATTGCTTTAACTGGCCTACAAAGAAGGTCCTTCATCATCCAGCCTCTCTCCAGACACCTGCTCTTCCAATCATTCCGTACTGTATCTTTTACTGCTGTATGTGACATAACTTTCACATTTTACAAGTCCTTCCTTTTGATTTTGCTCTTCCATTTTCCTGGTTGCAAACTCATCTTTTAGAACTTGGTCAAACACGGTTCTCTCTTGGTAAACTCTCCAAAATTATTGCTTACAACGTGGTCCCAGGTTCTTCTGTCTTTTTCATATCTTTATTCTACTTTCTGAGTGCATTCTGAGTGTGAATGCCTACTTTGATATGGCTCTCTTACCTGGTAGTAAATTCTCTTAAGGAAAAAGATCATTCACAATGTAAACACAGTGCCTGGAACATCGTATGCACTCAACATTTTGTTTAAGAAATGAGTGATTGCACAAATAAATTAATATATTTGACAGAATTTATGCTTACTGGAAGAAAAATTTAAAATTAATGATTCTACTAATTTCTCACATGTGGATCTCATTTGCACCTGTTTCAAAATGCTTATATTGGCTTTACTTATTACATTTATTAGTATGACAACCTTGGGAATCACTAGTTTTATCTTGAGTAATCAGGTAAATATCTGGGTGTGAAAAGAATAAAAAGAACTTGAACAGAAAAATAATCAGTAAGTGTCCTGGGGAAAGGAGAAAAATGTATATATTGATGGTTAATTGTGAAGAAAAAACTTAAATTGTTAATGTGAAAAAATGGAAAGGCTCTGAAAGGAATTTTAAGTATATTATATTCCCTTGTTTGACAAGACAAAGAACCAGGAAGTATTTCAGAACCTGGAAATGGAGTGGTAAAAATAACCATCAAAAAATACTTTCAAGCAGCTTACTCATGAAGAAATACAATTATTATAGAGATTTTAAGTGTAGATTTTTGCTTATATTGTTGTGAAATTTTAATATTTCATTCATAATAGATGCAAATTATATTCCAGGGATGAATGACATAATGAAAAAGGGATGAAAAAGGTAATGTATGAAAGTGTACATGTGTGTGTGTGTGTGTTATGAAGCTAATTGCTTCCCTATCAAAATAGGCACCTTTACTTACTGTATAAAGTATAAATTAAGAAATTGGAGAATGAACATATAATATGTAGATATGGTAGGAATCACTAGGCAAAATTGTTCATTTAATTGTTTGAGGGGAATAAAATTGCAGAGTAGGCAGGGCCAGGAGAGCTATTGCATTATTTCACAAGAAACTGGATGACATTTTAGTGGCTAATACCTTTAAAATTAAAAACAAAAGCACAATAAAACACTGATAGTATATTTGTTATTGATAGAACCATCTTCAATGACTTAATTAGAATATTGAGATGTTTATTAAAAAATTAAATCTTCAAAAGATCAAAAATGAAAACTAATTTCATATTTATTCAAAGTAGATTATCATTAGGTTACTACGATCGACAGGACACCTGTAGAAACTCCTATATAACTACCTTCTCTTCAAAATATGTGGGAATAAAATGCAAATTTTATTATTTAATTGACAGGTTTTTTTTCCCCTGTGGTAAAGAATTGAAATATAACATTGTATAGATAGGGTTATACATCTAGCTGACAGCAAGCACACAGTTAACTAAATACGGTGTAGCAGAAAAAATTCATTTCTCCTTTTCAAAGTTCCATTTTTTAAAAAAAATTCCATTCCTGTTTTATTAGCTTCATTATTTATGACTTTTATTTCATCCTGCTTCAAAACCTTTTAGCAGAGAAGTGGCACATGAATAAATAAACTAATAAGGTGTGCTTCAAATATAAATGTGACAAGAAAATGTTCACAGATCCTAAAAATAATGTCATAGTTTAGAATGTGAGAAGCAGCAGAAACCTAAATATTACAATGAGAAAAATCTGTTACCATGCACAGGGTAGATCACCGTGGCTGCAGAAAAACTGGAGATAGCTTGGAGTTGAATAGAATGTGTGCAGCTAGATCAGGACACTTCTGATTTAGTAGGAATAGAATGATTTTAACTAAAGAATCAATAAAATAACACGTGTCAAAAACAAAGCATCATTGTGAGACTGGGTTGGCAATCCTCTGATAGATGATCAGCAGACAAAATGGAGGGAATTCTGTAAATTCTGACGAATGAAGAAAGCAAGCAGGGAAAGGAAGAGCATGAAGAAATGCAAAAGAAGAAAACGAAGAGGAGAAAAAGGAGAAGAAAGAGAAAGGAGAAGGGAAAGAAGAAAGCTAGGAAAGCGGTGGAGGAAGAAGGAAGAAGACAAGCAAGACGAGGAGAAATGGGATTGGAAATGGATGTTTTCACGCCCTAGATGTATCTTTTTCATAATAAAATAAGAGATAGCTGGTAGAGTCCTGTGTGATGCGTTCTAACCTGAGCCATTTCAACCTGCATATCAAAAGGTGAGACCTAGAGATAAAAGATGAATTGTTTTGCTTATAAAATTTTTCTGGCCATCTTGTTAATCAGGGCCACCTCTTAGCCCTCCTCTTGTTTCCCTCCTTGCTTTCAAATAGAGGATTATTTAACAAGAGTTTAATTCCTATAGATGTACTTGCGACTTTTCATGATACAATCATTTCAGAATTTTATTAAACATCTTTACTATCTTTCTAGAATTACTGTGCGTCTCAAATCATTAAAACCGAAAGATTTTAAAATGCACGAAATATGCTAAGAAATTAGAAAACTAATTCAATTATTCAATTCAATTATACTGAGAATTAACATACTAAGAATTTTTAACCTGGTTAGAGTAATAGCGACCAAGGCTTGATGCTCCTGTTTTGTACTATGGCATATCATTTCTTCTTAATTTTGTATGAATACTTGTCAAAATTCATCACTACGCGAAAGGGATTGGCATGGACTCAGAACTTGTACTCTACCAGCTAATGTTCTAATGTTCTAGATCTCTCCCTTGTTTGACAATGCAGGACTCTTTCTTCACTTTTGAGATAAGGAAATTAAACGACCAATAGGTGAAGCAATGCGGTATAGATGCTAGCTGATTTGATTTGATAGTTACACAATATGTACTTGTACAGAAGACACCACACTGGACTGCAGAAGCATATACAATGGCTGTGTGCCCATTAAAATACATAATAAAACTTTAAAAAGAAAGGAGAAAAACATGGATTCATGGTTATATCTTTCCAGAAAAAAAGCAAATTCCTTTTCTGACATAAGTTGCTGACTGCGGCACCAATAAAATGTAAACATCGATAATGTAAACTCTTATTTATCAACACCTACTTTTGATGGCATGAAAATTGTATCAAAACTTCTTATACTTGTTTTCACAGAATCATTTTTTATCTAACTACCTTGAGTTAGTAAATCCCTTATAATTTAGACATTATGAGCCATATGGTGGGCTAATATTGCTACAAGAACTTTAATTTTTTATATTTCTGACATCTTATTTTAAACTTGTCAGTTTTATTGTGCCATTAGCACTGGTACTTTTTAAAACATTTACTTAAAAAATAACCCTTTGGTCTAAGGTGATCCAGAATAGCATATTCATCAGGCAACTCAGTGGAAAGTAAATCCCCAGACACAAACACATTTCTGTTCTGGAAAGGAAAGATTTCACAATAAATCAGATAAACAAACATTCTGTTCATAAACATGAACTTATGGGCTAGAATTTGAACCTTTTCCTGTTCATTATGTATTCAGAAATATTTTTTTCTATAGGAATAAGATTGCACCAGCTGCTATGTTGGCTCTCATCTGAGGCAAATCACACTGTGGAGGTTTTGGTATAGAATGAAGTCACCTGGGGCACCGGGCGAAGGTGAAGCATCAGAACATCAGGCAGGGCCTCAATGCGTCTGAATTATGGGACTTCATTTGTCCAGAGGCTTGAAACTAAGACCATAAACAAGAGTCTATTGCACCATTTAAGAGATTTCAGTTGAGAATATGAAGTATAACAAGAAAAGAATCTGGCCTATGTTCAAGATATGGCCCTACTGATTATGCGACATATTATCATAGGACAAATAGGTCACAGCTTCCTCATAGTAGAGCTACTAGTATGCATTGTAAAAATAATTATCATAACTTATATCATCATGCCATGGCTACTGTAAATATTTTATGATTACATTGGAAAGGATGTTACATGTACAAGAATTCTTTTATTTAATTCCATTGAGAAATAGAGAAAATGAAATATAGAGTTGCCATTTCCAAAGTGATGTAAAAGTAAAAACGCTGACAAAGAAAGTCATCATGTTGGGCCGGCGAGATGGCTCAGTGGTGTAAGCGCCTGCCTGGCAAGTGTGAGGTCCTGAGTTCGACTCCCGGAACCCACATACAGAAAAAGGGCTGGTGATATCGCTCAGCGGCATGGGCACCTGCTGGTGCACGAGGTCCTGAGGTCAACAGAAAGTCATTGTGTTAAAAGACTATAAAGAACAACATGAATTACTTAATTTAACTCTTTATTTGAAATCACTAAAAAGCTTCTACTCTTTTGAGCAGTTTTCTGCTAAATATACATCATTGGTAACGACTGAGAAAATTCATGTTTCTCTATTTGGTAGCTCCTGTCAATTCAGTGATTATTGAATGACTGTCACATCAGAAAATCGCATTCTAAAAGTAGAAAATTTTTATAGCTCAAATTTTTATTTTAACTGAATGTTACAACTAGTGAAGTTAGGTTAGGTTAGACTGGTATCTGGTATCCTAGAAACATATAATCCACAAAAGAAATAATGATGCTTGCTTTGACTCATAAGTTCTGGGTAAATTTTTAGCATCACTGGGGAATTTCCACTGTATTTCCTACTTTTTACTTCATAACAGAAATAGATATCATCTTTTAAATGAAATTCTAAGCAATAGTTTAAGCAAAAATATTATTTTTATTTTTATGTTCTTCCCAGAAGGTTCACTATTTTTGTTATTATTACATTGTATATCACTTAATTGTATCCTCACAGCAACCCAGTCATACAGATTTTATCTTTTAGATGAGGAAACAGAGAGATGTTCACTACAGATGTCACCGAAAATATCAAACTGAAAACTACAGAAAACAGGATATGGAGCCAAAACTTATTCATATCCCATGACGTGATTGACATAGTAAAGAAATACTTAATATTTAACAACTTTTCTTGTTCCTCCTCCCCCCACCCTTCACCCATCCTCATACATAAATTTATTTTGTTTCAAATTAATCCAATCTATTTTTTTCTGAAACTAAATTTGACCTATTGCTAAGGGGTTCATCCTTAGATACCTCTGTCTTGAAGATTATAGCATTTTTAGGTTAAGTATTTAGCTTCATATTTTTCTATTCACTAAAGAAGACATCATAAATGAGGATATAATATCTGAATATCTTTTTTGCATAAAAATACAATTACAGGCTGGTGATATTTTAGCACTACAAGATGAAAGTCATGGCTTTCTAGGTCAGAGTTTCTGCTTTTTGACAGTCCAGTGAGAACGGTGAGAAAGTCATTCAGACAAGCAGTTTTACTTATTTATTTTGGTACCTTCTTGAGATACATAATGATTACATTCATTTTGCGTAGCTGATACAGCAACATGACACTTCTTAATTTTTCTTATGTCCCTTTTCCTTCCGCACTTCCCCCCTACTCTCCATCTCATGGTCCCCTTCCCATTTTCTAAAGGTCTATCTCCCTGTTTCCTTTTATCTATCTTTTGTTTTGCTCTTTATTTATACTTTGAGTCTCTCATATAATAGAAACCACATTGCTGTATATTTTTGTGTGTATATTTGATTTATTTCATTATAGTCTCAAGGTGCACCCATTTTACTATAAAATGATTCAACTTTGTCCTTTGATAGCTGATTAGTACTTCTTTGGTGCTGGGAAAAAATTCTATAAATAAAATGAGAAAAACTGAAATGTACTCTAATCTGAGAAATCCAAGCCTTTGTCTTAACACACGAGTCTTATCAAGCCAGAACCAATGCCAGAGAGGTCTGCTCATCTAGCAGCAGCAACGATTTTTTTCTCCCAAGTGACGCCCAACCTCCGCCCCATTTGGAATTCCTATGTGGCACCCAGAAAAAAGCAGTGGATGCAGCTTCTCTTGTTTCTCTTATTTTTATCTTAGACATTCTTTCTTCCTTTTCTTTTCACTATTCTTTCCTTTTTTTTTTTAAATTATTCTTTCTTTGTATGCATCAAATAGGCCAGAAAGAGGTACAGTTGTGTTTAATGTTTTTATTAATCAAACCGTGGCTCATGATCTCATCTACAAAAGCAGAAGAGCCACGATGCTCTTGCTAATGTGCCATCACCACGACTGAAGAATACGGTGGTTATCAGAGATCATGAGTGAGTGAAAACCAAACCCTGCCAGATTATCCCAACACTTCATTTTGAAGTTTCCATGCAAAGGCTACAAAGAAACCTGCCTGTGGCTATGTGGTACCCTAATTGCAATTAAATACATTTTTGTTGCTGTTATTTTGTTTTTTCATCAAATTTATTAATTTTTATACCACTTTATTCCTAAAATGACATATTGATTACAACATATTCATATGTATTTCTTTCCTGTTGTTGATCTAACAAATTGCACCAAACCTAAACCAACACCACTTCATTTTCTTGCAGTTCTGGAGATCCTAAATCTGTACTTAGTGTACTGGACATACACAAGCGTCAGCAGGGCCTTGCTTGTTCCAGATCATCTGGAAGAGAACCCGTCTCGTCTTTCCTTGTCTTTTCCAGCTTCTAGAGCTGCATTCTTTGTCTTCCTTGGTCTGTGGCCTCTGTCCGTCTCTGAAATGAATACAATAGCATCTTCAAATCTCTCTCTGCTTTAATCTCCATAGTGTCTTCATTTGACCCTCCTTCTTCCCTCCTACAAGGATTTGTGATTTCATCTTTGGGGTCAGCTGAATAAACTGCGATGTTCCCATGTTCCTTTGTTCCCAGAATCCTTTTTCTCAAAGAAAGCCACATATTCAAAGGTTCCTGGGATTAGGACATAAATATCTGTGTGAATGTGAGTGAGGACAGTATTGGTCAGACTGCCACAGCATACACGATTAAAATGTGTGATTCAACTGAGGAGAGTTACGTCTGAAGAAGGCAGTAAATCTCATTAGCCCTGGTGTAAAGCTTTTTAATCTTTTGCTATTTTTTGAAATTTTGAGATCATTTCAGATTTACAGAAGATTTTTTGTTCTTATATGGTTACTATCCAACTTTCTCTTCTTTTAACATTTTATATAATCATGGGTATTTCTCAAAACCAAGAAATTGACTGGTACAGTGTTATTGACTCAAGTACAGGGCTTATTTGGATTTCACCAGACCAGTTTTGATCTCACATTGCACTTACTTATCATTCTCCAACCTGTGACAGTGGATTGGATTTTTCTCGTCTCATTTCTTTTTAGAAACTTTATATATAGTAAAGAATAAATTTTGTGTTGCATAGTTACTTGGAATTGAGATCAAAGAATAAGCTGGGTGTCCACAAAGACAGCTCCATACTAAACACTTCTATCACTCCAAATTTTCCCCCAAACTGCCCATTTATGGATCATTTCCCCCACACCACTGCCACCCTGTTAGAAAATATTGAGTAGACATTTTCCCGTGCTGTTCTGCTTTGGTGAATGTAACATAAATGGCATCATACAATATGTACTCATTTGGAACTGGCTTCTTTCACTTCCCAAGAAGCATTTAGGAGCTATCCAAGTTGTTGCATGAACTTTCAATAGGAGTAGTATCTTAAATATGGATGTAAAACAGATTGTTTATGCTTTCTTGGATTGAAAGACATCTGGGTTGTTTCCAGTTCGAGGCAATACGAATAAAGCTGCCAAAACACTCATATACATATTTCTATGTGAATATAATATTTCATTTCTCTGAGTAGATATTTATAAGTGGAATTTCTCAACATTTAACTTCATAAAGAGCAGACAACTTTTTTAGTTACGTCTGTATTATTTTTTCATTTTTGCAAGCAATGGATTACTGTTTGTTAATCAAAGACTTTTCATCAAAATATAGTTTAATTTACCACATTTCTCTTTTATGAATCATATCTTTAGATTAATATCTAACAACTTTGGTTAGTCTCAGGTCATGGCTTTTTATCCTATGTTTTTGTCTAGAAGATTTATACTTGTAGAAATCACATTTGGGTCATGAACAACTTTGAATTAACTTTTATATTAGATGTGAGAGAAAGTTAAAGATCTTTATTATTGTTTAATGAACAATTTTATTGAGACTTAATTCACACACCATACAGTTCACCATTTAAAGTGTATAGTTAAATAGCTTTATATAGCGCTGTGTACCTATTCCCCAACCAATTTTAGAGTAATTTTGGAATAATTTTTTAACCTGAAAAGAAGTCTTGTACTCTTTAATAACCACTCACTCCCCTTATCTCTAAAAAAATGGGTCTTCTTTCTGTCTGTATGATTTGCCTATTTGGACATTATAAAAATGGAGTCTTTAAATATGTGGCCCACTATAATGGGTTTCTTTCACTTGGCATAATATTTCTAAGGTTCGTCCAAGTTGCAGCACTCATCATTTCTTTTCGAGTTTGTTTCTAAAACTATTTTACTATATAGATATAGCATATTCGATTCATTCTTTTATCAGTTAATAGACATTTGAGATGTGCCAACTTTTACATCATTATTAATAATGTTCCAAATAACATTTATGTCCATGTTTCCATATGGACTATTCTTGTCATTTCTCTTGGGTATGCTGGGTGTTATGGTAATTTTATTCCTAACTTGTTGAGGAATTGGCAAACAATTTTCCACAGTGATGTAACCCTATTATATCCACACCAGCATTTGATAAGGGCCCCACTTCCTCTGTATCCTTGCCAACAGTAATCATAATATTTTTTATTATAGATACACTAATGGGTAAAACTTGGACACTCTTCTCTCTTTCGGCACAGACAGGAGTTTTATATCATGCAAGCCCTTGCTTCTGTGTGGGAATACTCACCCAGCATCACACTATGACTACCAAAATAACTCCTTTCATCATTCTTTAAAGTCATTTTTTGACCACCTTGAGAAAGCTGCCCTACTCTTCTAGATAGTTCTGTTAAGTTGTATAGCATCACTAATCTTGACGGAGGAACTAAACCTTATGTGAGCGTCCATCTGGTCACTACAGGATAGACGTAAAATCCTTAGTATCTAGAGATGTTGAGAATATTTCACGTGCTCATTGGCCATTTATGATGTTCTTCTGAGAAATGTCTACTCCAATATTTTATTCATTTTTAAATTGGGCTGTCTTTTATAAAGTTACAATAATTGTATATATTCTAGGTACAAGTTCCTTATTAGAGATATTGATTGTTAAGTATTTTCTTATGATTTTCTTAGGTATTTTCTCATGTGGTTCAAATACTCTGGGTGCTGTATTTGAACCACAATAGCTTTTTTTTGTGTGTGGGGGGGGGTACCGGGGGTTGACCTCAGGACCTCGCGCTTGCCAGGCAGGCGTTTATGCGGCTGAGCCATCTCATCGGCCCCTGGCTTTTAATATAGATGGTGTACAATTTATCTACCTTTTTCTTTTGTTACTTCTACTTTATATTCACATTTCATAAACCAGCACCTAGTTCAGGTCATTAAAATTATGCCTAATTTTTTTCCTTTTAGCATTTTCATTTTATCTATATATTTAGGTATTTGATTTATTTTGAGTTTATTTTGATATATACAATAAAGTGGAGGTACAACTATATTCTTTTCCAGTGAGTATGTAATTCTTACAATATAGTTTCTGAAGCTACTATTCTGTCCACCATCAAAATATCATATTAGCCTTGCTAATCAATTAATCATAAGCATGAGAATTTATTTCTAAGCTTTCAATTCTATTCCATTGATTTACATGTTTACTTTTATGCCAGTACCACAGATCTTGATTAAAATAGTTTTCTATAATTTTTAAATTTGAGAAATATGAGTATTTCAAAGTTGTTACTATTCAAAATTCTTATAGCTATTCATGAACCTTGAAATTTCAATATAAATTTTAGGATCACCTTGCCAAGGTTTGCAAGGAATTTACTGAGATTTTAAAGGAATTTTATCTGTACGATATATTAACTATGCTCTTTTCTTATTCAGGACCAAGAAATATCTTTAATTTGTTCTAGCTTTCTTCAATTCCTTATAACAATGTTTTTTAGTTTTTAAAGTATAAGTATTTGTCTTTTTGGTGAAGTTTATTCCTAAGATGTTTAAAATGTAATTATAATTTTTTTTTTTTTAATTTCACTTTAAGTGAAAGGAATCCTGTAATGGGAGATACAATCTTCAAGGTCCACAGTGACCCGCATCTTCCTATCAGTCCCCACCTCCTTAACAGCAAGACTACCATAGTGTCCCACAATCCAATCACCTTTCAAAAGCCCCACCTATGAGCACATGAGGCTTTGGGGGAACATCTACATATAAATCATAACAGATGTGAATTTCCACTGCTATTATTCTGATTAAGCCTCATCGTGAATTGCGTTGCTGAATTTCTTGGGGATTGCTGTTTTTCAGTTCATGCCTTTTTCTAGCTGAAACAGTGGTCTCAGCACATTTGTGACCATGCTCCTTGGCCAGAAGTAATTTTTTTTGTTCCTTATCTGTTTATTCCCCTACCTGTGATGTTTCACTAACATCTTAGGAACAACAGCATTTCCCTCCCCCACTTGCTAGAACACAGCTTTTGTTCCACAGCAGAGGATGGGAGAATAATCTAGGCAGCACTTCTGACCCATCCCACAGGACTGTATCCTCCTCACTCCGTAAGACATGGCTTCAAATTTTTTTCTGATACTCTCTGTAAAAAAGGGGTCTTCAAAAGTATGTGAATTCTCCCAATCTCTGCAGCACTCATGGATTTTATATTATTGTGAAAGATTAAACCCGGCCTTTAGTATTTTGTCACCTACTCTGTTAATCTGTTCTTACTGATATTTGGGTGTTTAGTTCAGGGTATGTTTTCTCTCATCTCTCCTTTCCCTTAGGTAGCTTCACCACTTAGCTTTTCATTGAGTTCATTCCTTTGTGACTTCAACTCTTCAACGAGTTCAACATAAAACATTAATCTGATGAAATTTGGCTTCTTTTCTCTGTAATAGAGAGAAAAATTCATCCTTTTTTCTATTGCCAAGGATAGCAGCTTTCTGAATCAAGTATTTGTGAACAATGAAATTATGTCCCATAATGAGCTTTTCTTTCATTAATCTAAATACATTTATTTGCATAAGTATAGTTGTGCCAAAAGCAATAAAATTTCATTTTATATTTAACAAGCTTTTATCAAATGCTAGGGACATTGCCCAAATTTTTATAACTAGTTTCTATCAAAGCCAGACTTTAAAAGTTGGACTGAAAGTATGTGTGATAAAAACCATATTGATAAATTGTTGAAGTTGTCCAGTGAATCTTCTCACTCCCTTCATATTAGCATCATTTGAAGTATCACACAGAGCTTAGACACATATTGGCTGGAATATCTTGGTGTGACACTTATGTCCTGTAAGACTGACATGGGAAATCTGTGTAAGAAAAGAGGTGCAACAGAACTGACAGCTTAGATTAGTTAAATGCATTTGCACATTGCTTCTGGAGCTCCTCGATTCCTATTTTGAAAGAGATTCCTTCTCCCACTTTTTTCCTCAAGATTTACCAAGATAATTTAAATTTAGCTCAGACCGTGTTGTGTTATTAAATTTATATTAATTTTAACCTTGGGGAATTAAGAAGTTTGGCAATCAAAGACCCTGTGCCAGTCAATTGGAAAGTACTGTTTCTATACGAACCACCTTGTACCCCTTCCTAGTAACACCCCTTTACCACCTCCTATTGCTTTGTAATAAATCCACCATTCTTTAAAAAAAAATTTTGGGCTTGAATATCTCTTTCCCAGGGGCAACGTTCCTAATTATTTGATTTTTTATGTCAAGTAAAGTTTGCTTATTACTACAGATTTTCCTGACAATTATAAGAACTCACTATAAGTCCTTCTCTTTCTTTTCCATTGAGTTTATCAATTTCATGATGGAAAACTCTATTGCTTTCTTATTTTGTTTTTACCCTATGCTCCTAGCATGAAAATGTCTATTTATTACATGAGGCAGCATGTGTTTACATACTTTCAGATGTTCTCTGCTTTCACATTTACATTAATTAAGGAGTATATGCTATCACATTGATTTCTATATTCTCAGTGACTACTACAGGTCTCAAAACATGACATAAAATAAGTATTTCTTGAGGAAATTGATAGTTAAGTTTTAATATATTGCTTATGTATTACTTTGTGAAGCACATTTTTCAATATTTTATGTTGCAAGATACTCACTTCTTACTTTTGCCATTTGTGCTGGTCATTTATCTCCATTGAAATTTGCCTTCATTTATAATAATGATCAAAATTATGCCCACAATACAGCAAAACATCTGGCTCATTCAAATAATTGAAGTAATAGAGAACACAGTTACAGGACTAAACAAATATATCAATCAGAAAAATCAGTCCAACTGTTTTGCAGCATAAAGATTATGAAAACAGCTGATTGAGCCATATTCATGCTATGCAGTGCCTCAGTTTAACACTGGTGGGACAGTGTGCAAGATACGCACTGCGAGCTCGAGTTAGACCTGGTGGCTGTTTTTCAGTGACAGCCTCTCACCATCCCTGGGCTTGGGAAGGAAGCCCACTCATTAAAACATGCAGTGCAGTCCACAAGGAAAGAGTGGCAAATTCTCTATCCTAGAGGCTGTGTACATTTTCCTGAAAAAAAAAAAAAAAAGGAAAAAGAAGGTAGCTTCTGTGTATGTTAAGTTGCAAAAATGCTAAATTCTGAACAGATTTGAGAGATAGAGTTGAATGCACTGTGCAAGTAAAAAATTCATCCAGATAAAAAGATCTTGAAATCACAAAACATTTGAATGATAAGCTTTCTACCCTAAAAGTACCACATACAGTACATCTTCAGTAGCTCTCACTGAACACTTGAAGAAACAGTCCCAGAGGCAGAACTGAGTTCACAAGTGATCCGTTGACTTCTTTTAGGAATATTTGGAACTGAGCCATATTTGTATTTCTTTTCTCTTTACCACATCTCCTCCACAGCCCACTCCTCACATATAATTATACAGGTGGCATATGGGCTACTTTATTTATTTTTTATTTATTTTGTTTTTTGTGAGACAGAGTTTTGTTAAGTTCCCCAGGTTAGCCTCAATTCTCAATCCTCCTGCCTCAATCTCCTGCGTGCCAGGATTTCACGCATGTGATATCATGCCCAGTTATGTTCATTTTTTAAATTCACAGTGCCTTAATTCTATGTCTGTCATATATAAAGGCAGGCAGTAACTAATTGAATTGGCACCATTTTGAGTATGTGGGAATATGTCGGGTTTGTAAAAATAAATAATGTTTATGTTAATTAAATTTTACTTTGTTTGCTTTATTTAGACACTGTTACTTGTAGCCAGAAGAAGGTTCATAGCACTCTTTGATATTGTTCTTACTTTCCTTAGACATTCTGAAAGCCTCCAATCCTACAAAAGTCCTTGATAGGGTTGTCACAGAAGATGCATAAATAAGAAGCTCTAGGAAACTGTCACTGAAATTATTACTGAGATGATAAGAACTGTCTGAGGCAACATGTTTTCGACTCTGGAATAGAGTAGAGCACTTGCATTGTCCAGGGGAGTACCCAGCACAATTCCCATGGCAAATCTGGCTGGCATACACAGCACATTTTGGGATCTGACCCGGACCCTATCACAAAACTGTAAACACCAGAGGTATTTTATTACTTTTATTATCCCTTGTTTGTCTGATTGGCTACCCTTTTCTGCTTGATGTCCTCTTGTTTTGTTTTATATTTTGTGGTTATTTTTGTTTTGTTTTGTTTTTTCTCTTTTTTCTCCTCTCTTGTCTGGTCTCCTTTTTTTTTTTTTTTTTTTTTTTTCTTTCTTTGCTTCTAATCTTTTTCATTCTCCTTCCCTTTCTTCCTTCTTTTTCCCACTGTTTAGGTTTCTTACCTGTCTTATTTGTTTTCTTCTACTTATCCTCTTTCTTTACTCAACTACTTTTTGAATTTAAGCTTTCAAGTGAGTAAACATTGTCTCTGCCCTTTCTGATTACTCTTCTGTATTCTATTTCATTCTTTCCCTCTTGCGTCCACCAGTCTCCCAAGATTTGGGTGATCATCCTTTGACCTCCAGCCTTGACTCTACTATATTGGACCCCATTTATCACTTTATCCTGTCCTCTGCCCATCTTAATACCACCACAATGATTTTGCCTGCAGAAGGGTAAAACCACTCCACTAAGGGAAAATCACTGTATACAAGTACATGGTGTATGATTGATTTTATTATATAATTTTAGAGTTTGCTTCTGTGGTTGGAGGTAGCATGTTAATCATTACCATAGTTTGCCAGTAGTTAAGCTGTACTTGAAACTATTGTTATTACTAACTGTACTACTTTAGCCAGAATGTCGTACATGTTATAATCAGTTTTTCTCTCTTGTATGATAACACTGTGATTGTATGGGGTCATAATCATCACCACAGCCCAGTACGAAAGGATTGGGTGATAAGCCAAATAGTAAATTTGCATTCTTTACAAATTGGGAAGGTAGGTTCTTGGGATAGCTATAAAGAACCACCTACATGTAGAATACATCCCCGAAGAACAGACATCTCCTACGGAAGCCTCAATACTAGTGATGAAGCTATCTATTATAAGAAATAGGCAAGCATCAACATAGAAAACAAAATAAAACAAAAAAGAGAAAATAGAAAGTGACAAGATGTAGAAACAAAATGCAACCTTAGAATCCCAGCCGAATCAGGACAAGCCCAGAACAAAATGAGATAGATGAAATTGGAAGTCAAACACTGGAACTTTCTGAAATGATAGCAACAGAAGTGAAAACACAAGTGGAAAAGACTGCAGAGAAAATAATCTCTCAGGTACAAAAAGAAATGATGCTTAAAATCAAAGATATTAGAGAAAAAACAGATAAAAGAATAGATGAGCTTAGAAAAATGATGGAAACAAAAAATGCCCACAATAGGAAAGAAACAGAATCCATGAAACAGACCCAAATGGAAATCCAAGAGATTAAAAACTCCATTGAAAGTATATGCAACAGATTGAATGAAGCAGAGGATACAATATTGGATTTTGAAGACAGAATTGCAGCTAGTGATCATGAAAAGAAAGATATCTTAAAAATAGCAAGAAACCATGAAAAATCAATCAAATAGCTATAAGATGAAGCAAAGAAGAATAACATAAGAGTGATTGGGGTCAATGAGAAAGCTGGAGACAGCACAAACGGCATAAAAATCTCTTCACAGAAATAATGGCAGAAAATTTCCCAAGCGTGGATGAAGAATTTGACATACAAATAAATGAAGCATATAGAATTCCAAACAGCTATGATCAAAATAAAACTAAACCAAGACATATAATAATCAAGATTCCAGAAATTCAGCACAAGAACAGAATATTAAAAGCTGTTAGAGAAAAGAAACAGATCATCTATAAAGGAAAGTCCATCAGAATTATGGCAGACTTCTCAACACAAACCCTCAAGTCAAGAAGAGCTTGGAGTAGAGTATTTCAAGTATTTCAACCCAGACTGATGTACCCTGCAAAAATATCTTTCAAAATAATGGAGAATTAAGATACTTCCATGACAAAGAACAACTGAAGAAATTCATGATCACCAAACCAACCCTACAAAGGGTACGGAAAAACATTCTAGACAGAGATAAAAATGACCACAATTCAAAGAACAACAACAGAAGGAAACCACCAGGTGGGGCAGGCAATTAAGCAAAGGGGAAAAGCAGAGAACTAACAGTAGGAAAATATCATGACAAAGATAAGCCAATATATATCAGCTATAACCATCAATGTAAATGGCCTCAATTCACCAATCAAAAGAAAGAGAATGGCAGAATGGATCAAGAAACAAGATCTAGGGGCCAAGGATATAGCTCAGTGGCATGGCACCTGCCTGGCAAGCATGAGGTTGTGAGTTCAATTTCCGGTACAAAAAAAAACAAGATCCAACAATATGATAAATACAAGAAACACATTTAACTCAAAAATAAATCCATAGACTGATGTCAAAGGATGGAAAATAATCCTTCATGCAACAGGTACCCAGAAAAAAGCATGGGTAGCTATTCTTTTCGCAGACTATGTGAACTTCAAACCAAGAATTACCAAAAGAGATAAAGTAGGTCACTGCATACTTGTTAGAGAACAACTTCAAGAGGAAGTTTTGGTGCATAAATATATATCACCAAATACGGAAATACGGGAGCACCCAACTATATAAGACAATTATTAATAGACATGAAAAACCAAATAAGCAATAACACAATTGTAATGGGAAACCTTAATATGCATTGTCACAAAGAGATACATCAAATAGACAAAAATCTGCAAAGAAATATCAGAACTGAACAAAATCTATGAACAAATGGGCTTAGAAGATATTTACAGAATGTTCCACCCAATAACATCAGCATATACATTCTTCTCAGCTGCACACAGGACATTCTCTAAAATAGACCATATACTAGCCCAGAGAATATGCTTAGTAAATGCAAAGGAATTGAAATTATTCCATGCATATTATCAGACAATGGTGCAATGAAATTGGAAATTATTGGCAAATGAAACCACAAGAACTCCATAAACACATGGAAATTAAATAACACCCTCCTAAACAACAATGGGTCACAGATGAAATAAAAGAAAAATTAAAAAATATCTACAACTAAATGAGAATGCAGATACAACATACTGGAACATATGGGATGCAATGAAAGCAGTCCTAAGAGGGAAATTTATAGTGGTGAATTCTCACATCGGGAAAATAGAATGAGCACAAATAAACAACCTAATGTAACACCTCAAGCTTCTAGGAAAAGAAGAGCAAGACAAGGCCAAAGCTCATACAAGAGAGGAAATTATAAAGATGAAAGCAGAAATTAATGCAATTGAGACTAAGAAAACAATACAAAGAATTAATGAATAGAAGAGTTTGTTCTTTGAAAGAATAAACAAAATTGATAAACCCTTAGCCAACTTTATCAAAAAAAGGAAAGAAAAAACTCAGATTTATACAATGAGGCATGAAAAGGGTGAAATCACTACAGATCCTGTGAAAATTCAGAAGATCTTAAATATCTACTTTGAAAATCTTTACTCTCCTAGGATAGAAAACACAGAAGAAATGGATAGATTTCTAGATATGTATGAATTACCAAAGCTAAATCAAGAAGATACAAAAATTCTGAATAACCCAATATCAGTGAATGAGATTGAAAATGAAATTAAAAACTTACCAACAATGAAAAGCTCAAGTCCTGATGGAGTCACTGCTGAACTCTACAAGAAGCTTAGAGAAGATTTAATGCCAATACTCCTTGAACTCTTTAATGAAATTGAAAGGGAAGCAGTACTCCCAAACTCATTCCTAGAGGCAAGTATTACCCTGATACACAAACCAGAGAGAAGCCCAACCAAAAAAGAGAACTACAGACCAATATCCCTAACAAACATAGACACAAAAATCCTCAGTATGTTACTAGCAGACAGAATGAAGTGAATCATAAAGAAGATTATACACCATGACCAAGTAGGATTCCTCCCAAGAATGCAGGGATAGTTCAATACATGCAAATTAATAAATGTAATACATTGTATCAACAGAGTCAAAGACCAAAAACACATGTTCATCTCAATAGATGCAGAAAAAGCATTTGAGAAAGTCCAACACTCATTCCTGATAAACACCCTGTAGAAAATCGGAATAGATGGTTTTTACCTCAATCAAATAGAAGTCATCTATGACAAACCAACAGCCAACATCATACTAAATGGACAAAAACTGAAAGCTTTCACTCTAAAATCAGGAACAAGATAAGGATGTCCACTATCACCTCGCCTATTCAATATAGTTCTGGAAACATTAGCCAGAGCAATTAAACAAGAGAGAGAAATAAAAGGAATAAAGATAGGAAAGGAAGAAGTTAAATTATCATTATTTGCAGATTACATGATACTCTGCATAGAAGACCTGAAAAACTCCAACAAAAGGCTTATAGATTAAACGAGCAAATTCAGTAGTGTAGCTGCATACAAAATCAACATTCAAAAATCAATAGCATTCCTGTACACAAACAATAAACTCACTGAGAGAGAAATTAGGGAAACCCCACCCTTCATGACAGCATCCAAAAAAAATGAAATACTTATGAATCAATCTAACAAAGGAAGTAAAAGATCTATACATTGAAAATTGTAGTACTCTGAAAAAGGAGATCAAATAAGATATCAGAAAATGGAAAGATATCCCTTGCTCATGGATAGGAAGAACCAATATTGTGAAAATGGCCATACTCCTCAAACTGTTATATGGATTTAATGCAATACTAATCAAAATACCATTAGCATTCAGAGATCTAGAGAAAACATTCCTAAAATTCATTTGCGTCCAGAAGAAACCTAGAATAGCAAAAGCAATTCTGGGTAACAAGGGTAAGGCAGGAGGCATGACAGTCCCTGACTTGAAATTATACTACAAAGTTACTGTGCTAAAATCAGCATGGTACTGGCAAAAAAACAGGCCTGAGGATCAGTGAAACAGATTAGAAGATGCAGACACAACTCCAAACACACTCAGCCACCTTAGCTTTTGACAAATGGGCCAAACATGTTCGCTGAAAGAAAGATAGACTCTTTAATAAATGGTGCTGGAAAAACTGGCTCTCTACATGCCGAAGACTAAAACTAGACCCATGTCTATCATCATACACTAAACTAAAGTCAAAATGGATCAACAAACTAAATATTAAAACAGAAACTCTCAACCTACTGGAAGAGAAAGTAGGTAGAAATCTTGAAGGCATAGGTGTAGGCAGAGACTTTATGCACAAAACCCAGACTGTACAGGAAATACTACAAAGAATCAACAACTGGGATCTCATCTTAGTAAAAAGCTTTTGCACATCAAAAGAAATCTCCAACAAAGTGTAAAGAACACACAGAGTGGGAAAAATTTTTAGCCAATTGTCCCTCAGACAAAGGACTTCTATCTAGAACATACAAACAATTGAAAAAATCAGACCCCCCCAAATTCAAAGACCCAATCCAAAAATGGACATCTGAGATGAATATGTACTTCTCAGATGAAGAAATACAAATAAAAAATAAATATATGAAAACATGTTCAACATCATTGGTCATTTAAAAGGTGCAAACTGAAACAACACTGAGATTCCATCTCACTCCAGAAGAATGGCTATCATCAAGAAATCAACCAATAACAAATGCTGACAGGGCTGTGGGGAGAAAGAAACTCTTCTCCACTGTTGGTGGGAGTGTAGACTGGTGTAACCACTGTAGAATTCAGTATGTAGATTCCTCAGAAAACTAGGATTAGATGTCATATTAAACCTAGCTATTTCCCTTCTGTGTATTTTCCCAGAAGAATTAAAAACATCACACCACAGTGATACATGTGCACCCATGTTTATAGCAGCACAATTTGTAATAGCTAAATCTTGGAAACAACCCAAATGTCCACCAACCAAGGAATGGATAAAAAAGGTTTTTTTTTATATAATGGAGTATTAGTCAGCCATAAAGAAGAATAAACTGGAGACCTTTATAGGTAAATGGATACAACTCGAGACCAAACTCATAAGATCCAAAATGTACAATAGATATTGTGAACTGGGGAGAAACTGTTCAAAAGAAAGAAACTGGGATGGGGAAAGCAGAAAAGAAGGAAGGACAAAGGAGAAATATATATATATATATATATATATATATATATATATATATATATATATGAGAGTTAAGATAGATATACTACTATTTCTATTCATTCATTGAAAAAAAGGTTTGTGCTTATATTGTTTGATCAATTTTTCATGCCTATATCTTTTAATCCGAGCAACTATTTTGAAGAAACCATACACAATGTATTAAGCATTGTTAGTCTCCTACTGTCTTGTTTTGAAATTTTGTATTGTTGTTTTTATTATTTTTCTTTTTTTTTTTTGTGGGTACCGGGGGGTCGACCTCAGGACCTCGCGCGCCAACAGGCACCCATGCCGCTGAGCGATATCACCGGCCCCTTTTCCGTATGTGGGATCCGGGAGTTGAACTCGGGCCCTCGCGCTTGCAAGGCAGGCGCTTACGCCACTGAGCCATCTCACCGGCCTATTATTTTTCTCTTTAAAATAAAAATAAATAAATGAGACATAAATTACAAAAATGAAGCCAAATGGAAATTTAGCATCTGAATAGTAAAATAAATGAAATAAAATTTTCAGTAGGTGGTTCCAACAGAACTAGAAAATTTGTGAAGACAAATAAAAGAAGCAGCCAAAGATTACTGTATAAAAATTAAAAAGATCTGGTTTTAGTTGGGTGTGGGGCCTCATGGCTGTAATCCCAGCACTCAGCACTCGGGAGGCTGAGGTGTGGAGGACCACCACACTGCCCTCCCCCATCCATGATGTGATTGTGCCTACCTGTGAGCAGTGCAGGCTATATAGAAGTGACTTTCCTATACTGGCTTTCGGTTTGAATAGTGAGTCTGGCAGGGCTGTGTACGTGTCTTCATGCGAGCAAGTGGATGGTGTGTTGGGCTAGCATCGCTCATTGCCAATGGCCATAGTTGAGCCCAGTGAAGCAGGCCACGAGACTGTGGGGCTGAGATATGAGATACCATCTCTGCTGAGGCCTGTGTGACTCTAGAGAGAATGCCTTCCCAGAACCAACTGTAAAACAGGTTATTTCTTAACCACCACCTGAATCTGCCTGTTCTGTCCCTTTTGTGAGAAAGCTTTGTTCCTCTTTTAAAAACCTTGCCTGCCTAGCCAATTATCTAGCACATCCCGTGAACAACTGGCCATCCCAGATCCCCATTGCATCTCTATTTTGGCTCTTGGTTTTCCTTTTCACCATACACCATAAGTCATGCAGGAAATTTGGGACTCACTGCATAGGGCCCTAATACTGAGGCAGGAGGATCTCTGTGAGTGCAAGCCTAGCATTGAATACACATTGAGTTCAAGGCCAGCCTGAATGATATAGTGAGACCTTGTCATAAACAAAAAGGATCCAGTTTGAAGAGTGGAAAGCAACAAAGTCTGAAAAAAATGAAGAGAGCCAGGGAGCCTGGGAGGAAATACCTGCCATGTCCACATATGTATTATAGGAATTCCAGGAACAGAGAGAAAGAAATAGGCACAATACTTGAAGAAATGGTGGCTGAAATTTCCCCAAACCTGATGAAAGATATGGTTATACACATTCAAGAATCTCAATGAATTTTAAAACTATTAAATTTTAAGAGAAATACACAGTGAGACATATTATAGTCAAATTTTGGAATCCTAAAACACAGAAATTGAAAGGATTGAAAGAAAAATGACTGATCACATTCAAGAGATCTTCAATAACATTGAGAGCTAATTTTTAACTAGAGCACAAAGAGATGGAAAGTTGAAAATAGAAACCAGGGAGCCACGGTATGGCATAATGAAAATCTCAAAAGAAAAAAAAAAATCTCAGCTAAAAATCTGGATTCACCAAAACTATCCTCTAGAATGAGAAGAAATTAAGATAGCACTAATGACAAACCAGATGTGTAAGAAATCCCAAAGAAAGTCCTCCAATTTATAATAAAAGGACACCAGGTTGTCACTTGAAATCATACAAAAAGTCATCAAAAACTATGACAAGAAAATCCAAAAACTGTTAGTAATATATAAAAATGGGTAAATATAAAAACATTACCTTACTTTTATTTACTTTTGTAATATCTGTTTTTCTATATACTGAAAATAATTTCATAAAAAATAATTCTTAATGCATGTTAATTGGAATATAATATCTAATGGTATAATTGGTGATGATGATATAAAAGGAGAAGGGTGTAGATATATAGATAGGAAGAGTTTTTATGCTACTTAAATTAAGTTCATATTATTAAAACTATATTTTTATGAGTTGTCAATGTTAATTGTAATCTGCATAGTAACCAGAAATATAAGTAAAATATAAAATCAGATAAAAAGTCAGAAAATAAAAGAAGAAAAAGTGGTATAGTAAAAATAAAGCTAAAAACAAAAACAATGAAGTTTGAGGAATTAAAAAAGACCTATTAAAAAAGAAAGTGGTACATAATAAAATAGATCTGTATCAAAAATATATTAAATGTAGATGGATTATACTCACCCAATAAAAATAGACATTGGCAAATTAGATATAAAAATCTGTAATTTATATCTGTGAAAAGCTCATTTGAAATGTAAGAACATAAAAAGTTTGAACATACAAGGATAGAAAAAGGATATTCCATGCAGGTAGTAGAAAAAAAAAAAAAAAAAAAACCTTGGGGAGTCTATATTAGACTAAATAAACTTTGAGTTAAAAAGGTAACAAGATATAAAGAAAAGCATGAGGTATTGATAAAAAGTTCAGCATGCCAAAGTGATATTACAAATATAAACTTACAGTCATGTGAACACAGAACCTGCTAATAAACATAGCAAAATTTTCAGGATTAAAAGGAAGCACAGCAAATAAAAACTACAATGAAGTATAATCTTATGCCCATTAGGTTGGCTGTTATAATAAATGTACCTAGAAATTTAATAACTCACATTACACTCGACATTGAAAGACTCAAATGTTTATCCTATGATCAGGAAAAAGTTAAGGAAGTGCACTTCAGCCACTTCCTTTGAGCTGGAATGTGTAGAGTTGGAGCAATCAGGCAAGAAAAGGAAATAAAAAGCATCCAAACTAGAAGAGAAAAATTTCAAATTATGTATGGTTATAGATGATAATTCATCAGAAAAGTTAGAAGCTAATAAATCCATAAAGTTTTAGTTCTAATGAAGATGTGGAAAGGTACTTTTAAGGATACATATTTTAATAATAACACAGAAGATTTAGGCACTTCCAAATAAACTTGACCAAGGAGGAGAAAGACTTGTGAACTGAAACATTTAAAAAACCGGTTGGGCCGGTGAGATGGCTCAGCGGTTTAAGCGCCTGCCCGGCAAGCGCGAGGGCCCGAGTTCGACTCCCGGAACCCACATACAAAAAAGGGGCTGGTGATATCGCTCAGCGGCACGGGCGCCTGCTGGCGTGCGAGGTCCTGAGGTCGACCCCCCGGTACCCACAAAAAAAAAAAAAAAAAAAAAAAAAAAACCGGTTAAAGAAATTAAGGGAGACCTACCATTTATAGATAGAAAGATACCTTATATTAGAGGATTGGATGATCTAAGACTGTAAGAAGCAGTTTAGAAAAGCAGGTATACTTTCCTCTATGGCTTGAGGTTTTAAGAGATAGAGAGAGCCTCACAAGGTGTTCATAGACTGAGGATATTAGAGTGTACACATTTAAATTATTTTGTAAGTATAAGCGCAGATTAAACTAATTAGTTTGTGGTGTATGGAACTGCAGTCAATTTACCAAATCCATCAATCAATCAGTATGTACGTGGGTATGCAAAGAAAATAAGTGCGCAGTAAACTGAAATTCATTATCCATCGAGATTAGGTCAGCAACCCAAGGACAGAAATGAAAGCTAATAAGCTCTCAATATGAGATAAAACCTAATTAGTGATTAAAGCTGCTAAAATGTACTATGTGAAATTTCCTTCTGCTTTGTATTCATTTGGATTCTACCTTCTTTAAGAAATAAAGGAGTATATTCTAGCACACAATATGATAGCATAGGGGAGTAGGTCAACACATTCACTTTGGAGCTGGAATGACTGGATAAAACTTTATCTTTCTCTCTTCTTAACTGTGTACTTTTTGGCAAATGCTGTAGGTAACTCTCCAACCCTTTGCTTCCTGTAGACATGGCCTTAATATTCCACTTTCCTGTAGTTCCCCAATTACTAATATTGGGGCTGATTTCTGATGACTTCTGTCACATGATGAAAGAAGACTCATGACAATGAGGAGAGGGCTGACAACCACTGTCTATTAAATGGATGCTCTGTCTTAAATACGTAAAGAGAACACAGGCTCTCTTAGAGAAATCCAAAAGATACCTTTGGAAAAGTACATGTTACACTTAAGCTGATAGCATTGGGAGCTGGGTTGATAGGCTAAGTAGAAAGGCTTGGAAACAGCACAGAAAATGTGCCTACATTCTGCAGCTGCAAGGCTATGGTCTCCCTCCAAGTCACGCCATACTCCGTCTGCAGAGACCTTAGCTGAGCGGTCAGGCTGGCCTCATCTACAGCCTAGATGCTAAGCGCTTCAACATACATTTTCAGTGTTGATGCCCACACCTTCCTAAGAGGCTTATTGTGAAAATCAGATGGGGGCATGGACACAGAGTCTTTACAGCAGTACATGCACACCGACAGTGCTCTTTAAGCATTTCTGTTTTTCTAATTATTACAAATCTATATAAAATATAATAATATGCTACAGTGGGATCTAAAAACCTGTAAAGGGTATGAGTGAAAATATTAGTGATATTAATAACTTATGTAAAAAATTTATAACTACTTCTTTTCCTGTGTGTGGATCATGGTTAGTCTAAAATTTCTAGAAACCAACAGAAAAGTAGTCAGTTCCACATCACAATGGGATCACACAATTAAAGAGGAATCAATCTTGTGGTGGATCCATAACCATTCTTGGGAGTGAGGCAAGCTCAAGTTTACTTATGAATAGGAATGGTCCAGTTCAAGAAAAATATCTTTAGTGACACCCACATCACAGATACAGTAGCCCACTCTGTGGAGTGGGGACCCTTACTCAAGCCTCGGCCAATGCGAGCACAGTGTGGAAGGGTAGGATGCTCCAGGGTAGGAGTGGCACACACGCCCTGCACTGCCCGTGCGCTTTTCTTCCTTCCCTTTGCCTCAGTTACTACCTTACTTAGAAGGAAGCAAAGGTTAATGCACTGTAATAAGGCTGAAATGTTAAAACGAAAGTGAGATTTTCTGGCAGAGAAACTCATTGTTTCATTAGCATTAACCTTTTACTGCACATTGTAGATTTCTCCCCTTGATTCACGTTACCTAGAGCGATTTACATTCCTAGAGCATCGCTATGTGTTGCCAATACATTGATAAGCACCCCTGGACACCAATGTTTTCACTAAAAAGAGCTGAAGAGAAATTTTTCATTGTTTCCCCCAGGGTGCCAACACAGGGTGGATGGAATGCTTTGAAATAGCATAGATTCCTCAAAGATAAACTAGACAAAATGCTATTCAAATATATTCCCTATGGGTATCAAAACACTAGTAGAATGATTAAAACTTTATAAGTCTAAATTGAATAGCTCTCTCTATATATGTTTGAACATAATCAAAATATCATTTTGAAGAAAATAATACTTTTCATTTACTTATTCAACAAACATTTAATGAATATATATTCCACATTCTGAAACTTGTAGAATTCAAAGTAATTGTTTCAATATTTGCCCTTGAAAAACTTTTTCTGCAAATTTTCTAGTTCTCTTTATCCATGAGTAGTGTGAAATTTGTTGATCATTCTTAAGTTGCTGACAAAATGTTTTAAAGATAAAGACAAATCCAGGATAGTATAACAATCTCAATCAATTAGCAGATTCACTGGTTTGTATAAATTAGTAGAGGGAAATCTCTGGCCAGAAGAGAAATTTCACTTTAATTTATTGGGTCCTTAGAATAATAGGACTTCAATGCTTATTTCCAAAAGGCGTGGATGGGGTGGGATAAAATTAGAAAACAGTCTGCTTTCTCTCCTACCGTAACTACAGTCCATAACTTTGTATGCTTCTGTCTTTTTCTCAATACCCATCATTGCCTGTGTGCTTTTCTGCTTCCCTTTAGCTCACTTTTTACCCTACCTTATTTTTCCTCTTCTTCTATGGCCACCTCATGTCCACTTTCTCCTGATGATTTTCTACTGTATTTCACATACTTCTCTGGCCCTTATATGGGAAATACTATTTTATTTTATTTCTTAGATTGTGTTTTAATCTCTACTACACATAATATTGTATTTCTTCAACCTGATTTAAAAGCAAGAGGTCAAAACCTCAAGGTTTTGTTTTCTTGTTGTTTTCCCATTTCTCTTCACAAGCTAAAGCCTCCCAGAGTTTTTGACTAGGAGCGGGGGTTGTTGCTTTCCATCGCCCCAACCTGAAGCGAGTCCTTCCACACCGTGGTTTTCAACTTCCCCACCAGCAGTGGGAAGTATTTGTAAATAATCTCTGTGATGCTGGCAGCTCTAATACTCTACCATCCTATTAAGATGATTTTATTTGTAGCTCTTATCTTCCTTTTTGGTTTTCAAACCTAAGAAAGAAAATAGGATTTTTCTCACCATTGAAGGTAGAATGCTAATTCTACTTATGACTTAGGCTGAACCTGCCCAAAGTATGGTTAATGGTTTTGTACTAATTAGGGTTTTAGTGCATTGTTTTCTATCTTTAGTTCTAAAGTTGATCTGGCACTGGTGGGACAGAATATATTTCTCTGAAAGGGCAGCTAGAGGATTTTTTTTAGGTATCTTCTGAAGCAAAGTCAAGAATTTTAAAATCTGCAATTAAGACTATGTCACAAGGAAGGTATTGTTTTTTAGAAAATATGTTCTGAGCTGGTGAGATGGCTCAGCAGCATAAGTGCCCGCCTGGCAAGCGCGAGGGCCCAAGTTCGACTCCCGGAACCCACATACGAAAATGGGGCCGGTGATATCGCTCAGCGGCACAGCTGCCTGCTGGTGCGCGAGGTCCTGAGGTCGACCCCTGGTACCCACAAAAAAAAAAAAAAGAAAGAAAAAGAAAATATGTTCTGGTTTTTAGTATGTTGATGCAATCTCCATTATTTTATAAATGGCACTATTTAATTAAAGGCTAACACTGTCTTCTCTTGCTTTGGTTTTCCAACAAATTTGTTAAAACAGTAGTTAATACTTAGGCAGTCATTTTGAATGAAATACTATAAAGCAGTGAAGATGGATCCTTGAGCCACACTCTCCAACTTGTCCATTCCTGAGCACAGGTAAATAAAGTCTGCCCCTTTTTTTAGTGTTCTGAGATTGAGTTTTGGGTGGACACTGACATTTTTTCTGTTGGCGGGGTATTTATCCATTTTGTCTTGTGGAGCACAGTACTGTACAATCTCAGAGTACTCAGAATAAGAGTCCTATAAAAATTTGGTGCAAAAGGAGTAATAGTGATTTACCCCCTTAAAATCCACAATGTGCCTGATACATACATGAGATGAGTACCCACTCGGGCCGTGGAAGGGCCTCTGAAATAGCAGTTGTTTACAAACACTGTTGGGACACCAATCATATCAACCGTGCTGAGGTTCAGGAATCCTGCTCTAAAGAGGGAAAAGCAGGGAATCGAGTTAGTGCAAAATGAGAGATGCCACTAAAGATGTTAAGCAGATATGACATCATGTGGTTTTTTTATCCTATGCTAAAATGTTTGAACATTACTCTCAGATATGGAACATAATTCTTAACTCTATTGGCAGCTGTGGTGCTACAAGTTCAAAGTCAAATTGAAGTGAATGCTTAACATAATTCATATTTAAATAGATGGTGGCTTTAATATCATTTATTCAGTGTGGGTCTCAATTTATTTATTTGTAAAATGAAAGGTATGAAATAATCTAATATCTGATCAAGTATAAAAATTCTAAAATAATAGTTTTGTGGGAAAGTAAGACATGGTAAACAATTATTCCATATTTATTTGTTTATAGAGACAGTACATGACTTACAATAGTTCAGCTTATAATCTTTCAACTTTACAATAGTGTGAAAGTGATTACACTTAGTAGAAACAATGCTTCAGACCTCTAATTTTGCTCTTTTCCTGGGCAAGCTATGTGCAGTCCAATCCTCTCTCTCGGTGCTGGGCAGCAGCAGCAAACCACGGCTCCTCATCCACCACACAATCATGAGGATGAACAACCAATGCTCCGAGTGCTCTGTGTTGTCAGTGGTGCACTCAATGCTTTTTAATTTCCTATTGGTTTATCAGGAGATAACTCCACAGTAAGTCTAGGAGCGTTGTATTAATCAGTCACAAACACACACAAACGATGCACACATGCTGCTGGTCTCTTAGCCTCCTGTATTTTAAAGGCACAAATTACAAACTAACTTCCTCTGGCTGGGTTAATGAGGATTGGTGAAGGTAATAAGGGTTGATGAGGTGAAGCTGATGTGTTTTTCTTGCGATAGCTTCTCTAAAATACTCATTAAAAGGATTATCAATCATTTTATATTAAATCAAGAAAATATATAACCGTAAAATACCTTTCTATAGTATCAAGACAATTGTTTAGGCTACATGGGATCAAAAGGAGTTCTTTGTTACCCTTCTAAGCCTTCATTACCTGTAATTAGAGAAAACTGTCCCATAAATTTATAATGAATATCATCACTGCAACAATGTCAGATGTTGCACATGTGCCAATGGAAGATATCCTGTCATCTATTGGAAATAATTTTATTTTTCAGATATAGTAAGGCACTTGCCTTTATAGAGTGGTGTCGGAGCATGGCATCAAAAGGAATGCATAACAAAAAAAAATTAGTGTGTGTGATGAAGGAAAGGATGGGATCAGGAGCCGGAAAGAGTAGCAGAGTTTTCAACATCTCTGTGGCTTTCAGGGTGGAATTTCAAACAGCGTCTAACAAAGGTAGTATGAGACTAAGTCTCCCAGAGCGTCTATGAAAGCCGGGCATCATCAAGATCGTAGCTAGGTACCTTCCCTGTAAGAGGAGACACACAGTTCTAATAACAGTCTTGGGTATGAGGAAGGAAACACCTTTGTGTAAGCATTTCCATTACAAAGGAGGAATCAGGGAAACCAAAGCATACTGTAATTTCTCAAGCACTCATTAACATAACATTGGCAAAATGCAATTTAAGGAATAATTTTTCATTGAAGGTATTTTAAGAGAAAGAATTAGAGGGAAAGCTAAGTCCCCAAATTTAAAGCTCTTGACATGTTTATGCTTTCCAACTGAAGTTAACTTTTATTGTATCATGAAATGTATGCAGCTCTGTTGTCATCTTCTTGAGCTGATGGGGAATGTTGATTTTCATGTATGTCTTTGAAGGAGAACATGAAACACTGGCTTTGGAGGAAATAGCAGAGGAGTTTCAGTGGAACTCGGGATGAGCAAAGATGACAGCTGTGGCCTGGAGGCAATTTTTGAAAGCTTTACAAATTCCTTCTACTATATTCTTTGGCTCGCTTCTCACCACATCCACTCAGTGGCATTTTGGTGTGATGAAGGAGTAGAGGGAAAAGCCACCAAACGTAATGGAGCCAGCGACGAGAAAGACAAGAGAAAAAGTCAGACACCTGATGATGAGTCCGAGTGTTCAAAGGCAGATAAGAAAGAAGCAATCTCTGGTCCAGCAGCAGTTAAAACATCTTCCTCCCCAGAACAGCTCAGAGGGTTTTGATTTTAATTTTCATGGGAAAGATGCCTGCCAGGCTAAGTGTGATGGTATGATGAGGGGAAGTGGGGCTGGTCTAGAGGTGGGAGTGGAGATCATTCTGTAAACAACAATTTTTTTCTCAAAATGACATTAGAGAATCAAAGGACTGATATTACCTCTAAGTTGTAGGCATATTTATTTTTTAATTTTAATCATCCGTTTTTTTTTTTTTTTTTCCCCAATGCAGGAGAGCAACCTCAGGATCTCATGCATGATAGCTTAGGAAAGCACTCTGCCACTAAGCCACAGCCTCAGCCCACAGGATTTCTTTACATCTGAGGCTTCTCTTCCTCCTAAGCATAGAGAACTAAGTTAAAACAGGATAGGAGCATAAGGCACACTGCAATATTCATAGGTGAATACACAACATATCATAAGCACATTAACATTTCCCATGAACCGAGAAAGAATGTTAGTCACATCATAGCTTCTTAAGGTGATTTCCTTTTTATTTATATTCCCTATATACCTACATTCATTTTTTTTTTATATATGCAGGTACTAGGAGTCGAACTCAGGACCTCGCGCTTTGCCAGGGCAGGTGCTTATGCTGCTGAGCTATCTCACCGGCCTTATACCTACAATCTTGAAATCATAAAATCATAGAAATGGAGAACACACTAGGTATTAAGGAGAGAGAATGGGCAAAGGAGGAAGTGACATAGCTATAACACGAGTACTTGAGGGATGTTTGCAGTGTGGAACAAGTCTGTGTTGTGATTGAATTAAAATCAAAGTTCTGGTTATGCCATATTTTACAAAGTATTACCACTGGGCAAATGCTTAAAAGGCACATATGATCTATGTGTTATTTTTCATAAGTGCATATGAATTCATAATGATCTCAGAATAAAAAATTCTATAATAAGAGCACAGGATAGAGAAGAAATACTGGCCCTGAATTTTTCATTCTTTGAGTGAACGTTGGAACAGAAGCATGGCAAACATTCATAAAAGCTGCTTAAGAAGATCGAGTGTGAGGTGAGGTAGGTACTAGAGTCATGACCTGTCTATCATGTTATCAATATTCTGTAGCAGAATGGATTGTACCTTGGAACCAGGGCATAAGTTGTATTTTCTTATTTTTGCAGACCAAGCAACTCCAATTGAATCCTCTAACTTCTAGAGAATTTGTTACCTTCTGTGAAAGAATTATACACCTACTCTTCCATTATCTAAATGATACAAGTCAAAATATATCTGAGTGCTGTCCGCATGTATTTTCACTGGCATTTACAATATTTCTCTTTATTTCCTAATGATTTAAGGGAAATATTACTTATAATGGAATGATAAGCTCTCAGGACAGCTTGAGATATAATTTGAGAACAGTGCTCCAAATTATTTAAGTATTTATATACTTAACCTGCATTATAACAGTATCTAAAAATAACGCCAAGTATTTAGGTAAAAACTCAAAAAAAAAACATGTTTTATTATAAATTTCCAAATATTTTGTTTTAGAATGTTAGTAGGTAAGGAAACTGAGCGTTTATCTCAGGCTCCTCATTTTAAATGTACAAAGACTGTAGTCCAAAGAAGATGAAGAATAATGCTATATTACAAGCATTGAATCCTCAAGTAAGAGCCAAGCCACTCTCCTGCATCAGTCATGAAACTCCACCATCTTGCATCTGCAACATCTGGAAATTGTAAATGTTTACATCACATGGCAAGACAAGACAGACAGGATGGAGATCCGAGAAGCAGTTCTCAGGTGTTTCCCCTCGCCACGGGCACACCTTGCTCTGTGTTCATTTCACTGGGTAAAAACAGTCACAGTAACATGCTCAGCCCAAGGGGATAAGCAATTTCCATACCTGATGAATCCTGAAATCTAACTGGAAATGGAGGTGACAGCAGAGTATCTGAGATCTGTACAGACTACAAAACATATCAGAGAGCAAGTGAATCAATTCCGATGTGCTTTACATCAAGTTTCCATATTTCCTCCATAGTATTCAATTGCATAATAGCAATTTGTTGATTTAAACCCACATAGTTATATCCTGAGTGATTACTTTTGATCACCAAGTGGAATTCACACTTCATGCCATGGAAACTTTAGGCTTTCATTGTATATAAAAGTGTGTATTTTCTATGCAAGATTCATAATCCATCAACGTTACTGGACTTAGTTTTCATATCTGCTAAGACATTGACTTGTGTGTAAGCAGAATTTCTCATCCTTAGCATTATTAAGCTTTTGACATGGGTGAATATTCCCTTCCTTCAAGGGGCCTAAATTCTACCTTTCCAAGGCAAATTTTACACTCTTTTAAAAATGAATATATATTTTTATGATTTACTGATACAAAAACTATACATATTTATGGGGTTCTGGGTGAGCTTTCAATAGTATGCAATGCATAGTGATCAGTGCAGATTAACTGGTATATCCATCATCTCAAATGTTTTTCATTTCTTTCTTTTAGAAACATTCAAACTCCTCTCTACTAGCAACTTTAAAATATACAGTTAATTATTATCAGCTATAGTCATTCTAATGATATTAAAAATTATTCCTCCTATCCAACTGCTCCCTGGGTCCCATCTTCTATGTTCTCTCCTTACTTTTCAGGGTCTGGGACCCACTCTTCTACTCCTTACTTCTTTGAGATCAACTTCCTCAGCTTCCATATAAAAGGAAGAATGTGTCATTCATATTTCTGTGCCTAACTTATTTCATTTCTATCTAGTTCCATCCATGTTACTGCAAATCACAAAATTTCTTTCTTTTTCATGACTAAATAGCATTCCATTGTGTGCATTTATCACACGTTTTAATCTATTCATCTGTCAGCAGACACCTAAGTCGAGTCCACATTTTGGCTATTGGTAATAATACTGCAAAAAACTCGCAAAGACAGACCACACATTGAATTTATTTCCTTTGGATATATACTCCAAAATGGGATTGCTGGATCATAGATCCAACTCAGGTATTTTGAGAAACATCTACATACAGTGTTTTCCATAATGACTGTACTAATCTACATTCCCACCAACGGTATACGAGACTCCTCGCTTTCTAGATTCTTAGTGGCATTTTTTTATCTTTTGTCTTTTTGACAATAGCCTTTACAAATCCTTTACAATAGCCTTTACAAATCATGTAAGATAAGGGTCCCTCCTCTTTCCTTAATTTTTATAAGAGAAAACTGAAACTTGTAATATATTTTCTGGTTTACACAATGCTTTCGTTTGATCTATCTGTTCTGATACAGTTATTACATTGAATTTGAAGAAAAGAAATACAAATCTCCTTTCACAAATAAAGAAATTAGGGATGTTAAGGAACTACACTAGTATTGTACAAACTACGTAACAAACTATGCTTCAAAACCTTGTTCTAAAACATTATGCACAATATTTAATATGTCTTGCTAAATTAGTGAAATTTATTTCTCCTTTTAGTATATTCCTTAGCTCAGTCTTATTTTCAGTGAAGATTTTTATAAGTATATTATCCTGTTTCCATTAGAGATGGAATAGTCTGAATTTTCTCAGTCCCTTTTACTTTTTATAGAAAAAGTTTTATGTAATAGTAGAAAATATTCATTCATTATTTATTTGGCCCAGGCAAGCATAAGGGGTAACTCGGTTCTCACAGCAAAACGCCCTTTGACTTAGCAACTAGTTTCACCCTTATTTTAAGGCTGAGACAACTGAGTCTCTGAGATCAACTGAATTGTCTAAAGCTGTGTGCTGAGAGCTGACAATATTTGGACTGCGGTTGAGGCTGACTGCCAGCCCACTGACCGCACATGTTCTGAAATGTTACCTGTACTGACCAATGAAAACACAGCCGTGTGTCTTGTATTAATTTACCTTGTTTTGCATTAAATTTGACATGATTGCGTATGGCCCAAGCACACCCAGGTGACCCCACAGAGGTCACTGTCACCCTTCAGGGTGTGGTACTTTATTTCTTGTCACATTGCCATGTTCCAGTGGGCACCCCCAGCATCATCAGCCTTCTGATCATCTCTAGCACTTCATTTTCTTTTTTACTCCCATGAGGCATGGTACTCAATTCTTAGAAAAAGGAAACAAAAGGGGAAAAAAAAATGTTCCCAGAAAAATAAAGGAACATATGGTTTGAATGTTAGGATTGGCTGGGTGTATGTCACCGCTCTCCCACCTACGATGGGATGCAAGCTGTCCTGCTGAGAAGCCTCTGGTTGAGCGGTCTCTCCTTGTGTTCTCTGCAAGTGCCCATGCACGGAGTGACTTTTCTGCCCCTGGGTTATGGCTGCAAGCATTGGCCCACCATGTCTCTGAGAGGTGCATCAATCGCGTGGATGTAATATTCTATAACTAGGATGGAATTATTAATTTAACAACAGTCTACCTGCTGCTCTGCCCTCACAGTCAAAACAGTGTCGCACATGGCACACAGGACTGAATGTCTGAACTCAGAACTTCCCCGAGAGAGCAGCTTTGTTAACAGTTTCTGTAATTACAGATGTTTTACAAGGCTGAATTAAACCAATATTTGCAAAGATTATCAACATAATTTAGAAAGTAAATGTTACTTAAACAACTGTGGTGTCACCCTGTATTGATCAGACACAGGGGATTTGATAATTCCAGATAATTTGCCCACTTTGTAACTCTCTTTCCTTTTCTGATAAACAGAAATTCTTGTCAGTTCTGCATCTACCAGAGAAATACAGTTAGAATCAGTGAGGCAGAGAAGAGACTGTGCTTTCACTTCTAAAAATGTCTTTTCTGGGCCAAAAGCATATGTTGGAGGAAGCTAGCCTCTTTAGCAAGATGGTTATTTATATGCAGCAGATTAAAGCTAGGCCCATATCTCTCACCTTGTAGTAGACTCAAATCAAAATGGATCAAAGATCTGAATATTGAAACAGAAACACTTGATCTACTCAAAGGCAAAACACATAAAATCCTGGAAGTCTTACGTGTAGGCAAGGACTTTCTGAATAGAACTCCAATTGCACAAGAAGAAACAGAAAGGACCAACAAATGGGCGTACATCAAACTAAACTTCTGCATAGCCAAGGAGACAATGGTGAAGAGGTAGCCTATGAAGTGGGAAAAAATGTTTCCAATGTATTCCTCAAACAGCACACCGATATCAGGAACATATAAAGAATTTTTAAAAATTGACAGCCCAAAATAAAAGGCCCAGGCAAATGAAATGAAAAGACACTTCTCAGAAGAAGAAGTACAATTGGCCAATAAACAGATAAAAAAATGTTCACTATCACCGGCTATTAGAGAGTTGCAAAAACAATACTAGGATTTCATCTTACACCAGAATAAATGGCCATCATCAAGAAATCAAATAATAATAAATGCTGGCATAGCTCTAGTGAAAAAAGCCTTTGACATTGTTGGTGGCAATGTAAACTAGTACAATCACTATGGAAATCAGTATGGAGATTCCTCAAAAACTACAAATAGAAATTGCATTTGACCCAGGTGGTGCCTTTCTAGGTATCATTCCAAATGAGATAAAGACATCATGTTATAGTGACACAAACATGCCAATGTTTATAGAGGCACAATTTATAATAACTAAATCTTGGAAACAGAGCATATGTCTATCAACAGATGAATGATAAAAAGATGTGTTATCTATACATAATGGAACACTACTCAGCTATAAAAAAGGATAAATTTGAGATGTCTGTAGGAAAATGGATGCCCCTTGAAAATATTATATTAAGTGAAATAAAACAGACACATAAGCTTAAATACCATATGGTTTCTCTTATATGAGTAATCCAAAGTACAAATAAAGGGCAAAATAAAAGGTTGATAGAAAGAAACAGACAGAATTTTTGCAAATGGGATGGGAAGGGGAGACCAAGGGTGAGGGGAGGAGGAGAGAATGTAAAAGAGTTCAGAAGCACCATGTATATGTACCAAGTACAGACACTGAATATAATCGTTATATGCCACAAACACAATCTAGAAAATAATAATAATGAAAGTGGGGAAAGGAGATCTAGAGACATAGGGAGGGAGGTGGGTGGGGGGCAGAGGACAATAAAAAGAACAAAAATGTGATGACATCTACCTACTCCCTAAGATGAATGCAAATATCATTTACTGTGAACATGTCCTAATATATTTTTTTAAAAATGACTTTTCTGTTCTGATTAAATTAGCTGAGTAATCTCATGTTAGTTATTTTTGTCCACAGTATGAATTAATCCAAGACCCAGGGTTACTTTCTTGGGCCAAATGCCGTCCGTTTGTCTCTTTCCTTACATGCTGTCAAACAGTCCCTGAATTTCTTCACAGAGGGAAGTATGGGCAGGTGAGAAGACAAGGGGTTTCCCACTCGAAGACTCTGGTCCCCAGGCCACCTTTCCCTCCTGTACTCCTCAGGGCTGCCTCAGCCAACGGTGCCCAGGGCCCAGAGCATCACCGTGCAGTGTGCTGGCTGCTCCTAGCACACAGATGGCAGTAGAGGACCGAGGCTAGCTGACATCGCCCGACAGCGCTGCAGTGGAGGGAGGGATGCGAGTACCCTGAGCGGGATGAGCACCCTGCTAAGTGAAGCAGGGAGCAGTCATGCACTTGTCAGTCTGGCCTGGAGCAGTTCTGGAGGCGAAGAGCTGGTCTGGGGTGCAGGAGACAGGTTGTGCCAATTCTGTTCCTGATGCTCCAGCAAGAATTTGTTTTCTTTTTTCTGTGTTATTATTTACCTCAATCTCTCTATATAAATAATTTGTAACTATTGCATCTCTGTAAAGCACATCATCAATTTTTGGGGCACAATAAAATATAAGGAATAGAGGAGAGAGGGCGGGAGGCTGATGTCCATTCCTTCCTTTGTTCAAAAACAATTGTTAAGTAAATAGTACAAGGTAGCAGGCTAATTTTCATGAAGTATAATTTAAAAGTAAAGTTAACTACATCTTTGCTGTGTATTATCTTACAAAACAAAGGTCGAATAACTTTTCAAAAATTGGTTGAACAAGAGATTCGGGATGGTTTGGAGCCCTGTGCCCATCTTTTCCCACAGATGTGGAGCTGTCTCAGTTGGGACACTAAGCATCTCTCCCAGAACCTCATCTCGAGGCTCCGCTTTGGGCCTGTGCACAGCATCCTCTGTTCCTACGAGTAGCCCATCATCAGAAGTCAACACTAATGGCATCCCCAAGGTGGGCACTGAGAAACAAATTTTTTAGAAAAAGCTGACTTCTGTTTTATATTTTCCTTACATCACTTTTCATATAATTAATAATTATATGATCATGATAGACTGAATTCTTGGTCCTAATTCCTTTCTCCAATGCAGTAATGATCTACTTTTATAGCCTTCCCTCAGTGGTTGGTCTGTATTTTCCGGTCCTTTCCATTTCCTGGGTCATGTCAGTGCTTTGTTCCATAGGATGCTAGTAGGATGACACAAATGGAGGCTTGAAATGTGTTTGTGCGGTTGGGTTTGTCCTCTCATGCTCTGTCACCTCCAGGAGAGTATTCTGTACCCTGGCTGATTCCCGCTCCTTCATCCCATGCCTCAGAACCGGATATAGAGACAAAACTAAAACCTGGCTTGAAGTCTGGATCCAAGCTTTGCTGAATTCATCCAAAAGCAACCTACCCCCAGGTAACCCACACACCGAGGACTGAGAAAAAAATGCGTGTTGTGGAAATTCATTGATATTTTGAGGTGGTCTTTTTAATTAGCATATATTAGCAACATATAACTTGTGACACACAATTTCATTGATTGAGAACTGAAGATCAACACCTTGTTTACTCATGTCTTAATAATGGCTTATTGATTGAATTAAAGACAATAATTATGGTCTTGTTACGATGGCTATAAAGGTGACTGGCAAATGTGCCACAACTTCAAGAATCTTAGAATTCAGGTAGGTCAGATAAGATCCATATGCATGTGGCTAACACATGAACAACATTGTACTTTGTCAGGAGATTGTTGACACCCAGCACAGTTTTCTAATAAAACAAAAGCGGTACAGTATTTCTTACTTGAGGAAAGAAAAAGGAAATTCTGTGAATCTATGAAAAGCAACTGCAGTGGAGTTTTGAATGCCTGCAGAATTTCAGCAATCGAAAATAAAGTGGCTGCAGAAGAAGAATGGAAACTGGCCATCTGGAAAATCTTCTGAAGATAGACACTTGAAAACATGCAAGGATGGGATCTCCAGAAGCCCAGGTTTTAGTGTGAGAGTAAGTAACGTGTGGTATCATGGCACAGAGAGGGAAAAGTTGATTGACAATCACAGCGTCTTTCATTTCAAACCAAGAAATTTTTATTTTCTTCACTGGGCAAAGGTGAGAGGCAAGACTGTTTTCTAGGTAGCTTAGAGCTACCCAGATCTCTCTGCTTTCTTGACATCAAAGGAGCTTGGAGAAAGAGGAAGTGGCTGCGCAGCCCTGGCTCTGCCCCTGCTCCCCTCGGAAGCAGGGTGTGCTGCGGTTTTCCGCCCAGCGCTCCCTGAGGGTGTAAAATCCAGGACAAGGCTGCTTTCTGGGTCCCTTTGCGTTGGTGAAAGTGGAGCAGACAGACTCCATCCGCCTGAGCAGCTTTCTGAGCCTTAAGAATCCCTTGTCGTGAGAACTAGACTTCCTCTGACTCTCCAAGCCTCTCCTTAGGTGAGAAAGTTGCTCTTTGCCTCACCGTGTGAGTGTTCGGGGCCACCAGACTTTTGTAATTAGTAGAAATTGCAGCCCAAGATATAGTGGCCGGAGTGGTACCCAGCACAGAGTGGAATTGCTTTGCAGGAGCCATTTCAGGGTCCCGAAGAGACAAAATAAAAAATTCCTTACATATCAAGAGAAAAGAGTTTTACACATGACACATTACATTAGGCTAAAGTTCTGTGCCTGTGTAATGTAATTTCATATAACTGAAATGTAGATTCAAGGAGACAAGATAAATGGAATTTCTAACTGTTACAGGAGAATTTATTCACATATATTTTCAGTGGGTGATTCGTACCAAGTCACTTTGATTGTAGAGTCTATCTGATGCATTTGAAGTGATACAGCTTTATTTAAAATGTCCATTTTTACAGTGTTAGGTGTTACTTTCAAAGGACTAAATGAATTTGAAACATTTTAGGTGTGACTTTAAATGCATAAGTGATTTGATCATTTATCAAAATTTAAAGGGGTCAGAGATGAAAAAAGTTTGCTTGTTTCATAAAGTGTTTTATGTTTTGTTTTTTGTTTTTGTTTTGCCATGATGAGGATTGAACCCAGTGTCTTATGCATGATAAACAATCACTCTACCACTGAGAGAAAACCCCAGCCCAAATAAGTTTTGGAAATGCTATGTAAACAGCACATCCCCATTTGCCAATGTATAGTAACGTTTTAGAAGACATAGAAATTACTATATTTATTTGATTACAAAATGTTTTTCCATTTTTTTTTTTATGGGTACCGGGGGGTCGACCTCAGGACCTCGCGTGCCCAACAGGCGCCCGTGCCGCTGAGCGATATCACCGGCCCCTTTTTCGTATGTGGGATCCGGGAGTCGAACTCGGGCCCTCGCGCTTGCAAGGCAGGCGCTTACGCCCCTGAGCCATCTCACCAGCCCAATGTTTTTCCATTTTAAACCAAATTATGATCTTTAAATACCCAGTTCAGTTCTCTCCTGAGAATACAATTCAGGGAAAGATTCTAGAAGTGCATGGGTTAACATTTTCTTATTTTAAATATTGATATATGGATGAAATTTTCTTTGGGAATTTGAGGAGAAACAAAATTCCTCTAACTCCTATCATGATTAAAAGTTCACTGAATTTTGTGAAGTAAAAGTGAAGAGACCATATAATTCAAAGTTCAACAGTAAGATTAACTTGCTCAGTAAAAGAGATTAAGAGAGGAATACTTGAGATGGGCAGCTAGGACAAAGTTCATGCGACCAATAAGTTGAGAAATAATAATTGAGATAAAAAATGATTTGGAATAAGCAAACACAAACATTAAAAATCTTATTTGAATCACAAATATATTCAAAATATATTACAAGTATATAGTTTTTATCTTAGACATATTATAAATATATAGTTTTTTCTTAGTTAGCTTATAAAATTCGTAAGCACTGAGATAAATTCTATTTACCCATTGCTTAAGTTTCCAATTAAGATACTATCTTTAACTAGTTTTCTTGTTAATATCTCAGAGGTAATTTCAGAACAATTTTTCAAATAAAGGATATATAAATCATACTTACATGATTAAATATCATGTAAATATTTATTTATCATTTAAATATTTATTTTTAAAATAGAAGTACAGAGATATGTAGATGTGGAAAATCATTAGTAAAGCAATATACAAAAAAAAGATCCAATGGAGAAAATCTTGGGAATGAAAAATGTCTAAAAAATATCTAATTTGGTTCTTGGAATTACTCAAGAGGATATACTATGTGTATTGCCAAATAACACAAAGAAAAAACAAAATAATTGCTTATAAATTTATTAGAGAATGAGAGAGATAATTAGAAATTGAAATCACTATTGCTTATAATAAAAATTTACTCAGGTTTCTTCAACAACAACATGTCATCTTCCGAGGCTTGGCTCTGGCGGACACCAGACCTCTTTCTATGGTCCCGTCATTTACCCTTCTCATCAGCTATGCGCCCAGCTTCCCTAGCGGCATTGAGTGCTACCCACAACTCTGTGGATTACTTGACTCTCCTAACTTTCAGAAAGTCACGTTCTCATAGAATTCCTTAATCCCGCATTCTGTCTCTTTTCTGTTAGTTCCAGGTTCCTTTCTCTACCCATTCTAATTATCGACATCCTCCTACTTTGTGTTCCAGTGCCCTGCCTTTTCATTATGTCTTTCTCTTTGGATCTCTTCAGCAGCCTGCCTAAGGGTTTACTAAGTCTTCACACTGTGTTAGGTTCAGTCCACAAGCATTTTGCTCACCATTTCCTTTCACAAGACATCATGCAGACGCATCGCATTGCTGATACCATGCTGTTGTACTGAATTACCAGCAAGTAGCCACTATGCTAGGCATTAGTAAGGCATTTGCTTGTCAGAGGGTAGAGAATAAATCCCATAAAAACTCAGGGAAATGTTGACAGGTACATGGCATATTAAGATATTCCTATCAGGGTGAAGTGTGAGACACATCTGGTCCTTCCTGAAGTTAAGGGAGAGAGACTGGGAGGCAGCATCCTCCTCACTTGGGGGTGATGTGCTTGCTGACTCCTTTACTCATTTACCAAGTCACCCAAAAAGCTGCTAGTTTTGAATGTGATCAAATGGGAACTTGGTATAAGGCAGAGAGACAGCATCTTGGGTCATAGTTCCGGAATAACAAATAATGCTGGAAGCGTCCATGGCAGTTAAAGATGTCTCTTGAAGCCTTTGTCAAACTCTGAACGATGGATCAGAATCTACGCTATGGATTTTTGAGCAAAGCACCCCCATCCTCTGCAGATAACTATTCTTCTTTGGATAAAGAGCTTGTGGCTTGTTACCAGGCTTCTGTAGTAATTGAATGCTTGATGATGGACCACGAAGTTACCAGGCAACCTAGCTGTGCATCATGAGTAGCACCTGTCTGACCCACCTGGCCTAAAGCTGGACATGCACAGCAACACACCGTCAGATTTGCAGCAGGCTCTGAAGCACCCATTAAGTTAACCCATAAGTGACACGAATTCCCATGGCTATACCTTCTCTTGCCACTGTCTTGCAAATTGTCTAATTCCTCTCATCTTAGCCCTGTGGCCTCATGAGGCATTTCCTATAATAAATTGAGAAAGGAATAGAAAACATGGGCTTGGTTTACAGAATTCTCTGTATGATATGCAGGCACCACCTGAAAATGGTACTTCGTTCTGTGACATCCTCGAAGTTACAGCGATACCAGGATTCCACCCAGTAAGGAGAACCCCGAGTAGTAGCTTTATGTTTTCCTCGGAGGATAACTGGCCGAAGTTATGAGTCACAGTGAGGACAGGAGTGAAAATGTCGAGCAGCTTCAGGCTGCGGGATGGACAGGTCAGTTGACCTAAGAGGATGTGGACTCTGGATAATGCAAGCAGAATTACAGAGACACTCAAGGAGGGTGTGCGGAAATGAAAAAAGGCCCAAGAGATCTGGAGGGAATTCTAACCACGTCTGCACCAAGCACGATTCTCCTTACATTATTCTTAGTGGACCATACTTTGTAGGATAATCTACTGAGAAGTACAGATGTAACCCACTGATTTAACACAGCATTGCTACCATATGCCAAGTTCCCACATCTGAGGTGTGATCCAAGAGTATGGTGGATGTTTATTTATTTTTTAACGTGGGTACTGGGAGTCGAACTCAGGACCTCGTGCACCAGCAGGCGCCCATGCCACTGAGTGATATCACCGGCCCTTTTTTTTGTATGTGGGTTCCAGGAGTCGAACTCAGGACCTCGCGCTTGCCAGGCAGGCACTTATGCTGCTGAGCTATTTCACCGGCCCTGGTGGATGTTTAAATTAAAATAATTATCTAGAGTCAGTCACTGCAAAGATCTTTGTATCTACAAAATAGAGGCCAAATCTAGGTTTAACACCCTATAATAAAAGTTTTAATGGCTCAATGTTCAGTAAAAACATAGATGGCTTCATTTCATTTTTTCCTTGGCCATTATGATAATTAAAATAAAAAACTGGATTTTTCATTAACAAAATAGGGAAAGGTATAAATATTCATACAGTCCACCTCTTGTACTTGGGTAGATATTTCAAGAAAAATGGAAGTTAATATTAAAGATAATTCACCAGTACTGTGCTTTTAATTTTTTTTCCTTGCTTGTTTAACATGCTTGTAACATACAAATCTTCCAGATTTCTCTAGCTCTCAGTCAAGCTGCTGCTCACCCATGCTTTTATTAAAACAATGACATATATATAACATTTATTAAATATGATTTATATGTAACATTTATTAAAACAAATATATATATACTTATATTTCTGACAACTCTGCAAATGTGTCTTCTGCATTGCAAAAACCTGTTTACAAATCCATACAATGTCAGATTCTGCCCTAAGCCACAGCTGCATGTTGATCCCCAAGCCTATCCTCCTTGGTGTCCTTTGGGTCAGTCAGGAGGAGCCTTCTGACCCCTGGAGAGGCGGGGTCAGTCCCCCCACCCCTCAACCTAAAGCAGCCATAAGAATAAGGGCTGCCACCTGCAGCCCTAAAGAATAAGGGATCAAAGAGGGGGTAAAAAGCAGGACAGGAGAAATAAGGTAAAAAGCAGACACGAAGAACCATATTTTAAAATTGAACTTTTGTTAAAGACTATAGTTTCATCACACAAAACCAGTGAAAGATTCTTAAGCTCCTTAAAGACAATAAGCCCTGGCCATTAATCCGTATCTGTAAACGCGCTCTTTTCACCTGTGAGTAGACCTCCCATTTTCACCTGTAAAGTAGGTCTCTGCATCACGGAAGGGCTACAGCTCAGTCACGAGATGCCTGTCCCCTGTGAATGGCCCGTTGCTCTTCCCTGGCAGAAAGGGCCATGCCTTTTATACTTAAATCAAATCTTCTCTTTCCATGGATTCACAAGTTCAACAGATTTCCACTGCAAATCCCCATAAATATACCCAGCTTGAGGTTATAAGTGTGTTTCTCTTGAAGATCTGTACTCAATTTCTGTACTTTTAAAAATCTGCCTAATAAATAAAAAATCTTTTAAAAATTTATTACACTAAAAGACACATTGTCATCAATCACTTTCAAAATATTTCCCTCTGCTGCAAACACTTCTCATCATTCTAGCTTTCTGAAGCAGTTCCAAAAGTTTCTGTTGTGTATTTACAAAATATAATCAAAAATTTGGTGAATGCTGCTGCCTAGTGCCATCCAACAGAAAGACAGGCTTGTAAAAATATGACTGTGTGTCCTCATCTACCTTATTCCCTGGATTGGACCTCTGGCTCTGTTTTGAATCGATTCAGGACATCAAGGTAAGCAGGGCAGCTCAACTAAAGACACTCACGAAAGAGGACTTCCAGAACTGCTTCAGAATGTGGGAGGCACAATAGGATAAGCATGTTCAAAACCAAGGAGGGCGTCTGAGAGGGACTAGCAGCAGTATGTCTTTTAATGTAATACAAACTTTTAATCTTAACATTCACTCCTCGAATGTGTACAACCAATTATCTCCTTGTTTTCTGTTTTATCAAGTACCATACTATTTGAATTGCTATAGGTTTAAAATGTCTGACAACATTTATGTCTGTATATAATCTTTACCCTCAAAATTGTCACTTCTGAGCGTCTGATATTTCATATGAATGCAAAGATCAGCATTTCCATTTTCATGGACAAATGCTACTAGGCTATATAATAGCAATGGCATTGGACTTGTGAAGTAATTGTCATCTTCATAACATTAAGCCTTCTTTTTCACACATTTTGCAAATTGCTTCATTTATTCAGATCTTTTTTATTTTCTTCAATAAATTGTATCATCTCTAAGAATTTTTTTATGCCTCATTAGATTGGCTTCTAAGTACTTTACAGTTACAATTCGGTTGTTCTTTGAATAGCAACATCTGTAAATAGAAGTTTTTCTTTTTTATACTCTTGTATAGAAATACTGATAATCTATATATGTCAATTTTATGTAGCAATGCTACTATACTCCTTGATTCTTCGAACAACTTATAAATTCTATAATGTCATTAGTGTAAGTAACTATTTTACTTAGCCATAAAGTAGTATGGCTTTTTCTTTTCTATCTTTAAGTCTCTTATTTTTCCTTGCTGTCTTATTTTTCTTAACATCTAAAGTTTAGCATAACCCTGTTGAGGCATAGGCACCTTCTCTCTCTGACTTTAATGAAATCACTTCTAAATTATCTTAATTTGGTAGTTTATGTGCTATAGATTATCAATAAATATACTTTTCCAAAATTTGAAATTAAGTTTTTCCTTTCTATTTCTATTTTGCTGTAGACAAATTTCACTGTGAGTGGATATTAACTATTGAATGATCGAGTATGGCATTACTTGCGTGCATCTGCAGAGATAATTGTGCAACTGTTCCTCTTAAGTAGGCCAATGTGGTCTTACATTAATGTATTTTTAAAATGTTCAATCACTATTTTTATTTTTAATAAGTCTTACTTCATAAGTTTTACATTAACTCATTTACATGAATATTTATTAATCTATTATTAGGGTTTAAGTTAGAAAATATACCACTTTTGTTTTTTGACTATATTTTTTGAAGGATAACAGAGAAAATTAGACAACTATTACTATACACCTTTCTCTGCATTTTCATAAAGAGAATCATTCATGCAGTGATCATTCTGTTTAAAAAAGAGAGCATTCCCAGAACCACGCATTAGTTGTGCCTCCACCCCACTCACTGTACATCTCAAGGGTAATAACTATGTTGATTTTTATTAATTAAATTTATTTTAACTGATATGTAAAAGATAAAATTTGTATATATTGAAGTAATGTGCATTTTTGATTCATTTGATAAGTGTATTTGTATACATTGCATACATTTAAACAGGATTAAACATATCTATGTCTTCAAACATTGATAAGCTCTTTTTGAGGAAAACGTGTAAATCCCTCTGCGATAGCTTCTTGAGATGCACAGCGCATCAGTGTGACCTGTAGTCATCCTGCTGTGTAAAAGCACAGCAGAGCTGCTCTCTCTGCTTGCCTGTACCATAACCTAGTGCCTCTGGCTCAGCATTCCTGTGTTCCCTTTTCCCTGTTTTTCCAAGGTAACCGCTATTCCACTTCCAATTTCTGCAAAATCAACTTTTACTATTTTTCACATATGAGTGAGATCACGCAACACTTTTCTATGTTTGACTTATTTCACTTAACATAATAACGTCCACATCCATCCATATTGACAGACATATTTTATTCTTATCATGGCTGAATAGCATTCCACTGTGCATGCATACCACTATGTTGATATTTTACATCCTGATTTAGCTTTACCTTATTTTCTTTAATGAATATAAAGCCATAATAAGCATTTTATTTTAAATGTGTATTCTATTTTTCATCCTTACGTTTCTGAGATTTTTCATTTTCGTACTCTGGAGATATAATTTATTCCTTCTTCTTCTTTTGTGAAAATATATGGAATGAATATACTACAATTTATAGAACCCATTCTGCTAGGAAAATATATTTGAATTATAAACAGTTTTTGACCATTACTAATAATATAAATACCACTGCTCATTTTAAAATGAGTAGTTTATTGTATACTGTTTAATATCCAATAAAACTATTCTAATTTTTAAAAATTCAGTAACATTCTGTATATGCACTTTAAAGGAATAAAAATCTATTTCGTATCTTTTTATTATCAGCAAAAAATTAGAAATGAAATACGCACTTTATAATATCAAAAGCATATAATACTTAAAATATTTTACATAAGAGTTGTAAAAGTTCTATTTGAAGAATTAAAAAAAAATTTGTGTAACTGAAAAAGATAAATGAAGTGCTCTACTAATAACAGACAAGTCTTTTTGAATTCATTGGAATCCCCATCGACATTTAGCAGGGTTTTGTTCATTTCGTCAGTTGGTTTTAGTTTTGCTGGTAGCTAAAAATGTAATTTTAGGATTTATAAAGAAACGCAATGGATATAAGAGAGGTGAAACAATATAGGAAAAGGATATATTTGCAGGACTTTCATTGCTTACAAGAATTATTGCAAAACAATAGAAATGAAGACTGCGTGACTTAGGACAGAATAGAGCCTTCCCATACCTGAAAGACCAAATTCTTTTCAAAAGCTGTGCTGTGGAAAATCAATCAGGAAGGAAAGAATTTTAACAACTAATATTGAGCAACTAAATAAATGTGGGAAAAATAATAAAGTTTAACCTGGCCTTCAAAAAGGATTATGAGTCTAAATGTAAAAACTAAGATTGTAAATCTACTATAAAATATGGTGGCGATTTTTATGGTTTTGGGATAAGCAAATACTTTTTAGAATTAATAGAAAGATCCTTGTTATTCAAAAGAGAAATTTTAGAATAACATTATCAAAATAAAAATTCTGCTTAGTGCTAAAATATTTGCAATGGATAAATATGAAACTTGACATCCTGAGATATTTACTGTACATTTGTTAATGTGACATAAAAGGGAATGTTTTATGCACACACCCATTTGCCAGCTCTGTGCACACTGTTCATTTCTGCAGATTTAAGTGTAACATTTCCCTCCACCCAGAATTTCCTTTAGTACTTTTTGTTTAGATTTGCTGCTGACAAATTATCTGTTTTTTTGTTTCTCTTAATGTTAATTTAGTTTTGAAGGATATTTTTCTGCACTGAGGTCTGTTTGGGCCCTTGAAAATGGTACCGCAGTTTCTTTTCACATGAGAAGTCAGTCAGCTGTCACTGCTTTCACTGTTCCTCTATATGAATCTGTACATCATAAAAGAAGTAGCTTTATACAGTGTTGTCATTATAATGTCTAAAATTTAGACAAACAACATTTTGGGGAAAAAAATTTAAAGAACAGTGACAGTTAATCTTGACTGTAAACTTGGCTGGGTTGACAAATGCCTAGGAGATTAATAAAGCCCCTTCCCCCCTCAGTATTTGTATGTATATGTTTGACTCAGATTTATATTTGAATTATTTTATGCCTAGTTGTAATTTTCTTTGTATTTTTCTTTCTTCAAGTTCAGAACCTTCTTGAATCTGCAGAATCAGTTTTTAAATCAAATTTGACCAAGTTTTGACCATTATTCCTTTCTGTAATTCTCCAGATTTAGTTGTATATATGTTAGTCCATTGATATTGCCCTAAAGAGGACTCTGACTATTTTTCTCTTAATTTTATTTGTCTATATTTTCTAATTGGGTGATTTCCACTGCTCTGTCATCAAGTTTAATAATATTCCTTATGCATGCTGTGTACACCTAACCAATGGCTGAATTTCTTATTTAAGATATTATACTTTTCGGTAAATCTCCATTTTATTTTTTCTCATAGTTTCAGTTTACTCGATAATATTGCCTTATACCTTTAGTCCCTAAGTCTCTCTAGTGCTATAAATCCTTAATCATATGAACCGCTACAAAGCACTTCCCTACTCATTCCAACATATGTGTCATTTCAAGATCTTTTTGTAATGTCATATTTTCTTGATTATGAATGATATTTTCATAGTTCTTTTCATGCCTTTTAATTCTGAAGCTATATTGAACTCTGTGGATGACAGTAAATCTGACATTTTTGTTTTCATTTATAGAATAATATTTTTCTGATAGGAAATAAATAGCTGATGGACTATTTAATTTTTTATGCTTTGTTATATTTTTTGTTGAGGTTAATCAATTTCAGTATGTTGTATCAGCATTGTCATTTCATTGTAGGTACTTTTTTAATTTTTTCTTTAATTTCATCTGTGACTCGTTGGTTTTTCACTAGGATGCTATTTAATTTCCATGTGTTTATGGAGTTTTGTGGTTTCTTTTGCATTGATTTTCAATTTCATTGCATTATGGTCAGATAATATGCATGGGGTAATTTCAATTCTTTTACATTTACTTAAGCATGTTCTACGGGCTAGTATGTGGTCTATTTTGGAGAACATCCCATGCTCCCCTGAGAAGAATGTGTATTCTGATGTGGGGTGGAACACTCCGTAGACATCTACTAAGTCCATTTGTTCACATGTTTGGTTCAGTTCTGATATTTCTTTGTTGATTTTTTTGTCTAGTTGATCTATCTATTTGTGAGAGTGGGGTATTATGGTCTCCCATTATAATTGTGTTAATGCTTATTTGATTTTTCATATCCATTAATATTTGTTTTATATAGTTGGGTGCACCTGTATTTGGTGCATATATATTTATGATTGTTATCTCTTCTTCTTAAGAGTTTCCCCTTAGCGAGTATGTAGTGACCTTCTTTATCTATGGGACACAATGAAAGCAGTCCTAAGAGTGAAATTAATTGTGGTGAACTCTCATGTCAGGAGAACAGAATAGCTTAAATAAACAACCTGATGTTGAACCTCGAACTTTTACAAAAAGAAGAGCAAGTCAAGCCCAAAGCTAGTACAAGGGAGGACATGATAAAGGTCAAAGCAGAAATTAATCCAGTTGAGACTAAGGAAACAATACAAAAAGATAAATGAATCAAAGAGTTTGTTCTTTGAAAGATTAAATAAAATTGGCAAACCTCTAGCCAATCTTATCAAAAAAGAAAAAAAAGGACTGAAATTCATGCAATTAGGAATGAAAGGGTGAAATCACATGAGATCCTTCGGAAATCTGGAAGATCCTCAATACCTACTTTGAGAAACTGTACTCTAATAAGATGGAAAACACGGAAGAAATGGACAGGTTCCTAGATACAGATGAATTACCAGAGTTGACTCAAGAAGATATAAAAATTCTAAATAACCCAATATCAGTCAATGAAACTGAAAATGTAATTAAAACTTATCGATAAAGAAAAGCCCAGGTCCTGATAGATTCACTGCTGAATTCTACAAGAAATTTAGAGAAGATCTAATGCCATTACTCATCGAACTCTTTAATGAAATTGAAAGGGAAGCAATAGTCCCAAAGTCATTCCTAGAATCAAGTATTCAAAGAAGGACCCAACCAAGAAAGAGAACTACAAGCCAATCTCCCTAATGAACATAGATGCAAAAATCCTCAACAAAGCTAATCAATTTCAGCTTTTATGCTTAATTGTAGAGCAGAGCCACACTTTCTTTAGGTCATGTATTTTTTGTTTGTTTGTTTTGTTTTGTTTAATGTGGGTACCGGGAGTTGACCTCAGGATCTCGTGCTTGCCAGCAGGCGCTTGTGCCGCTAAGCGATATCACTGGCCCTTTTTTCATATGTGGGTACCAGGAGTCGAACTCAGGACCTTGCGCTTGCCGGGCAGGTGCTTATGCCACTGAGCTATCTCACCAGCCCTAGGCCATGTTTTTTTTGTGTGTGTGTGTGTGGGTACCGGGAGTCAAACTCAGGACCTCGTGCTTGCCAGGCAGGCCCTTATGCCTCTGAGCCATCTCACCGGCCCTAGGCCATGGTTTTTAGGATGTGGCCTTTTTAGTTTTTCAACCCATGCTAGAAACATGTCCATCTTGGCTGGGGTTAAACTCTAATGTTGCTGAGCAATACAGCTCTTTAGAAACTAGTTCTCAAGCACACAAAAGCTATGCCTTGACCTAATGAAATTGTGTACATCATATTTGCTGCTGAGACATTTGCCAAGGTACTGAGAGGAACCAGCACAACAGTGTCTGGGGCTCGTCCTATGTACATCTCCCTTCTATTCAGATCTTAGTACTTTAAATTTAACCTCTACCAATGGCTTTAGAGGCCTGTACCTTAAACTCACTAAACTGAGTTAAGCATGTATATTCTTCCTGTCTTCAGCTACTTCTTGTTCACAAATATGCTCCACAAAGGCAGCTTGAGTCAGCATGAGCGCCCTGAGTGTTAACTTCTCTCAAGGACTCTGGTTCTGCACTGCTCGTTGTCTAGTGCCTGAGCACTGGTGCTGCCTTCATTTTTGTTTAGTTTTTAGTTGTCTATAGAAAAAGAGCAAGTCCAGTTTTATTGAATTCATCATGATCAGAAATGCAAGCCAATTTTATCTAGTTTTGTTACCAAGGTGATACTAACTTATAAGTGTTATTTAAAAAAAATTAACCTTCAATTTACTTTTAATTTTGTAACTATTATTATAGGTTGGTTCATCTAATGGTTATTATTATTTTTGTGCCACAGATTTAACCCTGGTCCTCCCACATGCTAAGCCTGTACTTTATCACTGAGCTGTATCCCCACCCTGGTTATTATTCTTTAGAGATTTTAAATTTATTTTGAAGTAATTTATGCTAATATATTGGTTAGCATTCTCTAGAGGAACAGAAACATATAATTTTTTAGGTAGGCTTACGGGATCAGAACTTGGATAGTCCACATGGCCGCCTGCACATGAAAGAGCCAGAGGATTCAGTACTTGTTCAATCCAAGATGCTAGAAGCTACAAAACAAGAGCGATCAAGGGAACAGTGCCAGTCTGAAGCTCAAAGCTAGGAGCTCCCTGGAGAGGCACCGGTAAGAGTCCATGCTGAAGGGCTAAAGATGCTGCACTCTGATGTCCACAGGTGACAACACCAGTGAAAGAAGCACCCCCTCAAGCAGAATGGAACGTTCCAAACAGGGAAACCACCTCTTTTTTCTGTTTTCTTCCAGCCAAGCTGCAAATCTATTGGATGGTGCCACTTGCCCTTGGGGGGGGGTCTTCCCTCTACAGTTAACAGCCTATGTGCCAGTCATCTCTGAAAACACCCCTTCAGACACACCCAGAAATGTGCTTTATTAATCTCCTAGGCATTTTTTAGCCCAGCCATGTTTACAATCAAGATGAACTACCATTGTTATTGAAAAAAATTTCCCAAAAATGTTCAGTTTGTCTAAATTTTAGAAATTATAACGATAGCACTGTGTAAAGCTACTTCTTCTATGGCATATAGATTCAAGACAAACCATGAACTAAGCAGTTATTGATAGACATTAATATATTTATTTTTGTGTGTGAAGAATAACATGGTAGAAAAATATGCAGAGTTGGAATTCCCAATACTGCTAGGTGGTTCTTCTCCAAAACACACACATAGGCAATGCTAGTTCCCTACAAAGTCACCTTTAAAAAGCATTGAACTACAATGTTTCACCCTGTTTTTCTTCCTAGGGGCTTGTCCCTACTTGACACAAAGATGCTGAAATCTCTCCCAGTACATTACAACTATGACATCTCAGTTGGAAAACTTGTTACATGAAAATAATATTACAACTTTGAGAAACTTTAGAATATTTTCAAATATGTTGAAAATATAATGTGAATGAGCTAATAGATTTTTTAAATATGATGTCATTTATAACTTCTCAGTCATAAATTACTGTCAAAGTTACTGGATTTATCCCCTTTGTATAGCAAACTGCTTGTAAGCAATACCAACCTTAGTATTTTTTTTCATGCAAGTTCACTTAATCTTGTATTTTTATGTGTCTTTTGTGTTTTCTGCTTTTTGTTCTTATTTCTAGTATTCTTCATAGATGTCACTGTTTTCTCCCCTATATTTTGGATGCCATGTGTTTTAGTTACTTTCACTTTGCTGGGACACAATACTGATACCCACAAGAGGAGAGACTCATTTTGGCTCACAGTTTATTCCACAGATGGCTGGCTCCAAGGCAGAAACAACATGGTGGAAGGGTCTGGGTGAAAGAAAGCTGCTCACATTTTGGCTGCTGTGGAACAGAGAGAAAACGGAGGGGAGAGAGTGAGATTCTTTCAGCTCATGCCTCTAGTGTTTTGGCTCTTCTGACCAGGCCCCAGCTCCCAATAGCACTCTCAGTGGCTAAACTCATGGGTGAAAACCCATCCATAAGAACAGTGCCTCGTGTCCTAACAACTTTCCAAAATCCCAAAGCCCCACCTGTGAGCACATGTGGTCTTTGAGGGACATTCTAAATCTAAACCACAACAACATGCAAAAGGACTGCAGACTTTCTAGTTTATCAGTTCTCCAAACCTTTGTTTGATAAGCTCACAGTTCTATTATATCTCACTTTAGAAATGTATTCCTAGCAAGGATAAGGTCTAGCAACTTTGAAGAAAGAAACTATTTTCTCATCTTCATGCATTGTACCACTGTATTATTCTGACTTTCAGCCAACTACAAAGCCTCCCTCAATATAATATTTAAAAATTATATATTGATGACTTAATTTCTTATGATAACCCTAACATTTAATTTTGAAAGTGTATATATGTAAATATATCTCAAGTATCTACCTAAATTACATATTAAAAATAAAATTAACAATATGTAAAGATGTAAAGATAGGATATGGGAAAAGTATAATGCAAAAATCTCAGCAAGAAGAAAAATATTTAAAAATCTGTCAGAGTATTTAAGATGACAATTGAAGTCAACACTCTCACAAACGTTTCAAAATAATTAAAACATTTCAATTAAAACATAAAGTTATAGACAATACCTACATTTTATTACTTGTGCCTCAAATCAGAAGAATAGAGGTCTTCCCAATTTATATGATGAGATTGAGCATAATGGAAGCTCAGTTCTAAATACAGTATGAGAAAATAAATGTACAAAGACATTAAAATTATAAAGTAAATATTAATTATTTGACTCTAGCAAGTATAATAAAAATATATTCCAACTTTAATGGAAATTTATTCTGTGTAAATTGATATTAAACATTAAAATTTTAAAAAAGCTCAGAAGGGAAAGGTGTATATTTCTTTCACATAGAAAAGAAACACAGAGATGTCCAGTAATAGAATTTGAGGAAGATATAGAAAAACATAATGTCTTGCTGCAGAGTCATGATAGCCAGGTTCAACTGTTTTACTTCAAAGGATAGGGAAAGAGGGAGCCAGGGACAGAGGGAGAAAAACGTACACACACTTACACACAGAAAAGAGAGACAGACAGATCCATTAAGGAGTGAATAATTGAACAACATGTGTGTCTGAGTTACTTTTCTCATTGCTAGACAAAATACCCAAAGTTGATGAAGCAAGGTTTATTTAGCTTATGATTTGTAGAGCTTTTAATCCTGCCTCCAAGGCAGAGTGGCACATTGCAGACATGCACCACAGAGGAGAAACTGTTCATGGCAGGCAGAAGGTAGAACAGCAAGCAAGGGACAATGTACAATACCAGCTTCTTTTGGCTCCTTTTATATTCTGTCTAGGCTACCTGGTTTAGGGTGGGTGCCAAGCCAATCAATGGGCTAATTTAGTAATCACATACCCTTAATCCCAGCATCACACACTCTAGATCCAGCCACCAGTGAAAAAGCCCCATGTATAAATGCATGAGGTTTGCGGGAGACATCTAAATACAAGCCCTAATATTCTGCCCCTGACCTCCCAAAGACTCATGCACATCCCTCTGCAGAAGGCATTTAGTCCATCTCCAAGAGTTGCCAAAGTCCTAATGGTTTCAGCATTGCTGAAAAGTCCAAGGTCTAAAGGCTCCTCTGAGATTTAAGGCAAACTTAGCTGTGAGCATCTGTACAAATGAAAAGAATATTAAACACTTCCAACATTCAATGGCACAAAGTAGACATTTCCATTCTTAAAGGTACAAATAGGGGCATAGAAAGGGATGGGGAAAAAAAGCAAGTCCAAAATCCAGCACGTTGCCTCTAGTTCTATGTCCAGCATGCTAGGCAAACTTTGGCAAAATGTGAACTCTAAAGGGCTTGTGTGGCTCTGCCTTTATGGTCCTCCCAGTGGTTGTATCTCCCATGGTTTCTCTCTTGGACTGGCTCTGCTCCTTCCTTGCAGTTTTCCTCAAATGACCCATGTTCCTGTTTTCTCCAAGCTTCTGGGGTCTCCACTGCACCTGGGCTTCACACTTATAGCTTCACACACTGTCCTGTCAGGGGAACACTGCCTGGCTTCCCTGGTTTCTTCTGAAATCTGGGTGGAAGCCTTGCTGACCCTACAATTCTTGCACTGTGTATGCACCTAAAACCAGCACTATGTGGATGATGCCAAGGTCTGCCACCACCTGGAGCAGTAGCCAGGCTTTCTTTTCTCTTGGCTGTAGGGGTGGGGGTCAAGTGCCTTGATGACTCAGCATTCTGAACATAATCCCAAGGAACAAATTCCCCAGGTCACTGCTATTCTGGAATGTGGTGCTCTGGGGCTCTGTTTTTAAAGCAGTATTTTATTTTTGCAATGTTGATGCTGAAAAGTTTGGAGTCCTGCTGTTTCCTGTGATGTCCTCAGGCCACCTTTTCAATTATTTTGTTCCTTCTCAGCAATCAAGATCTCCTTTAGTCTATCTTTGCAGTCCATAGCTCTACTAGAGCTTTTTTTGCCAAACTCACAATGTTTTGAATCATTTTGCTGGGATCTTTGCTCTTGATTCTCAACATAGATCTGACTAAAAGCCCCTGACAGTAACCATGCCACTGCCTCAACATTGCACTGTCTTGAAATTTCTTTTGCCAGATTAATTAGTCTGTCACCCTTAACCTCAGTTACAGGCAAAGTCTCTGGACCAAGAAAACTGCATTCAAACTTTCTGCCAGGGCATAACACACATCATCTGGAGTCCAACAGCCAATGCAGTCCTTCTTCCTAGCAGAAACTTCCTGAGCCTTGTCTTTACCAGCATCATTTCTTTCAGCATTCTGGTCTTCAGAACTCTAGCCAAAGTCTCCCATCAAGTACAGCCTAAGGCTTTTCAGGGCTGCTTTTTCAGCCAGCACCTCCAAACCTTTCCAAACTCTTCCCACAATCCAGGTCCAAAGGCCTCTAAACAGTAGGGTCTGGTACCATCACAGCAACAACTTTACTTCTCTGATACCAAATACTGCCTTGGTTACTTTTCTCATCTCTGAGACAAAATACCTGATACTCAATGTTAAAGAAGGAAAGAGTTACTTAACTCACAATTTGTAGAGGTTTAAATTCATAATCAGCTGCCTCTAAGGCAGGTTTGCATGACAGACAGGCGTTGCAGAGAAGAAACAGTTCATGGCAGGTAGAAGGTAGCAAAGCAAGCAACAACAACAACAGCTTCTTTCTGCCCCTTTTATATTCTATCTAGGCTATCTGGTTTAGGGAAGGTACCAAAGCAATCAGTGGACTAATTCAGTAATCCCACACCCTTAATCCCATGATCACACATTCTAGATCCAGCCACCTCTGAAAAAGTCCCACCTATGACTGTATGAGGCTTTGGGGGGACATCTAGACACAAGTCAAAACAATTTCTTTATCTCTTTTAAGGAGATGTTTTAGAAGTAACAAACAAAATTTAATTTATTTCTTTTTGTTTCTTTTATTTATTTGTTTAGTGCTGGGCATCAAACCCAGGGACTCATGAATGCTAGGCAAGCAGTATACCACTCAGACACATCCCTAACTCAACACATGAAATTTCTCCTTATATTGCCTAACAACTAGTTATATGTCTAATTGTTTGTAGAGTATTTGTTGTAAAAAGATCTGTGTCCATCTAAAATTCAGAATTACATAATATTTACCTATATTAATGATAGGAGTTAATTGGATTTATTGCACAATTGTAATCCCAGCCTTCTGGGAGGATAAGGCAGAAAGGATGTGAGTTCGAACACATCCTGGGCAACTCTGTGACTTAGCAACATCTTGTCTTAAAATAAAAAATAAAAGCTAACAAGAAGTGGGGCTGTAGATTTGTTCAAAGGACCTGAGTTCAATCCCCAGTACCACATACACACACACACACACACACACACACACACACACACACTCATACTCACCCACACAGAACCCAAAGATGGAGCTGGAGATGTAGCTCAGTGGTATAGCATTTGCACTCACAAGTTAAATCTCCTGCACAAAAAGAAAAAACAAACAAAACCCACCTCCAATCACACAACAAATTGATAATAATAATAAGAAATAATAATATAAGAGAAATGAATCTACAGATGTTTTAACATCAGAAAATCTGTCACTGCTATTTACCGTAAAGGACACAGTCCTGTGGAAGGAAATGCAGAGCACAGGTCAGAACTGCTAACCTCTACTTTTATTCTTAAAAACAGACTAGAATGCAACTTATTTAGTAGACAAAAATTATTTTTAAATTATTAATGAAACACTAATAGAGAAAGTTTAGATGACATATATAATGAATATAAATCTGTAAGAACATACAATAGGATGGTGTAATTTATCATCATGGGTCATGAAACTAATGTAATTACATTTGAGTATAACTACAGGGAGTCAGAAATTTAAAAGGCCTCATCATTAATTAATTATTTTAATAAGAAAATTATTAGGTACCACACATCCAATAGGAGTTATATGTTAGGGATACAAACATAAATATAATTGTATCTATCTTCAAAGAGCTATGCATAATTTTATTTGGAGGTTGGGGTTAAGGAAGAAAACAATCACAAGACAATATAATACACGCTAAAATTAAGGAAAGCACAAAATTCTAAGGGACAAAAATTGTAATTCTTTTAATCCAGACATGTAGAGATAAGTCAATCAAGAAATTCCTCTTGGAGATTTTGACTTGTTAGCTGAATTATGGAGAATTGTTAAGAGTTAACTAATGAAAAGGAGATGAATTTGTGTATGTTATGCAGTGAAAATTTTTCTTCAAAGGTGAAACTGCATGCTACTTTCAGCAAAATGCTAAGAAAGTAGCAAAGATTGAGAGATAGGATGAGGGAAGGAAATGGGCCAGAGTGTTATGCAAAGACTATCTCTGGTGGGCTATGTGTCATCTAAAAATGTTTATGCATGGATATATATGATTTGGCAAAATGTCATGAGATCTCAGTCTTCAAGTTCTAGAAGCTGGGCTTCCAACACTTACTAGTCAACATTCTTTCCAAGAATTATTTATTTAGCTTCTGAATTTTTTTCCACAGTTCTTTGTTGATATATAGAGGGAATGAGACAGTATGGTACTTTCCGGGTAAAATATCAGGCAAGCTGGTAGAGTTCATAGCAAATATTCCATTTGGAGAGTCAGCAGGCAGAAAATATTACTTAAGGGAGATTTACCAAAGGTGCTAATTGGGTATATTTAAATAGGTGGGAAATGGGAAGAACAACCTGACTCCCATACAGCACTGGCTGATTTTGAGAAGGGTACTGACGCAGTTTCCTCAAACTTCGGCAAACCTACAAATCCTGTGGTGTCACACTCCTGTAGCTGTCCAGCGAGGTGCTTTAACTCCAACTCAGGCAGTATCACTCCTCTGCTTCTGATTTATATTCTAGCTTTGTTACAGGTTTCCTACTGGGAGTACTAAATTGTTGGGAGTTTCCTTCATGCCTGCCTTTCAATATTAACCTTTAGGCTATCAAATTGCCTAAATTAAGTACCAGAAAATACCCTTAGGTTATCAAACTGCCTAAATTATGGACCATGAAATATAAATAAACAATCAGGCTTCAAACATGATTGCACCCGTTGTGAGGCATGTGGAGGGAGTCAGCACTAGCATGCTTTATAAGTTGCTGAGAATATTGCATAGGATTCCTCACTCATGCCTCATTCTGCTATATGAGAAGTAAAAGCTTCTTGCCCCTTAGTGTATCTTCTAAATCCAGAATGAGGGTAGAAAATGCTTTTTGATATTAACTGGTATGATGGGTGGGCCTGTGACTATAGCTGTAGCTGAACTGCACTGACTTTTCTTTTCTTTTCTTTTCTTTTCTTTTCTTTTCTTTCTTTCCTTTCTTTTTGTTTGCCGTACTGGGGTTTGAACATAGGGCCCTCACACTGAGCTACATCCCTAATCCTTCTAAAATATATATTTTAGTTTAAGACATTAATTCATTAAGTTCCCCCTGCTGGACTCAAACTTGCAATCCTCCTGCCTCACCTTTCCAGCATCATGAATTACAGGCATGTGTCACTATGCCCTAGTCTGACTTGTACTTTATTGTGAAAGTCCTTGTTGTGGGCCCAATGGTGCCTATGTCCACCCACTTCCCACCAAAATGTACACTGAAGCACTACCTCCAGTGTGATTGTGTTTGGAGACAGAGCCTTTGGGGCAGTAACTGAGGACAGATGAGGTGAAAAGAAAGAGAAGAGTCACCAGGAACAACTCCCACAGCACTTTGCCACAGGGTTTTGTTATGGAAGCAAAATTAGGAGAATGTAGAACGCTTTGTTGAGGGCCTGAGAAGATTTGAAGAAAATCTTTTTGAATGCTTCTGCAGAGACACGGAAGGTACCCTACATAAAAAGAATTACATGAGTTTATTTGGTCATTACAGTTGACAGCTCTAAGCTGGCCTCCAAAAACATCACAGCACAATACTCACAACCTCCTATAACCCTCAAGCCCTTGAGAGTGGGCTGAACCTAGTTTCCCTCTAGTGAAAAGAAGGTGTCAGAAGTGGAAAGAAGACATGTTTCCCTTACGTTGTCATGTTTAGCAAACCAAAAGTCACAATATCTAGTTAAATTTAAATTTCAGGTGGCATTTTTTGAAGTAGTAGCATGTCCCTCATAATATTTAGAAGATAACATATGCTAAAAGTATTTATCAGAAAATTAAATTTAACTAGGCATCTTGTATTTTATCTGGCCAATCTGCACCACATTGGAATCACCAGAAAGTGAAAGAGATCATGGTGTAATGGCAAACTTATAAAAAGTTCATAGCAGAAATTAGAAATCAATTAGTAGCCTCCGCCTAAGCCCCTGCTGCCTGTGACGTAGTTAGACTCAGCTCGCCTTGACCACCACGCCAGCTATAACTCAGAGACAGTTTGACTCAGCCTTATCTGACTGAATCCAGCTGCATTGCCTGTACTTTCCAGCCTATAAACATATTCTGTTTTGCTTGCCTATTTCAGGAACTTTCCACCTAGGACAGAATAACCCAGTGAAGGATATGCTTACCTGATTTCACCCATCCACTTGGACAGCCCCCTTCCTAACAAAGCCTGCCCAGAACAAATCTGCCTGACAAGATATGCCTTAGCCTGTGTAACCAATCATGTAATAACCTTCAATCAGCTTTGTATTTCTGGATTGCAAAAAAGGTATTTAAGCTGAACTCTAAGCTGACTCTGCAGTGATGATTTGAGACCTGGTTTCCATCAGCCCACTAGCATTAAAATAGAAATTGCCTTCCAACTCCTTAGGTGCAAAGAGTCTTCCATTTGTTTTGATATCAGATTTCTGCAACAATGGAATGCTACTTCCAAAATTGTGTTATAAAAGACTGCAGCTTTCATCTTGGCCTGGGTGTATTTTCTTACTTATTTGCTTGAGGAAATCCATCTCCCTCTGGAGAGGCTATTTCAATAAGGAACAGAATTCCCTCGAAGTCTGCCTTTGATCAACAGACACCTCAAAGTTAAGATGTGATCACAGTCCCATGAGTGAGCTTGAAAATTGATACCCTTCCCTGGAGCCTTCAGGGGACTGTCACCCTGGCTGACACCTTGATTACAATCTTCTTGAGCCAGAGAAGCCCTGGAATTCTGTTCAGATTCTTCACCCACAGAAAACATGAAATAATACATATTCATTGTTCTATACCCATGTGCTTAGGGTTATGCTTTATGTAGCAGTAGATAACAAGTCCAGTCATTGAGTACTCCCCAAGCTAGTCAGCTGTTTTCTTTCCTGGAAGCTGTGGGAGGCTCTGAGGTGGCCACATGTGCATACTTACCATGATACTTGAGTATGCCGAGCCTCTGCCAGGCCATCACTCTGTGGTCCAGTCCCGCTCCTTTTACGTGGTCCTAAAAATTGAGTATGGTTTAATGTATGTCCTGATAATCACCTCACATATGAACTTTACTCTGTGTTTGTGGCTGACCCTATAGTGTCTTTCATGTATTTTATTTTATTTTTTGTGGGTACCAGGGGTCGAAATCAGGACCTTGCGTGCCAGCAGGCGCCCATGCTGCTGAGCGATATCATCGGCCCTTTTTGCATATGTGAGTCCCGGGAGTCTAACTCAGGACCTCGCGCTTGCCAGGCAGGAGCTTATGCTGCTGAGCCATCTCACCGGCCCTTTCATGTATTTTAAATGGTCTTATTGCATTTAATCTACACTTCAGTTTCGCAGTTTTACTTAGCTCTTTCACAATTTCCAAATGTTTGGCCAAGCACTATGACTGGCATGCCGTAGGTACCACCAAAGATTTGATAAGTGGGAAGGGTTGGAGTAAACACTAAAGAAATCCACTTTGGCTTGTTATGTGTTGCAAAACCTGGCTAAAACAAAACAAAACAAAACAAAAATGAAACTCAAAACATAAAATATATTTCATTAATTAGAAAACGTTCTGGGATTATGGGTTCAGGAACTCTTTAAAGCAAGAACATTGGATGGAGAAGAAGAATATAAGAAGGGATGATAAATGACACTCCACTGTTTGCAAGAAAGCTGGACTCTGAGTATCAAGGATGCCTGCATTGTAGTGGAGATGTGGCCTTGACCAAATTATTTAAATTGTCTCTACCCAAGTTTCTCCACCCATAAAATTGAATGAAAAAGGAAAATACATATTAAGTGCTTAGAACAGTACATAGAGTTGGCTAAATAATTATTCCTATTTAAGAAATATTCCTACAAAATTGTAGTTTTCTTATAAAGAATGCTATAAGGATGAACTGTTAGAAAGTAAACCAGTGAAATAAGCTGTGTTACCAAGCACTTGCTCTACATGGAGAACATGCTACTAATCTCATATGCATTAACTCAGTCCTTTTTTACACTTTATGAAGGGAGGGACACATAGGTGATTTGGCGGACAGATAATAAAATGAAGATGCTCATCAAATTATGATAAGATTATGTCTCATTAAACCCATTGCAAATTGAAGATTTCATGAGTAAAACTGTATTTAGTACACATTGTCTACGGAGCATCACAGTATACCCTAGGAATACGTGTTTAGGACCTTGACATTAGCCTTGTGAGAGAATATCTCAGTACATAATGTTATTCTAGAATAATAACGAAATTCAAATTTGGAGTAGTTTCTGTTAAATGTGTTCTGTTTTTCATCATCATAAAGCAAAAAATAAAAACTGTAAATCTTAAGATGAACCATAATTAAGTCAGGATCATCTGTAATTTGTTCAAAGTCACAGCACAAGATGTTGAAGCTAAAACTTGACCCCATGTGAATATTCAGAGCCTGTACTGTGAACTCCTCCTGTGCTGCCCTTTTCCTCAAGAGTTGCCAGTTTCTAATCCAGAGAGTGAGGCCAGCATTAGCTCATGAGATACAAAGCTGAGGTAGGTATTCTTTTTTTTTTTTTTTTTTTTTTTTGTTATGTGGGTACCGGGAACTGAGCTCAGGACCTTGCACTTGTCAGGCAGGCGCTTGTGCCACTGAGCTATATCACAGGCCCAAGGTAGGTATTCTTTAGAACCATTACTACAGCTCCTTAATTTACTGTACATAGTTAAGTTCCTGTTCTTCATTCATTAATTTCCATAATTACCATATAAATATATAATATATATATTTTTATACAAAATATATTTATATATAACATTATCAGGAATGTTCTGTGAAAGAAAAAGCAACTTTTTGCACTTTGAATTTATACTTTTTATACCCTAAAGTGAAAGCCAATGCATTTTAATGACATAGTTTATCTTTTGGATAAAGGCTTGAAAATGAGGTACAAGTCTGTTGCATCTATTAAATATTATTGTTCACAAAATAGCATAGTGTTAATATGACATCAACTGAATTGTTCCTTATTCTGAAAGGAAGGATAGACTTATTTTATGGGAAGAATGACCCAAAGAAGGTATAGGGCCTCACTTCATCAAATCAGTAGATTCAGGACCAGGTTAAAAGCAGGGCTGCTAGAATCAGTCACTGCCCTCAAACACCTACACTCTGGAGGGCTTCTTGACAGCTAACAAGGAGTTAGTTTGAACATCTGGGGTCCATTTGTCTGCAGGTGAAGGGTTTGAGGTCCCTGTACTCTCAAGACAAATCGATAAACTGGCACAATTGTGTCATGAACAAAGAGGTTGAAGACCCTTAAATACATTGAGCATCTATTATGTGTGAGGCAGAGGGTTAGGCCGTGAGGACACAGAAATAGATGCACCTCAGATACTTGATAAGTTCCACAGCGAAGCACGTAATTACCATTTCATAAGTGTGATAAATGGTGAAATGTACAAGGTGCCAGGGAACAGACAGGATGTAGCACCTCATGGGACATTACAGAGTGGGTAATACTTGAGTCTATTTTTATGGGGGGGGTGTCTGTCTGTTGTACGAGACTGAAGAGAGCATTCCCACCAAAGTGCTCAATTTGTGGAAAGGTATTAACATAGAAAAGAGCATGGCACATCGGGGAATGTGCAAGTGCTGCTATATTGCTGGAGTGGGAATACAAAGCAACCATTCTGTAGAAGAAGGAGGAGCAAGTAGATGAGGGCCAGTTCACAAAGGGCATCGGTCTGTGCACATGAAACTACATGTTATACTACAGATAATTCGAAGTCAATTAAAAATTCTTCCCAGGAAATACATCATCTCAAACAGATTTTTAAAAATCTTCATAGGCACAGATATGGAAAACTTCTTTTAGAAATATCCACTGAGGCTAAGCATGTAGGACCAGGAGGAGTGGGAGGAAAGGAAGGCATTACTATAGTCCAGTGGGAGATGATACAAACCCAGCTAAGACAGTGTCATGGGAACTGCAAGGCTGGGATGAATTACAGAATATTTGAGTCATAGCGAAGGCAGAGTAACTTTAATGATCAGTCAGTTGATGAGTGTGAGGAACGGAAAATAATATTTATCCCAGATTTCTGGCTTAAATGACATGAGAATGGAAGTGTAAAATCCCATGTGCTTAGAAATAAAATAGTAATTACATTCGTCTTCTATGAACATAATCTGTGTGTGTTAATTTATCAAAATTAGGGTGGTTTCTCACAGAAAAGGTGTTCAAAAATGGCCCAAGACTATTGCTGCAGATAGAGATGGGTAGAATTAATTAAGATAGGTAGAAAGGAGGCAGGGGAGATCATAATTTTAAAAATCATACTTTTTAGGAAACCGCAGCTTCCGGACACACTCAAAGTAACCCATGGCTATAATTCCTCACGTTCAGGAAACTCGGTCTCAAACTTTCTGAGTCTGAAAGAGACAATAAGCCTGTAAACTAGGCCCTTGCTTTCCCTCTGTGAATTGAACTTGCATTTTTTCTCCGATTCTACAGATTTACAAAGTCCACGGATGTTCAACTAAAGATAAAAGCACTAAATGGGCACTGTATCTTAAACTGTGGGCACATGGTTTGCACTGTAATCTAACCTAGTGTTAATCTGATGGACGCTATGACACACTTAAATCATCTGTCTTGAAGACACTCAAGACCACATACACATGCCCTCAAGTGACAGACTGTAATAAGCCTCTCAAGAGGGTTCACACTCTATTGTCCCTGAGTGTGTACTTCTTCAACTCTGCCTAATAACATCTTTCCATGCTTCTTTCAGATATGCCCTGAAGTGCTTCTCCATGCCAAGCCAACAACCTGCTCCATAGGGAGAGGCAAGTTGAAGTCTTTATCTCCTTTTTGCTGGGACCTCCTTAGATCCTCCCCAGTGACAGATCCAAGGATCCTTCAGAAATGTGGGTCTTTTCTGGGTGTTGCTTCAATTTAAGAGGTTACCTTATAGGTCAGAATTGGAGCAGGAATTCAAATACATTGCATTCTGGGACAATGCCAGGAATGTGAAGTATCGAACAAATGGGCTTGTACTGCAGCCCCTCCCCAAAGAGCCTTCTGAAAATCCCTGCCACTGTGCTAGTTATGTACCTCACTTATCAAACTCTAATCACAGGGCCTTACCAAAGTGCAGGCTATACTCACACTGGAGCCTTTATTTTTGGTAGTAATACTCCCAGTATCCTGTTTCTAAGGAAGACAAGGAGGATACAAGGGTAACTATTGATCTCAATGACAAAGGGAATTTAAATTTGGGAGAAAAATGATGTTATCTAGCTCTATAAACCTTGCAAAGCCTACACGAATGGCATATGTAGAAAAGGGCCTCAGGAACTATTAAATTGGCTAGAAACATTTTCAGCTTATGAATTTCTGCTTCCGCATCCTTGGATCTTCACTGTTTCGTAAATTCTACCACATATATCAACTAGGATAACATAGTTTGGGAAGACTAGGGAATTTTATATTTGCTTATTTGTGTCCCAAGAGTAGAATTTGATTCAGATTTTTTATGTGTTTGGCGGCATATAGCTGGAACTTTCCAGATGGGGGTAGGATCAGGAACAGGGCTACTTTATACTGTTTGTATTTGAAATACATTTCTTTCTACCATTACTGCACACACACAGAACCCAAATAGTACCTGTTTATTGCTATACTGTACTAAATCTCTTCTTTTTCCTTTGCCATAAATGCTGTTCTTTGTTTACATTGCTATCTTCTTTCTCCTGTTTGTTCTTTTTTCCCGCTTACAGCATAAATGCATATTTTTCATAGAGAAGGAACCATTATAAAGTTTTGGGCACAACATACTATTGTTGTATTTTTATGATAGAAGTCCTCATTCAGGGCCGGTGAGATAGCGGCGTAAGCGCCTGCCTGGCAAGCGCGAGGTCCTGAGTTCGACTCCCAGAACCCACATATGTAAAAAGGGCTGGTGATATCGCTCAGTGGCACGGGTGCCTGCTGGCTTGCAAGGTCCTGAGTTCAACCCCTGGTACCCACAAAAAAAAAAAAGGCCTTATTCCCCAAAATGTACAGACATTTTTCTGTATGACATGCTGAGTGCTTGGCAATCCTAAGCAAGCAGCTGTATGGTTCACCTGTTAGTACATCTTGCTGTAAAATATGGCCCAAGACTCACCAAGAATGAAGGGGTTACCCTGACATGCTCTCAGCCTGTAGCTATTATGAGTTAACACAGCAACCATGCTAAGCTCAGTTTCCAGCAAGGTGCAAGTGTGAGGAGCTGGTGTCCATGGGGGACATTCTCTGAAACTCTGTGGTTCTCTGTCTTCCTGGTGGATGACAGGATTGCACATCTGATCCCTGGGAAAGGATGAATCTGTGTGACCACTGGGCCCTGGAGTTTGAGTACATGTGACACATATCACTCATTTGCTGGTACCAGACTCTACATACAACTCCCCTTTAGTCACCAGGTTCTGGGGTTCACTGGACTCTTTCTAAGGATTCTATCCAGGTTCTTGGTGTCCTGCACAAAGAATTGGACAAAAACACAAAATAGGTAGTGAGGTTTTATATTTATTAAATGTGGAAAAGATGTACATTCTGCAGGGTGAGAGCGGGACACTGAAAGAGCAAGTGCACAGTGGCCACGAGGTTAACGGTGGATGTCTTTTGTAACTCCTGTTCTTCAGGTTGACATCAGAGTAGACCATCTGTCAAAAGACTGCTTGATTTTGCACCAGAATAATTAAAGATAGCAGTTCCTGATTGGTCCCAGGTGTAGGGCAGGGAAGCTGTTTTTTATGCATGTGTCCTGGATCTCAGTGATTAACAGGTCACATCCACTTGCCCAGCCATTTGGCTATGCTCTAGTCTCCTGTTTCATTTCCCCCAAGAGACATAAAGCCCCATAATTCTTTATAGGATGCTGAGGGAGTAAAGGTCTCTGTCTTTATATCGCTACTTCCAGCTGAAAGGGGTGGGTCCTGTCTGCTGGGCATTATGTATTTCCAAATAACTTGGGATACCGTGGCTCACTGGTGGGGTTGGAAAAAGAAAGACATACCCATCAGAAGACGATGTGAAAGGGGTGTATGTTTATGTGTGGGGAACTGTTGAGCTGCCCCTTCCATGGGAGAAAGCTTGGTGAATTTTTCAGGAGAATCATGGATGGTAATCTGCATCACTTTCTGAAGCCTCGATAAACTTTACTATTGGGTTGAGAATGCATAACCCAAAGATGAGAAGGGGCAGGTCAGAATATTTATTGGTTTGTCTTAAAAGGTGAACTATGACAGACTCAGCAATTAGAGACATTACTTTTCCATGTCATTATTTTTAAGAAGTTTTCTAAGTTGTATTTCCATGATTCCTGTGGAAGAGAAAATGTGGCAAACATGGATATTAGATAAACTACCGAGATCCTGAGAGCAACAGCCCCAGAAAGATAACCCACATTATGAATCTAATTAAACGTAGGAGTCCCAATTCTATTTAGGATTTTTATCATGAATGGATGTTGGTTCTTACCAAATAATTTTTCTGCTTCTATTGGGATGATCATGTGGTTTTTGTCCTTGCTTCTGTTAATGTGGTTTATTTTATTTATTGATTTGTGTATGTTGAACCATTTCTGCATCTCTAACCTGGAATGAATTTTATTTGGTCATGGTGTATAATCTTTTTGATGATTTGCTGCATTCTATTTGCTGTATCTTATTGAGGAGCTTTGCATCTACGTTCATTGAAGAGATTAGCCGGTAGTTCTCTTTTTGGTTGGGTCTTATTCTGTGTCTGGTATCAGGGTAACACTTGCTGCCAGGAATGACTGGGAATGCTGGTTTCATTTTTATTTCATTAGAGAGTTTGAGGAGTATTGGCATTAGATCTTCTCTATTTCAATGTGATAAAAGCCATCAATAACAAACCAACAGGCAACATCATGCCAAATGGAGAAAAACTGAAAGCTTTCACTCTGAAATCAGGAACAAGACAAGGATGCTCACCATCACCACTCTCGTTCAATATAGTTCTGGAAACATTAGCCAGAGCAATTAGATAAGAGAAAGAAATAAAAAGGATGTGAATAGGAAAGGAAGAAGGTAAATTGCCATTATCTGTGGATGATATGATACTCTACATGGAAGACCCCAAAAACTCCACCAAAAAACTCTTAGAATTAATAAATTCAGTCACACAGCAGGATAAAAAGTCAATACTCAAAAATCAATAGCATTCCTGTGTACTAACAATAAGGTCACCAAGAGAGAAATTAGGCAGACAATACATTTCACCATAGCAACAAAAAAATAAAATACTTGGGAATTAACCTAACCAAGGAAGTGAAAGACCTCTACAATGAAAACTATACTACCCTGAAAAAGGAGATTGAAGATGATATCAGAAAATGGAAAGATATCCCATGTTCCTTGATAGACAACACCAATATAGTGAAAATGGCCATACTTTCAAAACTGTTATATAGATTTAATAGAATCTCAATCAAAATACTAATAGCATTCCTCACAAATCCAGAGCAAACAATCCTATAATTCTTATGAAGTCAGAAGAGACCTAGAATAGCAAACGCACCTCTGGACAACAAGGGCAAGGCAGGGGGCATCATAATCTTGGACTTCAAGTTATACTACAAAGCTACAGGGATAAAACAAGAATGATACTGGAGAAAAAAAAACAGGCTTGTGGATCAACAGAACAGAGTAGAAGATGTGGAAACAACTTCAGGAACAACACTAGCTACCTTATTTTTGACAAAGGGGCCCAATACCTTCTCTGGAGGAAAGACAGCCCCTTTAACAAATGGTGCTGGGAAAAGTGGCTTTCCACATACTGAAAATTGAATCTAGCCTCATATCTCTCGTCATGCATTAAACTAAAATCAAAATGGATCAAATATTTTAATATTAAAATGGAATCACTTAATCTACTGTAAAATGGAATAGATCAGACTCTGTAAGACATAGGTTTAAGCAAATACTTTATGAAAAATATCAGTTGTTCAGGCAATATTACAAAGAACCAACAGGTGGACTCACACAAAGGAACCCACCAACAGATTGAAGGAAAACCTAAAGAATGGAAAAAAAATTTTTCCAGCTACTTCTCAGAGGACTAATAACTATAATATATAAAGAACTCAAAAAATTAGACCCCTCAAATTTAAGGAGGCAATCAAAAAATGTGCATCTGAAATAAACAAACACCTGTCAGATGAAGAATTACAAATTGACAATACATACATGAAATGCTAAATATCATGGGTCATTCAAGAAATGCAATGAGGAACCTCAAGATGGCGGATGAGTAAGAAGCAGGCAGCGAAACTCTCTCTAAAAGTTACCATTGGAACACGGGAATATAGCGACCCGGAAAGCGCAGGAGGGGGGGAGATGCCTCCCCGAAACCCAGAAAAGTTCTGAAGCGCAATCTGGGACCCCCGGCACCAGTGACGGGTGACTTCCAACAAAGAAGTAGGAAAGAAGGAGCAGACCGCACGCGCGCACCTTCTACTATCCCGGGAGTTGCAGCGCCGCGGAGGCTCAATTCTATGGACACACGGTGGCAGCTGGCACCCAGGGAGCCCCCACGGAGGATCCTGAGACAGCGGCGGGGCAGGGGAGTGGCGGAGAATGGCGCTGACCGGCGGTGAGTGTCTCTCAGCCACAGCTGTCCCGTGCCAGAGAGCGACTGGCCCGGCGCCATTGTGGGGGGCGTGGCGAAAAACCAGAGCAGTGGGAACCAGTGCAGGGAACCCGCGCTCCGGACAGTGCGCTGAGCCTCTCAGGCCCAGGGATCGTGAAAGGGCGCTGAGAGCGGAGGCGAGCTAGACTGGTCTCTGCCTGAAAGTACCCACCTCTGCTCACCGCCTGCCAGAGGGCGCTCCTGGCTTACTGGGACGGACCTGCACAGAACAGGACTCTGTCACCACAAGGTACCTGCCTACAACAGAGTCAACACCTGGAACTGATTCATTTATTTTATTTTATTTTATTTTATTTTTATTTTTATTTTTATTTTTTTATTTTTTTATCACTGATTTGTTTTTTGTTCTGGCGAAGGGTTTTTTTGTTTTTGTTTTGTTTTGTTTTGTTTTTTGGTGGGGTTTTATTTTTGATCTGTCTGTTTTATTGTTTTTATCTTCGTTTTTGTTTCTGTATGTGTATTTGCTCTTTCCTTCATTATTCTCTCTGTTTTTTTATATGAGTGTAAACAGCGCCTCTAACTTCTTTGTGATTGTGGTTATGATCTGTTCTTCCTTTTATCCCTTCCTTCTCTTTCTACCACCTGTCCTCTGCACTAGTGTCCCAATTTTAGTGGGATCCCTTTTGGTCCTCTAACCTTACATCTAATTCCTTCCTCTTCTCCCAATACTCTATTTCCTCCTTAACTCATTTTAAATTTAAACTCCTCAGGGAAAAATTGACATACATAGGACTTGTATACTGCACATAATTTTTCTGGTGTGTTTTAGATTTTGTTATATAACTGCAACTCTATACAGCTAAAAGTGGTAAATAACTGGTTAGCTCAGTCTGTCATTTTCTAGGCTGTGTTTGATGCTTTAGTTAACATTATAGCCAAATGTGAAATAATTGTTCTAAACATCTTTCCTTCCTGATATTTCATGATTGAGATTGACTAAGGGACACAGAAAATACAGTGGCACAGTACCAAAGAATCAAGGACTGGGCCAAACAGGTAGCAACTTCGCATACCCAACGAATTGAAGAGGTAGGATCTGGCAGAAAGCTCAAAACCTAAAAGCAAGCTCCACTTGGAAGATACTGCAGAGAAGTACTCATCTTCTAAAGATCTTAAACACTAGCAATAAAGTAACCTACTATAGGTAATTTGCAAACATCACCCCAGGAATTAAAGAAAGAAAAAATGAGACGACACTTAAACAAGATGCAACCCCACACATCCAATTCACCAAAGGCAAACCTAGGGAGCAACGAGGTGGGACAATCCAAAAGCCACCCACCTGGCCTATCTGAAGTGGTAACAACAAAGCAACTGAATGAGGTTCTGGAAAAAATTAAAACAGAAATAATCTCACAGATAACTGCAGAGATAATGTCTACAATGAAGACCATGCTTAAGGACACTATAGCTGATACAGACAAAAAAATAGATGAACTTAAGAAAACTATAGAAACTATGAATGCTCAGCATAGGAAAGAAATGGAATCCATAAGGCAGATTCAAGCAGATATCCAAGAGATAAAAAATTCCATTGAAAGTATTTGTAGCAGAATAAGCCAATGCGAGGACAGGATCTCAGATATAGAAGACAGGCTTGCAATTAGTGATCATGAAATGGAACAATTCTTAAAAATAGCAAGGGACCATGAAAAATCAATTCAGCAGCTGCTAGATGACTCAAAGATAAACAATTTAAGAATAATTGGAATAAATGAAAAAGCAGGAGATAGCATCAACGACATTAAAACCTTGTTCAAAGACATAATCAGGGAAAACTTTCCTGGAAGAGAAAAGGAATTTGACACCCCTATAAGTGAAGCTTTTAGAACACCAACTAGACATGATCAAAAAAAAAACTTCAGCCAGACATATTATAGTCAAGATCCCAGAAATTCAACAGAAGGGCAGAATCTTAAAAGCTGTTAGGGAGAAGAGACAAATCACCTATGAAGGAAAACCCATCAGAATCACAGCTGACTTTTCAGCACAAACCCTCAATTCAAGAAGAGCTTGGAATGATGTATTGCAAGCTCTAAAGGAAAATAATTTTCAGCCCAGATTGATGTACCCTGCAAAACTATCTTTCAAAATTGATGGAGAAATAAAATACTTTCATGACAAAGAACATCTGAGAAAATTTATGACCACCAAACCAGCACTCCAAAACGTTCTGAAGGACATTCTAGAAAGAGATAGGAACCCCAACAGAAGGAATCCACCAGGCAGGGCAAATAATTAAATAGCCGGAAAGCGGAAAAACAAAGAGTGGGAACCAACAACAGGAAAATATCATGACAAGTCAATACATATCAGTTTTAACCATCAATGTTAACGGTCTCAATTCACCAATCAAAAGGCACAGACTGGCGAAATGGATCAAGAAGCAAGATCCAACAATATGCTGTATACAAGAAACACATTTAATTCAGAAAGAAATTCATAGACTGAAAGTCAAAGGATGGAAAACAATACTCCATGCCACAGGAACCCAGAAAAAAGCAGGGGTAGCTATTCTTTTTGCAGACAAAGTGAACTTCAAGCCAAGAAGGATTCAGAGAGATAAAGATGGTCATTACATCCTTGTAAAGGGAACAATCCAAGAGGAAGAGATAACGATCATAAATATATATGTGTCAAATACCAATGCACCCAGCTATATAAAACAAGTACTAAAGGACATGAAAAATCAAATAAGCACTAATACAATTATATTGGGAGATCTCAATACTCCACTGTCACAAAAAGATAGATCAACTGGACAGAAAATCAATAATGAAATAGTAGAACTGAACCAAACTTTTGAACAAATGGACTTAGTAGATGTCTACAGAGTGTTCCATCCCACAACATCAGAATACACATTTTTCTCAGCTGCACATGGGACGTTCTCCAAAATAGACCACATACTAGCTCATAAAACCTGCTTAAGTAAATGCAAAGGAATTGAAATTATCCCATGCATATTATCAGACCATAGTGCAATGAAACTGGAAATCAATGGCAAAAGAAATTACAAAAACTCCCTAAACACATGGAAATTAAACAGCATCCTCCTGAACAACCAATGGGTCACAGATGAAATTAAAGAAGAAATTAGTCATTTTCTACAACTGAATGATAATGACAGTACAACATACCGGAATTTATGGGATACAATGAAAGCAGTCCTAAGAGGGAAATTTATAGCATTAAATACTTATATCAGGAAAATAGAGCAAGCGCAAATGAACAACTTAAGGGTGAACCTCGAGCTTCTAGAAAAAGAAGAGCAGGTTAAGCCAAAAGCCTGTACAAGGGAGGAAATTATAAAGATCAGAGCAGAAATTAACGTATTGGAGAATAAAAAAACAATACAAAGAATCAATGAAGCAAAAAGTTGGTTCTTTGAAAGAATAAATAAGATTGACAAACCCTTATCCAACCTTATTAAAAAAAGAAAAGACTCAAATCCATGCAATTGAAAATGAAAAGGGTGATATCACGATGGACCCTGCAGAAATCCAGAAGATCATCTATACCTATTTTGAAAATTTATATTCTACTAAGATGGAAAATGCAGAAGAAATGGACAGATTCCTAGATTCGTATGAATTACCAAAGCTAAATCAAGAAGATTTAAAAATCCTAAATAAACCAATATCAACCAATGAAATTGAAGATGTAATTAAAAACCTCCCAACAAAGAAAAGTCCAGGCCCTGATGGATTCACTGCCGAATTCTACAAGAAATTTAGAGAAGACCTAACGCCCCTACTTCTCAAACTTTTCAATGAAATTGAAAGGGAAGCAATACTCCCAAATTCATTCCTGGAAGCAAGCATTACCCTGATACCAAAACCAGAGAAGGACCCAACTAAGAAAGAGAACTACAGGCCAATCTCCCTAATGAACATAGATGCAAAAATCCTTAATAAGATACTGGCAAACAGAATCCAACAAATCATCAAGAAGATTATACACCATGACCAAGTTGGATTCATCCCAGGGATGCAGGGATGGTTCAACATACGTAAATCAATAAATGTAATACAGCATATTAACAGAACCAAAGACAAAAATCACATGATCATCTCAATAGATGCAGAAAAAGCTTTTGACAAAGTCCAGCACCTTTTCATGATAAAAACCCTACAGAAAATTGGAATAGAGGGTCTTTATCTCAATCTGGTAAAAGCTATCTATGACAAACCAACAGCCAATATTATACTAAATGGCCAAAAACTGAAAGCCTTCCCTCTAAAATCAGGAACAAGACAAGGATGTCCACTGTCCCCACTCTTATTCAACATAGTTCTGGAAACTTTAGCCAGAGCGATTAGACAAGAGAAAGAAATAAAAGGAATAATGATTGGAAAGGAAGAAGTTAAATTATCATTATTTGCAGATGACATGATACTCTACACAGAAGACCCCAAAAACTCCACTAAAAAACTGCTAGATTTAATAAGCAAATTCAGTAGTGTAGCTGGATACAAAGTCAATACTCAAAAGTCAATAGCCTTCCTGTACACAAATAACAAACTTACTGAAAGAGAAATTAGGGAAACAATACCTTTCACAATAACATCCAAAAAAATGAAATACCTAGGAATCAACCTCACGAAGGATGTAAAAGACCTCTATACTGAAAACTACAGTACTCTGAAAAAGGAGATTGAAGAGGATATCAGAAAATGGAAAGATATCCCTTGCTCCTGGATAGGAAGAACCAATATAGTGAAAATGGCCATACTTCCAAAATTGTTATACAGATTTAATGCAATTCCAATCAAAATTCCAACAGCATATCTCACAGAATTAGAGAAAACAATCCTAAAATTCATTTGGAATCAGAAGAGACCTAGAATAGCAAAGGCAATTCTGGGCAACAAAGGCAAGGCAGGGGGCATCACTATCCCCGACTTGAAATTATACTATACAGCTACTGTGATAAAAACAGTGTGGTACTGGCAAAAAAACAGACCTGAAGATCAATGGAACAGATTAGAAGATGCTGAAACAACCCCAGACATACTAAGCCACCTTATCTTTGACAAAGGTGCCAAACACATTCGCTGGAAGAAAGATAGCCTCTTTAATAAATGGTGCTGGAAAAACTGGCTCTACACATGCCGAAGATTAAAACTAGACCCATATCTTTCACCATGCACTAAACTAAATTCAAAATGGATCAGAGATCTAAATATTAAAACAGAAACATTAAATCTGCTGGAAGGTAGGATAGGTAAAACCCTTGGAGACATTGGTGTAGGCAAAGACTTTATGAATAAAAACTCAACCGCACGGGAACTATCCCAAAGAATCAATAACTGGGATCTCATCTTATTAAAAAGCTTTTGCACAGCAAGAGAAACCACCAACAGAGTGAAGAGACAACCCACAATGTGGGAAAAAATGTTTGCCAGCTGTTCCTCAGACAAAGGATTACTATCGAGAACATATAAAGAACTCAAAAAAATCAGACCTCCCAAATTTAAAGACCCACTCCAAAAATGGGCATCTGAGATGAATACACATTTCTCAGATGAAGAAATACTAATGGCAAACAAATATACAAAAAAATGTGCAACATCACTAGTCATTCGAGAGATGCAAATTAAAACAACACTGAGATACCATCTCACCCCAGAAAGAATGGCTACTATTAAGAAATCAACTAATAACAAATGCTGGAGGGGCTGTGGGGAAAAAGGAACCCTTCTTCACTGTTGGTGGGAGTGTCGACTGGTACAGCCACTGTGGAAGTCAGTGTGGAGATTCCTCAGAAAACTAGGGTTGGAGGTCCCATTTGACCCAGCTATTCCCCTTCTGGGCATCTTCCCAGAAGAATTAAAAACATCGTACCACAGCGATATATGTGCACCCATGTTTATAGCAGCACAATTTGTAATAGCCAGATCTTGGAAACAACCCAAATGCCCATCAACTGAGGAATGGATAAGAAAGATGTGGTATTTTTATACAATGGAGTACTATTCAGCCATAAAGAAGGATAAACTGGAGACTTTTATAGGTAAATGGATGCAACTCGAGAAAATACTCATAAGTGAAATAAACCAGAAGCACATGTGTAAGCATCGTATTATCTCTCTAGTATGAGAAACTGAAAGAGTAAATAAGATCCAAAATGTACAATAGATATAGTGAATCAAAAAGAAACTGGTCAAAAGGAAAGAGAGACTGGAATAGGGAAAAGAAAGAAGGGAAAGGGAAAAAAATTGTATATATATATATAAGATGGTTAAGATAGATACACTACCATTTTTACTTAGTTCATTGAAGAGTAAGGTTTGTGCCAATAATGTTTGGACAATTGAATGCTAATGTCTGGTGTCCTGAATAACTAACTTAAAGATAGTAATACTTAATGTATTAACCATTGTTACCCTCCTATTATGTTGTTTTGAAAATTTGTTCTTCTTTTGATGTTTTGTTTTTTCTTCTCTTTAAAATAAAAAAAAAAAAAGAAATGCAATGAGAAACAACATTCAGATTACATCTCATATCAGATAGAAGGGCTATCATTAAGAAATCAATAACAAATGCTGGCAAAGCTGTGGGGAAAACAGAACCCTTTTACATTTTTGGTGGGAGTGTAAATTGGTATGAATATGGAAATAATACGGAGATTCCTCAAAAATCTAACAAGAGAGGTTCCGTTTGACCCAGCTAATACACTTCTAGGTGTCTTCCTGAAAGAGTTAAAGTCATATTTAGCGCATCCCCAGTATTACAGTCCCTGTTTGGTCTGTTGGAGGGACAAAGACTTCTCCAGAGTGATTCCCATCTCTTACTGCAGCACAGTGTTCCTCTGCATATCTCTTAGCCTCTTCCAGGATTCTTTACTTTTCATCTGGGGTATAGCAAACGGACATCTTGCCACAGTAGGTCAAAAGCAAGGGTAAAAGTTTGAAACCCATCTGCGAACCTAGCAGGATTTTCTGAAAATTAGCCAAACTATTCTTTGCATTGTTGGGTCTCTGCCACTGACAAAGGAATCTGGACTTGAGTGATCCCCTCTACTCCTGAGAACTCTGTTGGAGGCAGGTGGGCTGTGAAAAGTAAGGAACTCCACTCAGAGTGCATCCTGCAATGCTAAAAGCTGTCTGAGGAGCTCCAGGAGGGGTTTGGTAATACTGGATTTCTCGGGGAGCTAGTCTCTGGTGGAGATGCTAAGTCACTCGAAGAAGATGAGACTGATTCACTGGCCTGTGGTTTATAAGAAGTTTGAAGAGAATTCCCAGTGTGATCATTTTCATCAAGCAGGTGGGAGAGACCCATAAACCCCTGAGAGACAGGAGTCATCCAAGGATGGAACTGCCAGTGATATCAATCTCCTCTTCCTTGGAAGCCTCTTTAAGTACCATAGTTCTTAGGACTTTCAAGAGGTAAAGAGCCATAAAAGCCTAAAAATAAGGGATTTCACACAAACCTTTTGCAGAACCAATCTAACTGAAGAATAGTGTCAAAATTTAGACTGCTTTTCTGTACCCACCTCTCACCACTTCCTTGTTCATACTGGACCCAAAGAGTATTGCAATAGAAGATAACATTTTCTTTGGGGTTTTTTTGGGGGGGGTTGTTTGTTTGTTTTTAGATTATCAGGGTCAAATTTTCCCAATTTGTAAGGCTATAGCCTAATAGAGAGGTTGCTGGGATCTGCAGGTGTTTTCCATGGTTTGTCACAGGGCCATGTCTCTCTCTGTGGAAAGAGATTTATTCTGGGGAGGAGACCTGCTGAGTCCCCAAACAGTTCCCCTTGAGACTCACATTGCACTACCAGACATCTCCAGCAAAGTGAGTGGCACTGGTGCATTCTTTTCTTTTCTTTTTTCTTTACTTTTTTCTTTCCTTTTTTCTTTCCTTTTCTTTTTTTCTTCTCTTCTCTTCTCTTCTCTTCTCTTAGCTTCTTTTCTTCTTCTTAGACCTCTCCTATTGCCTCTGGCCCAATATGACTCTTTAATGACCAGGGTGGTGTCTCAGCAGCTCCGTGTAGCTACTTGAGAAACGGCATCCCTCCTATTGATCCCCCTAACAAATACTTTGATAATTACAGCACTTTGCTTAAGACACTAGAGATGAAAGCCTTGTTTCAGCATTTAAGAGAAAATAAAGAAAAAAGACTTAGAAAGTTCTAAGTGCAAGGATAGGGTTTGTTATCTGTTGACTCCAACTCTGCTTCGGGATACTCACGCCCTGTCGAGTTTACCTTCACTGGATGCTCCCTGTTTCACTCAGCCCCCCAGGTGCATGTTTCTAAATTACCCAAATTTCTCTTAGAAGAAACATGAAGGGGATCTCACCCAACTCAGAAGAGAAGTGCGGAGGAGCCCCTCATGTTCCCCGAAAGCCAAAGCTTTAGTTCCTATCTGTAAGAGTGAGGTTTCCTGGTGTCCATGATGAGAGTTGGGAAACATGGTAGGAAGGTGAACTGGGATGGGTCCCTGAGGTCTTAAGAAATAGGACCCCAAGAATGGTGACTCTCTAAGAATAGCCAGAGATAAAAGGCCACCTAGGGGGACAGGCACAGTTGGGAATTTGAGTATATAAAGGGGCAGGTTGGGGTAGGTCACAAGAACAAGAGTGAGAAAGCTAACAAAGTATCTGGAAGAACAAAAATGTGGGGGGAAAAGTCACACTAAACTCTAGGCCGCAATCATGGAACCTGCATCACCAGTGTGCAGCCCCATCACACCAGAGGCTCCTTATGAGCCTGCCTGGAGGAGCTCACTGCAGTGCGAGCCCGCACCAGCAAGGGGCAGCACTGGGGACAGGTCCCAGCTTAGATCAGCATGAAGCAGGGAAGCAGGCAGATGCCAGGTTGCTGCCACGGGAGACTCCAGCCTCCACTAATCCCCTAATTTTTCTCACCCTCAAACAAAACAAAATGCTGTACTTCTGGCTGGATCACCAATAAATATGTTACCAGGTTCTGGGTTTTAGTAGACTCTTTCCAGGTATTCTTTCCAGGTTCTTGGTGTCCCGAACAAAGAATTGGACAAGACACATGAAGAAAAGGAAGCGAGGTTTTACATTTGCTAAAGTAGGAAAAGAAGTCTGCTCTGCACGTGAGTGGGCTACTGAGACAGAGAGTTTGGTGTCCAGGACGTTAATGGTGGATCTGTTCTGTAACCCCCATTCTTCAGGCTGACCTCGTATCTAGACTGTGCTATGAAAAACCTGCTTGATTTCACATCAGAACTGGCGACAGCAGTCTCTGACTGGTCTCGGAACCAGCTGCAGAACTGTTTTTCTGTGCATGTGTCCTAAATCTCAGTGACTGAAAGGTCTCACCCACTTGCCCACCCGGTTGGTCACACCCTCATCTCTTGCCTCACTTTCACTGTGGCACAAACTGGAGACAGATAACTCCCCCTCACCTCTGTGTTTTTTTTTTTTTTATTTCAATTTTAGTTTATCAAGTACTGGAAATGATTTTAATTTACCAAATTTGGAAGGATGAGATTTTGGATCTACATTTTATGTTTGGATTATTTGACTGGAATTCTTATAAACAAATGAGGTCTTAATATAAATTGGCTAAAATCAACTTTTCTCAGTTATTTCAAAGATTCCCACAACATTTGTCAGACTAATGCCTTCACTAATGAGCATATTGTAATGATAATTCCTAAATCCAGGTTCCCCCCTTGGTTGATGCTATCACCTTTATTATTCTCTTCTTGCTTCATAATTAAATCCAGAGGAATGTCAGTGAAAAGGGCAGAGGAAACACCTCCAATCATTCTTTTCTCTATAAAAGCAATGGGAGACCTGGCAAAATTTTTTTCAGAAATCAGCATTTCAGAACACTCAGAATTAACCAAAGCCTGGCAACATTTGTTTAAGAAAGGTGGCTGAATACTGAGAGAACAGTAAGTTTTGTGACACTTGTAACTCGTTTTCTTCTCATTGCCCTCTTATGAGCCTGACAAACCAATAGCCAGAGTCATGGTAAAAATACAGGAGTCAGCCCCAGCAGCAGAACGGGATTCCTTCGACACCTCATTGCCAGAGAACGGGCATTGTTCCGCCTGTCTGGTGTTCCGCCTGTCTGGTGTTCTGCCTGTCTGGTGTTCCACCTGTCGATGTTCACTGCAAAAGCACACTTTCAAGGCTGTCTTTATTTTAACTGATTTGGCACTTGACCTGTGAACAAAAACCTTTCCTCTGGAATATTTGCGAATAATTTTTAATGTTTTAACCTTACAGCTCATGAGGTCATAGATAACAGAAAAAAAGTGTTGACCAAAATGCTTAAAGTGGAAATCAGGAAATCTAGAAGACGAAGTGTCTATAGGAGCTATAAAATGTTTCGTATACCTTTTGTAACCTGGAGGACCACACACACACGTAGAGTTGTGTGCAGGCATAGAGAAGAACAGTCAAGATGTAAGCTCTCACCTTTCACCGGCACTGACTTTCCACGCAAGCGAGAACTGAAAGCTAGAGTGGAGGTGTAAAGTGCCCGGATTGCTGTAGAAGGGATACATCGAAGTATGTGTAGAGCTCAGCGAAGTCAGGATCATCCTTGTTTCTAAGCAGTGAAGAGAATCTCTGTCCGGCTGACCTCAGAGCGAGTCAAACAGAGATTTCAACGGACACACATCTTAGAATGCAATCATTACAAAACTGATTGTAAAAAGGCACTGAACATGCAAACATCATCAAAAATGTTACCAACAAATAGTAACAGAAACAATCTCTTGAGAGAAGAAAAATTTGATTTCCATGTTTATTATATTATAATATTTAAAATTTTCAGTTTTCAAAAAAGATTCTGTGACATGCAAAACAAAACACCGGAAAGTTTGGATTATATGTGGGAAGGAAAATCTATCAGTAAAACCTGTTCATAAGGTAGTCCAAAACTTAGACTAATTACAGAGCACCTTCAAATCAGTTATCTTAACATGTACATAATTAAAGGAAATTTTGGGTAAAGACTAGTAAGAAATTATAAAATAATGATACGTCTGAACATATGGACGTTATAAAGAAGAAGAAAATAAAAATTTAAAGTTGGTATGATATGAAAATGAAATAATAAATTACTAGAGTGAGTCATCTGTAAAATTGATCAAGCAGAAGTAATCAGTGAACTCAAAGATATGTTAACAGAGATATGTTAACTCTGAAGAACAGATAGAGAATAAAAAAGTAACCAAAAAATAGTTTCAGAGATGTGAACACTATCAAGTACACCAACATACACAAAGCAGGAGTCCATGTAAAGGAGAGAGCACAAAGGATATTTGCAGAATGGTTAGACACAAATTTTCTAAATTTGATAAAAATATTACTATGTCAAAGAAGTTCATCATACTCCAAATAGTGTAAGGCCAAAGAGGTCTATATATAAATATAGCATAATCAAAAAATCATAATCAAAGCCTAGAGAGAGTTTTGAAAGCAGCATGAAAGAAGTGACATCACATGGGCAATTTTCGTTAACAGTTAATTTCTTGCAGAAAAAGACACCAGAAAACTGCAGAATGACACGGTCAAAGTGTTAAAAGGAAAAAAAAAAAGTCAACTAAGAATTTTAACCAATCTTTTAAGAATCAAAGATAAATTTAAGAGTTTTCTGGATAAATAAAACTGAAGTAACTTGTAAGTAGTGAATTTACGTAATGACAAAGATTAAAAGGAGTTCTTGAGGTTGAAATGAAAGGATCCTGGACCACAGCTTGAATCCCCATGATGTAGTAAAGAACACCATTAAAGAAATTATGTAAGTAGAGTGTAAATACACAAGAGTGTTTATAAATACATTTTTGCTTGTAATGTATCTTGTTCTATCAGATTTAAAAGAAAGCTACATAAAGCCACAGCTACAAATCTATAATGATAGGAAAAGAGTCTATAAGGACATAACAATATTAGTGCCTGTACAAAGAAAGGGAAAAGGATAGTATTATATAAGGGAAGAGTTTTTATATATAATTGAAGTTAAATTGGAATTAATGCAAATCAGATTGTTAAAATTAATTTATTAATTATAATGCACAAAGCCACTCCTGAGAAGGTATCAAAAAATATAATAAAAAGAATTAAATTGCTATGCCAGGAAAATAATCTATTTGCTGCAACTAACTCTGGCCACACTTTCACAAGTGTTTCCTTCACTTATTTATTTCACCTGTCATGAAGCTGTTCCCTGAGTACTTGTTTCTTCCTTCAGCTCCTAAAACCACACAGCTAACAAAGTAGCAATGAGAAGAAATTGGGTTTGGAGTTCCAGAGACTCAACAGTTCTTGCACCAGCAAAGGTTAGCTACGTTAGCCCGTGGATGGGAACTTCACCCCGATGGAGAGTTTACTAACTGCTCTTCAAAGAAAAATGAGGGTAGTACTCTGGACTTTGCCACATGAATGAGAGGATTAACTAGATTTCAGCCATGGCATGTGGCGAGAAGCTAACACTATTGTGCGTGCACTCTGCCCATCATATTTCACAATTCATTTTCTGCACTATTTACATTTTTTTTTTTTTTGTGGGTACCAGGGGGACGACCTCAGGACCTCGCGCGCCAACAGGCACCCGTGCCACTGAGCGATATCACCGGCCCCTTTTTCGTATGTGGGTTCCGGGAGTCGAACTCGGGCCCTCGCGCTTGCAAGGCAGGCGCTTACGCCACTGAGCCATCTCACCGGCCCCCACTATTTACATTTTAAAATCTTTATTCATTTTAGTTCTGCTAATGAAGCCTGGGAGAATACCCATCAATGACCCACAGCACCTGTCCATGTTTAATTTTCCCAGGAGGCCTTGGCTGGCTTGGAATCTTTCAGCATCCAACAATGGTTCAGGGGTGAAATTCGAAGTTAGGATAGAAAAGGGCAGAGGAGTTCAGAATATTTTCCTAAGGATTAAAGGGGCAGCAGAGAAAATAAAATCAGATGTGTTGCTTATTTGCAGAATTACAGTCTTTGCCTGGACAATTTTATATAGTGCAGAGCATTGTTGTTTTTAAAACAGTGAACACGAGAGTCATGTATATCATTAAAATGACATTTGTACACTTATTTCACCTTGTTACCTAGATAAACCCAGCAACCAAAGAAGAGAAACTTAAGAGTCATAGGTAACAACATTAGAAATAAAATAAAAATATTCTCATTCCATCATTCCAACTTCTCAAGTCACTCAAGTTTGTTCTCTCTCTTGTCTTTTTTTTTTTTTTTTTTTTTTGGCAACTAAGCCAGATCCTTAAGTCATATGTTTATAAAATATTAAGAGTAAAAAACCTTTCACTTGTATGATATGGAAAAATTAGGACTTTTAAATGATTGAAGCTAATGCTGTGGTCCATTAAAAACTTTGATTATATTCATATCTCCCCAAAGGTCATTTAAAGGTAGATGATTTTATTACCCCCAAAATGGGCTAGATAATTAATTATGCATCCTAATGTGATTTATTAATAGGTGCTCAGTGTTAAATAACATCAACCCTTATCCACAAGGAATTAATTTGTACTCTGAGCTACCAGAAATGAGGAAGATATGAAATGGATGATATTTCAGAAGCAAATGAAATGAGCTATAATAACTTTACATAAATAAAACTATTTTTAAGCCTTTCCTTGAGATGTATTTGTGCCACCTGGAGGCAGGGGTGCTGCACAGAGCTCCTGTGGGAAGCCGGGGGCGAGAGAACAGTGATTACATTTTCAATAACCTCAAGTGCTCATATGCATCTTATGATGTGTTGCACTCTGGTAGCTGAGATGAAAAACAACCCAGTAAAAGCCATTATTTAGCATAGCTTCTGCAACAACAAGAGGGGCTGAGTTTCCCAGACTCCTTTTCAATAACCAAGTCCATCAGAGCCTTTCATCATTATCAGGGAGAAAGTCAGGTGTGAGAGATGTAAGGCCTTTTTGGTAAATAGAAGAGACAGAAATTCTTGGTGAAAGGCTTTGTGCATGTTCAGGTGTAAATGAAGTTCCAAGGAGGAGTTCAGACAGGGCCACACAGCAGGCTGTTAGGACATTTCCTAAAGGGTTTGCAGACCCCTGATTTCTGGGACCCACGATTCACACAATTATAGACAGTGAACAAAATGATTTTTACTTACCACCTTTCCATATTCCTTTTATTCGTGCTTTGTTCCCATTCTTGAATTCTCAAAATTGCATACATTTTTCTTAACGGTAATCTAAGCAGATATAAAATTTACTATTGTTTTTCTTTTCCAGTTAGTTGAGAGCTCTTATCTGGGAAGGAATTTATGAATAATTAAGCTGTCAGTTATTAACTGAGTGTTGTCCAATCCATTATATACCATAATACTCTATTTGCTTTTACATACAATTTCAGGTATGACTCCTATTTGTACTTTCTGGATTTAATAAGAGGTTGTCCATCCTACTAATCAGGAGCTCAGGTTTGCAATGGAAAAGGCTAAGACTTGAATGTCCGTTCTGTCATTTATAAGTTGTGTTCTGAGAGGGTAACTTCACTCATTTTAGCATAATGTTGTAGACAGCTAAGTTAGGTAGAAATATTACAGGCAGTCAGACAGCTAGGCCCTCAGAGGAGCCAGTACAGAAGACGGGATTCATTGCAACTGTGGGGGAGACAGACACATTCGCTGAGGGCCAGCCAGCAAGACAAAAAATGAAACGAATGCACCCAAATACTTCCCCTAAGGATAAACAACAGTGATTGATATTCTAAATAGGTATTGATCATTTTGGGAAAGCCAGGAAGAGCCATTGACCCACCCCCCTGCAGGAAAAGCCCCTGTTCTGTTTCATGCCCGTTTGTGATGTGTCTTGCTTCCCCATTTGATCCCAATTTAATCAACATTACCTGAGCAATTATGCTCATACTCTTATTGGTTGACCATAGTCTTGTCCCACCTCTTGCCCACCTTGTAATTTCCCATTTTTCCCCATGTTGGACCCACCTCACCTCAAGGTTTTGCTGTATAAAAGTCCCTAGAAAAGGCAGGGTCCTCGGCAACCCACTTGGACCCATTCTACCCCTTTCTCTCAGACAGATGTTTTCTTTCCCTGATAAATATATTCTGCTCTTAACCTCCATTGTCCCTAGAATTCATTGTTTGATTTCAGAGAACATGAACTCACATAGGGCATCTAGCAGGTTGGGAGTTTCTTTCCCCTATATCAATAATAGTGGTAGCACCTCAGGACATCCTTGCAATCTCCATACCAACCTGCTGATGAAGTACTATTCTTACCTTTATTTCTTTGATGAGAGAAGTGAGGCTTAGTGATAGTAAATAACTTGTGCACTCAGCCATGCTTATTCTCTGACTGATAATCTCACAATCCTCTCTTCCCAGTACTGTTCTTAATCTATCAGAAAAATGCAGTAATAATGTTTCCTTGAATTTTTAGTGCTGAGCTTTAAGTTATATGTTGTAGAGATCTTAGAAGAGTTCTGCAAGTAAGTAGGAGAATTGTACATACTTCCACTCTTCATTTTTCTGACTCAGAATGAGTTAAAATACTACAGTGAGGTAGACTGGAGATTACAATTTGAAAAGTCAAGAGCAATAGAATATTGTTAGATTTGATTGCATAGAAGTAATTTTCTTATGAATAAAATACCATTACTATAATTAGGTGAGAAAGGTACACATCCCCTCTGAAATTCTTAGGGCTGGTGACAAGTCTTGAGAAAAATAAAATAAAAGGCACAGCTTTTGCAGCCAAAGAATTTATACTGGAGTACCAAGAAAGAGTTTATTTTAGTGGAATTAATTATATGTTAGTGTTGGATGTATATTTAAAGATTCATAAGAAAATGGAGACATATCTACCACAAGTTTGAGAAGTCAAAGGAAGCTTCACATGAGAATGTAGAACCATGAATCCTAGAAAAAGAGATAAAGGGAAATATTCTTCACAAAGGGAGACCACGTCCAAATTCATTCTAATGTAAGAGTCTTCTATATTATATTACAGTCATTGATGTGACTAGAGAGATGCTGTCATAAGGTATTGAAGAAAGAGAGTGGAACATGACTTGTTCTTTTCACAAGTTAAATTTTGATAAAACAAGGAGGACCCTTTCCAAATGTTATTTTCCTGTTTTGGTATGGCTGAATATCATTTGATTTATTTTCCAGCCATCTGCTTTCCATTTTCTTAATTTTTTCAAGGACCATCATTCACTGTCAGTTTATGAGAGCCTCTCTTAACTGCTCGTGTGGTCACGTGAGCAGACATGCTTATCCAAGTATCTCTTTCTGGACTCAGCTCATAGGTCAGTGATGACCCGCTTGAAAGACCAGGAGTAATTAGTTTCTGAGGACTGTGATGAACCCCAATGTCTCTGAGTAGCTCTGTCTTCCCCTGGGTCCCTGTGCGAGACTAGAATTCAGTCTGTACTTGGACTCGGTGGGATGAGTTCTGTCTTCAGAAATGAGCCACTCAGAAAACAATGCAATATTGAGAGAGAAGCTGAGAGGTCGTGAGAACTGAGAGCACGGCTCAAGATTTCTCTAGTTCAGCTATTGCCATCAATACATTTAGCAAACTTGGAGGAAGTTTTGCTGTGTACCCACTGCACCCAAAAGAATTTTTGACTGAAAAGGCTAAGATATAAATTATAGTCGATAGTATTTAGGGACGTCTTACTTCCTGGAAATAAAAACTGCTGATGTTTTTACATTTCAGACAGATGGGGCGAAAACTCTCTGAACAAAAAGTGCTTTCAAAAATGCATTCACACCTAAATTACAAGATAGATACTTATAAAATATGTATTCTCTTTATTCCTCTGAGGATAGAACTGTTTGCCTTTTAGTTTTATAAATTATGTATCTCAGCAAGTAGAGGTGTCTTGACCTGTAGTTATCTTCAAATGTTTCACTGCCTCGTGAGGCAACATGAGCAGAATTTCCTTTTCCTATTCATCATCTAAAATTTGACTATCCATAAACTGAAAAAAAAATGGTTTCTGTTCTGTCCTATTAAATTCAGTAAACAGTTGTTGAAGTGAGTTCCGGTGCTTGGATTGTTGGTAGGACTAGTGTAGAGGGTGTCTTTTTTGCACTGCTGCTGCGGCACGTTCACTGGGAGAGAACAACGGGTAAACAGATACATCACATATGTGCATAAATAAAATAGGCACAGGGGTGGAACTGAAAATCCTGTGGCTACATGTACTGTTTCAGAGCAAGGCTTCTAAGGGAGGATTCCACACCTCAGTATAAATTACAGGGATGTAACATTTCCACCTGGGGTATATCGATCTCCAGCTCCGATATCAGACTGCCAAAAATCACCTCTGCCTTGGATCCCTTTTCTTCAAATGATTATAATACAACAGATGTAAATGCAATCGCTTTCCACTTTCTAGAAAAACACAGTGGGATGAAGAGAGGACCAAAACTTAAAACATTCTCAAGGAGTCCCCTGATCTTAAATTTCTGAGCCATGCTGATCCACAGTGATGCTGTCCAAGGGATCAGTGACAAGGAAAAGGACCACAAGCACTTTTGGCCAGTTTAAGCCCTCTCTACAGCCATCTCCTGTTCAGGACATAAACAAATTCTGAAGGAAAAAAGATTAAGTTGCTTAGAAAATGATAATTATTTTTGTTCTTCAAATTTTCTTCAAATTAGAAAAGAATGTTAAGTTGTTTTAAGTGACATAATGAGCCCTCTCTGATCTCACTAGATTTAAAGCCATAAGGTAGCAGAATATCTTTGGAGACATGTTTAAATCCAGAAATTTTTATGTACTCCGCGATTAGTGGCTTGATTGCATGCAGCATTTCTTGAGACTTGCTCTTAATTAACTATTGTCCAGTAATGCTTTTTTTTACATGTCCATCTAAAATATTTTTAGATGATATAAAAAAATGATATTTTGCTTCCTAGTTATGACAACCTTTTTTAATATACTGATCTTAGTTTTGGACCTTTTTCATCATTATTAATCACAATTTCCATTTGATACATCTAGAAATAAATTGTAAATGATACTCATATATACTTTACAATTAAAAAATAAATCTGTCACTTTAAAATGCATGGTGTATACATACTTAAAAGGCAAAACAATATAGAGATAATTTTTTGACATAATCTTAAGATTTTATTGATCTCATAATAAAAGATGAAGCTTAGAACTGGATCACTCACTTATTACTTGTTCTCAATTTTAGACTTATAAAAATTAAAACTTTCTTTTAGGGCTATATTAGGCTAGTGTAAAGTTATAAATATTAGTATAAATTAGAGATACAGTTATTTATTTAAATTTAGGGATTAAATATTTACGTAAATTCAGAGGTGTAGATAAATTAGATGTGTTGAGATTCATATAACATTCAGTTCTCTTTCCCCCCTTTTATTTTTTTCGTGTGTGTGTGTGTTACAGGAGATGGAACCCAGGGCCTTTTTATACTCAGCAAGCGCACTGCACACTAAGGGCTCTTTTTCAGGTAGCGGAGGTGGGGTGGAGGCATGCAGTAGGAGACTGGGGATTGAACCCAAGGGTATTTATTTGTTTATTTGTTTAGAGACATGGTCTTGTTAAGTTGCCCAGACTGGGCTCAAACTTGTGCTCCTCCTGCAAGGTTTGATAGCCTTTTCATTTAGGCACATAACCATGTACATAAGTTTAGGGTGTAAATTCCTGTGTAAGTTTAGAGTTGTAAATACCTATGTATGTTAGGTGTAGATAACTATATTAAATAGGGTGAAAACATTTAAAGTGAAGACATAGATGTCTGTATAACCTTAGGGACTTTGACAACTATATAAATTAGGGACACAAACTTTATGTATTGAAGTGTAAGTATCTATGTAATATAGAGGTGCTGATATAAGACAATAGATATATATGTATATATATATATATACTTAGAATATAGTTATTTAATCTAAAGTATAGACATATATATTTTGTTTTATTCCTATAAATTGTGAATCACATCTCTGAATACCATCTGAAAACATGTAATAGTTATTTTTACTTCTGTACTCTGACAATACTGGGTGCTCGGATAAACATAGTAGAATTTCTTATGTATGATATATGCATGAACTTTTTGTGGAAATTTATCAAGCTTACATCATTGCTGCACAAATCTGAAACTGTGAAAGATACAGTCTGTCATTATGGACTTTTAATTATAGAAATCTATGCTCAAGTATTTTTTTGGCACATTAAGTATGTGACACGCATTGCTATTTAAGACAATAAAAATAACTGGTTAATTGTAGAAATGAAACAAGACAGCAGATGAGATAATTCAGCAGGTTTTACTTATACATTTCTTCAACAGATCTTTAAACTGATTGTCAAAAACAATTTAGATACTGTGATGCTCTGAGGCTCTGAGTTTCTTTTGTTAAAAAAAAAAATATATATATATATATGTTACTTGGATGGCACCACCAAATACAAAACATAATATAGTTAACACAGTTAACAAAACATGGTTTCAATAAGGAGGAGGTAGCAGAAGTCTCTTCACTTTTTAGAGGACAGTAAGATAACATGATCAAAGGTCTAGAAACAAGTCACTTTTATCTTCCTCATGTACAAGATGATGAAAAGATTATACACAAATCAGTATCAGAACAGTAGGAGGCAAAATTTAGTTAGACTTTATGGGAGATTTTATTGAGCAATTCTGAAAAGACATAATTATGACACTTCTAAGTGTCACCAGTGTAAATGCTTTATCTTTAAATCCAGTAGCTTATTTCTTCTTCCCAATAATAAGATAGTGAATATTAATTTATCCATTTTGCAGATGTGAAGCTAAGAGTCACACATAAAGTCAACAAATTTAGCTCACACCTAACCTGGGGAAAGGCAGATAGGTAAAGCCAGCAGGGTTACCTCCAATTTCCAAATTTATGTATAATATTTCAAAATCCGAGGAGCAATGATCTTGTCCCCGTGAAATCTGTTTGACTATATTATTGGCCCCATTGCTCATTTTGGCATTAATACCCCTTTTTTGTGTCCATCTTACCACAGAAGTTCTAACACACAGGCTAGCTTTTCACAGACCTGCCTTTGCCAAGTTTTCTATCTTCCTATTCATTAGATGTGTGACTCTGCAGTGCTCCTGAAAAAACGCAACAGATCCGTAACTCTCAGACTCACAGACCAAGCCAGGACTCAGTGGCTTCATAAAACAACCTCTTCCCTCTCGATCATTCTGAGGTTTACCCAGGTTATGAGGCATTAGTGGACTGCTGCCCAAGGCTCAAGCCACATCCCTCCTCCAGCAGTTCCTAAAGCTATGGTCTAGGTCAAGGCGCGTGATGGAATCCATCGGAAAGATGTGTTGGATGAAGAACGGCACAGGTATGAGTAATACAGCATATCTAATTTTTTCACAGAGGAATCAAATATGCTTGTGACCAAAATAGTCTACATAGTATTTTATTATTCTTTAAATAATATTGTACCCCGTCCTCTCCTTTTCACCTCCCAAAGAATTTTGGCCTCAGTTTTCTCTCTTATTTTTTATAATAGATCTCTTGCTTCAATGTTTGCCCTTTCCTTTCTTCCATAATAACTTCACCAGTGTTAGAGTAAGATTTTTGAAAGGCAAATATTACATATGATTTTCTTGTGAAATTCTGGACTATTTTATGATTCCTTACAAATTGAAATTGACATTAGCAAAAAACTTGCATGATTTTTTTTTTTGATGAGTTCCTTCCTATTGTCCAGGGAACATGGTGTGCCCTGTGCTAGCTGTCTTTAACCAGACAAATCAAGCCACTTGTGTTTGCTCAGAATATCTGGATATTCCTTGTCTCCAGTGCCAACAATTCTTGCCCATGACGTAGCACTCAACTCAAGAGAAATGGTTTTGGTAAACTCTGCTGACATCCAGATTGTGGGTTGAGCGTCTTTGCTCTGGATCTAGAGGACTTTGCATAGTTTTCCTAGGACTGGCATTTATTCAGCAAACCCTGGAAGAGTCATATTGAGTTCACAAAATCCTTTTGCAAGATTTCTTCATCAGTTGCCAAACAAATGTACCAAGCCCTACTTGTGCTCTACCCATCATCCCAGGAACTCTTTGGCCATTCTATCGGGATATGCTCCACGTCCTTCAAATCCAAATTGAAATAATGCCTACATAATCTTGCTCTAGTGCTACAGGCCATGTGTGTGGTCAGCACTTGTGCCCTGTTGCTAATATTTTGACTATTGTCCCCTCCCAGCACTGAGAATAGTTCATGATACCCATTGACAATATTGTCTGTCTTTTCATAGTAACTATAAGTGCCTTGAGGGAAAGAGCTCTATCATATGCTTCATTTTAGAAGCAGCATCTGGAATAATTCTTAGCAAAACATAGGCAGTTGACAAAAGTTTCACGAATGATTGAAATTATATAAAGCACAACTATCATCATGCTGGCTATGCTAAAAAGACAACATCAAAAGGCAAGCATGCAAATCTTCACGGGGCAGAGCTAATGCTTTTCCTAAAACAAATCCCAGCTCATTTATATTTATTTACTTTTTAATTGTAGTGTCTATGCACACACGCATGCACACACACAGCATATTTCATTTTTATCTGTGGTTTTGCTTTCCACAGTTTCAGTTATTTGCAGTCAAACATGGCCAAAAATATTACGTAGGCAATTCTAGAAACAAAATATTCTCAATTTTAAAATCACACGCTGTTCCGAGGAGCTCAGTGAAATCTTGTGCCATCTTGCTCTATTCCTTCCTGCGCATGACTCATCCTTTGTCCAATGTGTCCATGCTGTATTATGTTACCTGTTCACTGGCCACTTATCTGCTTTCTTGCTTATCAAATTGACTGTCAGTGTCATAATGCTTGGGTTCAGAGAGATGGAACTCTCTGTGTGCTTGTGGCAGTGTGTGTGTGTGTGTGTGTGTGTGTGTGTGTGTGTGTGTGTTGTATTTCTGGTTTCCTAACTAGTCATAACTGACATGCAGAGCCCTTCAGGTAGCTCCCTAGCAAGTCGGACTACGTACACCTGTGGAATGACTGGTGAATCCACCAGGTGTGCTGTGCTTCCTGCGCAGAAACCCACAGGGATGCCGCCTGCCACAGTTCAGGACTGTTGCTGTGCTGGAGAAGCTCAGGGCATGGGCTGTTAGAAATGCTGCATGGTTTCTCACCATTTTTATGTTGACTTTTTCTTGATGGAGCATTTTCTTCATTGCAGTACAGTCTCTTAAATAAAAACTAGTCATTGAGCTCTTCATGGATTTTAATTTGATTCTCAATTGAATGAAAGGCTCAAGTATTATAGAATCTAGGTATTAGATTGTCACTTTGAGTACACCAGGAACCTGTAAGGTTTCATCAGAAAATAACCCCATGGTCTACAGAATTAGGTGCTTCACACATGTGTCAGTTGGATAGCCAGTGTGACTCATTATATCAGCAAAAAAACAAAAACAAAAATAAAAAACCAAAAGAAACCTCAGTGCTTTCTGGTATTTTTGCAAGCTAGCAATATCATCTCTTTATTTACCTTCTCAGACACACATACCTAATCATGTTAATAAATCAATCTATTGCCAATCCATTACTTCCAAAAGAAATTCCTTATCATTTGTTCTTTATTTGGGCTGATTTTATTATACCCTTTTATTATACTGTGTGGCAATTGTGTGTTTAGAAGCACGGCTTCTCTGGCAAAAGTATATTTCTGGGAATATTAAAAATAATAATACGTATTTTTAATTTATTTACTTCAAGTTTTGAAAATAAATTTTTTTTTTTGGTACTGGGAATCAAACTCAGGACCTTATGCTTGCTGAGCAGACACTGTGCCATTGAGCTATATCCCCAGCCACTGAAACTAATTCTTTAGGTGTCATAAGTCAATACCAACTCAACATAAAAATTCTAATAATAAAGCAGTTAAAATGAACCAAAACAGTGAAAATGACCAGTTTGAACATTTATTCAAATAAGTTTATTGCTATGATGACCATAGACTAGAATATACATCAAATTAGAATTGAACGCTGCAGCATTTTACCACCTGCTGGAACTTAAAATTCCATCAGACGACTGTGACCTTTACATGACTAGTGACATTAATTTCAGGAAATGGTGATTATTTATTTAGTATCACTGGTATTAATGACATTCTGATACATTTATTGATAATCAACATTTTAAAAATAAACCATTTAATTGAAATATAGCATTCTCAGACAAGTGAAAATCATGCCTATAGAGACCTGTGGATTATCACAACTTAAATACACATGTGGATTCATTACCTGCAGTGTGACCTCCCTGCCAAAGTCCCCCTTAAACCTCTTTCAGTCACCTACTTTCTCAATATTAACCACTATCCTCACTTCTCAAGCTTAAGGTTAATTCTGTGTATTGTTGAAGTTTATATAAAATAAATTGTACATCTTTATCATAGATGAATAGTTGTGGTGTCATTTTAAATGTAAAGTATAAAAAGCAAATCAGGATTTTTTTTTCTAAAGCCCATAATTTCCATCTGTGTAACTTCAGTCCCATTCGCCCATCTGGTTGTTCCAGATGGAATTTATTGCTCTTATGCCTCCATCTGTGTCAGCTATTGACTGGCATTACTTAGACTAATAATTGGATGAAGATATATAAGGGGCTTTTGAAAAATCACCTTGCGGAGATGATAGTTTTTGGGGGGATCAGCTTTGATTTGTGACCTAATTAAGTAAAGCTCAGACTCTCCATTGAATTTGAGTCATTACTTATCAGAAAAGTAATGGAGAGAGAAATAGTCCTGTGACTCCTGGAAAAGAGAGAGGCAACGGAAGAGATCATTCTGGGCACAGGTGTATCCATTCCTCCCAAAATAACAAAATAGAATACGACATTAGTCGGAAGGAAAGTTGCCTTTTTAATCTAAAGGGTGATGGGCTCCCAAGTTAATCATGGCTAATTAGGCCACTGTCACTAGCAGACTAAGACTGGGGTAATACTTGAGGTAGGCGGGCGAATATATTCATTAGGATACATTTTCAAGAAGGATGAGCGAGTTACCTGTCACTTTAAATCCTGTCTGTGGACAGAACAAAAGCTATAACGTTGGTCTTCCTGGGAATGGCTCAGCAATGATCATCAGGGATCTGCGCATTCCCTTCTCTCTGCTTGGCCTTCCAAAGCCTGCCGTTCTTTGTTTCTACTGAGTGTCCTCATGTCCTCAGGGGCTCCTGCCACCTTGTTTTGTGTCTTGTCACAACACTTTTGCACCAAGGAAAACCACTCCAGGTGCCTTTTGTGAAGGACCAAACTTCTCTCCCAGACTTGAATCAGTTGGCTGTCTTACTTTCAGAATCACTTGCTTAAGAACTTTTAAACCTATCATTTAGAACTGATATGATGGAGCTGGGCCAGGCGTGATTATTCTCAAAGCTGAGCACAACCACATCAAACTGAAGGAATTCAAGGTGAAGAAATTCACACCACAACTTTACAAAATGAACAAAGGTAGCTCCCAAAATTACCCAACTGGTATCCAGAAAGACACCTATCCAAACTCTATTTTATTTTTCTTTTCACAGAGTTCTTCCTCACTCTGCCATATGACACACTGCCTTCTACAACATCCTTAGCTGAAATTTGCATAGTTTTTCCAGGTCATGAACTGTGCCTCTCCACATGTTTAGTGCTGGTCAACAGGACATCAAAAGCTACTAAGAGGTGAATGTGACAGAATGTGACAGAGGTGAACGTGACAGAATGTGACAGAGGTGAACGTGACAGAACGTGCACGTAACTTGGTTCTTTGGGCCTCTCTGGCTTGGCTAGGAGAGGGCAGAGCAATTTTCTGGAGAGGCACAATCCTAGGGGTTGAAAGTATGTGCCGTATGTGTTGCATAAGTTGAGATCATAATCGCTAAAATGTTTGTGTTCTGTCAACTGACTGAACACTGGGGTGTGCAGGTGGTTGGAGAGATATTATTTCTCAGTGTGGCTGTGAGGTTGCATCAGGAATACTTTAGGATTTGAATCAATAGACTGAAAAGAGAAGATCCACTCTCACCAATGTGTGTAGGCATCATCCCATTAAGGGCCAAATAGAATAACAACAACAAAATAGAGAGAAGGATTAATTCTCTCTTCTCTCGAAATGAGACATGCATCTTCTGCTCCTCAGATGTTGGAGCTCCTGGTTCTCAAGACTCTGGGCTCCAGGATGCTTTCCCTACTCATTTTTTCTCAGGCTTTTGGACTTGAACTGAATTACTTCAGTGATTTTCCCAGTTTCCCAGGTTGCAGACTGCGTATTTCTTGGAAGAGCTCTCACTGATGCACCAATAGTACTTGGAGGTGGAGCCTTGGGGAGGTAATTACATCATGAGGTTCAGGCCCTCATGAATGTGATTTATGCCCTGCTAAGTCCAGACACAAGAACCATGGCTGTTCTTTCTGCCATGTGGGGATACAGCCAGAAAGCAACCCCTAAACCGGGAGGCAGACTCTCATTGGGAATGGAACCTAGATTTTGGATCATACAGCCTTCAGCACTCTGAGAAATAAATTCTTGTATTTTCAGCTACTCAGCCTGTGGCATTTTGTTGTGGCACCAAGACACATGATCAGAGCAGTCACAGACACACACTACAACGATGGCTGGGTGTTCATTCCTGTGTCCCCAGAAACTACTATGTCGTCTATTCCTGGGGTCCAATCGGACCTTTGGTTACCATAACAGACTGTTAACATTTCTATCATGTTCCTTAGAATGGATCTAACTGCCTCTTACTTTAGTATTAATTTTCAAAAGCCACAAATGCCACTGCCAACAGGGAAGTCTGCTTGAGGCAAAACCATTAAGACAAACATTGAACCTTAGGTGACAACAAACTTTAAGACATTTTCATGGATTTTTGATTTTTTGAGAAAAATATCTTCTTTCCAGGGACCAATATATATGGTAAAGAAAAACCTACAGATTGGAAAAAGTAAATAGAAAGGCCCCTGAAAGTTTCTGCCACAACATAAAGATATTAAATCTTGTCTTCGTGAATTAGATTACCAAAGGCTACTGGAATATACCAAGAAAGGTTTGTTACCATAGCTCACTTTTCAGACAGTCTTGTGTGAAATAGATCAACCTGGTGTTTTGAAACCTCGTGAAAAATCAGAGCTAAGTAATTTCTAGCTTGAATGCTACATTTTCTATTACTAAGGCATGGCTAGGGGCTACCTCATTCATTCATTCACTATAACCCCTGAGGGCTTTATGAATGTGAATATTCCGTGCCAACTATATTATTTGGACAGCTGCACACTTTCAATCTCTTCTTATTTCAAATGTCCTTTCATTTACTTTAATTGCTTCCAGGAGAAAGTTTCAATTAGACACTAATGATTTTAACAAGCCTGTATAACACGTGGTGGTAATCTTTTAAAGAATGTATATCAGCAAAAAGCCAGCCCAGAACTTTGTAGAGATGAAGCGAGAGGTAAAAGTTGGTGTTAGAGTAAAACTAGAAAGCACATTTTTTAAATACTTTAAATTGTTGCACCTGATCTTTATGGAAGTCTGTATGAAAAATAAAGGATGTACAGAAATTATAGACTTTAAGAGTTTGATATCTGAGAATTCATGTCTTTGATTTTTCTCTATTTTATACACCAACAAGTCAAAATTCAGAGTGCTAGAAAGTATAAAAGATGACTCACACATTTCTGGTAGAACAATGTCTAGAACCTCAAATACTTTATTCAGCCATCTTTCTATAATACTAGACTAAATGTGAATCAGAAAAATTGGCGAACCACTAAATAGATTTGATATTGTCCATTGTTTGGACATCCTGCAACATTTGCAGAAATTATAAACTTTTTCACACAGCCTTTGCGTAGTCTTTTCTGCTACAGCCAGTCCACTCATATGGAACAGCATTAGTCACTAGAAAATAGCTCTAATTTCTTATTCAGTCACCTGTTCGCTAAACTAAGTCAAACCAATAAATCATTACCATACACAACTGCCGTATTTCTCCCTTTTTACTGCTCTGAAAATTTCAAATTCCCTCTTATTTTACAATATCCACAATATATTTGCAATCTCACAGATTCTGTTTTCCCATAATAGATTCACAGTTGTTTCTTTCCTCTTCATGTTTTTATCTTTACCTGTCCCATACCCTAAAGTGAAAACATCGCACCTGTTTTTTCTCATAACTGTGGCGAGGAATAGTAGCACTGATTATCCCCATGTGATTACTCTCTCCTTCTGGGCCAGGGAAATAGTATACTTCCCCTTCCTCTTGCAATTAGGTACAACCAAGTAAGTCCATGTAAATCCAGGTTATGAAGAACACATGCACATGGCCAGGGCCATTTCTGCTCTCAGGAATTCCATAGAAGGTACGAAGACTTTCTGCACTCTTTTTCTCTGCCATCATCTGAGAAGACCTCAGGGATCGTGCAGGCCTTGTGTGCTCTGGGGTGGGTTTCAGTTGGGAATTTATAGATTTGTGTGAGGAAGTAGGCTTTACCTTGCTTCATACCTGTGGTGGATTTGCAGTGAACACCTGATTTCTGAGCTAAGATGGATTCTAGTGGTGTGTATGCTAAATTCTTGACATTTACTATGGAGAGTAGAGTAACACACACGATCAGAACTTTGCAATAAATTAACCTCAATCCAGCTCACTCAGGACCAATTTACTTACTGAATGACCACCATAATATTCAGGTTTTGCATGAAAAGATAAATTAATAGTCACGTATGAAAACACACGCATACACACACACGCACACACCCTATACTATTCAATTACTGTGGTGTTAATGGGGAATGAGATACAATCTTGTGGAATTCTGATCTGAAATCAGCTGAGGGAAGACATCTACCTAAAAAACAATAAATAAAAGAATCTGAACTTTGAAAAAGCTGTAGCATTTCGGTCCTTTTTTTATTTTAAAGAAGTAACATCATTATTAAAATAAATGATTAATTAAATATAAAGTATAAAGTAGAAAAAGTGCATGGTTCCTTAAAACTCACCATTCAGTAAAACTCATCAATATAGATCAGGGATCTTCATTCCAGTTGGGGCTCCACCTGTACAAATAGACAAATGGAAATATAAATTGTCAGGGGTTTGATACATCACAGATGCAAAGCTTCTGAGTATAAAACTCTATTCTTAGTTGTCAGATACCTGTTTGTAGAAAGTGACGCTGTTTTGTGGAGCTTCTTTACATGAAAAACCTAAGGGCTAATGTAGAGAAAGGGAAACCACCCCCCACTGTTGTAAACTGCAGTCCACACAATATCGCCCCTCTCTAGCTTAAAGCACTTGGTGTTTGTGAGATTATCTTTGTGTTACAGAGACGGTCACATAGGTGAGGGTCACACAAATGATGGAGGCAATCATAACTACTTCATGCCTGACCTAATGTCATATTTTATTTGTCTATCCTCACTGCCTGGTGTTCACCTTTATCAAATCCACTCATTTGAAATTTATCTCTACACATTAGCTGAAGAAATATCTGGCTTGGGCAATCACAAGGTTCTCAGCAGATATCTATACTATCACAAACCGATATAACATAGCCTTGCCATGTTCTTTCCTGCAAAAAAGTTAAGATGCAATGTTGAATTTAAAAAGGATTATCTGAATTATGTGACCAGACCTGTCTATTATATTAAATTGCAAAGTTGTGGATTTCTCTGATAGTTCTAATTTACAACTGCAGTATTTGGCATCTGACCATTCCCATTGTGTTCCAATAAATATTGATTGTGTTTCCAGCTTAAGCTTGTCCTGGTGAGTAGCAGTGGTTTTCAAAATTCATAACAGATGTGAAGACTTCAGAGAGTTATGTATAGAAGCTGAGAAAAAATGAAAATGGTAATCAAATAAAGAGAACGCATGTCACAGATTTATCCCAGCAATAAGTAAGCTCAAAAAATGTTGATTTTTATATATAAACCACCATTACAAAATAACTCCCACCAAAATATTACAAAGTTTGAAAGAAAAGAAATCCAATGTTCAGAGGTTTCAAAGCTAATTATATTTAATTGACCAACAATTTCTAAATCATTATTAGCTTGCAGTCATAACTTATTATTGAATTTTGTATCACTCTAAGAGAACTATACTCACTGCAGTTATGCTGTAACATAAAGAGGTAATGAAAATAAATATCTGCCTATTTAAAATCAGAACTATGAAGGTCATGTAGATTTAAAAATATTTGATTGTTTATGTTTTCAGGACTATCAGAGTAACCAATAAGAAGAAAGGGGCTGGAAAGAATTGTGGTGAATAACAACAGACCAGGGCTCACTTTTGTACATATCTCGGCTTCATTTAAAAGGGGCAGGAAATGAGTGCCAAAAAAACTACTTTCCTTCTGTTTATGGCACCTTCTATTAAGAGAACAGTTCTTGATACCTTAAAGGGATATACACTACCAAAAATGAGCTACACTATCATATATTTTACCATTTAACACACAAAGTATCTGTGGGCTTGGTGACATGGATTTACTGCTGCCTGCATCTCTTATGGTCTACAATATGACACAAATTTACTTTTCTAATGCAACCTGGGTAAATATATGTCTGGTGGGAAATACTTTATCTGATGGGCATCTCAATGAAAAATTTTATTTCTAAGGCGGGAGGAACTAAAACTGGTCAAAGAAATATGGCTATAATAAAACATATATTCTAGGGAAGGAGGGAAAATAGCAGGTGCTGGGAGAACATCCAGAATGGCATAAATTATGTTTGTAAATAAAGGACATGAGAAGAGTCTTAATAGATTTGTTTATTTGGAAACTATAAATGCCAAGAAGTTTTTTTTCGGCACCTCTATATTTTTGTTTGAGGACAGAAATATTAGCAGTAGTAGGGTGAGTCTCAGAGGCCAGGAAAATGTACATAAATGGGCCTGTGAACTGTATAAAAGCACATAAACTTCACAGTAAAAATACAAGTAGTATGTACCTTGAGATGAAAAATGATAAATTTAACTTCTGTCTTTCATTGGTTTCAAATTGATAGGATGAGAGGGGAAAGAGAAAATAACACAGCAGAAACAAAGTCTCTGCTAGACTAGTGCCTAGCCCTTAATCCATGCCTGAGTTCCCAGCCTCGCTGCTCACTGCACAGTGTGAATGCGTGATCAAGCCCCGTACTGCAGGGTAGGTTCAGGTCCAGATGCTCCCACCATAAATTTCACATGCAAAGGAAACACTGAGGTCACGAAAGCAACACCCTTGGATGGAAGAAATAAATGGGAAAACACTCAGGGGACAACGTAAAATAATCAAGGACAATAACAGGTGTCCTTCTGAATGACCGACTTCCAATTAGCATCAGCTGAGCTGCTGGATTGTGCTGCACCCCTGCACCCAGCAGCTCTGCACAAACATCAGACGCACAATTCCAACTGGTTACACAGGGCGAGGTTGGCAAGAGTGCCACGTGACAGTACTGCAATCTGGCAATGCGACGATGGTGGAGATACGGATCAGTAGTGCTAATCAATATTTTACATTTCAGTAGAACTTTCACTGTTCAAGAAACATTCAGAATTTTTATTTTTATTTCATTTACGACAGTTCTATTTGGAATGTAGGGAGTAGTAACAAAACAAATTATTCTAATTTGCTTAAGCAAAATTAACTTAGTGAAGAATAGAAATATGTCTTTGAAAAATGAGGTTATCTTTTACGTCCTGTTGGAATGGTTTCTATTTGCAGTTACGATAAACAAGATTTATCAATTTAAATAAATGGATGCTTTTCTCCTTTCTCTTTTTTTCTTGACATTTTTCCCCCAGAAGATCCTGAAAAACATGAGGGCCATTTATGCAGCCCAGAAGGGGTTTCACTCATTACTGATCCTTTTATTAATAGCTTTGTGAATTTTACGTGTATTTGCTTTAAAATTGTCTGTTTGAATATTGTGCAGAAAAGCTAGCATGACAGAGTTAAGGGTGCAAAAGACATACTGAGGAATGACAGAGGCAAAGGAAGCACAGCTGGATGGAAAAAGCCTGCAAAGTTCTATGTTGATCTGGTATTTGGGGAACAAAGGAAGGTAGTGAAAGTAGAATTTGGTGGGAGTGGCTAAATGTACACTGAGTCCTGCCAGGGCGGAAGTGGCCAGGCACTACTAACTCTACACTTTCCTTGTTCAGGGGCTGCCCAGGTCAAGTGTCCTCAGACCCAGTGTTGCAGCGGGTCCTTGGAGCACAACGGCATATGCTTCCGTAGGGACATCTGAACAAAGGACCCTTGAGCCTCACTCCCTACTGGCATTGCTGTGTGCATCCAGGCATCTAAACAAGTTTTAGGAGCAGATTTCTCAGTGTCTCAGCAGGCTTGTTTTTTTTGAGCAGCACTTTGAAGAAAAAGATTACTATGATGAGTGGCATTTCCAACTTGTGTGACAGCCATGCACTACTTTCCTTACATGCCATTCTAGGTTCCCCTTGCCCTTACACGTACTTTATTTTGGGGGAGTCTCAGGCCCTGCAACTATTTCCTTCTCAAGCCATGTTTGTGGCAGCTGTTCAATTCACATGTGGGCAACAGAATAGGGAAAGCAACTCAAATCGGTGGATGAGTTCCACACGTACTCAGCCCACCCCCATCATGTAGCACCCGCTTTATTTCCTGCAGATAATCAGGGTCTGTTACCGTCATGATGGTGACTCCTCTTCCCGCCTGCTGGGGTTTGAACACAAGGAGATCAAAGTGCATGGCTGGCTGCCCTTGGCAGGCTAGTTGCCTCTCTTGGCATGCATTTGGACTCCCTTTGAAGACCAGGGCTCTCCCTCTGCAGAGCCCAGAGGTGTGGCAATTGGAAGCCAAAATTCCTCAGGCTGTCATTGGGGGTGATGCTAAGCAGTGCTTCTAGCCACCTGAATCCTATACATGTGCATTCATCCTACTGGAATACGGTGTCCTAGAGAAGTCTCAGATTTACATCCTGCGAAATCTCATCGTTTCTGAGTGTTATTCTGAGATCTTTCCCCTGCTATGGCTTCCAACCTTCTATCATGCTGCAGTTTGAATGATGCATTTTATATACAAATGCTGGAAGTTACGAATATGAGCAAACTCCTTCAGCTTTTTCACCTTGCTCAGAGGTACATTGTGTGGGATCTAATCCCTGTGGTTCAAAAATCCTCCTCTCCTCTTCCAAATAGATTCACTGGAGTTTTATCAACTTCATTTTCAATTAACCAATGCTCGTTTCATTGATTTCTTTTACCGTTTTCTGTTTCAATTCCATTGATTTATGCTCTAATTTCCTTTTTAATTTCTTTTGTTCTGCTGAATCCAGGTTTCATTTATTCTCCCTTCTTTTGCTTCCTAAAGTAAAAGCCTAGATTTTTGACTTTAGATTTTTCTTATCTCTAATATATGCATTCAATACTATAAATTTCTCTCTAAGCACTGATTTAAATACATACCACAAATTTTGATGAGTTGTATTTTCATTTAGTTTAGAATGTTACTTAAATTTCTCCAGATGCTCTTGCTTGAATAATGGATTGTTTAAATGTTTGCTTAAACTTCAAATTGGCATTTTCTAGCTAGCTTTCTCATTGATTTCTGGAATAATTCAGTTTCAGTCTGAGGACATACTTTGCAAGATTTCTATTGTCTTCCATTTGTTAATGCATGTTTTATGGCCTGGTATGTGTTCTATCTTGATGAATCTTCTATGTGAGCTCGAGAAGAGAGTATGTTCTGCTGGTTTTGGATGGAATATTCTATGGATGTCAATTACATCTATTTTATTTACAGTGTTGTTCAGGCCATTTTTATCCCCACTGATTTTCTCTCCACTTGATCTGTCAATTACTGACAGATGTGTGTTGATATCTCCAGCTCTAAAGGTTTCACCTGTTTCTCTAGTCTATAAATCTATACATTTTTCCTCATGTGTTTTGACATTCTATGAGGAGGTACAAATAATGTTTAGGGTTTTCTTTCTGTCTCTTTGAAAAACTATCATCTATATTATTATGTAATATCCTCTTTATCCCTAATAGCATTCTTCATTCTGATTCCTGTTTGGTATAAAAGTTATATAATTACTCTAGCCTTGTTTTGAGTAGTGTTTAAATGGTGTATCTTTCTTTTTGCTTCATTTTTTTTCTAATATGTAAAAAATATCACATAAAAGTGAACAACAAAAACCTGTAAAACTCATTCTTCCAACAAATTTCTAAGTATAGTATGGTCAACCTCAGTAACATTGTACAAGAGATTACCAGAATTCCAGTCTGCCTGACTCTCTCTGTCCACACAACAATTCAGCCCCTGGTAAGCATCATTTCACTTTATATGTCTCTGATGATTTTGGATTCCTCATAGAAACAATACCTATTTGTCCCCACCTCTCACTGGCTTCTTTCACTCAATGCTGTGTCCTCCAGTTTCTCTCTTTACTTTCAAACTATTAGTTTTTATATTAAAGCAGTCTTCCTTTATAGACAAGTCATATTTTCTCTTTTTAAGCTGTGCCAGTGACCTTTGTCTTAATTGGTATGGTTAGATAATTGATATTTAAAATAATTATTAATTATTGGATTAATATCTAGTCTCTTTGAAACTTTGCTATTGTTGCATTTGTTCTTTCTGAAATTGTTGATAATCATGACTGAGGGTTGAATTCTCAGACGCTTTCTGTAGGTGAGGACGGGACACTGACTCTTATCTTCTTTTATAGCTCACAGGCTGTCATCACTGATGCTTCACCATGCTGTTTCTCCTCCTTGCCTGTGAGCCTCATGACAGGTGGGTGTTTGAAGTACTCAATGTCAGTGTTTCTTATCCGAGTGCTTGTCAATTAGCAAGTTTGTAGTAAGTATTCGGTGAGTAAGAGTTGGGCATATTAAGGAATAATGCTTAAGCATATAGTGAGGAAAGTAACAAAAATAGGAAAGAAATGAGAAGTAGCATTAGTAAACTTATAAGAACAATAATTTAAAATAAAACTCTTAATATATATTACACACCGTGCTGTGTGACCTACATGCATTACCACTTAATTATACCAAAAACCTCCTTGGAAATATACAACTAAAGAACGTAACTTTTATAAATGTAAAATAAATTGTGCTAGAGCTCACAGGTTGCAACTTCCAGAGCCAGAATTCCACTGTGAGGCTTTTAGGCCTCCAAAGATAAAATTATGTTTCCACCAAAGACATTTTCCTTAATATGAATATGAACTTCAGGATGCTTTGGTTAACCAGGTATCTATCAATAAGACCATTTTTAACTCATCAATTTAAAGGTACAGATTTTGTAAAGAAAAAAAAAGCCGCAGCTAAAAAATTCCTAATTCAAGAATTTTCTATGAAGAAAACTGTTATCTACAAGTTATTAGTAGTTTTTCTTTTCTTTTAACTCTTCAAATCTTCCTTTAGTTCTTTTAAATCTTTCATTTATCACCAGAAATATACTTTACCCTGGGGGAGTAACATACTACCTCCCTTTTAAAAAAATTATTACTGTACATGAAATTCACACATCTCATGTTATATGAAATATAAAGATTTGCCAGGCAGATAATATTTCCTAAGATGGTCAAATGAGTAAAATATTTATTTATAGGTTGGGAGAAAACTGCAAACGGGAAGAAAGACATAACAGCAGCAACAATAGGTACCTCCCATGAAAGACTTCATTTATATTTGCCTAAATATTGCCAGAAACAGAAGAAATTTCGTTCAAAATAAGAGAAATGGGTTACTATGTTTATCTGCCCATTGGCAGATTTTGGCTTTCAATGGAAAAACATCTAGAAGTGAGCGATGAAAAATAGAAGAAAGAAATAGAGAAGTAGCATTCCTTAGCTGTTCTAATCTTGGGGTTTTGTCTATATGGAGGGGGAACATTGCTCAGCACAAGCTAAACTTGGGGGATAGTGTGTTATGCATCCATAGGTAAGTACTACAACTTTTGTAGGTATCATGAGGAAACTCAATTGCCGATGACAATAAATACTTGCATATTCGAACATCTGTCATGACACTAATGTGTTACTAGGGCATGTTTCTAGGCAGGTGTGTTCCTAATTTCAGGTTCCTGAACTACTTAAGGGTGTGATATTAATGAGATCTTAATACTTCTGATAGAAGTACACTGGGGTACTGATAGCAGGCAGGTACAGTGAATGTTAAATATTTCTTGTTTATCTAATTTCTTGCATAAAACCTTCAGAATTGTTGTGATTTTGTTAAGGAATTACATTTCTATTCTCATCAGTGATATTGGCTTATAATTTTCTTCCTTGGTAGTTTCCTGGTCTGGATTTGATATCAGACTAATGGTAGCTGCATAAAGTTAGTTGGTAATGTACCTTCTCCTGCAAATATTTTAGAAGTTTGAGAGGAACTGGTGTTAACTATTCTTTAAATGTTTGATATAATTTGTTGGGGAAATTATATAGTCCTGAGCTCTTTGCTGGGACCCTTTGGTTACTGACTCAGTTTCCTTACTTATTATTGGTATATTTAGATTTCCTATATCTTCCTGATTTAGTCTTGGTAAATTGTTTCTAGAAATTTTTCATATCTCATTTGTTGGCCTATAAATGCTCATAGGAGTCTTATAATCCTTTTAATTTCTTGTGGAATCAGTTACAATGTCTCCTCTTTCATTTGATAATTTTAATGACTGAAGTCATCTCTCTCTGAATAGTCAAAGTTTTGTCAATTTCCTTTCAAAAATAACTGCTTAGTTTTTTTTAATCATTTCAGTTATGTTCTCTATTTCCGTTCTTATAGTCATTATTTTCTTCTTTCCTTAGTTTTCTAGTACATTGAGGTGTCAAGTTAGGTTGCTAATTTAGGATCTTTCTTTCGATTATTATAAAATTTTCTCCTGGATCTGTTTTTGCTGCAACCCATAATTTTTGTATGTTGTACTTTTATTTTCATCTCAAGATATTTTTTAATTTCAAAAAAAGGAAACAATATCAATGTGTTGGTGATTGAATAGATAAATAAATCGTGGTATATGTACATGCAGTGGAATGTTATTCAGTCATAAAATGCAATGGAATGTAATGGACTGTTACTTAGCCATTTGTGATAACATGGGTGAATGTTGAACATGTATGTAGGGGCCGGGGTGTGTAGGGGCAGGGGTGTGAAGAAAGTAGAATAGGGGCCTCATTAAGTCTTTTGGCTAATCCTGACTAGAAGGGATTAAATATTTACTAGAAAAATTCCCCCTAGGAATAATTTTAAGTCCAGAGGTAGAGAAAGAGAAAAACTAGATAAAAAGACACAAGAGCACAGGTGGCATTAGGGACTCACCAGAGAGGGGGAGCACAGGCGCAGCACAAAGGCAAGTGCACAAAGGGTCAGGCGCCCCCCAACTCTGACAGAGTGCAGGAGAAGCGAAGTGGGGAGGGGCCTGACTGGCTTTAAGGAGTGCTTTTTTTTTTTTTATGTGGGTACCGGGAGTCGAACCCAGGACCTCACGCTTGCCAGGCAGGTGCTTATGCCACTGAGCTATCTCACCAGCCCTAAGGAGCGCTCTTAATCCGTGTGTACTCACAGCTAGATACTCACTCTTCACGCTAGTGCACTATATTATTGACTCTAGGGTCACTGTATTCATCATACAATTATGGAGAACAACAGATATCCACACATCCCCTTCTAACTCCAGGCTGACCTTGAATAAGGAACTCCCCCCCAACACACCACCCACCCCAAAGAGAAGCCCCTGTCCAGGACAAGTAAACAAACAGGCAGAAGAAGCTGCACCTGGGCCACCGGAACAGATGACCGGGCAGAGGTGCCGAAAGCCAGTGGAGTTAGGGCAAGTTGCAGGTCGGGGAAGCCCCCAACCTTCTATGAAAGCAGCAGAGAACAAAGGCCCCGGGATCCTCCATTTTCCAGAGGCCCCTGATTCTTACAGCATAGCTATGTGTATTCTCCTTTATCCTCCTTTCCGATAAGGTCTTCCGTCCCTTAAACATTGTACCTTTAGTGCTTTACTGATAGGCAGTTTAGGAAGAGCTGTGAGCTGCTGCTTGTGGCATAGTGGCAGTGCTTGTCCCCCAGATGCAACAAGAGCAGTAAGTTACATGATAGGCAACAGACAGAAAAAAAAAAAAAAATATGCTCTCACTCATACGAAGAAATAACCAAAGACACAAAACAGAGTAGAGCTGTAGTTGCCAGGGACCGAGAAGAGTGGGAAATGTACAAATGTGGGTGAGAAGGCACACTTTCAGCTACGATTAAGTTCTGAAGCCCTAAGTGCAGTGTCTACAGTTAACACTGTGGTGTGTACACTGTATTTGCTGAGATTGAATTTTAAATGTTCTCACCCCTAAACAAAACAAAAGGTGAATAGCTTAGGTGATAATTGTGTTAGGTAACAAGCTTGTGGTAATCACATTGCAATATGTATGTGTTTCGAACCCTGACATTGTATATTTTAAGCCTGTACAGTTTTATTATTACACAACAAATTGGGAAAATAAAAAGTAAAAAATAAAGGAAATACTTAACTGCATTTGAATTTAAAATGCAAATACTATTACAAAATCACACCATATAACTTTATAATGTAGTATTACATATGAATCCCAGTAGTATTATTTTTACATGGTTCATTGATTAGCTTTCTCACTTAAAAAATTACATTTATTTACAACCAGCCTGAAAATCCAAGTTTGTAAGACAGGGGAAAACTTCCCTGGTGGATCTATTTGGTATGTTAAGACATGATAAAATAGCCATTCTAAGGAAATAATTTTACATCATTTACCTGACAATTTTCTTGTTTTTCCTTATAGGCTTTCCACTTACTTGTCCATTTCCAACCAATAAACTCAATTCTGCATGTTTTTAAACTGTGTTAATATTGCATGTGATTTTTTTTATGTCTTGCTTTATTATTACATTGCTAAAGTCCATGCATTCAGCTGCAAGCAACTTTGATTCTTTTTTTTCTACATTATTTTATAGTATGCATACAGTGTAATTTACCCATTCTGTTCTTAAAGCCGGGGCACATGAGTTGATTCAGGATCTGGAAACAATACTGCTTAGATAATTTCTGTACATTCGTAGCACTGTCTAAATTGGCCAGTTTCTCTAAGAGATTTTTTAGCAGTTAAACTTTTCCACAGCTTGTATACACTCATATACATATAAAATGCCACACAATGATCCACAATAGTAATGAATTTATACTAGAAGTGTGTGGGGATTTCTATTGTCATACACCCTTTTTCAATAATTTATAATTCCCTTTATTAATAATTAATCATTATAAGTATTTATTTCCTCATTTAAAAATAATTTTTGTGGGCCAGTGAGATGGCTCAGCGGCTTAAGCGCCTGCCCGGCAAGCACAAGGGCCCGAGTTCGACTCCCGGAACCCACATACGAAAAAGGGGCCGGTGATATCGCTCAGCGGCACGGGCGCCTCCTGGCGTGCGAGGTCCTGAGGTCGACCCCCCGGTACCCAAAAAAAAAAAAAAAATTTTTTGTCAACCGTATGTACTGAAGTTTCCTTGTAGCTTTAATTTTAATTTTTCTAATTATTAAGAAGCCAAAGCTAGGCACAATGGAACAACCCTGTAATCCTAGATACCCTTGAGGCTGAGGCAGGAAGATCACCAATTGGAAACCAGTGTGGGTAATGTAAGGAGACACTGTCTCAAAATAACAACAACAAAGCTGACTATTTTTGCCACATGGTTATTGACTACATTAAAGAAGGCATAAGTAGAGTTTTTATTTCTTTTAGCAAATGCATTCTGTTGCCTTTTTAGATGTTTTGTCCATGCAGGGCATGCTATCTTTCTGATTCTCCATACTTACAAACATACACATTTTCATATTTTTTCTATCTTTTATAAAGATAAATTATTTCTTTCAATGTAATATAATTTGTCAGTCATTTTTTTAGGTGAGTGGTTTTTGAACCTTGTATTTTTTTCTCAACAAAGAGCATGCAATTACTGTCCTTCACTGTTTTCTAAAAGCTTTACCATTATCTTTTCCATCCTTGATCTATAACCCACTTGGGGTTGATTTTTAAGATTATAAAAGAAAAGAGATCCCATTTCTTTTTTTTTTTTTTCTTTTTTTTGTGGGTACCGGTGGTCGAACTCAGGACCTTGCACGCCAGCAGGCGCCTGTGCCGCTGAGCAATATCACAGGCCCTTTTTTCGTATGTGGTACCGGGAGTCAAACTCAGGACCTCACGCTTGCCAGGCAGGCGCTTATGCCGCTGAGCTATCTCACTGGTCCCCCCATTTCATTTTATTAGCAAAGAGACATGATTTCTCCATTACCAATGATTTAAAAAGAGAGGAAAATGTCATTCTCACTTACCACTCTACACAGGCACCTTTGCTGTATATGAGGCGTTTATGCTTCTTTACACTTTCTGTTACTTAAGCCTGCTCAACCGATATTATTTGCAGCTGTGCCAATTTCACTTTTGCTTAGCTACTCTGACTTTGCTGTGGATATTAATATTTTGTACAGAAATCCCTTTATTTTGTTCTTTTTCAATAATATTCTATTTTGGTTCTTTACATTTCCACATAAATTATGCTATCTCTTTTACAAACATGTGCAAGTACCTAAATAAAATAATCTTACTCTTCTATTGGAATTGCACTGAGTCAGCAAATATGTAAAGATAATTGCTTTACACTCAATAATAGTTTATGCAATCCACCTACATTGTGTATATTTCACTTATTTGGACATATTTGATACTTAGTCTTTGATATCCGTTCTCTCTCATGTTTCTTTTAGTAATACTACTTTTAATGAGATATATTGCTGAGTACTTGACATTTTTATTCTATTAAAGGTGATCACACACACAAATACACATACATATGTATATTTAATATTTGATTATCTAACTTAAATGGACTGGTATATAACCATATTAGGGCTCACTAAAGGAAAATATTTAATATAAAATTATGTATGATTACCCAAAGGATTTACTGCATAGACTTACAGGCTCAGAAGCAGAATTCCAAAGGCCCTCTGCCACATCCGAGGTGGAAGAATTCAACACGGCCATCTGCACAGTGAGGGCTGGAGGAGCCATTTGACATTCGAAGCTCTTGTGGTTCAATTCTGTGTTGGAAAAGTGAAGGGTTTGCTTTGGATGGCTGAAGAGTCTGCACTGGAAGCCCGAAGGAACTGGAGATGCATGTCCCAAGGTGATGGCAAAGACTGCAGCTCCTCAGTACCAACAGGGCAGACTTCCTCCTTCTTTCCCTTTTTATTCCATCCAGGCTACAAGCCTAATGATGGGTGCCACTCACATCGCAGGTTGGTTTTCCCTCCTTGGTTTGTAGCCTATATTCAGTCATTCACAGACACTCCCAGAGCTTTGCTAATCTGCTAAATTGTTCTTACTCAAGGCAAGTAGACATATCACAATTAATTAATAATCACAATAGCAACAAGATTAATTTTATGCTTTTATTAACATTCATCAAATCTGCTAAAATTTGATTAATTATAAAAATGTAATCATTATATCTTTAGACTTACTACATACTCTAATTCGTATTATTTATGAATAATAGCAATTTCTTCCTTTCCCAGTGCCCCTCTCCCATTTATTCATTGCCCTGCTTTAGGGCTCAGTATGAATACTTTGGAACAATACAGCATTGTGTATGAGCTGTGTAATAGTGTGGCATATGCACATATATGTTTATATAAGCTCTGCATATGAGTTGTATAGTAGTGTCACTTATATGCATTTTTTCCCTTAGAAACTCCAATTGTATTTTTTTCACAGTCAAATTATTTATTTATATATGTAACTATGTATATATGTACATATACTTGATATAATTACTAGAGAATATATACTTTACATATTTTCTAATATTCTTGAACATACCAATATTCTGCACTTAAGTTTAACTATTTTTATTTGAGTATTTTTTTTCGTACTTGTATCCTTTAAAACTGTTACTACATTTACAAGAGTACGTTCTCTTCGTGAGTCTTCATTTCTGGCTTTTTTCCGTGATGCGTTTCCTTGCACTGCCCTGGATTCTTTCCATTCACAGCACACCTCTTCCGTCTCGCCATCTCTTCTCTCCGTTCCTTCGTTCGTCCTCTACACTGTTTCTGTTTACAGACTTGTTTTCTTGAATGCTCGTCTATTGCTTAATTCTGCTACGTTTTCACATTTCCTTTCCTATAATATTATTATCCTGACACTTTGAAAATATTTTAATGGCTTCTCTTTTCCTCACATGCTGCATTATTAGCTATCTGCAGTGGGTTCCGGAGTCATGGAAAGCTGGGAACCCATGCAACTCCCAGGGCACTAAAGGGGGTCGCTGCCCCGCCTCAGAAACAGACATCGTCCCCCAGAGCTCCTTGAAGGGCTGCGAGAAACAATTTCTCAGGTCCCGACTCCAGTCCGTACTCACCAGGGGGTCACCGGCCACTCAAGTCGCATACTCAACCGACATACTTCACGGAAACCTCCGACCGCAGCGAGTACATTTTTGCAAAGACTCTCTGAAAACCACTGCTTACCGCTAAGTCACTCTGAACATTCCCCCCTTTGTCCTACTCTTCTCTTTCTTTCCTCTGCTTGATTTCAGTTTGGGTAGTTTCACCTCCAGTTACGCATGAGCAGCGGATGCTGCATCTCACCGCGAGCTCCACCTTCCGGGTTCTAATGGCATGTCCTGTAATCACTCGGTCTCCCCGCAGCTCCTTCTCTTCCTCTCCTCATGGGGCTTCTATTCAATCCCAGCTTTCAGAGACTTTAACCCTGCTCCTTTCCCTGGAAAATTCTCCTTATCTATCTATATCTATCTATCTATCATCTATCTGATCATGTCATCTACCATTTTATTAGTTTTTCATTCCGAATTCCCAGGCAAAAGAATAGAAAGACAATGCTGTTACCGTGTTTATTCCACTGGGTGTGATTTTAACAACAAAGCCTGTATTTTATGTTTTGGATATTTTATAATTTCTATGCCATATAACATAATACTATTTCAAGTAATTTAAAATATAACATTGTTGATTCTCATGAATAACTTTGTTTTTCTTTACTGAATCTTTCTCAGATCAGCAGTGTTCCAGCAAATTTTTATCACATTTCAGTCACCTCCTCCTCTTCTGATTTTTCTTATTTTTTTCAGTTTTTATTTTTTTATCCATACATGTTTTCATTACTTATTGAATACATTTTTGTGTGGAGTTGGTACATGTACATAATACATCTTCATTCTTTATTTCATTCCCTTTCCTTCCCCTCTCTCCCTTCTCCTTCCCTCTCTTGATCCCCTTCTTATTTGAACAAAATCTATCTCCCAACTTTTTATTATCTATATTTTATTTTTCTCTTTATATTGTGAGTTTCTCAGCTTGGAGAAACCACGCACTGTTTAAGCTTGTGTGTCTCATTTATTCCACTTAACATTACGGTTTCAAGGTGCATCCGTCCTCCTGCAAATGACTCAAGTTCCTCCTTCTCTAGGGCACAGCAGTACTCCGCTGGGTGTAAATACTAAATATGCTTTATCCATTCATCTGTATTTTCCCCTTTTTTCTCTTGCCAGCATGATTCTTCTCATATCTTATTTTCTTCATCACGTTCTTCACCTGCTCCCCATAACACCAATATACTTTCCTAAAAAAGGAGTGGGCAATGGGATGCCTGATCTTGTGCAACAAATACATTAGAACGCTGATATTTGACCCATGTGTTTTCCTTTCACAGCTGACAAGCCATGTCGGTCATTAAGGAGCATGCCCATACTTGTGCTCTGAGCTCATTTTTTAAATCATAGTGTGCAGAAGGAAGCATGGTTATATTGGCGTGTGTTTAATAAGCAAACTAAAGGTAAATTCTCAAATTGTACTTTTCTATTTTTAAAATATTTTTGCTAGGATAAGCTAGTGAGTGACTAAGACAGGCTCATGTGCTAAAAGAATATTTTTAGAAGAGAATGTTTATTCCGCTAATACACTTTACTTCCCTTTTTCTGTTGCTTGGTCTTTTTTTAAGTCTGTGTTTGCAGTACGTCATGTTTCCATTCTTCATGTGGAGCTGGTACAGGCACTGAACACATCTTAATTCCTTTTTTCATCGCCTTTCCCTTCCTTCTCCGTCCCCTCCCTCCGTCTCTTGATCCCCTTCCCATTTGAGAAAGATCTCCCTACTTCCGATAATCTGTTATTTTGCTCTTCATTTTTGATTTAGGTTTCTCATACGAGAGAAACCATGTGATATTTAAGCTTGAGTGTCCGATTTAAAGCAACGTTTGCTAACCAGAGTCTCATTGCAAGTATCGTTTGTTCGTCTCTGTCCCGGTCATATTTAACCCAGTCCTGCAGGGCATTGGGGCTCTGCCACATCCTCCATACTCACAGCACTAGCTTTTGAGGCCCCTTCTTCACCTTTTCCCAACATGTCATGTTTATTAGAGGTGATCCCTCAAGTGCCAGCCTGAATCAACACCCATAATCTTGCACAGGCATGAAGTTCTTTTTTTCAGTGTTATTTCACAATTTCTGTTCATCTTTCCATTTTTGGTTGGCTTTCAAGGAACAGTTCAAAATTTATCAAATCTATAAACTCTTTCTTAGCATAAAAGGCTCCTTCTATTCTTACTTCCTTAATACCTGTTATCCTAAATTCTGAACACAGCATGCTTTTCCCTCATTTGTATATGTAGAGCATTTCATTCCCTGTCATGGTGCAGATACTTCCTTATATTTTCAGTAAAGTTTAGGAAATGTTTTTCATTGTGTGCTTTGCAGATGTTGACTTCTGAATTAATACACGAAAATGACCAAATAGACAGACACATTGAACAATGTAGGACGCTTTCATTATAATGCCTTTGCTATAGTTGGCTATGGAGTGTTCCCCAAAGGCTCAAGTGTTAGAGGTTTATTTCCCAAATGGCACTATTGGGAAGTGATAGAAACTTTAAGAATGGGTCCTAGTGGAAAGTCTGAGGTCACTGGGAGCATTTCCTTGAAAGAGACTGATCTTGGGACCTGGTCCCTCTGCCCCTCTCTTTTGCATCTGTCCATGAGGTGGACAGGCCTCCTTCACCATGTGCTGCTCCCATGATCTTCTGCCTCACCACAGGCCCAACGCAACAGGGACAATTGGTCATGCACTGATATCTCCAAAACTGCGAGCCACAATGGAACATTTCTTCTTAATAACCTCATGTACTTGTTATAGTAAAGGAAAGCTGAGTAACACATCCATCTAAATGATTCAGTTAAAAATAAGAATTTGATGAGTCACTCCATTGAAAGTTTCAGGGATTTCTCTTGGTTCTCAAATCATGGCATTAGGGATTTCTTTTCAACATAAACATTGGGGTGCACATGGTCTGCCCTTCTATGTAGTTTCACCTTCTTCAGGTTCAATTACCCACAGTTAAATGCATTCTAAAAGTAATACATGGGAAATAAAAAGTTTTAAGTTTTAATTGTACATTATTCTGACACATACCATCCTGCTCTCAGTGACCTAGGAAACAATTGTCCTTTGGCTCAATGTATCCATGCTTTATTCACTACACTTTTGCTAGTCATTGAGTAGCCTTCTTGGTCATCAGCTTGACTGGTACAGAATCACAGTGTTTATGTTCAAGTAACCCTTATCTTACTTGATGGCCCCTGATGTGCAAAAGTAGTGATGTTGGCAATTCAGATATGCTAAAGAAAAGCTGTAAGTGTTTCCTTCTTTTGTTGGTGCTAAAAATTGAACATAGAGCACTATACATGTGTACTCTATCACTGAACTGCACTCTGAGACCCTAAATTAGTTCCTTTAAAGATATCCTCTCACATCATCCCAAGAAGAATGGTGAGTACAGCTAAATAAGGTATTTTGAGATATAGAGATATACCATATTCACATAACTCTCATTACAATACATTGCTACAATTGTTCTATTTTATTAGTAGTTATTATTGTTAATCTTTTGCTTTGTCTGATTTATAAGTTAAACTGCCCAAGTATGAGTATATAGAAGTAAATATAGTATATATAGAGTTTTGTCCTCTGTAGTTTCAGGTATTGACAGAGGGTCATGGAATGTATATCCCATAGACAAGGAGAGAAAAATATATAAGTCTGTTAATCAACACTTATAAATTTAGATTCCCAAATGGTTTGGGCAGAAATGCTCCAAATCCCAAACAATTGACGATACCACCCTTTGGCCATTGTTGAACTAGAAATCATCTCTGAATGTTCTCCCTTTTTTATCTTCATGAATCTGTTTAGGGTGGTCATTTTATCATTGTAGCTAGATTAAAGTGCTGTAAAATTAATAATTATGTCTTACATTTCCATATTCTAAGCTTTTAACAACGTTGGGCACAAAATAATCTCCGTAAATATTTGATGCATTTTCCAGTGCTCCAATAGCTCGCTGTTAGGGGAATACAGTAAGTAAACTGATATGCAGAAATACTGATAGAGGAAGCAACCTGTATTTGTCTGCCAGAATGGGCCATTTTGTGGGTTGGGAAGGACAAAAGTTTTTGAGGAGGATTTAGCTGTAAGACTCAAACTGATAGTAAGGAGGATATTGCTATGTAGGAGAAAGTATCTGGTTGTCTAAATGGATGGAAGAGTCTTCATTTTTCATCTATCTGACACTTAATTCCATGGTTCTTCACATTTAGGTGAATTTCTTTCAATCATCTAAATAAAGCCTGGAATAGATGTGAATTCCAAACTTATAAGTGCAGATAGCTTCCATTAGCACTTCAGAATGTGTCAGCCTGACTCTGATAGGTATGTGCTTTTTTTATTCTTCTAGTTCTCCAGAATTCTTTCTCAATGCCAGGCTGAACACACTGGTTCATGAGGAGGAAGATGGTGCCCTGAGAAATTCTTTTTTGTACAACCTCATGGAATTGCATAGCACTCCGCAAATCTCTCTCAGTATCATTGGAGAATTTTTGAATTATTTATTACTATCATTTTGAGTATGAAACAAATGAATAAAGAGAAAGCCAGATTATATCAAAGCCATATTATCTGCCAGGTACTTACCACAAATAATCATCATTAATCTGAGAATTCCTAGGTTTAATATTTACTTAGGTTCACCTATCCATAATCCAAACAAACATTTTTCCACCAGTTCTTTTTTATAAATTATATTTTCTTTGTTTAGTCCAATAGTAAAAAAAAAAACACAAAGAAGTTATAGTGAATATAAAACAGAGCCCACCATTATCCTATGTCCCTATGTAATGATTATTAATATTTGATGTTAATTATTATTAACATTTACCAAATTAACATTTTGGCAAATATAGTATATTTAAATAATTCACATTCTTTTGTATACACAATTCTTATCCTTTTTATATTTATTATTGTACACCAGCGTCATTCTACACAATCATCTCATCCATATTTCTGTTAATGATGTTATTCTACATGTTCAAACCAATCTTTTTTGGTCGCTGTTATCTTGAAATACAACATGTCCTCTGTCTTGAAAACAGGTCTGAGAAAAAAGATCCAAAACATTTCCAGTTTGTTAGCAGTAATTTATATAGATGGATGTATTCTCAAATGAATCCCTCTCTGTGAGTTAAACAGAATGTGAATCTGAGTGAGACAAATCAAAGAGACGTAAAATGCATATTCCTAGCAATACATTACAGGATTTTTTTAACCAAATATATACTTTTTATATTTGAAAAAATACTAAACCTAAAACTTGAGCGTCTGGTTCATTAGATTCCTGAAATTTTCTTTTAAACGATGACGATGAAATGATGATGATTATGATGGACATTAAATTAAATAACATGTTTATTTTGGGAAAATAAAAACATGAGAGTTTTGAAATAACTTGGGGGCTGGAGTTGATTAAATTGTTTTCTTATCTCCTTTGCAATTATCAGAAGACCTTGCAGTTCATTTTTCATTTGCTTCTAATAAGATGTTCATATTCTTTGATAATTACCTTGCCATTTATGATTGTTTCTAGAATTGGAAAATAAAAAATAGAATAAATGAAAAAGTAGTGTTAGCAAATGCTTAGCAAACAATTCCTATCTATTTACCTACCTCACTGAGCCCTGTAGGCAGTTACCTTATTTTATCTGGACTCTAATATCAAAGCGGGTTGAATTCTATAATTTGCATGACTCGCATAAATGGAAAGAAGTCCTCAGAGGCCAGGTTGCCCTCAGATAAAAGTCCCTGCAGGAGCAGCCTGTCTTTCCCACTTGAGGCCAACTTATCCACTCTTGAGTCTGCAGAGCTGAGATATCAGCTCCATATCTTGGGCCACAATCTTGACGTGGCCTCTCTGGAATTGCTGTCACCATGACATCCTGGGAGGTTTTTGCAGTGCACCGGAGTCTTCACTTTCTCCAACTCCATGTCTTCCCCGCCATCAGTGTAGAACTCTGTGAAAATATCCAGTCATCTGGGGTTCTCGGCTCACAGTTTATAAAAATTTGAGAAAAATATTCAAATCCTCCATATGATAAATCCAAAGATATTTTCATGAGTTCATGGCTTGCAAGTATTCCCCTCCCAAGTACAGCTTTCCAGCTGAAATTGTAATCTGATTGTTGATTAATTACAGCTTTCACCTTAGCCCCTAACATCCTTATGGAACTTGGATTCCATACTATGGAACTCTTTTGATACAGTTCACAGTACAATGAGTACCGATTATTTATTTTTCAGTGTAGTCTTTTAAAATTTTGCCTTTACAGCTTTCATGATAAGAGGACAGGGGGCATAAGGAAGGTCACTCTGGATCAGCTCGAATGCCCGTAGAACCCGACAGACTGGCTTTTCTTCAACATGCTTCCCCCTGCTCACCTTACCCGGGGGAAGCACAGAGGAAACATCACACATCATCTTGCCTGGACACACTCATAATAATTAAAATTGCCAATAATATTCTCTGAACAGTTGAGAGTAAGATTTTCCAGAAGGACTCTCACTTCTGAGACGGGAGTTTTCATTTTCTTGCAGATGATGTGGGCCCTGGAGATATAGCATCTCGTCCTTGAAGCACATCTACTGAAAGCCTGTTTTGCTCTCACCCTGCTCAACTGATTGGGAAGAGTCTTTTCACATAGTTTTTTCTAGTTTGAGGCTTTGAGATTCAAAGTGGGTGTTAGTATCCTGAATGAATATATTCTTTTTTTTTTTTCCTCTGGATAAGTTCCATTTATTAATCATTGTACAAAAAAAATCTTGGCATTCATTTGAAGAGAAAGAATTTACTATATCCAAATATTTAATATTTTAACATTGTGAAAGTTCTACTTTTATAACAGGGCTTCTTAAAATGGAGAAAACTTTTGGAAAAAAATTTTTTTTTAAAAAGAAACTTATGATTTATTAGAGTACAGGATCCAAAACACCTTTTTAGAAAAATATAAAGTGCCCAAATACCAACTTACACAGGTGATACAGGCTTCCTGGAGCCAGATGAAGCATTCATGAAGAAACACATTTAAAAACAGTCAGTCTAAATACATATTTACAGTTGGGTCAGTAAAGGTAAAACCATTGTTCTTGGCTTTGATGTTATTCTAAGAAAAAGGAAATAAACCAGAAAACCAACAATTATAACTCTCAGCATGCTCCACAGTTTCTTAGTAATGCATCTCAATGTTAATTCCATGTTATCTAATTTTTAACTTTAAATGAGAGTAGTATAAAATCCCCGCAACCTCAGGCAGGCTAGGTATGGTTTTGCTGTTTTCCAAACTGAGTTTTGGCAATCTCTTAAGTCCAGTTTCCCTGTATATTTTTGAGAACGTATCCTTTCTCTCCTCTGAAAACTCAAGAGTTTATTCATTGAGCTGGAGGTGTAGTTCAGTAGTAGGTACGTGTTCAGCCCGTGTGAAGTCCTAGGATTTGTCTCCATCACCCACACAAGCACAAGGTGCATCCGCATCAGTATAGCTGCTCCGAGGCAGTCCTTACCTGTGATTGGTGAAAAATTCAACATTCTCAGAAGAGACAATTCTTTCTTTAGCTATTGTGAGATTTGAGGAGAGCAATTATTATATAAAGCCAATTTAAGTAATATTTGCCTATTGATACACACTGTTTATGATACCAAAAAGAATCAATGAATTCTGAGACCAAAACGAGAGCATCCTTATCATGAATAAAAAGTAGGTTACTTGGTTACAGTATAGGATAATGGTGAAATGGCCAGCCATGGAATATAGCTGCACAGCTGAATTCAAGCTGTACCTTTCTTCAAAAAGCATTTCACAGGTTATATTTCACGATTCAAGTGGAATTGCTCCTTATGTGTTTGTCACATACTCATTGAGGGCTGATTATCACCAAGCTTTGGTGGGGCTTGGTAATGTACCCTTTTCCTTGTACTAGCATTTGTTTCAGCAGTTTGGGTGACCTGGAGAGTTACAAGATTAACTTTAGACTTTTTTCTTCTTTTGGTTCCTTTATGAATTTGGATAAAATTCATAAACATAAAATTCATGAGGATAAAATTCAAATTAATAATAACAACAATAATAATGTCACCAGTTTAGTAGTTACTATATTCCAGGAACTGAAGTTAGAAGAGCAAATGTATTTTCTAAATTTATCTACACTAAAATGCTCTTTTATACTCAGAGAAACTGGAGCTTCAAGTGTAAAACGCTCAATATTCCACAATTTCTAGGTGAGAGATTTACATTTCAGAATATATCCACTTGCCTTAAAAAACTGTGTTTATAACTACTGTCCTGATTCTCTTATATTACTAGAAATATGCTTCGATCTTGATATAATTAAATCAACCAACAAACAAAAGACCCACAACTATCCAATCTGTCCAAAATGGGCTGAAACGTTTGCACCAGTTTGGGGTACTTGGTTTTAAGTTACCACAGAGCCCTTTTTTTTTTTTTTTTGTGGGTACCGGGGGTCGACCTCAGGACCTCGCATGCCAGCAGGCGCCCGTGCCGCTGAGCGATATCACCGGCCCTTTTTTCGTATGTGGGTACCAGGAGTCGAACTCGGGCCCTCACGCTTGCCAGGCAGGCGCTTATGCCACTGAGCCATCTCACCGGCCCCGAGCCTTTTTATAAAAGGTTCTTAGTTAAAAACTGCATGAACTTACTGTTTTTATATTTACTATTTATTAAGCATCAAATATCTTTGTGACTATTTTTACAAATCCTCAACTTTCGAACACTATAAATTTGTTTTCTGATAATCATTCTGACCATAAATTGTGGTTAAAACCATTAGTCATAATCGATGCCTCCTTTGTAAAGAATAGGATGGAATTTGTGTAGATGGTCACCTTAAGATCACTTTAAGATGCTCCATCATCTTCTTTTTTTTTTTTTTTTTTTTTTTTTTTTTGGTGGGTACCGGGGGTCGACCTCAGGACCTCACACACCAGCAGGCGCCCATGCCGCTGAGCGATATCACTGGCCCCTTTTTTCGTATGTGGGATCCGGGAGTTGAACTCGGGCCCTCGCGCTTGCCAGGCAGGCACTTACACCGCTGAGCCATCTCACCGGCCCAAGATGCTCCATCATCTTAAGGCAGACAATTAAAGGACACTTACCACTCAATGAATCTTACATTTCGTTGGCTTTTGCAACGAATCAATAAAATGAGCATTCGATTATCCAGTAAGAAGAGTTCTTTTGCCCATTAGCTTCACATGTGGCAGGAGATGACCCAGAATATAACCAAATAGGTGGCACAGTGAAACAAGCCCGGCGTCTTAAGTCTCCAGGGGACAATTGCCCAATAAAAGAATACCGCATATGGCTAAAAGAATGAGTGTAACCTCTGCAGGTGAAAGACTATAGACCAATAAGAATAGAACCAAGGTGACCTGGAGGAAATGCAGCTTCCACACCAGAATTCTTTGCAGTAGATCATGCCTATTTTCTCAGAGGGTTTCATGCATTTCAAAATAAGCTTCTCAATGCCTCCCAAGATGTCTTTGACTACAGCCAGCTGGTTTAGATGAGGTCTTTCTTCTATGACTGGTCTGTTTCGGGTTCTATGTAGACCAATTTTATTCTCCTAATTACTATGAGCATTCCTGACTACGCTGCTTTTTACAGAACAGAAATATAAGTTGCTGAGAGATAAAATGACCTGCCCAATACAGGCTGCAACCTCTCTCTCTGGCGATCTCACCTGTCTCCCACTACAAAGTAGCATCAACACACTGACTTTATTTCACTCAACAAGGTGAGGAAATAATAGTGGCTGAATATTGCAGATGTATTAAAATTATACTAGTTACACAAGCACATAACCTCATTTATTATCTGTAGCCTATAAGGACAATAAATATAATTTTCATAACTTTATGGATGCAGAAAATAAGATGCAGAAAGATTAAAATTCCTGAAAAGATCACCTGGCTTGTAAGTGTCAGCAAAAGATTTGAAGCAAGGTTTGCCTTTTGCAAAGCTGTGTTCACTCTACTAGCATTTCAAGAAGAATCATTTTATAAATGGTCTTTTATTGTCTTCAAGAAATGTCCTTTCTTGCTTTTGAAGGATAATGTTCCACTGAACTTATTTTTAGTACACAATAGCAGAATTTTTCCAAGAACGAAATGCAATTACTTTCTGACTAAATTGTTGCTTTAGAACATACTCTATAGAAGGATGCTGAAAGCAATTGAGTTAACTCACTCCTCCAACTTTCAAAATGAGAATGAGTCTTAGTCATTCATCAGTATTATAGGTAAGGTAACATTCTAATGTCCTACTTTGATATGGATCTCAAATATCTCTCAATTCTCTTTTTTTTTTTTTGTGGGTACTGGGGATCGAACTCAGTACCTCGTGCGCCAGCAGGTGCCTGTGCCGCTGAGCGATACCACCAGCCCTTTTTTCTTATGTGGGTACCAGGAGTCGAACTCAGGACCTCGCGCTTGCCAGGCGGCGCTTATGCCACTGAGCTATCTCACTGGCCCTCTCAATTCTTTGAGAATTATCAGCTACTGCTCTAAGTAAAGGAAATGACATGATTTTTCTCCTAATTTCTCAACTTTATTTAAGTTGAGAAACCCTACATGTCTCCTAAGACAGTAACAGAAAGCAGAGTAAGTTTGGGATTCTGCAAATGAATGATGTGTGCCGATATAAATTCCTTCAGATCTGGAAAAGTGCAGGGCATGGAGGCATCACCACATCACTTTTGTAGTTTTTATTTTCCTTATTTGGATCACTGCTCTTGGCCATGAAGTACTTCACAAATATTTACTGTACAGCGCCTTTGTGTCAGATACGGTGATATACATTGGGAATGGAAGGAATTAGACACAGTCCTGTCCAAGGGCATCTACATCAGGTGGAATTTTGGATACACACACAACTCAGGCCAGGAGCAGCACATAGCCATGCAGAGGTCCCTGGGGTTTCCTAAATTCTGCCTAGAGGACCAGGGTATTTTCACAGAGTTCAGACTCAGCCCAGGACCATGAGGAACAGGTTCAATTATCTGGCAAAGAACTAGATCATTATATTTAGGAAGCCACAGAGGCCTCTGTAAGTCTCTTATTACATGATGCTGGTTACCTGGAAGTGCCTCCCAGGTATTCTGCTCTTACAGTGTGAATGTGAGGGGTCAAAAAGACATAAGAGTTCAGGGCATGAGTTAAAATTACAGCTCTGATACTGGCAAGATCAGTAATTATAAGCTAAATTCTCTGAAACCTACAGATCTCATCTGAATGACAATGACATAAAGCAAAATTATTGTAAGAGTAAAAACACTGAGGTCTAATGATGTCACCCTGAGGCAGGTTTCACTAGTTGATCGCTTCTTTCCAAGACAAGGTTTCAACATGTGTGAGGGGACAACACAGCACATTTCAGATCCTTTGCAATCCTGAGATTATGTAGTTAAGAAAAACATAATTTTTTTAATGGAACTTTGGATTCACTGGTGTCTAATCTAGGTAGAAACAGTGAAAACTAATCTTGCTTTTGGTTGAACAATAATAAATGTCCATGCTATATTTACCAATTCTTCTTCATTCAAAATGTGAACAACACATTCTTTGTTTCATCAGATGGCCATTCAAATATATAAAAGCAGTTTCAAATAGACTCATCATGTTAACCTTTTTTAAAGAATTTTACTTCCTTTTTATGTAAGGTACATAAATTTCTGACCAATGTCTGGAAGTCTTCAATTAAACATTATGTTCATAAAAGAAAGTCACTCATTTAATATTTGTAGTATTCACATTTCCCTATAGTCTCTTTTCTATGTTGAGATAGAGAAAAAAATGTAAATATTTTAAGAGAAAAAAATGACTTCTATGCACATAAAAGTGTGAATGACTGCTATCAGATACTTTTGTCTGAAGACAGGATTTTGATAAAAAAGGGGCAATGGGAGAGAAAGGAGGATATGGAGAAGCTTAAAAGTACAGGAGGCTGAGGGTGGGATGGAAGACAGGTGAAGCTAAATTTCCTCTTAAACTCAGCTAATTTGAGCATTTCTCCAAAGGCTAGTTCTGCTCATAAGTAAGTAAAAATGGCTGTCTCACGTGTGTGTGCTATGGTTTTATATTATCTGTGTCTTCCAAAGATCCCTTGTAGTTAAAGACTTGGTCCCCAGCATGGAAGTATGGAGAGTACTGTGGACCTTTCCCAGGTGATGCCTTGCACAAAGTCCTCAGGACATTGGGGATGTGCCTTTGGAGGGGACTGAGGGAGAGCAGTCTCTTTTTCACTACTTTTGTTCTAGATGTGACTACTTACTCTTACACAAGCTGCTGCCATGATGTGCCATCATCTGCAACCCTCAACGAGGGCCAAACCACTGGGGCCCCTTGACCTTGGGCTTCATATTTTCTAAACTTATGACTAAACTAACTTTTTCTTTTGATAAGTTAGCTGCCCCAGGTATTCCACTGTAGTAAGGGAAAGTTGACTAACACAGTATCTAAGAATGATGACACAAAAATGGAAACAATTTCAATATTGAAAAGGTCCTAAGAGGTCACACTGTCCAGCCAGCTGAAATTCAGCCAATATCCTGAACCAGCTGGGGAATCTTTTACCAGTGTCTCTTCCTGAGTGCCACCATAAATGTTCCTGAATAGTCCTCAAGAAATCTCACTCCCAAGCAAGTGAAATCAAGTCAGTCTGACTTTAGCATACAGAAAGGAATTGAGTGGATAGTGAGAAGTTCTTAGATTTCAGAGGAATGTTGAAGAACCATTCTTAGAAAGCATGTGGTGACATATGGCAGACAGATAGCAAGGATCTCAGTGAATCCACCTCATAAATAGCCTGGGAGGGTTTAAACCTCCCATGGAGCTGTGGGTATTGCTTCCCAAAAAAGTTAGACACAGTTGCTGGAGTCAGTGGACACTCCTTGGATTTTCTGTTCTCTTTGTCTTTGTGCTATTATTTCCATATTCAAGGTCGAAGTAGATGGATCTGGTTGTTACTGAGACTAGGTCCTGGGACCATGTGGTAACAGTGATGGAGTTTTGGAAGAGTGATTTTATCTGTGCTTCTTTGAGTTTGTAAGAAGAGGTAGCTCCAGTAGTGGAATTAACTACTGATTTCTGTTGAGAAATAAGATAGTCAATCATCTCCAATGATAATTCCGAAAGTAGGATCCAGGTTGATACGATGTAGCAGTTATCCGTATTTTAACATTTGGCCACTGTATCACTTACTTTCTCATTGCTGGGATGAAATACCTAACAGCCACAATTTCAAGGAGATGTTTATTTTGACTAACAGTTTCAGAGGATTCAGTCCATGGTTAGCTGACTCAAAGACAGACACAGCATGGTAGAAGGACCTGAGAGAAGAATGCTGCTCAAAATATGGAAGCAGTGAAAAAGAAAAGAAGGCAAGGATAAGAACAGTCTTCTAGTTCACACCCACACTGACCCACCTCTTTCAACCAAGCCTCACCTCCTAACAACAAATTCAGCTCTTCAGTATAGTGCTCCCATCATCCAATCACTTTCCAAAAGCCCAATTGTGATTAAATGTGACTTTTTGGAGATGTTTTAGATAAGAGCATGCTCATTCTTTCAGTTTGTCACATGTTGCTCACAATATAGCTGCTAAGTTTTGAGTGACATTCTCTCACACTAATACCTATTTTGAGACAATAATAATATGGTAGTTAGTTTTTTTTTTCCTCACAGGACTGTGTTTTATTTTTTTCTGAGATAAAACTATTTCTCAAAATCCAAAGATTTCATATCTAATTGACCAAACATGATTTACATACTAATTGCTAAATTAATTACTGTCCAAAGGCAATGTAATTATCACAGTGGCTCTAGATTTGTAATGTTTTGAGTTAGTGTCACTGAAACAGGTTCCACTATCTGAGGAATATTCAATGTGTGTTAGCCAAGCCAAAGCTATGGGAGTGACAAGTTGTTAGGGAATGAGTGACATGTGCCAGGGTCAGGAGTTACTAGAATATATAAAGGACATTTAAAAGTTGAATAGGACCCAATTACCAAAACCCTACAGTTTCTAATAGTCTGGGGTGTTTCTCTTGAGGCTACAATTGTCCTGTTGTTTGAAACACAGGTTTTTACAAGCACAGACCTAACCTATCCTTCCTATTTTCCATGAGAGAAGGTATACTCAGGGACTGGGCATTTCAAATGCACACAAAAGTATTAGACAAATATTCTTTTCTCTAAATTTTTTCCTGTCATAATTTCCATGCTGTGTTAATATTAGCTTCTATCTCTTGGGCATACTTTCCTAGCAGTGTACTAAGTACTACACGTGTACTACCTTCAATTTACATAACCATTTTATAATAGACACATTCTTATCACATTTGATAAGAACACCTGGAGAAGATGTTCAACTACAGTGTCCAAGGTCACAGAGGTAGGAAGTAGTGGAACTGGTATTTCCACATATTTCTTTAAGGATGCAAAATTTATTCTTATTAGATAGCACAGTAATTTTAATAAAATGTCTCTTCCCTGAACAGAGTAACATTCTTCCTGTCACATAAGATATTTAATTAATGAGCTGATTTCTAATAATACTTTTCATTGTATTTTGGTCATTGTTGACTTGACTCTTCAGAGTTTGTTCGGCTGTATGGTGCTTCCCTGTGGAGATCTGAGTTCTCATTTCCATGGAATTAATGCACTTGTTTCCTTGTAGATCTTTCCCTGTCGGCCTGTCCAGTAAACCATACTTGAAGGCCCTCAATTTCACACAGTTTTAATAAAAGAATTAATCACCATAACTTGCTAAGATGATCAATTCCACTTTTTAAAACAGCAGTATAAAAGAGAGTGAGGAGCTAGAGAATTGGCTATGACATGCATGCAAAAACGTTTTGCTGTCACTTTCATTGTGCCTTGTAATTGTGTGCCGGTTTTGATTCTGCTGTGATCACCATGACTTTGTGGGCAGGTCCTAGGAGAATGTGTCTTGTGATCCAAAATAATAGCTAGTTGACATTCTAGTCCACACCGATGGAAGAAATGATACAAAGCAATCAAGAGAATCAAAGGAATTGCTTGAGCTTACATCCCAACCAGGAATCAATGACTCTGCATGTGTAATGGAGGGAAATTTGACTTTTTATTAAATGTTGCAGGTAATTCTAAATCTGAACACCATTAGGTACTACTGCTGTAGACAGCAGTCTTCTCAGGGTTTTTTTTTTTTTTATTATCAAGGATAGATGTTAAGAAAAATACTGTACCATGCAAGTTAAAGCAAGGGTTATAAAATTTTTTTCAAGATATTTTAAAAAAGTGTGTACCAAATTGACATGTTTGTTCTTTAAGAAATGTATATAGGAAACAAATGATATTGTGGGGCACTTGTTGCCCTTAAAAGTAATGATATAATAAACATTACTTATGTAGATTATGTTTGTGCACATGGGCACCAGAATTTACTAACAGTGAGGTATGTTGTTTTAATTTTATAAAAAGTATCAATGCATGGTAAAATGAGACTTCTAATTTTACCAATATGAAAATTTTCTAATGACATCTAACTGTAATACTAATTTACATTTCCATAATTACACTGATATAATACTTTTCATTGTTTACGGTCACTCAAACTCCTGTCTGTGAACAAATTATTTATGACTTTTGTCTCCATGCATTTTTTTCCAATTGACTTACAGGATTTTTAAAATACTGTTCATTTAGTTTTACTATAAACATTGCAGGTGTGGCTTTTCCAGTCTGTGGTTTGTCTTTAGATGTTAGAACTGCTATTTCTCTCAAAGAGTGTTTAAAATTTAATGTTCTTGAATACCTTTCTTTTGGATGTATGCTAAGTTTTTATGTTTTTTGCCTAAGTAATCTGTCTCTGTGTTCACAATATGAATGTTTAATTCACTATATTTTTGAAAATTTCAAACATTATTTCTTACGTAGATATTTAACCCACCTGGAATTGATTGTTCATTATACTGTGGAGTAAAAGTCAGAATTTATATTTTTACATTTCAAACAAACTTTCCTAAGCCATTCATTACTTACAACAACTATTTAAACTAGTGCAATCTTAGTAATATGCCAAATTATTACATAATAATGAATCTGGTCTTGAGGTCTCTCTCTCACCCTATATCCTCACTTCCTCTCACCCCCTGTTGAAAGAATAGAGTACTGTTTTAAGAACTATGATTACTAATGAAGTCCTTATATCTCATTGAATAAGGTTCTCCTGTCTTTTTCCTCTTTCAGTATCATCTTGGGAAAGTCTTGACTATATAAACACTTGGGTGAGTTTTAGAGTGTCTATATTGTTTTACGATAAAAAAACCTATTAATGTTTGGATTGAAATTGTATTAAATTGCCACCTGGTCAAAATGATGTCAAGATTGGTTTTACAAATGTAATACATATTGTTGTCTGTGTATAATTTGAGAATCTTTCATTGATTAAAAATAGTATGTTAATTGTTAAAAAATTAATGGAATACATGGAAGAAAACTGTTCTCTATTATCTTGTTTGTTCATTATTTTGATATATATTTACACCACTCTAAAATACCTGACACCCACAAGTTAAAGGAGGAAATGTTTATTTCAGCTCACAATTTGTAGAGGTTTCAATCCAAGTCAGCTGTTTCCAAAATAGGGCGGTATGGCAGAGGGGCATTGCAGAGGAGAAACAGTCCATAGCAGAGCAGGCAGGAGGCAGCAAGCAGTGAAGCTCCCCTCTTTCTGTCCCTTTATATTCCATCTAGGCTACAAGACTGGATTGGTGACACCCACATCCAGGATGGGGCTTACATTTTCCACTTTCAGAACTATGCTAGACAATTCAGTGGACTAATTAATCTTAATCCATATTCACACAACCTTTATCCACATTCACACACCCTAGATCCAGCCACCTCTGAAAAGCCCCACCTATGAGATCATAAGGCTTTGGGGGTGCATCTAGATACTAGCCATAACATTCTGACCTAGGTGCCCAGAAGACTTATGTGCATCTCTTTATGGAAAAGGCATTTATTCCATCTCGAAGAGTTGCCAAAATCCTAACAGTTTCACCTTCGCTGAAAAGTTCAAGTCCAAAGTCTCCTCTGAGATTCATGGCAACCTCTTAGCTGTGAGCCCTTATACAAAAGGAAAGAAAGTTAAACAATTCCAGCATACAGGGGCACAAGATAAATATTCCTATTCTAAGAGGTACAAATAAGGGTATAGAAACTAATGGGACCAAAGCATGTCCAAATACAGCAGAACAAACATAAAGTCCAATAAATCCATGGCAAGATGTGAACTCCAAAAGGCTTGGATGGCTTCACCACTACGGCACCCTTCATATTTGCAGCTTTCTTAGCTTTTCCCAGCTCTGTATTATGAATCAAGAGCAAAGAGCACTGCTGAGTCATTTCTAAAGTTTTGAGTTTCACTAGAAAAGAAGTTCCTGTAAAGTTGAGCCCTGTGAATCTGGATAAAAGTGAGCTTTGTTGCTGAGAATAGTATTAAAAAGAAGCCAAGTATTTTACATCAGGACCATACAAATTATGCCCATCAGGGTATGGGCAGAATCAGAAAGACCCCACCCTGGCAGACTCAAGTGTGGAAAAGTGAAAGACTTTTCTTTGAGAAGAGCCACAGGGCAACCTGCTGGTGAAAGGCCACATAGAAAATCAGCTTTCTAGGATCCCATCCACACTGCTCAGCCATTTGGGCATGCAGAGACCTCTATAGCATGATGCAAAAAGTCCTGGTTGCTGATGGAGCCAGTAACAAACTGTGGACTCTTCCACATCATGCTGATTTCAGGCACATGCCACAATGGCAGGTCTGCTCAAACCCTTAGGAGTTACATCTCACCACAACTTGCACTGGGAGCTAGACACAGAACCATGTGATTTAATATTTGCCCTGCTGAGTTATGGTCTTTTTTTGTCCTATTCGTTTCTAGGCCCCTGGTTCTCATTTTTGGAATGAAAATGTTTATCTTATGCCATTGTATGTTGGCAGTGTTTAACTTTTTGATTTTTACAAGAACTTATAGCTGAAAGTTTGCTTTGATTCTCAGAGGAGACCTTGGGATTCTTTGCAATGCTGGAACTGTTAAAATTTTCAATTCTTAGAGAAGGACTAAGTACATTTTGCATAAAGGGATGTACATGAGTCTTTTGATGGTGTGGGGGGGAATGTTATGGTTTACATCTAAAATAGCCTCCAAAGCCTCAGTTTTTTGGAAGGCAATTGTATTATGGGGGCTGTACAGTTGGCTTGCTGTTCAGAGGTGGGATGTGGTTGGAGGAGACCAGTCACTGGGTACATGGCCTAAAAAGTTTTATCTCCCTCCCAAGTTCTTCCCTTCATGCTCTCAGTTTCTTATCCAACACGCCATAAGCAGCTCTCCTCCACCATGCCCTGCTGCTGTATTATTTCTTCCTTGGAACCAGCCAACCCTGGACTGAAATGTGAGGCAAAATAAGCCTATTCTCCTTTAAGTTACTAGTATCAGGTATTTTGTCCAAGCAACAAGGAAAATGACTCAGACAAAGAGTATATAATATTTCTAGGGTATTTTAAATTGATTTTATATAAAATAAGCACTATTATTTAATAGTACTTGTAGCTTTCTATGTAGCAAATGTTAAAATAGACATTTTTTTTCTTTATAATCCTAATCGCTATGTGCCTATGTGTGTATGTCTTAATTATTAGACTTTTCTCACTAGTATGACACTAACTAGAGACAGGGAAAGTGAGAATCTTTTCTTCGCAATTGATTTTGTTGAAAATGCTCTTAAAGTCTTGTGAGACAATGTGATATTTTTGTAAACACTTTTTATTCAAGTAAGGAAGTTTCTTTCTATTCCTAGCATCCATGATTTTTTTAAAAGATTATAAATGCTAAATAATTTTATTAGCTAAATTTTAGCAACTATTGCCATAAATCTGTTTCTATTTTTTAAATTTGATCAATATTGACAAACTATAATTTCTTAGAATTTAAAAAATTCTTAAATGCAATTTTAACTGCCCAATTATTTACTTTGTATACACATTTACTTGTTTTATTTTTAGTTTTACTGGTACATGTTTTGAGTACATAATGATTATATTCTTAGTGGGGAGCTGATACATGTACATAACACACAAAAACATAGTTGTATTCATATGAAGATATAAAAACTTTAAATTTTCTATAGAGATGCATAAATTTTTATATATATTGTCCTATTTTCTTTACTCTTTCTGTGTATATTTTATAATCCTTAAGAGTGAATATTTTTGCTTCTTTTGTACATTCATGTCAGTAGAAGTATATTATTTTAGCACTGTTTCAAAGTTTCAGTTACTTTTTAATAAATAAATATTGCTTTGGGGGTTTCTTTTGAACTCGTTTTTCTTCATACTTTATTTTGCAAATTTACTTGTGTTTTATCTTTTAATAATGTCTTTGGATACAACTTAACTCAATAATTTAGGATATTTTATTTATTGTATTTTTTAAAAATAAAATTTGCTCATAATCTCTTCTTTAATATTTTATAATTTTGAACTGCAAATTCTTCATTATTGTTTATATTTTAAGCATTGTTATAATGTAACACTTAAACATTTACTTTGCTTAAATTAATGTATTCATAATTTTTTTTATATGGGTATCAGGAGTTGAACTCAGGACCTCGCACTTGCCAGGCAGGCGCTTATGCTGCTGAGCCATCTCACCGGCCCTCATAAATGTTTAAAATAAACTTTTCTAGTAGTTTCTTAATGATTAATGAGAATACTTAATTCAATTCATTTGCCTAAGAAAAATGGAGGCAATAATATAATTATTTTAATAGTTCTCTCCACATTTCTGAATAAACATTTTCTACTACCATTTGTCGAGTTTCCTCAGACATTTAAAATAACCTTTCGATTCCTATTTAGACTATAAGGCTGAAGGGCCCTCAGCATATTCTATTCCCTGACTCTCCCCCACATTCACATATTTCCTACCCCCATTCACCTTATTACAGTTTTTATTTGAATAATGTCATGTACAGCTATGTCATAAACCATATTAAAATAAAATTAATGTGTAATTTTAGCAATCTAGAATCAATAACGGGCATTATATTCGTTTATTTACCTTATTTGTTTCCACACATCATTATCACACTCCCTGCTATGGATTACTTCTGGAGGTCTGCCCCCAAAGCTTCATGCACCCAGCCTCAGATGAAGGTAATTGGGTTATGGCAGCATCGCAGCTGACTTGCTGTGAGGGGCTGTGGTCTGATCAGAAGAGGAGGGGCCCTGGGGGTGTGGCCTGGAAGGGTTTATCTCCTTCCCTGGCTCTGGCCTTCATTCTCTCCTACCTGCCGTGCTTGAGCAGCTCTCTTCCACTCCGGCCCTTTGCCGTGCCATCCTGCCTTGGAGTCAGCCAACTGTGGACTGAATCATGAGCCAAAATAAATCTCTCCTCCTGTAAGTTGTAGCAATCAGGTATTTTTTCTCATTGACAAGAAACTTACTAAGACACTCTCAAAGACAAAAGTTTCCTTAGAACATTATTATCAAACATGTTGGGAAATCTCAAAGCCTTCCCAGCTGCCCATTTGCTTACATCTACTCTCATCTCAGCTGCTTGCTTTCTGGGCCTGTGAAATATTTGCTCTTAGGATTTCCTTTTGTGTATTAACAGGACGGCTATCTTCACATTTTCCGTGTGATGGAAAACTCATGCCTAGATTCCATATGTGCTGCTGTTATAAACTTCCCCACTTTATTTGTAATTTTAAAAAGCTAATAGATAGAATAACCACATATTTATGAAGTAGAGTGTGATAATTTTATATATGTGTAAAATGGGCAGTGACCGAATCAAGGTAATTAGCATTTTTTTGGAAACCTTCAAACTCTTCTTGTTACTTTGAGAAATATAATAAATTGTTGCAACTTATACTAACCCCACTACTCACCCTACTATACTATGAAATCCTAGAATTTACCTAACTATACTACCGTACCTGTTATGCAACCTCTCTAGATTGATTTCTGGGTATAATTCGTGAATAGAAGAGATAGTGAGCTCTCCCATAAAGATTAGCTAACAAGTCATAGCTGGCAGAGTAAAGAGGAAAACATTTGAACCTATAGTCAACATAACTGAGAATATATACTTGTGTCTTAAAGCAAATCACCCATATATCAAATGAGTGTTTTCGTCTGTTACATCGGAAATGCTTCTCTGCTCTGACCATCTCCGGTTGGATGATTCTATCAATACCTGTGAAGGACTAAGTGACTAAAGAATAATGTTACTTTTAAAAAGGAATGCCTGCTGAAAGTAACTTTTGCAGCGTGATCTCTCCATCAAACCTACTTGTGACTGAACTAATTATCGTGGTATTTTTTTCTGTGTTTGGAGGCTACCTGATCAGATAGTTTCAGCACTAAATAGGTCTTCGCTGATGACAATACTGTGAAGGACTTTTCAGTGAATACTGATATTCATGTACATCCCCTCCCAAATTCTATTGCTCCCAGCTCCAATTAATTGACTTTACAATGTATTTTATAGAATTGAGATCCAGATGAATAAAATTTCTTCCTTCAGTTTACAAGTATCACTGTTGCCTTATTCAATTATATAATTTTAGCAGTAACTTTGAGCTTTAAAAACACAAAACTCAATTGGCCATAGAAAAGAAATAAGGAAACATAAAGGATTTTTTTTTTTTAGTAATATTATTCTTTATTTACAGTTTGGTTTTCTTATGGAAGAGAAACCATGTGATATTTAAGCTTGTGTGTATGCTTTATTTTACTTAACATTATAGTCTAAGGTGCATTCATTTTCCTACAAATGACTCGAGTTTATTTTTCTTATACGTCCATCAACAGATGAATGGAGAAAGAAAACATGGTTTTTACACACAATGAAGTACTACTCTGCAGTGAGGAACTTTTTAAAGAATGTGCACTTGTTTGTACTTGTCCTTGAAACATTCACATAACATAATGCATAATTTTCTTTTCCCTCCTCTAATAAGACTTATTTAAGTTTATAATAGAAAATGAAAATTTGATTTTTTTGCAATCAAACACATTTTCCAATTTGTCTTGCCATCTCAATGTAATGACAATGAATGTGATTAATTTGGTTAAGTCCTATTGATGGGATCTTTTAAAAAATATGTCAGTTGTGGAAGAATTTATTTAGAACAAAAGGAATAACTGACTTTGCAAGGGGGTCTCAGTCACTTTCCATTTGCTGGGACAAAATACCCAACATCTGCACCATGAAGGAAGAGGGGTTTATTTTGGTTCATGGTTTTAGTCCATGGGTACAAGGCAGAAACCCAGTGTGGAAGGAAATAGTGGAGGAAAATTAAACCCATGGCAAACAGGAAGCAGAGAGAGAAGGGAAAAGCCTAGGGTGAGAGTACACATTTCAAGGTCATGGCTCAAGGACTCAGCTCCAGACAGAATCCACCTCCTGACAACACTTTCAGGTATTGAACTCAAACACGGATAAATCCTCTGCTGAGTACAATGTCCCAGTGATCCAATCAACCTCCAAACACATGACGCTTTTAGTGGAAAAGGTCTTTGAATTGAGGATTGCTTTCAAACCATTCTTGCCTACTATTTATCTTTCCTTTTACCTCATGTATATATTTATTAATTCAAATAATGAATATTGTAGTGGTTTTTAAAATTATTCTTTAAAGAGCACCACAGCATCGATCACATGAGAGAAAAGTAACAAAGACAATGCTCTTCCACTTACAGTGGAGTTACTTCCTGATAAACTAATTGCATCTTGAAGATACCATAAGTCAAAAATACATTTAATACACCTAAACTGACAAACATCATAGCTTAGCCTCACCTACCTTGAATGTGCTCAGAGCACTTACCTTAGCCTAAAGTTGGGCAAAATCGCATAACAGAGTCCATTTTAGGTATGGCGAGCATGGGACCCCATAGCTCACTGGTAGCTACAGCTCACTGCCACGCTCCAAGCATCGCGAGAGAACGATGCTGCTTATCACTGACCTGGGAAAAGAGCAATATTCAAAGTGCAGGTTCTATTGAGTTCAAATCACCTTTGCACCAACAAGAAACACACAAAAAAAGGAAGTCAACTTTTCCTAAATCAAATATTGCTATCTTTAACCACAACAGGAGCAGCTCTTAACAGCACGCCTTGTTACCGACTCAAAGAAAATTGCAGGAAATGTTCAATAATTGAAAAGTGCTAGGAGGAAAGTGACAGCTGCTCAGATGCCATAACATACCTCAGAGAAGTCTTCTCTTCTAGCAGGTCTAGTAACTCGTTTCTTGGGTGTCTTAAAATGACTTTAGTATGTGAGGTGTGATTTATGTGAAAGAAGATATACTATATATGAAATTAAAAAGTTTAAAAATGCACATAAATTTATTGTAACAATTGCTAAGAGGGTCCTTGAATTATGCAGCTCGAGGCACAACCTGGAGGCTTCTCTCCTTGCAGCCCTCTGCACATCTGGAAGCCTGGTGTTTCTACCACCTCCCTCATTTGTCACTGTAAAGCTTGGAAGGAATAGAGCCCCAACCCTAAACCTCATGTTCCTGGCAACTTGTAGGTAAGCCCTACCTTCATTTGTCTGTCTGACCCTCCTAACTGAACTTTCCCATTGCTTTACAGTACGTATATTTGACAAAGCTTTTCCTTGGGTTGTGGAAATAATACGCCATAATTATAATGTGAGGACTCCATAAATAAAAACAAATAGCAGTTAATTACAACCATAAAATTTTTCTTTAGCTAAAGGCATTCATAGGTATTAAAAATGATCATTAAAATTATGTTCTAAGATACTCATAATATTACTCTAATTTATTGATTCGAGAAACAAGGCTCAGATCAGTCAAATAACTCTTCCAAAACAAAAGTGTCCCTAAGTAATGAAACGTAGATGCAAGACCGTGTCTTCTCTTAAGTATGTTTATCCGTTTCTTCTAATTGAAGCTAAATGAAAATATATTCACATAGACAAAACAGAAGAGCTCTCAGAACGTTTAAGTATGCACGGTGGTTTAGGTATTGATTAAAGTTGTTAAGATCTGTCATCAGACAAAATTCATCTAGTCCAAATTTTTCTTTCCTTTTCTTTTTTTTCCTGTGTGTGTGTGTGTGTGTGTGTGTGTGTGTGTGTGCGCGCGCGCGCATGCGTGCACGTGTGTGGTGTTGGTAATGGAACCCAGGGCCGGTGCATACTAAGCAAACTCTCTACCACTGAAACACCTCCCCAGCCCTTATCCCAGCCTTTACTCTCAACCTTATAGGTAACAATGAGCTTAATTCTTCTGATTTCTTTTGTTCCATACAAGATTAATGAACGCATGATGTAGATGAGAACATACACAACCGTCGTATTATCCTTCTTTCCTCCAGTTTCTCCTTCCGCCTACTTTCCTTTGTGCATTTTCATTAATCCACTTAAATGCCTCTTGGAAACCAACTGTGTCACAGGTGTGATACGAGTTACCGAAGATCCAGGTCAGATTAGGTTGAGGCACAGATGGGCACAACGTGTCAGTAGTTTTGAGCAGGAGGCTTGGGATCCATGCCATCAGTGAACAAGACGAACGAGAACGCCTCCTCTCGAAGCCCCTCTCACTCAGATCCCTTATGACGGAGATCCACCCTGCTGGCACTTCTGTGATTGCTCGGACAGAGACAAGGGAGTACAGGAGGTGAGCCCTGACGCCTAGAGCTCGGGAGGAGAGATGCGTCACTTCCATGCAACTTCTTGGGCCAGAGCAGTCCCTTGCCACAACCAACTTTCACAGGACAGAAGAGTGCAACCTGTTACGAGAAACAACATCGACTCTGTGCTCTAACTTCACTCCTCCTAAATTCCGGCAGGCAGAAACTCCACCTGTTCCTCATCTCCAACCTACTTCTGCACTTTCTCATTACTTTTCATTTCTTCATTCTTCCACTCAATCATTCACTAAATGTAGAGAATATGTTAGATACTGGGCATAGAAAAAATACAGTAATATAATATGTTTTTTTTAAAAAGGAAATGATTGCTTTCATGAACTTTATGTTGCCAATGAGGAAAAATAAATAAATGTCAAAATGAAGATAGCTTGACACTGAGGAAAATAAGGGAGAAGCGGGGAAGGAAAATGATGATGTGTAGGAAGAGACTTCATTTTAAATAGGATAATTAGAGCCATTCTTGCTGAGAAAGTGAAATTAAGCAAAGACCTGAAAGAGATGAGAGAATGAGCCTGAGCCATATTACCTGGGGGGAGATCATTTGTTCAGAAGGAACAGAAAACTCACATTCCCTGAGGCATAACACACCAAGAATAAACCTTCTCCTAATGAAGTCTAGAAGGAAAGAGTGAGGCTGGGTAGGTGGGGACAGGGAGAAACTGCATGGGAGAAGATAGCACTGAGGTTCTAGATGAGGGTCTGAGAGGACGTCAGCATCCCTCAAACTCAGTCATCTGTGGTCATTCAGGCACCTGTTCCCCAATTCCACCCATCCAAAGACAGCAGCCTGTTCCCCCTATCCATTTTATAAAAGCATTGAACGAAATAGAAAGACAGGAATCTATTATGACTAAATTATTTCGCTAGAGAATTTTTAGTAATGAATTTGCCAGCTGCTAAGTGGAGAATTGTGGCAGGCTAGAGTCAATCATCCCATTTTGGATTTTGTAGCTTTAAGATATCTATCAGGTATCCTAGTGGATCGTTGGGTAGGAAGTTTAAGATAAATGTTAAGATAAATTCACAAGGAAAGTCCAGGCTGGAGATAGCTGCATGCAGACAGATGGTTACACTGTAGATTATTGGTGTACATAGTCAGTAGAGAGGTAAAAGAATGGAATCTCGGGCCACTACAACACTGAACCATCAGACATAAGAGAAAGCGGCAGCAAAGGTTACTTGAGAGATGGAGTTCAGGGAAAAAAGAGAGAAAGTGTATGCCAGAAGTAAAGTGAAAATAGTGTATTGGAGAGGAGGGAATAAATGATCAGCCTGTTGGATACAAAAGAGAGATCCGGCAAGGAGAAATTGGAAAAATGACCAGGGCTATTACCCATGTGAAGATTTTTGGTGACTTTGGTGTGATAGACATGGAAGAAATGGATGGCCAAAGTGTGGGTATGGAAGTTTGATAAGAAAGTGAGAAGAGAGAAATTAGATCCAGGGAGACGAATCTGGCCATGTGTCAACCTGGGGTGAGACCGTGACTTTTGAAACACCACTGTGTCCAGGATCTGTGAAGGATGAAGGAAGGTGACTGGTAAGGTGGTCAGCTTCCGATATGACAGCAGCAATTCTGCTCCTGACTTCCGGACATTATTCATCCCAACTACACATTTCAGGGCCTTTTCATAGAATATTATTTTATTTTGTTTTTATATGAAGGATTTCTTTTGCTAACACTGCTCCTCTAAGGAGTAGCTTAAGTCACCGCACCTCGTGGAAAAACAAAGTGGTCTGGATTTGGAGGACTGCGTGGTCTTACATAAATCTCTGTCCTTCCCTTAGATTTACTGTTCTCCTGCAAAGCTGACGGAAGAACAGATGGTTTCTGAGTCCTTCGAGCCGACAGGAGAGTGATTTGAGAATTGAGACTTGACAGAGAAGGAAGGATTTTGGAGCTGGGATTCCTGCCTGGGAAGGTTAAAAAGGGACCACTTCATTCCATCACCCTGTACACATTTGCAAAGCCCCAGACTTGCTCTACTCTGGATTACAAACAAGAAAATTTCTTGTCTTAAAAGTACCCTTTGGGCCGGTGAGACAGCTCAGCAGCAAAAGCACCTGCTGGCACGCGAGGTCCTGAGGTCGACTCCCGGTACTCACATTAAAAACAAAAGAAAGTACCCTTCTTCTAGTGTATGGGGGACAGAGAAAGGATAATTTTCTGGCAATAACAAGACACAATCTGTGGGTAAGGGCTACTGTAGGAATGGATTGATGACATAGAGACTCTTACCCTTGCCCTGGGCCCTTCCTCAGGAGGTGCTCTGCACACTGAGGATTCAGGTCTCCCCCCAGGCCCAGGTGTTCATTCAGTAAGAAAGAAACTTCACTGGATCCTCCTTAGGGAATTGCCATCTCCCATAAGAAACATGTTCCGTGCTCTACAATCACATAGTCCTTGTATTCTTAATTAAAATTCACTGATAAGTTTATTTAATTACTTTCACTATTGAAAATCCTTACTTTTTATGTATATTCTGAGAACATGTCCAACAGCTAATCAGCTTGAGCAGGGCTCACCCGTTTTCCCCACACAGTGTCTTTAACTTGATTCGCAGACCAGCCCCACACAGCTCCGCCATGGTCCTTGGCCTTTCTGCCTTAGCTGTTCCTGGGAATCAGCGCCACGCTCAGTAGCACAGGGCCACATGTTAAATCGCTGCTCCCTGGACTCTCTTAATCCTGTACAGGAAACCACCTGCTACAAGAATCAGCAGAAGAGCGTTTAACCAAGCGCAGCTCCTTCTCCAGCAAACCTCATGTTGCTTTACCATATCCGTGTTGAGTCACGGTCATACGAGACACAGTTTTACTGTAATATGTTTTTCTTTCAAAAACCAGTTGAGGGATAAACCAAGTGGTTCAATGAGGGGGTCCGAAGTAAATTTGTCGCTTTCTGTACTCTTTTGAAAGCCCATGACAGGCTGAAAGCAAACCAATTCCTCTACCTCGAGTCTACTTGAAATGGTTCTGCTTCGTTTCATTTTTTTATTTTGCACAGAAATTCTGATTATGAACATTATCGAATCCAGCTGGTTTTACCCATCCTGAAGATTTGAAACAGACAACTAATACAAATTCTCCAGTGTTGTTCTTCTTGCAAGACAATGTGAAAGAAAACTTCTGTCATTTTAATTTCAAAACAAGACAAAACAAACAAAAACACCAGTTTTGTAAAGAGTCTGAATATTGAATCCTGAAGCTTAAATGAAACTCCCACATCTCACTTTCTTTGAGTGAAAACAGAGAAGAAGACCAATAAATGAGATAAGGTAGGTGGAAAAATCTCTGGCACGGACAGCTTGCTGGAAGATTAGTTAATTATAGTCACTACTCTTATTAGCATCATTATTGTATATTTTTTCTCTGCATTGTTTGACCTTAAGAAAAGAGAGAGAGATTAATTCATTTCTTTATTTTAATACACAAATTCTAAGGGTGAGGCAATGAAACTACATAAAAATCATCTGTCTGTAATATACACTTCAGAAATGAAGTGAACAGTGCTTTATAGGCACTGGAAAAATAAGAAGAGTTGAGAAATATTTCAGTCTCAATTCTTGTACCATTGAATTTTATGAGGGAATTTGATGGAAAAATTAGTTGGTTTGGCATGGAAAACCTTAAGTATTCATATGAAGATTATTAATGAATCTTTTTTTACATCTAAATATCTCTAGGAGCAATTATAGAGCATTAGCTTTTAAGACCCATTTGCTAGCTTATGAAAGTTGGTGATTATTAATTCCAAATCCCTATTTAAAAAATTATTGTAGCCAAAAAGGGCAACCAAACCAAAATAAACATAAACAAAATCATTGCTCAGAAATAAAAGTATACACCATTACCTCAAGAATAAGATAGAGTAGGTTGTAAGAAAAATGAATTATAGATTTTCTTTAAAAAATCGAACTACGTTTTCCATCTTTTGGGTGAAAACAATCATTTCTCAATTCTAATTTAATAAATGTTTATTAATATACTTAGATAATATTTTAAAAAGTGAGTATGAAGAAAAAATATGTTTTAAAAATCTTTCAATCTCTAATATCAATTTGGATATATTTCCCCACAGCTATACTTTGTTTTTACATGAACAGTGCCTGGAGTTGCCTATTATAAACAATTGATACCTCTCTTATTCCTTTTGCTTTGGGATTTCCCATGGCATCTCACTGGCTCCGTTCACATCTTTTCCAATGGATGATAATGTGATTTGAGTGGACAGGCCATCATTCTACTTAGCTGCCACATTCTGGTGAGATATTTCAGGGCTTTTTCTTACACGTTTCAACATAGAAATAACAAAATCATTTTATCTATTAAGTACTTGGTGGAGTACAATAGGTCTGAAAAAGAGAAAATGAATTCATAGATTGAAAAGATAACCCTTTAGACACAGAAAAGGTGTCACTGTTTTTCAACTTTCCTTGTGCTGGGTGACCCTGACCCCTCCAGGCTGCTCAGAAGAAGCCATAGCCTCTTAAGGGGTCTAATACTTCATAGCTATTTCATTGTCATTCTGCCTACCAAACCTGTGATAGACGCCATCAACTAACACTTCAGCTTGGAACATCCCTAAGCGGATCTGTGACACATTTAAAATTAAGGTACGGTGATAGATAATATCAATTCATAAAGCATATATTGATGTGTATCCATCATTTTATTTGTCAGATGAAATTCTTTGATAGATATGTGTGGAAGTACTGGACTGCTGCACGGTTTCAGTCGGGCCTCTGTAATTTATCTATCCAGACTTTGAAACTAGCTCTGGAGATTGCTCTATGGAGCTGATAGAAATCACCTTAAACTTGAGCAATTTGCTACTCTTTGATCATTTGGTGTGATTTCTACATCTGTTTCAGGTATTTATTATTTAAATCATTATTATATTCTTTACCATGCAAAAGTAGCTTATTACTTAAAAGTTTGCTCTGAAACTTTTTCCCTTTTTCTTTTTGATACTGAACAAGAAAACATACCGAGAATAAAATTTGATCTAGGAACATTTTTGTTGTACACATCTCTGAAACACAACACTGTGGAAGAGTGCAAAGGAAAGAAAGAAACTGGAATGTTAATAAGATAATAAGGAGAAGATATGTTCTGAAAGCATTTATTAATACTTCTAAATAAAGTAACATATTAATTAAAAACAATAACTTAGATTCCACCAAATCATGTGTTCCAGACTTGGTTCTGCCATTAGCTTATTGGGTCACTTTAGACCAGTCAATTTAATGACATGACCCTCGGATTGCTTATTTATAAAATTTAAGGGCTGAGAGAGAGAGAATTCCTACCATTGTCAAAATACCATTTATATTCCTGCAATGGACAGAGGGCAGCATACGGCTTTCTATCTTCTGTAAAGTAGGTAACCATGTGAAAGGATAGAGAAGGAGGTAAACAAATACAGACAACATTTAGACCCTTAATATGCACAAGGCTGTGTAGGAGCACTTTACAGAATTAAAGTCAATCCTTTAGAATCTGTCAAGTCCAGTATTAGTATGTGTATTTAATAGAGAATATATTGCTAAAAAGTATGGCTTTGTCAAGATTTTAGAAACTATGTTATAAAAGAGAAAAGAATTGGAATAACAGACTTACGAAAATTTGAGATGATAGAAGAGGACCAATTAACTTCTTTTCATAAGACAGGTTTTTGTGAACCTCCAGAAGTCCAAAGTTACAGACTCCAGAACTTTTCAAAATCCCTTACAAAAGGCTGGAAATGTATCATGGTAATAAGAGCCAGGAAATGTATTCTCACTCTAAAAAGTCTCTGCTTATTCAGCGCTAAATTTTGAATGCTTCCTTGGAACTAAAAATATGGCTCATTCTACCTCCTAAAAATTCTTTGAATTAATCTTACTGAGAGTTCATTAAGAATTGAACACTAGTTCTCAAGCTTTCCAATACATCTGTTTCCACCATTGTGTCTTGGTTCTGAAATTAATTTGGTCCTCACTTTTATTTTGGCCTCATCACACACCCACTTGAATTTTTGCCAAAAAAGAAAGATGAGTTTTCTGCTACCAATCATAGCACTGCTTTGGAAAGATCTCCACTCATTTCTGGGCTCATTTTAAACTCTATACCAGTTTCTCAATATGGAGGTTTATGTACCATTCTTAGGGGACAATTAAGTGATATGGTCCTCAAAACACTAAATATTTGAAGCTGCAAAATATGCTGCTGTCCAATAATTTTTGTTGAGTACTGAGCATTTTTATAAAATACAGTCAAATCTATGCTCTGATGCTGAACTTAAAATGCCCTTTAATGTGAAATGAAATTTGAACAGTAATAAGAATTTTGAGGGAAAATTAGCTCCCACTGGTTATATGGGCTACATAGAGTTGTAGAGATCATTTACTCTGGTTAAAATAAAAATAGCATAATTATTTATAACAAAGATTTTCAACATCTTTGTTTAGGATCTTTCTCCAAGATTTTTGAAGTGATCTTTGAGAACAAAAGTAAAACGTGCCCCAAAAAGTAAGTTTAGAAGATCACCTCTCAGAATTAGTTACAACAGTATGTTTTGATTCTGTAATTTGGAATTCAAGGATATGTGGGAATAGAATGGAGAGATGGGAAATGGCTTTGGCACAAAGAGCCTTTGTGCTCAGGCAAACTGTTCAGTGGTGTCCTTCTTGGCCTGATTGAACAGATCCACCAGACTGGGCTGTGAGGTTAAGGTAAAAGCACAAAGAAAAGTTGTTTGGGATGCACACTGGCCTTGTTCATCTCTAAAGCTGGTAGGTAGTAAGGTACCTGTGATGACATACTGGCTTAAAAATTCCTGTTGAAATAATTTAGAACACTTCCTGCATCTTGCCCTATAGAGCAGCTTTTAGCCCCACCATTTGTTCTACTTTCACTCATCTCTCCCATTACTTGCGTAAATAATATATCCAACAAATCAAATTATTTGTTTCTTAAGCTAGCCAAGCTTATAAAACCAAGAATCCTCGGCAATTGAAGGACTTTGCATGCTAAACTGAGGAGATTTGCATTTAAGAAAATTTTGCACTTGGGCCCTGAGCTGAGATAAACCAAGGCTGCGTCAAGTCTATGACATAAGCACATACACCACTGCATTTGGGAAGAGGAGGATTAAGCTTATGTTATCATAACGACTCACCCTAAATAAGCTATATTAGATTTTAAACTGAAAATATGTTTTATGGTTTATCATTGTCTATATATGGTTGAAGGTATGGTACACAGTACAGTCTACTGCACATTTAGGAAATCGCTTAAGGAACATTGAAAGACATTGATTCGTGAGGTGATAGAGAATTTCACTGATTATTGACACATGATTTATGAACCAATGAGCTGAAGTGTCCGACATCATAATGATGATGTCCATAGGATTTTAGGAACCTAGGCTTATGCTTTCACTTAAGAAATGATGTGTGCATTAATGTGTGTGAGCATATGTGCTACACAGGTACATGTGTGTAGACAGTGTTATGATATAGAAAAATATAAAGAGAAAACAGTCCTCGAAGACCTATAAACAGGAACAAGTAAATAATTCTGTCCTTAGAAAGCAAGATAAGACCATGAATCTGGAAAACTTCCTACCAAGAATAACCTTCCAATGATACTTTTCATGACTGTACTGGAAAATCTTTGTACTTTACAGAAAATGCATTCTTCAGGCTTTCAATATAAATGGTAACTTTTGGGAGATGTTCCTACAGCATCTCTCATGGTTGACTTCTTTCCCCCTTTGCAACATACAAACAATGATGAAGGTAAGTGAGACATTGCCACTTGAGCATTTTAAAGCGTACGTGCTGTAATCTCTTAGTGAACATGACTTTGCATGAGAGAAACCATGGGCAAGTACACATTCCTGAGAGTCACGTCATTATGAGTGTGTCAGCTAGGAGAAATCAAGAACAGCAAGTGCAACACCATGTCCCTAAAGCACCCCTCTCTGTTCCCAGCAATCTAGCAAAGAAAAAGACAGCAGAGGTGGACAGGGAACGGAATGTCCAGACGAGGTTTTATCTCAAGGAATATTACCTCTGTCTCGCACATATTGGGCACGAGTGCCGTGGTAGAACCTTCTTTCCCGCACACACATCAAAGCAGCTGTTCCTGGGAATGCTGGTCATGCAGTGCAACAAACCAAGCTAACGCTGTCGCAGCTTATGTAGCTGAACCCCAAACACCCCACCCCATGGGATACCTGTGTTCAGAACAAAAAGGGTAAGCCCTACTGTGGCAAAGCACCACGAGGGACGAGGCGCTACTTGTCCAGCTGTGGCTCTGGGCCTCCCCAGTTAGTTTCAATAAATTTTTTGTCTCAGGTGACATCTCCATGCATATTTCTCCATCTCTCCACCATCTACCTCACTGCCGCAGAACAGTGACAGTGACAGGACTCTGAGGAAAAGTTCATACATTTATTTATTTGTATTTAATAAAAATAATGTGTAATTGGCATTCGAATGAAACAGAATCATCAGTAAAATTCAGTAGTTCCCACACTCATTGCTTCCATGTCTCTGATCCATCTATCTAAAGCAACCACACTCATATATCTGTTACTTATTTATTCTTTTTTGCCTCCTCTGCCATCATTGCTGTAGTAATTTGGGAGAGAGATGTATGCCAGTGTCTCTCCATCTTAATGTCTTTATCATGATTCTTTCACTTTGTAAGTCAATCATCAAAAATATCAGTACGTTAACTCTTCTTGGCAAATAAAGCTTTGTAATTACCTGAAACCTGGTGTCACTGCCCCAGCATCTGAGACTGTATACCCTTGCATAATCTACAGTCTGGTACAGTCCACATAGATGTTCCCAGTGAACCCACGCACTCTGGACCACCCAGCAAACTAACTAGATTTGCATTTAAGAAAGCTTTACACTGGGCTGAGCTGGAACAGACTGAAATGAAGTCAAGTTCAGAACATGAACACATAGGCCATAGCATTTGGGGTATTTGCACCATTTCGTTTTCATGTCCCATGTCAGCTTTTTCTCCTATTTGGTGATACTCACATTTATTTTGCTAAGTAAATCTCAATCAGGTCCACCTTCTCCAGGAAGCTTCACTTAGTCAGGGGTACTATACACTTTCTTCTCTCTATACCCTTCTAAGAAAGACAATCGCGTGTTTATGATCACACGGCTACTCTTAAGCCACCATAATATATAATAGACAATAGATTCAAGAGTATTTCCTATCCCTTACTCTTGAAAATAATCTCTGAGCTGCAAATTTGCAATCCAGTTCCTGAGGACACATGCACAGAGAGGTCTCCCATTTTCCTCTGGGCACCTGGGCTTTGGATTGCAGAGTTGAAACCAGAGAACAAAGTAAGTTGCACTCCAAGTGGACATTTGACACTTTCGATAACTTTTGTTGTTACCAAATTCACTTGAGTAGTGTTTTCCCATTCCATCACATGAAATTTCCTGAAAAAAAAATATGATTTCTGACATAATTGTTTATATCTTTCATGTTCTCATATGCACCTTCTGGTCACTGTTTTGAGGGCACTGTGTCCTGTGCAGTGATTAAGACAAAGGAGAGACAAAGATCAAGAAATATCTATGGAATCAGTATTTAAGCACACTATGGAAGGCTCGCTCTGGCCGAGCCAAGGTTGTGTGGGTTTCACACTAAAATGGCTGAGGAAAATTCAATTTTTAATAGGTATTAAAATAGGATAAAAATGTGAAGGCTTTTGTTTGTTTGGTTTTTACATAATTCTTGAATTTATCTGGCAGTATACCGAAGACCATCAAACTGGAAATAATGACGATGGTATACATGTAGCACCTAGAATCTTCCAGAACCTGTTCTCAGAATTTTATTTTGAGCTTGTTACTTTTTCTGTGATTTCTAATCTCTGAAGACTTTTTGTTTTTAATTTAATTTTGTTTTGTTTTGTTTTTGGCTTAGCTTGTAAGGACTAGAAACATAGTATTCTTAATAAATAAAAAATATGTTCCAAATGTTCCATCAATATTCTTTTGGACTTTAAGAAGATCTTGCATCAGTTTGGGATCTAAAAACAGAAGGAAAGGAACCACTTTTACAATGTAAATACACTAGAGACCACGTCTCTTTCAGCAGAGAAAACTGTGTGATTAGTGGAGTGTGTACAATTATAAATTCAATTGTTAAAACACATCCCAATCACCTTAGCACGTTACTGTGAACGGGCAATACATTCCCCAAGAAGCCAAGTTCTCTGCTAACAATATTGAATTAAATAATCAAAATTCAAAGACAGGTCTCTAAAATGTGAAATTCCATCAGCAAAATGCAGAGTGGGCTGCAATGTGTAGATTAATGGGCAGCCTGTCAAGTATTTTAATGTATGCCTCAATCGTTGAAACACATGTGATGATTAGTAAAGTGTTTGGCCTGAGCAGTAAAAGACATAAAATAAATGAAAGTCATGACACCTTCTGAATTAATAAAGCATTTGGTTACACTACATTGATAAATCACATGCGCAGATTAAAAAGCCCCATAACTGGATACATTCCCCCCAGGCACGGTGAGAACTCACGTTGGCCTCTTCCTACGGCACCCTAATTGAGGATCTCTATTAAAACTCAACCGTTACCTCTCTGAAGAATCTCAGGATGTGAGCATTCACCAGATTTCAGCCTTGAATATAAACTAAGGCCTATAACTCGCATCACTCATATTTCTTTTAAGCTCCAAATATGAGATTTCTTTTTCTAAGCCTGTTCAGAAATATTCTCATCTAAAAAGCAATTTTCAATATTTTCTTTGAAGCATGTCACTGGAAACATAGAAGCTGAAATATACATGCTGGAACAGAAATGATCGAAAAAATAAATCCACTCTCACTTGGGTTATTGGTATATATTATGGGAGGTGGTGAAGGTGAAATATCCAAGGCTTATCCAAGCAGATTAATCAGAGTGGAAAAGATTATCAAACTCAAAGGGTCACAGTGAGTCCTCTTGTTTGTTAGTGGCAGGCTTGAGAAGTGAAGCTGAGCTGATAATTTTGTTATTATTGTTAATATTCAGTGCCAATTTTACCCAATAGAGATACTCATAATTTTAAGGATGAAAGAATAAAATCTTTGGGAGTAGACATTTCCAAGAACAACGGCACATTACTTTCACTGAGGAATTACATTTTATTCATGATTTGCTTGTCAAGGTTTGTCATCGAATTCAAGGGTCCATTCAAAGCAGACCAGAAGTTGAAACCCATATAAATATTCAGTTAATTGTAAGAGTGAACATGTGAATATTGCCATTCACCACTGGTGACTCGACAGCTATAAAATGGCTTAGGCTGTGCCATGATAAAGGACGAGAGCTGGAGGCTGGAGTAAGTGATGCAGCATCTTCCCTTAACCAGAGTGGCAAGTGGACATAGGGGGCACTTTCCATTGTAAGAAACTCACCTGGGACCGTGAACATGAACACACCTGGGTAAGGATGAGGGATGAACAAAGTGTTCTTACTCAGAACGGAGGATATTCCATTTAGCAGGGAGGACACTCTGGGAGACAACTGGACAGCAGCTGCTAGAGTATTTATTTTCAACTACTGGAAGCGAGGTGACCCTTTATCCACGGATGAGAGTGAAAGAAGGGTTTCAACCATGGCAGTCTGTATCCCCGAGAAATTAGTAGGATGCCTTGAAAAGAAAAGCAATTCCTTGGAAGTCATTCCTACTACAGTTAGAGTCCACATAACTCATAATTCTGCTGTACGGCAGAAAGTGTAGTACCTTTGCCAGGACACCATCTTTTCATACGTCTAAACAACTTGTCAGGGATGTAACCATCTTCTTCCTGGCCAAGAATGTGTAAGGAACATGTACATACCTGTGTACCTCACCTTCCTTTCTATCTCCTGGTTTGGATGATGGGAGATGGGAAATATTTTAATTTTTAAATGGTTTGGGCAAAACAAACTTCTGAGTGATAAGAGTAAGAATAGCAATCATATCCTTAATATCAAATGAAAATACTGTGTTTTGCATGTGTGAATATGTACTTATTTTCTGATTGAAAAAGGGGTAAATGGCCCCTTTAGAAATCGTCAGTAAATGTGAAAGGGAAAATTCATACAAAATTCTGTCCTTTTTTAGCCTCGGTTATCAGTTTCTTCTTTTCTCTAAGATGTACATCTTATCTCAGAACTATGCTATGTCTATATGGTTACACATTGCATTATTATTTTAAATTATATAATGAGCATCTTTCCTATAATTAAGCACCACTGTAAATGTAACTTTAAAAACCATGCAGTAGTTTATCATGGATTCGTACTGTAACTCAGTCAATCAATACTGTTAAATTCCTAACCTACTAAATACGGCATGATCAAAGTTGTATTTCAAACTGTATTTTTAAGCTCAACCAATTAAAATGTTTTAAATATTTTACTTAAAATGTAGAAGTAATAAATCACTATATTTTTATTGTTAAAAAAATTTGAGAGAACCAGAAAATAATCATATTCTTTTTGAAGGAATAACTCTTAAGAATTGAGTGATCATAAGAGTTGAATTTATAACTGCTAATCATGTGGTGTTGTTAATATTAAAGTCCAGAAATACACTGGTTTTGTTTATGAATAATGTAATTGTAATCACCTTAGTTAACAGTTTGCAGAGTAACTATGCATTTTTCTTTTATATTTGAGTTTACACATTTTCTTTTTTTTTTTTTTTTTTTTTGTGGGTACTGGGGGTTGAACTCAGGACCTCGCTCTTGCCAGGCAGGCGCTTATGCCATTGAGCTATCTCACCGGCCCTACACAGTTTCTACATATGCAAATATTAAGATAGAAGTTAGTATTTATTTTTGCAAATTATTTAATTAATGCTACTTCACAATAACTTTCCATAACATAATATCTAGCTCGGTCTTTTATATTTTAACTTTTATACTATCCTTTAATATATATGAACAGTAACATATTTCAATACTTTCGTGTTTTTTTTTTTTTTTTTTTGTGGGTACTGGGGATTGACCTCAGGACCTCGCGCGCCAGCAGGCACCCGTGCCGCTGAGCAATATCACCGGCCCTTTTTTCCTACGTGGGTATTGGGAGTCAAACTCAGGACCTTGCGCTTGCCAGGCAGGCACTTATGCCGCTGAGCTATCTCACCGGCCCTTCAATATTTTCTTAACAATGGTGTTAAAGGAAACATTTAAAAAGACAATACAAAAATTATCATACAAATATAGAATGAAAACTTGTCCAAAGCTTTAGCTGGTAAATTAACAAGGCCACAAAGAAGTTACAACTGGTTCAAAGAATTCAATACACATACCAGAAACACGAACATGTACAAAGTACAATGAAACATGCCAAAATGTATGTATAGATACATACAAAAATTAGTCATCATTCACAGCTCTAATGGTCACAAATAATTTGTAAAACTATGAAAACGAACCATTTGTATTGCTTTCAGTTTTCTAGAATTTACATTGTTCAACGTCAATGATGAGCAGATATAACCTAGAGGGTGGGCAAAAGTGGCCTCCAGCTGAGTTTATGTAAACGTCTTTGCATGTTTTATTTGTCTCTACTTTTTTCCTATTTATTATTTGCGCAACCACTAAATTGCCTTAATACATGCTACTTCAAAGTATATGACTATATTCTTTGCATAAATATATTATTTCTTACAGTGTAAAAATACCACTATTTGTTTTCTCATTTTTTCCTTTAATTCGATCTTGTTTTTATTCTCATTGCCTCACCTCTTAATAAAATTGAGCTACTAATCATATATGTGTTTATATATGAATTGATATTACTTCTTTAAATTACTTTCACCTATGGTTTTTATACTTCTACATTTTCATTTATTTCTGATTGCTATGCGGAAATTATTTATATATTTTATACTAGTTATTACCTTCCATGTATGTCAAACATTTTATTACAACTTAGTTACTTTTGCAAAAATTTGTTTAAGTTATAGTTTTTTGTGAAAAATGTGTGTGACATAATATGAATCATTTTTAAACATTTGTAGATGTACAGTTCAGTGCTATGTTATGCAGCCATCACAATTATCTATACCTAAATCTTTTCCACTCCACCCTATTGAAAATTGTCCCATTAAACAATAACTCAATTTTCTAATTTTTCTAGACTCTGATAACCAACAGTTGACTGTTTCTCTAAATTATTTCTTTAAATTATTAAATGGTAGGTACCTCACATAAGTGGGATCCATGTAATATTTACCCTTATGTGGCTCATTATTCATTTAGCCTGTTTCCAAGGTTCACCTTTGCTGCGACATGTATCCAAATATCATTCCTTTTGATGGCTGGATAATATTATCACGTTCTGTAGATGCTACATTTTATCTGTTTATCTGTAGATGGACGCTTGAGTTGTTCTCACATTTTAACTGTTGTGAATAATGCTACTGTACTGTACTATGAATATTGGTATAAAGTATACTTTCAAGCACTTGCCTTTAGGTTTTTTGGGTATAACTCATATCTAGGAGTGGCATTTCTGGGTTATATGCTAACTCCATCACTTTTGTGGAAGAGAGAAATTGTTTTCCACAGCAGCTGCAACGTTTTCCATTGCCAACACCTAGGCTAAATGTTACAATTACTTTACATTCTCACCAATTCTCATTCCCTTCGCAATTCTAGTGGGTATAAAGTGTTACCTCACAGTGATTCTGCCTTGCATTTGCTGGTGACTAATGATGTCGAACGTCTTTTCTTGTGTTTATTGGCCATTCACATATTTTTTTTGAGAAATGTCTAGTGCAGTCCTTTGCCCATTTTTAAGTTGTTTTTCATTATTGAGGTGTAGAAATTCTTTATATATTGTTTTTATTGTTTTTTCTTTTTAAAATAAAAAATTTTACAAAAAGATTGCTTATTTTTAATAAAGTGTAATTTTTCTATTTTATTATACTGTTGCCTGTGATTTTGGTGTCATATACATGAAAATCTTTGCTTAATTTAATGTCATAAAGTTTATGCCTTGTTTTCTTTTAATTTTTTTTTGTTCTAAAGACTCAATATATTTTACTTATTTTGAGTTAGTTTTGGTGTATGATTTGAAGAGTCCCACCTCATTCTTTTGCATGTAGGTGTTCAGTTTTCCTAACACTAATTATTCAAAAAATGCGTTTCCTCTATTGAGTGATCTTGACTCTCATGTCAAAATTCTCTTGAAGATATATACATATATATATATATTATTCAATTCAATGTGTATTCAATATATATCTGATATATATTCATATATATTCAATATATATTCAATATTTATTCAATATATATTCAATTCAATATATATTCAAATATAAGGGTTTATTTCCACTGGCCTCTACATCTATATATGAATATCATATTGTTTTACTTACGTGGTTTTGGAATTTTTTTTTTAAATTGGAGAGCACAAGTCTGTCCATGTTTTCTTTTTCAAGGAAATGATTTTTCCTATTTGTGTCACTTTGCAATTCCATATTAATTTGAGGATTAGCTTTTCCATTTTTATGAAAACAGGCTGTACAAGTTTTGCTAGGAAATGCATTATTCTTTAAATCACTGTGAGTAGTACTCACATCTTAACAACATGTGTTTTCCTATGCATGAACATGGATGTCTAATTTTTGTCTTCAAATACTTATTATATTTTCCAGTTATTCTCTTTTAAATTTGGGAAATTATATGTATTACCTCCCACTCTGGTTTTCTAGATGTTGTACTATTTTCATGTTATCAACTTGAACATATTTTTTGTAATAAGAGTCTATATTCAGTAATTTTTTACAATTCAAATACATTGCTTTTTACTCTACAATAATAATTTAAAAAACATAATACATGGATCTACTCATGCTTAGTTTTCCTTAAATTATTATTATTTTTTATTTCTATAATATTTATTGTTCTTTTTCTCTGAGTATAATATGCAAAAATTGAATACATTTAAGGTGTATGGTATATTTTTCTGATAAAAATATACCTTGTCATTGTGAAATAATTCTCACAAGCAAACTAACATTTCTAACACCTCAGGTATTACCTTATTTTTTGTTTGTTTTGGTGGTGGTGATGACAACAGTTAAAATCTACTCTTTTAGCAAGTGTTCAATATAGAATGTATTATTATTAACTGTAATTACCATACAGAATATTAGTTTTAAATCTTACTCATCTTATAAGTGACAAGATTACCAATATCTTTCCATTTGCATTTTACCTAGAACTTGGAAACCACAGTTCCTTTCTCTTGTTTTCTTGAAGTTCAGCCTTTTTTATAAAAATGATATTATACAAAATTTGTGTTTCTCAATCTGGATTTTCTCTTTTGGAGTAGGGTAGTTTTCTAGATTTTCAGCCATATTGTTACAAACAGCAAGATTTTCATCTTTGTTAAGGCTGATCTATCTGTCTATCTATCATCTATCATCTAACTATCTTGGCTCTTGTGAATAGTGCGACTATGAATATGGGAAAGAAGATACGTCGAGGTACTTATTTCACTGCCTTTGGAAATATACACAGAACTGGGATTATTGTATCATATAGTAGTTATATTTTTATTTTTCCTTAGGTGACTCCATAATATTTTTATAGTAGCTATAACCAATACATTCCCTAAACCAATGTAAAATTCTTTCCTTTTTTGTACACTCTTGACAATACTTGCCTCTTAAAGATTTTGTAATAGCCATTTAAAAAAAATCTGAAGGGATATTTGATTTGATTTTGATTTTCTTGATGATTGATGTCGGGCACCTTTGTACATTGTCTGTTGTTTATTGTATAACTTTTGTATAAAGTTATTGTATAACTTTTTTGGGAGGATGTCTCTTGAGACACTTTGCCCTTTTTGACTGGATTATGTTATTTGTAGTTTTGCTACTGAGTTGTAGGAGTTCATTATTTATTTTGGATATTAACACCTTATCAGACATACGTTTGGAGTTATCTTTCTCATTCTGTAGATTACTTTTTCATTTTGAAGACCGCTCCTCTTTCTGTACATAGGTATATTTCTGCTTGTTTATTTTTGTTTTTGTTGCCTGTCCTTTCAGTGTCATATCAAAAAAAAAAAAAATTGTAACAGAAAATGCCTCTCCCCGCCGCCCACAGCCAGTACACTTCAGTTTCTTAGTCGCCCAGGTAATAATTCCTGTTCCAGTTCCGGTTGCTTCTGTCTCAGAAACGGCAGGTCACTGTGATGCACATTGTATAAACCAATCCCCAATTGACAAGCCACTCTGCCTCTGCACTTCCTGCTTGCTTATTTCATATAAGCCATAGGCCACCAGAGGTCTTGGCCTGATATTCTGGGAATGATCCCGATCAGTGTCCATCAACGTAAATAAATCTGCCTCCAAATCCTGGGTGTCATTTCAGCATGCTTCTGCTTGCCATAGCAAAATCATTACCAAGACCGACATCGACTCTTAAATTTTAAGAGTTTTATAGTTTCGAGCCAGTGATATATAGCTCAGTGGCATAAGCGCTTGCCTGGCAAGTGCGAGGTCCTGAGTTTGGTTTCCAGTACCCACATAAAGAAAAAAAAGAGTTTTATAGTTTCAAGCCTTTGTTTAAGTCTTTAATGAATTTTATATTGAGTTTTGTATTCAAGTGTCCAGCTTCACTATTTTGCACGTTTTTGAGATCAGCTGATACTGTAGGGCCCTTGGCAGCTGAGGCTGCGGGTATGGAACAGCAGCGGCAGTGGCCACGAGGCTGTGTGTCTTTCAGGGATGATGGGGAAGGCTGTGGCAAGGCGACCTTGCTGGCACTGGTGTGCTGTGCGGGTGTGGCACACACAGCTGCGGGAGATGTGAGATCCAGAGTGTGGTTGGAGCAGCAGTGCCACTCATGTGTGCAGCACGGGTGCTCAGAACATCATTGTGTTTGGCGTCATGAGATCAGGAGCGCACATATCGTCTGTCACCAGCGGTTGGCGATGTGGCGCGCTTATGGTGGGGTTCAGGGCTGAGGAATGAGTATGTGCAGATCACATACTACCCTGAGTTCCTGGCCTCTGGGGAAGTCATATGCATTATTTTCCCCCATTGTATTGTTTTCAAATTTAGTATTATTTTTGGGCCGGTGAGATGGCTCAGCGGCATAAGCGCCTGCTTTGCAAGCGCGAGGGCCCGAGTTCGACTCCCGGATCCCCCATACGAAAAAGGGGCTGGTGATATCGCTCAGCGGCACGGGCTCCTGTTGGCGTGCGAGGTCCTGAGGTCGACCCCCCGGTACCCACACAAAAATAAAAATTAGTATTATTTTTATGTTATAGATCATCAACCCATTCTTTATAATAATACTCAATATTCAATAACTTTTATAATTAAAAATCGATTGTTCTTTACTCCATCCCATTTTTTAAATATATAATTAATATATGGACCTACTTATGTTTATGTTGCCTCTTAGGAGGTAAGATGCATCAACTGTCTGGACCCAAAAATGACGGGGCCCATTGTGGCCTGGCCTCCCGGGTCAGGAACAGCAGCTTCAATAGCCTAGTGACGGTGGTCACTGCCACAACTAAGCAGCAACCTGTAGTGTGCACTCCACCAGCACCTCCTGCCTCCTGATGGTGACATATTGTGTGGCCTGATGCTAGAGGGCAGGGTGAAGCAGTACTGCAGATCAGGGAGTAAGGCAGCCTTCAGTGGCAGCTGCTGCCACCACAGCCTCTGCTTCTTCTGCAAAGGGTCCACGCTACATCTGCAAAACAGACCCCTGTCCACTCCAGCAGATGGACTCAGCATGGGGGAAGATGGTGAGAATCCTCAGCAGCTACAGCACTGTGTGACAGTGTTGCTTGGGGTCCTGATGCTCTCCTGTCATTCAAGATACTTCTTCCTGGATGCTGAGCCACTTGGGATGGCAGAAAGGGGCCACACACGCAAATGCTTCCTATTTCTTTTCTCTACAGCCCTTCTTAGTTTTTGTGCTTTGTGAGGATTCTCCTGTCTCCGTAGTACACTCTGAAGCTTTACCAGAGCTATTTCAATTGGTATACAGTTGTTAGTTTGGTGGTTTCCCTTTCTGTTTTGTGGGGAAAACAATCACTGGTACCTACTAAACAGCTAGCTTACTAAATCACTCTAACATGGTCTCTGTTTTTTGGTTATTCACCTTTCTAGGCTAATTTCAGATTCTAGACTTTCAAGTATAAGAAAACACACCTGTTCATTCACACTTACAATTTCCTAAAATTATGACTGATACAATTCATGCCCAGTACAGGCCACACATTGATAAAGTATACAATACCATGTTTATAGTATTTCAAAGAGTTATATAACCACCAAGAAAATAGACTTGTACAATATTATTATCATTTCACATCTCAAAAAATAAAACGTGCATTAGCAGGTATTCACACTTTCCTTTCATTTGCTCCTTTTCATTTGCTCTTTGTGATATTGTGAAATATATATTTAGTCTTCTCAGTTTCATGTTTCACAACTCTACCAGTGCTTGGAATGTCCTAAGAGATTAGTGTTCTTTTGTACGCAGATGAACTTTCAACTGAGGTTGGCAGCCCTGGGTAGCTTCAGGATGGGGAAGTCACAGGAGAGACCAAAGCAAGATTAGAGAGTTGAAACTTTCAGCACCACCATCAACCTCAGGAAAGGGCAGTGGGATTGAACATTAAATTGATCACCAACAACCACTGCTTTACTGAATCATCTATATAATGAAGCTTCCATACAAAAACCAAAAGAATTGGGTTTGGAGGAACTTTCACGTACCTCAAAAAGAGTACGTTCCCAGGCTGGTGTACTCAGGGAGGGAATGGAAGCTCCATATCCCTTCTGCCATTCCTTGCAACTCTTCCATTTGGGTGTTCATCTTTATCCTGCAGAAGCATAGGCAAATTATTCTAGAATTCTGTAATTGATCCATATCTGATTTATAGCCAGTTCTCCAAAGCACAGGTACAACAACCTAGATCTTGTGCCCAGTATTTTAAGTGGGGGACCGTCCTGTGGGACTGAGCTCCCAGTTTGTGGAATCTGACACTATCTCCAGGTGCACAGTGTCAAAATGAAATTGAAATAGATGACTTTCCACTGATAAGCTTATCTGTTTCTGAAGATGAAAAAGTTACTTATGGTTTGGATAGGGATTGCATTGAATTTGTAGCTCAGCTTGCTAAGTATTACCTGATAGAACCTGGCCAGGGACATCGGCAGTTTGAATGAGTGCACCGACCAAAGTAAAGACACGTAGGTTTCATTTTATGTAGGTCACAGAGGACATGTCCAGCGGGCTATGGAGGATGCACCAACCTGCAGTTTCTCCAACCCACCCCCTCAAAAGCCTGCCTTTGCCTCTTAGTCTGTAAGAGGCACTTTCTGTGTTCTGCTTGCACAGAGAGGTCCCTCACTGGTTTAGCAATAAAATTGCCTGAACTGTTGAGTTGTGTCCCCTTTTTCCTGCTCATTACCATCTTAAGAGTTAGAAAGTTTTCTGGCATCTGTTTCTTTGAACGTCGTACCTGTTCCCTAGGTCATCTTTAAAGACATTCATTATGTATTGGTTAGTATATTTGATATTATCTCAGAGGTATCTGTGTATCTAAGTGTATTTCTTCCTTCCTTTACTCTTTGTTACACACATTGGCAAATATCAATTGATACATGTTTATGTACTCTATTTACAATATATATATATATATATACTCTTTACAATATCAATGGATACATATGGTATATTGCTAATTCTTTCTTCTATCAATTTAGTGAGGCAGCTAAACTCCATAAATTTTTTTTTCATTTCAGTGTAGTAAATTTGAACTCCAGAATTTATTTTATCAACTTGTTTCCATCACAAGGCTATATTCAGTCAAATTATTTTCATATCTTTGTTTAATCTTTTACACATAATTTGTTTTAATAATCACGCATATTTATAAAAATTGGTATGAATTCTTTGTATAAGAAGCCTAACATTTGCCTTCACCACGAGACAGTTTCTATTCACTGATTTCCTCTTTTTTGTTGTTTGTTTTTGATTGTGTGTTTTAACGTCTCAAAACCTTCCATTGAGACTTATGAATTCTATACCACAAAATATGGCAACTCTGGAAACAGACCTCAATCCAGAGTGAGATTTTATTATAGATTTTGTGCTTTGTTTTATCATTGTTCTCTTTCTTGTTCACTTCTCTGGATTTCTTTTAAATAGCTACACACCTCTTTTGTGTTGCCACTAGAGTCAGCTGTCAGCTAGACTTCGCACAGATTTCCTTAAATATCATGAATATATATGATCATATCATGAATATCATATGATATTCTTAAATATCTTCAATATCATGAAATATATATATATATATATATATATATATATATATGATTTCAAGATCAGGACCAGTCACAGGAAAGACCAACATAAGATTACAAAGTTGCAACAGCACCTGCCTGGCAAGTGCAAGATCCGAGTTTGATTCCTGGTACCAAAAAAAAAAAAAGAGTTGCAATTTTCATTGCCACTATATAGATATATAGATATATAGATATAAACGTATCTTCCACGTTAATGTTTTTTCCTTAGCCTCAAATCCTCAACTCTTGCTTGCACAGGTCTTCAAGGTCAGACATACAAATCAGCCAGAAATGTAAAATTCTGCTCTATCTGCTTTCTCCTAGGAATGCACACAGCCCTGCAGATGTTTACATCTACATTTTCCAAAAGCATCAGTTTTTCAAAGACCCCTGCCCTCAGATCACTGCTCAGATATTCCTTCCAAGTGATTGACCAGGCTGTTCTTTCTCCCAGTGGTATCACAACCTCCGGGAACTACGCTGTGGTCCGCTGGCTCGGAACACTGGGCACGGTACTTTTTCCTTGGAGTCCTCTGCGACAGGTCAATGCATCACAGTGTTTTGAATAGAGGTTTTCCAGAGATACAGAAGACGTGCTGGATTTTATTAGATCTCGACTGCACAAACCCTTCTGCTGTCTTCCAGGCTGCTGATTTTCAAGGTTACTAGAAACTGAGGTGAGAATCAAGGGCATGGGCAGTGCCACATTCCTTTCTGCGGGCTCTGTGAAAAAGTATTTCTTTGTCTTTCTCAGCATCACAGCGAAACACATTCCTGGACTCATAGCTGCCCGCCTCCACCTTGAAAACTGCAAAGGGAAGTCAATTCTTTCTCATACTTCATCATTACTACTTCCTATGTAGCCTTTCGCTTTTAATTTAAAGTTGTTTGTGATTGCATTGAACTTATCTGGATAATCTAGAATTATTTCCTTATGTTAAGGTCAACTTCAATTCTATTTGCAATATTAATTTTCTTTCCCATGTGTCATAACATATAGACATGTCCCAAAAATTGGAACATAGACATCTTTGAAGGACATCATTCTTCATACAAAAGTCCACACTATGGTCTCTCAAAATGCACTATTTTATCATGTGACAATATATTCACCCTATCCCAACGTGGGTGCTTTCACTACATTCCCACATTTAAAACCCCTTAGTTATCTTATCTTTGTACTCAGGATCTTTTCTGTGAAAGTCTTTAGATTATCTCTTCTCATCTCTGCAGATGTTGCTAAGAATTTTATACACATGAAATGCAAGGAATGTGAATCATTATATCCCTGGCTTAAAATTCTTTTTTTTTTTTTTTTTTTTTTTTGTGGGTACCGGGGGGACGACCTCAGGACCTCGCGCGCCAGCAGGCGCCCATGCCACTGAGCGATATCACCGGCCCCTTTTTCGTATGTGGGTTCCGGGAGTCGAACTCGGGCCTTCGCGCTTGCAAGGCAGGCGCTTAAGCCGCTGAGCCGTCTCACCGGCCCATGGCTTAAAATTCTTATTTCAAATTTTTTTTTTTTTTACTGGGGCTTTACCCTCTATGTTTTTGTTTTTGTTTTTTTTTTCAAAAAACATGGCAAAAAATGTGTTAGAATTTTGTATTTCTGCATGAGCTAAGCCTAACTGCATTTTCTTTTATATTCTATTTTTTCTTTTTATACTTGATCACTTCATTTCCTTTGCAATGAATTCAACATTTTTGGTAATTTTAGGTCAAAATTTGAGGTGGCTCATCTAGTACATTCTGAAATTAATTATTTCTGCTATTAGCTATTGAAGTGATGATGAACATTATTATTTAACTGATCTGATTTTTCTCTCAGTGTGATCTCAGAATTCCTATTAAAGCTTGTGTTTAACAACAGAAGAACTGGAACGACTACACACATATGGTGAACAAACAAGCCAACTTCGCTTTCTGGGTTCAGGGAGATAAACCCACACTTAGTAAAAGCATTAGTTTTCTATTGCTGTCAAAATAAATAATCGCTAACTAAGAGCTTAAAACCACCCTCATTTCCTATCTCACATGTTGGTAGGTCGGAAGTCAAGGTGACACCAGATCGCTTTATTTGCTCAGGTTTGCATGAGGCCAAGATCGAAGTTGTGGCAGGCTGTACTCTCATTCAAGCATTACAGCTGATTCATGCTGTTGGCAAATTTTATTTCCTTGCTGTAGTACTAGGTGTTCTTTGATTTGTTAGTTGCTAGCCAAGTGTCATCAGCAGATCCCTCAGGCATCTGTAAGGTTCTTTACATACAGAGCCCTTGAAGTCCCAGCAGGAACATTTCCCTATGCTGACTCTCATGTGTCACATTTCTTATAAATCCTTTACATCTAGACCTATATATAAAAGATTTATATGATTAAGTAGGGGTAGATTTGGTTATCTTTCTTTCTGAAAGTCAATAGTTCCATAAAGTGTAACTCACACCATAGGAGTAGAATCAATAAAATTTTTAATCTTGGGGATTATGTGGTGTGTCTACACGAGAGGGTGGTGCTATTGGAATGTTCCCCAACATGGAAATCTGCCAATCATAGCAATATTACTAGGAAACTGGGATCACTATTATAAATTGAAATTAAGAATTAAAATGATAGAATTGAGTGAAATAACCAAAATAATTCAAAAGTCAATCTGGTAACAGACTTGTAACAATTCCAAGGAAAATTAGTAAGTGCAAAATGAATCAGCAGGAAGCATAATAATAAATCAATAAAGAAAAAAATATGAAATGAAAGAGCTTAGGTAAAAAACACATGTGAAATTCAATGAGGAAGTCTAACATTCCTCAATTTGGAGTAACAGGAAATGGAGAAAGAATAGCAATGCTTGTAAATGTAATGTTTGAAATTTTTCTATAACAAATGAAAAACATGAATACACAATAAGTCCCAAGAACTGGATAAAAACACGCCTACAGTCATGGTCTGGATGTTACATAATTATGTCCACCATGGATGCCTATGTTAAAGACTTTGTCCCCAGAGAGGTGGTATTAGGAGATAGCAAGAGTCTTCAAGAGGAAGAGTTTTGGGGAGGTCCCTTGGTTATTTGGGGGTATGCCCCTGAAGTGGCCTGTGGGTCCCCAGGGTCTTTCTCTGTTCAGTTCTAGCTGCGGCCCTTTGCTCCCCACACACTCCCACCATGTGTGCTGCCCTGCTCACCCCTACCAGAGCCCAAAACAAGGAGACCCATTTTGAAGCTCCAAAAGTATGAGCTAAATAGATATCTCTGTATATCCTAGGTAGCCTGAGTCAGGAAATTCATTAAAAGAATGGAAAGCTGATGAATACAAATGTGTAAAAAACTTTAGTATAAAACTAGAAAAAACACAGTAAAGAAAATACCTGAGAAGCAGAAACAGAACACAGCATCTTGAAGGAAACAACAGCGTGACAAGATTACTTTTCAAATACCAACATTTGGTGCACTGTGAAATAATAACCAGAAAACCAGGTAATAAACATCCTTGTCCCTTCTTTCTTTGTCACAGAGTAGGTACTATTGAGGTCAGTATGTAGCCTAACTGCTGTGTATCATGGAAACAAAAGGGAATAACCCTCCATGCACCGCATACAAAGAACACACACATGCACACACACATCACATACACACATACACAGAACGAATATCATAAAACACATAGTATACTGAATAAAAGTAAGTTCACAAACACATTAGAAATTATTCTGCATTTTTATTATTTCTTAAAACATTTTTAGACCAGTTGGCCAATTTTACCAGTGTTTTTACACATAATTCTTAGTTTGTTACATTTTCCTGATACTTTACTTGCATATTTTAGCAACACTTACATATTTACACTTTTCATTAGAGAAATGCTTGTTTTTTTGAAAGGAATATTTAGATGATTTTTATTTTCAAAATAACCCATTAAAGAAGGAACATTGGCATATTTACAGCTCTATACTTTGTATCTGGAACACAGTGAGATCTTAATAAACATTTCTTTAATGAACATAAGGTATTAATTGTTTCAATATTTAAAACTGAAAATTTATCACAAAGAACTTGATTTTTATGAATTGCAAGAACATCTAACAAAAAGAGACTAAAAAATTCCCCAGCATCCATAAAAAGGAAAGTAGGGCCGGTGATATAGCTCAGTGGCATAAGCACCTGACTGGCAAGCGTGAGGTCCTAAGTTTGACTCCTAGTACCTGCATATAAAGAAAAAAAGTAAATACATAAAAATAAAAAAAGGAAAGCAATATCATGCAGTCCATTGTGAAGAAATAAACATAATTCCATTTAAGTACAATTCACAGATGTTTACTTGTGGCTTTAGAACTAACGTAAAATTATACGGTCCTTGTCTAAGATTAAAAAAATAAAACAACTCACTATGAGGCAGTAGTTTTCCTCCTGGGACTTTTCTGAATGAACATCCTAAGGGGGTGTTTTGGAAGGCCTGCATGTAGTGCTGATTGTCACAACGCTGATCTAAAGAGTCCTCTGCTCTGAAGTGTTTTGGGTCTCTGACCCTGTCTCCTCGCGGCCATCCCATTTTTGGAAGACAGAGAATGTCAGTCATTGTATGGTCCCTAGAGGAACAGAAATGAAAGAAGTCTCGCTCTTACGGATCTCCAAGTGCTGTGAAGGAGACCAACTGTGTACGTGTTCTAAAGTGAATTTTGATGTAATTCATAAGAACACTTGTAGAATGGCACACACTAAGGAAATTTTTTTAGTGTTTGCGATAATACATAGTAACGTCAGTGTAAAGCAAACCAAATACAAACCATTCTGAACTGTCAAATAAAACAAATTAGACAAAACAAATGACATATTTATTGAAAAAAGTGTCAGTTAATGAGTGTATATTCTATCTGAAGTATTGGTCTCATTGATAAGTTTGCATTGACTTTTAATCCTAGTAACAAGTATACAAAGGAGATACTATTGCATTCTTTTTTCAAAAATGAGTAAAGTAAGTCTGAATAACTAAGACACTTAGCGTCGGTCACACAGTCGGTAAGAGGTAGAGTCTAGATTTCATATCAGAAAGACTTGATCCGGAGGTGAGGCCTTCATCCCTGTGCTGCATTTTGCACTGCCTCTCAATAGCACGAACCCGATCCCTACTCGTTACTTTTATATTTGGGCCAGGTGAATCAGATTTGGGGAAATGAGCCTGTTTGATTTCCCATTCCCAGATGTCTGCAAGGAACAGCTAGAAGATTTCAATGAGTGGAAGGTGCTACTGTGAGCTAGAAAGAGCCAAGCTGGGGGACAAATCAGTTTTCCTCCCTCGCCTAGCCTTTGTGCCTAATTCAGTCTCAGTAACACCAGAAGTTGCATTCTATTAAGTTAAAATGGAACTATGGGATTGCTTATGGCATCTCTCAATTTTTTAAGTTGGTATATTGAAAATACTAGTTATTCATCAATATGGTTTCATGATAGTATAGTTTAGTGAGGTACACTTGTTACCCAGCTATGTCGGCAAACTCACAAAGAAATGATGTTTCTCTTTTGTGGTTAAATTGATAACTGAAAACATTGCATAATATCACTTTACCTGAAGAGCAAAAAAAAAAAAAAAAAAGCACAAACAATGACATTATTTCATAAGTGGCCACTCTCAGAAAGGCCTTTTCATGAAACGACAATAACTGATAATATGAATATATCATCCAATATTACATGGGGCCACTCTTCATCCTACAATTAAAAATTTCTCAAGGCTGTCCATAGAATTTTTGAGGTCATATTTTACTTTGTTTTATGTTTCTAAGAACACCAGAGAAAATTCAGAAATCCTCAATTTATAGTCTGATGACATCTTTTCTATTGACAGCTTCTAGAAAGCAAAAGGGATTCTTGATCGAAGTTAATTTTAATCCAAATTCACACACTAGGATTTTTTCAATACATTTTATTAAAGAAATTTTAGCTCTGAGCTCATAATGATATGCTTCTGATATTTCCTTCAAAATGTCATGTCCTTGTATTTAGTTTTTCATCAAAATGGACTTTACTTTTGTTCAAGTTGAGAGGCAGAAATCAATTCTAAATGTTTCCCTGTAATTAGCCAAATAGTCCAGCATTGTCTTTTGAATATACTTGCTTTCCCTATGATTTCCATACATCTCTTCTGACAACTGCAGGGTGCCGTATATGTAATATTTAGGTTGGGACTCTATCATTTTCTAAACATCAGTGCTACCCTTTCTTAATGAATACTGCTTAATGCATAATTTCTTATGTCATGGAATAAGATTAGTCTCATATTTTTTCCCAAATTCTCTTTTGTTTTTCAATTTGCAATATCTGCCCTTCAATTTACATGAGCATGCTATTTGAATTTTATCACAATTTAATTATTTTAACACATTAATTTAGGAGAATTGGAAATTATTTTATTATTAAAGAATACAACATATGAGCAATATCTAACTTTTTCTGACCTTACCTTCTTAAATAAATGTATATGATTTTCCCTTTATGTATCTTTTGGATGAAGTTGCTCCTTGAAAATGTTTAATTATTGATGTACTGTAAGTTTTAAATGACTATTGCTAGAACATTTCTGATTTTTATATTCTTCTTGTGTCCTGCAACCCAAGGAGAATCTTATTTTGAATAATCTGATTCTAAGTATCCTGATAATTATAGTTCTGAGTTCTCAAATAGGCCAAACGTTTGTTTAATTTTTCTAAAACAAATACATAATTTGGCACATTTTGGTCTCTACACTCTTTAGCCACCACTCAACTTAGAGGCGACCATTCCCACCACTCCAGAAAGCTTCTGTACTTCACCGTTTATCCCGCCCACTGCATGGAGCCAGAGCTTTACTCTGTGCTTTCCTGAATTCATTCCACTTATTGTGAGATCTCATAAAAATTGGGTTGTCTTAGTCACTTGCTCGTCTCCGAGACAAAATACCAGACACTCACAATTTAAAGAGGGAAAGGGTTCTGGTGGCTCAGGGATCTCGGAGGATTCAGAGCTGATCAGCTCTCAGGCAGGAATGGCACAGCAGAGGGCCTGGCAGAAGAACGCTGCTCACTGCACAGCAGCCTGCAAACAGGGAGAGAATGGAGAAATGGGGACGAGAATACACCGTCAAGGTCAGGCCCCCAGGGACCTGGCTTTTCCAGTGAGGCCCCCACCGTCTAACAGAACACTGGGTCATGAGCTCATCACTGGACTAATCCGCGGATGAGTACAGCACCTCCGAGACCCAATTCTCTTTCCAAACCTCCACTCTGAACATACGGGATTTGGGGGAGACATTTTAAATGTAAACCATAAGAAGAGTCATCGGATGGGTTGATGTCACCTTGGTGTTTAATTTTATCTGTGCAGTATGTGTTATCTGTGTAGTATCTGTATTTAATTGTATCTGTGTAGAATGTGTTAGGAGTCAGTTTCTAGCGCTTGCTGCTTTTCTATGTTTATGGATTCTTCTTCCTCTTCTTCTTCTTCTTCTTCTTCTTCTTCTTCTTCTTCTTCTTCCTTTTTTTTTTTTTTTTTTTTTTTTGGTACTAGGAATCGAATTCAGGACCTTGCACTTGCCAGGCAGACACCGTGTGGTTGAGCTATATCCCGGCCCCTGGATTTTTCTATAGATAGACAATTGAATTGTTCTTGGCCTTGGGATAATATAAATAAAACTACTGTACATTTTCCTATGCAATGTATTCGTGTGTTTACACTTTCATTTATCTTATGTAGATACATAAGAGCACTATTGTGCCGTACTTTAGAAGTGCATTTAACTTTGTAAGTAACAGTCAAAGAGCTTACCCAATGTTTGCAAAACTTTCAAACTAGAAACATGGCAATTCTCCTTGTTCCGTATTCTAATAAATACTTATTTCAGTCTCTTAAATTATAGTCATCATAATGAGTATGAAATGGGGTATGTTCATTACTTTGATATGTTTTTCCCTGTCAGTTAATGATATCAAGAATTTTTCATAGACTTAATGGTTATTAATATTTCTTCTATTATAAAATGTTTGTGCAATTTTTGCCCATTTTAAATACTGAACACTTTCTTTTTATCCTGTATTTATTATTATTGGATTATGTATTTGTTTTTGGCAGATATTCTTCAGATATCACAAAAAAATAAATATTTTTTCGTATGAGTATATTGACAATATTTTTTCCAATCTTTATCTTGCTTTTTCAGTACCTTAATATTTGTTTTGATGAGAAGATTCCTCCCTTTTTTTAATAGTACATGTTTGGATTACATGCAGTTTACAGTCATCTTGAGGAGTGAATATGTTATTAGGTAGCTTGTTTTAAAAAGTGGCTCACTGACTACACGTTAACGTGTTCGATGTTGCTCTCCTCTCCTTCCAGAGTTGGATTCCAGGTTCTTCTCATCTGGAACAAAGAACTGAATGAAATGAGCAAAAAGCAGGGCAAAGTTTATTTGAGAAAGTAAAAGTGAAGAGTGGGAGAGAAACTGGCTCCGAGGAGCAAGCTTGGGCCGATTAAACAGAAAAAGAGGGTGAGAGCAAAGATAAAAGTACATGCTGCAGGCTACCGTGGAAAGCTAGGATAACAAAGTCTTCATGGCATTGCTGTGTCCTTTTATGCTGCCTAAATCTCAAGGAAACAGGCAAGAACTTCTACATGTGGATCCTGAGAGACGGTGCTGGCTGACGTCGGGTCTGGGCCATCCTACTGCAAACCCACTGGAGCTCTCCGGAGAAGTCCACGTGCAGGGCTCTGGGAACTGTTCTGCGCGTGTGTCCAGCATCTTGTAGTTAACAGGTCACGACTTCTTCCCCAGCCAGCTTTTGCCACACTTTACTCTCCTATCTCAGGTATGTTTGTTTCTTTTTTTAATCCCCTTCTCCCTTCCCTCACCCCTCCTCTAATTCCCCCATCCTGGCTTTCATTCTTGTTGATATTTTTCATTGTAGCTCATGTTGTGGCATATCTTGTTTACATTCATTGAGGTTATTATTATGCCATTCTAAGAATATGGCATATCTTTATTCTACTTATTTCCACTTCCCCTCTTTCTCACCCCTCATCCTTTCTCTTGGACCCTTTCCTACTGCAAGAGATCCATCCCTTTGTCTCCTTCTATCCATCCTTTATTATTCTCTTTGTTTGTAGTATGCCTCACTCAAATGAGAGATACCATAACCTATTTAAGCATGTGTGTCTGGTTTATTTCACTCATTTTATTTTTCAGGTGCATTCTTTTTCCTACATATGTCTCAAATTTGTCCTTCTTTATAGCTGAGTAGTATTCCATTGTATACATGTATCACATTTTCTTTTTCCAATCATCTGTTGGGCATACATGCTACTTCCAGAATTTAGCTATTATGAATTGTCCTGCTATAAACATTGGTATGCATGTATCGCTGTAGTATGTTTTAAGACCTTTGATGAAGATGTCTAGAAGAGAGATAGCTAGTTTTTTTGGAATTTCTAATTTTAGTTCTTTGAGAAATGTCCATACCAATTTCCATAATGATTATACTAGTTTACATCCCCACCAGCAATGTAAGAGGGTTTGTTTTTTACCACAACCATTCCAGCACTTGTTATTATTAGATTTCTTGATGATTACCATTCTTTTTGGAGTAGGGTGGAATCTTAGCATTGTTTTAATTTGCATCTCTCTAATGGCCAAAAATGTTGAACATTTTTTCATATATTTGTTGACCATTTGTGCTTCTTCCTCTGTGAAGTATCTGTTCATTTCTCTTGTTCATTTCTTGACTGGGTCTTTAATTTTAGGTGTTTTAATTTTTTTGTTTTTTATATATTCAAGATATTATTTGTCTACTGAGGAGTAAGTGACAATTTTTTTCCCATTCTGTAGGTTGTTTCTTCACTCTACTGATTGATTCTTTTGTTCTACAGAAGCCTTTTAGCCTGATATAATACACATGCTGATTCTTCCTCTCATTTTTTGTGCAACTGAGGTTCCATTTGAAACACCCTTTCCTACACCAGCAGCTTCAAGTGTTTTACATAACACTAACTCTTCAACTCAACTAAAAGTACTCCAATAGAATGAGACCCCACCTCAAACTTTTCTTCTCGTCTATCACTACCCTCCTTCAAACCTCTCTCTTAGTGTCTTACACTTCTCCTCCAACCACCTTCCATTCTCCTCCCTCCACTTCTTCTACCTCATTGCAGAACAACTACAAATATTAAATAGTCATAGTGTGCATAGGGGATAGACAAAGGGGAAAAGCATAACTAGCATATGGAAGTGTCATAGAATTGAATCTGTTGATGCTGTTATAACCAGAAGTAATTCTTTTTGAAAAATATAGGAACAGAGTCCAAATCACTTTCAGTAAATAACAGGGGGTAAATACTACCACTGGACACACAAAGCTGAAAATTCTTCACGGGAGGCAACATTTTAAATTTCCAGATAAACCACAAGATCTCCTCACTCTTCTCGACCTCAAGATTCTTCTTTTTATGAAGTACACTTTACCATTTTTTCAACCTTTTTCATTAGTATTGTTGGTATCTTAAGTTACATTTGTCCACTTGAAGATCATGGATATATACTCCTAAGCTTATTTTAAATATTTTATGATTATAGATTTGAAATTCAGGACTGTGATCACATCTTGATTTTAGTGTGTGCACATAGTGGAAAATAAGAGTTAGATAATTTTTTAATACAAGTATGTATTTATGCCCACACCGTTTGCTGAAATTCTTTCCTGTTACTAGGCACATTTTTAAAAAATCGTTTTTTGTTACATTAACCTACTTCTGGATTTTTCAGTTTGTTAATGTTACCCATTTGTCTGCCTACATATAAGTGATGCTATTATAATCAATGGAACTTTATCAAGTCTTTAAATCACATATTAGAGATTTTATATTTTTTCCTTTGAAAATATATTAAGTCTTCCAGGTCTCATGCATTCAAAGCAAATTTGAGGATATGGTCAATTTCTATAGAACATTCTAAATTGTTCTCAAGGTTGCTTTCTATCTATAAATCAGATTAGGATACTGGTTAACAATATTAAAACCAAGATATATGTTTCAATTTACCTAGGGTTTCTTTAATAGCTATGTTCAATGTTGTACATTGTAGTGTAGAGCAATTACACATATTTTATCAAATTTATCCCTAAGTCATATTGACTTTTGAGGTTATTGTAAATGATATTTTAAAATTTAATTTTTAATTATTTTTGCTAAACTATGTAAAATCACTCAGGTTTAATATGTGACATAATAAATTTGATATGTGAGTTAGCATACTCATGTGTAGTAACATGCATGCCCTACTATAGTATCAGCATGGCCTACTTGCTGATTTGTAGATTTCTTGTAATTTTTAAGTTTACATAAATACATTGACCTCAAATACTGTTAATTTTTGTTCATTTGTTGTCATTTTTTTTTATTTTGTTTTCTTCTCTTATTGAAATGGCTATAAATCCATTACAAAGTTGAAAAGAAGTGATGAGAGGACAGAATTACCTTGTCCCTGGTCATGTGGAGAAAATACTCCATCTTTCAACATTAAGTATGATATTAGCTACATGCTTTTCATATGTTTTCCCCCTTTAATTCAATTGAGGGAAATTACTTGCATCCTTTGGGTAAGATTATTTTTCCTTAAAGATCAGAGGTGTGTGCTGAAGTAGGTAAATTTTAAAGTACCCGTTAAAGTGACTGTGATTTTTTTTCTTCTTTAGTCTGTTAATATGTCAAATTAATCTGTTATGCTCTCAGCATGAGGTTTAATCACTAAACTCTTTAAATTTGTAAACTATCTTGTGACATTACCAAAGATATAGTTTTGAAATTCTTACAACTCAAAAAATACAGCTAAACTACAGAGTCCATCAAGAAAATGTATACACATTCCAGGAAAAGAAAAATAGTATATTTTTTCAACAGATGGTGTTACCCTCTTATGGGGGACCCTAGAGGATGTCATACATTGCAGAAAACCCACTACACTGCCGGTCCCTAGAGACGAAATTGAACATGTATGTGCAGCAATCTCAATGACCAAGGTTACCCAAGCAGCAGTTCGCTGTACAAATAAATGCCTGGAAGCTAATGGCCACTTTGAGCACCTCTTGTAATTGTAGAGGCCATAGGTAACTTGTATTAATCTCACGATGTTTCAATAAATTTAGTATTAAAATATTTATACAAGCTTTTCTTTTCTCGAAGCATGTCTACGGTTTAGGGAGGACTCTGTGTAGTTTGTTATACTACTTCATAACAATATTTTGGAATTTTACTTGACCCCAATCCAAGTCTCTGGAATAATTTACCAAGATATACATTGTTTGCCAAGAAGGCACATAACATTTACTCTAAAAACATTTTGGTTTGGTTTAGTTAGGTATTGGGTGAATACATGTATACGTCGACTGTATATTTTGCCTGTGAATCCTCATTTTTTTTTTTTTTGTGGGTACCGGGGGGTCGACCTCAGGACCTCGCGCGCCAACAGGCGCCCGTGCCGCTGAGCGATATCACCGGCCCCTTTTCCATATGTGGGATCCGGGAGTCGAACTCGGGCCCTCGCGCTTGCAAGGCAGGCGCTTATGCCACTGAGCCATCTCACCGGCCCTGAATCCTCATTTTTGATGGATGATAGTCCTATTTGGTTTGCCATGCAGGGTATCTGTTAGGACTTAAAATGTGGGCATTATTTTCCTGCTGACACAAAACTCCTTAGCATTTAGGTGTTAAGGAAAAACTCCATTAACGCAGTGCCAGATTGTTAATGGAATTGTATTCAAAAGTTAAAATGATGTATGTACTTTTAATTCTATTTTTAACTAAGAGTCTATGAGAAGATGTTTCTTATACCTTGTGACCTTTGTGCAGTCAATCCTGACTGCTGGTCTTCCACCAGTGATGAATCTCTGAAACTTTAGACCAGTTATATGCTCTTCAGGAAAATATCAGGAAAAAGTACAACTAAATCCAGTTACAATGCAACTGGAATGGACATTGGTTACCAAAGAGGAGGTGTACTGCTTCATGCTATCTACAGAAATCTCTAGAAACTACCTAAAGGGTAAAATTATCTGTTCTATATACATTTATATTCTATAAGAAACTGTCTTTGTATTATTTTAAATACATTGCTTATGTATTTAAGCACTTGACGGAATTCTCATAAGGTTAAGTCCTGACTTACAAAAGGGGTATAGTAGGATACAGGAGGAGCAAATGAAGAAATACTCCTTTTCTGAGGTCCTCCTCACAAACACAACTAAACATCAAATAATGCCTTCCACGGATATTTTGTATTCGTCTTCAGTATTAATTTTCAGAAATTATATGTCTGGCTGCCTGAGTTGGCGCATACAGTTCTGTGTGCCTATAGTGCAACACATATATTATAAAAGTTTTAGATTTTTAAATGGAAATGAAAATAGTATTCATAAATGAGATGTTTTCTAATAAATAAGAATCATATATAAAGGTTAGAACATCAAGCTGCATAGCGATTTGGAAAACCATCTATGACAAAAATGGGATGAAGAGATACCCTCTGATTCGATATGATCAGATCCTTTTCTACACATAACTGACATGATAAACAGACTGATAGACCTAAAGACAAATCGATTCCATTAATTTCTACTTAGAAGTTTTGTTAGGCATGTCAGTTACTGTCAGCGTATAAGAATGGACACCAGCACAATAGGGAAGCTTTCCTAAAAACACTTTGTTTCTTATGCTCATGAACCAGTATTATCAATTTTGTTCCCTTTCTCTGATCTCCCTCACCATAGTGATCCTATTAGAATGTGAGCAGCAAGAATGATCCTGTCAATATATTCATCAGCTTTCAACACAAGAGTACATCTTAGTTATCTGGACCCATACTTGAAGCTTTCCCAATGGACTGCGATTATGACAATTTCGTAGATAATACCATTAATTGGAGCTCTCAAATAAGTTGTATTTACTTTAATAATGGTATCATTTGATGATGTAGTTACACATCGTGTATTTTAACAGACTATCTGTAAAAGACTTGGTCCTGACAAGTATCAGTAAGATCATCAATAAAGGAAGAGTGCACAATCAATTCATTTATGAACAAAAATTAATTCACTTTGCTACCGAATTCACTGAAGTCTCCTCAAATCCACCTTCACATTTGCTGATATATTCTTTCCTATACTCATTCCGTGCCCTCCACTTGACAGAGTTCTATTTATGTTTTATAGTCAAAGTCCAGCACAGATATTTCCTCCTCCACTTATTTCCTCTTGTATGTATATTACATATTTTAAAAACTACTTTCCACTATTTCTTTCTCTTGACTTTCTGTCTTTCTTCTGCATCACCAGCTCTTGAAAGAAAGGGGCCCCGTTGTCTGTATCCCTAGACAAAGTATGACCACTGAACGCTGGACATTTTCATGTGACTCCTGCAGGATTGCTGTCACTATCCACATATTATGAACACCCGAAGTGCAGAGTATTTCAGAATCTAGCTTCTTTAGAAGAAAGTGAATGATTTCAATAATACCCCTTAGAAAAATGTGCCTGTTCAACATTAATTACTAGCAAGGGTAAAGTGAATTGAGGTTTCTTAACAATTTATTATGAGCTCATTATGACAGAGAACTGGTTGTACTTTATTTTTTCTCCCTCTAAAATTATGATAGTGTCATACCACAAACTCTTCCAGTCCTAAACCACTCTATAACTGTAGCTGAACTTAAATTGAACTGTTTAATCAGGCTAAGTAAATCTATGGCTTGTGTTAATTAGTGTTTGGAGAATATATGGGGGAGAGAATCAAGGAATGAAATTATTTTATTAATAACATGATTTTCTCTTCAATAACTGTACCTTATTCTAAATTCCTAGTTTATCACCAAGTCTCCAAAATAATATGTGATTTAATTCTTAATGGATATCTTGAAGGTGAGTGCAGGGACAGAAATTAAATTCTAATTTTTTTTTCAAGTCAGACTATTAGATTATCATATAGGAAGTACTCAGCATAACACCGACATTTGGAGTTCCATGTTAATCAAGGGATGGCTTGTCACAGCTCTCCAGAGCCATTGTGTGGGACAGACTAATCCACTGTCGAACTGAGAGAAATATGTGGAAGAATGTCTATGACTTTGGAAGTGACAATGCCTTCTTTGTGAAGCAATATTTCTCATCACCTCTGATACTTCCCTGGTCTCTCTCACTGACTCTTGCTTTTGGCTATGGCACCATACTTTCTCTGCCCCCTACAATAAATGTCTGTACTGCCCAGTCATACTTACTTCCCTTCAAAGCTTCACCTGAAACCTGGCATGTCAATTTTCTCCTGGTAAAAATAACAGTAGCTTTTCCTATATTATTGTGAGGAAGACATCATAATCCTCATTTTGTATGGATTAACGGATGCAAATGAACTTGTCCAGTGTCAAATAGCTTGTGCTTAATCAGATCCAGTTTTTTACTCTAAGTTTGGTGCTTTTTCCCCAGGAATAGTGTTGCTGTAGCCTGAGCTTATGAAAGGTAAATGATAAAATCATTTTGATAAGCTTGAACATTTGCATTTTAAATTAGAAGCCTTTGGGAAATCAGGAATATCTCCCAGAAAATGTCTTTTACAGAGGTGAATAAATAGTACAGGATATATTTGAATAACTGAAATTATAGTTCACATTTATCCAGCTACTTCAAATACTTAGATAATCCTGGGTTAAAAACTTTTAGTTGAGTCCCTAGTCCAGCATACAGGCTTTGGATTTCTCAGTTTCTGTGCAGAAATGTCCGTCTGACTCCAGACCTAAGTTTATAAAGTCTGTATCAATTTCACTTTATTAATAGCATCACCTTTTCTTAGTTGACCTCAGCACTACATACTATATCGTTTTCCACAACACATGTATATATCCTTGATTTTTATCATTCTTTTCATGTAGTCTAATTCAGACTGTCGGAGACTGCTCTATAGAGGGTTGTTCCTCCTCAGGGAGGGAAGAGTTGGGTACAGTAGGGAGGCATTTATTATTTCCTCCTTTATAAAAATAATTCTCAACCTCTTAGGAACATCCTTCATACATTTCTGCCCACGCAACAGAGTTAGAAATGCTTTGGGAAACAACATGCTGAAGCCCTAAAATCAATGGGAGGGAGGAGTGGGAGACACAAACTAATCTTCGAATACTTATTAGTCAGCCTCCTTGTGCTCACTGCCTGCCCTCTTCTTTCCTTCTTTATAATGACCTGGTATCCAAAAGGATGTAATTAACTCCTCAGATCCTTGCCATGAACCACCTCCTGAATTGTAATCCTAGAAATAGAAATCTCATTGAAAAACTATTAGAATTTATCGCTTTCAACAGTCACATTTCCTAGAGAGGAAAGAGAGCATATCCCAAAGTCACTTTCGGGCACTCAGCTGAGCTGACATACACGTGGAAAATCTTCCCCTACAATGGAAGCCAGCATTAGTTTGACTTTATCTCTGTTCTGATGCTTAATGACCCTGGAAATCAAGAAAACGTTTTCTGGGAGTTAGCGGCTGCAGATGAAGATCAACACATATCATCTTTTTTTAAAAAGGTTTGTTTCATCCATCTCCTGTTTGATTTCTGTCCTTCGATCTGGCTATTACACCCACATCTTTAAAGGTCAGAGAGTGGAGCTGCATTTCATCTTCAGTAGGTGGGCGGCATCACTTTCAAAGCTACCATTTTCAGGACAAGCACAAAACATTTTTAGGAAGGGGTGATTACAAAGTCAGACCTCAAAGGTTTGATTTACTTGCTAAAGAACAGAGAGATAATCATTGTGGAATAGGACCAAAAACAATCATGCAATGAGAATATCATGATTTTTTAAGTGCCTAAAAATTATCATATTTTTGAGACTTCACAGAAGCCAGCATGCAATCCTGGTGATTGCTGTAATTCTGTCCTATAGCGATGTGTTTCCACTAACCTCACCAATCTTCAATTGTTAAATTCTAATTTTCATTTTTATTATTTCTTTTTTTTTCATGAAAACAATCAAGAATGCATTGATTCTAATCATAGTAAATAAAAAAACTATGCAAGAAAAAACTTCAGTAAAACATGTGTTTTGTAAACAAAACTCTGAAATAATCACTAGTAACATAATGCCCAAGAATCAATATCTTATTTGCACTTCTTTCCAAAGACGTGAAGTTCACAAAAAGAACTGGAGGTCAGGTATGGTGCCTCATGCCTGTAATCCTATCACTGAGAGGCTGAGGCAGGAATATCACAGTTCAAGCCCTAGCCTAAGCATCTTAGCAAGACCTTGTCTTAAAATTAAAGAAAAAAAAATAGTAATCATAAGAAGAAAGGACTGGGGATGTACCTCAGTGGGAAGGCCCTGGGTTCAATCCCCAGTACTGCTGGAAAAAAAATTGGAAAAGATGGGTAAATAGAGACAACTTTTCTATGATATGAAAATTATATAGTTAGGTCTGAAGTACTCTGAAGTAGATCTTATTGTATTTTATATCCATGGACATATTTTTATGTAGTTATTTAAGACTTTTGTATTTTAACATCTAGAATTAATAGTGATTTATGTGGCACTATTATATTATCATAGCATTCTGTATTTGTCAATATATTAACCTTTAACAGTAAGGTTTTTACTTTCATATGATTTCAAATGCTGTTTATCTTGTGTTTTTTTATTTTGAATTTTATTATATCTCTTTTCCTTATGTGTTTGTACTTCCAAATATCTGTCATGAGTCACTGTTCTACTGTTTAGAATTATAGTATTATATTTGTGCTAGCTGTAAGTCACTGTGACAAAATTCCTGAGATAGACATCATAGGAGAAAGTGTTTATTCTGGCTCATGAATTCGGAGGCCGCTGTCCATGGTGACTTGCTCTCATTGATTTGGGGCCTGTGGCAGCAAAGTACATCAGGGTGGAAACAGGGCAGGGGAAACCGCTTCACTTCATGGTGTTGGGGGAGCAAAGGAGATAGAAAGGTGAACCAGCACCCCAATACTCTGCCAAGGCCACGTCTGCCATGACCTCACTTTCTAAAATCTCCTCCACCTCCCTGTAGTGCACAAGCTGGGGACCAAACCATACTGTAGAAGCCCGGGGGAGTCAATGCCAGATCCAAACTATTGCAACACTAATGCCCTTTGATTGTTATGACATGAAAGACACCTTACTAGGGTCAAATGTGAATCATTCTAGAACAGAAATCTTACTGAGTGCTCGTGAGTTGGCTCAGCGGCATAAGCGAGGGCCCAAGTTCGACTCCCAGAACCCACATACGAGAAAAGGGCCGGTGATATCGCTCAGCAGCATGGGCGCCTGTTGGCGCGCAGGGTCCTGAGGTCAGCCCCCGGTACCCACAAAAAAAAAAAAAAAAAGGAAATCTTATTGAGAGGATTCTATCATTATCTGTATTTCTACCAAGGGGAAAGTTAAGCCTGTAGAGATGTGCAACTTCATCAAGATCACTCAGCTGGGGAAGAGTTGAGACGCTGAACTCAAGAATAACTTTATTTTACCTTTTGCCATACCCCGCACATAATCCTCACTATCTTCTCTATTAATGAAAAAAAAAAAAAAAACAAAAAAAAACCTTAGTTCCTCCAGAAGATTTCAGTCCTAAAGGGTAATTTCTTATGATAAGAGTACTTCTTGCTAAGAGATGAGGGCCACTCAGAGGTCAAACTGATGATTTATATTCAATTTGTTTTATGTGAAAACACTCGAAGAAGACTATGGAGAATAAATTGGAGATGATGAGGGTGAATGAAGGGAGGTCAGGTCCTGACATTCCATGAGAACTGTAGGGGAGACATGGCAGGGCCTGATGCAGCCTGCGGGCAGTAAAATAGAGGTGCAGAGGGCCCATTTATGAGCTCTTCAGAGGTAAATGCTCAGGAAGAGATGCCTGAAGTTAAAAGGATCGAAGAGCCAATAATCAAGGAGGGAGCACTCACTGGCAAAATGCATTTATTTCAAATTACTTTCCCCAAAGCAGAACTATATTTTAGGTGACATATTCACCTAAAATGTTAAGATGAAATTAAAATATAACAATAAACTTTAGGTGAAATTGAGCAATAGTCACAAATATTCTGAGTGTTCCTAAGAAAATAACTATTAAAATGCACCACATATGTTTGTTGTAAGAACTAAATAATGTAAACTTTATAAAATGTACAGCAGAGAATCCACCCACTCTATGTTTTTTGAAGGAGGGCTTCCCTAAGTAGTGCAGTCTGGCCTTGAACTCATTCTATAGCCCAGGATGGCATTCAACTCACAGCAGCCCTCCTGATTCGGCCTCCTGAGTGCTGGGATTACAAGCATGTATCCTCATGCTTGGCTTCAGTAGAGAATTCAGCACAGAAAATGAATCCCCTACATTGGTTCCCTTTCCTCCCATACTCATGTTAAAAATCAGGAGTGGCAATTTAAATAAATTAGAGATTCCCTTTCTTTTTTATATAATAAACACTTTATTAGTACTAGAGTTGTATTGAAACAAATTTGTACAAATTTGTACATTTGTGCAAATGACTGAGATTCATTCCCCTTTCCTTGGGAAAACTTAGATATTACAGCCCCAAAAAATACTGTTTCTTAGATATCTACTACATCTCAGGCACTGTACAGGACAGCTCTGGATATTGATGTCTATGTCTGCTGGGTGTGATAGGAAAAGACTACGCCTTTTAGGGAATTTTTCACTTTGTATGGATACAGTAGACATTTGTCTCTTCCCCATTCCTTGTGGCTTCCTTCATAGTTTACTGACTGTCGAGGTATCATGGTTTGATTCTTTTCTCATTGTCCTTGTTGAATATTCTAGAGGTACCTTTTTTATGATTCCTATGGGGGCTTTCATAAAACACTTGAAACAGTCTGCTCCAAGAAAACCACTTTAAATGGTATTAGAAAAACTATACGGTTTTACTTCTTCCATACACATTATGTTATTGGTGTCACAAAATTACATGGTTCTGTATGGTATACCCATCGATATATTGTTATATAGTTATTTTTATACTTTTGTCTTTAATTCTCAGAATTAATAATGTTTTATACACCACCTTTACAGTAGTCTAGTCTAGTCTGTCTATCTATCCATCTATCCAGTATTATAATATATATATATATATATATATATATATATATATATATATATATAATAGCATTTGTACGTTTAAATGTTTTGGCATTGTCATTTACTGTCCCTTTATTTCAAATTAAAAGAATCTAGCATTTTTGTAAAGCAGATCCACTGCTGATAAAGGCCTTCAGTTTTTGTTTATCTTTATCTGTCCTTCATTTTTGAAAGCAGTTCTTACAGCTTCTGTATTTTGTCTTGGAAAGTTTAATTTGTTGCTGTGTTGTTATCAGCATCTTTTTTTTGTGTGTGGGTACAGGGGGTCGAACTCAGGACCTCGAATGCCAGCAGGCACCCGTGCCGCTGAGCGATATCACCGGCCCTTTTTTTGTATGTGGGTTCCGGGAGTCAAACTCGGGCCCTTGCACTTGTCAGGCAGGTACATATGCCACTGAGCCATCTCACTGGCCCTGTTATCAGCATCTTAAGTGTTCAGAGCCATATATCCTAGAACATTTGTCTGGATGTGTCCTTATATGTGATATTTCACTTTTTCCTGCTGTTTTTAAAGTTTTTTCTTTGCTGTTGACAGTTGACAAATTGATTGCAAGGTATTTTGGTGAGGATTTCTATGGATTTTTATCATTCTTGGTTACATTGAGCTTCTTGAACCTCAATGTTGATTTTCTTCCCCAGATTGAGGAAGTTTTCATGCATTATTTCTTTAATTTTTCTAACCTTTTCTTGCAATCTTCTCATTTGGAACTCCACAATGCATATGTAGATCTGCTTGATGGCATCTCTTCATCCTGTAGGCTTTCCATACACTATTTCATTAATTTTCCTTTTTACTTTTCTTTGTGGATGATTTTAAATGATTTGTCTTTGAGTTGCCTAATGCTTTATTCTGCTTCATCGAGTTTGTCACTGAGTTCTTTCAGTGACTTTTTCAATTCAGTTATTGCATTTTTCAGTTCCAAAATTTCTCTAGCTTTTATTATGGATTAGTTATAAAATACACCTTCCCCCCTTCTCTTGCATGTGGAAGATGAGTGGATCACCAGACCACCAAGACCCAGGACAGCCCTAGGCATGCTGGTGAACACATGCCCTTGCAGGGTGGAATAAGCAGTGAGAACAGCAACACTGAAGTGTCTGAGGCAGCAGTGAGGAGCCAGTAGCTGAGCTGTGGAGAACTCCACCAAGAGAAGACCAGTCCCAGCCCCCACAGAGGCCAAGATCAGTTCCATACCCAGGACAATTTCCAAGGCAAACCTGTGTTTCTGGGATCTGACATGGATACTGTCACAGAACTGTAAACACCAGAGGTATTTTACTGCTTTTATTCTTCCTTATTTCTCTGATTAGCTATCCTTTTCCTGTCCAGTTGGATGTCATATTGTTTTGTGTTGTATTTTGTAATTATTTTTGTTTTTGGGTTTTTTTTCTCTTTTTTATCCTCTCTTTTCTCGGTCTCCTTTTTTTTTATCTTCTGTTTCTTTTCTTCTTTTCTTTTCCATTCTCCTCTTTCTTCCTTCTTTTTTTCACTGTTTAAGTTTCTTACCTTTTTTTTTTTTTTTTTTTTGGTTTTCCTCTAATTGATCCTCTTTCTCTCTTTCCTCAACTGCTTCTTGAATTTAAACTTTCAGGTAGGTTAACATTGTCTCTTCCCTTTCTGATTACTCCTTCATATTCTATTTGGTTCTTTCCCTTCTGTGTCCTCCAGTTTCCCAAAACTTGGGTGATCATCCTTTGACCTCCAGCCTTGATTCTACTATAATTGAACTCATTCATCACTTTATCCTGTCTTCTACCCATGTTAACCCCCCACCCCTCCCCCAGAAGGATAAAATCACTCCACTAAGGGGAAAATCACTGCATACAAGTACACGGTATATTATTGATTTTGTTATATAACTTTAGAGTTTGCTACTGTGGTCAGAAGTAGCAGGTTAATAGTTACTATAGTTTCTCAGTAGTTAAGCTGTACTTGAAACTATTGTTACTACTAACTGTACTACGTTAGCCAGGATGCCTTACATGTTATAATCAGTATATCTCACTTGTATGATAACACTGTGATTGTATGGGGTCATAATCATCACCACAGCCCAGTACCGAAGGATTGGGTGCTGAGCCAAATAGTAACTTTTCCTCCTTTACAAATTGGGAAGATAAGCTCTTGGGATAGCTATAAAGAACCACCTACATCTAGAAGACATCCCTGAAGAACAGACATCTCCGAGGGAAGCCTCAGTACTAGTGATAAAGCTATCTATCATAAGATATAGGCAAGCATCAACATAGAAAACAAAATAAAAGAGAAAATAGAAAATAGAAAATGACAAGGTGCAGAAGCAAAACGCAACCCCAGAATCCCAGCTGAATCAGGACAAGCCCAGAACAAAATAAGATAGATGAAATTGAAAATCAAACACTGGAATTTTCTGAAATGATAGCAACAGAAGTGAAAAAATAAGTGGAAAAGGCTACAGAGAAAATAATCTCTCAGGTACAAAAAGAAATGATGCTTTAAATAAAAGATATTAAAGAAAAAACAGATGAAAGAATGGATGAGCTTAGAAAAATAATGGAAACAAAAGATGCCCAACATAGGAGAGAAATGGAATCCATGAAAAAGATCCAAACAGAAATCCAAGAGATTAAAACCTCCATTGAAAGCATATGCAACAGATTGAATGAAGGAGAGGATAGAATATCAGGTCTTTTTTTTTTTTTTTGGTGGGTACCGGGGGGTCGACCTCAGGACCTCGCGCGCCAACAGGCACCCGTGCCGCTGAGCGATATCACCGGCCCCTTTTTCGTATGTGGGATGCGGGAGTCGAACTCGGGCCCTCGCGCTTGCAAGGCAGGCGCTTACGCCACTGAGCCATCTCACCGGCCCAGAATATCAGATCTTGAAGACAGAATTGCAGGTAGTGATCATGAAAAGAAAGAGATCTTAAAAATAGAAAGAGACCATGAAAAATCAATCCAACAGCTACGAGATGAAGCAAAGAAGAATAACATAAGATTGATTGTGTTCAAAGAGAAAGCTGGAGACAACTCAAATGCCATTACAAAAAAAAAAAAAAAAAAAAAAAACGCTTCATAGAAATAATAGCAGAAAGCTTGCCAAGCATGGAATTTGAATTTGACGTACAAATAAATGAAGTATATGGAACTCCAAACAGCTACGACCAAAATAAATCTACATCAAGACATATGCTAAACAGGATTCCAGAAATTCAGCACAAGAAGAGAATACTAAAAGCTGTTAGAGAAAAGAAACAGATCACCTATAAATGAAAGTCCATCAGAATCATGGCAGACTTCTCGACACAAGACCTCAAGTCAAAAAGAGCTTGGAGTGAAGTATTTCAAGTCCTGAAAGAAACAACTTCCAACCCAGTTTGAGGTACCTTGAAAAAATATCTTTCAAAATTAATGGAGAAATAAGATACTTCTATGATAAAGAACAACTGAAGAAATTCAGGACCACCAAACCAACACTTCAAAGAGTACTGAAAGATACTCTAGACAGAGATAAAAATGACCATAATTCTAAGAATAACAACAGAAAGAAACCACCAGCCAAAGCAAGTAATTAAACAGAGGGGAAAAGCAGGGAACCAACAGCAGGAAAATATGACAAATATAAGCCATTACATATCAGTTATAACCATCAATGTAAATGGCCCCAATTCACCAATCAGAAGAAAAAAACTGACAGAATGGATCAAGAAACAAGACCCAACAGTATACTTTATACAAGAAACACATTTAACTCAAAAAGAAATTTATAGACTTAAAGTCAAAGGATGGAAAACAATACTCCATGCAACAGGAACCCAGAAAAAAGGGGTAGCTATTCAGTTTGCAGACAATGCGAACTTCAAACCAAGAATGATCAAAGAGATAAAGAAGGTCACTGTATACTTGTTAGTGGAAAACTTCAAGAGGAAGAGATAACAATCATAAATATGTATGTACCTTATATGAGAGCACTTAACTATATAAGACAATTATTGACAGACATGAAAAATCAAATAAGCAATAACACAATTGTAACAGGAGACTCTGATGCCCATTGTCACAAAGAAATAGATCAACTAGACAAGAAATCAGCAAAGAAATATCAGAACAGAACCAAAGCTGTGAACAAATGGACTTAGTAGATGTTTTCAACATCTACTAATACACATTACATCACAATACACATTCTTCTCAGCTGCACATGGGACATTCTTGAAAATAGACCATATAGTAGCCCATAGAACATGCTTAGTAAACGCAAAGGAATTGAAATGATCGCATGCATATTATCTGACCATGGTGCAATGAAATTGGAAATTAATGGCAAAAGAAACTGCAAAAGTTCCACAAACACCTGGAAATTAAATAACACCCTCCTAAACAAACAATGGGTCACACAAGAAATTAAACAATATCTACAACTAAACACAAATGCAAATACAACATACTGGAACTTATGGGATGCAAAAAATAGTCCTCAGAGGCAAATTTATAGTGGTGAATTCTCATATCAGGAAAACAGAACAAGCACAAATAAACAACCTAATGCTGCACTTAAAGCTCCTAGAAAAAAAAAAAAGAGCAAGACAAGCCCAAAGCCAATACAAAGCAGGAAATTATAAAGATCAGGGCAGAAATTAATGCAATAGAGAATAAGAAAACAATACAAAGAATTAATGAATCGATGAGATGGTTCTTTGAAAAAATAAATAAAATTGATAAACCCTTAGTCAAACTTATCAAAAAAAGGAAAGAAAAGACTCAAATTCATGCATTGAGGAATGAAAAGTGTGCAATCTCCACAGATACTGTGGCAATTCAGATCATTAATACCTACTTTGAAAATCTTTACTCTCATAGGATGGAAAAGCTAGAAGAAATGGACAGATTCCTAGATACATATGAATTATGAAAGCTGAATCAAGAAGGTATATAAATTTTAATAACCCAAAATCAGTTAATGAGATTGAAAATGTAACTAAAAATTTACCAACAAAGAAAAGCCCAGATCCTGATGGATTTACTGCTGAATTCTACAAAAAATTGAGAGATTTAATGCCAATAAATCTCAAACTCTTTATTGAACTTGAAAGGGAAGCAATACTTCCTAACTCACTCCTGGAGGCAAGTGTTACCCTGATACCAAAACCAGAGAAAGACCAAAACAAAATAGAGAAATACAGGCCAAACTCCCTAATGAATATTGATGCAAAAAATCCTCAATAAGATACTAGCAAACAGAATGCAACAAATCATCAAGATTATACACCATGACCAAGTGGGATTCATCCCAGGAATGAAGAGATGGTCCAACATATGCAAATCAATAAATGTCATACACCATATCAACAGAGCCAAAGATATATATCACATGATCATCTCAATAGACATAGAAAAAGCTTTTGACAAAGTCCAACACTCATTCCCGATAAAATCCCTAGAGAAAATTGGAATAGATGATCTTTACCTCAATCTGATAAAAGCCATCTATGACCATTCAACAACCAACATCATACTAAATGGATAAAAACTGAAATCTTTCACTCTAAAATTAGAAGAAGAACGTCCACTATCACCACTCCTATCCAATATAGCTCTGGAAACATTAGCCAGAGCGACAGGAGAAGAGGGAGAAACACAAGGTACATGGATAGGAAAGGAAGAAATTGAATTATCATTATTCACAGATGATATGATTCTCTATATAGAAGACCCCAAAAACTCCACCAAAAGACCTCTAGGTTTAATAAGCAAATTCAGTGGCATAACTGGATACAAAGTCAACACTCAAAAATCAATAGCATTCCTGCACACAAATGAACTCATTGGGAGAGAAATTAGGGAAACCATACCCTTCACAATAGCATCCAAAAAAAAAAATTAAATACTTAGGAATCAGTCTAACAAAGGAAGTAAAAGATCAATACATTGAAAATTACAGTACTCTGACAAAGGAGACTGGAGAGGAAATCAGAAAATGGAAAGATAGCCCTTGCTCATGGATAGGAAGAACCAGCATTGTGAAAATGACCATACTCCCAAAACTGTTTTACAGATCTAATGCAGTCCTGATCAAAATGCCATTAGCATACCTCACAGAACTAGAGAAAACATTCCAAAAATTTATTTTGAACCAGAAGAGACCTAGAATAGCAAAAGCAATTCTGGGCAACAAAGGTAAGGCAGGAGGCATTGCAATCCCTAACTTGAAATTATACTACAAAGCTACTGTGATAAAATCAGCATGGTACTGGCAAATAAACAGACCTTAGGATCAGTGGAACAGATTAGAAGATGCAGACACAACTACCAACACACTCAGCCACCTTTTCTTTGACAAAGGGGCCAAACGTGTTCATTGGAAGAAAGATAGACTCTTTAATAAATGGTGCTGGAAGAACTGGCTCTTTACATGCTGAAGACTAAAACTAGACACATGCCTATCACCATGCACTAAACTAAAGTTGAAATGGATCAAAGATCTAAATGCTAAAACAGAAACACTCAATCTACTGAAGAGAAAATAGGTAGAAATCTTGAAGACATAGGTATAGGCAGAAACTTCATGAACAAAACCCAAACTTCACGGGAAGTACTTCAAAGAGTCAGCAACTGGGATCTCATCTTGTGAAAAGGATTTTGAACACCAAAAGAAATCACCAACTCAAGAAAAGACAAACCACAGAGTGGGAAAATTTTTTAGCCAACTGTCCCTCAAACAAAGGACTTATATCTAGAATGTACAAAGAATTGAAAAAAAAAGTCAGAACCCCCAAATTCAAAGATCCAATCCAAAAATGGGCATCTGAGATGAATTCACACTTCTAAGATGTAGAAATACAAATAATAAATAAATATATGAAAAAATATTCAACATCATTGGTCATTCAAGAGATGTGAGTTAAAACAACACTAAGATTTCATCTTACCCCAGAAAAAATGTCCATCATCAAAAAATCAACCAGTGACAAATGCCGGTGGAGCTGTGGGTTAAAGGAACCCATCTCCATTTTTGGTGGCTGTGTAGAATGGTGCAACCACTGTGGAAATCAGTGTGGAGATTCCTCACAAAACTAGGATTTGAGGTCCCATTCAACCCAGCTATTCCTGCTCTGGATATTTTTCTCAGAAGAATTAAAAACATTATACCACAGTGATATATGTGTACCCATGTTTATAGCAGCATAATTTGTGATAGCTAAATTTTGGAAACAATCCAAATACCCATCAGCTAGGGGCCGGTGAGATGGCTCAGCGGCTTAAGCGCCTGCCCTGCAAGCGCGAGGGCCCGAGTTCGACTCCCGGAACCCACATACGAAAAAGGGGCCGGTGATATCGCTCAGTGGCACGGGCGCCTCCTGGCGCACGAGGTCCTGAGGTCGACCCCCCGGTACCCACCAAAAAAAAAAAAAAAAAACAAATACCCATCAGCTGAGGAGATGATAAAAAGAGGTGGTATTTTTATATAATGGAGTACTACTCAGCCATAAAGAAGGATAAACTTGAGTCTTTTATAGGTAAATGGATGCAACTTGAGGCCATACTCATAACTGAAATAAATTAGACTCACATGTGTAAATATATTATTGTCTCCCTAGTGTAAGAAGCTGAAAGAGTAAATAAGATCCAAAATGTACAATAGATATTGTGAAATGGGAAGAAACTGTTCAAAAGAAAGAGAAATTGGAATGGAGGAAAGGAGAAAGAAGGAAGAGAAAAGGAGAAATGAATAAATATGTATATACAAGATAGTTAAGATAGTTTTACTACTAATTTCTATTAGTTCGTTGAACAGAGATATTTGTGCTCATATTGCTTAATCAGTTTTTCATGCCTCTATCTCGTAATCTGAGCACCTACTTGAAGATAACAGTACGCAATATATTAACCATTGTTACCCTCCTACTCTCTTGTTTTGAAATTTTGTATCTTTTATTAATTGTTTTCTTCTTTGAAATAAAATATAAATAAAAGATGAGTGGATCATGGGGTGGCTATGCTCATCAGGGGGTTAATCCACTAGTGATTTCAGAGCTGAATGTACCATTAAGAGTTGGGCCTTGGTCAGAAGAGGAGGGGCAGCAGGGGCCTGACATGAAAGTGTAGATCTTCTTCTCTGTCTCCTACCTTGCTCTTCACTTTCTGGCCCCCATGACTTGAGCAGCTTTCCTCCAGCGGACCCTTTGTCCTTGCTCTTCCTGCTTTTGAAGCAGCTGACTATGGACTGATCCCTCTAAGAACTGTGAGCACAAATAAATCTCTCCTTTCAGTTATTGGTGTCTAATATTGTGTTACTGCATTGGGAAAGTGACTAAGACAGCCCCTTTCTGTATTCGCTGTCACATTTGTTAATTTCTGGTTTTATTTGTGCATTGTTTCCCTGAATTGATGGAGCATACTTATAACAGTTATTTTGACGTATCATAGAAGTAGTCCCATTTATCTGTCATTTCACTTTCTGCAATTTAAGTTACCCTGGTTAGTGATGGTCTGATGATACTAAATGGAAAATTCCAAAAATGTGCACTTCACAAGTTTAAAATTTTACATTGTTGTGATTAATATGATAAAATCTCAGTCTATCTCTACCTTTCCCAGGACACGAATCATCCTTTTTCCCTGAATATCCACATTCTACCGCCCATTTGAGAGTCATATAGAAGTCCTGTGAATTATTGGATAAACCATCACAATGTCACAGTGCTTGTGTTCAAGTAAATGTGATAGAAAGGCTTAATGTTACATCTCAGTGTCTGCCTCAGTTACTTCACTTCATTTAACCACATATGAATGGTATTACCTTGTGTCATCAGAAGGAAAAGGAAAGGTAGTGCAGCGTATTAGGTTATTTTTAAGAGAGAGAAAAAACATTCATTTCACAGCATGAGACTATATCATTATAGTTGTTCTATGTTATTATTACTTATATTGTTAGTTTCTTACTATGAATTATTAATAAATTAAATATATATATATGTATATATATGTATATATGAGAGAGAGAGAGGATCTGGTACTGCTTGTAGTGTCCTGGCACTTATATGCTAGTCTACCTCCATCTATTTATATTCATTTTCTAAAGATTTCTCTTTTATTTTGATTGGGCCACTGTTCCATTTATCTTCATCTTCCCAGAAGATTTTTGTTGATTTTTGTTGGAAAGATAGGCACTTTTCCTTTTCTTTACAGGTTGGTTTCATATGGGGAGAGACTTCACCAATCAGCCTGGCTAGAAACTAGTGTTCCTCTCAAGTCTTCTCTCTGTGCACATAGATCCCCAATGAGAGCAATTATTTCATTTCTTTTTTTGAAATGCTTGTTTTCTCTAGTGATTTATCCTGTTTTCCCCTGTCTGCTATATTTTGGGTCCTCTGAAACAGTGGTATACTCTCAATTTCCTTTGTTCTTGTTCCCAGAAGTCCCCTGGTACATAGTGTGATGAGTTCGTCTACTCTCCTAGTCAGGATAGAGAGAAGCCAGGCCCTCTGGCGGATCCCTGAGAAGCTGAACTTGACTGAATGAAGGCCTCACCCTTCCTGAGTGAGTGAGAGCTCTGAGTTTTTGGCCCTTGTCTGTTGTAGTATGTGTCATCTAATACAACAGCATGCTACTGAGCTCCTTTTTGTTCTCAGTGTTCCCTAGGTACCAGATTATCCCAAGTGAAGTACACACTCCAGGACAGTCAAGATGAAAGCCAGTGCCCCGAAAAGGCTGCTCCCCATCAAAATTGTCGGAACAGTGGCCATACACTCCAGTCATTTCCTTCCCTGCCAGGGAAGAAGCTTCACCATGGCATGGCCCTGCTTCAGGAAGATAACACAGCGGGGGGATGACACGAATTTTTCAGCTGACTCCCATGTGGCTGGTTTCAAGTTTGTCTTGTTTCTTCACTTTCCATGTGTTGTTGGGTAGGTGTTTCCACAAGAAGAAGGAGGGCCTAGGGCTTGCTATTCAGTTAACCTGTGGACATCATCCCTTCGCCAAAAGCCAAGATTTCCTAAATGCGGAGGCTCACACAGGAAAGAACCCTTGACCACAGACACGCATAGTGGTAAAGCTGGATTTCAAGCCAACCTGGAAGACCTCACTCCTTTAGTTACCTCGTGTCATGTAGATTTGCAAATGGTGAACATCCGAATGGCTTGCCTTTGAGCACACTGCCAGATCAGGATCACATCCCCTTTCTACGTGTCTATGTTCTTAAATAAACCTCAGACACTTGCCATCTGTGATCGTTAATTGTAGTATGTCATCTTGACTTGAGTAAGATCTGCTTCTCTGATTGGTAATATGAGTGTGTCTGTGGATGACTGAAATGTAGGCCAGCAAATAGAGTGGAGAAGCCCCGCACTGAATGTTAGTGGCATGAAACAATGCACTTGTATCTCGGATAAGATAAAAATAAATAAAAAGAAGAAAATGCTTCCCTTTTCTTTCTTTCTTTTCTTTCTTTCTTTTTCTATTTTTTTCTTTCTCTCTCTCTCTCTTTCTTTCTTTCTTTCTTTCTTTCTTTCTTTCTTTCTTTCTTTCTTTCTTCTTTCTTTCTTTCTTTTTTGTGTAGGACCTCCAGTCTTCGCTATTAACTTTGGACTTTGGTCTACAGCTCCTTCAGCCTTCCAGTGCATACACTTCTGCCTTCCAATGCAGACTCTTCAGCCTCTTGACACAAATTCTCCCTGGTGAATCTGCGGTGAGTTTCCACACCTTTTATAGTTGCCTGGTATGGGTCCCCAGCTCTCCAGCTCCTAGATGCCATTTTGGATTTTTCTGCTTACTATTGGGCAGACAGCAATTGGGACTCTTCCACTTTCTGATCATGTAAGCCTACCAAATAAATCCCTTGTGTAATATACATACATTTTTTATATTGAATCTGCCCTTCTAGGGAACTTTAATTAATGGTGTCATCATTAGACTTTCCAGGATTCAGAAAACCCTGCATAGGAATCTCTCTCTCTCTCTCTCTCTCTCTCTGTCTCTCTGTTTCTCTGTCTCTCTTTCCCTCTCTCTCTCTCTCTATCCCTCTCTCCTCTCTTCCTCTTTCTCTCTCTTTGTCTCTCTCTCTCTGTCTCTCCTTCTCTCTGTCTCTCTCTCCTTATTTATCCAGTACATTTCCTGCCCACAAATAACTCTACTTCAAAGTTCAATGTTATTTGGAAGCAAAATCAGCTAGTCATCAATCACATATTGTGTGCCTTAAATTCTCTCCATTCAAATAATTTTCCTATGGCCTATAGATTGCGTTCCAAGTCAACCCAATTCTAATGTATGAGGACTGGCACCAAATGTCACAAGACTGGAGAAAGAAAGGTAGATAGATCCAGGATTGCACAGAGTGCAATTTATTGGGGTTGTGCTGAAAGAAGCACAGTCCTGGGTAGGAACAAGACTTGTTGGATCCCTGCAATTTGAACCAGAAGAGAGGAGAGAGGCTATGTATCCTGCACTGGCAAAAGTGAGTTCATCCAGGCCAGAATGTATGGGTTCATAGTGTCCTGGGAAATTATGTGGGAAAACTGAGGAGGATTTCTCAGGATCAAGTGTGGGGATTATTGTTCAAGGTAGCTGCAGTTAAATAAAGCTGAATCCATATATTCCTCCTCTTGTGACCAGCTCTTAAAATCTTATTCCTGCCTGCACTTCTGTGATGTGCCATGAGCCAGCAGAGGTTTCAGGGTTGTGTAGCCAGTGTGATGTGAGGACATTCTTCCAGTTGTTAAGCAGAGTCCAAAGCAACAGTATAGGCACATGGAGGAAAAGGCACATAAAACAATTATTCATGTAATATTAGTTTTTTCACCAGGAGCCCTAGGAAACAAACCCACAATTTAGCATCTCACTAGAAAGAAATGGGTCAGACAAGGCATTAATTTGAATTTAATAATTGCACCATTTCTAGAGAAAACAGATAAAATTTCCAGCTATGGTTGGAAAAATAAATGCTTTGTAATGGCTTGTAAATTTCCACCTTCCAGAAAGACAATTTGGGTGGCTTATCTGCATTGGACAAAAATTTGGGGTGACAGCAGCTAGGGGCTGGTATGCTAGAACAAAGCACTTATGTTGGCCAACAGGACAGGGCCCATGAGCTATTCCTGAAACTAATGACAAAATAGCATGCCATACCAAGAGGTCAACTGTAGGACTCTGAGCTATTTTCTTTAGCCTACTCAAGGCATAACTCATGACTACTGATCTAAAGTAAAATAGGATCAATGAGGACCAAGTTAGTGGAATCAGGGACTCCTCACACTAGAGCAAGAGACAGCTGACCATGGGGAGGAATAGCAACACTCCTGCACAAGGGAGCCCTCCACAGGGCTGGAGAGGCAAGGGATAACCAACTTGGTCCTGGATAAGGGCAACACTCAGGGAGAGAAGGGAGCAACAAGACCCCATGGCTAAGGATATTAAGTGCAAAGCTCACGCAAACCCTCAGCCTGGAGCCTACATCCAGCAGCGATCAGAAGACTGATTGCATTCTCCATCTACCGAGGGGAGCAAAGATACGCCTTGGCTTGGATGATAACCATTGTTGTGGGGGAGCAGAGTGGCCACTAGGGCAAAGAGGGTGCCATAGAGACCCATAGGTCCTAAAGCTGGGCACAGAAAATCAACTGGCTGGATCCCAAGACCAAAGACCTTGGAAAGAAAGCACTTATTCAATAATACAGGATTTTATTCTTTGGCTCAATCTTTTCTTGAGTTTTCTATTTTGCATTATTTTAATCTTTCTTTCATTGGAGTTTTTTGGGGTTTTGAGGTTTCTCTCCCATTTTTTTTTCTTTTTTTAGTTTCTTTTTTCTCCTTTTTGCTTTTTCCTCCCAACATGTTTTTTTTTTCTCTTCTTTCTTACCTTTCGAATATCTCCTATTAGAAATCAATGACAAAAGAAAACAGAAATTATGCAAATGCAAGAAACTATGGTAAACAAGTAAACAATGGGTTAAGGAGAAGTCAAGGAAGACATAAGACAGTTTCTAAAACTAAATGATACAGTACAATACACCAGAATTTATGCAACACAATGAAAGCAGTCCTAAGAGGGTAGTTTATAGCTGGAATACCCACATCACAAAAGTGGGCAAGCCTAAATATATAACCTAACAAGTCCCTTCAATTTCCTAAAAAAAAAAAAAAAAGGAAGAAAGAAAGAAAAATTCAAAACTAAAAAAGTGTCAAAAAGGAAATTATAAAGATTAAAGCAGAAATTAGGGAAATTCAGAACAAAAAACAATATAAAAAATTAATGAAGCAGAGTTGGTTATTAGAAAAAAAAATTTAAAAATAGACAATCTAATCAAAAAAGGAGAAAAAATATAAATCAATTGAGTTTGAAATGAAAAAGGTGAAATCACAAAGGATAATGGCAATATTAAAAACATTATTAACAACAACTTTGTTACACTTGGCAAACCAGTACACCAATAAATTGGAGAATTCAGAAAAAAATGGGTAATTCCTAAAAATATATGAATTACCAAACCAGAACCAGGAAGATTTAAACAGCCTTAATAATCTAATAAGAGACAATGGAATTAAAGCAGTAATAAATAACCTACTAATTAAGAAAATCCTAGGTCCAGATGAGCTCACCACTGAATTCCACAAAAAATCCAGGGAATTTCTAACACCAACACTTATCAAGTTTTTTAATGAAGATGGAAGAGAAGGAGTACTCCAAAAGTTATTCCTAGAAGTTACTATCAATTTGATTGTAAAATGAGAAAAAAATATATAAACAAAAACAGTAATTACAGACTACAAGGGGCATAAAGTAAATTTTGTCATAAAGATGCAGAAACATGGGTGTATAATACCCACATTTATTATTTAGAATATTGCTACTGCTGAGTTTTTTAGTTTTAATTTTATGAGTTTTATGACATTGAACAGTGTTACTTAACAGGAAAAACATAAAAAAAATAAAGTATTGAATTTTTAATATTTATTGACTTCATAAAAATCATCAAAATTTTCAACATCGACTGTTTTTTGGTGTACAGTCCAAAAAAAAAAAAAAAAACAGAAATAAATTCCTATATGAACTACAATGAAAATCCCAATAGAACTCTACAAAATAAATAATCTTTACTTCAGTTTTCACACCTCCATCTTTACACATGACAACAGCACGTTCCATGTATATATTTCATTTACACTGACAGCGCATGTGTTTTGCTTTCCTGGCCTTTAGTAGGACGTACTCGACATCTTGCTGGTCTTGCTGTTTTGTCAGGAGTTTCTTATTATATTATACAATGTGTAGTTAACAAGGACATAAAGTATCAATTAAATAAAGTATTAAATCCTTAGTATGCATTGCACATTTAGAATAAACATCAACGCTTTCACATCACCTGTGTACTTGCTTACAAAATATAAAAGATAACATCAGAAATAAATTCCTACATGAACTACAGTATAAATACAAACAAAAGTCTACCACAGAAATAATCTTTGCTTGAACTGTCACTCCCAAGGCAGTCTTCACACACGAAAACTGCGTGTACCATACACAAACATTGCTTACACTAATAGCACATATGTTTTGTTTTCCTGTCCTTTCTTGCAGGGCACAGTTGACATTCTTTTTGTTTTCTTATTCTCATAGTAGGTCTTTGTAATTCTGCACCTGCCCACTCACCTGTCAGCTCACCAGTGTGCTCCACAATTTTTTGCATATTTCCCTGGGCAGAAACATTTTTTTTCCTTTGCTGTAAATGGTCCCTTAGGATTTCCTGTCCTAAGTCTCTAAGAAAATTTCTTCGTAGTATTTTGCACTTGTTATTTTCTCTGCAAACTATCAAACAATTTATGCCACACATGTTTACATGTTTAGGGTCGAGTAAAACACAATTTGCCAGGGCCAGTGAGATAGCTCAACAGCATAAGTGCCTGCCCGGCAAGCACTAGGTCCTGAGGTCAACCCCGGTACCCACATTAAAAAAAAAAAAAAAAAAAAAAACACAATTTGCAAATGCTTTGTGTTTTGGGTGATGCCATACTTGCATAACTCATCAACAACATCTACTCCACCTTTGTTTTTGTTGTACAGACTTACCATCTCAGGCTTCCATTTTGTCAAGGTTTCCCTGTTGATATTTCCGTCACTGTGCAATGCTGACATCAGCAGTATCAGTTTGTTTTTCTTTACAATATACAAGGCCAATGTTCCTGAAATCCAAAGATTGTAACATACAAATCCTTGTTTTTAAATTCCAGCATTTCATTTGAAATTTCTGCAGTGTTCCTGTGTACATTTCCTATGCTGGTCAATTTTTGCTCAGTTAGCAAATGTAACATCAATTGGAAACTGGTAAACCAATTGTTGAATGTCACATTCCGATTAGTGTGGGAGATGGGAGCAACAAGTCTGTTCACATCATTTGGTTTATTCCTATACGAATAAGCCTGGTGGCTGAGTTCCAGGAAAAATTTCTAAATGGAAAGCATAGTAAGTCTTTGCATCTACAAGGACATACATTTTTATGCTATCTTTTGAAGGTTTTTGGGAATGCACTGCCTGAAGCTACAGACACCATGAAATCCTGCAAGAGGGCCAGGGATATAGCTCAGTGGCACAGCACCTGCCTGGCAAGCGTGAGGTCCTGAGTTCAATTCCTGATACCAAAAAAATAAAAAATGCTGCAAGATGTTCATCAAGTCATGTATTCAGATGGTGTGTAAATTGCTTGGCAATTACACACAAATCTCTCAAACAGTGAGCAAATAGCATCCAGATTTTCAGCTCTTTTCTTTCTTGTCTGGTGGTTTTGTCATCAAACCTCAGGCAATTTTGAAGGAAACCAAATATCCTCAGTGTCATCATTATTCCTCAAACCTCAATCCCATTATATTTCAGCAAGTGTGTATTTCACAGCATCTTGTAGCATTTCATCTGTTACAAACAATTTCCAACATTGAATGACAGTGCTGGCATTCTGTCCAACAGGTTTCACCCATGCCAAGTTCCTCACTATATTTTCAGACCTAGTTCTAACACTGGGTCATTCTATTTGTTTGCATGACCATTTTGTACCATTTGGGCTAGTCAATATGTACTCACATTGCTGTTTTCTTCTTCATATGAATCAAGAAGGTCTGCATTCCCTGTGTCTGCATCAGTCAATCCTTGCTCCATTTCACTGTCACAGAAAATTTAGCTCACATGGTCAATGTAAAAGTCATTATCGTCTTCCTCATTCATGCATGAGTAATCTGATGATTCAATTTTGACCTCCTCCAAAATTTGAAATATGGTTTGCCATGTGCCATTGTACTGAATTGGGCTACTTCAATCAGAAAAATCATAAGAAAACTTCTTATAAAAAAAATCCTAAGTGCACAGAACTTTAGCAATGAGCTTTTCATGAGTAAAGCTCACCTGCTGCTGCTTGTGAGCTCCTGCACACACCTTGTCGTTCATCTGCCAAGTGGACAAACGCAGAGACGGGGCTTTTCTTTCCCTATGCACAGCTACTGTGAGTCAAACCCACATTCTATCATGGTAGAATACATGTTTATACAACAAAAGAGTAATGTGAGTGCATTATGCCCCTGTGATACTCAGATAAGCATACTCAATACCTGTTAGATGGAGCATAATGTTTGTACAAATCCCAGCTTGACACTTTTGCACACATACACACACTTTGCTGTTCATCATACTAAGTGGGTAAACACAAAGATTGCTTCCTATATCCCACAGGCTCAGCTACTAAGACACACAGCCAGCTACTAATGGGCTAAAGTACAAATTTACAGTAGAAAATTATGGGATGGGTTGTTGTAACAAGTTGCTATGCCCCTTGGGTGGAATATAGATGCTAAAACCCTAACAAGATATGTCTGGCACACAGAACACAAGTAATCATCAAAAAAGATCATATATATATGAAGCCTACTTGAAGCCTATATACATATATATCATGACCAAGTAGGCTTCATCCAAAGGATGCAAGGATGGTGCAACACATGCAAATCAATAAATGCAACAGGTCCCAAAAACAGAAGCAAGGACAAAAAATCACATCTCAGTAGATGCTAGAAAAGGCCTTTGACAAAATCCAACATCTTTCATGATAAAAACACTGAAGGAAACAGGTATAGAAAGACCTTATCTTGATCTGACAAAAGGCATTTATGGAATACATACTGCCAACATCATTATTATTCGGGGAAAAACTAGCAGCTTTCCCTCAAAAATCAGGAACAAGACAAGGATGTCTACTATCACAACTCCTGTTCAACATAATACCCAAAACATTAGCAAAAGCAATTAAGGAAGAACAAGAAATAAAAGAGATATATACATATGCATATACATATACATATATCTATAGTATATAATATATGCATAAAAGTGATATATATATATATATAAGAAGTCAAATTACCATTATTTGCAGATGACATGTTCCTCTACATAGGAGACCCCAAAATATCCACAGAAGACTCCTAGAATTAATGACCAAACTAAGTATCATAGCAGGATACAAAATAAACACACAAAAATCAATGTACACTAATAATGAACCCACCCACTGAGGAAGAAATTAGAGAGAGAGAAAAAAAAAAAACCTGAACAGTACACAAACACACAAAAAAGAATTAAGTACTTAGAAATTAACCTAAGAAAGTGAAAGACCTGTACAATGAAAACCACAGTATTTTGAAAAAGGAAATCAAAGAGGACATCAGAAAATGGAAAGATATACTCTGTTTCTGGATAGGCAGAATTAAAACTAAAAATGGCCATAGTTCTAAAACTGATGTACAGATTCAACATGATTCCAATCAAAATTCCAGTGGCATTCTTTACATTTGTGGAGAAAACAATCATAAAATTTATAAGGAACCAGAAGAGACCCAGAATAGCAAAAGCAGTCTTGGTAAGAGAGCAAAGCAGGAGGCACTGCAATCCCACAGTGAGGTTATTTTACAAAGCTACTATGATAAAAACAGCATGGTATTGACAGAAAAATGGACATGAAGATAAAAGAAAAGAATAGAGAAAGAAAAAATAACTTCAAGTATATTAAACTATTTGATCTTTGACAAAGGGGCCAAAAACATACACTTAAGAAAAGACAGCCTCTTTAATAAAAGATTCTAGGAAAACTGGTTATACACCTACTGAAGACTGACTCTATGCCTACATATCTCACCATGTACTAAAAATCAAAGTGAATCAAATAATTAAATGTTAAAACAAAAATGCTTATCCTAATTAAAGAGAGAATAAGTAAAATACTTGAAGTTACAGGTATAGGCAAGGACTTTCTGAACAGAACATGAGTTGAATAGGAAATGGTTCTGAGAATCAACAAATGCGACCATATGAAACTAAAAAGCTTCGCACAGCAAAAGAAACACCCAAGAAAGTAAAAAGATAACCTACAAAATGGGGAAATCTTTTTACCAACCATTACTAAGACAGAGGACTCATATCTAGCATATAGAAACAACTCAAAAAAGTAGAACACCTTTAAATAAAAGACCTAAAATATGACCCAGCTATTCCTCTCTAAGGTATCTTCCCCAAAGAGCTTAAGTCATCATACTACAGTGATACATACCAATGTTTATAGCAGCACAATTTGCCATAGCTAAATCCTGAAAGCAGCCTGTATACCCGTCAACAGGTGATTGGATAAACAAAATGTCCTATCTATATATGAGGGAATACTACTCACCTGAAAAGAATGATACATTTGACACATTTGTAAGAAAATGGATGCACCTGGAAAATATAATGTTGAGTGAAATAAATCAAACACACGACCTTAAATACCGTATAGTATCTCTCATTGGATTGAGGCAAAATACAAACAAAAATAATATAGGAGGGTTAGAAAGGGACAAGGGGATGGGTCTCTTGTAATAGGGAAGTGATCCAAGGGAACAAGTGTGAAGTATGAGGAGGAGGGGAAGGGGAAATGAGAGGAATAAAGATGTGCCATGTACAGGAACCTAATAACCCCAATTAATGTAAACAGTATACACCATAACGTGAACCAAGACAAATACTATTAACAAGTATGAAAAGGAGGATAGGGTAGCTGGTGGGGGAGACAGGGAGGAAAGTGGAAGGGGATTAATAAAAAGAAACAAGCTGTAATATCTACATGTAACCACTCCAAAGATGACTGTAAACTGCGTGAATTGCAAACATGTACTAATAAAAAAATAAATAAATTTTTAAAATGCCCATGCAAAATAAGTAGACCCTCCAGAGAAGTGGCCAATAAATACATGAAGAAAAGTTCAATATTGCTGTTCATTAGAGAAATGCAATTTAAAACAACACTGAGATTTCATCTTACTCCAGAAGGAATGACTATCATTGAGAGCAAATGCTATAAAATGCTGGAGAAGCAGCAGTGGGAGGAAAACTCCAACATTGTTAGTGGGAGTGTAAACTGCTACAGCTGGAAATCAGTGTGGAGATTCCTCAAAGAGTGAAACTAGAAATTCCATTTGACCCAGCTGTTCCCCTTCTAGGTATCTTTTAAAAAGAGTTAAAGACATCATATTACAGTGATCCGTGCTACTTATATTTATAGGAACACAATTCATAAGAGCTAAATCTTAGAAGTGTCCTTTATGTTCATCAGGAGATGATTGGATAAAGAAAATGTAGTATTTACACACTATCAACTAATACTCTGCTATAAAGAAAGGTAAACTTCAATCATTTGTAGGGAAATGTATGCACTCTGAAACCATACCATTAAGTGAAATAAATCAGACACACAAGTTTAAATATTGCACAGTTTCTCTTATGAGAGAATACCAATTTATAAATAAAGAGCAAAATGAAGGATTATAGAAAGCAGGGAGATAGATCTACTTTTAAAAGAGAAGATCAAGAGATGGAGGAAGGGGAGGGAAAGGGAATATAAAAAGGAATTATGATGTGTGAGGTAAATGTACCAACTTTACACAAGGCATGTAAACATTATGTCCTGGAAATATGTACCAAAAAAGTTAAAGCATCAAGAGATGGGTGAGGGAAGGGGTAAGGAAGAGAGAAGTAAGATATATTTTGTACATATACTAAGTCCCCACAAGGAATGAAAACATTAGGTACCACAAACAAGTACTAATAAAATTGAATAAATTGATTCACTCTAGTTTTAAAAGATTATCTTTGTAACACATCTTTATCATTATTAAAATCATCAGTGAAAAATTGTAAAAGGAACCCTTCAAATTTGTTGCTGGTAATGTAAACTAATACAACCACTATGGACATCAGTGTGGCAATTCCTTAGCAAACTAAAACTAGAAATTTCATTTGATCTAGCTAGTCCCCTTCTAGATAGCTTCCCCAAAGAGTTAAACACATCATATTACAGTGATGCATGCATTCTCATTTTTATAACAGCACAATTCTTAATAGCTGAATATTGGAAACAATCTACATGTCTATCAACAGTTTAATGCATGAAGAAAATATGGTATTTGAATAAAATGGAATGCTACTCTGTAATAGAAAAGGATAAACTTCAGAAATTTGTGGGAAAATGGATACATCTTGAGACCATAGCGGTAATATTGCATGGATTCTTTTATGTGAGAAATCCAAAATATAAACACCAAAATAAAAGACAGATAATAGGAAGTAGGGACATAGATCTTTCTCAAAGGGGAGAGAGGTCAATAGATGGAATGAAGGGAGAGGAAGGGGATTCAAAAGAATTAAGATGTGTTATGTACGCATACCAACTCCCCACACGGAATGTAATCATTATGTACGGCAAACATGTACAAATAAAAAATAAAAGTGAATTATAGTTAATGTATTACTTAAAATCTTCCAAACCACAAATTCGCAAAAGTTAACATGGATACCAACAGAGTAACTGTGGTGAATAAAATGCCAATAGCACTGAGAGAGAGAAAAAAATACACAAATGTCAATGGTTATTTTATGTTATTTTAATTCAAGGGTAATTGCCTAAATTCTTATTGAAGAAAACCCATTTCTAATATTTGCATCTTATTCCTGGCACACTTTAGCTCTTTATTGTCACTGTTCATGTGAGATGTACGGTAATATAAATTGCTTTCTTAAAAATTGCCAATTTCCAACAACCTGCTGTGTGCTGACAGCAGTAGCAACAATTCTGCTGCTGCAAAATGATATTCAATTGTAATATCTGCTGTCAGATCCACAAATGGTTCTGTTAGGTTATGTGGTTTGTTGGAATAAGACCATATTTACTAATACTCCTTTGCTATCACTCAGCCTTCCCAAAATTATTCGTTTTGATTGATTCCACAGTGGCACAGGGCAAAAAGAAATGTGATCCTGTTTGGAAAGCTCATTTTGCCACAGTTCACATGGGGAGCAACAACCAAAACGTGTAAGTTTCAGAGAGTTTGCAGATGGAAATACGCCCAATGCTAGAAAGTTCAATGGAAAATGGAAATACTCTCCTGTCGTTCAGTTACTTCCATTCCATTTTGCCAACAATATGTCACTGCAGATCTTGGACTGGCACAGGTGCTGACAGACTAGGATATCAGAAAGAGCATTTGGGAAGCCCCCAAATTAATCTGGTGTGAAGAAGTACTTGTGTAGATAATAGATATTTTGTCCATGTTCTGAGCTATGTTGCTGTGATTTGTAATAAATGATGAGACAATAATAATGGAAGGATTGGTTTTATTCAGTAAAAGTTTTAAAGTACAAATCTCTCATTGGTGGGTGCAGAACAGCAGTTAAACACTGACCCGGAAACCAACATACATGGTGTAAGCAATGGTGTAAGTCTACGTCGCGAGGCACACACTAATGTGTTTCCCCCCCCACACACACAGATTTACAGGTTTTGTCTCCTGCCCATCATTTCCACCCTGGAATGTGAACCCACATTACCACGTCTTCAGTAATTTTTCCCAGTAACAAGTCAGATGTTGTAAATTTTATGTACAGTATTCCAAAAGTCCAAGTGAGATTGCAAGACAGCCTGGGTGATGGCGGTAAAGTCACAGGACAGAGAAATGGAGAACAGTGAAGTTTATACCTAGATTGGGAGGTGCAGGAATGGGGAATAAAAGACAAAGAAGAAAGTAGCACATGTTTCTTTCTTATTTGAATGATGTAATCGGTCTCCACAGTATCAGACTCTGTGCATATCTCTCAGTCCTCATCACTATTTCAATACTGATGGCTACTTTCTTCCCGTTGAAAGCATAAACTTCATTTGAGTCCTCAGCTGTTTACTCCCCGCTGGTTTTGCACCTCCCCCAACCAACCCCACCCACTGGCTGTCTTTCTTAGTTACTGTGTTCAGTCCTTCCTTTAAAGTTCAGTTTTATAGATGATTTTTTTCTGCTACTCAATCCTACATCCTGAAACACCACCCATATAGCAATATCCTCACACTCATACTTTCATTCCTCAATTTAACCTCAATCAAGTAGGCTGTTCATTGCTTATCTACTGAATCGCTCTACTGGCTTTCTGTAATGGTTTTATCAAATTCAACATGCTCAAAATCAAATTTTTATATTTACCCTGAGCTATTCTTGGTCTTTATAAGTTAACTAAATGATAATGTTGTGAATTTGTGTAGTTTATACACACACTAACTTATTTTCTGTATTCCTTAACTAGAAAATAAGCTACATGGTGACAGGGAATTTTGTACACACACACATCCCTCAATAGTATCTCACTGTTTTAGTTATTTTTCTCTCATTGCTAAGACAAAATGTCCAGCACTCAAAGTTAAAGAAAGAGAGATTTATTTAGTTCACAGTTTGTAGAGTCCATAATCGGCTGGCTCCAAGGCAGGATGGCTTGGCAGACAGCATTGCAGAGGAGAAACAGTTCATGGCAGGCAGAAAGTAGCAAATCAACAAGGGGTGACCACAGCTCTTTGTATCCCTTACATCTTATCTAGGCTGCTTAGGGCAGTGGCACTCACACTCTAAATCCTAGTGCCCTTGATCCTAGCACTGCACCAGGAATCAATCCTAGTATCACACACCCTAGATCCAGCCACCTCTGCAAAAGTCCCACCTATGACTGCATGAGGCTTTGCGGGAACATCTAGACACAAGCCGTAGCATTCACATTGAATTATTCCCATCTATGTCATGTCTTTGGCCTTGTTGATGGTCTTTTCTTAAAATTCAACTTGGCTTCACCTTTATTGATGTAGACGACCTTTCCTCCCGAGATAAACAAATACAGTATTTCTTTGTTGCTATGCCAAATACATTTTTTGTCCTTGGAATGCCAAGCCTTTTTTCATTTTTCTGTTTCTGCCCCTTCCTATTAGGCATGCTGCCACAAGGTGTGGCCCATGTTGGTTTATCAATAATCTTTCCTGAATGACTTAGCTACATGTGTAGCTGAAACATCTGCTGGCTAATGTTTTTGTAAACAAATACAAGTGACAGTCAGTGACAACTTCACTGATAAAGACGGCTACCTAGTGGGCTGTGTTTAAGGTGGAGAGACACTCACTAAAACAAGTGAGGATCAACGTCGAGAAGGTCACTGTGGGGAACGAGTGACGCTTGTAATCGCCTGACTACTCACAGTGCTTCTGTACTAATTATTGCTCCCCAAAATATAGCTCAACATGTATTTCTCAAATGGAGGGTGCCCATAGCACTGCTTCACATAAAAAGCAAAACAAAGTAACATTATTGTCCTGTACTACAAATTTATGAATTTCCACCAATAATCTTTGGTTTGAAATATCAATTTGGCTATTCCCTAGTTGTAGAACATAAACCAAATTTAGTAAGTCTCTCTATATGGTTCCTTTTTAATGAACAGTGGATAATGATAATTACAAATAGGTTTGCTAAGAGCAAATTATCTAAAACCACACACATAAATAGTGTATGTTAAAGAAAGCAGTCAAAAATTCAATGAGTTACACCAAAATTTACTGCTCATTACTGACCATAACCATCTGAATTCTCACATAACTGACTCCAGGCAATGGGAATAATCATTGGCTTTCTCACCATGATGTTCCACTCCTAAGGGTATAAGCCATCTTTTCCATAGATATCTTCCTAGCACCTCATGTGTGCCAGGCACATGATACAGGATGCTAGGGACATGTGCAAAGGTTTGGTCAAAATTATATACATCCTAGAAATGAATATGGCAATATTAAAATGTCACATAAGATATATATATATAATACTAAATATTTTATTAATAAATTAGTGTACCGGTATTTTATCAGGCAATATCCAGTGGCATAAGGACACACACATCATAGGTATTGGTATGAAAGCACTGGTTTAAAAATCACTTATTACAAATAATATCTTCAAATGTTACTTTTACCTCTGTCTCAAGATCTCATTATGATAAAACAAATAACTGAATAAAAATGAGGTGCTTGTGGTAACTTATACAGAATGGTAGATTACATAGTGATCCCACTTCCTCATGACAAAATTGTACATTCTAATCCTTGACACCTATAAATATGATTCTTTACATAGCAAAAAGGATTCTACATCTGTAATTGCATTAAAGATGTTGAGATAGGGAAATTACCTGGAATGATCAAAGAGGACCCAGTGTAATAGGAAGGTACTAATGAGGAGGCAGGAGTGTTCAAGACAGAAAAAGCAGTTCTACAATGGAAGCAGAGATGAGAGGAAGAGACAGGGGAGGGGGGATGAAGGTGTCTTTGACAATGAGATGGGGTCGTGACAAGAGCTCAGGAATGTAGGTGCTTCTGGAAGCTGCAAAAAACAAAGGCACAGGTTGTCACTTAGAACCTCCAAAAGGAACACAGCTCTACTTACATCTCACATTTAGTCCTCAAAGAGCTGTTTTGGGCTTTTCATCACCAGAACTGTAAAATAATAAATGTGTTAAGTCATTATATGTGGCTAATTTGTTGAAACTACAATATGAAAGTAATACAGACACAGGTGGAGTTCTTCAGTGAATCAGATATTTTAGTACATTAAAATATTGGGCTGGTGAGATGGCTCAGCGGCTTAAGCGCCTGCCCGGCAAGCGCGAGGGCCCGAGTTCAACTCCCGGAACCCACATACGAAAAAGGGGCCGGTGATATCGCTCAGTGGCACGGGCGCCTGCTGGCGCGCGAGGTCCTGAGGTCGACCCCCCGGTACCCACAAAAAAAAATACATAAAATATTAAAGGTAATTAAAAACATTTTGAAGGAAGCCATAGGCCAACATAATATCAGTGTGAATGATAGCCAGATGTCAGGCTTGAGTTGGAAAGAATAAGCCTCCCATAACAAGTAAAATGAACTATGAGAGCAACTGAAAATCAGTTTACCAAAAACAGATTTAAAAAGTTGTTGGATGAAACTTGTTTCCCAAAACTTTTCCCAGAAAACTGAGAATCACCATGTAACATGAAACAGAATCTAACCATAATAACAAAACAACGAAATGTAATAACTGACTCCCAAGGAAGTAGAGGAAACTGAATGACCATAAATAAAGAAACTGAAAAAATACACTAGGAAACACTTAAGCAGTCAAAGAAATAAAACTTTGATAGTTAAAAGAGAAATTTTTGCTTCCGTTAGTTAAAAAAAATCAAAATTAAACAGGAAAATCGGAAACAGTAGAATGTATGGGAGAAAAATCAATCACTTATAAATACACTTCAGAAAATCTGGAAAATTAATGAAAAAGTTAAAAAGATAGCTATTGTGGAACCATAATTAAAATATAGATAACCAGTCCAGGAATGCTAACATTCTTCTAAAAGGCATTTAGATAGAAGGCCAAACATAATGTAAATAAGTAATATCAAAGTAATTGAAGGACATTTCCCAGAACTGAAGAAAAACAGGTTTTCAACAGAGAGACCTCACTAAGTACAGAAAGAGATAAATAATGAAATATTCCTACTCTGACCTACATGAAGGACAGGCTACAAATCCTCAGAGGATCACATCAGGTCTCAAATAAATAAAAAAGAATTAAATTGGTGTTAAATTCTTCATTAATAATATTGGATGTCAGAAAAAAAGTAATCTCCAAAATTCTGACGACAAACATCTTAAATATAAAATTCAATGCCATGGCAAAATTACAGTTAATACTGGTAAAAGTCATATCCTCAGATGTTGTAGGGAATCATAAAACGTATTTTCCATACCATGTACTGAAGATATGGCTATACTCTGGTCAAAAATGAAACAAACCAACAAGAAAAGGTCGAAACCAGTAAGAAGGTAGAGATGGAAAATTAAAGAGAACTCGGCAAATCATAAATTTGGAGAAAGGTGGAAAGTCAAACATAGCCATTCCAGAGAATCCTCAGCAAATGAAATAGACAATATTCAAATGATCCATGATGATAAAATGACGATGACATTGTTTCCTTCTATCAAGCACTTGGTTAAGGAAGTCGAATTCAGCCCCCTCCCAAAAAAAGTAACCTGTGAAAAAGTGAACAATAGGACAATAACACTAAGCGCAGTGACCTACAGAGCAAGAAGAAAAGGCTCAATGATGGCTCTGGATGGACTCAGGGTCCTGCTCTCCGTATGAAGATCCACTCGGCAGAGGAGAATGGAAGAGAGAAGAGTGTCTGAATTCCTAATGCGTTTACATTGGCAAGTAGTGATCAAAATACAGCTCTCAAAAGATGTCCAAAGATAAAAATTTTCATTATATATCCTCTCTTTACCTCATTTTAACGAACCTTCCCCATCACTCCTCACTCAGAATTAAAACAGCAACAGTAATTATAACAGATAAATCACACTTGCCAGTAATGGCTTTGAGACATAAGCAAGATTTACTTGAGGCTGGGATAGGGGCCTTGCTAACATGCATTCTTTGCCTGGTGTCATTTTCTTTATTTCTATAGGCTTGCACATAAAAAAAAAAGAGATAAACCAGTTTTCTTGTGAATTCAAGCCAATCCAAAGCACACAATTATATAAAAGGGAAGAGCAGAAAAATATGAGTAATCTGAGTACCTTATTACATCATGGAAACTTTCTATCCCCACAATTTGATTATATCTGAGGGTTTTTTTTAAATTATGTTAGAGAACAGAGAATAAACAATTTACAGTTTCATTTAGCACATTTTATTAAATTAATCTAGATCAAAGAAAACTCAAAATGACTAGATAATGGCATCTCCATGCACTGCATTAAATGTTACATGGAATGACAGAAATAGGATATACGATCCCTGTATCAAGCTGTATACAATCTTAGGATATATTTAGATATGTTTGCATTGTATTATGGTATTTATTGTTTGAAATTATCGCAAAATTTCTGAAATAATTTTGTTTGTTCATTAGAATGCTGTTAGGTAAATCATATTTTAACATGATATTTACAACAAACTTAAAAACCAGATATTTTAGCAAAGAAGAAAATGTGTGTGAAAGTTTGAGTAACTTTCTAAAACTCTGTGTCTAAGTAGCATGTAAGCAGGTGTCTCTCCATTCTCTCATCTCTATTTCTTTCTGTGTCTTTGTCTCTCTGTTTCTCTTTCTGTCTGTATTTCTCTGTCTCTCTCTGTTTCTTCCTTCTGTGTCTTCTTCTCTTCTTTCTTTTCCCTGTTTATTCTCTCCACTTGTATAATTTTTATTGTATTAAAATATGCATGACATAAAATTTACTTTATCATTTTGAGGTGCAGAATTCAGGTGGAATTAAGTATACAGACAATATTGTACAGTTATCAGTGCTATCCACTTGTAGAACATTTTCATTATTCCAAACACATACTTTATATCCATTAAACAAATCTCATTCCTTCCTCATGCCACTCTGCTTTCTGTCTCTATGAATACTAATACCTTTGGTACTTCACAGAAGTGTAATAGTATAATAATTATCTTTTTATGTCTGACCTATTGGATTTAGAATAACATCTGCAGTTCATCTGTATTACAAAATTGTAAGAATCTTCATTCTTTTTAAGGCTAAATAATGTTGTATCGCATGCATATATCCTGTATTGTTTATCCATACATTTATTGATGAATACTTGGTTTATTTTCACCTTTTGGGTTTGTATTACAAATGATGGTGCCATTCACATGAGTGTAAAAATATCTTGTGGAATTCCTGTTTTCAAATCTTTTCAGCATATAACCTGAAGTAGAAATGAGGAATCATGGTAATTTTACTTTTAATATTTTGAGAAAAAGTCATACTATTTTCCATAATAGCTGCACCATTTACCCAGTGCAGAAGGCTCAAATTTCCCAATATGTTCTCTTGTATCTGTTAATGTCTGTGTTTGCTTTATTAGGAACTATTCTGATAGGTATATATGTCATTTCAGTTCTAATTTTCACCTTCTTAACAATTAGTGATCTTGAGTATCTCCTTATTTATATGTATTTTAAATTTCTTTACTCATTTTTAATAGGTTATTTTTTGTTAATGAAGGGTAGGAGTACTTTATATTTCCTAGATATAAACCCCTTATCAGATAGATGACTGATTAATATTTTCTCTCATTCCACAGACTGTTTTCCCTCTGTTGATGGTGTCTCTTGATGCACAGAAGTTTTCAATTTTAATAGTGTTATTTATGTTTTTTTCTTTTCTTGTGTTTTTCACGAAATATGAAACAAATCTGCCAAATTCAGTGTCATGAAACTCTTCATTCATATCTTCTTTTAAAAGTTTTGTAGGGCTGGTGATATAGCTCAGAAGCATAAGTGCTTGCCTGGCAAACGCAAGGTCCTGAGTTCAATTCCCGGTACACCCACACACACACACACAGTTTTGTAGTTTTGGTCCTTTGAGGTAGTTGATACATTTTGAATTATTTTTGCTATACAATATGAACTAAGAGTCCAACTTCATCCTTTTGTGTATAGATTTTCAGTTTTTCCAGTAGCATTTCTTGAAGTTTGTCTTTTCTTCATCAAATACCTTTTGGTACACGTGTCTATAACCATTAGAGCATGTATGAAAGAGTTTACTTCTGTTCTCTGTTCTGTCTGCTTGCTCTGTATGTTTGTATTTATAGTACTATCATAGTTTCCATTTCTATAACTTTGTAATAGTTTTGAAATCAGAAAACATGAGCCCTCCAGCTTTGTTTCTTTTTTCATGATTGAATTGGGTGTTCCTAGTTCCTTGATAGAGGATTGTTTTGGTTACTCAGGTATTAATGATATGTCCTTCTGGGATGTACTTTTATATTTCCACAAAATCATTGCTAAGATTTTCATAGGGACTTCATTTAATGTGTATGTCACTTGTGTAGTACTAATTTTGTAAAAATATTAAGTCCTCCAAATCATGTATGGGATGCATTTCCAATTATTTTCATTGTTCTTTACTTTCTTTTAGCCCCATTTCTTTGTTTTGGTATATAATTTATACATTACTTTGAGTAAATTTCTTATTCTCTTCTTCTGTTTAGTAAATGGAATATTTTCCCTAATTCCATTTTTGATTGCTTATTGTTAGTGTATACAAGCAGACTAGTTTTAGTGTGTTGAAATTGTTGAACTAGATGAATTCACTTATTAATTTTTAGCATTTTATGTGTAATATTTAATATTTTCTACATATAAGATCGTGTCTTGAACAGAGAAAATTTTATTTGTTCCTTGCCAGTGTGGGTGAGTTTTCTTTCTTTTTCTTGTCTGTTACCCTCACTAGGAGGTTCAGTATAATGAAGAATGCAAGTGACCAAAGCAGATGTCCTTGTCTTGTTTCAGATATCAGAGGAAAGGTTTTCAGCATTTTATCGTTGAGTATCTTAGCTGTGACTTTCTCATACATGATCTTTATTACATTGAAGTAGTTTACTTCTAGTCCTAGATAAATTATTTCTTGTGTGGTGAAAGATTATTGAATTTTGTCAAACGCTTTCATTGTATCGGTTGAGATTATGTGGTGTGTTATACTGATTGATTTTCATGCACCAAATGAGTCTTGCATGCCAGGAATAAATCCTATTTAGTTATGGTACATAATCCTTTGAATATACACTTGAATTTTGTTTGCTAGTATTTTGAAGATTTTGTATCAATATTCATCAGGAAAAGGGGTTATTGAAAAACATATTTTTCCCTTTTTTTGTAATATCTTTGTCTGACTTTAGTGTCAGGGATATGTTGGCCTCAAAGAATGTGTTTAAAGTGCTCCCTCTTCTTCAAACATTTGTAAGAATTTGAGAGGATTAGCGTTAATACTTTATTAAATGTATGTGAGAATTCAGCAGTAAAGGCTTCTGGTCTTGATCTCATCAAAACTTGAAGAGGATTTTGATTATTGATTAAGTCTCATGAGTAGTTATGTTTTTCAGACTTTTTGTTGCAATGTGGCTCAAACTTGGTACATTGCGTTTTCTGGAAATATACTTTTGGTTTAGGCTACTCAAATTTTTTTTTTTTTTTTTTTGTGGGTACCGGGGGGTCGACCTCAGGACCTCGCGCGCCAGCAGGCGCCCGTGCCGCTGAGCGATATCACCGGCCCTTTTTTCGTATGTGGGTTCTGGGAGACGAACTCGGGCCCTTGCGCTTGCCAGGCAGGCGCTTATGCTGCTGAGCCATCTCACCGGCCCAAGGATATTTTTAATTTTTTTGCTATTTTTCAAATAATCAACTCTTAATTTTGTTGAGATCTGTAATTTTTCTATTCTATTTTGTTTTTTTCTGTTTGTATTTCTCCCTCTTATTTTTTTCTCATGTCAATTTGGGACTTCATTTGTTATTTTTCTCTGGTACTTAAAAGTCAAAATTTAGGTTGTGGCTTGAGATTTGTATGCTTTTAATGTAAATATTTGCAACTATCCAAATTCCAAAATTTTGGTTTTAGTTTGTTTTGAGTTTTTTTTGTAACTACTGTACATGGGGCCGCTTGCTTAATATTTATCTCAGATAATTTACTATTGGTATATATCAATTTTACTCATTTTTAATTTGTTGATTTTGTGTCCTGAGATTTTGCTAAATTTGTTTATGAGTTTTAATGGGATTTTGGTCACGTATGTATTATTTTTAAGCATGGCATCATATCCTTTTTCACTTTGAAGAACATACTTATGCCTTGAAGTACACATGGCTTAGTTCAAGCTGACCGATGATAATCAATCTTCCTGTAGCTAGGTAGTGAAATCCATCTGTATCTTTGACACGTTTATAGTACAATCTCTTTGAATAAGTCTTGTACTTTCAGCCTTCTCAAATCCCCTTTGAGCCCTAATAATCCAAGTATTGACTCTTTTAATGCTACCCCCAAATTCTCATAGACTTTCTTCATTTCTCTTCATTCTTCTTTCTTCTCCTCCAACTGCACATTTTCAAATAAATTGTCTTTGAGCTCACTCAATCTCTCTTTTGTTCAGTCTATTAAATTTTTAATTACATCTACTACTGTATTTTAAAATTGAAGAATTTCCATTTGATTATTTTAAATTGCTTCCATCTCTGTGCTCTCAGTAAGAGTACTCAATATTTTCTCCATATTTTCTTGAAGCCCATAAAGTTTTCAAAAAATAGTTGTCTTAAAATCTCCATTTGAGAATTCACCTATAAAGCATTCTTTTTTTTTTCCCCCATGCTAGGTTGTTTGGCTTTGAACCCTTACTTTGACTATTTTGAATGTTTTGGTGAGTTCATGTTTTCTGTAGGCTTTATGCTGGTGTGCAATTTCACTTGGCATTTATTGAAAGATTAGGTATCTATTTCAGACGTCACGATCAGGCTTTGTTTGTGCCTGTCTTTCTACAATTTCTAAGCAGGCTGCTTATTTTTTCTGACTCAGTAGTCACTTGTATTTCTAGAAGAGATTTAAATCCATATAAATTTAATTAGTTATAGGAAAAGTTTTACTTTCTTTCTCTCTCTGTCTTTCTCCCCTTTCTTTCCTTCATTCCTTCCTTTCTTGCTTTTTCTTTCTTCCTTTCTCTTTGTTCCTTTCTTTTTCTCTTCCTCTTCTTCCTCTTCTCCCTTCATCTTCTTCATTCTTGTTTTTCAGAATAATTTTAAATAACTTGTTTCTAAGTACAACATATTGACGTTTTTACTTCTGTTTGAACCTATTGGTTAACACATCTAGTGGATATTCAAAATTCATATATTTTCCAATCCACAATGTTTGCATTGTTTTCATTTATAATTGCTATATTTTTGTTTACATTATCCTTTTTTGCATATATTGTGTTCCTGACTATATTTAGTGTTTTTAAAGCTAATTTATTATATTTAATAAAGTTGCTATAACTTCTTTGTCAAGTAAGTTAAAGTTCTACATTTCTTTAATATTTTTTTTTTGTAGGCTTATTTTATGACTTTGAATGGGCCTTCATTCTCTGTTCTTTGTATGTCCTCCATATATTTGTGGTGGAAATTGGATCATTTAAAAGAAAACAAAAACAATCCAACAAACAAGCAAACAAACAAAACCTTTTCACAGGCTTTGCGGTCTTGCTCCAAGCAGAACACCTGTATTACTCAGTGCAGCTAAAAGACTTAGGCACCTCTGAAACATTTTCTGGGATTGTGTCTTTCCTAGAACTTTGTGTGTGGTTTTTTTTCCAGTTCCTTTGAATCTATTGCTACAGTTAAGTGTCATCATTTTCTTAACACCTCCCCATTTCTCATTCTTGGAATTCATCTGTTCTGTTGCATTCTTGTGTCGTGGGACATGAATTCCTTACTCCCAGTATGCAAAAATGCACACTCCTGCAGGTGCCCCATGGCTGCAAGCCTTTCACTGCTGTCAGTGGTCTCTCACCTGATATCCAGTCATTTCTCCAGTCATTAGGTACCACGAAAAACCAGTCCTCCTGATGCTGTATAGAGTCTCAAAAAAGTTCTATTTCTTCCTTCCCATTCTGAGAAAGCAGCCAAGAAATTAGAAGCGTCTTTTTTTTATTTTTTTTTGGTGGGTACCAGGGAGTCGACCTCAGGACCTTGCACACCAGGAGGCGCCCGTGCCGCTGAGCGATATCACCGGCCCCTTTTTCGTATGTGGGTTCCGGGAGTCGAACTCGGGCCCTTGCGCTTTCCGGGCAGGCGCTTAAGCCGCTGAGCCATCTCATCGGCCCTAGAGGCATCTTCTTGAATGACTATATTGTGTTGGGGGGAGTGAAGCTTGCATGGAGCAAAAATGCCACAAATTTTCATTCTATTGTGAATGTGTGTGACATTCTTGGTTAGGGGTTTGCTTAGTTGCTGAAGGTCTTAACTGGTTTTTAATAGACACTCAAGGCTACTTCATCCATTGGTAATTATTTGGTATTTTATAGGGAAATGAATGACCTGAAACTTCGTAGTCTAAAATCTTTTTTTTTTTTTTTTTTGTGGGTACCGGGGGGTCGACCTCAGGACCTTGCGCGCCAACAGGCGCCCGTGCCGCTGAGCGATATCACCGGCCCCTTTTTCGTATGTGGGATCCGGGAGTCGAACTCGGGCCCTCGCGCTTGCAAGGCAGGCGCTTACACCGCTGAGCCATCTCACCGGCCCCATAGTCTAAAATCTTGCTGGTGTCCTTTAGTGAACCATTCTTATTTTCTCCGCATCTCCTGTTGTGTATATTCTATATTTACATGTGGTTACTGTGAGAAAAACATATTACATCCTAAAATTATAGGTATTTAAGTTGATGATTCTACTTTAAGTGCAGTCTCATACAAATTTTGGTCTCATACAGCTTCATCTCCCTTTATTAATGTTTAAATTATATCTTTATATGTGTGCACCTAATATTATTAATATATAGTTGTTTTTATGAATTTGGCTTTTAGTTCTCATAGACTTTTTTTTTAAGAAGAGTAATAAGCCATCATTTTAATGAGATTCTCTTTATATTTCTTCAAGTAATGAATTTGACTCCAGATCTTTCTGTCTGCATACACCCTTGAGTTACAATTTAGCATCATTTTATTTCAACTAAAGGAGTCTCTCTCTTGCATTTCCGGTAGGGCATGTCTAGTGGGAATGAACTTGGTCAGTGTTTGTATTTTTGTGGAATGCCTTAGTTTCTTCTTCCTTCTGAGTACCAGATTCAGGATACATTGTTGCGATCCTGTAATCACAAGTTCCAGGAGACTTTTATATGCATTTAACTTTTTGAACACTGAACCATACCATGCTCTTAACAGAAGATGCATAAGGAAATGTATAGTTACTCAAAACAGAAACAGAAAGCATTTTTTGAGAAATTGTGTTAGTAGCAGCTTTCTATAGCTCTGTCCTACTACAAAAGAAGAATTAACCAGAGACAAGAAAGTCAAGAAAAGCCAATAGAGACAAAAGTTTCTTGCATTCTAAGTAGTGAAATTTCTTTGTTCTCTCTTAAATTTCGCAAAATATACTTAGTGGATACAATATAGCCTTCAACAACTTTTCTACTGAAACATTCAGATGTCAGAATTGCTGGAAGTTCCCTCTTAGCCATTTTCTGAAATTGTTTTATTGTTTTACAAGAAGATACACAGTGAAAGGTTAACTACAGGTCTAGGTGTCAGGGAACAGCTTGCCTATGTACTTGAAATAAATGATAGCAGTATCCAAAAGGTTTATCTTCTTTCCTGTGCTATTTAGCTGATTCTTAGCAAATCTGGCATAACAAGTACTGAACACACACACACACACCAGAATTTATAAAGGAATCCAAATGAATGACACCTTAAAAAAATCACTCAGCAACCACTTGCCATGTGAATTGCCTTACTCCAAGGAGAAACAACTAACTCATTTGTGTTTTGCTGTGTTTTAAATAAAGCATCTTCAGCCAATGGGAAATGCCAGACCTAGCTAGCATGGGTCACTTCAGATGACTGCATTCTGTGCTGTCATCTGTCTCTCCTGTGTCATCCCTATTAATAAGAACTAGTTTAAGTGATCAACCAAGACTATGTACCAGTTTAACCATTATGGTTCCCACACAGCATAAAATATGAATCTTCCTTGAAAGAATATATGATTATGCCAATTGTTACGCACTAAGTCACATAATTTGATGTTCCCCTGCCAGCAATTGCTTGCGATGGAACCAATAGAAGTGAAGCTTCTATTAGCATTATATTATTTCCTCATGTTATTCACAAATCATATTGTCAATGCTATCTCTGAGATTTAAATGGGGCAACACCTATAGACCCTAGAATTAGAAAGAAGTCTAGCAAATGTACAAATCATTTCTGACAATTAGCTATTATAGTCAGTTAACATATAAAGTATCAGAAAGCAGGGCTATACGAGATTAATCAATAAGCACAGAGATATAAAGGGAATTAGAATTATGCATTGAAATGTATTAGCTCTGTGACTTTAGGCAAATAAATTTCTTGAATATATGCTCTGTATACTGTCCAAGATGGACTGGAATAGGCTTTGCCATTGCTTGATTTTATTATCAGTCTCAAATGAGAGTTTCCTGAAGGTTCTCTGACAACTACGTTCCTACAAAATTTAAGCTAATGTGAAGATATTGGTATCATAATGTGGAGCATGAATCTGTTTTGCCAAGGGATTTTTTTTTTTTTTTTTGTGAGTACTGGGGGTCGACCTCAGGACCTCGCGTGCCAGCAGGCGCCCGTGCCACTGAGCGATATCACCGGCCCTTTTTTCGTATGTGGGTTCCGGGAGTCGAACTTGGGCCCTCACACTTGCCAGGCAGGCGCTTACACCGCTGAGCCATCTCACCGGCCCTTGCCAAGGGATTTTTAAAAGGACGTATTGTTTGCCAATCTTATTTATGTGTTTTTAAACATTTTAGTGCTTCATCTCAACTCGAGGGAAGTTTGGGAAGAATATGACAAAATGGATGAAAATCACGACAGCGACACATGACTAAACCTCATAACTTTAATTCCACAGATACATTTATGACTTCTTTCTGGGTCTTGTATGTAAAATTTCCCATGATAACAAAACATCTGTTTAAAAATACAGGGTCCTTTTTATATTGCCATCATATGCCAAATATCTTCCAAGCCCCATGGAGAGCACTCCAGCCTTCAGAGGGGCATCAGAGAATGAGCTCTGCTATCACAAAGCCCACATTTGTAACACACACTCTGTTCTCATGCATGAGGAAAATTTAAAATTTTTTATATCAACCCAAAGGGCAAGTGGCTGTTTATCATAGGAAAATTTTGTATAGAGTGACAAGGAACAGAAATACAAAGAATTTTTTTTATAAAAATGAGAATGCTGCAGACAACCATGAGGAGTGTCATGTCTATCAAAGTAAGTGGCATTTTTACATTATATGATAAAATGTGTAACAAGTGGTTTTTCATTCTTTCATGTATAAAAATCACATCACGATATAGAATCTCATTAAGTTAAATTTAAATACATCAATATTTGCTCATGAAATCTAAAATAAAATTAATAACCCTTGCTCATTAATCATATTTGTAATGTAAGTTCACTTTATCATTACTTAAATTTCAGTTTAAGGTTAAAACATTCATATAAGACTTATAAAATTTTGTATTATCTGTAGAAATCTGTTTGTCGTCTTTCGAGTCTCTGAACAAAGAATGTACCAGACAGTTTTCCTTCTTTCTGAGTCCCAGGTAAATCTCAAACGTTGAAAGATTCTGGGAATGACAAGGTGTATATCTCTGATAGAAGAGGAGTGCTATGATTCAATTATATTCCATATGTTTCTGTTCTCTTTAGAAAGCAAATTAAAGAAAGTGGAGTCAAGACTACTGCATCTGTTTCAGTTCTGACTTCTATGTGAACAAGGTTTTGTCAGTAATTGCGATCAAAAGAAAGTGGAGAAAGCAAGTTGCTTGAATTGTTCTCTGTATATAGAATTAAAAATGATTTTCCAATTTGAGAAACTTTACCAAAGGAAATTAATGTTATTCAGTGATATATCAACAAAGAAATTGCCCTACTTAATGATTTTCTATTGAAAGCATGTATCATAAATATTTTATTTTAATCCCTTACATTTTAAAACAAAACTTCAAATTTATGTTGACAAGACAATTCTGAGAGTAAAATTCTGCACTCTCTCAACAAATAAGTTTAAACTCATTTTGCGGGCAACTGATAGATATCCTGCTTTTATCTTTTGCAGACACCCCCATGATTTGCCATGAAGGTGTTACAGGACTGGAGTTATTAACTTCAAACACACATTTCTCTTTCACAGCTCCTAATAGCAAGCGGGTGACAAGTTGTCCTCATATATAAGCAGGCTTGTATATGAATGAGAGATTGTTTCTCATATGGCTAAAGAAAGTGGGGAAAAATAAGTGCTTTCTTCCTTTGAGAACAATATACTTTTATTTGCATAAATTAGATACTAAAAATGTACAGGAAGAAAATATTAATCAAGATTTCAGTGTTAGCATTGGCTTGTATTTTCCAGTTATTTCCCTATACATATTTTGGTTCAGTTTGTTTAGTATATGCATATGTGTGTGTGAAATATGTAATTAAGATTTATTTCAAGTTTATTTTACTTAACCTTCTTGTTTCTGCATCCTATTATGTTATTGAAAGGTATTTGGACATATTTCAATGGAAGGAAAATATTCTAAAATTTGATGATTTTACCACCAGTGTACTTAGGATATTTGCAATGCTTTAATTTTTTGTAATCATAAGTATTATTGAATAAAATAATTCAATAACTTTTGTATAGATTGTTAAAAGAGGAATTTTGGGGAAAAGAATTTTAAATATCTATTTATATATATCATCTGTCCATCTATCGCCTATCCAATCAATTTGTAGCAGTTTTAAAATGCCATAAAGAGCCTATGAAAATATTTCTTTCAAACAAAATTAGAATTTTATAAAATGTGCATCAATATGCAAAAATAAACTATTATTTTGTAGGCACATTTTAAGTGCTTAAAAATATAGGAGATTTGAGGAAGAAAAGAGAATGAAAGAGACAAGAAAGGAGAAAGAGAGAGAGAGGGAGAGAAGAAATTGCTGAACCATTAGGGTTGACAGACAACTAATGCTCTTTATTTCTTTTCCCGATTGCTCCTAATTTTGCTCCTGTTCCTTTGTGTTTTGGGAATTTATTTTCAACTGTCTTCACCATATGAGAATTTGTGCTTCAGATGTTTGACTTATTACAGCACATTTCTCAAAATACTGTGCTTACTTCCAGGTTCATTACCATGTTAATTTGGATAAGAGATTTCAGCTGGGGATGTCACAGCCTTTGTTTCCATTAGTTTGACTTTATCTGAATAAGCACAGAGTTCAGTGTAGAAATGCATGATGGACGTGCATTCCCTCAAGGGAGTCAATGTTGAATTCATCTCCTTAAACTAGGACGAGTTAAAATGACTGTTATTGGACACTAGGCAAAATTCCAATTGTTATAAATATTCCCAACTTCCACAAATAAATTCATACGTGATATTTGGTGATTTATTGGTCATCTTACTCTCTCAATCACAAAGATTCCTCATATACAGAGCAATGTTACAGAATGAAGTTTTTCATGGAATACAGTTTTTCAGAAACTAAAACTTTGTATTTTAGGATACAGGGCATCTGATATTTTCCTTCTTTTGTTTTTGTTTGTTTCTTTCAGAGTGCTGGAAATCAAATCTGGGCCTTGAATATGTTAGGCACGAACACTACCACTGAAATATATCACTAGCTTCATAAGTGCGTTACATCTATATCTACTATAAAAGTAGTGTGGGTTTGCACAAAAACAGCAAATGATTACAAAGTCCATAAGGATTTAGTATTCATTAGACATAAATTTTTCCCACTTTTTGGATTTATCAACTTTATATATTTAGTTCAACATTTTTAAGACCTTGGTTTCATCTGTTAAAAGGATACATAATAGTTATCTCTTTAGAAGTATTGAATTACATGACATATTAAATATAAAGAAATTATTGTGATGGTTGAAACATAGTAGCTGCCCAGCAAAAAAACATAATCAGCCATGTATTTTGATGCATGATCACACATTGCCCCTCACATTGAGAATGCATTGTCTATCTAGCACATGCAGGAGTTAAGCTTGCTATCATTAACATGCAGCACTCCTCAGCCAGAGCACGTGAGCAGACCAGTGGCAGAGGAAAATATATAAATTCAAATACAATGGGATTATATTAAAGGTCATATTTTTGGTGATAGTTACGAACTCTGGACTCAGAAATTTACCTTTTTTTTAAATGTGGTGCATTCCCAGAAGACTAACTTCAGCTCTCTGAGAAAGAGAGTAGCAGGTTAAAGACGACTTATATTTGCCCTTTTTGTTGTCTTAAAAGTCTTTGAAAAAAGTTGAACTTTAAAGTCAGGCCTTGCACTACTATTTTTTTTTTTTTTTTGTGGGTACCGGGGGTCGACCTCAGGACCTCGCACGCCAGCAGGCGCCCGTGCCACTGAGCGATATCACCAGCCCTTTTGTCTGTATGTGAGTTCCGGGAGTCGAACTTGGGCCCTCGCGCTTGCCAGGCAGGCGCTTACGCCGCTGAGCCATCTCACCAGCCCTGCACTATTTTAAAGGTAGATGCCAAAGGCTCTTTTGGCAGCCATGGCATCATTCTGAACGTGAAAAATGAGAATAGAGAAGGGATTTAAAAATTCCTCCGATCTCATGTAACTTTGAGTATGGAGCCCAAATCTATCCAACTGTAAGATGGATCAAAGTATGTGTGAAGTAGATATGGAATAATCAATGAGGCATTGTCAGTATTCCTTTGTTCATACTCTATCATACTTATACTTCTTCAATTTTCATATAGTTCCTAAAATTCTCACATTGCACATGGTAGATATAAGTGCCAAAATTACTGCATTTACTGCATCAGTGTGTCTTGTTATCTAAGTGATTTCTTTTAACTTGCATAGTTGGTCTTTCACTTTTTGACAATTTATAATAAATAAGATAGCTTCTAGGCAAACTAAGAAGGATTTTCTAGAAACATTTGTGTGTGCCCGCGCACATATGTATATGTATGTGTGTTCCTGGGGATTAACTCCAGTCCTTTGCACTGTCCTTGGTCCCAAGTCCTTTTTATTATCTTTTTAGTTTGAGATAGGCTTTAAGTTGTTCAGGCTGGGTTTGAATTTGGGATTTTTCTGTCTCAGCTGATCAGACTGCTAAGATTACCACCGTGTTCAGCAGCATTTTTTAAAAACTAAGTCATAAATCGAACAACTTCATATAATAAGTCCTAATTTAACTTTGTATAAGTCTTTAAATATGTTAATAGGGTGCTTAGAAACATCTAGATATACACCTTGCATGAGATTAATATATATATATATATATATATATATATATACATAAGATATATAGATATATAGATATACTATTTTTCATCCTCACAAATATTGTGTAAAACAGTAACAAATCAGCCTATTTTGCAGATTAGAGAGATTTTACCTCAGAGAAATTGCCAGTTCAATGTCACAGAACTATAGGTTAGGATTCGTACTCAAAATTTTTCTGAATCTTTCTGTCTTATCTCAGAATAAGATAGCAAATGGACTGGTGAATTCTATAAAAACACTAGTCAGGGCCAGTGAGATGGCTCAGCGGTGTAAGTGCCTGCCTGGCAAGCGCGAGGGCCCGAATTTGACTCCCGGAACCCATATACGGAAAAAGGGGCCGGTGATATTGCTCCACGGCACAGGCGCCTGCTGGAGCAAGAGGTCCTGAGGTCGACCCCCGGTACCCACACACACACACAAAAAAAAACACTAGTCAACTTTATAAAAATTAATATATTCTCATAAGGAGAAAATATAATTAAAATATTATCAAATGGTCTTACTTTGCAGAGATTTCCCCAATTTGAAGAAATCAAATTACTTCTACTTTCACCACATCTAATGATAAAGTCTAGAAAATTACTTGTGGAAAAAAACTGAATAATAAAAATGTAGTCTTCTGAAATCTCTGTTTATCTTTAGAAAACAGAATGGTCTTGGCCACAGAAAAAGAGATTTAATAGAATAATTTGTTGAAAAGTGAGATACTATTTATTATTCAAACAGACAAAAAAGGGGAAATAAAATATAATTGTCACCATTAAAATATGTACTTATTACAGCTGTGTAGAATATTGTAATGTCTTCCAAACTTAACCTTTTAAAGGTAACACTGAAAAAATAGGAACCATATTATGAAACAGTTTCCTTGATATGGCTGGGTTATAAAAGAGATTCCAGGGCCAGTGAGATGGCTCAGCGGCGTAAGCACCTGCCTGGCAAGCGCGAGGGCCTGAGTTCGACTCCCAGAACCCACATACGGAAAAAGGGTCAGTGATATCGCTCAGCAGCACGGGCGCCTGCTGGCGTGCGAGGTCCTGAGGTCTATCCCTGGTACCCAGAAAAAAATAAATAAATAAATAAAAGAGATTACAGATGGGGCACATGTTAACCATACCCATATATTAAAATGATTATTCTGTATTAAAACATTTTACAAGCTGTTCCTATGGACTCTAAAGAATAAACTATATCACTGAAAATAAAGACAGTGTTGAACTTAGCCACTGGAGCTGTCCACCATGAGGAGCTACGTTCTGGTCTTGGTGTAATTAGTTCCCAATATTTGAGTCTGAACGTATTCTGAGAAAAGTTGAGGAAGAGTTTTGATGAATAATTACAGATAAAATGAACTTCATATTCCTTTTCATGTAAAATATTCTCTGAACTGCAATCAGAGATTCTCTGATGACTATTTTCTGAGAAGGAAGTGGGAGAAAGAAAAGAAATATTTGGACTAGATCACATGCTGGCTGAAAACTTAAAATTATCGCCCTGACTGATACTCCCATTCACAAAGGTAATTAGCACCAGGGTGGGGAGAGCGACACTTCAGTCAGAGGAAGCCTTCGACCTTCAGTAATTTGTCTATTCAAAATATGACTTCCCCCCCCCTTGAGCTGTCGTGTTTTAATAGAGATTCTAATTATCCAAAATTGATTAACAAAATCAAATCAATACCACCTTTCATTAAATGAATTGAAGATGCACAATGTTAAATTTACATAAGACTCTACTTTCCACTTCCCTCTCAATCATCAATGTGCCACCTGCTCATCAAGATGTGATTCTTGAGTTTTATCTGTAAAATTACATCAGTCCGGTAATTAAAACATTACTCCCCTTCTAGATGTAAGAAATTAGTTCAAGATTAAAGGACTTAAGAAAATAAAAGGATTAGTTTTCATGTGCAGATGGCTTCAAAAAGGAATATTTTTGTCATCAGTTTAACGAGAGTAATATAAAGAAAAATATGCAGAGGAAAAATTTAGAGATGTTATCATTTATAATGGCATGAAAGATTTATGAAATTGGTTGTTACTTAGGTTATTCAAACAGGACTCACTGAGCATGAAGCTCGTGGCAACCACTCTGCTTAATTATTGAGTAACTCTGCCCTGTACAAGGGTAGAGGCTGGAGAAGTTCAAAGACACAGAAATGCAATTGCACCAACCAGAACATCCTAAAGGTAGTTAGCAGAGTGCGGGGGAATAGGGACACAAGCTGACAAGCAAAAAAGGAAAGAAATGTTTTGGTATAAAAGGGCAAAAATGAGACTAAATGAAGATAATTGCATGAGCTGAATACATTTTATTTGAATTTTAAAGGCTGTGATAATTGAAGTTTTTCAGATGACATACAGTAAGTAAACTCACTTATTAAGTGCCAAATTTGTAGTGAATTTCTGCCTTACATAGTTTCGCTACTGAACTTCTGTGGCTTCTATTATTGAAGGTCCAAATGTTGTCTAAATGAAAGCATCATAAAAGCACAGATTTACAGAGAGATTTTTGTTTGTTTGTTTAGGTGAAGAAATACAATCGGCCTTTCGGTCTCTCCTCTCCATTTGGTCTTCTTGTTTGTCTGCAACATACAAACACATCTATAGCAATAAATCCATCCTGGCAGGGTTTGCGTTGCCTCTTCAAAGCATTGCAGTAAGGGCGATAGCATGCACTTCTCTGGCAGCTTGCGGGGGACAGCGCTGTGGCTGTCAGGTCCAAGTATGGAGCGTGGTCATGAAGAATATAAGATATGTATTAGTGGGAGAAGAAATGAATGATCTGGAAGCATGTAGGCTACAAGGCAGGGGAATAAACCACAGCCAGCAAGGAACCGGTTAGCAAATAACACTAGAACTGGAATTCTGGAGGTAACAGAGGATTCGGCACTGGAATCTGAGTTGGTTTAATATAAGTATCTGTGGGGTATTATAATGCGTTCTGGCATGTTCTCATATATATTTGTGCATTCCAAGAGAAAAATGTCAAATATTTTCCAAGTACTGTACCAATTGTAGACACTGATTGATGTGCTATTATTCTTATTTTACCACTCACCCTTTTTAAGTTAGGCAAATGCCTCATTTAATGGGACACATTGGACAGTCTTCCTCTCACCTCCCGCCTCCCGCCTCCCGCCTCCCGCCTCCCGCCTCCCGCCTCCCGCCTCCCACCAAGAGGAGCAATGATGAGATTAGCAGCAGTGCCCAGCAGCTGATCGAGCCCTCACGAGTTGGCAAAGCCGATGAAATGAATACCGCCTGCTGAGAAGGGCTGCAGAAAAGGGGCGAAGTATACACTGACTGGCCTGAAAACCTCGTGGTATATGTATTTTCATATGTTATGGGAGCTCCCAGGTTTAGAGAACACTGCTTGTCCACAAAAAGATGTGGCTGTTAGTGATAGCTGTATAAAACAGTGCTTGACCAAAAAAAAAAAAAAAAAAAAAAAAAAAAAATGCTGACTAATAGAAGACTGGTAGTTTAGTGAAAAATGTCTGTTGCTTAACTTGTAAGATTTCTTTCATTCTATATAGTTACAATTGTATATATATACATACATATATGTATATATATAAAAAAAAAACAAAGAAGAAACATCCACATTTTTTTTTATTTTAAAGAGAAGAAAAATATGATAATTAAACTGCTTCAAAACAGGTTAGCAGAAGAGTTACAATAATTAATACACTGTGTATTGTTGTCTTCATAGTAGTTATTCAGAGTACAAGACATAGGCATGATATCTTGTCCAAACAGTATTAGCACAAGCCTTTCTTTTCAGTGAACTCAGAGAAGCTGGCAGTATAATTATCTTAACTATCTTGTGTATAAATAATTTTTTTTCTTTTTCCCTTCCTTCCTTTCCCCTTTACCCCATCACAGTTTGTCTTTTCTTTTGAACAGTTTCTTCCCAATTCACAATGTCTATTGTACATTTTGGATCTTATTTACTCATTCAGTTTCTCACACTAGTAATACAGTATGATGTTTACACAGATGGATCTGATTTATTTCATTTTATGAGATGGTCTTGAGTTGCATCCATTTACCTATAAAAGTCTCCAGTTTATCTTCTTTATGACTAAGTAGTATTCCATTACATATAAACACCATATTTTTTTTTTATCCATTCCTTGGTTGATAGGCATTTGGGTTGTTTCCAAGATTTAGATATTACAAATTGTGCTGCTATAAATATGGGCACACATGTATCTCTGTGGTATGATGTTTTTAATTCTTCTGGAAAGATACCCAGAAGGGGAATAGCTGGGTCAAATGGGACCTGCAATCCTAGTTTTTTGAGGAATCTCCACACTGATTTCCACAGTGGTTGCACCAGTCTACACTCCCACCAACAGTGGAGAAGGGTTCCTTTTTCCCTATAGCCCTGCCAGCATTTGTTATCGATTGATTTTTCGCTGATAGCCATTCTTTCTGGGTGAGATGAAATCTCAGTGCTGTTTTAATTTGCATCTCTTGAATGACCAATAATATTGAACATTTTTTCATATGTTTATTTGCCATTTTTATTTCTTCATCTGAGAACTGTATATTCATCTCAGATGCCCATTTTGGGGATGGGTCTTTGAATTTGTGGAGTCTGATTTTTTTCAATTCTTTATATGTTCTAGACATAAGCTGTTTGTCTGAGGGACAACTGGCTACAATTTTTCCCACTCTGAGGATTGTCTTTTCACAGTGTTGGTGATTTCTTTTGATGTGCAAAATCTTTTTAATAGGGTGAGATCCTGTTTGTTGATTCTTTGTGGTATTTCCTGTGCGGTTTGGGTTTGGTTCATGAAGTCTCTGCCTGTACCTATCTTCAAGATGTCTATCTATTTTCTGTTCCAGTAGACTGAGTGTTTCTATTTTAATATTTAGATCTTTGATCCACTTTGACTTTAGTTTAATGCATGGTGATAGACATGGGTCTAGTTTTAGTCTTCGGCATGTGGAAAGCCAGTTTTTACCCAGCACCATTTATTAAAGAGGCTATCTTTCTTCCAGTGAACATATTTGGCTCCTTTGTCTAAGAAAAGTGGCTGAGTGTGTTTGCGGTTGCATCTGCATCTATTTTTCTGTTCCACAGATCCTAAGACCTGTTTTTTTGCCAGTTCCATGCTGATTTTATCACAGTAGCTTTGTAGTATAACTTCACATCTGGGATTATGATGCCTCCTGACTTGCCTTTGTTGCCCAAAATTGCTTTTGCTATTCTAGGTCTCTTCTGGTTCCAAATGAATTTTAGGAATGTTTTTTCTAGTTCTGCTAATGGTATTTTGATTGGGATTGCATTAAATCTATATAGCAGTTTTGGGAGTATGGCCATTTTCACTATGCTGGTTCTTCCTATCTAAAAGCAAGGGTTATCTTTCCATTTTCTGTTATCCTTTTCAATCTCCATTTTTAGGATACTGTAATTTTCACTGTTGGATCTTTTATATCTTTTGTTAGATTGATTCCTAAGTATTTCTTTATTTTTGGATGCTACAATGAAGGGTGTGGTTTCCCTAATTTCTGTCTCAGTGAGTTTGTTGTTTGTGTATAGGAATGCTATTGATTTTTGAGTGATGAGTTTGTATCTCACTACACTGCTGAATTTGGATATTAAATCTAAAAGTTTTTTGGTGGAGTTATTGGGGTCTTCTATGTAAAGTATCATGTCATCTGCAAATAATGATAATTTAGCTTCTCCTTTCCTACCTGTATTCCTTTTATTTATTTATTTTTTCTCTTGTCTAATTGCTCTGGCTAATATTTCCAGAATTATATTGAATAGGAGTGGTGATAGTGGACATCCTTGTCTTGTTCCTGAGTTTAGAGTGAAAGCTTTCAGGTTTTGTCCATTCAGTATGATGTTGGTTGTTGGTTTGTCACAGATGGCTTTCATCAGACTGAGGTAAAGACCTTCTATTCCAATTTTCTGTAGGGTTTTTATCATGAATGAGAGTTGGACTTTCTCAAAAGCTTTTTCTGCATCTATTAGATGGTAATGTGATTTTTGTCTTCTGTTCTGTTAATATGGTGTATTACATTTATTGATTTGCGTATATTGAACCATCCCTCCATCCCTGGGATGAACCCTACTTGGTCATGATGTATAATCTTCTTGATGATGTACTGCACTTTGTTTGCCAATATCTTATTAAGGATTTGTGCATCTATGTTCATTAGGGAGATTGGCCTGTAGTTTTCCTTTTTTGTTGCATTCTTCTCTGGTTTTGGAATCAGGGTAATACTTGCTTCCAGGAATGAGTTTGGAAGTACCGATTCCCTTTCAATTTCTTTAATGAGTTTCTGCATTGGTGGCACTAGTTCTTCTCTAAATTTCTTGTAGAATTCAAGAGTGAATCCATCAGGGCCTAGGCTTTTCTTTGTTGGTAAATTTTTAATTACCTTTTCAATTTCATTGTCTGATACTGGGATATTTAGAATTTTTATATCTTCTTGATTTAATTTTGGGAATTTGATTGTGTTTAGTAATCTGTCCATTTCTTCTGTGTTTTCCATCTTATTAGAATATAGGTTCTCATAGTAGATATTGATGATCTCCTGGCTTTCTGTGGGGGATCCATTGTGATTTCCCCCTTCTCATTCCTAATTGCTTAAATTTGTGTTTTCTCTTTCCTCTTTTTGATGAGATTGGCTAATGTTTTATCAATTTTATTTATTCTTTCAAAGAACAAACTTTTCAATTCATTGATTTTTTTGTTTTGTTTTCTTAGTCTCTATTGCATTAATTTCTGCTCTTATCTTTATAATTTCTTCCCTTGTATGAGTTTTGGGTTTGATTTGTTCTTCTTTTTCTAGAAGTTTGAGGTTCAACATTAGGTTGTTTATTTGAACTTGCTCTGTTTTCCTGATGTTTGAGTTCATTGCTATAAATTTACCTCATTGGACTGCTTTCATTGCGTCCCTTAAGTTTTGGTATATTGTATCAGAATTATTGTTTAATTGTGCATACTGTTTAATTTCGTGCTTAATTGCATCTGTGACCCACTGGTTGTTCAGAAGGTTGTTGTTTAATTCCCATGTGTTAATGTAGTTTTTGTGATTTCCTTTGTTGTTGGTTTCCATTTTCATTGCCCTATGGTCAGATAGTATGCATGAGATGATTTCAGTTCCTCTACATTTACTCAAATAAGTTTTGTGGGCTAGTATGTGGTCTATTTTGGAGAACATCCTGTGTGCAGCTGAGAAGAATGTGTATTCTGATGTTTTGGGGTGGAACACTCTGTAGACATCTACTGAGTCTATTTGTTCACAGGTTTGGTTTAATTTTAATATTTCTTTGTTGATTTTTTGTCTACTTGATCTATCTATTTGTGAGAGTGGGGTATTAAAGTTCCCCACTACAACTGTGTTAGTGCTTATTTGTTTTTTCATGTCTGTTAATATTTGTTTTATGTACTTGGTTGAACCTGTGTGTGGTGGACAGATATTTATGTTATGTTATTTATGCTATCCCTTCTTCATAGAGTTTTCCCTTAATAAGTATGTAGTGATCTTCTTTGTCTCTTTGGATCAGTTTTGTCTTAAAATTTGCATTGTCTGCAAATAGAATAGCTACCCCAGCTTTTTTTCTGGGTTCCTGTGGCATAGAGAATTGTTTTCCATCCTTTGACTTTTAGTCTATGAATTTCTTTTAGGGTTAAATGTGTTTCTTGAATGCAGCATATTGTTGGGTCTTGCTTCTTGATCCATTCTGCCAGTCTGTTTCTTTTGATTGCTGAGTTGAGACCATTTACGTTGGTGGTTATAACTGATATGAATTGGCTTTTTTTTTTTTATAGGTAATCAAACTTAGGATCTTGTGCTTTCCAGGCAGGCACTGTGCTGTTGAGCTATTTCTGTAGCTTTTTTGTTTTGTTTTGTTTTGTTTTTTGTTTTGTTTTGAGTGCCAGGAATTGAAATCAGGCCTTGCACTTGCAGGCACTGCATCACTGAGCTAAACCCCTGACCCTGGCTTGTCTTTTTCATGTTGTTCTCCTGTCATTTGTTCCCTGTCCTTCTGCTGTTTAATTGCTTACCCTGCCTGGTGGTTTCTTTCTATTGGTGTTCATATGTTTGTGGTCTTTTTTACCTCTTTCTAATATGTCCTTCAGAGCATTCTGTAGAGTTCCATTAGTTGGCCTCCAACTTCCCTATCTCTTTTTGTTCTGGACTTGTCCTGGGTTGGCTGGACATTTGGGATTGCATTTTTCTTCTTTATCTTGTAATTTTCTTGTATTATTGTTTAATTATTTTGTATTATTTTGTTTTCTGTGTTAATGTTATAGATGTCTTATGTTAAATAACCTTATCGCTGATGTCAGTGCTTTTCTAGGAGGTGTCTGCTCCTCCAGATGTCTTCTAGATATAGGTGGTTCTTGGTCTTTATGTCTCTCCCAAGAACCACCTTTCCAATATATTAAGACTGAGGAGTTGCTATCTATTTGACTTAAGGCCCAATCCTTTGGTACTGGACCATGATGGTGGTTATGACCCCTTACAATCGCAGTGTTGTCATACGGGGGAGAAAACTGGTTATAGCATGTATGACATCCTGGTTAAAGTAGTTCAGCTGACAATAACAATAGACTCAAGTACAGCCTGGCTACTGACAAACTGTGGTAACTATTAGCCTGATATCTATAACTATAGGAGGAAGGTTTACAGAAATGTAATGTAATCCAACTTATACCAGGAATTTGTATGCAATGATTTTCCACCTGGCAGAGTGATTTTACCCTATTGTGGGGGTGGTTTCAAAAGGATAGGGGGTAGGATGGAGTGATGAATGAGATTAAATATAGTAGAAGCAAGGTTGGAGGGCACAGGATGATCATCCAGGTTTTGGGTAATTGTAGAACACAGGAGGGAAGGATTGGAGGGAAAGGCTTAGGAGTTTTGAAGTGAACCAGAAAGAGGAGACAATGTTTACTCACATGAAAGTATCATAAAATAAAGCAAGATAGTTGACTAAAGAGAGGAATAGGACATGTAGAATAAAACAAAAAGAAAAGTTAGAGATCTAAATCGTGAAAAAGAGAGAAAAGAAAGAAGAAAAGAAAAAGGAAAAGAAAGATACGAAGAAAGAAAAAAAGAAAAAAGGTAAAATTATCCTCACACACTGAATAAACAACAACATACAGAAAGATAAACAAAGCAAGACAAAAGAGAACAGAGCAAAAGTGAGAAAAGAAAGGGAAAACAAACAAAAAAGAAACAAACAATAAAAAGAAATAAACAAAGAAAATGAAGAACAAAACAAACAAAACGCTAATCCAGCCAAATACCAAGAGGGAAACCAATCAGATAGAGAAAAATGAAAGTAGTGAAATTCCTCTAGTGTCTATAGTTCTGTGATAGGTCCAAGTTGGACCCCAGAAATATGTACTCTGGCCAAATTGCTGTTGAATTTTTTCTGGGTCTGAGTCTAATCTTTGTCTCCGGATTTGGGGGATGGTATTAGTTTTTTGTGGTGTTCTCCCCAGTCGTTTAGAAAACAAAAAGAAAAAAAAAAAGAAAAACAAAACAAAACAAAAAAGAGAAAACACAAGAAAAGAGAAAGGGGATGCCCTACCCGCCCACTTCTATTCCTCGTGTCTTTGAGCCCAAGCACAACACTGGTTCTCCTAACTTACCACCTGTTGGATTGTATTGTTACTGTTGCATGAGACATTTCCACCCCTCTAGTCCCACTTGTCCATCGTGTGCACTTTAGCCAGGGTCCTACTGTGTCACTGGCATTCCCACAGGTCCCCAGGCCCTAAGTCCCACCAGTGGAGAGAGGGAGGAGCAGATCTCAGACTCCTCTCACCAGCTGTGCTATCCCGGGACGAAACATATACATATTAAAGGCAAGATTAAAGGTAGAAGTTGGAGGGTATATCGTTATGAGTTTTGACATACATGGACTCATCTTTATACTATAAATAATCCATATAAAAATCAGTTAAGTAGTATTTACATATATAGTTTAAATTTACTCAATGTGTGTTAAAGGTCTGTGTCTTCTGCACATTAATCACACATAACTATAATGACATCATGATTTGTAACCTTTATTTTATTTTATTATTATTATTATTATTATTATTATTTTTTGTCTTTTTTGAGACAGGGTTCAGGCTGGCTTGAATTCACTTTGTAGCTAAGGCAGGCCTTGAACTTACAATGATCCTCCTGCCTCAGCCTCCCAAGTTCTGGGATTACAGGAGTGCACCACCACACCTGGCCCGTACCCTTTAAAAAAGGAATAATCCTATCAGTTTACTCACTCTGTTAGTACTCTACTAATTACACTGTGATTCAGGCTCTCACCACATTCTTAAAAAATGCCCTGCCCCATCCTTTAACCAGCTTATCCTCTGAGACATTGAGTTTATATACATGGAAAAGAAAACATAAGCACAAATGCTGAGGTGTGTGTTGTTAGAGAGAGGAGCCCCATTTTTACAGAAGGAAATGTTCCTCTTGGACTGAATGCAGATCACTAGAGGACGTACTCTTACTCTGGTGTGATCAAGAGTACCACCATGCACTTCCAGAGGGATGACTTCAGTGTGGTTCTTGTTGGAGTGGTCTTCACATACTGTTATCTGCTTTGGAGAGCCACAGGAATCCAGAGAAGTAAAAATGGACTGTGTAACATTCAACTGTTCTGAAGGCATAAGATCTGTGATGCGGTGTAAAGAACAGAGAAAGTGGAGAAATAGGCAGAGAGAAATAATTTTCCTCTAGGAGGAAATACAGTATTGTCAAACCAAGGCAAGTGAAAGTAGGAGCCAATGGATAAGAAAGGAGTCTAGACCAGTGGGTATCTCCTGTTGGAAGACACAGCTGACAGACTGAGCAGCTCTGGGAGAAGAAAGACCTTGAATAGAAGACAGAGACCATGAAGTGGTCTCCAGAAAGGGTATCCAAACTTGAAGTTTCCTTTAGTGTTTTGTCCTTCATCATCAGTGTCACCAACAGAAAATTGTTGTGTAGAAAATGGAACCATGTGATTTGCAAGACACATATCTGACTGAGATTTGTCAAGAAGAAACACAATAAAAGAGAGAACATAATGAGGTAGTCTCTCTTTATCCAAGGTTTGGCTTTCCATGACTTCAGTCAGGCACAGTCAAATGTAGACTTGAGGCCGGTGAGATGGCTCAGTGGCATAAGCGCCGGCCTGGCAAGCGTGAGGGCCCGAGTTCGACTCCCGGAACCCACATACGAGAAAAGGGCCGGTGATATCGCTCAGCGGCACGGGCGCCTGCTGGTGCGCGAGGTCCTGAGGTCGACCCCCGGTACACACACACACACACACACACACAAATATATATATAGACAAAAATATTAAATAGAAAATTCCAGAAAGAAGTGCTCATAGGTTTAAATTATGGACCATTCTGAGTAGTGTGTCGAAAACTCATGATCTCTGGCTCTGGTCTTCCCAGAACATGAATTATCCTTTTGTTTCACATCTCCACACTGAATATGCGAAATGATTCAGATCTAAAAGGTCGCCCAAAATCTTATATGTTTAGAGTGGGGCTTTGAGAGGTTATCAGATCATGGATGTGCTATCCTCATCCACCGATGAGCTCTTAGCTGAATGTGCTCTTAGAAAATGGTGGCTGGTTGGAGGAGGTGGGTCATTGGGAATGTGACACGTAAGGGTATATTTTTGTCTCAGTCCCATTTCTCTTGGTCTTTCTCTCTCTCTCTCTCTCTCTCTCTCTCTCTCTCTCTCTCTCTCTCTCTTTCCCTCTCCTTCTCCTTTTCCCTATCTCTATCTTTGTGCTTTCTGGATGCCATAGGTTGAGCAGAGTTGCTCTGCTACATCCTTCTAGCACAATATTTCTGCACTGAAGCCAGCCAATCATAAATGAAACCCTTGAAACTATAGGAAGAAATAAATATATTCTCCTTTCTGTTGCAGGGATTGGATATTTTGTCCCAGAGACAGAAATTTGACTACTACAATATGCTACCCACTTCATTATTCACTTAGTAGCCATTTTTGTTATCAGGACAGCTATCCAATATTGTAATGTCCACATTCAAGTAACCCTTAAGTAGTAGCTTAAAGCTCCACCCTTCACCTCTCTTCAAAATATGTGGGCATGGTATCATCACACATTATCAAAGAGAGACAAGGGTTACATCTCAGGGGTGAGGTGCTTGTATGTTTGCATAGCATGTATGGGGCCCTGGATCCTATTAGAAACACTGTAAAAATGAAAAGGCAAGTACAGCATAGTGAAAGAGGAAGAGACGGAGAGAGAGAGAGAGGCAGAGAGAGGGAGGGATTACTGATTTAACTTTTATTACAGTGTACTGTTAAAATTATTTAAAGAATAGTTATTTCTGTTAATCTCTTACTATGCCTAATTTATAAGTTAAACCTAATCACAGGTATGTAAGTACAGAAAAGATATATTTAGGTGATTGGGCACTATCTGTGGTTTCAGACCTTCACTAGGGTTTTTGAATGTGTCCCGCACTGGTCAGGGGAACTACTATCATTTTATTTTTATTGCTGGCAGCAGGCAACGGATGACTCAGATGGAGTGAGTCACACACCTAGTGCTTGATCCCAGGAGACCTCATAGTCTGTGTTCTACTATAGCCTGCTTTAAACTAATTTATAAATAATTTAACCGGGCAAGCGCTCATAATTATAGACTACGGCTCTCCTAACATGGATAGGTTCTTCTGTACGCAAAGCTTATCAGGGAGACATGGCTATAAACCAAGCATATATGTAACAGGGTTTGAGGTGCATGCTTAGTATCTGCCACCAATTTCCCAAGAGGAGGAAATGTAAGGACTGCATTGGTGCTGTGGCTCGGATGTTGGCTTGAGTGTCCTCCAAACAGCCACCATTGCTGGCTTGAGCCCTGGGGTGGGACAAAACAGGAAGCGGGCAGCTAAGAGTCTTTAGGCCACTGTGACCATGGCCTTGAAGCAAATGTGGGACCTGTCTCTCTCCACACTCCGGTTTAGGATGTAGTCACTTTCTTTCTTCTGACAGAGCACTCCTGCCATTCCCACCAAGCCAGGAAGGGATGCCGTCATAATCAGCCATCTCCAAGCCTGTGCTATATAGTTTGGATTCTGAACCTCCAAACTGTGAGCTACATGAGACTTTTCCCTTTATCGGTAAGTGGTCTTGGGAATTTCACTGTGGTAGTACAAACAGGCAACAGAGCTGCACATTGAGCTAACTATGTAAGTTATAAAACAGAATCCTAATATCATTTTGTGTGTGGGAAAATGTATATATTTTAAATAGAGTGAATAATGACAGTTCAGTAGTCTGTTCCATCCCAAATACTCTAGTCCTCCTATCCCTGCACTAACAGTCCTCAGTGCACCAGGGCTACAGTTAGAGCCGGGAGCTGCAGCACAGTCCAACTCTGATCTTGGAAGAACACCACTAAGTATATTTTGATCTCATTCAATTTTACCCAAAATCCAATAATTAACCAAGGAGAAGAAAAGACTTAGTAAGAGAATGAAGGAATTTTAAATCTTCACAAGATTGCTTTCTTGTGTATATTATTCTTTGGAGGACATACTGTAACATAAAATTTGATGAAATAAAAAATGTTACAGTTAGCACTTACATAACTATCAATCTCTTTGTATATTATCATCAACAAAATTATTCATTTTTCATGTTTCCTTCCAGAGACAGCAGGGATCTAAAAAAATACAATTTGCATTGTACAGAAGTAAATAGAATGCTGGTTCTGCTCCAAGCAAAGTACATAAATCCCCAAAATGGTGACTTTACCCTGAATGAGGTAATTTGGCATGGTGTCTTAGATGTCTTCTGGGTCCAAGTTTGTATTTATTATTAATTTTTGACATGTGTGAGCCCCAAATCCAACCAGTTTTGAAAGTGAGATAGATTCTACCCTTCAAGTTTTTTAAAGTTTAAATAAGAGGCTTAAACAGAAAAACTTGCACAGAATAAGCCTTTAATAGTTGCTAGTCCCACCGAGGGAGGACTGGGTGATCATTGATGGGGTCTCCATGTCAAACAGAGTGTTGTAACAATTTCTATGTCTCCATCCTTGAACTATGCTTGTCTTATGGTTGAGCTAAGATGTTAACTTAAGCCCTTGTCCTACTTCTTTAGAATCTGCAGTGGCCAGTTTACACAGAAATCCCTATTCTGTTTAGAGCCATAAATAATTTCCCCCAAGAAACCAGAAGTGCTTCACCAAAATGGTGATAGCTGTTGGACTTTATCAAATTAAGACAAAGCACTCACTGAACACTTTTTACCGCCTGGCTTTCACCCTGAAGAAAATACAGCATACCATATTTACTCTATTAATAACCTCAACAAGAGTTCATCATGCCAACTAGTAACTTATCAAGGCAAAATGTTAGTCATTGTGACAGGCAGTAGTGAAATACTGTTTGAGCAGCAGGAATCGCCTGGTAGCTTGGAAATCACATCCTTTACTGGTTGTAGGAGTAGCCTGCAAGATAAAGCAGAATTGTTCCAGGTCTCACATGGATATCTGTCACTTGAGGTCTGCAACCCGTGATATATCTAAAACAGATCAGAAGTGCTAACAAGTCATTTAAAACTGGGTTTGCCTGAGAGTCTTTTTATTTGCTGCAAGCTATCTTTTCAGAAATGTTGGAGAGTGTGTTCTTTCTAGAGAATGCCCTCTTAGTCTGTGCTCTTCCCCTCTCCCTGCCAAACTTAATGATATCTCTAAAACCAATTTGATGGTGAGAAAGCTGCTTGGCACTCTTGAGAATTTGTCATGAAGTGGAGGATGTTTGAAGAATATTTCTTTCCTGCTATGGACCATCAAGGGAAGTTTTTTCTGGGGACTGTTTCAGGTTCTTCAAAATGCACCTTCTTCCCACTTTTGAATTCCCCAAGCTTTTGTTTTAGTCAGTGGTGACATCGGTCTAAGTGCCATTTTGCTTCCGGAAGTCCTTGTACTCCTGTGTTCCAGTAGAAGCCATCCTCTCTCCGATGATGTATTCTCGGAGTTGTCAATTTAATTGAAACAGATAAATAATTGCCCCTGGTCATATAAGGTCAAATTAGAACACACCTTACACCTGTAAAGTTTTGAGTTATTAAATTTTACTCATAGAAGCATCTTATTTTCCAGGTTTTCTTCAAACTGCATTGCATAGTAAACACAGCATTTTAAATAGGATTTTAATTTGGAATATCTTCTGGAGACTGATGTAAATTATGATATCTTGAGAGTCGTACCTTGCAGCAGCATGGTCCTAACTCATGCTGGCCAGAAATATTAAACTTGAGTGTAATTCCCACCTACTAGAGCTTAAGTGGAATAAGGGTGTGCCCACAAGATAACTGTTTAATAGCTGGTGTCTAATCTGGGTCAAGTAGACTTTTCCATATACTCAGTCCAGATCAGCAACTCCACAGATGTAAACTCAGCTCTGAGAACCCAAAATACACAACGAAAAAAATCCACCCAAAGTATTCCTTCAATATGTATCACTTGTGTTAAAGGAAAACAGTGACGTGGAAAAAGAATTGGAAAAACAGTAAGAAATAAAGTAAATTATTTGGAGTTACTAATGATAGTATTTTGCATTGGAGGATATTAGGTATGAAAAATGAAAACTTACGAACCACATTTCCTTAACAATATTTCCCAAATGGCTTACTTTGAAATAATAGATAGCTACTGTTTTCCCGATCTCCCTTTCGGGAAACCTAGGGAAGCAGTTTTTCTCTTTCTCCCGATTGCCTTTTCAGACACAATGTTAATACTTCTAAACTCAAAGGAAGATACAGAACTGCCCTGCAGGGATTTAATATTTAGGGAATGAGATTTTGGCTTTCTATACAGCTCCTACTAAAGAATGTCAAAAATGTCATTTGTAATGTAATTTCTCCTTTAACCCAGGAAGCGTCAGGGCACCCAGGGCTACTCAGCTTGCTCAGCTTCAGAGCAAATCAGAGGTGCAGCACAGGAAGCCACGGCGCCCCACCGCAGAGGATTTGTTTCCAGCTTAGAATCTAATTAGAGCTTGACCTTTCCAGTCAAAATGGGGAGACAGAAAGAGTGCAGCAGCACCAACCCAAACAACCAGCATCTACAACTGTGGATGTGAAATGGTTTAAATGTTATAACTCTTTTAATATTCACAAAATATTCTCCAAACCATATCAGGGAGGCATTATTGCTATTCTTGTCATTGGACAGATGAGGAAACTAAGACTTAGAAGTTTTCAGTCAATGAATAAGCACTCAGGCTAGAGCAAGAACATAGCAACATAGCACAGATACGTCGTGGGTTTCCAAATGCTTTTCAAGACCCAGAGAAAGAACTTGTTTTCTTTGGAATTTAAGTGAGAGCAGGAAGCAGAATGGAAGAATGTGCAGACCAGGGAAAGAAGTGGACATTCTCCAACTTACATTGTGGATGTCAGATTCCAGGGCTGGACGTTGATGTCAGAAGACACCAACCACCCTTAATATCAATTCCATCAAAATATGTACATGGAAGACACAACACTGTTATCATATTATGCCAGATGCCATACAATAAGGAAGAAAAGACAACCATTAGGTGGTACTGCATATCGATTCATGAGCCAGGCAAACGTGACTACACTACTCAAAAGATAGTGTATCATCAAAGCAGAAGCTCCAAATACAGGCTGGAATTTAGCTGTTTCACAGGAACTTCACGGTAGGCAAGTTACTTATATTTCTGTGCCTCAGTTTCCTCATCTCTAAAATAAAACCAACAATAATGTCTATTTTTTAAGGATAGTTGTGAATATTCTGTGAGTTAAAACTAATCGAGCATTTCAAACAGTGGCTGGCACAGGCTGAATGCATAATAAATCAAACTATTACCAGTTTGTAGTTTTGATGCCCAAAATGAAAAGAAATCCCTCCTCTACCTGGTTTGAAGAAGAATGTCTAAATCAATAATAGATACCACCCATAGTTACCACCTGTCACATTAGCTCTTTGAGAGCATCCTAAGAGTCAAATCTTTCAGGTAACTTAGTCTCTTGGATCTCTAAACTGACAGCACCCAATTTCATACCATAAGTTTTGCTTTACCTGCACCAAATGTGTTTTTGGCAGGGAGTTCCTGCAACTCTGTTTTAATATTTTCAGATGTTTTCCCTAGTTTAACAAGATGATTTCTAGCTAGTCATAGATTGACTTCAGCTACATTTCTCAGTGATGGTCCCAAAATAAAGAAGCATTTAATCAGGACAGATGTGCTGCATCAAAAAGATTAATAGTTGTATGAGTTGGGCATATGATTTTGAAAACACTACTTCATGTCTTTGAAACACAGTTTGTCTTCTGCCAAAATTTAAGTTTTAGTTGTCAACTTGACTGGGTTGAAGGATGCCTAGAGGATTAGTAACATACACTTTTGGGTGTGTCAGTGAGAGTGTCTCCAGAGAACATTGTCACGTGGTACAGCAAACCAAGGGGTGAGAGTTGCCCTGAATGCTGGAGGCTTCTTTCAAAGGGCTTGGGGCCCAAGAAGAAGTGGAAGAAGTGGGAATGTCATACAACTCTACTCAGTTCTTCTCAAGGGTGTGCATTTTCTGCCAGTTTTTCCTGTGGACATCAGAATGCAGATTCTTCAGGCTTTGAATGGGAGCTTGCACTGCAAGCTCCCAAGGGGCCTCCTGGCCTTTAACCTCAGAGCAGGGCTGTAAAGTTGGCCTGATTCTCATTCTAAGGTTTCTAGCTTCTTGGATTGAGTGGCAGCCAGTTCCAGCCTGCAGATGGATACTGTGGAATGATTCAGACACTGGTGTTATGAGCCATCCAAATAAATTAATAAATTCCCTCCTATAAGCATTCCTACTCTATTGGTTTTGTTTCTTAGAGAACCCTGACTAATTCAATGTGTCTTACACACACTCACACACACACACACACACATCCAGTTGTACACACATACAAGGGTACAAACCATTTCCCAGTATATATGTAACATTTTTCTAGAACAGAAACATCAAGTTCGGTGGTCTTATCTTTCAATATAAATGAAGAACCTTCCAGACTCTGTACAGTACAAGATGTATTTTTGGACTAGCCATGAAAAAGTCCCAGCCCTCCTTTATATGATAAAACTACTGAGCTTACATTTATTATGGCTCCATTGCAGCAAAAGTAACCCTAGGACATAGCAGAAATTGTAAGTTAACATACAGAGCCAGCTAGACAATAAAATGGAAATCAACAGGGAGCTGGAAGGCAACTGATGGAAAGTGAATTATCTTGGTAAATGGGCAAGTGTGACATTCAGTAATAAAATGTGTAATAGGGACATGTTGAAGTTCAACATAAGGGCAGGAGTGGAGTATTTGCAGAGTTTTTCTAAATAACCCAAACTGAAGCATAAGGATTTTTTTCCAAAGTTTAAGTAGCTTAAAACAGAATAGAATAAATATAGTCATTCATAATTATAATTCAAAATTCCTCCTTTGCCTAGAGAATGAGGCAAACTTAAACCAAATGATATGAGAAGTATGCTGATGTCATTTATTTTATCATGAGCACTGCTCCCTGGGGCAGGGCTGTCTGCTGAATATTCACATAGGCTGGTACATTGAGAGCCCATATTTACAACACAATAATATATCAGGAAGACAAAAGAATTCTTCACACACTGAACTCCAACAACCCCGAACCACCCATGGTGCCCTGTAGATCCTTCCCCAGTCCAAAGCATGCCGCAGTGTCCTTTCAACACTGAAGTTTCATTCTCTTATTCATAGTGAGTTTGGTGTGACAGGACACTCTAAAGAGTCTATATTATGTCTGAAAACTTGAACAGCCTTGATGCACACAACTTTAGAGAGTATTTTTACTGTGGGAACATTAACAATGGACCATTCCTGTTGCTTTTCATGGACATGTGACTGAAGAATTTCAGCACGACCCAGGCTGAATCATCTTAATTTTGTCTGTCCTCAGAGACGGTGGGTCTTTTAGGAGACTGATTCGTAAAGCAAGTAACCTGCATATTTACAAAAAAAAAATGAAAATTGGCAGAAAACTAGGTCCAAAATGACCTGATGGATGGATATAAAGATTTTGATGAAACAATAGGGCATTTTATATGCAAGTGAACATTTTAAAACAGAACTACTTTATGAATCATAAAATTCATACATGTTAGACACCCATGAAAAATGTTTGTAGAGCCTATATTATGGTTAACAACATGAGTTTGAGCACAAGAAGTGTTCAATTTAAATCACCATTTCAAGATGGTTAACTTCTCTGTGCCCATTTCCTCATAAATATGGCAAGAATATCTATCGTACATTTTGTTTTGTCTGGCAAAGTATGTGCATTCAATATATATTGGATATTGTTATTCTTGTGTGCTTTTGTTTTGTGATTATTTTTCTTACTATTAAAATAAATGATTGCCACACTGTCTTAAATGATGACAACTATTCTATTTAAGGGTTCCGGTAAACAGATTCAGTAAGAATTAATTTAAGGGAGAACCTCCAGGAATTTTGGACCATCTTATGGCTGTATTTTCTACAACACTTTGAAATACGGCAGTGTGGAAAGAAAGTTTGGGAGAAAAACTGGAACTTGAATCTCAAATTTTCTACTTACCAATTCTGTGATATCAGAGAAGTTGCTGTACTTCTAGATAAAAAAGCAGAGATCTGCTTTACCTCTTGATACGACAGCAATGACGAGCAGTAGATTCATATATCTGAAATGATAGGGTTAATGAGGAATATGATATAGAGCTATCGAAGCATCTCCTTTTTCTTAATTAGCTACAGAAGAAAGTCTCTTACTGGAGTCCTAGGGATCCTGAAAGAGCTGTTCAGAAACCTAATGCATTCCCCTCCTTCTCTCTCTTTTTCCATTCCCAGCCCTAGTCCGTTTATCCCATGAATATTATTGTACTTTTGTCCTTTAGTAACCCAAATCTGGGAAGAGCAATAAGACTAATTCTAAGTTTCTTTTATATTTTATCCTGAGTTTTGTCCTGCTTCATGATGGTACTTTCAACTTGCATTCAATAATCTACTTAAGTATTTTGTATTCTCATCAAGAATTTGATATGACTTTCTGCACAAAATCTATAGCAATTCACACAGTGACACACACAAAGTCACAAATTTCAAACATGTATTAAAAAACAAAATCAATATATAGTCTTACTGACATCTGAGGAACAAGTAAATAAAGTAACTCCCCAGGGGTTATTCGGGACATGCTTTATGAGTAACAGTTACATTAATTGTATCTTATGTTGTAATATAAATAGTTCTAGTGACTGAATGCATGCCATTCGCAGTAGCCAAGTATATCTGAAATACCTGGTAAGCTCTGAGCTCTCTGGTAAACCCCAGACTCAAAATAACCTTTTAACCAATTAAGCAGATGGATGTGGTTTGACAGGAAAGTGATATAAAAAGTTTTTTTTTTACACAAAGTTTAAAGCCGAAATAGAAGAAAGTTGCTAATTTTAGTTCAAAAAATCAGTGATCATTGTATTTAAAATAGCATATGCAAGCTTTAAATTTGTTGTGAGTGGATTTAAAACCTGAATGAAACAGTGAAGACATGAGGCATCTGTGAGTTTCCCAAGTTATTAAAGCACACGATAGAAACAGTGCTCTCAAGCTCTTAAATACGTTCATGAATAAACCCCCTAATGATCTTTGGCACCGGGAGCCCAATTATTATTTGTTTTTGTTTTGTTTTTTATTTTTAATTTTCTTCCTTCATAAGACTAACTCAGTTGGGAAATAAAGAGGGTGTGTTTTGGAAGTAATTTTCATTAGCTTTTAAAGCACATCCCTGAGTAGAAAAGAAAACCTAAATAATTAACCCCTTATGTAAGGGCAACATGGATTTTGGTGTCACATTAAATTAGTTTGCAATTCAGAATTCACTAAGTTAAAGCTGCCAGATCTTGGACTTTCTTTTTCTCACTTTATGACTGCAATGTTAACAGAACGGAGAGAAAGAACATACATTTTGGATTCAGATATAATGGATTATGAAGTCTGGTTCTGCAGTGACTTGGGAACATGACATAACCAGTGGGAACTACTGCTGTAAAAAGTGACAGTGAACCTCAGAGGGCTGCTTTGAGCACTGAGGAATACGCAGATGCACAGGGAGTGGTCTTCAGAAGTTACTGCGCAGAATTACCTCACTTTGTGACCACTTCCCAAGTCTCCACTCCATCTAATGCCCAAGCTGAACTTGACCACTCAGAGTGAGTGCTCTTTCAAAGAACATCTTAAGGGCACCAAGCCCATGACTTCCTCAGCTGGGGTGCTGGCAGGAAACTGCTCCATCTGTGTCTGAATATTTGTGGGGCCACCATTTGTCAGTGGATATTTTCATGAAGGGAAATGCAAGTGTGAAAATGACTCCTGAAACAAGATGATCTGTCTTTCCTTAAAGTAACTATGCAAACATTCACACATGCAAACTTTAGGAAGAGGATGCTTCAACTAACTTACATGCAAACAAGCACAGTGTCAGTGGTGGTGATATATAAATGAACCAGTGAAGGGAAAATGAGGTAATAGAAAAAGCATTATAGTAAGTGAATAAATCAGATTCATGAGTTTAAATATCACATGGGTTCTCTTACATGAGAAACCCAAAATATAAATAAAAAGCAAAATAAAAAATAGGTAGTAGGAAATAGGGAGGTGTTTTTTAAATGCAGAGGGGAACAAGGGATGAGGGGAGAGACAAGGACAAAATTTAAATCTATAATTATAACAAGAAGTGCCCAAGATAGTCCATGATTAATGATGAGGTAAATAGCGTAGAGACAATGCTTATTTCAGGAATCCACAAGACAAAAGAGCCTGGCATGGCACAAAACAGTCAAAAATGTACAATCTGGATGAGATTTTGAACAGTTTGCAAAATGGAGAGGAAACATGAAGAATCATTTCAGTTGTGAAAATTTCAGGAGCAAAGCTAGAGTAACCAGAAAGACTAAGTTGTCTCTGAAACCCTGAAAAGCTTGTTTTTGTAAGAGTGGATTTGGGCCGTCAGTTCCAGAGGAAAATGAGAGTTTGGTATAAAATCCTAGGTAGACTTACTTGTCAATCAAAACAGTTTACTGTAAACAAGCAAACAATAATTTTTTGAGTAAGAGCAAATGATATGATATGAAAACATGAATATATCTACTAAAAACACTCCGTATTCAGAGCAATGAAAAATTCTGCACCTGTGATACCACAGTTGTGGCTATGTGGGAACTCTCTGTATTATCTATTTAAATTTTGTAGACCTCCTCTGGAACTACAATCTATGAAGGCAAAACTATTTACAAAGGACACCCAGCATGTGATAAACCATCAGTCTGTCAACCCTATATGCACCAAACTTACCATTTCCTGTAATACCAAAATCTAACCAGGTTCATGTAACTATTTTCTAGCTTAAAAATTACATCTGACCCCCTCCACATTCTCGATTCCTTGAGGAGTTTCGAAAATTTTTCATCCATCTTTGAGGATCTCATTCTGTTTTGGAACAAGATCCTTTACTAACTGCTCTCATTGAGTGTCATGATTTGGTTGTGTCTTATTTTGGGAATTATGGAATCTGGGAGCTTTTCTTAATTTTGATAGGAGTCTTTTAGAATAGTTATTTGACTTAGACCAGATTGGGCATGTTCAAGGTAGTCTGGCCATAGAATAGTTATCTGATTTAATGGTTGTCTTCAAAGGCATCCATCTAAGGAGAGAAACCTTACCACCACACATCTAGAATATTTTATAAACTAGTATAAGTAGTATTTTTGTGTGTGTTAAGGTACCGATTCATACTGCATTATTTTAAAAATGTATCTTTGAGTCCTAAAAATGCATTACAGTAATTCCCTGACTTACGAACATTTGAGTTGCAAACTTTCATAGATAGGCGTGGACCTTGAATTAGGAACATTTGCAGATGGGAACAAATAGCGGAATTAGTTCACTTGTCTGCCAGACATTGTCACAGTCGTGCTGTTGTGTGCTTTGTGTAGAGTATGACAGTGTACAGTAGTGCAGTGCTCGATCAGAACCCAGAATGTCCAGAAGCAGGAGGAAAAGCAGCGACGATATGGAGGGGACTGCTAGGAAGCACAAAGGAATAACCATGGAAACAAAAGTGAAAATAATTGAGTGATTCCATCAAGGCAAAAAGATGATACCCGTTGCTCATTCTTTGTGTGTGTGTGTGTTTGGTTTTTTATGTTTTGCACTGTGTACAGCATTTGTGTCAAAGGTGCATAAGACTCACTTTGTGGGGCTTATGAATGAATCCGACTTATGAACATTCTCCCAGAATGAAACACATTGGTAAGTTGGGGACTTACTTTAAGCTTAACTAGGATTTCTATACCAGATTGCTTTTCAGAACTTCCTTAGGTGTTCCTGACAGACGGCATGGTATTGATTATAAACAAAGAGGAGACAGAAATGGGGTACGCTACTGTCCTGTTACAAAAAATTTCCACAAACTCAAAGTACAAATAACGTAAATATATTTTCTTACGGCTCTGAAGTCCGAGATGAGTCTTAGGTAGTTAAAATCAAGGTGTAGAATTGTCTTTATTCCTTCTGGTTACTCCAGGACAGAATCTGTTTCCTTGCTTTTTCTATTTCATAGAGGTAACACATATTTCTTGATGTGTAGTCCCTTCCTCCATAGCCAAAGCAAATATCTCCAACTACGTCTCATCATCACGTCACCTTTGCTGACTGTGATCCTCCTGCCTTTTTTTTTTTTATTTTAAAGAGAAGAAAAAACAAAACAAATCAAAAGAAGAACAAATTTTCAAACCAACATAATAGGAGGGTAACCATGGTTAATACATTACGTATTACTATCTTTAAGTTAGTTATTCAAGACACCAGACATTAGCATTCAATTGTCCAAACATTATTGGCACAAACCTTACTCTTCAATGAACTAAGTAAAAATGGTAGTGTATCTATCTTAACCATCTTATATATATATATATATTTTTTTCCCTTTCCCTTCTTTCTTTTCCCTATTCCAGTCTCTCTTTCCTTTTGACCAGTTTCTTTTTGATTCACCATGTCTATTGTACATTTTGGATCTTATTTACTCTTTCAGTTTCTCATACTAGAGAGATAATACGATGCTTACACATGTGCTTCTGGTTTATCTTTCACCATGCACTAAACTAAATTCAAAATGGATCAGAGATCTAAATATTAAAACAGAAACATTAAATCTGCTGGAAGGTAGGATAGGTAAAACCCTTGGAGACATTGGTGTAGGCAAAGACTTTATGAATAAAAACTCAACCGCACGGGAACTATCCCAAAGAATCAATAACTGGGATCTCATCTTATTAAAAAGCTTTTGCACAGCAAGAGAAACCACCAACAGAGTGAAGAGACAACCCACAATGTGGGAAAAAATGTTTGCCAGCTGTTCCTCAGACAAAGGATTACTATCGAGAACATATAAAGAACTCAAAAAAATCAGACCTCCCAAATTTAAAGACCCACTCCAAAAATGGGCATCTGAGATGAATACACATTTCTCAGATGAAGAAATACTAATGGCAAATAAATATACAAAAAAATGTGCAACATCACTAGTCATTCGAGAGATGCAAATTAAAACAACACTGAGATACCATCTCACCCCAGAAAGAATGGCTACTATTAAGAAATCAACTAATAACAAATGCTGGAGGGGCTGTGGGGAAAAAGGAACCCTTCTTCACTGTTGGTGGGAGTGTCGACTGGTACAGCCACTGTGGAAGTCAGTGTGGAGATTCCTCAGAAAACTAGGGTTGGAGGTCCCATTTGACCCAGCTATTCCCCTTCTGGGCATCTTCCCAGAAGAATTAAAAACATCGTACCACAGCGATATATGTGCACCCATGTTTATAGCAGCACAATTTGTAATAGCCAGATCTTGGAAACAACCCAAATGCCCATCAACTGAGGAATGGATAAGAAAGATGTGGTATTTTTATACAATGGAGCACTATTCAGCCATAAAGAAGGATAAACTGGAGACTTTTATAGGTAAATGGATGCAACTGCCTTCTTTTTAGAAAGACTCTTAGGACTATATTAGGCCAACCAGGATATTCCAGGACAAACTCCCCAAATCAAGATATCTAACTTGATTGCAATTGAAAAGTCACTTTTACCAAGTCTATTTACCTATGAATTAGCATGAGGGCACCTTTGGGTTTCCATCGTTTAACCTAACACAGAGGACTAAGTCAGACATGTGGATATGAATATGTGTCTGACTGAGAAATGGAATCAGTGCAATGGGGACTATAGAAGTTAAAAAAATAAGAAGAGAATCCTGAAAAAGGAAAAGAAGAACTAACTGTGTCCTATTAAAATCTAAATGCAGCACTTAGCATAGATGCTTTATAAAATTTATGTCTAAGAAGATCCTTCTATAGGTGATGTTTGACATACAGAATATGGATTTATAGATGCCTCTATTATGCTTACTTTGCAATTACAATAACTAATGTAGGAATTCATTTTCCGTTCTAGTTTATCATGCAGCTCTGCAATTTGTGAAGGATTCGCAGGAGAAAGTACTGGATGATGTGATTTGACTGTATTACGCAAATAAATCTTTTGTTCAATTTATGAGCAGAAAGGTTACATGCTTCTCCAAAGCTTTAATATAAATTGTTTCTTTCATTTTCCTGAAGAAATAGATTATTATAATAAACATGAAATGACTAAAGTTTCTACTCAAAAATATCAGCATTTACAGGAAGTTACTCTTAACAAATTACAATGTTGTTTTATGTCAAACAATGAGTTTGAGTAGAGAAACAAACCTCGGTTTTTGGATCTACTAAATTTATACAGTTTTTAAATGTGAGTCTCAATTTTATCAGCTAAGATAGATATTATAATGCCATCCTTATTAGTATTTTGATAATTAAATGATATGTGAAAAGCTCTCAAGATACACTAACAGCAATTCTTATTGAGTGACCATCGCTGGGTCAGTAAAAGGGAATTGTAGTTACATAAATACATATCTATTAATCAATTCACCCTTATATCTACAGCATAACAGGAAACTGGAGCCTGTGAAGCCAAGATCTCGTGCCAAGAGAACAGAATGATCTGCTGAGCCCTTAGCACTTAGCAATGTGCCTGCCCCACAATAGGATTATAGTTGGTGTGCACTGAATTCAGACAGGGACAAATGACACACAGCTTCTGTAATCAAAATTGTCGACCTCTACTTATTAGAGTTGGGAAAATAAAACAAAGGAGGAAAAAAATAATATTTAAGGGACACATTAATAATAATTAAACATTAATAATGTTCAAGAACACTTTGGAGACATGTACTGAGAGAAATGTTTCTGATTCTTTAGCCATTGGCAAAGGGGTAGGAGTATTTTCCAGTCAACTGGAACTTTATATGTGAAGGAAGAAAAGAACAGAGGCAAAAGCTGGGAAGTGAGAGAGATTTAAAAATATTTATTTTTTAGAACTATCACAGACTATGAAACAGTAGATACTTCCAACCATCTATCCCTCCACAAAAAAGAAACAAAACAAAACAAAAATGAACAACAAAAGACATAAACCGATATAATGACCATTAGCCAGATGCTGAAAAACAAGTTTTCAGCACCCAAGAGAATACTGACTCAAGGAAATAGCTGCAAAGGTAGGGAGACTCCATGGCATCCATCCTATCTGCTTGTCCCTCACCTCCTCCCACGCTCACAGTGGTCCTGAAGCAGGCAGTCGATATTTCCTCTGTGGACACTGGGGCCTGGGTCTGGAGAGAGAAAGGCAGGTCTTATCTACTCAGAGACCACAAAAGAAAGGATATGCAAGATGTTTTTAAGATGACTAAATAACTAAACAGCCATAGCTTTTAGAAAGCAACAAAACCCTAAAGAGAGATAATAATCTAATTTTCAGAACTACTGCCTCATAACATGTAAAATATCCTATTTTTGACAAAAGTTATGAACCATGCAAAGCAACAAGAAGTTAAATTCTGTTTAAAAGAACTGAATTAAATGAAAATTAAAATTAAATTAAATTAAATTAAAAGAAACTGTTTCTGAGGAAACATAGACTTTGAAATTACTGGTCGTACTTTAAATACAATGTCATAAACTTGCTGAATATGCTGAAAGAAACTAGGGAATGGATGCTTTTGTCAGGAGTGTGATGACCATCCGATAGAGAAGGGTACTCTGCTCCACTACCTGTAATGGGGCAACTGAATATGAATATGAAAGTGTATAATGTTGACCCTCCACCTATAGTACATGAAAGACATCTAGATCAAAATAAATCAATGTCCTAAGTACCAGAAGATAAACTCCAAGAAAAAACTATACAAGTAAAATATCATGGGCATGTCCATGAGTCCATAGTTATAACAAGAAAAGTGCAAGCAATTAAACTAAAAAAATAGCTAAAATATACATCATCAGAATTAAAGACTTTTATGCATCCAAGGACATTATCAAAACAGTGGAAAAGACTTTCTGTATTAACATTCTGTTCCTGTGACAAAATACAGTACCTGTGAAAAATCAAATTAGAGGGAGGCATGGTTTATTTTGGCTAACAGTGCACAGGTTTCAATCCATGGTCAATAAGTTTCATTTAGGCTTGTGACAAGACATAAAAATCATGGAAGAAGGGCATGATGGAGATAAACTGCTTGTTTCACAACAGTGAGGAAGAGGGGGGCATGATATACTCTTCAGTCTCATATCCCGTGACCTACTTCTTCAAACTGTACCCCACCTTCTGATTGTCCATTCAGCTATAAACTCATCAATGGGTGAACCCACTGATAAGGATAATGTCCATAATTAAATCCTCTCTCTAAGTCCCACCTCTGATCGTTGTTACAGTGAGGATAAAACTTTCAATACGTGAGCCTTTGGGGGAACATTTCAGCTCAATATAACAACTACCTCCTAAATGTGAGAAATGTTTTCAAATCATGTATCTGATACTGATCTAGTATACAGAAAATATAAAGAATTCTAGTAACTCAAAAAAATATAGGAAGTATGTTTTTTTAAAAAAATATTTTGAATAGGCATTTCTCTAAAGAAAATATACCAATGGATAAGAAACTTATAAAAATAAGCCTACCATTTTAAAAACCACAGTGCAGTACCACTCCACAACAGAAGGTTGTCTATTAAAAATACAACAAAAAAAGTCAATTGCTGTTAAAAAATTGCAAGCTTCATATATTGCTGTTGGGTGTATGACAATGGTTCAGTTACTGTGAAAAACAGATTGGTTGTTCCTCAGAACTACAAATGTAGAATTTTCTTAAGACTCAACATATGTACCACTAGGTATATACTATAAAAATTCAAAATTAGTACTCTAACAAATCCAAGCACATTGATATTCATGGCAGTACTATTCACAAAATTCAGCGATGAAAAGAGTGCAAATATTCATCAAGCAATGAATATATAAAGAAAATTCATTATATATGTACAAGGGAGTACTATAAAGATATCGCAGGAAAGAAGGGCCAATAAATGCCACAGTATGGTAAGTATACTCATATGGTTCGTATAAGGAACCACAGAGAATAGGTACATACTATGATATCTCACCTACATGAAATATATAGAATAGTTACCTATATGTAAGACAGGATTCACCTTAGTAGTTACCGAGGTCTCTGAAGAATGGAAATGGGAAACAGTTGCACAACGAGTATGGAAATTTCTTTTTGATTGATAAAAAATATTTTGACTACAAAGGGATAGTACATACACAATAGTATGAGTTTCCTAAATGGCTCTGAACTGTGGAGTTCAAAATAGCTATTTTTGTCTTATATTGTTTCATCTCAAAAAGCATAAAACATACATTTTTACTGGAAATAGTAATAAATTTATGTTTTTATGAAATCACACTAGGTGGCATAGTTAAAAATAATAAACCATTCCAAACAGCACTTGATGCATTCAGGGTTAACTAAGGTGAGTCGATAATGGATTATATTTTGAGACTACAGAAATTTGAGCCAATCCAGCCTTTAACATCAAAAGTTTTATCCCTAACAGAGAATGAATGTTACGGTTTGTGTTTGGATGTCCTCCAAAGCCCCATGCAGTCATGGGGGCGGCTTCTAGAGTTTGTGACTGATCCATGGTCCAATGCTGGGATTATGGGTGTGAGTGCTACACCCGCCCTAGGGTGGGCAGCCTGCATACAATATAAGGGTCAGAAAGAGTCTTCTCTTGCACTCTTCCCTGTTTTCTCTTGTTGCTTTTGCTGTTTTCTGTCACCCTGAACTGTTGCCCCTCTGCCATGTGCCACTTTGCCTTGGAGCCACCTGAGTATGGACAGAAACCTCCACAAACTGTGAACTAAATAAACCTTTCCTTCCTTAATTTTGGGCATCAGGTATTTTGTCTCATGAATGAGAGAAAAGTAACCAAGACAATGAAAAAGCAAAAAATGGGTTTTAAATAGAAGTCTAGGGTATTCTCATTTTCATAAAGATTTTCTGAGGGAGAAAAATTATGACTGTAATAAATCTAATTTTCCTAATGTTATGAGCATAGAAAATATAGCAAAATTTGCTAAATACAAGTATTTCCAAAATGATTATTTTAGTATAATTTAAAGGTACATTATAGTAGTAAAGTTTTAATATATACCACTTTTCCCAAAAGTAACTTGTTTATATATATCTCTGAAGAGTATTTCCTAAATATCCATTTCTTTTTTTTTTTTTTTTTTTGTGGGTACCGGGGGGTCGACCTCAGGACCTCGTACGCCAGCAGGCGCCCGTGCCGCTGAGCGATATCACCGGCCCTTTTTTCGTATGTGGGTTCCGGGAGTCGAACTCGGGCCCTCGCGCTTGCCAGGCAGGCGCTTAAGCCGCTGAGCCATCTCACCGGCCCCTAAATATCCATTTCTTTTTTTTTTTTTTTTTTTTTTTTTTTTTTTTTTTTTTTTTTTTTGTGGGTACCAGGGGGTCGACCTCAGGACCTCGCACGCCAGTAGGCGCCCGTGCCGCTGAGCGATATCACCGGCCCCTTTTTCATATGTGGGTTCCGGGAGTCGAACTTGGGCCCTCGCGCTTGCCGGGCAGGCGCTTAAGCCGCTGAGCCATCTCACCAGCCCCCTAAATATCCATTTCTGAATACTCCATTTTCTTTTCTCTTGCCACATAACACTGTTATCAACTAGTTATGTCCAACAGAAATGTACTCTGAGTCATTATAATAAAACATATACACAAGTTTTTAATATTTTCATGCCTACATTGGAAAAAAAGAATGTGGTTTAGTTTTATTGATACATTTATTTAACCCCAGTGTCATTTCAATATATAATTAATATAAAAATACACAAGATATTTTACAGTTTCATTTTCATGTAATTCTTCAAAAGTAGGTGTGCATTTTATACTAACATCGTATCTGAATCCAAACTTGTGTCTAGTGGGGTCCATATGTGATTGACCACAAGTAGATTATTAATATAATAATGGCAAACTTGCTATTATAATTATTCATAAATTAATGATAATACATAATTCATTAATCTCAATAAAGTTCTATGTCTAACCAATGTTTATGAAGTCTTACAATCACATGAAGAACACAGGTTTTGAAGTTTTAAGAATTTGAATATACAAAAGAAACAAATCATGATTTTACAGTTTGACCTAAAATGTCCTCTAAAAGTCTCATGTATTTAAAGGTGTGACTTTCGGAACACGATTGGGTCAGGGAGATGCTGTACTCATAAGTGGATTAATACAGTGAGGACTTCACAGCTGAATGTACTGTAAGAGGTGGGCCTTCTTGGAGGAAATAGGTCATTGGAGTGTGGCATTGAGCGGTGTCTCATTCCTTTGGCTCTCTGCTTCCAGGCTGTCATGAAGTGAGCCGCTTTCCTCCATCATCCCCTTCCATGTTTATGTTTCTGTCTTGGAACCAGCCAATTATGGGCTAAAACTGGGAGCTAAAATAAACATAGCAACCTTTATGTTGTGGATCTTATGTATTTTGTCCCAGTAACAGAATAGTTGACTAATTCACATGTAAATTAACACACTTCCTTCTTTCTTTCTTTGCTACATTCATGCATTGTAGCAGAGAAAGGCAGAAAAAAATGATGGCACACATTAGACAGGGAAAAATACAAAATAGAAGAAAATAAACCAGAGAGAAGATACTTCCAAAATTGTTATACAGATTTAATGCAATTCTGATCAAAATTCCAACAACAAGTCTCACAGAATTAAAGAAAACAATCCTAAAATTAATTTGGAACCAGAAGAGACCTAGAATAGCAAAGGCAATTCTGGGCAACAAAAGCATGGCAGGAGGCATCACAATTCCTGACTTGAAATTATACTATAAAGCTACTGTAATAAAAACAGCTTGGTACAGGACAAAAAACAGACCTGAAGATCAGTGGAACAGATTAGAAGATGCAGAAACAACTCCAGATATACTAAGCCACCTTATCTTTGACAGAGGTGCCAAACACATTCACTGGAAGAAAGACAGCTTCTTTAATAAATGGTGCTGGAAAAACTGGCTCTGAACATGCCAAAGATTAAAACTCGATCCATATCTTTCAACATGCACTAAACTAAATTTGAAATGGATCAAAGATCTAAATATTAAAATAGAAATATTAAATCTGCTGGAACATAGAATAGGTAAAACTCTTGAAGACATTGGTATAGGCAAAGACCTTATGAATAAAACCCTGGTCGCACAGGAAATATCACAAAGAATCAACAACTGGGATCTCATCCTATTTAAAGCTTTTGCACAGCAAGAGAAATCACCAACACACAATGTGGCAAAAAATGTTTGCCAGCTGTTCCTCAGACAAAGGATTACTACCAAGAACATATAAAGATCTCAAAAAAATCAGACCTCCCAAATTTAAAGACTTAATCCAAAAATGGGCATCTGAGATGAATAAACACTTCTCAGATAAAGAAATATAAGTGGCAAATAAATATATGCAGAAATGTTCAACAATACTGGTTATCAGAGAGATGCAAATTAAAACAATGCTGAAATTTCATCTCACTCCAGAAAGAATGGCTATCATCAAGAAATCAACCAATTACAAGTGCTGGAAGCGCTGTGGGGAAATAGGAACCCTTCTCCACTGTTGGTGGGAGTGTAGACTGGTGCAACCACTGTAGAAATCAGTGTGGAGATTCCTTAAAAAACTAGGATTGGAGGTCCCATTTGACCCAGCTATTCCCCTTCTGGGTATCTTCCCAGAAGAATTAAAAACATCATACCACAGTGATACATGTGCTCCCATGTTTATAGCAGCACAATTTGTAATTGCTAGATCTTGGAAACAACTCAAATGCCCATTAACTGAGGAATGGATAAAAAAGATGTAGCATTTTTATATAATGGAGTACTACTCAGCCATAAAGAAGGATAAACTGGAGACTTTTATAGGTAAATGGATGCAACTCAAACCATGCTCATAAGTGAAATAAACCAGATGCACATGTATAAACATTGTATTTTCTACTGTGAGAAACTGAAAGAGTAAATAAGATACAAAATGTGCAATAGATATTGTAAAACAGGAAGAAACTGTTGAAAAGGAAAGAGAAACTGGGATGGGGGAATGGAGAAAAGAAGAAAGGGAAAAGAAAAAAAAAGAATATATACATAAAAGATAGTTAAGATCGGTACACTACTGATTTCTCTTAGTTCATTGAAAAAGTTTTGTGCTAATATTGTTTGGAGAATTGAATGCCGATATCTTGTACCCTGAGTAACTAATTTAAAGATAACAATACACAATGTATTAACCATTGTTACCCTCCTATTATGTTGTTTTGAAATTTTCTTCTATTTTCTCTCTTTATAATAAAAAGTAAAAAAAAAAAAAACTGGAGAGAGAGAGATCTCTGCAAGATGCTGCTTGCAGCAAAAGTTAGGGTGCTCATGGTAAGCCTCTTTGAGAAGCTGAAATTAAAGTAAAATAAATAAAGTAAGGGGCAAAAAGAGGACGGGGAGAGGGAGGGAGGAAAGAAAGGGAGAAAAGAAGGAAGGAAGGGAAGAAGGAAGGAAAGAAAGAAGAAAAGGAGAGAGAGGGAAAGAGGGAGGCAGGAATGGAGGGAGGGAGAAGGGAATTTTCTAAGGAGTTGACTGTTAGAAAAATTTTTCACACAAATGATAGCAGAGCTGAAACCTTAAGCCTCATGTATTCAAGAGATCCTTGGAAAAATGGTGGCTGCAAATTACCAAGCAAGAGGGAGACTCACCAGAGGGAAGATCAGAGCAGAGGCGGCACAGGCTCCTGCAAGGCCTGCAGGACATTCGTTAGCACTCGAACTTTCCTCTGAAATGGAGAGTGACGCAGGACTTTGTGCACAAAGATGAGGGGCCGGTGAGATGGCTCAGCGGCGTAAGCGCCTGCCTGGCAAGCACGAGGTCCTGAGTTAAACTCCCGGTACCCACATAAAAAAAAAAAAAAGAAGCAATCTGCTTCCATTTTGGAGGATTGTCTTGTCTGCTGTGTAGAAAATATCCATTTAGATGTAAGTGTGGAAATCAGAAAGTGTGTTAGGAAGTTGTGCCATAAACCTTCTGACAGGAGATGGCGATTCAGACCGGGCATCGGAAGAGAAGTCAGACAGATGTGTCTGAGTGTTGGGCACAGTTTAAAATTGGAAATGGCCATAATATATTATCTGTATTATTTCTAAATTTTAATTAATAAACTGTTGCTTGAAGGAAAGTTTCTAGTGAAAGTTCTACACTCTTGAAAGATATAATTATTTGCTTTTATGTTAAAATTTTAAAAATTATATTATTCCATCTTATAATTGTTCAAATACTCTGATTATACTTAAATTTTATCTTGGTATTTTAAAAAATAAAAGTTGTTGATATGATAAAATATAAAAATTTATATTATTCCATGCTATTTTTGTTAAAATACTGACTACTTAAATTTTATCTTCTTGGTATCTTAAAATATAAAGGTTATATGTTGAACATTTCACTATGTTGCCATCTTAATTTTTCTTTGTGTTTATTACAAATTTTGCTTTACATATTTTAGCACTGTAGTATGAGAGCATAAAACCTTAGGAATATAATATTTGACATGATTTATTAGCTATATTTTCCTTCTGGGTTTTAACTCTTACCAATATAAAATGAACCTTTTTCCAGGCTTTAAAAATTATACTATCTGATATGAATATTTTCATTCCTTTTTAGAAAATTTTGTTGTTTGACTTCTTCTGGTATGTGTTGCCATCCTTGATTTTTAGACTTGTTTATTTTAGGTATAGCACTGGGAAAAAGCATACATCTTATCATGCTTAAAGTCCTCCTGTGGCATGCTTCTCTCACAATAAAACGTGAGTTATGGAAACATTTAGCACTTGCACCCGTGAGTATCTATATTGTAAAATAACTACTTAGCAGCAAGTAGACCATTACACTAGATATCACTCTTAACGCAAAGTATTTATTCACATTTTACAAATGACCAATATAAAAATAAATCTACTAACTTTCTTCTAAAACTCTCAGAAAATGCTTGCAATAGATTCTTAAAATTCCATTCACAAATAGATAAAGTATTGTCATTTAAACTTTGAAGAATATTTTGTAAAAAGACCATTAATTACTATATCTTGTTAGAGAAATTTCACTCTGTCCATATGGTTTTTACCATTCTTCTTATTCAGATACATATTCTGAATTTGTTTGGACTCTGTGTCTCAGATTATTCTGAATCAATTTGGATTCTGATCACAGACTTTAAAAGTTTTGATCATCTTATTTTTAAGATTATGTGTATTTATTATATTAATATAAATTTATTATTTTTGTATTATTGGCATTCCTCATAAGATTGTATTTCTTCACCTTTATTAAATCAAATTTGATGGGGCCAGTGATATAGCTCAGTGGCACAGCGCCTGCCTGGCAAATGCAAGGTCCTGAGTTTGATTCCCGGTACTAAAAAAAAAAAAAAAAAAAAAAAAAAATCAAGCTTGAGCATGCAGTTTTCTTTGATCAACAAACACAAGAAATAATATACAGCACATTTAAGAAGTTTCAAGTTCTACTGCATAGACACTAGATTATTTCCTTTTCTCCCATACAATATTTCCCAGATAAAGACAGTTCTATACAAGGTATCACAGAATGAAGAAAAATACTTCTAAAATACCATACATATATGATATAAGATAGAATTAAACTTATTTTTTCATCCCCCAAACTTTGCTTTGGTTTTGTTACTTTGACACAAACTAAAGCCAATACAGAATTTGGCACCAGAAGTTAAGCACCAGTATAATGACAAAAGTACATAATTTTTGCTTCATGGCAAGGGAATGAATTTAAAAGACTTTTTTATTATAGAGTAGAAAAATAAAACTCATTTGATAACAAAACAGTTGGATATAATTTGTGGAACTCTAGAAATCATTTAATGTACCAGAGGAGTTTGTGTATTTTAAAGAGTTACGAAAATTATGGACATGATTAGAAAGCTATTGGCTGGATTTAACACTACTTCTCAAGAAATAGAATTTTGGGCGAGAGGGGGGATTGACACATAATGAAGAAGGAATTGAAAGCAACCCAAATTCTGAACTTGAATAATTAGAAGATGCAATTCATTCTCATTTACAATTGGTAAAAGGAAGGACTGTGAGCAACAAAGTATTATTAAAGCAGCTTTTTACAAGGAACTCAATCAAGTATACTGTAATCAAATCATTACTAAAATTTCTGAATTGACTTAATTATGAAAAATAGCATTCAGAGAACCAACCTAAAGTTTGGCTCCACCTAAAAGTCTGATAAGTTCAGTGTATCATTGACTAAATCTAGAATAAGAAGTATGTCTAGAAAATGATTATTGGTCAAACGATGTCACATGGAACAGATTAGAAGGAATCAAGTAGACAAAAATCAACTATTTTGAGAGAATTTTTCTTGTGAATCAAAAAACACATTAATAGTTTAAAATATAAATTCACTGTTAAATAATCCACTTTCCTATGGAAAAAAAAGTCTGAGAAGGATTTTCATCCATCTATTTTTCAATATCCTCTTAACATGTGGGCAAGAAGAGTAAGAGAAAGGCAGGGCCTCACTGAGGCCAGAGTCTTAAGCCAGGAGCTACAATGGCTGGTGTGCTACAGCGAGGGAGAAAGACTGAGGCTTGATCAAGAGATATTATCTGCACTTTGTGACCTCTCAACACTTCATCAGGATTTCAGAAATAGTATGGACCAGTGATTTCCATGTATCTTGCTTTCCTTATGTTTGCAAGGGATGTGGAGAATGTCATTAGATCATCCCTACTCCATCTTGTAGGATGACTAGGAATATACAACTAGAACCACACCTGACCAAAATCACAAGATTTTGCATGGGTAAGCCTGACCCTGTGATTAAAGGAAATTTTTGGATTTTTTCCCCTTTAGGAAAGAGAAAGTGAGTAAAATGTGCATGTAGAAGGTGAAAACAAGTGATGGAGAAGATGAACATTTACAGATCATATTATAAATCCCAAAGAGTCTTTGTTTTTACCCAGCATAAATTTTAGCTTTGTAAACTGCTACTATCCATCTGGGTTGTGTATCTTTCTTTGGGTTTTCGAATTATTATTTAACAAGTCACATTTCTAATTGTAAGCAGAAGTGTGAAGATGTCATGGCATCTTTTCATTCATTTAACCTCAGTTTTGAAATGAAGGCCAACTATTACGGAGATGCGAAATGAAAAGTAAATAAACCTTTTTAAAAAAATTTTTACACATAAGTGAAATTTTGGGATTCTTGGTAACTAAAGCATAATCAAGTAAAATCGACTCCATACATAAGCCTAGCACCACAGACTCTATTTGACACATCCCGGGGAAAATAAATTTTAAGAAAATGACCCTGTGATTTTAATACAGATTTGGTTATTTGAAACATGTGTATTTTTATTCTATCTCTTGAAATATTATGTATAAAAAGAAATTAATAAAATAAAAAGTGTCTAAAACCTCATGGTACGGATTATAGCACAAGTAATTTTTTGCTTTCCAAATCAACTCCATGGCTATTTAACTGAGAGACTGTCTGAATAGGTTCATAAGCAAGGAGAAAAGGAAAATACCTTTGCTAGACATGGTTGGATTTGTCAGGAAACGTGGAATTGGAGTAGAAATCATGCAGCGATGTCATGTGTGACCTGTATTCTGAGTGGAGAGTTCCTGGGGAGAGAGGATGCAGGAAGAGGATAATGAGGGCGAGTTCAGTGTAGACTTGGATTTAAGGTAACTGGAACAAATGTAAACAACGCAGCAGGGGACAGTACCCAGAGACAGAGTAGAAATGAACATGGAGATGATACAATCACTATCAGGGAGCTGAAAGAAAAGATAAAACCAACTCGAAATGTCTACCATGAATATTTTTGGTAAGGAGAACAAAGATAATCAATATGCAGACAGACATGAGAAAGTAAGAAATGTCATTGTAGAAACAGTAATTTTCATTTTCCTTCCTTTACTTTTTTGCATTTTTCTTTTTTGTTTTTTTGTTTACAAAGAACATGTAACATTTGAATATGAAATTATGCTATTAATCATACAATATTAAATTATAATAAAATGAACAGACTGCTTCTGTAAGAAGTAAAGCAGCGCGATTCTCAGAAACCTCTTGAGACTATGCCGACAGCATCATTAGTCCCTTGTGGCCTTCCGGTCAGCAGCTGTTCATTCGAGGGCCCCTCCAATCCTCACATTCTTCACCTGCGCAATGAATGACTCAGCCTAGTTGATTTCTGAACTAACTTAAAGCTTTTATTCTGCATTTCTAAGGAGATTCACAGTGATGTGGAGAATTAAATCATGGCTGAAGTAATAAATCGAAAATGCATATTGGAAATTGTGGAAGACAAATAGTTAAGATGCTTTTAGAAAATCTGGCCATCTTTAAAATTTATATTACTACACTGATTAAAAGAGAACGTGTGAATGGCACTTTAATCAGTGCCCAGTGAACATTATGCTGACCTTGGATTCATGGCCAAAATTGGAAGTGCAGGTCTTAATCAGTCCGATTCAGGAGGTGGTGAAGAGCTAAACAGAGCAGAGATGGCTGTGCCCGAAGGTGGAATTTATTATATTTTCAGTAAAAACAATTTTGAAGAAGATAGTTTTTCTCTGAATTGTTTCATTAAAATTTGATCAGAGAGAAAAACGTTTCTGTTTAACTCCACAAAATGTAATTTTGGCTTCCACCCACAGAGAGAAGTTTTCTACAGGGTTGACCATGGTTGTGGAGTGCGTCTCTATGAATTATATTTCTTTGTGAAGTGCTATTCCAAAAATATGGCCATCAAGAACAATACAATATATTCCTCAAACGTATTTGTCTTAGAAATGCTACCTACTTGTGAGAGCACATTTGTAATGTCTGCTTGCACGTTTCTTGTAGATGTTCTCAAATATTTGGTTGCACTAAACTGAAGCTGTGCTCAGCTGTGGACCTTTTACTGGTTAAGAAATGTCATCTCAAAAGAATTTTTCTTGTCTATTAAATATTTAGTTTCTCCTACTGCAGGGCTAGAGCATAATAAGGCCACAAGTTCCTGCTTATCTGTATGTGCAGAAAGGATTTGACATAGTTCAATATTCTAGTGCAAACAAAAATGGTCTAATTTTACTATTCTCAAATTTTTAAGAGAAAGCAGACTTCCTTTAAAATCTTAATGAAGCTCCAGTCGAATTTTATGTACATTATCAGTTATATCAACAAATCATCAAAGAAAGATTAATATTTTTAAAGGAGCCAAAAAGATTTCTGTTAAAAGTCATTCTCAGAAAAAGCATATATTTCTCCTTATCCTATATCTTATGAAGGGTTAGCAACAAATCACAATGTGTGAAGAAAACAAAAATAACAAGGCAAAACCACTCTAGTACCATGATATGGACAGAGCACAAAAGATTCCATTAAAATAAAAAAAAGCAAAACTTTTGTTAGATTTTTTTGTTTGTTAAGTCTGAGTTGAAAAGTTAGGACTAAGACTCTGTTGTTTGAAAATTAAAACTTGTTTAATCAAATGGTCTTCAATCCAACCACGTGTGTGCATGTGCATACACACATGCTAAGACATACGCATATATCATCATTATCTAACCCAAAATTGAGGATTAGACAAGAGAAAGAAATAAAAGGAATAATGATTGGAAAGGAAGAAGTTAAATTATCATTATTTGCAGATGGCATGATACTCTACACAGAAGATCCCAAAAACTCCACTAAAAAACTGCTAGATTTAATAAGCAAATTCAGTAGTGTAGCTGGATACAAAGTCAATACTCAAAAGTCAATAGCCTTCCTGTACACAAATAACAAACTTACTGAAAGAGAAATTAGGGAAACAATACCTTTCACAATAACATCCAAAAAAATGAAATACCTAGGAATCAACCTCACGAAGGATGTAAAAGACCTCTATACTGAAAACTACAGTACTCTGAAAAAGGAGATTGAAGAGGATATCAGAAAATGGAAAGATATCCCTTGCTCCTGGATAGGAAGAACCAATATAGTGAAAATGGCCATACTTCCAAAATTGTTATACAGATTTAATGCAATTCCAATCAAAATTCCAACAGCATATCTCACAGAATTAGAGAAAACAATCCTAAAATTCATTTGGAATCAGAAGAGACCTAGAATAGCAAAGGCAATTCTGGGCAACAAAGGCAAGGCAGGGGGCATCACAATCCCCGACTTGAAATTATACTATAAAGCTACTGTGATAAAAACAGTGTGGTACTGGCAAAAAAAACAGACCTGAAGATCAATGGAACAGATTAGAAGATGCTGAAACAACCCCAGACATACTAAGCCACCTTATCTTTGACAAAGGTGCCAAACACATTCGCTGGAAGAAAGATAGCCTCTTTAATAAATGGTGCTGGAAAAACTGGCTCTACACATGCCGAAGATTAAAACTAGATCCATATCTTTCACCATGCACTAAACTAAATTCAAAATGGATCAGAGATCTAAATATTAAAACAGAAACATTAAATCTGCTGGAAGGTAGGATAGGTAAAACCCTTGGAGACATTGGTGTAGGCAAAGACTTTATGAATAAAAACTCAACCGCACGGGAACTATCCCAAAGAATCAATAACTGGGATCTCATCTTATTAAAAAGCTTTTGCACAGCAAGAGAAACCACCAACAGAGTGAAGAGACAACCCACAATGTGGGAAAAAATGTTTGCCAGCTGTTCCTCAGACAAAGGATTACTATCGAGAACATATAAAGAACTCAAAAAAATCAGACCTCCCAAATTTAAAGACCCACTCCAAAAATGGGCATCTGAGATGAATACACATTTCTCAGATGAAGAAATACTAATGGCAAACAAATATACAAAAAAATGTGCAACATCACTAGTCATTCGAGAGATGCAAATTAAAACAACACTGAGATACCATCTCACCCCAGAAAGAATGGCTACTATTAAGAAATCAACTAATAACAAATGCTGGAGGGGCTGTGGGGAAAAAGGAACCCTTCTTCACTGTTGGTGGGAGTGTCGACTGGTACAGCCACTGTGGAAGTCAGTGTGGAGATTCCTCAGAAAACTAGGGTTGGAGGTCCCATTTGACCCAGCTATTCCCCTTCTGGGCATCTTCCCAGAAGAATTAAAAACATCGTACCACAGCGATATATGTGCACCCATGTTTATAGCAGCACAATTTGTAATAGCCAGATCTTGGAAACAACCCAAATGCCCATCAACTGAGGAATGGATAAGAAAGATGTGGTATTTTTATACAATGGAGTACTATTCAGCCATAAAGAAGGATAAACTGGAGACTTTTATAGGTAAATGGATGCAACTCGAGAAAATACTCATAAGTGAAATAAACCAGAAGCACATGTGTAAGCATCGTATTATCTCTCTAGTATGAGAAACTGAAAGAGTAAATAAGATCCAAAATGTACAATAGATATTGTGAATCAAAAAGAAACTGGTCAAAAGGAAAGAGAGACTGGAATAGGGAAAAGAAAGAAGGGAAAGGGAAAAAAAATTGTATATATATATATAAGATGGTTAAGATAGATACACTACCATTTTTACTTAGTTCATTGAAGAGTAAGGTTTGTGCCAATAATGTTTGGACAATTGAATGCTAATGTCTGGTGTCCTGAATAACTAACTTAAAGATAGTAATACGTAATGTATTAACCATTGTTACCCTACTATTATGTTGTTTTGAAAATTTGTTCTTCTTTTGATTTGTTTTGTTTTTTTTCTTCTCTTTAAAATAAAAAAAAAAAATTGAGGTATGGGGTACAGAATATCGATTCCCATCTTCCTCATGCCCTGCTTTTATTTTCATAGGTATGTTTTTGTAGATGGCACAATACGATTATCTTGGTGGACCTAGTATAATCTCGTGAGACCTTAAACGTAGAGAAGATCGGAGAGACTGGAAAAGAAAGGAGGATCCCCTGTGCCATTGCTGGCTCTGAAGGCTGGGGAAGGAAGTCAGCCAGGAGATGTGGACATCAGTTACAAGATAACAACATTTATCCAGCAGCCCACAAGGAAGTAAGACCTCACGTCTACACCTGCACTGAAGTAAATTTATCTTGAATGAACAGGAAGTGGTTTCCCCCCCAAGCTTCCAGTTAAGAACCTGGGGTTTCCTAAATCTGGATTTTCTTCTTGTGAGGTCCTACCAGAGAACCTAAGTGCAGCACACTGTGCCTGTTCTTCTGACCCATGGGAGACTATGAGAAATATTTCCTGTTTTAGCTCCCTAAGTTTGTGGCCATTTGTTTCAAAGCAATAACAAATGAGTATAGGGAGCAAGTGGCTAGCCAATGAATAGAAAAACATCTTGTTTTCAAAATGAAACTGAATAATATTACCTCTGGGACCTTTAAAGCGAGCATCAGCTTCCCACTGCCCAAAGGCAATTTAGAAGTTTTTTAAATGAAACCAACACATTAGCTTTTTTCATATTTCCTAGACTTTAGTGGAAAGGGTCCTTTCCTGGTAAAGGAGATGGAGCATTGCAGAATGGATGTAAAGTCATAGGAAAACAATAAAAATGGGATTTTAAAAGAGTCCATTCATTTAATCCTCTGCAAATGGCAAAACTATGCAAATGAAGTTGATATTAGTGGTTTCCGGGGAACCAGGATGGTGGGCGGTATTGGAGGAGAGGGATGGTGCAGACATCAAAGGGCGGTGAAGGAGGTCATTTCCCGTGATGGGGCACTTTTGTTTCTTGATTTCAGTGGTGAGTAAAAAAACTTACATTGGCAAACAACTGCATAGAACTGTAAAAATTCACAGGCATATATACACACACACACAAATGAGTTCACGTAAAAGTGATCAATTATAATTTAGCTTTGTAGTTACTAGATCTGCACCAACGTTGATTTCCTGCTTTTCACATTGAGGTTTAGTTACACGTAGTCACCACTGGCAAAAGCTGGGTAAAGGGAAAACCGAGTTTTTGTATTATTTCTGTGAATCTGCAATTATTGGACAAGTAAATAATAAGTAGTCTCTTACAAAGTAGACATACTCATCTTTCAGTAAATCTTCAAAGGAAGATGAATCCCAGAGCTGATCCAATCTCGGTGTGGAGCAATACAATCGGTTGGGATCCCAGGCTGAGATGTACATCTTGGTCAAATGTTTTATGAGATTCCTGAACTACATCACTGACTTTACTCTGCTTTCTAGTGATCAGCTATAGTTAATAGCATTTTTAGATAACAGACAAGTTTTCTCCACCTCGTAGAAGCAAAATGGCTTGTCCAAGATTACAAGTGCACCTTGAACCAAAGCATATGAGCAAAAATCTTGCCTTTGAAAAATCACGGGTGTCCAGAGAAGAACAGAGACAAACTAAGGATGAAATGAAAAACCTGGAGTACATGCACAAGTAGAATTTCAGTACTAACTCCACAGATCATTTTGAATCTGCTGCCAGAGTAAAGATGAGAAAAAACAAGGCATTTGGGGGGAGTTAATTGGCCTCTTATATGCTCCTTATAAGAAGTTAGGCTTATACAAAAATAATTACACCCGATACTAGAATATCATTTATTCATAAATTAGTAAGAAGTAATCTTTGTATTTATTGTCTATTGACCAAAATGAAAGATTATTCATAGGACCTGAAGATTAACCAGGACTAACTGGAATTTTTATTAGGAATCCTATAGTATTCTAATTCATTGATAGAAGGAATTAGTATGGACAGTCTCCTCCTATAACCTGCATTATACTTCCACATATTTTCCCCTAGTAAACACAAAATAATGCAGGCTAGTGGTCAGGTTTTCTCCTCTTTTGCAGTGTTGACAAGTGGCAGAAGCCTGTGTTTCATCAAAAAAAAAAAATAGAGAAGAAATGACACCTCTTAAAATTATATACGATTTAACACTCACCAAATACCTATCAAACAACTGGGGTGCAAATCTACTGAAACAGTTTGAAAATGATATAACTCTGATATATTAACCAAAGTCATGTCTTTTGGGCAAACGAAAGAATTGGGCTTTTACTTCGAAACACATTCAATATGTCTTTAATAAATAAGAAAAAACACTGAGTGAAATACTGAGAGCCAAAAAACAGGTAATTTTGTAATGTCGTGAAGGAGAAACATAGCCTTCCAAATGAGGTGAGTCATAAAGGACATTTAAACATATATTTTTACTTGGAACTTGTTACTTCTAAAATAGGGGAATATATATAAATGCAAATAAAAATTTAAGCAGGTTAATATAAATGAATATGACAGCTACATAAAATATTATTGGGGGAAGGAAAAGTTATTGCGGAATAAGTCCATCAGTTTTGTCTATGACATCATGGAATTTAAAGCAACTTTTCATGAATAGCCTTGTTTGTGTGTTTGTTTGTTTCTGGTACTAGGATTGGAACCGAGGCCTTCACACTGAATTACATCCCCGGCCCTTTTTAAAATTTTTAATTTTGAGACAGGGTCTTGCTAATCACTAATTTTCCCAGACTGGACTTGAACTTGCAATCCTCCTGCTTCATCCTCCGGACAGAGCATTTGATCTCTGTTTATGAAAAAAAGCCGTGCTGTTGGCCTCTTTAGAAGAAATAACAGAGATTTCAATGAGATGATGACACCAAAAGAAAAGATCAACCCACCTGTTAATAAGAATGTGCATGGGAGAAGCTAAAGACACAAACAAGGTGTAGAAATACACTAACAGCAAGTCAGCTCCAAGACCTAGTCAGCTGTCAGTGCCATATATCAGGTGTTGCTCTGCTAGGGCACAAAGCAGATTTCTTGGGGCCAAGGACAAGGAGAGGGGTCTCCTAAAAAGATCAGTTAGTGTGTGAAGTAAAGGAGGACTCTGTGGGTGTGTAACCATTTTTGACTTTCAATAACAGAAAGTGTGTATGGTTTAATTTATTGTACAATACAGATAATGAAGCATTCAAGAAAGTACAATTTTTTTTCTTAGAGGGAATCAAATACCCACAAAAATATTTTTATCACCTGGTTGTAAGTTGAAAAAAAGGGCATTTGGAAACCACTTTATCTAAAACCACATGTTAAATCGGTGTGCTCTGTCTCCTGGAGCCAGTAACAAGGTTTGTGTAACACAAACTTGCTTTATATGTAGACTGCAAAGACACATCAAATATGGAGTCTCCTGAATTTCTTAGATCACTGTGCCATTCGCTAGTTCTCTTTAAGATCTGTTTCCCCCGATGTACATCTCACATCTCCTTCCATTAATTTCTTCCATTATGCCCAGTCATGCCCAGATTTATGGGAGTATGAGCGAACCACTCTTTAAAAATAACCTCATCAGATTATTTTAGATGAAGAATTATTTGATTATAACACTCAAGGAAGCACAAGCTTTGTACTCATATCCAAGTGGCAGATTCATATTAATGCTTAATGCCTATTCATCATAAAAAACTTCTCTTATTTTTAGTATGCAAAAATTTAATTGTTAATTAAAACTTCAGTAGCATATATCTTGGGAAGCTGAAATTCAAGAGGCCCGATGAAATGTAAATGATTTGATGTAAATACTAAAATGAAGCGAGGGTTCAGACATAATTCATCACTGCCACAAAAAATCATGGGGACTGTTAAATGGCTAACAAATCAGGATCAGTTTATTCATAGATATCAAAATAATAGCAATGTTGATAATCATAGAGACATGCTTTTATTGCTCCTGTCTTTTAAAAATAACCTTGTCTTTATCACACTCCTTCCAATGAGCACCCCATTTCTATCCTTCCCTTTCAGCTCAGTTTCTTCAAGGACGTGTCCATAGGTACCACCGTAATTCTACTTGCGCATTCTCTATGGAACCTACCTCATTCAGGCGTTAGCTCCAGAGCTTCACCCAAACAGTTCCTATCAAGATGCTTATAGCTTCTAAACTGCTCAGTGTAATACTTCTATCTGCCATCCTTCATTCTCTTCCCCTTCAAACACTTTCCGCACGTGAATCCCAGGATTCCATGATGTGCTGATCCCTGCCCCCACCCTGGCTGCAAGTTTGCATTTGATTTCCAACATTCTATAATGTCCTGGCCCTCTCTCTTCCATGCCTATGTACTTGGCTACAATTCTATATCTTTTTCTTCTTTTCTAATCATGAAATAATGTTCTTATACAATAAGATGTAATAATTTTCTTCTCTTCTATCTATGCTCATCTCTTGGTCTATGACTTTAAGTGCAACCTACATGTTCTTACATTCAAATTTATCTCTACTTCAGAGCGTGTCTCCAACTGCTGTCCCTTATATTCAAAGTGCTACTCAGTATATCTACATAGCATGACTAAAACTGAAGTTCTTCCTTGCCACCCTCCAACTCTGCCCATCTTGTATTCTTTTGCAAGTTAGTTAATGGCAACTAAAATCTATGTTAAAAAACAAAAAACAAAAATGCTTGGGGTCAATCTTGTCTCTGCTTTATTTTATATTTGTCTCCAAACAATGAATAAATTTTATCACGTTTACTTCAAAAGAAGTAGCGACTGTAATGACTTATCTCTTCTGCTGATATCTCTGTTGCAAAAACCACCATTATGTACACCTGATATTCAATAACTATTTAATTGCTGGTGTCTCATCTACCATTTATACCAAGGATCCATCCATTTCCAGCTCATCAGCTAGATCTCATTTGTTCAAACAGCCTTGTTGCGTCTTCTCTATTCGAAATGTTTTGTGTCCCTCCCCCCACCTTGGGATGAAAGCTTACATCCTGATTGGACCAAGGCCCCTTTGACACATGTTTCTGCTTCCTCAAGGGCCTCTCTGAGTCATTTGTTTCTCTTCCTTCATTTATTCTCTTCCAGATACACCTCCCTCCTCACTCTTCTGCATAAAGGCCAGGTTTCACTCTATGTCAGGATTTTGCCCTTCACGTGCAATGTACCTGCGTCATATGCGATTGTTTAACATAATGGCTCACTTCTGAACGTTTCTCAGGCCATTTCTCCAATGTGACGTTCAAACTGAGACATCCCCTGACCACTCTACCTATATTCCACACCTTTCTCCATCCTCATATCTCTTTCTGCTTTTTCTTAAGACATGCCACTGATATTTCAATTATTAATTTTATCTCCTGATTTTTCCGCTAGAATATAATGTCCATGAGAACAGCATTGTTTCTATTTTCACTGATACAAAATGCTATGGAGTGTTTAGTACATAATAGAAATCCATGAAATTTTTGTCAAGCGAATGAACTAATTGATGGTAGATTGTTATTATTATTATAAAAGAACTTCTAGGAAACAAGCATAAGCCTATGTCTACCATGATACCAAAATAAATATTGAATTATGAAAAATACATTACCCAAATAGATATTTAAGTGACTTAACACAGTTTTATTTAGCAAAACAAACAGATGAAGTCACACTTTGAATAGACAACTGTCACAAATTTATTTCAGTGCCATTCAGGAAATATATTGATGTCTCACTTGGATTAATAAATTGGATATGACCAACATTTTGCTTATAATCACTATGCTCATACATATTTTAAGCAATCTTCTTTGTCCACAGTTGTTTCCTTTTTTCCCATCCTAACCTGGCAGAAAGTTTCCTGAAGCAACCCCAAAAAAGGAAGGAATTTGTCTAAGAAATCACAGAGAGCATTTGATGGGTTTGTTAATTTCCAAATTTTATCTAGACTTTTAAAGCCATGAGGTAGACTAATATTTCTTAGTAATTCTGTAATATTTTAATGTGGATATTCTAGATACTATGATTAATACAGATCTTTCTAATATTTTCCCTAACTCCCTTGTGATTTAGAATTTTGCCTTTGGGCTCCCGTACATGCTCAGCCAGCATCAACCTATTGACCGAATTGCATTTTTGTTCCTAGATGATGCTGGTTACTGGGGAAATTATTACTGTGAAAAATTATAACTGTGAAAAATGACAATTACTGGAAAATTTTACTTTTTCTGAAAATCTGTAATTTTATGAATGCAAAGGATTTTTGAATAAATTTAATAATGACAGGATAATACAAAAACTACACACTAATCTTCAAATTTGATGTCAGGTAGAAGTAATTACCTTCTTTAGTTCGAAACCAAATTGGAAGTATTTTGTGAAGAAACTGATTGAGCAGAGACAGGCTAGGTTTTATTTCTATATTCTTAACAAGTTGATTTTATGTCTGTGGGAGATAGAAAAAATTATTTTTTAAAGAAACTCTAATGATTACCACTGTACAAATAAGAATGTAACAAGAACTTGATAGTTTTAGGGCTTATAATCTAAAGATATATGATGTCATATAATTTTAGTTATGAACACCTTAAACAAATCCTTCTTTTTAATTGCTATCTCAATGAGTCACTGATTTTGTAAAAACATATTTTGCATATTTTAAAATTTCTATTAATGATACATATGCACGTATGATACATGCAGACACAGGGAGGATTAAAATTCACAATCTAAAGCCTCTTATTTAGCTGCTCTGCTCACTCCAAGTTGCAACATGCAGAGTCTGCAAAAATATGTGTTCATATTTTTCTTGTATATACATGTACACAAGAAAAACTTGTATAAGGTTCATGCTTTCCTGATTTAACACCTGCAGACTTTTATCTATGGGAGGCGCTAGGGGTTGTCATGTATCACAGAAAACCCGCTACACTGTCAGCCCTTAGAGAATAAATTGAAAATGCATGTGCAGCAATCTCAATGACCAAGGTTACTCAAGCAGCAATTCCTCGGACTAATAAATGTCTGAAAGCTGATGGGCACCACTTTGACCACATCTTGCAATTGTAGAGGCCAAAGGTAACTTGTATTAATCTCATGATGTCTCAATAAATTTAGCAATAAAATATTTATGCAAAGTTTTCTTTCCAGAAGTGTGCATACATTTTTTGGGAAAATTCTGTATATGTTAAATGTTAGGATCAACTAATTTAGAATTGACTACTAACATTAAAGTTTGGACAAATTCTTAAATGTGAGTTAATGTGGGTTCAATGAGGGTTAAAAGGCTATGAAGTTGTGACTTAAGTTGCAAAGAATATACATACATTCTGTCATAAAACTGGCACAATTTACTCAATAAAGCCATAATTTTAATCTCTCCATTACCTCGTTATTCAAAAGTATTGATTTGATTTTTGCACCCACTGGAAACCATACGTAAGTAAAAGTCCAGGACGTAAGAAATTCATAGAATTCATTGTGGGAAATCGTGAGGGAACTTCAAAGAGATAATGCAGTTGCAGGACACATGAATTGTCACATGTTAAAGGAAAAACCATATTGGCCATCATCTGGACAATGTGGCCAGAGAATACAAAGATTACTTTTCCACTGAGAACAAAATGAAAGCTATGCTGACAGATACTGGGGATGGTCATCATTTTGAACCTAAAACTTACATTGGCAACATTTGTATTTAACATTAGTGGTGTCAGTGATAATAATTTGTCTGAAAAACACTGGCATTCACCTTTTGTATTAAATATAAGCTACAATACTAAAACATAATTTGATGTTAACCTCTCTTAATGGAGAAACTTAGCTTGGCTTACAAAATCTGCCTTTCTCCTGTCTTTCATTGTCCTCGGTTAATACAAAGAGACTTTATACTCTTTTAGTTACTCTTCTTGTTTGTACTAAAAAGGTCAATTTTTAGTCTAAGAAATTTTATAGAAAATTCTCAGAATTCTTGGGTTCTGTTTATATTAGTTTATTTTACCCACTGGACTGTAAATGCTTTTTTATTGTGTTTACTTAATTTTAGTCAGATAATTTTATATTTGTAAATCTAAAGTGAACCATTCTTTTGCTATATCCCTGACTTGAGATTTTTGGGGTATAATACTAAAAAATAAAAACAGCTTTAAATTGATATTGTAAGTATTTCAATGAATTACATCTTAGAATAGAGAAAACGTAGCAAAGTAGACATTATATTTCTCACAGTGAAATTTTGGAAATATTGGCTGTCCAGTAAGGCACAGAAATCATTTTCATTCACTATAGCTCTCAGATTAGTTTGTCTATTTTTTTCATAATTCTGTGGAACTTAGATTTAATACCACATTTAATTCCAAGTTCTTGAGATATTTTATTTGGAGAATTTCCTTCAAGAGTATATCTTAGGGCCGGTGAGATAGCTCAGCGGCTTAAGCGCCTGCCTGGCAAGCGCGAGGGCCCGAGTTTGACTCCCGGATCCCACATACAAAAAAGGGGCCGGTGATATCGCTCAGCGGCACGGGCGCCTGTTGGCGCACGAGGTCCTGAGGTCGACCCCCTGGTACCCACAAAAAAAAAAATAGAGTATATCTTAAATAAAAAAATAAAACATGCTACTCTTGTCTCAAAAGTTTGAGTGCCTTGATATTATTGAATAACATGCTTAAATATTTCTACTGTTCTGGATTGTATTACACCACCTTATTTGAAATTACTTTTGCAGATCTATGCTGGCACCTTTCAAAATGTTGAGTTATAATTATGGGTCTGAAGAGTTGCTTTGATTCACTATATCTTCAAAATCTCATTACACTTACAGAAGTCAAAGACAAAATAAGTTCTTAATAAGCAATTTTTATAATTATGCACAAAACATCCAGAAGGGAAAATAACCTATTATTTAATTTTTCCTTCTTGCCCTATGTGTTTTTAATATTTCATATGGAGCAGGTCATCAATTATTTATCCAGTATTCATTGCACAAGCAAAACCTATTGGAAGAGTTTGATTAACACAGAGAAGCGTAGTTCTGGGGAAAACAATTCTAGGTTTATTGACTACAGCTAGTTTTCCAAATGTTCTGCTGTGAATGAGCCAATTTCTGCTTAAATGGGTACTTATTTTCTTCCATATAGCAAGAGAATTCATTCGGCCTTGACAGAAGCAAGATGAACAAAGATGTGTTGGCTTTAAGTGCGTCAGGACACTATCATTGGGAAAAGACAGTAAAAAGAAATATAGACGGTATTGCTTTGGTTTTCCTGCATGTGCTATAATCAATATTCTCACCAAGGAACCAGACTCACATCTGAATGGACCAGTCTTCTTTGATTAAGCTCTGAACTAAGCCCCCAGGACAGCCTCAGCTGCTCGTATTTGGATGTGGAATCGTATGGCTGACATTTGGAGTTTTCATCAACCATTTTGGTGTTAAACATGAAAAGTAGACCTTTTCTAAGCATTGCTAATTAATGCTCTCTGACAGTGTCTTATCATAGGCCAACATGGGGGATTTCAAAAATTTTCCCCTTAAAATTCTAATTGTCCGTACTGTTATACTGCCTGATTCTGCTTTCTCACTTCTTAATTAAAAGTGCTTTGGGTTTGGTGGTAAATGGAATTTTTCATCTATTTCTGTAAATATCTTCCTTGCTGATTAAATTAAATTCACTAGTAAGCTCAGAAGGAAGTAATGTCTTGCTCCTTTTAAGATCCAGCGATATCCAAAGGTGAGTAACATTGATATGTGCTTTCAGATATTTTAGGATATGTTTCACTTTTACTCCAGCAAAAGAAGGGCATGAGAATATAAATAAGATTGCAAATACATTCATTGGCTATTTAAGCAACTTAAATTGCAAATCACAAGGATTACAAAAATAATAAAAACATGAGAGTCCCACAAAATGGGCAGTTTTTTTCCTCAACCAAAACATATTGTACATATATATGGGGTAAAATATGATGTTGCCATCGGCATATGGTTTGTTCTATGATCAAATCAGGGTAAACAATATGTCCATTGTTTCAAATACTTCTCATTTCTATAGGGTAAAATAAATCAAAATCCTCTCTTCTAGCTTTTTATTTTCAAATATAATGTATTTTTGTTAGCTATAGCTATCCTTTTGTGCTGTAGAACACAGGACCTTCTTGCTCCTATCTAATTGCCATGGTGACACATCTTTTCCCTTCCCTTATTTCTCTTCCTCTCTTCACCTCTGGTAACCACTTCTCTGCTCTCACCTTTTCCAAGACCAACTTTCTTCCATTCCATATACGACTGAGATTATATATGACTTCTCCTTCTATGCCTGATATTCTTCACCTAACATAGTGATCTCTGTTACATTACAGTAATTCCTTTCTTCATCTTATTCAGTGAGGTTAAAATACTCATTTTAGTCTATTGGCAAGTATACATACACAGGGGGTTAAGATAAATTGTCTCAAACCTGCCTGCAAATCTGACTAATCCAAATAGTCATTTCCTTAAAGTGGAAAAAATATTAAAATTATTGAAATAATTTCTATACAAATTTAGAAATATAATACATTTTAAAATATGACAACACAACAATATATGAGAAAAAATCTCCAAATTAATGTGAGCCTGATTATTTAGTTAGTTCTTCCCACACTGGGACAAGACACCCAATACTTCAATTTAAAGGAAGAGAGATTTCTTTGGTTTAGAGTTCTCAGTGAGTTCAGTCCAAAAACAGCTTGCTTCAAAGCAAAAAAAAAAAAAGAGAGAACAAAAACCAAAAAACCAAACAAATGAACAACAACAAAAAAACCCAATATGATGGAGGGGCAGAGTGAAGCAATATTGTTCAACTCATGGCATCCAAGAAGCAGAGGGAGAAGGGAATGGATCTGGGGCAAGCATACACCATTCCAGGACACTCATGCCCCACGTGCAACCAGACTCTGTCTCCTAACAACACATTCAGCTACTGAACTCCTCAATGGATTGAAACTTCATGATCACCACTTCCAAACACTTAAGGCTGTGGGTGACATTTTAGATCTAAACCATAACATTAACCAAAACCTTAATAAATGATGCAAAGAATTCAAGAAGTTTTTTGAAAATGAATATCAAAGAGAAAGTGCACAAGAGGATTTTTGCATCTATGTTCATTAGGAGATCAGCTTGTAGTTCTCCTTTTTGGTTGTATCCTTCTCTGGCTTTGGTGTCAGGGAAATGCTTGCTTCCAGGAATGACTTCGGGAGTACTGTTTCCCTTTCGATTTCCTTAAAGAGTTTGACAAGTAGTAGCATTAGATCTTCTCTAAAGTTCTTGTAGACGGATTCAGCAGTGAATCCATCAGGACCTGGCCTTTTCTTTGTTGGCAAGTTCTTAATTACCTTTTCAATTTCATTGACTGATATTATTTATAATTTTTATAACTTTTTGATTCAACTTTGGTAATTCATGTGTCTCAAGGAATCTGTCCATTTCTTCTGTATTTTCTATCTTATTAGAGTAAAGATTCTAGAAGGAAGTATTGATGATTTAGATTTCTACAGAATCCATTGTGATTTCACCCTTTTTATTCCTAATTGCATGAATTTGAGTCTTTTCTTTCCTTTTCTTGATAAGGTTGGCTAAGGGTTTGTCAATTTTATTTAACCTTTCAAAGAACCAACTCTTCAATTTTTTTTTTTATATTGTTTTGTTATACTACAAAGCTACTGTGATAAAAACAGTATGGTACTGGCAAAAAACAGATCAGAGGAACAATGGAACAGATTAGAAGAGGCAGAAACAACTTCAAACACACTCAACAACCTTATCTTTGACAGAGAGGATAAACACTTCTAGTGGAAGAAAACAAGCCTCTTTAATAAAAGGTGCTGGCTTTCCACATGCTAAAAACTAAAACTAGACCCATGTATATCACCAAGCACTAAACTAAAATCAAAATGGATCAAAGATCTAAATATTGGGCTGGTGAGATAGCTCAGTGGCATAAGCACCTGCCTGGCAAACGTGAGGGCCCGAGTTCGACTCCCGGTACCCACATAAGAAAAAAGGACCGGTGATATCACTCAGCGGCACGGGTGCCTGCTGTCACGAAAGGTCCTGAGGTTGACCCCTGGTACCCACACACACACAAAAAAGATCTAAATATTAAAACAGAAACATTAAATCTGCTGGAAGAAAGAATACAGGTGTAGAAAGGTGTAGGAAAAGACTTTATGAACAAAACCTCAGCTGCATGGGAAATACTACAAAGAATCAACAACTGGGATCTCATCTTATTAAAAAGCTTATGCATAGCAAAAGAAATCACCAACAGAGTGAAAAGACAACTCACAGAGTGGGGAAAACTCTTAGCCAATTGTTCTTCAGACAAAGGACTAACATCTAGAACTTACAATGAATTGAAAAACATCAGACCTCCCAAATTTAAAATCTAATCTAAAACACAATCTAAAAATGGGCATCTGAAATGAATAGATACTTCTCAGAAGAAGTACAAATGACAAATAAATACCTGAAAAAATGTTCAACATCAGGGATAATTCAAGAGATGCAAATTAAAACAATACTGAGGTTCCATCTCACTCCAGAAAGAATGACTGTCATCAAGAAATCAACCAATAACAAACGCTGGAGGGGCTGGAGGGGAAAAGGAACACTTCTCCACTGTTGGTGGCAGTGTAGACTGGTGCAACCACTGTGGAAATCAGTGTGGAGATTCCTCAAAAAACTAGGATTGCAGGTCCTATTTGACCCAGCTATTCCCCTTCTGGGTATCTTTCCAGAAGAATTGAAAACATCATACCACAGAGATACATGTGACCCATATTTATAGCAGCACAATTTGTAATAGCTAAATCTTGGAAACAACCCAAATGCCCATCAACCTACAAATGGATAAAAAGGATGTGTTTTTTTAATATGATGGTATTTTACTCAGCCAAAAAGAAGGATTAACAAGAGACATATATAGCTAAATGGATGGACCTGGAGACCATACTCTTAAGTGAATTAAATCAGACACACGTGTGTAAATATTGCATTGTCTCTATGGTGTGAGAAACTGAAAGTGTAAATAAGATCCAAAATGTATAATAAATATTGTGAAATAGGAAGTAATTGTTCAAAGGGAAAGGGGAATTGGAGAGGAGGGATGGAGGGAAAAAGAAAAAAAATGAGGAAAAATAGGGTAAAATGGAAACAAAACTTTGTAAATAAGGAGGGGAAGAGGGGTTGTAGAGAGGGGAGGTGAATGAGAAAAAAAGAAGAAATAAGATATATCATGTACAGGTACAAATGCCCTACAATGAATGTGATCATTATGCATATCTAAATTGTACCAATAAATTCAATTATAAAGAAAAAAGACAGTGCACAAGCGGAAATGAATTTTGAAATAAATGAGAAAAATGCAGCCACAAACACAAGTGGCCTGCAAAAGCACATTACACCCTCATGCTAATCAGGATACTGTGGATTTTATATGAACATAACCAGAAACATTTTAAGAATATAATATAAGAAGAAATCTATAAATATATGACAATTCAGTTTGCATTAATTGTGACATTTGAAATCAGTGACAAAGTAACAAATTACTCAAAAAAATATTTGAATAACTAATTATTTGGGAGCAAAAGCCAGGTACCTAATTCATATATTCACGGAGACATATAGACACAATATCAAACGTATATGGTCTAGAGGCATCAAAGGTTCAAAAATGAATGCAATACTTAAGGAAAGTATAACTATGTATTTTTAAATATTAAGATAGAAAAGGCCTTTAAAGTGAGAAAAAATTAAAAGAAAAAGATATAAATTTATTAAAATTAAAATGTCAAACTTCCATGTAAAAAGAAAATAAAATAGTAAAGTGCAAAATAAAAATAAAACCAGAGAATTATTTAAAAAATATTGAGAGCTTATTCTCTTGATAAAACTCTAGTATTTGGAGTACACAAAAATGTCAAAAATCTATAAGAAAAAAATAAAATCATAGTTATACAATTTATAGAGGAAATGCAAATTTTCAACATTTCATGAAAAAGTGTGTACAGTGAGCTAGAAAGTGCAATACTAGTACATTAATTAATTAAGTAAAATAGTGTTATAAACTGGGCATAGTGGCACATGCCTGTAATACTAGCTCTCAGGAGGCTGAGGCAGGAGGATTGGTGCAAGTTTGAGTCCAGCCTGGGCTACAAAGTGAATTTAAGTCCAACCTGAACGGTGTAGTGAAATCCTGTCTCAAAAAGACAAAAATAAATAAAATAAAATAAAATAAAGTTATAACGTTTTTTCTCAGAGGGATAGTAATACATTTTTTTAAGAGATGGCTTCTCAATATGGTGGTCAGACTTGATTTGAACTCTTATGCTTGGGTGATCTTCCTGCCTCAGCTTTCTAAGTAGCTGGAACTACAGGCCTGTACCATTGTGTCCAGCAGTAAATTTTTAATAATAATACCAAAATTATGGTAGGTGCAGGGACTGCATTGCCGACATAAATTTAAACATTAAAGTCATTTTGAAGAGTAATTTGGCTCACTCACTTAACACTGAAAATGTGTACACAATCATTTACATTCCTGAAATAACTCTCATGTATTAAAACAAGAAGGTATGTAAAAAGAGATATTTTTAGCATTGTTTATAATAACACAATCTTCAGAAGTAATCAAAATGGACATTAAGAAGAGAAGGGCAAAATAAGCTACCATGATTCTATCATGGAACATTGCACTGCAGCTGAAAAGAACACAATTGTTCCCTATGTACTAACTTGGGAGTTCTGAAGGACATATTTAAGTGGAAAATACGTTTTCTCATGTAGGCTATGCACATAATGTCCCCTTGTACTCAAAGCCTAACATTTAAAAGAGATGGGGAAATTATTGGAACCCTACTCTGGAAGAGTTCAAGTCGCTTTAGCTCAGTTGAAAGAAAACTGGGCATGCAGATTGTTTCAGGATGACTGGCTCTTGCCATTCTTCTGCCAAAGGACATAGAGTCAGGAGGAGTGTGTGCCTGAATTTTTTTTTTTTTTTTTTTTGTGGGTACCGGGGGTCGACCTCGGGACCTCGCGCGCCAGCAGGCGCCCGTGCCGCTGAGCGATATCACCGGCCCTTTTTGCGTATGTGGGTTCCGGGAGTCGAACTCGGGCCCTCGCGCTTGCCAGGCAGGTGCTTACGCCGCTGAGCCATCCCACTGGCCCCTGTGTGCCTGAATTTAAATGAATGATCTGTGTGGTTTTAGTTTGGTGGAACTTCTAGAGCGGTAGTATGTCAATATTCCAAGAAGAAAAAGCAGAATCCTTTTTCTCTTGGTCTAGATGATGCAGAATGCAACTCTAAAACATGGAATAGGTGTAGTAATTTTTCTGTTATGATAAGTTAATGTTTTACATGTATTTATTGGATTATTCTTTGTTTTGGGCTTTGTAACTACTGTGCAAGTTCCATGGTAATGTGATTTTAACTATTTTATTCACCAACATGTCCTCAGCACACAGAAGCACCACTAACCCTTAACAGTACCTCAAAAAGCATTTGTTAATTGAATATCATAAGTGTGGCTGAGAAGATACTCATTAAAAAGACACTAAATGTGAAACAATCAGAGAAAAATGCACCTGCATTCCAGATTAAAGCACATATGAACCTCCATCTCTACAGTGAATTTCCAGTTCTGTAACCACCAAATACCCTTTAATATTTAGAATGCAGTCACAAGGAAAGCAGGAATTCAAGAGGCTCTGTAACATGAAAAAAAAAAAGGAATCAAAAAGGAATTAAAAACATTATATAACTCTATAAATAGTGCGACACCCACATGTAGAAAAAAACTTAAAGAGTTCATGCATGTACGAACTTAAAATATACCCATGTATAGAAAAAACTTAAAGGGTTACACACATATACAGACAGAAAAGTATTCGAAAAGACAATGACTTAGTCAAAATACTAGGAGATAAATGACACTTTGCATGGATTGCAGGATCCAACCACTAAACATCCCAACCACTCAACTGCGCCAAATTCAAGATGTTTCATTAAAAAATAGATCTTATCCCATGCCAGTCTAGTGGATTTGATCCAACTGCCATGGAAAGATGTAGTGAAAGAGACTTTTCTTTATCAATGGTGCTTCATTTCCTCCAGAACAAATATGTCCACGGGCCACCATCGGTCCTCTCCAAGTGACACGCTAAATGCCATCACAGGCCCCCAGGGGCACATCAACTAAACCACTTTACAGCACATTGCATTGCTTGTCTAAATGATTTCATTTATTTGTCCATCACGAACCACAAAGTCATTCCTCTTCTAATAAGCCTCACATTTTTAATCCAAAATGATTTTTAGGCATTGTTATATTTTGAAGCACATGTTAAACCAGAATGGAAAGAATTTACAATTCCATCATCTGTTAATGAAAGACTCAATCATCAGTCATATCTAGCTATTGAGGGCGGCGATGAACTTCCACATTTGTATGTTGCTAAGAAAACATAATGTACTGCATAGAGTTAGAAAACAAGAGTGTATTTGCTGTTGTCTAACAAAATCTAGACAATTAACAGAAGAGCCATTTTTTGGCAGAGTATAGACAAAAGCGAAGATAGTAAACTATGACCTGAAGTTACCACTGAGGAGAGTCGTGCTGCTACATCAGTGCTGTTCTGCTATGGTCCGTACCTGTACACATTCTGTGTCTAACGCTTGAAGTGGTGATTAAGTACATCTTATCATTTCCATTTTATGTATTAGGAACATAGAGCTGAGCTGTCACATAGCAATTGTTAAAAAGCACCAGATTTAAATGCAAATGAGGTTTTACTGATTCCAAATATAATGAAGAAATAGATTACTAAAGTTGTGATTTGGCAAGTATTTCTCTGTTCATTAATGAAAGATTAATGTGACCTCTATTACAGAAGTGGCCAGTCTTAACTCTTTATGTAAAGAGCCAGTGATATTTCACAAATTGCAAAAATTGGGTCTCAGTGTCTTCACCTGTACAATAAGGAACAGATTTGGGTTAGGACAATGCATACCTCAGTAAAATTTATCACATGATAATTTACGAAATACTAGTAGGGAAGATGCAAATAGTACATTCTACTTGTATGTGGTAGCTATGGCTCATTGAAGTCATGTATTTTTTTTTTCAAAGAAAGTTTTCTTGAAAAGTGAAACTTCTGATACAAGAATGCATTACAATGTAGTGCAAAAGAGGAAGTGATTTCAATTTCCAAATCCAAGGGACAAAGAGAGTGAGTAAACAACAACAAAAGTGAATTATAGAAATCCAGTAAAATGCTAGACTGTAGATAAAACCAGCAGAAATATACATGTGGATGGATAGACCAAAGACATAATCTTGAGAGAAACAGAGCAAGAGGCAGAAACATATATTCATATTATCTATCCATGTGCCCGCCTGTCTGCCTGTCTATCTATCATCTATTTATCTATGTATCTTTATTCTTCTGTAATTTTAAAATACAAATGCTAGGAAGATAATGGTGGCAAAGGATAGGTATTTACTTTCTCCAAATCTCCAACCAAAACAAACACAAGTAGATAATTAAATCAATACTCATGAACAACACTTACAAAAAAATTAGGTAAAAGTGCTCCCCAAAAATAAAACACAACTGAGTGGTAATAAACCACCAACAGCTTTGATGTCTGTGTGGGTTATGTTGCCATTTGTGCAGCAGAAGTCAGAGAATGGTAAGCGGGCATCCGAAACACGTGACAACTGAACAGTCCAAGGTACTCAGGGGCTTTCCTTGGAGAACTGCTCACGGAATCGGACCATGGAGGCACCAGCAGAACTGTGAGTGCACTCCCTGGGAACCAGGGCGCATGCCCCATGCAGTCATCCAGAGGGCTGGGAGGAGGCTGTGCCTCAGGGTGGCTCTGCAGCTGGGGGCCAGCAGCTCCCTGATGAAGCTTTCAAACTGTGGAGAATCTGCTTGAAATGGAAACATGATAAAGTAAGATAGGAAAGGAAGCAGAGGGGAAGAGATTTAAGGCAGAAAAGGGGCGAAGTCAAGAAATAGGAGAAAACAAATGGCCATATATTTCAAAATTACATAAAACAAACAACAAAAGGAAAAGGTCTGTGGATTTAAAAAGTTACCTGAATCAAGCTTCATTCTAAAAGTTTAGAGAAATGATTTTTCATTACAAAATGAATATAAAGAGTTGAGATAAAATATTTTAAAAATGTACCTTATGAAAACAGGACAACAGGGATCAGAATAATATTTCTCTTATGAGCAATGAAACACGCCAGAAGGACATGTCCATAAAACATGCCAAAACTGTGATGTCGTGGGCAAAGCAGGAAATGAAAATGAGAAATGTACATGTGACATCAAAGAATGAGAAACTCAGAGTTAGAAATGTCAGAAATAAAGAGACACGGCTCAGGGAACATGGAAATAAATGTGTTCTAACATGAATGCAAAATTTCAAGGAATATTAAGACAAATAAATCCAGAAAATGATAACTTAACATAACAGCTGATTAATAACAAAAATGAAAATTTTAAAAAAGGATGAAACAGGTAAGTGGATTTCAAAGAAAGTGGCAATTATTGAAAATTGACACAAAAGATCCAATAATTAATAAAAGCCATTCTGTGAGGTAAAAGGATATAAAAAGTAAATAAAACAATACTAAAAATTAAATACCTCTATGAAATGTCTTAAACTAAATACAGAGTCCCCCAAAAAACGTAGAGCACTTCAGCAGTTCGCCATACTAATAAATGTCTAGAAGGTAATGGCCACCACTCTGAGCACCTCTTGTAATTGTACAGGCCAAAGGTCATTCGTATTAATGATGTCTCAGTAAATTTAATATCAGATTATTTATAGAAGGTTTTCTTTTCCTGATGCATGTATTTTTGGTGGTGTCTCTGACTCTGTCTCTTTCTCTCTCTCTGTCTCCCTCTCCTCTCTCTCTCTCTCTCTGTAATATCTATATCTATATCATCTATATCTCTGTCTATATATTACTCAGTCCTCAGAATACTGAAACTGTGAGGCAACATCGAGACATATTGAGGTAAAGTTAGTGTGACATTAGAAAAGAAATCCTTTTGAGCTTTTGAATTATTTACATACTCTAGATATTAATCTCCTTGCAAATGTGAAATGTGTACTTTGGAAATATTTCTTCCAATTTTTTTTTTTCTGGGTACCGGGAGTTAAACTCAGGACCTCACTCTTGCGAGCAGGCACTTGTGCCACTGAGCGACATCACCAGTCCTTTTTTCCTTTTTGTATGTGGGTATTGGGTGTCGAACTCAGGACCTCGTGCTTGCCAGGCAGGCATTTATGCTGTTGAGCTATCTCACTGGTCCATTTCCTCCAATTATGTAGTTTGTGTCTTCACATGTAGATTGTGTCTTCTGACAATTGTTTCTTCTGCTGTGCAGGTGATTTTTAGTTTAATGCGATTCTATTTATCTATTTTTGCCTTTGTAATATAAAAACTAATCATCAGATTAAAATGGAAATTAAAAAGAAATTAAAATGTCCTCAAATCACATTTAAATGTCCAACAAATTTATGACAAAAATGATCAACATCTCTAATTATTAGGAAATACAAGGCAAAACCATGAGAGATAGCACCTCGTTCTAGGAAAAACAGCAATTATCAAAAACAACTAAAGATAGCAAGTGTTGGTGATAATGTGGGAAAATGAGAACCCTTGGATATTGTAGGTGAGAAGGATAAGCAGTGTAACTATTATGGGTATGTTGCAGAGGTTCTTCAGAAAACTAAAAATATGGTGTGCTGGCATGCGTCTGTAATCCCATCATTTTAGGAGTCTGAGGCAGGAGAATCACAAATTCAAGCACAGTCTGGGCAACTGGGTGACTTAGAGAGACCCTTTCTTAAAATAAAGTAATAAAAATAATAATAATGAATTTTTTAAACATTAAAAATAGAATTTCACATATGATCCAAGAATCCCTCTCCTGGGTATATATCCAAGGGAAATAAAATCAGTATGTCAAAATGTCATCTCCATTTACTCCTATGTTCATTGCAGCAATATTCACAACAGTTAAGATACCTAAGTATCCATCAAGTGATGAGTGGATAAGGTAAATACACCTATTTAATACACCATATTTTCAGCCATAAGAAAGAATGAAATCCCAATGTTTACAACAACATGATTGGAACTGGAGATCATTATACATTAAGGGAAATTAGCCAGGCACACAATGACAAGAACTAGACGATCTCACTCGTAAGTTGGATCCAAATGGCTCTCATAGGTTTTGAGAGAGTGGTGGTTCCCATAGACTGGGGACATTAAGGGAAGGAAGACATGGGGAAAGTTGATCAGTGGGCACTAAGTTAGAGTTTGATAAGAGTAAGAAATTCTGGTGTGCTAATGCATGGTAGGGTGACTATAGATAACAATTATGTACTATGTATTTCTAAAAATTAGAAGAATTTTCAATGCTTTCACTATAAAGAAATGATATTTGTTTGAGGAGACTGATGAACAGACTTCAACATTATACTACATATGATGTATTGGAGCATCACTTAGTACCCCACTAATATGTACGATTTATTGTGTCATGTATCAGTTAAAAATAAATCGACTTAATAAATCCTTTGAACCTCTTGACTGAGTACTGATACATTTGTGTTATTATATGAAAATGTAACTATTTAAAATATAAACAAATGGGCCGGTGAGATGGCTCAGCAGTTTAAGCGCCTGCCCGGCAAGCGCGAGGGCCCGAGTTCGACTCCCGGAACCCACATACGAAAAAGGGGCCGGTGATATCGCTCAGCGGCACGGGCGCCTGCTGGCGCGCGAGGTCCTGAGGTCGACCCCCTGGTACCCACAAAAAAAATTAAAAAATAAAAAACAATAAAATAAAATATAAACAAATCATTAAAATCTTTTATGTACAAATCGTAAAAATGAGAAACAGGTAAAATTTGGCTTCTTGGCCATAGACTGTTATCCCAGAAAAAGAGAAAACACATTTTTTAAAAATTAAAAATATTAGTATTGATATTTTAGAGCACTGATTTATCAGAATAAAATGGAATTGTATTTAAATAAGCACAAGGAAAAAAAATATAAACCAAATATTTAGGTCCCAGAAACTCAAAAACAAATTGCTATTATCAAAAGTCTAAAGGAATTGATTTGAAAGCCTTTCCTATGAAATCATAGACATTGAGGTAGATGAAGCCCAAACAACCAGAGAAACATTGGTGAAAGAATGTTCGGTGAGAATTAATTATATCATCACCTGTAGACCTGAAAATGTATGAGACTTACAATAGGGCATGTCATCCTCTGAAGAGGTGGTGTAGATACAAGGATACATAGAGAAACATGGGAACAGAATGGGAAGTAGGGAGAACACGTGCAAAAAATACCCAAATGCAGTAAGTGTATGTGGATTTAGTGTTAATAATGCTCTCCTCTGGATGCTGTGTTTGTGCTTGGATAAAGCAAATTATTAATTGTTCTATCAAATTCTATATCCTTGGAGTAAAATGCAGAACATATACATGCAATATAGAAGTAATGCAAATATCCTATTTTCTCTATATTTATATAAAGTATAAATGTGAAATATTTTTAAGTTGTGTGTGTGCCATAGAAAAGTCCCAAAAAATCACTCAATAGCAATGGATTTTATTATTGTTGAGAACTATAATAAGATGAAAAAGTTTAAAAACAGTTGATGAAATTTAGCCTTATTGAGTAACTAGAGGAAACAATATGCGAGATGTGGCTGAGGCACCTGGCCAACCAGAAAGAAACCAAATAACACATTTCACAGTGTCCAACAGCCAATTTCACCAGGGTACTACTGTCTTAAGATGGGATAATTTAGTTTCAAATAGAACAGTATTTTCAATCATTTAAAGTTTTTAAATATGTTTAAACCTATGAGTTTGTAAAATAACTTAAAAATATCTTCAGCGGGTAAGAGATAAGTTAACTACCATAAAAACTTATCAAGCAAATATTCTGACATTTTTTTTGTTTTATGTGGGTACCGGGAGTTGAACTCAGGACGTCGTGCTTGGCAGGCAGGCGCTTATGCTGCTGAACTATCTCATTGGCCCTATTCTGACATTTTTAATGAACTATACCACAGGGTAATGAAACAGAAAATGGGTCTCCTTATAAAATTATTTATATTTATAAATTGGAAATGATAATGAGATGAGAATGGATTTAGTTTACATTGATGAATTAATGTTTCCGTGTCTAGCCACTGAGAACTACTAGGTACTGACCTTCCCAAAAGGAAAACAGCAGACATTAAAGAAACACAACTCCCCTGGTTACGCCAGTGGGAATAACCTTGAAAGAGCAACAGATTCTATATGCAAAATAGGGAAACTGCTAGACCATACGTGAGTATGAAAATGGCAAAATCTGGACCACAAAAAACTCTTTAGATTAAATTATCTGGACTATGAAGAATATAAAATATAAGGAAATGATATGATGGAAAAGGAACTCATGGATTAGTATGGGTGTGTGCACAGATAGACAAACACACACAATAAAAATGTCTGGGGGCACAGCTTAGTGGGAGAGCACTGGCTTAGCATGTTGGAGGCCATGGGGTAAAAAAAAGTCAGGGCTAAATGTAAGCATAATGATGCAGTATAAAGAAAGACCACAAAGTCAGTACTACAGATATAAGATAGTGGTCATATTGTGTAGAGTCACTGCTGATCATGGTGTAGCCCAACAAAGGCTTTAGAAAGGGGCCCTCAGCATTCCATCTCTTGATCTGGGAGGATATTACAAGAGCATTCACTGTTTATTTATTAAAGTACACAGTTTTTGTGTGTGCTTCAGTATTTGTACTTTCCTGTATAATAAAAAATTAAAACATCAAAAGTTCTACTTATGGGAATTTCTCACTGAATTCTTCCCATTTATGGGTCTGAAAAATCACGTAGCATATGGTGACAACTGAGTGTTGAGAAGCTTCTCCTAAACTTGCATGCTTAGAACAAGTGTCACAGCTTTAACTGTTATGGTTCCTATCATTCGTATCATCATGCCTACAAAGAAATGGTGATAAAGGACATGGCATATTTTGTGTCCCAGTAAAGTGCTTGTTGTTGGGATACAGAGATGAAATATCTGTTGCCAATGAGCTCATTCTCTGATGAGGGAAAATAATAAATCTACAGTGATTATGGGTTTCAACAATCAGCTGGCTACTTATCAAACCTGTTTTCTTACAAAATTCCCTGCTTCATCTTCCATTAATTGTGGCCACTTGAATAGGCTCCATGCAGTTGAATACGATCAGAATTGATAGTGGCCCTTTCATAACTGGGCCAAGAGAGCCTTCATATGCAAACTCTAATGCTCCTTCTGTAATTATGGAAGACACATGTTGAGGATGGCAGAATCACACGTTGGTAAGAGGCCAGTTCCCTGGACCCCTAATCAGGACACAGTCACCTGACTATCGGGAGCGTTCATTTTGAAATTTTATTAAGAAATACACTATCATTTCATTATCACCAGATAGCTAGGGTTTGTATCTTAGGGCAGTTAGCAACTGAAGGTGTGGTACCACCCTTTGAAAAGCCTGAATAAACTATTTAGCCAAGCATCGTAGTGCATGTGTGTAATCCCAGCACTCTGACCACAGCCTGGGCAATTTAGAGCCTCAGGCAGATCCTGTCACCAAATTAAAAAAGTTTTTAAAGGGCTAGGGATGTAGCTCAGTATGTAGGTCCTGAGTTCAATCCTGAGTATGGGAGATAAAAATAAAAGTCTAAACTATGTAACTCAGTGGTACAGCATAAGAAAACAGGTACTAGAGGCTGGAAGATGGAGACTAATTTACAGAATTAAAGAGAACATAGTATCTATTGTCAACAGCACCTAACAAAGCAAGTGAGTGCTTACCAAGTCTATAATCTTAGCAGAAGTAAGAAATGAGAAATAAGAAATGAGCCATAAAGAATAATAGTGGGCTTCTTATAAAGTATAAAAGAAGAGAAGGAGTTGAGAAATCCAGAGTCATAAATGGTTGGAAGAGCTGATTCTCGCACATTTTCTGGTAAAGGGTGACAAATGTTGGGTATGCATCTAGGAATGGTACTACCAGGTTTTAGGGCATGCAGATACTTAACATCAAAAAATAATGTCAAATTCTTCAAACATAAAAATGCCTAATGGCAATTATTAAGGATCTGACATGACTCACATCATTTCCAACATTTGAGATTTTAACACATCTTATTTTTTTCCAATTGAAGTTTTAAAATAATACACCAGGGCTGGGGATATAGCTCAGTGGCCAAGTGCCTACCTGGCAAGTGCAAGGTCCTGAGTTTGATTCCCAGTACCAAAAAATAAAAATAAAAAATAACATACCACCACTAATCCATGGTCTTAAATTTCATTTCCAAATATACTAATGAGGTTCAAAAACCTGTCATAATTTTACAGAGTCATTATATTTTTCTGTATAAAATTTTGTTTTTGTCTAAGCTTTGACATTATAAGTTTTGTAGTCCTTACATATTCTTAATTTTAATCACTTATTGATTATCTGGACTGTGAATTTCTTCTACAGAAATACTGTTTGTCATGATACTTGATGTACAATGGGGTGATGCTAAAATATATTTCGGAAATATTCAAATTTATCAACATTTTTAGTGGCTAGAGTTTTGTATACTTTTTTAGGAAACAGTATTCTACTGAGATGTTAGTAACACATGCAACTAGATTTATTATTTCAATATGTAATTTTTAAATCCATTACTTTGTTTATTATGTCCTTATTAGTAGTCACATTTGCTACACAATTTACATTTCTTAAAATCTGCTAAACAGAAAGGCTGCTGAATAGCAAGTGTGAGGGAACAGCTGTGGGAAATGGTTTGAGTGCTGGTACCTGACACTGCCTGGAGCAGTGTTAAAGAGCAGAATTAATCAAACTGTGATCGCTTCTTTATTATGACCGCTACCCACCAAGCGGCAGTGGCACTCACGTTTGGCTTTTATTTTATTGTATTTTTCTGCATTGAAAATTAATCTCCCATTTCCCCCTGAAATGAATAAATAATAAATGTTTCATAAAATCAGTAAATTATAGCATCAACATGATCTTTAATTCTTACTCATACATATCTGGGTGAAAGTCAGAATCAGACAGGGATATTTTAATTCAAGACGACATCTTTTAGAATTTCTGATTAAGCAGGTTTGCCAAGAAAGGATCCTAAAATGTTATGCAGGCAATTTTTACAATTCAACCATTTATCAATCAAATTGTAACTCTTCATTTTACAAATGAGAGAACTCGAGAAAGAAATTACTTAGTACAATATAGCACCAATAAATGCAGAAGAGCTTATAAAAGCCTGAAGACCATAGATAGGCAAGGGGATACAATGGAAATGAGACTTTATAGGTATATAAATTACACCTATAGATATGCATTTAAAGAGAGGATCTAGGGCCAGTGAGATGGCTCAGCAGCGTAAGCGCCTGCCTGGCAAGCGTGAAGTCCTGAGTTCGACTCCCGGTACCCACATAAAAACAAACAAATAAATAAATAAATAAGTAAATAAATAAATAAATAACTAGAGGATCTAGCAAATAGTAGGCACATATGCATCTTTCTATTATGACGTCTACTTTTAAAGAAGGAGGTAAAGGAAAGTAATTCACTTGAGAAACAGAGCTGAAAGTGAGCCAAAGGAAACCATTTTATCTCTAACCAGAGCTTGTCATTTGGACCTGTATTCCATCAACTAGAATATTGTCTGGATTGTATTTACCCTTATGAATTAAAAATTTGCATGCAAATTTATTGAAATGGCCCTTAATAAATATTTGTTTAATGAATGAATAAATAAGCAACATGTGATCAGTGAATGAATCATGTGGCTTTCTATCTGCTGTCTCTTGTGGGATTAGGGGACACTTTTCTACCTACGAGGGATGTCCCAGTTACTGATGACTGCTACAAGTTCACCTTAGTGAACTTATTTAACTCATCTTGCTCACGGCTTTTCATTAGGTTAAGAAAAACATGAACATGCTTATGCGAGGTTGATGTGTAAGACCATAACACCGCCTCTATCACCTGGTCGTAAGAATGACTTCCACTGATCTCCTCAGAGACCATATTTAATAAGTTTAGCAGGTGGATAAGAATTTTAGTTCAGTTCAGAAGAGAAAAAAGGAATCAAAAGCAAAACACCACAATCGTCAAATTTCTTAGCATCAATCTGCACCATGAATACTCTTAGTCTAAAAAGTTTTAACAAAAGCAAACAAACTCAGTTGCTGAAAAGAGATAAGAAGACAAGTTGGAGTGGGACCCCGGAGCTGATGGAACAACCTCAAAACGGGCATCTCATGTTCCCAGCCAACATAAGAAATTTACCTAGACCTGGCATTTCCTAACACTCCACCTTGGGGCAAATAGCTCAAAACATGAGGGGCACTGTGAAAAACCAAGGGAATCAGAATCCACATTAAAAATAAGCCATGAGATGCTGGAGAAGGAAATAGGAGGAAACTAGTCGTGACAAGCAAATCGGGAAAGATTTCTCCATTCCACACAGACAGCAGATTCTGCCATAAAAATCACCCAGCTTGGGGTGTTCCCATGAGTTCCAGGTTGCTGTCTCCCAATAAAAAACACCTGAATAAATAGGTTACCAAAGGTACAGTAAGGACTCTGAACAGAGACATAGCCACAGGGAGAGCCCAGCCCAGGGAGCGTCTTTGCCCCTGTTGGCCTCCAGTTCCCCTTTTTCCACTCACAGGTATAAGGGGAACTGGGTTATATGACAGGTTCTGCACCATGGAAAAGTTCTGCAATGACATGATTCTGCCCAGGAAACCAGCTCATCTTACACTTAGAATTTCCGTATCCCATGCAGAGGCACACACATCCGGTATAGGACAAACGTTTACTCTCCCGTAGGCAGCACCAACAGGGGTGAATGGGAACTGCAGGGCATCATTTAAGCTGCTCAAAGCAAAGCAGCCCAGCAAAAGAGGTAAAACTGAAAGCACCACTGAAACTCTAGACCGTAAAGCAGCCCCCACCTGTTGAACCCAAACAGGGCAGTTACCTGATAAAATAAAATCTTTAAAGGAAGCTGATTGATTAAACTTCTAGGATAAAATTAAAAGTTTTTCGTTATACCAAAAACCAATATAATTAAGATTCAAACTAGAAAATACATGAACACGGACATGAATCAGATGCTGGAATGTTATGACATAGATTTTAATGCAGCCACCATACAAATGCTTCCAGAATCAGTGACAGTTCTCCCTCAACAAAGGAAAAAGTAATGGGACATCTCATCAAAGGAAAAGAAGCTATAAAACCAAATTAATATTATAGAGAAGAACAAAAAATGAATTTTAAAATTTGATCAATAGTTAAGTGGAAATAAGATTAGTAAATGTGAGGATAATTGAATACAACCCACCAATGTGAAAACCAGTGAGAAAAATAAAATAAAATAAAAAGCGAATAAACCCCAGTGAAATGTAGGAGAAACAATAAACATCCAATATTGTTTGCATCTGAGTCCCAGAAGGACAAAAGAAAAAGTGGCTGAAAGAATATTCAAAGAAATAATGGCTAAAATCCTCTCAAGTTTGTCCAAACATGCAAACGTATTTATTCAATAGACTTAATCTAGATTAATCTCAAATTAGATACACCCAAGTAAATCAATGTCACCACACGGCATAGTGAAAGTAATAAAAGCTGGTCAAATTTAAGACCGAAAATATTTTCAAAAAAAGACTAGAGAGAAACAAAGCATTTTGAATAGGTGAACACAAATTTGAATGTCTACTTTCTTCTTCATCTGAAACCAAATAAAACAGAGGAAGAAGTAAATGTTTTAATAGCTGGAAGAAAATTGCCAACTGTAACTTCTTCTATATCCAGCTAAACTAAACTTAGGCAGAAAAGGGAAATTAGGACATTTTCAGATTAAGGAAAACTAAAATTATGTTTTGCTATCAGTCTCTTCCTTAATTATTTTTGAAATAAACTTCCTATTTACAATGGAAATAAAAAAAGAATTTTGAAACATAAAGGAGGAAAGTAAGACAACAAAAAGAACAGAAATATAAGTATATACCATAGACTATTCATTTGCTTGATTTATAAATCATATTTAAAACAAAATTTATTGATACTAAATTTATAACACCGTATTACCATATAGATAGATTACTATTGGAAGCTGTTACGGAAGTGGATAGGGGAACACTTGCAAAGACACAGTTAGGAAGACATAAGAGGAGGAATGCTCGTGGAGATAATATTATCTAGCATCTTGATTTTGTACGGAGATGAAAAAAAAATATGTGACAAATCTGTGTAGATCTAAATGTACCTGCACAAATGAGTATTTATGAATATAAGTAAAAATAGAAATATATGAATAAGATATTGTAATGCTGGTAGTCCTGCTGAAATTATACTACAGCTTTCCAAAATGCTGTCAGTGAGAGAAACATTGTTTTTTACAACATAATGTACGTCTATATGTAATTCAATGTATATTTCAAATAAAAACACACAGTGATATCACTCTTCTTAGGGCTCCTTTCTCCTGTGTAATTAATTCTAATCCAGGCCAATATTCATGTTTCTGATTTAATCAGGAGAACACTCAGTCCTCAACTGATTGTTATTACTTATGCTTTTTCTAGATCTTAAGGTCACTGATGAAAACTGGCCTACCCTGATTATGAAGGCCCCTTTGATCAACCCCAATCCTGACATCGCCCTCGTCCTGTGCATCATGGGAGGGAAGCCTTCCCAAGCCCCAGAGCTCCTTCATGGCCCCCGGGCTCCCTGTTGTGGATTATATTAATGCTCTGAGACTCAAGGTGCAAGCAGCTTGCCCTCTGCAAACCTTGAAGCAACAAGCATCAGATAATATCTCTTCTCCTAGATAACGGCTATGATGCCATTTTTTAAAGTATAACTACTCTCAATACCAGCATAAAAAGCTTTATTCTTCTGCAAAGGAGCGGAAAACTACATATCTTGTCTAAATGAGATTTCAGCACCATCCCTTAACCTCCTACTGGTATCGTATTCCTTCTGCATGAAATATCACCTTTAGTAGCAGTGAAGAATTACTTTAGCTTTGTACATTTTCTTCATTTCCACTTACTTTTTGAAAAATAGATTCTCTGGATGTAGAATGATAACTTAGCAGTGTTTCCCTTCTTTTTCTTTTCATTTGATATTTTCTTTCGGTGAAGTACTGACACAACTATCTTCTTGTTCATAAAATTTCTGGTGAAAAATTTGCTGTAATTTTTATCTTTGTTATTCTGTCCGTAGAACACATTTTGCTTTGGTTGCTTTGAGAAGTCTTTTTGTAACTGCTTTTGGGCAGTTTTTGTACCTAGGTCTAATTTTTTTGTTTTGTTTTGTTTTTGTTTTTGTTTTTAATCTTGTACTACTTTTAATGGATTTCTCAACTGTTTAGTTTTAAATCTTTTTATCAAATTTGTGAGGCTTTTTCCAGTATTCTTTACTTTTTCTGCTTGCCTTCCTGCCCTTGACTCCTTAGGTATTGTGGTGACATCTCTGTTAGGGATGTTTCACCTGGCTCACTGCTCACCAATGCTCATTTCTGAAACTTTTCTCTTGCTTTGTGTTGGACAGTATCTATCGGTGCATCTCCAACTTCACTACGCTTTCTGCCTCAGTGGGTAATCAGCCACCCAGATCATGAAGCTTCAGCTTTATCTCAGACCTTGTAGCTTTTACCTTATGAATTCAATGTGTTTAAATATAACTTAAGCTCTGCTTAGCCACTTAAAAATATGGAAGGAAGTTATAATAAGTTTTCATAAGCTTTTCTGATAATACTAACATCTACGTCAGTTTTGGGTTTCATTCTATATTGATTCATTTTTTTCCTTCTAATGTGCTGTATTTCCCTGCCTTTTTGTATATCTGGAAATGTTTGGTTGGATATGAGCCACTTTGAATTTTACCTTGTTGGCTGCTAGATATTCTTTTATTTCTGTAAATATTATTGATATTTTTATAGTATGTACTTCAGTTCCTAGAAAACAATTTGATCGTTTCATGTCTTAAGATTTAGATGTTATGGAAGCTTTTAAGATGTTAGTATCAGAGAAGTGTTCAGTTTAGGCTGAATTATTCCCTACCCGTGAGACAACACCTATCTCTTTATTCTACCCACTGCCCCAGGAATCATGGGGATTCTTGGTGGGAACAGGGATTACTGAATTATTTTTGCTTCACTGTAACCACTGGGCATTTCAAATCTTTTGGATTCAAATAACACACACTCTCACACATACTCACACACACACACACACACACACACACACACAGGGGCATGCACTGAGTGGCTCTCCAATAGGCATTCATAAATTTCAAGGAAGATTCTGCAGATCTCTGTGTGTTTATCGATCTGCAAAGCCCTCCTCCCCAGCTCTTTGTCTTAGAAAGACCACCTGCCTTGATCTACCCATGTGCTCAATCCATTGTTTTTCTCAGAGAGTTGGACTTTTAAAATAGCCTAGAAACTCTCTTCAGACAGCTGTAATTTGGGCTGACCACAGAGAACATAATCTCTATTTCCCTTTCTCCAATACCACTATTCATTTTGCCTATGTACGCTGTCTTCAGACTCTAACTTACTCTCTCTTCTCCACCTACAAATTTTCTGTGTGTTTCAGGTGAGACAGTAAATTTCAGTCTGTGTTACCCTGTCCTGACCAAAAGCAACAGCTTCTGTTCTACATGTTTAAAAATCAAAAAAACTCCTATGCGGTGATATCATCAGCTCTGTTGTACAATTGAGAAAATCTAAAAAGCAGAGGCCAAGGTTTGTGTCTTCACAGTCAGAAAGCTTGAGAGTAAGAGAGCAAAGACTGAAAAATTAGTTCATGGACTGCCAGATTCTGTGTACTTTCTTCCTAGGAAGAGACTATTAAAGTGGGTTTGACAGAACAGTGACTGTGATGTCTGCTCCCTGTGACAATGCAACAGCACAATCGTTCTCTACCCGAACACCTTACACTTTAGGATTCGACTCAGATGGCACTGCCCCTGGCCAGGTTGAAAGAGCCTCTCTGCTCACATAGCACTTTGAAAAGTACTCTAACATTTTTGCTATCATGGCTGTCTTTACCTTTAGCGTGTAACTTAATTTAGGGTATGGACTGCATATATTTTTGTATTTTATCTTCCTGTCCTTGGCACGCAGCACAATGCCTGGCACATGGCTGATGAAGTCCGTGCATGTAGCACGGACCTAACTGCCTGAGGCTTTCTTAAAGCAAATCTGTCTTAATAACGACCTGCAGGATGCACTGCAGAATAAATCTACAAGTTAAATGACTATGTGTATCCCAAATCTAAAGAGTATTCTGTTTAATTGTGTTATTTCTCTAACTTTCCCATTAGTTGAAATAATTAAGAAGTGTAAGTAAAACAGATTAGATTCTCAAGTCGAAGGGAGTAGGTTTTCAGGAAGGCTGTCTTTGAAGACATGGAAGGCACGCTAAGCTACAATGGATCATTTAGGTCTGTGTTATTGCAAACAAACACAACCTCACATGGAGAAACTCATGTCAAGATCTGTTGGGAATCCTCAGAGACACACACCTTTGGGAACTCAGCGGGACAGCAGTAAGTGCTCCCCAGGTTTGATTGTTTTCCTCTCCCACTACACACGAACTAGTCTTTCTCGGATGACTTGCCTTCCTGAAGTTCCTCTTGTTTAAAAAGAAGATAAGAAAAATATCACCATATGGGCCTGTGGTGAGGGTTAAATGAGGTTCAAGTGAAAAAAGACCACTGACAGGACAGGGCAGACCCATATTCCCCAACCAGAGTAAACGTTTCTGATAAGCAGCTGTCCAATGAAGAACAGTTAGATAAAGCAGCTGTCCGATGAAGACCAGCAACAGTGCGGTGAGTTACAGGACACACTCTCACTAATAACATTCAGATGGACATAATACATAGCAGAAGTGTTGGGACATCAGGCTCGTAATTCTCTTTACTCTATTTCTTATCTACCAGCGAGTGATCATAGAAAAGGACATCTGCATTGGAATTTGTCAGAAAGACAAATAGCCTTGATCATGTAAAGTCTTTGGGTTTGGAGGATTATGTTAGTTTCAGTTACTCTCCACTGATTAAGAAAGACAATATTCTAGTGTAGAATATAGCATATGGTTCAATGTATGATAGGTATAATTATTAGCTCAAAGACATAATAACTGACTTTTAATTCAAGCTCTGATTGTATAAGGGCATATGTCTTTACACAAGATAATTTATTGTTATGTACATGCCCTGAAAGTGTTGGATTAAAAGATCCCTAACATTGTTTTTAAGATTATCTGCTCATCACTGTATGACATACGAATTGCTCCAAAGCAAGTTCACATGCTGCAGATCGTGACCTAGCTCCCTCTGCCTGGTATGGACACATGAAAATAAGCATATATTATGGATATTTTATATGATCAAAATGATCTATTTGCAATAGTTCATATTGTGAATGATGAGAGAGCAATTGCTGGGTGATGCTCTCTGCCTGATTGTGTTGATCATGAGCCACAAACTACTCACAGAAGTTTATCCACAATGTAGCAGTGCTCCAAAATGGGACTAGAGAAGTGAGTTTTTGGGACTCAAGCCCACCTATTTTAGGCCAAGGCCCAAGACCATTAGTTTAGTAAGAGAGTGGTGCACAGGTCTAATCAATCATGAGGTTGAAGCTGGTTATCAAAGCAAATGATCATATACATTGGTTATAAAGACTGAAATATGATCAAAATTCCATAACATCTGTGATTTGTTGAGAACTGAATTGGTCATGATGGGCGAAGAGAAAGGAGTTAACATTTAAAACTCCCAAAGTGCAAAAGTTCTTGAAGACGGCTAGATTCACAATCTCGCCAAAAAGTCAGTGCATAGAGTGTTACAGAGATGAAGATCAAGACAACATTGTTATAAACTGAGTTGACCACAGGATCAGGGCACTCCAATGGCAGGAGTTTGAAGAACAAATCAGTGCAGCGATCTGCTATTAAGGAAGGTGAAATTGTGACCAAAAGATCAATACATGGCAAAACACAAGTTGGAGTGTAGTAGAAAATTGTCCTTTACATTTCTAAAAAAGGAAAGGGCTTTCAAAAGAGAAAGACTTTTAAAACTGAAGTAGGGAGACTGGAAATGGACTGCATCACAGCCTTGTGGCCTATTAGTCTGCAGGGGAAGCAGAGGCTGGAAGGGGGATGTGCACAGACACCGGGTTAAGCCTCTGTGTCCGCAAAGAGACTGGGATTTTCTGCAAAATACATGATGTGCAAAACACAGGTTCTTGCAAAACACAGGTTCTTTATCATCCTCATTTTCTTTATTACAAGGCCACTTCCCTAGGTCTCAGTTTCCCCACTATTTTGATAAAATGAAAAGTTTAGACTTGCAAAATAGCAGGGTTTTTTTTTTTTTTTTAGTGTTTTCAATTCCTTAATTCTCAAATATAGACTTTTGTCCTGAGTGTACTGGGGTGATATATGGCAGACTGTCCAAGTGACAGTTGAACTCACATGAACCAGATATTCTAGGTGGCACTTGAGCAGGAGAAAGGGCACAAATAATGTACTTAGAGATGATAGGGCTGGAAAATGATGCAATCTGCCTTGTCAATAATCCATCAATAAAAAGACACAGTGGATTATAAATGCATAAGCAGTTTTTTGGTCTAATTAAATACAAATAGTCTACTGCCCCAAGAACTTCTTGTTCACATAATCCAATCATTTTATGATTTTCATTACTTGTGACTGTATCGCTCAATAACTTTCCTTGTTGTGATGAATTTTTAGGAACAGGAGCCTTCACTAAAGCCATCTTATATTAAATCTTGGATGACAAGGAGAAAGAATCTCTCAAGGTTCCTGTATACGGCTTAGAAGTCGAGGTGCAAGGCAAAAAGTAATTTGTGAGGGTGAAAAATCATCAGAATTGAAACCTAGAAAGTAATGTAACATCAAAACAGATCCTGGCTAAGTGTCAAGCAAATCATTAAATATTTTTGAGCATTGACCCAAGCTCAAGTAGGTATATAGCCTGCTCAAAGGTTTGAATTTCATTGTAAAATTAATTGTTATATAAATCATTTAATCAAGGAGAATTCATACTTTGGAACAAAATATTACAGATAAACAGTAGGACAGTTCTATAATTATGTTATTACTGGCTTAGAATAAATCATAGATATATTTTTATTTGAAATTAATGAGATTTTCTTATTAGTAAATGAACTAAGATAAGACGGAGGTAAAAAGTAATGTTAAATGATATAGACTTAATATGCTAATATTGAGGAAATGCTCAAATATATGTATTCAAATGAAAGCACTAAATTGCAAAAGTATTTGAACCATGTTTTCTTATTTCTAAGTGTGTGTGGTTGGGTAGGAATTTTATAACAACTAAAATTTTAATTTTCCAATTCTTTCTGTCATAACTTACCTGTTAAGAATAATCACTCACAATCTCCCAGGTAAAGTACTCTCAGGGCTCATGATATTTTGGATTTTTCTTATTCTCAAATAAATGATCTCATTCTTAAAAAAATCAAAATGTAAACCAAGCATCATTTCCAACTCAAGATTGAAATATGTAATTCTTTTTTTTCTTCAGAAACAGGGTTTGAACGCAAGACTTTTGCACTGAGCTATAACCCCAGCTCCCATTTTTTATTTGAAACAGGGTCTCCCTAATTTGTTAAATCACCCAGGTTGGACTAAACTTGTGATTCTCCTGTCTCATTCTCTCTGAGTGTTGGCAATATGCAATTCTAACAAGAATTCTACGTGTGTAATTGTCCACAAAACCCCATCACTTCACTACATACATTCTAGAGGCTCTCTGTACATTTTTACAGGTTTACTATGGGGAAGGAATAACTGAAGGAATGGAAAATTTCCTCTTGAACTGTCGACTTAGTAAACCAGCTTCAAGATCTTTGCAGTTGGGAGTTTAAAGGATGACTTTCCCTCTGGCAAAAGCCCACAGCTGAGTGTTCACTAGCACTCTGATATCTGCGTTTCTCTCTCACTGGTGGTGTTTGCTTTCTTCCTCTGTCAGTGACCCCTTTCAAGGTCAACTTTCCCTTGCTCTCATGCCTTTTCCTTTCTAGGTAGCTATATTTTGATAGGGCCTGGGAGTATTCTGTCCAACTGCATCTATATTCTCTAACCACTCTGATTTTGGTCTCTCTAATGGCATGGCTCTGGGCCTCTGGAAATAAGTCTTCTTTTTTAGCACAGTGGAAAAATTATATAACAAGATTCCAACGCTGAGGATCTCTTCCAGTTCTATCATTAATCCCAAGGGCAATCAGTGGTTATCTTACCATCCCAGTTTCTCTAGGGAAGAGTTATACCCAGCCTACAATGTCACAAAACTGCAGAAAAGCATACGACAAGCTCTGTCAGGAATCATGAATAAGTCTGAAGTCTTTAGCTCTAAGGTTATTAGATGGAGCCATTCCAAAGTCTTTTATTTTTTTTTATTTTTTTTTTAAAGAGAAGAAAAAACAAAACAAATCAAAAGAAGAACAAATTTTCAAAACAACATAATAGGAGGGTAACAATGGTTAATACATTACGTATTACTATCTTTAAGTTAGTTATTCAGGACACCAGACATTAGCATTCAATTGTCCAAACATTATTGGCACAAACCTTACTCTTCAATGAACTAAGTAAAAATGGTAGTGTATCTATCTTAACCATCTTATATATATATATATACAATTTTTTTTCCCTTTCCCTTCTTTCTTTTCCCTATTCCAGTCTCTCTTTCCTTTTGACCAGTTTCTTTTTGATTCACAATATCTATTGTACATTTTGGATCTTATTTACTCTTTCAGTTTCTCATACTAGAGAGATAATACGATGCTTACACATGTGCTTCTGGTTTATTTCACTTATGAGTATTTTCTCGAGTTGTATCCATTTACCTATAAAAGTCTCCAGTTTATCCTTCTTTATGGCTGAATAGTACTCCATTGTATAAAAATACCACATCTTTCTTATCCATTCCTCAGTTGATGGGCATTTGGGTTGTTTCCAAGATCTGGCTATTACAAATTGTGCTGCTATAAACATGGGTGCACATATATCGCTGTGGTACGGTGTTTTTAATTCTTCTGGGAAGATGCCCAGAAGGGGAATAGCTGGGTCAAATGGGACCTCCAACCCTAGTTTTCTGAGGAATCTCCACACTGACTTCCACAGTGGCTGTACCAGTCGACACTCCCACCAACAGTGAAGAAGGGTTCCTTTTCCCCCACAGCCCCTCCAGCATTTGTTATTAGTTGATTTCTTAATAGTAGCCATTCTTTCTGGGGTGAGATGGTATCTCAGTGTTGTTTTAATTTGCATCTCTCGAATGACTAGTGATGTTGCACATTTTTTTGTATATTTGTTTGCCATTAGTATTTCTTCATCTGAGAAATGTGTATTCATCTCAGATGCCCATTTTTGGAGTGGGTCTTTAAATTTGGGAGGTCTGATTTTTTTGAGTTCTTTATATGTTCTCGATAGTAATCCTTTGTCTGAGGAACAGCTGGCAAACATTTTTTCCCACATTGTGGGTTGTCTCTTCACTCTGTTGGTGGTTTCTCTTGCTGTGCAAAAGCTTTTTAATAAGATGAGATCCCAGTTATTGATTCTTTGGGATAGTTCCCGTGCGGTTGAGTTTTTATTCATAAAGTCTTTGCCTACACCAATGTCTCCAAGAGTTTTACCTATCCTACCTTCCAGCAGATTTAATGTTTCTGTTTTAATATTTAGATCTCTGATCCATTTTGAATTTAGTTTAGTGCATGGTGAAAGATATGGGTTTAGTTTTAATCTTCGGCAACAAGAACATAGATTTCCCCAAGAAAGCTTTTCATAAGTCCCGTCCCCACTTTGAGTAGATATTATATGCTGCATCTGTTTGCTGTAGTAAGAGGTAAAGGTTTTTATCTATGACATTATTACTTGCAGATATTGCATACGGCTGGCTGTGAAATGTCACATCTATCTTTTTTGTGTGTGTGTGCATTGGCTCAGTTTCCACATGTGAAAATCTTGAAACTAACGTTAATGTTCACATAACATATTGATCAGTGTACAAGAGAGCTTGATTTAAGAGATGGACTAAAGGAAATAAGAAGAAATAATTAGTAGAAAGATGCATAATATAGTTCACCCCAGATACACACTACTACTTGTTCTATCCCATGAGAACAGATAGAATATAAATCATGTAAAAAGGTTTTTAAGGTATTCCTGTCTCCAGGTGTTCAACACTTTTTTCATGAGACTTAATTCAAGGGCATCAATTGGGTCTCCTAAGCAAAGACGTCTACACAAAAGGCAGAGGGCAAGAAGCAAGATGATGCAGCAGTAGCCTAAAAAAGGAGCTGGAGCTTGCACTTTCCATGAGGTTGGGCAGTATCACACTGCACTTCCTGTGAAAAGAGACCACTGAGATAAAAGTCTCAAATGGAACATGTGAACTGCATGATACACTGTTGAAGTTTCCGTTCAATGTCCTATTACTTATGTGTATTTCTACTTCAATTGAGATGGATACCCAAAATATTATTAAAATGGCTGTATATTGGTTAATTGAACTCTGAAAATGAGAGGCAGACATGCTTCTTTATTTTTCTCTTTTAAAACTTAAACTTAGAATTACAATAATATTTTAAGCTACAGAATTTATTGATGCCTCCAAGATACTTCTCCAGAAACCCATTTCCCTTCCAATTTATTCAAACTGCCTCATTTTAAAATGTGGGTAATTATCACTCATATGTTTTTTTGTTTTGTTTTGTTTTGTTTTGTGGGTACTGGGGGTCGAACTCAGGACCTCGTGTGCCAGCAGGCGCCCGTGCCACTGAGCAATATCACCGGCCCTTTTTTCATATGTGGGTACCGGGAGTCAAACTCAGGACCTTGTGCCTGCCAGGCAGGCACTTATGTCGCTGAGCTATCTCACCGGCTCCACTCATATGTATTTATAAAAATATTTTGCTATATTTCTATTTCTAAACAATATCTCATTTAGAATGCTTTAAAATCTTAAATAAATGGTATTTTCTATCACCAATTCTTATCTTTATTCCACTGGAATTAATGTATTTGTGTTAGTCAGCTTTTAATCACTGTAGCAAAATACCTGAGATAAATAAAAAGGAAAAGTTTCTCTTGGCTCATGGTTTCAGAGGGTTTAGTCCATGATGCTATAGCTCCATTATTTGGAGGCAGAACATCATGGTGGATGTTTGTGATAGAGGAAAGCTGTTCCTTTCATGGGCAGTAGCAACCAAAAGTCAGGAGAAATTGGCAGAGACAAGATAAACCTTCCCAGGTTATGGCCAAACTCCTCTACCTAGGCTCTACCTCCTAATAACCTGTTCCACTATGAACTCATCTGTGGATAAATCCACTGATAAGGTGAGAGCTTTCTTGATGCAATCAACTTCCAAAAGATCCACCTGTGAATATACGAGTTTTGGGGGGACATTTGAAAGGGAATTATAATGATGTATTTAGCCTATGAATGTTGAGACCCAACAATTTTCTATTTAATTAGTGATAATTATTTTATAAATTTCCATGTTTAAAACATGTACTGTATATTCATTCTTTTCTGAATGAACACTTACATTTTGTCAGGCTTCTCTGTGTTCCTCAAGCTGCAACAACATTCTTTGCATGTGTCCCTGGGCATACGAAATTCATATTACTCCCTTCAGCTAAAACCTCTCTATTGTTCTTATGTAAAGAAGAACTGGTTGGTGCAAAGAGATGTATATATTCAATTTCACTTCATATTGTGGAATTTCTTTACAAAGTGGCTGTATAAACTTGTATTACCATAATAATGCTTGTTGTCTTACCTTGTCGCAGCTGGTGGTATTAGACTTTTAAAATCTTTTCAGTAAAAGTGAATATGGAAAGCCATCTTACTATTTTATTAGGTTTACTAATACTTATTACTACTGAGGTTGAGCATATTTTCAAATACTTATTGATTATTGTGGCTTACCTCTTTCTGAGTTCCTTGTCAAAAATTCTTGCCAATTTTAAAAAATTATTTGTTTTTGCTGTTTTTATGAATTCTTTGTATATTTCACATAGTGACACTCCAAAAATAATGTGCATTGCAAATTTCCTTTCAGGCTGTGGCTTGTCATTTAATTTTTCTTTATAGTGACTTGTATTGAAGTTTTAAGTTTTAATGGAATAAAACTTGTAAGTATATTTTTTGTGATTTGTAGAAATATGTTCCTATATTTGGTGATAAAGCTTTGCCTCCATATTTTCTTCAAAAAATTCTAGAGTATCGTTTTCTTTATTTAAGCTTTTCTGTTTATTTGGAATTACAGTGTGTGTGTGTGTGTGTGTTGTGTGTCATATCTTCATAGCTCATGCACAGGGTGGAGATGCAGAGGATCATTTGGTGTGAAAAATGTTTTTGTCTATGTGGATTGCTTATCACTATGTCAAAATTTATTGAGTTATTTTTTCCCTGTCAAGGAGTACCATATTTTCATACCTGAGGATTATGCTTAAAAGTTCTTTTTCTAGTTTGGTCTACACTATAATGTTATAAATCTATATCAGTTATACAACATGGTATTCAAATTGGGATAGATTTATAGATATAGATTTATAATAATTCCTATAGTCTGGGAGGGCATTTCAAATTTTTTATATTCATTTTAGTTATTTTTAGATTCAGTTTTTCCCATGAATTATAACATTAACTTGCAGACTTTCTAAATAAAATACTCTCAGATTCTCTTCAAAAATGCATGGAATTTGTGGAATAATTTGGTTAGAATGAATATTTTCATGCTATTAATGAGAAAACACATTTCACTGCATTATCTTTGTAAATAATATAATGTTATAGTTTTGTAATAACTGTATGCTCTCTTTTAAAACTAGTATACATAGTATTGGAAGGACAGATTGAAACTTTATGAATCTATAATGTAAAGTCAATTAGTTGACTACTATTCAACGAAAAGCTACGGAGGAGGGAAGATCCTTTCCTCGCTGAGAAAATGAGGAGCTTATGGTCCCATGCAGCCTCAGGCACCATGCAATTGTCCATGACCCGAGCCAATGTGGTTGTGAGTTCTTGTAGCACTGACGTGTCACTATCAGCGTGAACTAAGTGCTCTTAAATGATGTCTCCTTCTCCCGTCAGAGTAAGGAACTGATAGCTTCCCCTATATTTGCAAATTTAGTGATATATACCCATGGAATTCAGAATTGGGTACCTGTAAACTTACACCTTCCCTACCTATGTTATATACTTAACAAAAGTCAATTTAGTTTGTTGCAAAATATATTTATTCCACTTGTATGAGCTAAAACCACAGCATACTTTAATGACTTTGTAAACATAAGCTTTATGTTTTACAAATAATAAAAAAAGTAAAAGGAGGTATGGATGAGGCAGGAAAATGTTGAAGGATTGTTTCATACTTTTAAAACAGCAAATGTCTTATTTTGCTCACAGATCTGCCCTTTGTGCAGGACTTGACCGGGTAGCTTGCCTCTGATCTGTGCACCATTAGCTGAGACTTGGTGGAACGGTGGGTCCATCCTATGTGGCTCGTGCACATGGATGGCAAGTTGCTGAGAGTTTATCGGGCCCGTGGGCCTGCACTCTTCTCCACGTGGGCTTTGCTGTGGGCTGTATGGGCTTCTTTAAGTCACATTAGTTGCGTTTAGAGGGTCTCAATGACACAAGAATATTTTGCCTTCTTTGCTTCCTGTTAATGCTCTATTTCTTTAAACAAGAACAAAAGCAGGAATAAGAGAAGCTACGTAGTAGATTCATTTATGTAAAAAAGAAATCTGGAATCTCAATCAAGGGGTTTTGTTAAAGAAAAAGTGTTGATGACGTGATGAAAGCAAACACATTGATTACCATTTATATCATATTGATAACAGGAAATATTTAAGGGACTTACAGGGTTTACCTATGTAATTTTAACCACTGATCCCTCGAGTACTCCTGGTTTGTTTGTTTACTCAGGATACAGAACTGAAACCCACACTGTCAAATGATTTCTACAAAACTTTGGCTTCCCTTTGGCATGTTGTAAACACACTCAGTTGCTCTAAATTCCTATCCTTTTCCTTCCTAGTCTTGTATGAACTTTCTGCCTCCTCTCCACAAGCCAGAATTCATATCCTACTGTGCCAGTTACAGAGAGTTTTGAAGGAATTCGTTTAAAAGAAGAATCTCGTCTTCTTGCAGCCTAAATTGAAATTGGCATCACTTTTGAACCAGAAGTGGATAACGTGAGTTTCTGAGGAACTCCATCAGACAACCTTCCTGACGCTCTGCCTCTGGCCGGAACACTTTCATTTCTTCTCATCCAACACCTGTGGGCTAGAAAATTACTAAGAATATTACTGAAGTGTAAATAACTCTCTACAATTCTCTCCAAGTCACAAAAGTATATATTTACTTCATTCTTGTACAAGTGTCTAACTCTGTCCAAATTTGCTCTTCATATGTGAGATTGGTTACCTTGCATAGCTGATTCTTTTATTTTAAGAGATGCAAATAGCTTAACATTTGCCATGAGTTTTTTTAAGATGTATAAATATTAATTGCATTTTGGAATGTATTAATATCATTATTACTAGTCGTGTTTCTTGTTAGGATGGTTTAGAATATCACGAAAATGGATTAGATTTTACCAGTGCTGAACGAGAACCTCCCCAGAATAAGGTCAGTGTAAAAATGAATACAGGAATCACAGGCCAAGTTTGTCCTATCCATCTACCTACCTATGTATGTATGTATGTATGTATGTATCTATCTATCTATCCAATACCACCTTCTGTACCCTTTACAATGAAGAATCTAGCAAGCAAATTCTGAGCTAATATCAGGAATTTTGCTTGTTTATTTTTAATGCAATTTCCAGACTATTTTTAGAATTACTATACATTTACTCATATTTACTAAGGCAGAGGAATTGTTGCAATTTAAGTAATTATCATTGAAAATTTAATTAATAGTTCATATTTTTATCAGGAATATAAGAAAAATTGCATATAAAAAGCCTATGTAAGTCTTAAGTTTAAGATATTAGAGAAATGTGTACTTTGAAAAGAACTTATATCCAAGTTTAAGTTCTCTTCAATCAAATATATTAGAATTGAGCAAATACATGTTTATTCAAATATCAAAGGCTTTCGATTTCACTATAAACAAAATTGAAAGTAAATATTAACTTCGCAGAAAGAACTAATGGGTTATAAAATAAATCTAAAATTTTAGGTAACACTTGCTGTTATATTATATTATGACAATTTGCATTCACATTTCCCTGAAGTTTCCATTTTTGTCAGGAACACACCTTCCTCCAGCACTTTCCATGGCCAAGTAGCTCCTGCCATCATTCATTGTAAAGCATCAAATGAAATCTTTGAAGATGATATTTTTGGAAAAGCATACTACTCACTATACCTTTTTATTACAGTTTAACATTTATGTTTTATGCATTTAATATGATTAAATTGTGGGTATTATTTTACCTAAATTTTTCATTCACAGGAAATTTAGAGGCACCACAGTTGACAGTATACTATTTTATTCATTTTTATAGCATATATATATTTTCTTCAACTATACTTGAAAGTGTCAGAACCTAAGTGTAATTAAATATCTAATAGTCAAACATATTTTAAATTCTTTCCCCTTTAATTCCACAGATGGTAACTAATATACAGTTTGATATTTTTAGAAATACAAGTATAAAATATCAAATTTCCATATTTTTAATTTGGTTTATCATATACATTTGTATTTTTTCTAAAATATTATGTACTGCTAACTTTAACATAATTACTTTTATAGTATTTAAATTAATTCTCAACCTAGGTCCCTATTTATATATTTGTTAGCTTATGTTGTCAGAACAATTACAAAGATAGTGATTGAGAAAACATAGATTTAACTGTTTCACAAGTCTTAAGGCCTGTTGTTTGAAATCAAGCTGCAACAGGATTGGTTCCCTGTGGAGGCTCAGAAGGTGAAACCATCCCACAACTCTGAACTTCTGTTGGTTGTTAGCAATCCTCGTCACTGGTAGAGGTATTAGTTAAATTTCTGCCTCCATATGTACATTATGTCTGTCTCCATCTGTCTGTCACTTTTAAGGACACTTGCATAGGAGATAGGACCCATCCTAATTAAGTGTGATCTCATCTAGAGCCTTTCCTTGATTAATTCTAAGAATTTATATATAAGGTCCAGTTATGGTTTAGATCTAAAGTGACCCCAAAAGCCTCATGTTTTTGGTAGGTGACTAGATCATGGAGGGACTACAGCTGACTTGGTATTAAGAAGTGGGGTCTGGACTCTGTCTTGGTATTCATGGCTCTGTTCTACCAATCATTCTTTTTCTTGAAAGGTAAAAGTGCCAACCCATTCCTCACTTGTACAACTTTGGGGGCCCAACAGCTTTATTTTATTTTTCATTCTCACTGTCCCTTTCAGTCAGAAGAGGATGGTTAATTTGGGTGTGACCTGGAAAGTTACATCTCCTTTTCAGGCTACTCCCTTCACTGTCTGCTTCCTATCATCATGAGTTGAGTAGCTGTCCTCTGGCACATTGGAGCCAGCTGATTATAAACTGAAAATGTGATTCAAAATAAACCTCTCTTCCTTTAAATTGCAAGTGTTGAGTATTTTGTCTCAGTGTTGAGGAAAGCAACTAAGACAGGTTTCCCAGTAGACATGAACTGTGGAAAGAAGCTATTCAACCCATTACATTCAGCTTTCACCACCCTCCCAAGTTCATTTCTGTAACATAAGCAAAATATATCTAACCTATCCTTTCATCTCTCAAAAACTTAACTCTAAATACAAAGTTTAAAGTAAATGTATAGTCAACTGGAAAAATCTCAATTTGCATCATCTAAATCACATGTGAATAGGACTCAAAGGATGGCTCATCCCAAGTCAAAATTCCTCTTCATTTGTGGACTTAGGAAATTAGAAAAAAGTCTTTATTTTTAAAATATAATTGTGGGTCACCAGAAGACAGATAATTCCATTGCTATAGGTAGAAATCAGGAAAAATTAAGGGGTTACCATTTCCAAACAAATCTGAGATTTTACAGAGGAAATTTCATCAGGTTTCAGGGCCTGAGGATGATCGTAGCATTAAACTTTGTTCTCTGGGCTTAGACTATCAGAAATGCCTTCTTTGGACTCTGTCTCGGTATTCATGGCTCTGTTCTACCAATCATTCTTTTTCTTGAAGGGTAAAAGTGTCAATCCATTCCTCACTTGTACAGTTTTGGGGGTCCAACAGCTTTATTTTATTTTTCATTCTCACTATCCCTTTCAGTCCAAGTTGACATTATTTCTGATAGAATAATACTCTCAAAAATTTTGTGGATCTCATATGGATGTCAAAGGATTTGTATTACCAAGTGAGAGAGTTCTGTGCAGATCTTTTCTGAATAACACTAATGGTATTACTGGTTTCTACTAAGATGAAACCATTTCCATAACTAAATTTTGCAGAAAAATGTTGTCTGATCACACCCTTGGCCTTTCTACAGAGCATACAACCTTTAAAATCAGTATAGGCTGAGGATTTTCAAAATCACCTAATTCTGTTTCCTTTTTTTTATTTCTTAGCTACTTTCTTGTCACTGAGATACAATACTCAACACTCAAAAGTTAGAGAAGAAAAGGATTATTTTGGCTTACAATTTGTAGAGGTTTCAGTCCATAGCTGGCTGGTTCCAAGGCAGGGTGACATGGCAGGAAGGCATGGCAGAGGAGAAAAAGGAATGGGATCAAGGCAAGACCAAAGTCCATCAGGGCAAACATTAAATCCTATAGTTCCATGTCCAGCACCTCTAGCAATCTGGCAAGATGTGAACTCCGAAGGGCTTGAGTGACTCCACCCTTACAGTACTGCAGTTGGCTGTAACTCTCAGAGCCTCTTTCTTTTTTTATTTTTTATTTTTTGTGGGTACCGGGGGGTCGACCTCAGGACCTCGAGCGCCAGCAGGCGCCCGTGCCGCTGAGCGATATCACCGGCCCCTTTTCCGTATGTGGGTTTCGGGAGTCGAACTCGGGCCCTCGCGCTTGCCGGGCAGGCACTTAAGCTGCTGAGCCATCTCACCGGCCCAAGAGCCTCTTTCTTGGGCTGGCTTTGCTCACTCCTGCAGATTTCTTCAGGCTATCCACATTCCTGTCTTCTCCAACTTTCTGGGGTCTCCACTGCACTTTCAACTTCATACTTAGAGCTTCATGCATTACCCTCTTACACTGCCTGTTTTCCCAGGCTGTCTGAAATCTGGATGGGAGCCTTCTTGACCTCACAAGTCTTGAACTGCATGTACCTAAAACCAGTACCACGTGGATGACAACAAGTTCTTCTGCCAGTTTTTAGCAGTTGCCAGGATTCCTTTTCTCTTGACTGTAAGATACAAGTGCTTGGATGGCTGACTTCTATGAACCCAGTGCTGCGGAAGAAATTCCCTAGGCCCCTGCTGTCTGGAAATATGTTTCCCTGGGACACTTTTCTCAAAACAAAGTTTTTCATATTTGTAATTTTGAGGCTGAAAAGTCCCAAAAAGGACTCCTGCTAGTTCTTGTGATACCCTCAGGCCATCTTTTCTATTGCCCTAATTTTTTTTAATACTTATATTTCCCACAATCAAGTTCTCTTCTGCTCCATCTTTTAGGCTGCAACTTTACTGGAGCTTCCTTGCTGGCTAAACTCAAAACATTTAAAATCATTTTTCTGGGCCATTTGCTCTTGATTCTCAATGTAGAGCTAACTAAAAGCACCAACAATAACCATACCACTGTTTCAACATTAGACTGCCTTGAAATTTCTTCTGCAAGTTTATTTGCCTGCTGCCTTTAATCTCAGTGTCCTGCAAGGCATCTGCACATGAGCCAAATGCAGATAGATTTTCTGTCAAATCATAACACACGTGGTCTGGAGTCCAACAGCCAATACAGTCCTTTTCCCCAACTGAAACCTCTTGAGCCTGATCTTTTCTGGCTGCATCTACCAGCATTCTGGTCTTCTGAGCTCTGACCAGAATCTCCCATCAAGCTCAGCTCACAGCATTTTAGGGCTGCTTCTTTAGTCAGCATCTCCAAAACTTTCCAACCTCTGTTACAAGCCAGATTCAAAGGCTTCTGTAACATATGATCAGTTTCAAAGGCTTCTGAATCACAGGATCAGGTAGCATCACAGCAACAGCCTCACTCCCAGTACCAAAATCTGTATTAGTTACTAGTCAGAGTCTATATATAGATATAGATATAGATATAGATATAGATATAGATATAGAATATATAAAATTTACAAGGTAGGCTTACCATGGCTACTGGCAGAGTTGGGTGTGAGAAATGCAAGGAGGCCATCTGTGTGCTGGAGATCTGAACAATCCAGTCAAATGTGGAACACCTGGAGCTCACGTCAGAACCCCATGGTTGTCTGCATCAGGAAGCCAAAGGGGGCTACATTGGAAGACTAAAGAATCTGAGCTGGAAGATTGAGGAATCTGCTCTGGAAGCCTGGAGACGAGCATCCAAAGGCAATGGGGAAGACTGGACCTCCTCCCGAGAAACAGAAGGGAGATTTACCTTTTTCCCTTTATATTCCATCCAGGATATATAATTAATTATTTGTTGGTGCCACCCACACCCAGGGTGGGTCTTCTCTTTTCAGTAAATCTATCACGTATACCCAGAACTATACCAAACCAATCAGCCTGGTGCTTCAAGTTGACACCACATTTAATGATCACAGGCTGCTTCTTCAATTTATTTTTTCTTTTTCTTTTTAAAATAAGCAGCAGAGATAACTAAGACTGTGCCTGCATCACTGCTTGAAATCTTACTACTCAAATCCATCACTGACAATTTCTGTCTCCTGCCCAAAAGCAGAAGACATTTCACCCATGTTTCCTGCCACTTCATGATGAGGGTCATCTTTCTTCTCTCCAATTATGTTACTCATTTCATTCTGAGATCTCAGAAAAGCATTTTTAATGCTTGTATTTCTACCAACATTATATCCATAAATATTTTCTTTACCATGTTCTTCCCTTCTTTCTGTGATCTCCCCAGAAACTTCAGTAAGGTTCATTTTTCTACCAACAGTCTCATTAAGGAAATCTAGTTTTTTTTTGTTTTTTGTTTTTTTTTTTAATCATGATTCTAAACATTCTTCAAGCCTCTGCCTAATACCCAATTCCAAAGAAATGTTCACAATTTTAGAATTTATTATAGAAACAGTCCACTTGCCAGTACCAAAATATTTATCAATATCATAGCGATGCCACAATAAATTACCATAAACTTAGTTTTAAATTTATTATTTCACAGTTCTGGAAACCAGAAATCCAAACTCAGTATTGGTTCCTTTGGAGACTGAGGGGACAAAGCATTCCCATTCTTGCCTCCAGCTCTGTGTGGATTGCCAGTCATCAGTGATACTTGGCTTACAGGCACAGTCCTGTGTTTTCTGCCTCCATTTCACATCGTTCTCTTTTGAGTCACCTTCTGCCCTCTTCTCTTTCTAATGAGGACACTTCTACAATTCAGCACCCATCCTAACCCAATATGGTCTCATCTTGGTCCTTACTTTGATGACATTGTCAGAGATCTGTTTTTCAGATAAAATCATATGCTGATGTTCTAGGTGGTCATGAATAGTTTTGGGGACCATGTCAAATCTCTTACACTTAAGTGTGTGAATAACTTTACATGTGTAAAATGAGTAGTTTTTATGATAGAGTGGTACAGTAAATTTTATTCTTTTTTTTTTTTTTTTAATGCAGGTACGGGGAGTTGAACTCAGGACCTTGTACTTGCCAGGCAGGCACTTATGCCACTGAGCTATATCACCAGCTCGTAAATTTTATTCTTAAAATAACAAATCTGCATTTAGTTTGAGTGATTTAATGCCTGAAAATTCAAGGCAAATTCAAAAAATTACTTTGAGTTTTGTTTAGAGTGTTCCTTATATATGGAAGTATTATCTAGTACAATGCACATATAAGAATGAAAAAACTTGAGGGTATCACTAGCAATGTTATGCTAATTAGACATAATGATAGTCTACGTAATTAAAATGTCATCATAAGTGAGCATTTTATATATATATATATATATATATATATATATATATATGTATTTTTTTTTGAGATAAATTCTCACTATGCACTAAGGCTGGCCTTAAACTCACTATGTAGCCCAGGATGGTCTCAAACTCACAGCAATCTTTCTGCCTCAGCCTCCCAAGTGCTGGGATCACAGGTGTGTGCCACCACGCCAGGCAGCATTTCATAATTTAATCAGCTTCCTAACAATCTGAAAGAAAAACTGAAGCTAAATAGCAAATATTAGCCAGTAAACACCTAAGAGTATTGAGAGGTTTTTTATAAATTAGCTAAAAATTCTAGGTCTGATGAAGTTTCTACAAGTCATTTACATGGGAAAAATGCATACTGTATCTGAAGATGTTGACCCTCATCTATAAGAGTCATTTTTTTCTAGAAGTTTTATGATATCTACATAATAAGACAAACATGTTAGTTCTATTAGGTCTTTTTTTATTTTTGACCATTTCTTTATTGAAAAATTGAGGATCAGCAATGAAAGACAGTACTAATAAATGCCCTAAAGGCACCTCTGCATTTGAAATGACCCTTTCTACACATGAGCCTATTCACTAGTAAGCTATAAAATAAATGCACTCATTTTTACATTAAAACATATGCTACGTACAAAAATATCAGAGGATATATCCAGCTATACAGTAGGAAGAAGAAGTTTAATTTCAGGTGAGATGAATGAGTGGTTGCCGTAGCAATGCACCAATGAGCATGGCGCTGTCAGGAAAGAAAACCTGAGTGGGGCAGCGCAGGCCCAGCGCAGGCCCAGCGCAGGGGTAATGGAGCCCAGAGGCCTTGTTAGACCCCGGCCAGGGACAGCCGCTGCCTGACTTCTGAACCCAGCTTTCTGCGCACACCTACTCAGTGCTTGCTGACCTTGCGAGCTGGGCCAAACTGTACCTTCCGTACTGAATTTTACCAGCATTTGTTAACAGTTTGTAAAATCATCCTCCCTGCCTCCTGAGACTACTCAGCCCCTTTCTTACACAGCGATTTGACCTCTACTGTACCAATCACAAGACCTGACTCTCCAGAGAAGTAATTCACAAACCTCCTTGCAGATCAAACTGTGAAAATAGCCACCGACGTATAAAACCTGGGAACATAGTTTCAGGCTTGTTTAGTGTCTCCCAAATTGCAATCCTAACAAGCCCTAAACAAATGATATATATTTTTTTCTTACTAGATTTTATCGCTATTGGCAGTATCCATTAGCTACAGATAGCTACTTAAATTTAAGTTAATTGAATTAAATAAACTCATAAAAGCAAGTCCTTTGTTATGGTGGCTACGTCTCAAAACTCTATAGCCACCTGGCTAGTAGTTTCCACTTGGACGGTGAAATATAGGATGTTTTCACTGGAGGTGAATGTGTATTGGACAGCACTGCTGTAGAGAGTTTAATATTCAATGGTGCTAAAATACATAGATACACGCATTTGCAAGCATCCATGAGTTCACATGCTTTACATGGTAATGCAGAGGTGCTACATGCCCAAGAATGAAATGTGGTCGTAATCAGTCCGCTCTGTTCTGCACCCTCTTACTCTTAGTTGCAACAGAACTGTGTTGCTGAACTGAAAACTTTACCTCATCAAGAATTCGGGAATAGCAAAGCAGCACCCTGACACTTTATTACAAAAAACAAGAACTATATTTCAGTTAAAGCAGTGTTCATAAGTTTGAGAAGGAGAGAGGCAGCTTATTCTATCATTGGAAATTCACACACAGATAAAGTGAAACACTCATCAGAGTAATGAATGGGATTTCTTGTTATTTTGCTGTCTATATCATTTTCAGCTTAGATTTCCCAAATGATTCCCAGATTTTCTGGAAAATGCAAAAGAGACAATTGTCCTGAACATTGTGTTTTTACTCAAGGAATATTAAAGATTCTCTCTCTCTCTCTTTCACACAAACACACACATGCAAGAAGAATTCCATTTTTCCTTCATTAATTTTAGAATGCAAGCAACTTTTACCACACATAGCCCCGAATTTATATCTGTTTATGTCAGGGTTAGCTCTCTGGTTAGGATTCAGTAGATGTTTTCTGATTTCAGAATCTGCAGTGTCAACAGTTCTCAATATATAAATAAAAATGCTTGGAAATAATTAAACATATGCAGATTATTGCTCCTGGGGAAGGTTAGAAATATGACAGTTTGGGATGTTACTTGCCTCACCCCTCCTCACCACTCATCCTTGGAAATACATCTATTTTCTCGTAACGCTCAGCTGCACCACCCTGGTTCTCCCGATGTTCATCTTTTTATCTGATCCACCTGTGCATGACCTGCCCCCTACACTGTGATCCAGAAGACAAAGCTTTTAGATGATTCGTGCTCCTTACAGTATTTACCTCTTTTATTTGATCATTTTAAACGTTAGAGTTTTTCCTTCATCTCTTTTGGTTGGTGTGACTGTTGTGTAAACAGATGAGATATAATGATCATCCCTTTGACTGCTTGATGACTTTCCCAAGGCTATTATTAGTCGGGTTCTGAAGATTGGAATACGTCTTCTCACCCTTATTTCCTGTATACTTCTACTTAATGGAAACATTATATGACTCATAGGAATAAAAATACTCCAATGGTCACAATGAGAAAACTTTGCTAAAATGACTCATTTCTTTGTCTGGAGACTCCTGTTCATGTGCTGTCCGCACACAGATCCCAAACTCTCCCAACCGGGTTCACCGGCCCCAAATGTCCTCCCAACTTCAGTGCAGGGTTATCAGATCATAAAAAAAAGCAACCCCTCCGTCCACACTACTCACCATAAGAATCCCCTGAGTAGGTTTAGAGGAATTTTGTACCCACATTACCTGAGATAGGGGGGATCAAAAAACATGAGCAGATTTATAGGTCCATCAAAGCAAGGCTTTATTTTCAGAGGGGCTGCAGCAGCGCAGTGAAGAGCTCGGGTACAGCAGAGGGACCGGAATGGCTCTTGCCTCGCCCAGGAAGTGTGGGGAAAGGTTTTACACAGCAGCAGCAGCACTGTGATTGGCGCAAGTGTAGGCCTGGGATTGGTTTAAGCAGGTGAGGTATCGGGGACAGCCCAGCTGTCCAGTTGCCAAGCCATCTGTTTGAGTGACAGCTGTGGTGTCTCCGCAAGAAATGGTGGGGCCAAAGCCAGGGAAACGTCTGCAGGGGTGGCTGTATTCACAACTCACCAGGATGTGTGGAGGTGGGGATTTTAACAGTGGGTCCAGATCTGTCCCTGCTCAATCTCAGCCACCACCTTAGGGTGCCCCTCCTCCCCTCCTCCTCAAAGAGGCGGCTCCGCATCTGGAGCAGGGGCGGGGGGATGACAGAGGACCCTGCAGCTCACTGTCAAGCTGCACCTCTTTGTGGGCTCCCTGGAGGGACGTGGCCCCCCGCATAGGTGATTCTCCTCCGTCGCGGTCCCCGTCCCCCTTGTGAACGTAGCTACTCATTGTTCTCAGCAAATATGACTTCTTACTGTGTAACAAAGACTGCTGAAAAGCGAGGAGCTTTTATCGTCATCATTAAATGACAGTAAATTAAAGTGAAATGTGTTATTTCTCACATGTTAAAAGTAAGAAAACTGAAAAACTCACAAAAATTTTATAAGAAGATCAGCCAGGAGTGGTGGCACATGCCTAATAATCCCAGCACTCCAGGAGGCTGGAGCAGATGGATTTCAAATTTTAGTCCCAGTTGGGCAATATAGCAACTCAGTGAGTCCCTGACTCAAAATAAAAAAGTTTAAAGTGCTGGGGATCTAGCTTCATGTGAAGACTATAACTTCAGCCCCCAGTTCTGAAGAAATAAAACAAAAAAGAAATAAAACTGCAGCTCAGAGATGTTAAGAAACTTGTCCAAAATCTTTCATTTAACAATTTTTATATCTAAGATTCAAATTAATAGCCATGTGACATCAAAGCATGTATGTTCAAGAACTACCTGACAATGATATGCAAATAAGGCATCAATCCATATCTGTCTTGCTATAAAAGAAAAGCTGAGACTTTCAGAAATGCAAAATCACTATGTTTGGCAGATCTTCATAAAAATTGCCAAGTATTCTCGGTGTCTTCCCAGAAGAATTAAAAACATCATACTATGACAATATATGTGTACCTGTGTTTATAGCAGCACAATTTGTAATAGCTAAATCTTGGAAACAACTGAGGAATGGATAAAAAAGATTTTTTTTATAATGGAGTATTACTTGGCCATAAAGAAGAATAAACTGGAGACTTTTATAGGTAAAGGGTTGCAACTCAAGACTATACTCACATGTGAAATAAATGAGACCCATATGTGTAAACATCATATTGTCTCACTAGTATGAGAAACTGAATGAGTAAATAAGATCCAAAATGTACAGTAGATACTGTGAATTGGGAAGAAACTGTTCAAAGGAAAAGACAAACCATGATGGGAGAAAGGGGAAAGGTAGAAAGGGAAAAAGAAAAAAAATATGTAAATACAAGATAGTTAAAATAGTTATACAACTAGTTTCTCTTAGTTCATTGAAACGAAAGTTTTGTGCAAATATCGTTCAGGCACTATATCATGCCTATATCTTGTACTCTGAGTAACTATTACAAAGACAACAATACCTAATGTATTAATTATTGTAACTGTCCTACTAACCTGTTTTGAAATTCTGTTTCATTGCTATATTTATCTTTTTTCTCTTTAAAATAAAAAATATTACCAGATAGTCTATAGCCTTTTGCATTCATTACCTAACAAAACTAAAGGCATCAATATGCTTTAAATAAAGAGACCTGTCACTAATTCTCTTCTTTGATTGTATTTTTCCCAAGTGTCTATACTTTATTCAATTTTCGAAATAGTATGTCTATAGAAAGAAAAATCTTTGACATAAGATCCTGGTTCTTTTGACAGTTATATCACTCAGAGTAAATGAATTAATCACTAGGCACATTCATACTTTATTCTCTAGTAAGCACTCAGTATGAATTTGTAAGCAACCTAAGTTAGCACATATACTTAAAACCAAATCTAGTAGATTTAAGATTGCAATAAAATAGTAAGCTGATCATGAAGGCCAGTTGGCCAGACTTGCCTTATTTTACCTAGACCAGAGGATGTAAAACTTGTGGCCATGTTGATAATATGTGTTACATTATATTTGAATTTAATCATTTTATCTTTTAGTCTGCCAAAAATGCTTTTTTTATTTCTTCAGAGTAACTATTTTAAATTTTGCTAAATTTAATTTCATTTACTTTACCCATATATTAAAATTATACTTATGGCATATTACTAACATTTGAGAGTTTTGTTTCAGAAATTTACAAATGAATTGATCTTGGTTATGTTATTAGGGGTAGGGGGCTAGATTGAAACACAAATTCTCAAGTCACAAATCATTGTCAAGTCTCTTGTAAATGCCTTACTGATTTCAGTAAATTATTATAAAAATAGTTCATCTAAAAATAGAAATAAATGCTTTAGAAAATTTACTCAGCATCTGGAACTGTCACAGAAACGAAAAGAAAAATCTCTAATTTAATCATGATCTCCCTTTTTCTTTCACCCCAGTTTTTCATATTGTAGATTACATGGTGAAGGGAATAATTTTCTTCCACTTATCAATTTCTAAAAAAATTGTGTTACTTAAACTCAAGTAAAAGTTTATTCTTCTTTTGGCTTTTCTTGGAAAATTGAGCCTACATATGATGTAGGTTAGGTTAATAAGCAAACAATGAAACATTTATTAGATTCAATTTTTATTGTTTCAGGAAACTCTTATTCTCAATTTTTGGACAAAACTCCACAAATAAAGCCTTTCACTATTGATTTTGGTTTTCCAAAATATTATTTATTTCCTTTTATCTTTGCATGTTCTGGAATCTTCTCACACTTTGATTCTTCTTTCTCTGTGCCTCTTTTCTCCTTATCTGTCGGCTCTTTTTCCTGCTTTCTGATTTTGAGCGTGTTCCCCACGCAATGCGTTCCTGTGGTTTCTGTGCCAGTCTCCAACCTCACAACCCCTTGATACAGAATTCAAAAGCTGTTTAATCATTTTTTGTAGCTTCCAATACACCTATTTTGCTTCATTCAAATTGAACTACCCTTGGTCTTACTCTATGAGTTATACATCTATAATTTAGGAAAATCATTCTTGATTCAGGGCAAGTATTGGGCCTCTGTAGTAGCCAAAAAAGAGATGGGAAGACACATAATACCTTTAAATGAATTATTTCAGGAGGAAAGAGAAAATGGATGCACCTTGACACCACAAGGTCAAGTAAAATTAATCAGACACGTAGGTTTAAATTTAGCATGGTTTCTCTTATATGAGAAACCCAAAGTACAAATAAAGAGCAAAATAAAAGACATATAACAGGAAACAGGGAGATAGATGTTTTGCAAATGAGAAGGAAACCAAGAGATAGGGGAAGGAGATGAAGGGAACATAGAAAGAACTAAGATGTTTAGAAAGTTATGTACATTTACCTACTACACACAATGAATGAAATCATTATGGAGTACAAATAGGTACTAATAAAAATAAAAAGAATGTAGATTCTTGAACAAAAGATATCAAATATGTAATGATGATACCTTCTGTAAGTGAATCAAATATACGTGAAGAGGTAGGAAGGTAGATAGGCGTACTGTGTCTCAGGAGGAAAAATTCCGAAGTTCAACAAAAATCTAGATAAATTACTAGAATAATCTAAGGGAAAATAACAGAAAAGTAAACATCAGACCAGTGTTCGCAGAAAGTGTGAATATGCAACAGGTCTGGATTTTTGCTTTAAAAAAAATTAGCAGTAGCCCTTATTAAAATAAATGGAGATGATAACAGTATTCCAAGAAACTACAAATCTATCAACTGAAAGTGTCGATTGGAAAATAATGATCAAAGGTAGAATATATTCTGTTACAGAAGTTGTTAAATATGTTAATTAAAATACATAAACTGAGAGATGTTAGTAAATTAGAAACCTGTAGATATTGAAAACATAGGAAGAAAGATAAAGTAGGGAAAAGGAGACAAGGGAACTATAATTTATTTACATTGTTTCAGTCTTTGAAAAAATAAATTTTATATTTAAATCAAGACAAATGTGAGGACTTTCCTTGTCTATGCAGTGGCATCTGGACTCTCATCTTATATAGTGATTTTGCAATAAGAAAATGAAGAGAAAGTTAATCAGATTTTGCTTTGAAGCAGAGCAAGTTGTTTTCTAGGTAATGGCATATTAGGGGGGAACCCACGAAGGAATTTGGGAAAGAAGTGCAACACTCCCAAAATAAAAGACAAGAGGTAAAGATTGGAATTGGGTCCAAGGATTGAGCGGGGGTCGGGTATAACACGTGGATCTATTTTTGTCCAGCGTTTACTTGCAACAAATGAAAATACACCTGTCCTTGCAGATCCATAGCATCATACTTTCTCTAATTTGCGTTGGTTGAAGGGTGTTTTTGACTGAAGAGAGTAGCATCATCCCTTAGCTGGGCAGCCACTTCCGCTCTGGTGTAGGCCTACTGCCTGGATTCGTCTCCAGTCTTACTGCAGTCTGTGAGGGTGGAAGCTAACGAAAGAAGAGGAAGCAGTGTTGCCAAGAGCTGGTCAAAGTCTTCTTAAAAGTTCTGAGATGATTGGTAAATCATTTAGTTAGAAAATTGATTATGTAATAGCATACTTTATGCAAAAAAAAACCCATAATTAACACTGGATGATTCTATTTCAAAGTAATAAAACATGAAAATTTTAGGGAGTTTAAATAGGTCGTGGCTAGACTAAGCGAGGAAGACTCAATATTAAAAAGATCACTATTGCACCGAAATTATTTTGGGAAAACTATGGGATTTGAAAAACACACTTAAAAAGATTAACCAGCAAAGAAGAAAAATTTGGACATGTACATCCAAAAGTCCATTTGGAAAGCGTGCCACACTAGTCAGGATATTTCTGAAAATTAATAATTAGAGTGCTGCAGAACCAGTACTGAACTGAAAGAAAGACGCTACCCACCAAGGAGTAGTAAGGCAGTCCTTTATTACCCCGGTGGGCTGACAGGGGATCGCTCCCTGAAGCCTCAGCACCGAACTGCAGTCAGGCTAGGGTTTATATTGGGCATGCAAGCAGGAAGTACAGAAGCGGAGAGTTTAGTTCAAAAGCCTTAGTCATCACTTACTAAGCAGGTAACTCTTGGGACAGGTTAGCGGGAACAGGATTTGTTTACAGGCTTGGGAAGTACAGACAGTGCAGTTGGGCAAAGTCACCCTTATCTGGCTTTATAGTTTTATAGCCTTAGAATCATACAGAATGAGTATGTCTTGTAGCCTTGTTGTATCAGCCAGAATGAGCACATCTTGTGGTCTTGTTGCATGAGTCAGGCAGGGGGAGTTTAAAGTTTTAAATTTCCATTATAAGAGGAGAAATCAAATCAATTTTTCAGTTAGTAAAAAATGGTGGGTGTCAAACGGTATTCTCACAAAAATTAATTGAAGATGACTTTATGGTTTAAATTTTTCAGGAATCATGTAAATATTAAAATTAAAATGGAATTTTATATGAAAATTATTTAGAAAATTTATAATATTGACAACATAGGATACACAAAGGAAAGATATACATTTGATGATATGAAAATGCAAGATTTCTACATGAAAAGTCATACGAATGAAGCTGAAAAATGAGTTACAGATCAGCGGCTAGTTATTGTGCTCATGACAAGAATGTGCAAATTTATTTAAATACAATACAGTTAATTAGATTAATAAGTCAATAACTCATTAAAAGTGAATTCATTAAACATCACATAAATCTATGACTAGATACAAAACAAATGCCTAAATTGAACTTTAGAACCTTATGAAATAATTCAGTGAAAGATATAATTTTATTTACTAAATTAGTTAAAAATAATTAAAAACATCAAATTTTGATATGTTAAGAAATAAGTATTTTGTGAGGGCTTCAGAATACATTATTGCAATATATTTGGAGGATCATTTAGAAATTTAAATAAAATATTTACATGTAGGTAATATTTGATACTAAATGAGCCCTTCCAGAAAGTTGTAATTTGGGTATGGCAGCTCATGCCTATAATCCCAGCACTTGAGAGGCTGAGGCAGGAGGATTGTGGCAAGTTCGAGGACAAACTGGGCTACATAGAGAGTTCAAGCCCAGCCTGAGCTATATAGCAAGACCCTGTCTCAAAAAAAAGACAGACTTCCGAAACGTGTAGACTTTCCCCTACGCATAAAAACTACATGAAAGAATTTTCAAACAAATGTTTGTAAAAGCAAGAGTGAAATGATCTAATTGCCAGAAGTAGGGACTAGATAAGGGAAAGTAGAAGTTAATACACAGGATTATTTCACAGATATGTTTCTAGGAGGACTAAGGGGCTTGCATGTCATGATCTGGCAAAATAAATCAGTCCTTTGTTAGGAAAGAAAAGGTGTTCCTCTTGTGCGAAAGCTAGCCATACCCAGAGTGTGTGTGAGTCTGTGCGTGTGAAAGTACTTGAAGAACAATATTCAAAATTCTAGTAGCTGATACTGGAAGATCTTGAGAAATAGAGTAGAAGTAACACATTGTCCTACTTTCTTGTTTGTCTTCAACTTTTTAATGTATATGCATTATTTTTATTATTAAAATGTTTTAAAAATATGACTGCAAGGTGGACTCAATTTAGAGACAACAGTATCGAGGGAGAAAGCATGTCTGTGGACGTTTAAGGTATATAAACCTTGAGTAACATCCTACTTAGGACTTCGGCTGGCCTGGCTCTGTGACTGCTTGGATGGGGCTGGGATTCAGAGAAATGGAGCAAAAGAAATGATTTCAGAGGATGGACTTGGAAAGCAAGAAGCTAGAAGTGCCAAAGTCTGAGGAGGGAGTAGATGAGAAATAGTTTTGGAAAACAGAATTATTCAAATCTAGATATCATAAGAAAAGCTAAAAAAAATCTATTCATTGTTCATAATGGAGCAATCATAGTTCTAATTATAGGTATTAACTCAATTTAATCCTCATAACAATCTAATAAAAAGGTATTAAGTTCAGGATGTCTTTCTAAAATTCTTGCACACATAATTGTATGCACACACACTTATTTCATTTGTCACACTGCACACCATCAGAGAAATCTGGAACAGTGCCCTGGCCCTGGACGCCCATACATATATGTAAACTGTGTGCAGGAATGCAGTGAATAAGTAAACATCACTGAGTAAGATTAAGACTCTTAGCCTCCAGGTTATAATAATGCCCTGAAACTTTTTAATTGTTTTGGTGATGTGCACAGAAATGCATAAAACAAAATGATGAACAAAATTCAGAAAATGAGCTGGGACCTGTGACCAAAAGGATGTCACTGCTGACACAAAATGGGGGAAATTACCAATGGCAACCTGCACAATGAGACAGGAAGGGCTTGTGGCATGAACTTGAAGGACGTCCAAGTTGAAAGCAAAGGCAAGAAAAATAGAACCATAGTAAATATATACATTCCATCAGAGTTTGTTTTGCTATTCTGGTTTCCTGATTGGTAAACAAACTGTTGGTCACGTAGTATGGCGAAGTCACAACGAAGTATCAATATCACTGCTCTTCCAAAGACAATACCTTCTCCAACACACCTCACCACACACATAACATAGGGGAGAAGTGGACTTCAAACTCTCGAGTAAGTTGTTATCTTTGTCTCCAGTTATATTTGAGCAAGTAATCTAATTTTAAGATTTTCCCAAAATCTTCATGAGTATCTTAGCCCAAGGTACTTTATACTCCACTAGGTATTTGTGATAAAGGATTAGTGTCCATTATGAAATGTTTTATAGAAAAAAGTAGTATTTATAAAATAAAGTGATACTATCTCTTAAGGGCTCACAAAACTTACTTGAGAAACATCAGAGTTACTCCTCTTTTTTTAACTCCAGTACCATGGATTAAACACAGGGCCTTCACACTAAACCATATCCCCAGCTCCTTTGCAGCTTTTATTTTGAGACAGGAACTCACGGCCTACGCTGGGCTTGAACTCACAGCCCTCTTGCTTCAGCCTTCCCGAGTGCTGAGATTACCGGTCTGCTCCTACACATTCTACTCAGAGCTGCCTTCTTGAAAGAACTGAATGTAACCAGTGAACTAAGGCATGAAGAGAAAAGGGGAGGTGAAAAATTTTCCAGAAGATAAAATGGGATGAAGGACAACTTAGCATGAGGAAAAGCCTGGCCTGGTAGCCCAGAAGACAATGCTGTGTATGCATAGTTCCCAGAAAGGAGGTCCACAGATGATGGGCTGGGAAGACGCAGAGGGCCCAGGTCAGGAAAGCCCTCCTGAAGAGCTGTGATGGCCTCTCACCTGCGGTTAACAGTTCCATCCCCAACGCCTTTCCACCAAAGTGGGGCTGTAGCACAACCCAAAGGAGGACACTGTTGAGCGCGGTGAACCTCACAGGTGAGAGAGGGTCCTGATTCCGGACAAGGGAGGCATCACTGCTTTCAGCTGGGCCATGCAACATGGTTACAGGCGATCAAGAACTCAACTGGAATTGAGTGTGGAGAGAGAAATGACATCTTTTCAAGGTCCTCGAAACAGTATGAGGCGGTGCTACATCCCTGGCCTAAGGGATAAAGAAATCTCAATTTCAGTTCAGCGTTTCTCATCTTGAATTGTTGGGAGACTTTTTTTAACTTTAAAATTTTAGGGCTGGTGAGATGGCTCAGCGGCTTAAGCACCTGCCTTGCAAGCGCGAGGGCCCGAGTTCGACTCCCGGATCCCACATACGAAAAAGGGGCCGGTGATATCGCTCAGCGGCACGGGTGCCTGTTGGCACGTGAGGTCCTGAGGTCGACCCCCCCGTACCCACAAAAAAAAAAAAGTTTAAAATTTTAATTTTAAAGTCAAAGTGTTCTCTTTAGCAGAAGACATTGGGAAGATACCTCTCATTCTCCTTTCTGCTTGAAAAACCAAGAGAAAAATCTTTCTTGTTTTGTGTCTGAAGTTTTTTTTTTTTTTTTTCTTCCTTGCCTATAGGGGAAAAAAAAAAAAGGTGTGGTTTACTTATTCTATTGACATTTGAGTTTGCAAAGTAGAAAAATGAGTGCAGCACACACGATTAATATTAATAATGATAATATAAGCTCCTACAAAGGTTCCCCACTAATCTTGTATTATTCAGGCTCTGGCACATAATGAACATCTTGAATATTTAATAACTGAAAGAAAGAAGACTCAGTTGTGATCTTGAGCTGTCATATATATGCATGAAAAGCCCCTTATCCCATGACAGGGGAGAATAGACTGGATCTGTTGGTGGCAAAATACGACATTTTTATACCTTTAGTCAAATGTCACTACAGATTGCAAGTGACATGTTATAACAAAGAACAACTTCCTATAGAATATGAAAAATATAAATCCTTCCTTCTTTGCTAAGAATTCATATTGAAAGGTCATTGCCGTGCACACGAAATCCCACCGAAGCCACTTAATACACATTCTATTTCCATTCCAATACCATCAGGCAGTGGGAATGGGCCTGGGATAATTAAAAGCGGGTTGTGATTTGCATAGGCGGAAGCAAGAGGAGAGTAGGTAAGGGAGGCTCTGCTTGGGGGAAAATGGTTGATAGAGAAATAATAGGGAAATGATGGAATTAACATGTCTAGCCCTTCACACTGTGTAAGAAGAAAGGTTGTTTTCCTTTTTGTTCCTCTTCCCTTCTTTCTCACTGCCTCCCCTGACAGGCACAGGCATCTCCTTAGGGCAGAACCATGTTCCTCCAAAGCACACAAAGGCTTTATGAGATACAAAATTTTCTTAAGAAAATGAGTTTTTTCCAATTCAGTTCACCCTGGAAATGAAGTTAGTTTGGTGTATTATGTGAATTGTGGCATTTTCCTTCTATTCAGCATTTTGAATATAACAACAGAGAAAGAGAATAATTGGGGGATGGGAATAGAGCTCAAAGCAATTGATTTTTATTTAGAGAATGAAAAAGTTACCAGCAAAAGAAACCTTAGCATGCTTTTTTTATAGGATAAGCTGTTACAATTCATTTTTCCTCTTCATTTAAAAACTGTCACCTCTTCAGATCCGGTCTCATTTTTACATTTCCCTTTCTTTCACTTTGCTCTTCCTACCCTAAAAATAAATAAAGTGATTTTTGACATTTCTTCTCATTCTCATTAATGTTTCTATGCTTATATTTGGCCTAATAGCATTCACTAAAAGAAGAATAACCCCTGAAAACCAAAGTTAGAAATCCTCTAAAAATTTCTTGAAAGTTGAATTCTCCAAATTCGGCTCAGATGACGTAGCCGACGTTGAGAGAGAATTCTGTTTATCAGTGTTTTGAAGCAAACACTACCATCCTTGAAAGATGTGACATCTGCACACTGGCAGAGATCTTCCAAGTTAATCAGTCCGTTCTCCTGATATAAAGCAGGTATGAAACCAGGCTCAGAACAAGAGAGGAAAATTCAATTATAAATGTTTAAAATTTGTCAGGTATATAAAAAGTACACTTTCTTTCTACACTGATTTTTGGAAATGTAGCACAGCTTACTATGCCTAAGAGAATTTTCCATTGAACATGAGGTATGCCTTCCCAAAAAATGCTGAATGAAGCTATTGAAAGATTGCTTATATATTGTGTTGATACTGTGAAATCACAATTTACAAGTAAGGAAAACATTCTCAATATTAATAAGAATTGTTTCTAGGTGTCATGATATAAATTTTTATGCTTTCAGTTTTAAGTTATTGGCTATAATTTGTAAAATTTAAATCAGTGTATTTTGTCATAATAGGAAACAATATAAAAATGTACACTGTAAAACACATTTTAGGTCAAATTCCTTAGCATGTTATAACATTTCTTATGCATATATAAAGCCTTTACAGATGAAGTAAGTTGAAAAATTCCAGTGGCAAGTATTGGCTATGTGGTTGTTAAGGCTTATACCTGGAATGTCTTCCGAAAGGCTCACGTGTCCAGAGATGAGACCTTGAAAGGTGACTGGATCATGGAAGCGCTATTCTCATCAGTGGACCGATCCACAAAGGAGTTTAGAGCCAAATGTGCTGCTAGAAAGGGGGCGTGGTCGGAAGAGGGCGTGTCTCCCTCCCAAGCTCCTCCCTTCTCTCTCTGCTTCCTGGATGCCATGTGATGAGCAAATGTGCTCCACCCAGGACATGCCACCATGCTGCTTCTGCCTTTAAGCCAGGTCACCATGGACCAAAACCATGAACCAAAATGAGCTTCTCCACTGTTTGGGTGTGGCTGTCAGGTGTTTTGTCCCAGTGATGGGAAACTGACTAAGACAATGGTATATTGAACATTTATCCATCCATGAATGTATTCAGTAATACTTCTTAGCCCTGAGCTAAGTGTACATATATTTTGTCTTTCCAATCAGTATGTGTTATTATCTCATTTTACAAAAAATGGAAAAGTAGGTAGAGCTTGTGTTCTTTCTCAGGTTTGGCCACTCCATCTCCAGGAGAGATACCGGATTGCAATTTGTTGTGGAGGGTGCTGTGGTCCCCCATTTCCATGTCAGCATGACATAGAAAGGCTGATACTGCAGAAATCTCAGGGAAATGGACTTTAAATGTATTTTATAACATTGCATGGATGCTGAAGGACATAAGACAGGAAGTACAGAAATGAAATTCAGTCATAAATCCACCACACATCTTATGATCCAGGACACTACCAACACAATTTCAACTTGGTGCTCTTAACTCTGTGCCATTTCCCTGTTTCCATAGTGCTAACAGAAAGATTTGTATATTCTTTTTCTAAAAACATATATTAGCTGAAGAACATCTAGTTTTGTAGTTTTGTTAGTTTTTTTTTTTTTATGTGGGTACCGGGAGTCGACCTCAGGACCTCGCGCTTGCCAGCAAGTGCTTGTGCCGCTGAGCGATATCACCAGCCTGTTTTGTTAGTTTTATAATGATGAAATCCTTGATTTCTAAGATTCCTGTATGCTACATATAGTCCTATAACTATAGCTTCCTATTGCCCATAACTATTTACATTTATCTGTATATTCTTTTGAATAAATACACCACAATGGCCATTTATTGCTTTCAATATATTATTATACAAAGAGCACACACACTAAGACTGTTGTAGAATTCTTGCTTCTGTATCCATATATAAGATTTACTCTAACATGTATAATTAGGAGTGAAAATGTTACATAAACATATATGATGTCAATACATCCGTGCATATAATTCAGCGTTGCAAGACAATGGTAAGCATTTTCCAAAATGTTTGTACCAAATCAAACGAGCTACAGTGACTCAGATGAATTCATTTTTACACTCATTCTTTTCAATATTTTGTGCTACCAGACTTTATAATTATTAGAAATCTAAGACCATTGAATTAAATCTAATTATAATCTTGATTTCCACTTCTCTGATTATTAATCAAGATGAAAATGTTTTTATGTCTGTGGGCCATTTATATTTCCTCCCTTGAGAAATACCTATTTACACTTCATCTAGTTTTAATAGATTATTTTACATTTTTTTTATTTCTAAATTTTATTTACATTTAGAAACAAAAGTACTTTATTGGACATGTCTTATGCTAATTCAGGGATTGCAATTTTTATTCCCTTAACATTGCCTTTCTCTAATCAATATCCTAAATGTCAACCTTTCCACTTATGATCTGAGTTTCTATATCTTGTTTAAAATACATTTCTTTACTCCAGCAAAATGCTTCCCTCTATTAACTTTAAAAAGTGTTGAAATTGGTCTTTGAAAAGAAGACTTTAATCCATTGGAATTAATTTTGCATGTAGTGTAAGATTATTATCCAATTAACTTGATATGTGAGGAACTAGATATTTTATTGCAGGGCACTTCTCTCCCATACTGACCTACAGAGCCTTAATCATATTTGATGGTTTCATATAATTTGGGGGTCTCAGTCTTGTACCTCCTTGTGTTCTATTCATCAGTGTATCAATCTCTGTCTACAGCTATGTTTTAACTATGGGACACTGTATGTCTTAACACACACAGTGAGAGTTATCCCCTATTCTTGGATTTGACTCAATCACCCTATTTTTGTAATCTGTCATTGTACTCACGAAAGTAACACTTAACATATTGAATAAATGTGCAAATAGTTATGGATAAATTTGGGGAGAGTTGAAATACTATAGTGCATTGCTCTAGCTAAGAAAGTGGCAAAATTGTTTGCTTATTTAGAGATTCTTTAATGTTGTTAAATAAAGATATGATTATATCTATTTTTGGCACATATGTCTTTAAATTTATTTCTTGTTACTTTATAGCGGTGTGCCAAATTTAAACAATATCTTATAAATTATCTTTACCAAATACAGGTGAATAGAAATACAGATTGTTATTATGTTGATCTAAAATCACTTTGTTGATTTTTTAAATAATTTGTATGAAAATTATTTTACTTTTCATACAAAAATACATACCAACTACCAAAAGTAAAAGTTTTGAAATTTTGTGTAGAATTACATTTCATTTGCATTTATTTCATTTATTTTATTTTAGTTTGGATTATGTACAACTATATTTCAATTGTTTTCTGATTCCCTTTGAAATCCCCATTACTATGTGATGGGTGTGTTGCTTACTAATGTACTCAATTACAAAAAACCAATTTTTTTTGTTTTTTGTTTTTTTTTTAATGCAGGTACTGGGAGTCAAACTCAGAACCTCGTGCTTGCCAGGCAGGCGCTTATGCTGCTGAGCTATATCACCGGCCCCACAAACCAGTTTTTAATTAAAATTAATAATTCCAGTGTCTGAAAATTTGGGTGTTGACACACTTTCATGGTAGGATGTTTTGATTTCTTTTCTGTGTTTATTTGTGCTTAATGCTAATCTCTGAGTCTCCTAAGTGGCTAATTTTATTGGTGTGGACACCGTGGGACACTTGGAAATCGTTGTGTCGACATACTTGGAATCCCTGTGGCCTGTTCCACAGATGGCTCCATCCTGTCCCCAGGGCCAAGACTTCCTCACCACGTCACAATGCTGAAGTAGTTTTTGGCTGTGGAGTTTGCTTGCGTTTTGGATTTCATGTCAGTGCTCTTTGCTATAGCTTCAGGGTTACCTGGTTGTTGTGTTATGGGCTGTTTGGCAAAAGGCCACAGAGATACCTCATACACTTTAAAAAATATCTTTTCTAAAGATCTAGTTTCTTTGTTTTGTTTCTTGAATTTTTGCTCTTTTGTTTTCATTTTGTTTTAGTTGGGCACTTCCTCAGCTCCCTGGCCCAGAATCCTGTCAGAAATGAAGTCCATGGACTAAATATTTTAATTTTCCAACTGTATCATTTGGAATATGAATGAATATAAAAATGAGCAAAAACTGGGACTATGATCATGACTTAGTTTAAAACTCTGGGATCTTGAACATAAAACCGAACTATTGTTTTGTAGGTAAAAGACAAATGTCTACATAATGTTTCATACTTTATGAAAGAAATCCATACAGAGATGTATTGCTATGGCTTTGCTCTTTCATACGGATTTACCCCCACATAAATCCACAAATGCTCACAGACTCTAGCTTGGGTATTCTAAATGCACATACTCCCAGCTTTGAAGAATGTGAGTCATGTTGTAGGTTCATCTGTTTCACTGACTGAGACTCAAAATAGAAGAATTCTGAAGTCTCAGCATAGCAGCCCAAAGCAAGGATGCAAGTTCTACAACACAAGGCACCTGCTTTCTCCTCTTGTGTTAGCTCCTTATTCCTGTGGGGCTGCTGTTATCTACACGGTCTAAGTTAATTCCACAGTGTATCCCACATTCCTATCTGAGAAAGCAGGAATGAAAAAGGAAGGAGTCCTCTCTGCTACTAAAAAGAATAGAGGAAGCTACATATAAAATGCTTATTATCTCATTAGTGTTAAGCATTTACACCGGATTGAGACGAACCTGAAAAACTTGGTAGTTATCCCTGGCAGCTACACTTCTAGCTAACATTTGGGTTACCTAGTACTATTGAAGAGATGAGATTGAATATGGGAATTCAATAAGTTTTTTTTCTTTTTGTTGTTTATTGTTGAATTCTCTGTGAGATACAAAACACAGTATGCACAGAATGGTTGCATAGCCTCCATGGTTCCCAAATGGAGCAGCGTCCCAAAGCACAGAAGACACTAAGAGCCAGGAGGGCATGATGATATTCCTATAACATATGAGGCATAACGCTGAATGTCCCACATACTCTACAGAGTATTTCTTTCCAAAAATTATTCTTACGTCAATCATCTCTCAAAACAGAGAGTGAGACAAGGACTTGGTTCACAATAGTTCATTTGATAAACGATCATGTAAGCACTAAGAGAATGTGAGGGAATGAGGCAGGAAGAAGATGAGGCTGATAACTTGCCATGTTGGACAATTGTGGCATGATTCCATGGAGGACCCTCTGAGAAACTGTGCCACCTCAATTTGCCCAATAAAGGAGAAGGAAGGAAGGCAGTGAATATTCTCTATACTCACCATATATAGTAACTCCCATGTGTCATTGGTCAAAATTTTCCTTTGGGGTTTTAATTCTCCAACACTAGTGTACTTGTTGGTACATGAGGCAAACAGGTGGCCCTGCTTAAACCAAACCCACACCAAGATACTAAGGAAGCCACGGGGACTATGTATTGGTCAGCTTTTCCACTGCTGGGTCAAAATGTCTGACACCTAAAACTTAATGGAGGAGATGTCCATTTTGGTTTATGTTCTCAGAGGGTTCAGTCCATTGTTAGCAGGTCCCAAGGCAGAAACATCATGCCAGAAAGGCATGCCAGAGGGAAGGTACTGAGTTCATGGTGTCTGGGAAGCAGAGAGCAGGAGAAGAGCCAGAAAGGAGGGCACAGGGGCCAGACATTTTCCTCTTATAACCTACTTCATCCAGTTGGTCCCCAATGCCTAATAGTACATTCAACTATGAATTCATCAAGGTGATAACCCATTGGTGAGGTTAGTACCCTTGCAATCCAATCACCTCTCCAAGAATCTTTGAATCCAGTCAGGTTTACAATCAAGATAAACTGGCACACATGGGTACTGTAGTTCACCTGGAAGTAGGCCAAAGGTATTGACAATGACTGCTAGACCCCAATAAGGAAATATTATTTCATTTTCCAAATAACAATGTTGATGCTCAGAGATTTTGAACCTTGCCTAGGAAGAGGCACTGCTTGGCTTCTCATCTTGCCCATCTGACTCACAGCTGGTGCTGTAGACACATCTCTGTGAGGATGTAAATACTCTCTTATTGCAAGAACACTTATGTTTCCAGATTTTTGACATTTCAACATGAGCGTGTAGCATCTTTGCTTGTGAACTCTTACCTAATCCTCCAAGTGCCTCTTTCTATTGACCCAGCAATGCAAGCCTTTCTTGGGTCCGATTCCATCTCCCAAGCTGCTCAAACTCCATCTCACCCTCTTCCCAAGTGATGCTGCTGGCGATGGCTGTGATGAGACAATTATCTAAGTACGGTGTCGCTGGGCACATTGTCTGCACTTCTTATCTATCTATGTCTGCCACAGGAAGAGCCAGCTCCAAAGAGGAGCTGGAAAGTCAGTTTAACGCAGGACACTACATAGATTCTCTCCCACTGGATGGCTAACATTAGTAGAGGAAGAAAATTATCAAGTTGCCTCCACCTGGGGGAGCATTCTTCTTAAGAGATAAACAATGTGGTTGGAACTGTGGAGGTTTCATCAGAGTAAAGAATGTACACTGTGCACACATGTGTGTTGCTGCCTCCACTTGCAAACTAAATGAAATATGCAGGCATGCTAACACTCCTCTCTCTGTCTCTGTCTGTCTGTCTGTCTCTCCCCCCCTCCATTGGCAAAAAGAGATAACTTAGACAAGATGCTAGCACAAAATGGGATCAATTCTTGAATGCAAACCAGGAACTTCACCAAAATCTTTGCGTTTCTGGTGATACTGCTAGGAAGTTAGACAACAATATCTCTAAAATGATAACTTTTGCTCCCTTAAATAGAAAAGACACAATATGTTGAAAAGTTTCTTGGTGACTGATCTATATTGTTGTTCACATCGTGTCCTTTGGATCTATTTGTGTCTCCCATGACTCTCTCCAATGTGTCGGGCTCACATTCATACCACCATCACCTCCATCCCCTCTAGCTTCCGAACTCCAGCCCAGGACCAAGACAACAGGTGACTTTTCTGGTTGTCGCATCCTGGAGACGTGCCCAGTACTCATGCTTGCATTTTCATAGGCCCCTGTCTTTTCTGCAACTGTAGTTATCTCTAAAATTAAGTGTATAGTTATCTATGTAATGATTTGTTTGACCTTAGGCTCTCTCTATCTTGCCATCCATACCAAAACAAAATGTTTTCATTTTTCCATACATTATTTTAAACATTGAGTTTTTAAAATTGATCTTTATTCTAATCACAATATAAATATAATTCTATATCCTGTTTGATTTGCAATTGTATCATTTTAACTTGCATATTATTGCATTACATAGCTTTATAATCTCCTTGGGTGAGGGTACTACCATTATTGTATTACTATAATTATTCCTCTAAGGCTGCATATTTGAATTATTCCTGCCAGGGCTACTTTTTTCTTTGTTATTTATACTAATCTGCAATAATTAATATTTTACATGAATGAGTATGTTTTTCTTTTTCCATTTATTAGCCTTGGATAAAGTCCCAGAAGCAATGGTCAAAGTGTATATAGCTGCCTATTGCTCCAAAAATATATTCTTACATGTGCCTTAAAAATAATAAATTTAAATTTCTATTAGCTATATACCAATGGTGGCATGCGTGTTATTTGCTTTTCTTTAAAAAAAAAAAAGATGTTAATGTATGAGTTGTTTTTTTCTAAACTAAAATCTCAATATTCAGGTTTAATTACATTGTTGGCACTTTGTGATAAATAAGTGGGTTTTGGATTGCCGTTTGGGCACTTATCTCTAAAAGGTTCGCTATCGCTGCAATATAGAAAACCTATTCTCTCTTCCTATCTTCAAGATATGCAATACAATATTAACGCATTGACTAGGTACTTTCACTTCATTTTCTCTGTTTATATAAACTTGAAAGCATGAGTTTATTCATACATGGAGAGGAGTATGTGTTGACTCGTTTGCTAGCTCCTTGTTCTTACTGTGTTAGGATTCTCTAGTGGAACAGAATACATAGAAAGTATCTGTATAATTACATAAGGGGATGGATTAGGTAGGCTGATGAGGTCAAGGCAGAAGTATCAACAATGGCAGAATGAGAGGGATCAAAGGTGCAGCCAGTCCAGGGTAAAAGGCTGGGGAGTTCGTTATAGAGTCACTGGTCTAAATCTACAAGAGAAGGATGACCAAACAGGAGACCTAGGTCCAAAAGTCTCTTATTGGTGAGACAAAATACCTGATGGCCAAAATTAAGGAAGGAAAGGTTTACTTAGCTCACAGTTTGTGGAGGTTTCAGTCCATAATCAGCTGGCTCCAAGGCAGGGTGGCGTGGCACAGGGGCAACTGTTCATGGCGGGAAAGATATAAAAGCAACAAGAGCAAAAAGGGCAAGAAGGAAGAGCAAGCCTCTTTCCCTCCCTTATATTGTATGCAGGCTACCCACCCTAGGGCGGTTGCAGCACTCACACCTGTAATCCCAGCACTAGACAATGAACCAATCACAAACTGTAGATTCAGCTGCCTCTGAAAAGCCCATCCCCCATGACCCTGTGAGGCTTGGGGCACATCCAGACACAAACCATAACAGTGACAAGTGAACACTGAGGCGCTTCCAGAACAGCCACACTTCCTTCCTTTTTTCTTTTGTAATTCCATCCAGACTTCAATCCTATTGGTTCTTGAACCCCACATCCGAATGTGTCTTCCCCCTTGATTTGCTGGCCTCCATGTTGGTCACCCACAGACACACCCGACTGTGCTTCACTTACGCTCTATGTACCCTAAATCTGTTCAAGTCGACAGGTCACGATCAGTGGTCATGAGCACCAAACTTTTTCCCATATAAATTAAAGAAGGTCCAAAATAAGTTGTTAAATAACTAGCAAGTGTTGTTGCATAATATGAATTCACTCTATTTGCCCTTATAATTATATGTATTCTGTGTTTTCAAGATTTTGTTGTTTGCTTGCTTCTTAGTTTTATGTACAAAAACATTTTTGCACATAAAACTGCACTTACTGCCTTCACTTCTCACCTCTCTAACCAGAGTCCCACAAGCAAAATTACTAAGTCAAAGGCTACTTACATTTAAAATTTTCATAGATAGTGACAGATTCCCTTTCAAAAACACTACAGAAATCAAGCAAGACTGTATGAGATATGCATACAAAAGCAGTCAATTCTCGGGATCTGAGTCCAGAATAACTGGGTGCTAGTGACTTTGACTTTCTCTTCTTTACACTGCCTGCTCACAAACACTTCCAATTTTTCTATATGCATTTAAATTTTTCTCATAAATTTTAGGATCTAGTATTGTAGTTAGTGACTCATACACATGCCCTTTTATAGCATAGATTTCAAATAGTTTCTTCCAATTATGTTTATCTTTTTGGTTTGTATGATAGTTTTAAAACCATAAAGTAGTTTTTCAGTCTTTTTTATTTTATTTATTTATTTATTTATTTTTTTTTTTGTAGGTACGGGTGTCGAACTCAGGACCTCGTGTGCCAGCAGGCGCCCGTGCTGCTGAGCAATATCAACAGCCCTTTTTTCGTATGTGGGTACTGGGAGTCAAACTCAGGACTTTGCGCTTGCCAGGCAGGCACTTATGCTGCTGAGCTATCTCACCTGCCCAGTTTTATAGTCTTGTACAGACAAATTTTATTTTTCTACATATTCTTCATTTCTTGTATAAGATTCTTTCACTCTTATAATGTGTATGTTTTAAAATTTTGTTAGGAATTTTGAACATTTTTGATGTTAATATTTATTCAGATTTGACATTTATTTTTACAGATTCTGTGATGTAAGAATAAGTTTTTGATCCAAATGGATAACCAGAATTTCCACAATCATTTATCAACTGAATCATCAATTTCTCATTAAAATAAAATATTATTCTTTCCAGATACAACCTCCCTGCACTGCCCCAAATCTACCCTTTTCATCCTTCTCTTTCTGCTTTAGTATGATACCCTTTTTTCAAATTCATGGTGATTTTGTATATAGAAAACTGGGTATTAAGAAAAGTCTTCTTGAAATATTTTGCTATGCACAGAGAGCTATTTGTCCCATTGAGGTTTTTTTAATTCCAGTGCCAAAAGCAAAACTTACTATTTGCATTAAAATTATATATAAATTTGGGGATAACTATACTTAAATTCACTTCATGTGGACTTCATATTTTTCTAATAATTTAGCATGGTTTGTTCTTTATTCATATTGCACCATGTATTGTTATTACACAATCAGAAGATGACTATTAAGTTTATATTTTTAACTAATATCCAGCACATTTACCATTTTATTTTATCTCTATTTTATTAGAATTTCTAGGGTTTTATTAAGCATAATATCATATGATCAATTCATGGAAATAATTTATTTCATGACCTTTATTTTACTTTTAATAATTTTGGGGGGAATGGTGTATGGATTTAGCAAATATATTTTCTGGTAATTTTAAACATAATAATTTTTCTTTTTGATTAATTGTTGCTAGAAAAATTCGCTGACATATTAACCTCTAAAAACCCTTGTGCCCAGTGGCAGTTATATAAATAAAAATCCACTCAGCCTATGTCCAATATTTCTAAAAGTTATACATTAAACTAGTATAAAATAAATGTAAATAAAATGTATTCTCTCTCCTTACCTTGACTAATATATCTACATACTTACTTGGAAAGTCAGTTAATTAAAAAGGTAAAATTCTCTGCCTCAGAAATTCTTCCCCAGAAGCTGTTGGCCTGGGTAATGGACCGTGGACCACTCCATTGGAACAGTTGTGATTTCTGTTTGCTGGTCTCTTGATGGTAATCTTTTATAATTTTAACTGCTTCCTAGATTTTTGTTTTTTGTTTGTATAGAAGATCCCATAGTAAATATTAAGATAAATTATCACAGTTTTATAGCCTTTGCTTTTTTTCTTCCTCTCCATTCACCTTTCTTCCTCTTCTTTCATTGCTGTTGATCAGTTCCTTTTGAACAATACTGAGTAGAAGCCATGACAGTAGCGATTACAATCATGTTCTTAACGTCACAGGAAATTACTGGAAAATCTCAATGCTAAGTGTCACAGATTTGTGAGCAATACATTGATCAAGTTAAGAAGTCGTGTTATTTATTCATCATCTCCTATAATTTTTAATATGGGTTATTGTTTATCAAAATATTTCAATTATAAAGATGATGGTGAAGTCTTCCTCTTGAAATCCATTCATGTGGTATGTAATATTTTGATTTCTGACTTGGAACATCTCTCATTCTTAAAGTAATTCAGCCTATTCTTTTTATTTTATAATCACTCTTGGGTTGTTCCTCAAATTGTTCCAAGCCTATCACCTTTTGTATTTTTTTTTTTTTTTTTTTTTTTTTTCGTACCGGGAATTGAACTCAGGACCTCGTGCTTGCCAGGCAGGTGCTATGCCGCTGAGCTATATCCCTGGCACTTTTGCAGTTATTTTATTCTGCTTTTAAAAGGATTTTTATCATACTTTTCTTTTAACATTTTCAGTATTCATCGGTACATGTTTGCACTGTGGAATGTTTACAGTCCTTAAGGGGAATTAGTACATATGCATAATGCATTCTAATTCTTCTCCTTCATTCCCTTTTCCTTCCCACCTCTCCCCTTCCTGTCCCTTGATCTCCTTCCCATGTGAGCAAAGTCTCCTAACTTCCTATTATCTATCGTTTATTTTGCTCTGCATTTATAGTTTGGGTTTCTCATGTAAGAGGAACTATGTGGTATTTAAGCTCGTGTGTCTGATTCAGTTCACTTAACATTATGGTCTCAAGCTGCACCCATTTTCCTGCAAAAGACTCAAGTCTAACCTTCTTTACGACAGAACAGTACTCCACTGTGTATAAATACCACATTTCTTTATCCATTCATCTGTTGATGGACATATAGGCTGCTTCAGAATTTAGCTACCGTGAACTGTGGTGCTATAAAAATGTGTATGCATGTATCACTGTACTATGATGTCTTTATATTTGGTCTTTTTTTAATTTGTTGCTTGTGTATCTGCTTTCTGTGGCACATCCTAACTTCTTCTATTCTTATGTTTTTTGTTTTTTGTTTTTTGTTTTTTGTTTTTCGTGTGGGTACCGGGAGTCGACCTCAGGACCTGCCCTTACCAGGCAGGCGCTCATGCCGCTGAGCCATCTCACCAGCCCTCATGTTGTTTTTATTTTGTTGTAATCTCCCCTAACACATATATAAGACAATCCCTTCTAAGGGGAACTTGATTGTTCTGAGCTCTACACGTAGTGCAGGGGAGCGGGGTGGGTGGTAACCTCGAGGATTGAGCTACACTGTGTTTTTCCACACTGGTGGGAGCAGTGACCAAGCCCTGGGTCTCAGAGCACAAACTCATGTTAAGTTTTCAATTAACCATGGCCAGCATCTTCAACTACACACATCGTCTGAACCCTGGGAAAGGTAATTATTTATTTAGCTGACTATTCCAGCTCTTGCAATAATCAATCTATTTCAGTTTCTTTTTCCATCTTCTCTGCTTTTTCAAAACTTGTTTTGCTTTGTAACTAGACATCACTCCTCTGCTTTTGATGAAAATTCTCTTTTTTCAGAAGTCTACTATAATTTATTAATGCCACAAGCCCATCATAAACATATAGGCTCTGAGAAGCAGTTAAAGGTTTCTTGTAGGAATAAAACACAAAATTGAGACTATGGGCTCCCAAAGATGTCTTTTGGGTCTTTTGAGTTTTTTCTTGTCTGCTAATATCCTCCAAACTCTGTTCTAGGTTGTTTACTAATAAATGAAGCATATTTGATGGGTGTTTAAATTATTGACCACCAAACCAACACTAACCTCTAGGTGTTGTAGGAGTTATAAAAAACACTGAAAGATCCAGTCATGAAGAATTCTCTTTGAGGTAGAATTTCTTATTATTAAAATATATATAGTTTAACAATACCGTAAAATAGAAAAAGACAGAAAATGCCAGTGGCATAAGAAATCTAGATTCAGCTTACACCCTCTTTGAGTGCAAATTAAACATAATATAATTATGCAAATGCAATGTTTTTGTTATTATGAAAATAAAAATAAATCAATTTTTATAGAAAGTCTAAATTCATAGATATTTAAACACTTCCAAAAGCCTTATCTTTCTTCTAAAAATTAATTTGGATTATATCTTTGAAACCTTTATCTGAGCTTCTTCAAGTATATAAAAATGTAAAGCATGTATTTAATTTTCAAATGTGGAAGTGTATTACTAAATAATCTTTATTGTTGTGCCTAATGGTACAGCACAGGCAATAATACAAGGCAATGGTTACTGATAGGTCTCTATTTTAGTAACTAAAATATACAATTGAGTAGCCAGAAAGCTTTCAGATTCTTATGTTGTGTTTGCCACGCAAGCAATTTTGCAATAAAAAGCTGCATATAGATTTTTATATTCTAACTATGACATTTTATTTATTTAACATTGATTCATACATTTAGGATTTCCAGGTCAAAGCGCGTGTTTACAAATACCGTGTGATAATCCTTAAAGTATCATGTCAATCGTCATTTCCACAACCGCTGGATAAGAGTAACAATAATGTCAACAACCTCAGGAATCTATAAGCAATTAAATGAGTTGAAATCTTTAAAACATTATAATTTAAATTTCTTTTCTGATCAGTAGTATTGGGAATAAATATCTTTATTGATGATTTTAATTGCCTCAATAATTAATTGCCTATTACAAAATTGTGGACAATGTTATGAAAGATATGGATAGAGTTGCCATTATCCTCTAGCCAAAAAAAAAAAAAGAACGAGTACCTTTACCCTCTCACAAAATGCAAAGTGCGATTGATACACTTTGGTGACAGAGGTTGAAAAAAAAACTTATTTACGGTATCAGTAGTTACAGAACAAAGCCCACATGCGTACTGATACACTGTTTCCAATACAATCCTGGGGGCTCCAATGGGGGTTTCAATTTATAATGTTTGGTAATAAGTTTCAGTTCCTGTCATTGGACTTCTGAAGATATTAAAAAACTGACTACAGTTATCATTTATTATATTTTATTTCTGTGATGGTGGAATGTATTTGACATTTCTCCAGGGTTGCATGGTTGCATTTGATTCAAGACATTATTTAGAAAATAGCAGTCTCAAGCGTCTCCATTTGGCAAGTCCTTGTAATGATTTGACTGTCAGAAATAATTCTAAAATGGAAATGATGGACAGAGCCTGGAGATTCTGTATTCTTTGGTAGACCAGTAACATAGAAAAGATGAATAAAAGTAAACTTCAGGATAAATTGGTGCAAAGAACAATAGAAAGATAAAGAAACAAAACCATTGAGCACATGCACACACAGAAAGACATATACATACTAATATTATATATAAAAAGGACACACAATTTTAGCTGTGCTAAATAAGACAACACTTCCAAACATAAAAATGTATTAATATCTTTTGTCCCTAGAAGAGAAAAATTTTCTAAAGCTACACAATCACTATAACTTGGTCAATATAAATAAATGTGACTAAACCTGCAAAGATTAAAGATAAAAATTGAAGTAAGTTAAAAATATAAACAGTTAAGCTCAAATATCATAAAATGCCAACGAGATCCATAGTGGTATAAGAAAACTAATGAGAAGGAATTCTCCCAAATCTTCTTAGGGAATCAGTATCTTAGTGTCACGTCAGTCTATTGCTATAATTACATGCTATTTCAACATATGACTATAGAGGCAAAATTCTCTAGACTACTAGCAGGTAAAATCAAGTGATGTGTAAAACAGAATCACATGACAAATTTAATGACTGCAATAATTGTGTACCATTCTAAAGCTGATGATTTTCTTGACCACATTATAATTTAAAGAGAAGTCATGCAATTTTTTGAATAACTGTAGAAAATATATTTGTTCTACTCATCATATATTTGTTTTAAAACCTTTAGCAAGCTAGGAACACTAGAAAATTTTTCCTTGATAAAGATTGTTTGCAAACCACACACTGTGTTCACAGGTGGAACATTAGATATTGATATTTTAAATTCAGAAACAGATCTAACAACATGAAAAATATGATAAAATTTTTACCTAAATAGACAAATGCCAGAAATACATCAGTCCTACAGCATTTAGATAACTGTGTAAAATAAGACATATACCATAGAATTTCAATCTGTGTCATTATGTATTTACGGATGTATACATTTATGATAAAGGTATATGCATATATGTAGGAATAATAAAATAAAATCCAGAATATATATCACTACTTGACAGTAGGTGAAGGAAACAAAAGTATCATCTACCACTACTAAGTTGGTAATAATACTTCAGCAACTAAAGCTAGGACTGAGATAGAAGCTCTTTTTGATATTATTTTTGATATCTTTTCCATATATGAAAATGAAAATTGATTAAATATATAATGTAATTTACTAATAATGGAGATTTAGCAAACATGCAATTTTTTATGTATTTATCCTATGCATTCTTTCAACAGCATGGTTATTTTTCAGTTTTTTGGAACTTTCCAATTGGTCTGTAGTCAGTGTAAAAATCACTCTGAAGTCATTTATTAAATTTGCTATCACAACATATTTTGCTAGGTAATTATATAGATAAACTCCTGTGGTACACATCCCCACATGTTTAGACAACAATACAAACACTAAGAGAGCTTAATAATCCTTCTTACAATTTTTAACAAAACATTATAAGTAATATTTTGAAATAAACTTTAGAATTAGCAACTGGTTATACTTCTGAATGGGTCAATTATTATAAGCATATCCATGAAGAGTTGAGTTCTGAGAGTGTATGTATATTATCAAGATTTTGTAAAGGTAAAAATTCATGCTCTCTAATAGGCCTCGTTATGTAGCATGTAACAGACAAATGTTCACACACATGTGTGCACATACACTCACCCGCACACACAAGATTGTGGGGTTAAAATAAGTAATATCTAGTCTAGAAACAGTATGTGTATATATAGCCATCGTTGACCTTAAAGTGGTAGTAAGCCTTAATAATTCCTGAAATAAGAAAATATGGTACTTGAGTAATTTCCAGGGACTTATATTCCAATGGCTATTGTTGCTGTTTTTAATTTACAGTAACAAACTTTATTTGAAAAAAAGATTATTAGCTCTATGATTCATTGACTTTGATTCTATAATGGTGAAAGAGAATATATAATGGCAAACCATGTCCAACACAGAGGAAAATGGACTAAAAGTGTTCTTTATATTGCCTCTTTCTTTTAAGCCCTTCTCTTCATCTTTGAGCAGAAACTACTCACCTTGGATTATGAGTAAACTCACCTTCTTCGGGTGAGTTCAGAAGATAAAGAATTCAGAGATGCCTGGGGTAGATGCAGAAGGTTTTAATGAAGAATTTGGAGATGGACAAAATTTTCACAGGAGAATGGGATGATAGAAGATGATAGGAGGCATTTTTCTGATATACAATTTTTCTCCTTGGGTAGAAGCTACTGATTTTAACCAACTTCAAGTAATTTAGCTATTTAATTTTCAAGAAGTCATTGCTATTCAAGCAGGTGCTAAAACTTAAGCAAGCAAATGAATTTAATGTTCAGAAATGAAGCTATCTACTCCCTTGCCTGCAGTGTTCCATAATTAAGATAGGAGAGGAGATAAGAATAAAAGATAAGCAAACACACTGCTTTTGTTTTTGTCAGTTTAGTTGGCATACTGCAGTTCTTCAAAATTACTTTAATCTGCACTGAGTTGCAATATTATTTGAATAATAATGCTTGGGATTTATATGAAAGCTTTCTCTAAGGAGCTAAAGGAATTTTACGGATGCTATCTAATTACTCTTTTTAATAGTGCTGTGTAAAAGAGGACTGAGGCCAGTGGCCCTATTACCACAAATTAGAAATTGGAAATAGAAAGTCCTAAGAAGCTGCACCTCCACAGCGGTCTTCATGGTTATGTGGAAACACTCCCCATCTCTACCAAGCATTCTTTCTTCAGGTCAGCTGTTAGAGGTTGGCAGGTGGACACACGAATACAGGTTTTGCAACCAGGGACACCTAGTTTGAAATCTCAAATCTGCTAGTTACTGAACTGTGATCTTGGATATGTGAAAGAATCTCTCATGCTTGGTTTTCTCATCTGTAAAATATGAAGAGTCAGAGTAGTGTAATTTTATTGAAATTTATTTTTAACTAATACAGAAAAATACTAAAAATGTCCATTAAGTGGGGTACCATGTAATGTTTCAGGGCATGGACACATTGTGTAATGTTTACATGAGGTCAGACACATCTATCACCTCAAACACTTATCATTTTTATATAAAAACTTTCAAAATTCTCTGTCCTAGCTTTTTGAAATACATACACAGTTCACTACTGTTTTCTATAGACACCCTACTGTCCCATAGCACCCCAGAGCTTCTTGCTCTATCTTGCTGTAAGAGCACCTAGAGTAACACTTTTCCCACTCCTCTCACCCTACCCCTCTCTGGTAACAACCATTCAACTCTCAAATTATTTGAAAAAAATTTTTTTATATTTAACATAGAAATAAGATCATGAGATACCTGTCTTTCTGTGGCTGGTTTATTTCACTTAACGTAAGGATCTCCAGTTCCATCCATGTTTTTGCAAATGGTAAGATTTATTTCTTTTTATGGTTAAATAGTATTCCATTGTGTACCTGTACCACATTTTCTTTATCTATTCTTCTGTTGATGGACATTTTTTTCCAGTTCCTAGTTAGTGCTGAAATAAACACCAAAGCTCAGATGTGTCAGGCAGAGCAGGGTCATTTTGAGAATTTAATTAAATAGTTTATCTAAAGCACCAGGCACCATAGCATACCTAGCAAGTACTCAGCCATGTTACAAACCTGAAACGCCACATTCAATACATCCAATATCAAGCCCAAAACCAATACTAACATAACTTATAATGCTGACTTAAAAGGATTTTTCTGAATCCTTTTCCTTCAGCAATGCCCTAATCAACCTTAAACACCTCCATTCCAGCACACCAAGGCTTCCCTAATCTTTCCATGGCTATAACACCGGCTGTACCTTAGCTACTCTTAACCCTTCCATCTTGCTTTTCTTCCTAACTTGCCAACAACACAGATTCCTTTCTTTTTTGTGGTATTGGGGATTGAACCTAGGACCTTTGGACTGAGCCATAGCCCAGCCCTTTTTAAATTTTTTATTGTGAAACTGATATCGTTAAGTTGCTAATTAGCTCAGTCTGGGCTCAAACTCGTGATCGTCTTGCCTCAGCCTCCCAGAGTGCTGGGATTACATGTTTGCACTGCCATTCATTCGTATTTATTATTGGTTTGAAATTTCCTTCCGATGGTTTTGCATGAGAATAGCCATCCCAAGGAGAGAATTTTGTTGTTTCACACAAGGCAACTAATCACAGACTGTGGTTAGTACGCAGCTTGCACTATTTCACGAGTCAAGGACTTGGTGGGATATGGAACCAGTGCCTCCTTAAGTGCTGGGCGCTTTACAGACATCACGGGTAGGAGCACTAATTCCTCTCACTCTGAGTAGGAGGACATTTGAGTTAATATGTGGTAAATCTGGGTTTTGTTTTTTTGTGTGTGTGGGTACCGGGGGTCGACCTCAGGACCTCGCATGCCAGCAGGTGCCCGTGCTGCTGAGCGATATCACCGGCCCTTTTCTTGTATGTGGGTTCCAGGAGTCGAACTCAGGCCCTCGCGTTTGCCAGGCAGGTGCTTACACCGCTGAGCCATCTCACCGGCCCAGTAAATCTGTTTTTAATCTGAATTTACACTCAACACATGGAAGCTAATTTTATAAATGACAGGAACTTCAAGAAATTAAGTAATTTTTGTACTACATCATGCACATGACGGATGGTGAAGACAGTATTTAAAAGTTAAAGCACAATGCTAAGCACATGACATATGGTACAGATTTGTTTTAAAATAAATACATTGACGTGATACATGACCCTTCCCAATACTCAGGGACACCACATTTTACTACCAGAAGGAATTACATTTTCTGTATAACAAATAACGAAGGCCTGTATCTCAGTCAGAGGTCACACCCGTTATGTCGTTCAAACAAAGGAACGATGTCTCGCATTCTATTTTGTCTTTTATTAGACTTGCTTTTTTTTTTTTTTTATATGCAGGTACCAAGAGTCGAACTCAGGACCTCGCACTTGCAGGCAGGCACTTATGCTGCTGAGCTATGTTACTGGCCCTATTAGCCTTGGTTTTAATCCCTAATGTAATTTGTGAAAGATAAATTTAAAATATATCTAAACTCATTTCTAGCTGTGTAATATTTTAATGCCACAGTAAATGTTACCTCAAAACATGTTTGTTTTTTTTTTAATATTTTGCCTGGAAAAGTTGTTAAATCACTAATTTAAATATTTCATCTTAATTTTCATTTTGTTTTCATCTAACACAATTATCTGTTGAGAATAATAATTTTATTTTTCCTTTTCAATTCTTTCAGATTTTAGCTCATTTATTTGGCTACTGTTTTGGCTCATGACCTCTAATACAATGTCAAAAAAAGTTGGTAAAATAACAAAAGGAATGATGCTATCATTTCATCTTCAGATATGATATTTCCAGTACTTTTTATATACTCTTACCCTGTAAAGATCCTTTCAATTTATGATTTTCTAAGAATATTTTCTTTTTTCAATTCAGGAATGCATGTGGAACATTATAAGAATTCATTTATTTTGATGATCATATAAATTTCCTTAATATGTTAATATAGAGAAATGCATCATTTATATTCATTTACTTTTGAATTCTTCATATAAAATAACATGATGAAAATTTCTTGCAATATTTCATCTATTAATGAATTCGATTTGCTATTTTCCTTAGAATTTGTGTATATAATTTTTTCTTGAATGATATTGGCCTATAATTCTCTTTCACAAGCTGGCCTTGTCATATAGATATTAACCTCATAAAATTATATGAAGGATGTATTATTTTATATTTACAAAGAATTAATTTCAGATTAGAACAATTTCTCATTTTCCATTCTATAGCTTTGCTGATAATGTCATGTGAAATTTTATGGGAAGATATCAATTATTCATTAACTGATACTAATCATATGATACTGCCAGATTTCTTTATCTTTTTGTGTCATCTTCAGTAATTAACATTAATCTAACTGTTCACATAGTTCTTAAATACTTATATATTTTGTTATAGATTCATTCATAATTCTCTCTCATGATGATTTTAATTATGCAGACACTAGAGCAGTGCTACATTTTTAGTTAATTTTGCTTTTTTTTTTTTTTTCTTCTTTCTTCCTCCCTCCCTCCCTTTATCAGTTTTTGTTTCCTGTGGCTACGTTTCATTTTGCTCTGCCAGATTTCAAGTCATCAGTCATTAGACTCTTGAGAAAAAAACTTTTGTGTGTATAGGTTTCACTGTAAAGATGGCTTTTGCTGTTATTTTTATAATATTGTCCTGTGCTATTTGGAATTATTTAGTTATTATTCATTATTTAATAAAGATACATATTTCCCAATTAATATTCTCATTGATGTCCTTTGTTTCTAACATATTTAATTGAGGTTGTATATTTTTCTTTAAATATAACAATAGTTATAATTTTGATATGAAGTTCTATACTGTTAATCACTAAAATTATGAATCATTAAAATATTTTCCAATGCTTAATATAACTTTATTTGTTCCATAGCTCATTTATAAATCATAATATCTGAACAAAATCTAGGCTTACTCTTTATCATTGTGCTATTCATCTCTAGCATTTTTTCATTGCTGTCAATAAATTATATACATAATTTTAATGTTAAACTCTATATTATATATTAGTTCATAATATGTGTGTGTTCTCTACTTTTTTTGAGAGCAATCCTTGCTTTTTCTCATTACACAGAAATATATGTTAATATTCCCCAATGTGATTATTGATATAAATACCTAACCCATGTTCTTCAAATTTTTGAGAACATATAATATGATATATAAAAATTTAAAGTGATTTCCCTGGTGGTTAGATTGAGTTATTTATTATGAAATTATTATCATTTCTAGAAATTAATTTTCTCATAATGTCTTCTTTGCCTGCTATTCCTATAAATACTCATCCATGTTTTTTCTAGTATTTTCATAAATATTATGTTTTACAGTACTGTATACCCCCATTAGAAATAGCACATAGTACCCTGACTTTCATTCATCTTGCCAGTCTTTTAATTAGAAAAATCAGCCCACTTACAGTGTTATTCAATTGCTGGTATGGCTAGAGCTTTCATTGTCCTGTGCATTCTTTCCAGCACTGTCTTTATCACTTTTGCATTGCTCTCCTCATTATTTTTCTGCATTAGTATGAATCTAATTCAATTATATTTAGGGATATATTAGAAATTTAATATGTGTTCTTAAGTTAGGGAAGTCTCATGTTAATAGATAGATCTCTTTCTCCCAGAAAACACAGGATCTTAGATTACTCTCATTGTATTTATCTCTACATGGTTTATTGTTGTGATGTGATTTAACTCCATTGCAATGGATTTTTACAACCTACATAATACTCTTACCACTTTATACAAAGTTCACTTGTTTCACATATTACCACCCACTTGTTTCACATATTACTTTGGTCTTCATTCCATCCTGCAACTCTGACCTTTACCATTGTCCTTTTGCTTAATAATTACTGTTACAATTCCCTTTAGCTGTTATTCTGCTAGCAGCACTGTTTCCCAGTTGCAATTGCTTTATAAAGTCTTTATTTAACTTTTATTCTTGAAACGTGTGCAGTATTTTCTTTCATTTGTGGTGGTTTTCTAATTTTGGAAGTTTTAAGTCTCCTTGTGCTAATGATACCACTGAACAGTCTTAAGAATTCCATTACTACTGTTGAGAATTTAGCTATACATCTGTCCTTTATTTAATCTGTCATATTTTTATAAGTTGAAAATGTTGATTTGTGTCTCATTTGAGTTTTTCACATGTTTATCATTATGTTTGAGCATGGGTTTCTTTTAGGCTTGAAATGTTCTAGGATTCTCTACTCTGTAATTGTCCTTAGTAGGTTCTTTAAAATTTTCAGACACTTTTTTCCTTAAAACATTCCTTTTGTGTTCTTTTCCTCTTTTAGTCTAAAGTCTCAACTAACTATGTTATATGTTAACACTCTTTTCTCTGTACTGCTTACTTCTTTTTTCACTTCCTGTTTTCATAGTTTCAACCTTTTGGTTCATTCTAAATAGCATCTGCTAATCTATCTTCTTGTTCAAAATTTTATCTCCATCTGTGCTTTGTCCCTGTTCTACAAAGTAACTGAGCATATAAATTTCAAGTATGTGTTCATATTTTCTAAAAAATCAATATTAATTTTTATAATTTACATTCTCCAAAGTTCCAAGCTTGACTCTACCTCCTTAAATGAAGCAAAATATTTTCTGGAGTCCCAATGGATCTTTCTCTGTTGTCATTTTTCCCTACTATCTCCTGTTTACAGAATTCACTGTACTAATTTGCATATGTGTCTGTATGCATCTATGTGTTGGACATTATTACACTCAAAAACTCAAATCCTCATTGACATTCACCATAAGTCATGACAAAGTCCTGAGACTCTGAGCCACCACAAAAGGCAAAGTGTACGCACGGTCCATAAATGAATTTGTATTGGCACCTTTTTAGAGCCTTAATGCTCATGTTGGACTCAAGCCTCCTTGTGATCTGAATACTTGTGAACTACACTATACCAATGTGAGTGCTGGTTATGCCTGCTATCATTCTATACCATATTAGAGAAAAGAGAAAGTAGACATCATGTGTTGATATGTACAGTATATATGACTCAATATTTGTATTATAAATAACATATAACTTTAGTTAAAAGTATGTATAAAATACTTTATACTTTCATATTTTATACTCATGAGTATGAAATATACATATATATATATACACACACATATAAACTTATATTTCCACTATCAATTTTGTGTTATTCCTGCCCCCAAACAGAACATTAATGGATGGAGTTATTTACCCATTGGACTAATTCAGTCTTTTAGTTTTAATAGATCTGAGTCTTTTTTTTAAATTTTATTGCTACATGTTTGCAGAATATAATGATTACATTCACTGTAAGGAATTGGTACATGTACATAACACATCTCAACTCCCTTTTTTTCCCCTGTCCCTCCACCCTCCTTTTAACTTTCCAGCATCAGATTCATTTATGTATAAGACGTTATAAAGTAAATTAGCATATATACAGATTGAAAGCCAGACTAATAGGCTAAAGAGCATATAAAACATGTAAGACAATTGTACTAAGTCATGATACACTTTTAGATACATAGTCCATACTGGATTACAATACCTTTTTTTTCCTCTTTTTTCTTATTGTCTGTCTTATATTTTTCATATAAGAGAAGCCATGTGATATTTATGCTTGTGTGTCTGAGTTACTTTGTTTCACATTAGTGCTTCTCCACTTATAAAATTATTACATATTTATTTTGACCCTTAATATGGGATACAGAAGCACTAAACGTACTCTTCCTTGTCATTATGCATAGCAACAAAAAGCCTGTTAGTTGCGGATATCATCACCCCGGCCACGGAAATAATCTCTCCTGTTTCAAGGTCATGAGAAGATCAAACCAAGAATGAGTGCATTTTCTAAGAGGGAATGAATGAAGCAAAACAAAAGGACTAACGTAATTCCTTCATTCAGCTGTGCCCTATAACATAGCCTTGCTTCCATGGTAACAGAACCCTTGAGAACGGACAAACCTGGTTAGATTATGGCACTGAAACTTAAGAGCTAGGTGATTTTCAACTGCTTGTCCCGTGTCTACCTCCTCATCTAAGGTAGAAAAAAATATTCTTCTCTCCCAGGGGACAATATGGGGTAAATTAGGTATCACAATATACCAAAAGCATTGGACAGACATAAGGAACTCAATAAATGATATGAATTGTTTTGTGCTGTCCTAGAAGCAGCATCTGAATCACAAACTTACTTCGCTCTAGAAGTTTTAAAACATACTTTGCTAGAGAAAAGAGAGTTAGGAGGCTCACTGTGTTACTCACTGGGCAAATCATAGTGATGATGTTCATATGTACCAACGGCAAGCACATTGGCAACTCAGGGCAGTACTGTATTACAGGGGATTGGATCTTCTGTAGAGAAGCTCTGCTTTTGTTCACTATGCTTGAGAAGAAGGCAATGGAATGAGGCAAAATTAAACTCATCAAATATAATCCAACAAACTATTGTGTGTACCTGGATGCCCCCACCCCAAGCTTCATGCTCTTGGAGGTGGGCTTGTAGGAAGGTGTTTGGATTGTGGTGGCTGCAGCTGGCTTGGTTTTGGAGGTGGGGCCTGGTCAGAAGAAGTGTGTGACCAGAGCCATGCCCTGGAAGAGTGTGTCTCCTTCCACAGCTTGTACCTTCACTCTCTGCCTCCTGGCTGCCACCTTGTGAGCAGCGCCCCCCAGCCCAGCCCATCTACCATGCAGCCTACCACACAAGGACAGAAATTTCTAAAGCATGAGCCAAAGTAAACGTCTCCTCCTTTAAGTTGCTGGTGTTGGGTATTTGGTCCCAGGCACAAAGAAACTGACTAAGACAACTCCGAAGTAAAAATTTCCTTACCCTTCTATTTTTATTCCTCCATCTTTCTTCTCTGTTCCTCCATTGTTCTCTGGGGCCTTGGATCTGGTTCTAATTGCTCTTATGAGAGCCAGACTGGGAGGCATTAGGGTGCACCAGACACAGGAAATAACTCCATAGATATGCTAGGCAGAGAGTACAGTTGTTTTCTCTAGACACATTCAATAACTAGGTAACCTGAGATTTCAAGCTAAAAATCAAACAGAAATTACATTAGTCTACAACTCAGTTTGGAAACAATATTCTATGTGCATCTCATTTCCTACATTTTTTGCTTATGAAATCATGGGGGAAGGAAGGCAAAGAAGTCTCCTGGGTGTAGTGGAAAAACTAAATGTAGAACATTGTAAGAATTTTGAGCATAAATTTGGAAAAAATGCAACATATTCAAGTGGAGATGTCAGAAGTCAGAGCAGAATTTGGATCCAAAACTCACGAAGCACTGACATTATGAATTTGGAGGCATCAATACATGCATAATACATGAAACTGTTCTGTTAGGCTTATAATTGAGTGGCACATACTCATTTTTCATAATAGCTTACTACATGCAAGCTCTGACTACCTCAGTAGACTGTTATAAACTTTTTAACACAATGTCTGAATAAACTATTTATTGCCTTACACAAAGTAAAGCATGTAACAATTATCAGTAAATACTTGTTGATTTGATTTAATACTAACGAGCTGTGTAACCTTAGTTCACGCCACTTCTATGAGCTTCAATTCAATTATCTGAACTATGATGGCCTAAGTTAAATCTTGTTGCCACTTTCTGTAAAGTCTGATTTTTCAATTTTTTTTTTTTTCGTGGGTACCGGGGGTTGAACTCAGGACCTGGAGCGCCAGCAGGCGCCCCTGCTGCTGAGCGATATCACCAGCCCCTTTTTCGTATGTGGGTTCTGGGAGTTGAACTCGGGCCCTTGTGCTTGCCAGGCAGGCGCTTATGGCGCTGAGCCATCTCACCGGCCCCCTGATTTTTAATTGTTGAATTGAACTGTACATCTCTTGTAGGTTGATTATTAAATGTTTGTAGCTGGGTCTTTAAAACCCCCCAATTAAGTGAGATATCCTAGTTGTCATTCTGGATGACTATGGAAGGTCTTACATCCTACTAATAGTTTTACTGTCCAAAAAGACTATATGCCCTGGAAATATATTTGGCTCAAGTCCACCATTTTCTTATTGAAAAGCAGCACAAAATGTTTCATCTTTTTTATATATACGAGAAAAATTCTTTGAGGTGAATTTTATAAATTTGTGATTCTTTGTCTACTATGTCTCAGAAGAGAATACAGTTGAAGACGATTTCTTCTGGTGTCAGAGATCTGAAAGTTGTGCACTCAAAGGCATTCTTCAGAAGAAGATCACTGTTTCTTAAGAGAGAGCAGCAAGGTGAAGATGGACATTTTTCATCTATTTGGGCATGGCGGAGGTTTCAAAGGCGGCCTTCCTCTTTCATTGCTTCCTCGAGTGTGGTTATTTCTTGTATGGTTCTACCAAGTACCTCAGCCTCAAGCAGCCTCTGCTTTTGCGTGTCAAAGTGTAGATAAGGCCAAGAGCTAGTTCAAAACATACAAATTCAGTCATGTTAAAATAGCACTATATAAAGTTGAATATGAATTTATCTGAATATATGTGTATTATCTGATGTAGACATAGATATAGATACATTTTCCCAAACAGTGCAGGGCGTTAATAACACTTAATAACACTTAATAACATCCTGTGATTTTATTTTTAAAAAGGACAAAGCAAAATTTTCGGGCTTTAATATATAGAAAAGAAGCCAAAACACAGAATGGGAAGGAGATTATTTAGAGTTGAACTAGCATTTCCCGAGTAACTAAGACAGAACATAAAGGTAGGAGTCCTGCAAGTCCTAGCTCACTTTAACGGTGCTAAGATGTGGGAAATAAGTCTTCATTTTAGAGATTAAGTCACTGAGTTTTGGACCTCAAGAAACATTTTAAGTCATACTAAATTTGTTCTTTGTGTTCAGTTTGTCAGATAAAATGAAGGCCATCCAAAAATTACATTTTAATATAAACAATTACCAAATATTGTTTGAGGCATAATTATTATCAAACATTTCTTTTGATCAATCTGACATTGACTTTTAACTAGACCTCCTGTATTTATATGTGATATATCCAGCAAATATACCTATATTTTTACCCCAAATATTTTACTAGAATACTCCTTTAGATAATTGAGACAAACTCATAACGAAGGTTTTATCAGTGGATCCCGGGTAGACAGAACGTAGAATCTGGGACAGAAGAAAAGCCCCCAAGGCTGTTTGGCTACTGCTGAATAGCCTTAGGAAATTTCTCAAAGCTTTATCACCTAGTTTGTTTATCATAAAATGGGCACTGTACTGGGTAATTGATCAAAACAAACTACCAAAAAGCCTAAGTAACTTATAAAAGCAGTTTATCACTCTTATTATAGTTCAAGATTCTATGGGTCAGTCATTTGGACAGGGCTCAAATGGGAGCTACTTCTACAGGGAGATCGACCGAGCAAGCTAGTGGTTCACAGCTGGCAGCTCCGACAGCCTGCAGCACACAAGACAGCTGTACTCTCACTTATAAAGGTTACACCTGGAAACACACACTCAGCTGGGCCTCTTCTTCATGTTTTGTCTCAGGTCAACGTTGAAATAACCATCTCTTTACGGCTAACTGTGTGTATTAGTCAGCTTTCCCTCATTGTTACAAAATACTGGAGAAAAGGAGGAAAGCTTTATTTCGGCTCATGGTTTCAGCCCGTGGTCAGTGGGCTCCATTATTCTTGGGATTGTGGTGCATGGTACATCATAATGGAAGCATGTGGAGTGGAGCAAAGTTGCTCACCTCATCACAGTCAGGAAGCAAAGAGAGAGAGGACAGAGAGGGAGTTCAAATACACCACCAAGATGTAATTTTTTCCACCAGTCCCCATGTCTTAATGTTTACATCATCTCCCCACTGTGCCAGGCTGTGGATTTTTGGGATGCTGTAGATCCACACCAACCCAGATTAAAGGAAAGAACAAACTGACAATGGGAATAGTGTCCAAAGTTTAGAAACAATGGAAGAGAGAGATTATATAATACACTATGAAACATCATTTATACTCTTTAATTAAATGTTTATTAATATTGTTGTTTTATATTATTTGTGTTAAACACATCTATCTATTGTATTCTGTTGTAGTCAGGGTTTGCAAAGGAATAGATTTAATGCAGAACACGTAATTTATAGGATTATTTTATAATATTTACCCAAAGAGTCAAATGCAGAAGGGTGCAGTAGATCTGTCCACACACTAGAGAACCAAAGAATCCAGCTGAGGGTCTGAATCCCACAGAAATGTCCTGCATTAATCCAGCTGCAAACCTAGAGCCCATGGCAATGTCCTGAATGAGTCCATCTGGAGGCCTAGAGCTCACGGCAATGTCTCATGCAAGTCTGTTTCAAGGATCGCACTGGGAAGGCCCAAAGGTCAGTGGTGGAAGCTAGAAAGTCTATGCTGGTCGGATGAAGGATCCACACTGGAGCCAGGAAGCAACGCTCAAGGTAAGGACCAGAGCTCTTCTAAAAAGAAACGCAGCCATCCTCAGCAACAGCAAAGACCGGAGCTCCTCTGACAATGAGAACAGTTGAGTTCATATCAAGAAAACCAGCATGATAAGCTTCTCCAGGAGAATTAACAGCACACCATCTTCCCCTCCAGCTCTCTTTTTATGCTGTTAGCAACAATCCTCAGGTGGTCCTTCCACACCCAGCACCATGCTGATTCAGTTCAGCTGAGAGTTACAAGTTGAGCATTAGTTAATCCACCATGTGTTCCATGCCTATTTCAGTGATTGACACATACTGGGTGCTCATTGTCTATACATGTACATCAATTAACAATATGGAAATAAAGTGAGAAGTACTGTCATGCCCTCAAAATAACCTTCAATTTTCTCAAAGGGAATATATAGGTTAGTCAAGGTAATAGGAGGAAGGCCATAAAGGAGGGCAGTAATGTACTTACTTTGAATTTTCAAAGGAAGAACCGATTTTACCCAGTGATGAGGGAGGAACAAGAATAATCAGGTGCCTTGGGAATCCCTAGTCAAGAAAGGGGGCTCTTTTAGAAGATTTATTTATGAAATTCATTGACTCTGGTACATATAATATATACTTTTCAAAAGCTACCTTTAGTAGTGGAAAAAGAAGAACAATATAACTGTAAATGAGAAATAGGAAAGTTGCTCAGAGCTGCTTATGTTTGAACTGAAGCAGAAAGAATAGTGTTATCAAATGAGCCAAGAAAGAAAGTCCAGACAAGGGAGGATTTGGGGCTGTGGCCCAGGTGTAGTGCAAGGTGCCTACAACAAACTGGACACATCGTGTAAGGAAGGCAGAGGAGGACTGAAGTGGAAACTGGGTTGGGAAATTTTGAGAATGACTTGGCATGCCACAGAGCTGCATGGCTTTTATTATCTTTACTTAAAAGAAACATACAGTCTCTCTTTTGCATAACAATTTCTGAAATTAGTTATTGCTGTGTTGCAGAAAAGTTACTCTATGTGCAAAGTGGTAAAAAATAATGTAAGAAATCATTTATTTCAAATAGTGTATTAGAAAGACCAATGTCCAGAAAAATTAGTAGAAAAAATGAGAATGATAGTAATACACAGCAATAGAAAATGAAAGAAAAAAGCAGAATGACATTGCTATAAAAGGGCCCCTATAATTTTGCTACAAATGCAAGTAAATTATGGTGATTCACTGATTCCATGCAGTATTTCAATGACACTGGCAGTGGATCATAAGATAAATTGTGACTCTAATCCACAACAAGAAGATTAGAGATTTGGAAATTACCTTTGTAGAATGAACTGAGAACCAAAAGAGACGGTTAAATGCTGGAAAGATATAGTTACTTCATCTATTAAAGGAAATAAAAGAGAAAGAAAATTGTCAAAAAATTTTAAAAGATCCTCTCTCAGTGAGCAAACTAACACTTGGCATTTACTAAATACCAGGCCTGTTGCAGCTGATGAAAATGCAAGAGAACAACATTGTCAAGGTGTTTGCTCTAATGCAATTTATAATACCTTGGAAAGAAATGAAAATTTAGGAAATATGCAAATAAGAACACAAGTAAACTGATAATTTATTTTTATACAGTAATGATTGCTAAAATTGAAGGTCATGGAATAGGAAATGGTGGCAGTAAATGCTAGATGAAGGTTGGAGGGTTATCTACAGATGTCAGGATTCTGACAGGTGTCAGGATTCTGTCACTCAAGGGACACTTGACACGATAATTCAAATAAAAAAGAATCAGAAAGCTGGAGAAACACACCTCATGCTACCATTAGGAATTGCATCAGGAATTGCAAAGTTTCCAAGGGAGAAAATTCCTGCATGTTTTACAAACAGAAACAATGTCATGTCGCTGCAGAGCAACTGAACTTCAGGAAGAAAAGAGGCTAATTATAGGCGATGAAAGAAGAGGAAGCGGGAATCCCTAAGATTCCAAGTGACCCAAAGACATAAATCTTACATAAAAATCTTATCCCAGACTGTGGGTGTAGCGTAGAGGTACAGCACTTGACTAGCATGTGTAATGCCCTGGGTTCAATCCCCAGTAGTCACCAGAAACAAACTACCAAACAAACAAATCTCACAAGTTTTTGAGAATGTCAACCTACACAATGCCTACTGAAATTTAATAAGTGTAGCAGGACGTTGGGAACTCCAGTAAAGAATACATCTTACAGCAATCGAAACTGCTTGTAATGGCTTTATTTACTCTGGGGCATTTTCCCCCTTTGGTTTTTTGAGACAGTCTCGCTATATCGCCTAGGTTAGTCTCGGACTCACAGTACTCCTGCCTCAGCCTCTTTAGTCCTCTAGTGCTGGTATGAAGGCTTGTGCCACCATAACCTGCTCTGGGAGCATTTTTAAAAATTCTGTTCTATTACCTGCCATCCTCATATGTGTGCACAGGTGCAAAATGTAAGGTAAAACTAATTTAGAGAATAAAATAAAAATCCCTCACTGTGGCTTATGCCTGCCGCACTGGATTGGAGGCAGGTTGACAGAACTACTGGATGCAGAAAATTAAAAAACAAAAACATATACGGTGCAAATAAATAAACAACAGAAAAACCCACACACCTCAACTCAAGCCGACTCAAGCAGAGCTTAGAGGACAGCCATTACTCGCAAAGCATGAAAGCATTTCTCCTCCTACAGCTCTTTCCATTCCTCATCCTTATACCGCAAGACAGCTAGTCACTTGATACGAAAAGCAGAACCTTGTTCTAGCCTTTATATCAAAACTGAACAATTTCAGAAAGGTAGCTCAAAGAGAAAAGCTGAGAAATACTGTGCAAATGCAAGGTCATTGAAGACCACTCAAAACTCACTGGAGTCAACATACTTTGAAAATAATTGTCTATCAGTGATACCCATTTAATATAATTATGTCCCACTGGTCTCAGGTTCACCCTTATCCTTGCCGCAGTGGATTCTTTTCTTATGTTCTCTGACTCTGCGTTACTCAGAAATCTGCAGGACTGGCTTCCTGTCCTTGGATTTCCATAATCTCTTGTAGTGACAGGTTCTGAGCAGTCACATAACAATATTATGACTTTAATATACTGAACAAGTAGGAACGTATAACAAGAAAACACCAAACCACCAAGTACAATTTCTCATTAAATTACCAACTATTGGGCCAGGGATATAGCTCAGCAGCACAGTGCCTGCCTGGCAAGTGCAAGGTCCTGAGTTGGATTCCCTGTACCAAAAAAAAAAAAAAAAAAAAAAAAAAAAAAAAAGAAAAGAAAAGAAAGAAAGAAAGAAAAAAACCCAAGTATTTCTCATAGTGAAACCACAATATGAAACAAAATTTCATTTCAATATCATTGTATGTCTTGAAGACGTATTATAATTTACTGAAGTAACACCTTGATTTTAAACATATAGTTTGTTCCTATTTTTCTCCTCTTGTAGACAATGGCTTTTAAACAGAATCTACAAACACTTTTGTTCAAGGGAAAAACAGCAAATAGTTTAGGGCATCAGGGACTGTGACAATTAATTGTGATGGCAACCTGGACAGATTAAGAAGTGCCTAGCAGATTATCGGAGCACAGTTCTGGGTGTATTTGGATGGTTGACTTGTAAGATGCAAACTAAAAGGGAAGATCCACCCCGGATGTGGGTGGCACCAACCAATAGGATTGCAGTATGGATGGAATACAAAGGGAAAGAAGAAGAAAGTCTTGCAGTTTGCTTTTTTGGAGGAGCTCCAGTCCTTATGATTGCCTTTGGACGTTTGTCTTCCTTCCCTCCAGGCTCCAGCACAGACACAAGCCTTCCAATGGAGACCCATTGGTTTCTGACAAGGACTCCCCCAAGAATCTCCTGGGAGCTCCAGGCCAGTAACCTTCTACTCCATCTCCCATGCTCCAGTGCACAGATGGTCAATTTGCATTCTTCTAACTTTGCTTCCACATGCAACCTTTGGAAGCCTACTTTGTAAATCCTTTATATATCATATATATTTTATATTAAATGTGTTCCTCCAGTGAACCCTAACTAATAGAGCGACATATTGTTCCTGTAACAACTACTCAACTCTTTGGTTTGGCAAAAAAAAGTAAATAATTGGTAGACTAGGAATAAATAACAGGTGTGGCTATTTTCCTGTAAAAGTTTAAATGAAAGAAGAAATTTTCTCTTAGACAGACGTGGATTGGTCCAGTCCTCCTGTCTTGAAGCATATCATTGCCCCCAAATTTTATTACTAAGTGTCACAAAATTTTAATAAATTAAACAATAAAATAATGACTTTAAGATACTTGGCATATATTGCCGTATTGCTTTCAAGACGTAATTTCTTTCTTTTTTTTTTTTTGTGGGTACCGGGGGTCGAACTCAGGACCTCGCGCGCCAGCAGCCGCCCATACAGCTGCGTGATATCACTGGCCCTTTTTTCAAATGTGGGTACCAGGATTCAAACTCAGGACCTCGTGATTGCCAGGCAGGTGCTTATGCTGCTGAGCTATCTCACCGGCCCTCAAGACATAATTTCCAAAGTGATGCATATGTATGCCCATCACTTCATACTCTCATTAGTATATGCATACTTTTATTCACTTACATATATATTTATATACACACATATAGATATCACAAACTTTTGTTTCCATCAAAATAATTATTTTGGCCAGGCATGGTGGTGTATATCTGTAATCCTAGAACTCTGAGAAACTGAGGGAGGAGAACAGAAATTTTGAGCTCAGCCTCAGCAACTTAGCAACATAGCAACTCCTATCTAGAGAGAAAGAGAGAGAGAGAAGAAACAAACAAAGAAAGAAAGGTAGAAAGGGAAACAAGCTGGGGATGTTGTTCAATACAAAGGATGTGGGTTCAATCCCCAGCACTTCAAAAAGTTCCTACAACCTCCAAGTAGCTTTATACACGACATATTTCTGAAAATATATTTATATTAATATTAATACTGTCAAGCATACAAACCGATTTGTTGCAAGATATCTAGTTTGTATTATTGAATTAAATAGCATCAAATTATAAAAGTATCAAAATTACTTTATAATAGATCTTAGAAATACAGTATGTCAGGTTGGTGATATAGCTCAGTGGCATAAGCGCCTGCCTGGCAAGCGTGAGGTCCTGAGTTCGGTTCCTGGTACCCACATAAAGAAAAAAAAAAAAAAAAGAAATACAGTACATCAATCATTGCATGAAGCCTTTGTATACAAGCCCACTATCTGGATGACATCATGAGCAAAATGACAGAAATGTGTGAATTATGTTAGAATAGCTGATGCAGTTTAGAACACAAGAAGCTTAAGTATGATTGAAGAATCACCAAAGGAAGGAAGGAAACAGAAGATACTGTGCTTACTGGTTTCAGTCCTGTAAGTGCTAACCCATCTGTGGGGAAAAGTCATTAGAGGAGAAAATTATTTCCTCTGTGATAGGGCAATCTGAAAGATGCCACTCACTGGGACTCAGTAGGTCCCACCATACAGTTGTTTGGTGACCCTGCAAGCAGCTGTGAATGGTTCAATGATCAGTTTTCAGGAAGGACAAGCTGTCACTGGTCTAGACTATTGAGATGAAAGATCATTGTTCAAGAACATCTACCCATGATCAATACAAGTACTAAAATATATAAATAAATAGATGAATAAGTTTGTAGTCTATTTTCTTTGAATTTGAAAGGTACCCCTCCTGCTGATGGCAATTGTAGGCTTTGAATAAAAATATTTTTTAAAAATTTAAAACATTCATTGTAAAACATTGAAACATGAGCAGAATTTGGGGAAAACCTGAGAAAAATCATTGAAAGAAAGAAAGGCACCTAGGAACATCAGTATTTGTATGGCTGTTCATCTGATGGCACTCTAAAATCTGTACAGAAATAGGCAGCTGGGGCTGAAGCAGAACGACATGGACGTCTTGATTGCACGAGGCTCTTTGAGGATCCTTGGGTGTCTGATAAGTACCAACCCTCTTGGCTGGAGCTTACAAAGTGGGAAATGCAGCTGAGAGTATAGCAGATGTACAAGCATGAAGGCTAAGCAAAATGAACAGAAAATGCAGTTGACATCCACTGCAAGGGAGACAAAATTCAGAGTTTGAGTCCAGACAGCTTAGCTTCCAACTAACACAAATGGCAATACACTTTAAAGTAAGAAAACACAATCCCAAGTAACTAAAATATAAGTAGTTTATAAGCTTTATGTGTATAATACTTAAAAAGTTATGTAAGTATATTTATGTTAACTTATGATAATATACTCTGTATTTTTATTTATATTTATATACTGGCTGTCATGATAAAAAGTTGAAGTCTCCCAACACATAAATAAGGGATGTGTTTCTATTTCATTGTCTTTCATTTCTTTCAGAAATGCTTTGCAAATTTCAGTGTAAAAGTATTTCACCTCTTTATTAAAGTTTTCACTAAGTATTTTATGTTTTCTGTTGGTATCTCAAAGTGTTTTTCCTTATTTCTTTTTCAGAATTTTCTTTTCTGTGTGTGTAACAAGTCTCATTTTGGGATGTTTAGTTTGTATACTGAAACTTTGGTGAATTGGTTTAGTAGTTGCCTTGTTTTTATTTTGGAAACTACAGGGTTTCCTATATTAATAATTCAACTCATTCCTTTCCAATTAGAATACTTTTATTTCTCTTTTATTTTTACATATTTCTTACCTTTATTTGTTTTTCTTAGCTAATTTTTTTTCTTTTTGGTACCTGCAATCGAACTCAGGATCTTGAGTTTGCCAGGCAGGTGCCAATGCCACTAAGCTATATCCCCAGCCCTCTTAGCTAACTGTGACTAGAATTTCTAATACCTTTCCAATAGAAGTAGCAAAAGTAATAATTTACATTTGGATTCTGATCTCCAGTGCACTAATTCACTTTTTTCATTATTTATTTATTTATTATTATTATTTTTTTTTTTTGTGGGTACCGGGGTCGACCTCAGGACCTCACGCGCCAGCAGGCCCCTGTGCCGCTGAGCAATATCACCGGCCCTTTTTTTTTCGTATGTGGGTTCCGGGAGTCGAACTCAGGACCTCGCGCTTGCCAGGCAGGTGCTTATGCCACTGAGCCATCTCACCAGCCCTTTTTTCATTATTTAGTATGATGTTTGCTGTGTTTGATTAAAATATATGGAATTTGTGTGTTAAGGATATTTCCTTCTATTCCCAGTTTATTGAGTGCGTCATCATAAAAGGATGCTGAATTTACTCAGTTCTCAAAAACTCCTGCATCAGTTGAGATGACTATGTGTTTTACTTCATTTTATTAACATGAGCTATTGTATTGACTGAGTTTTGAATGTTGAGTCATATTTCCATTCCAGAAATAAATCGTAGTCAGCTATGATGTATGACAGTTTTAGTATACTGCTGATATTAGTTTGCTAGAATTTTCAAAAAATTTCATGAAACAATAAGCATTTAATTTTATATTTTGTTTTCCTCTTTATTTATCTGAACTTCAGTCTTTGTCATTCCCTTCCATTTGTCAGCTCTGGGTTTCAGTTTGTATTTACTCTCTGCTTCCCTAAGGTATAAAGTTAGGTTACTGATCGGAAATTTTCCTTCTTTTCTAATATACACATTCAAAGCTATAAATTTCTTTGTTAACACAATTTGCTGCATCCAATAAGTTTATGCATGTTATATCTTCACTTTCATTTGTCTAAAATATTTTCTAGTGTCCCTTGTGATTTTTTTCTCTGGCACAGTGATTCTTTAAGAGAATTGTATTTTCCACATACTTTAAAATTTATTCATTTATTGATTGATTTCTAGTTTAATTCCACTGTGGTTAGTAAACATACATTGTGTGAGGGATGGGGGCACACACCTGGGATCCCCGCTACTCTGAAGGCTGAGGCAGATTGCAAGATTGACACCATTCTAGACAAATTAGGTAGGTCCTGTTTCCAAATAAAAAATAAAAGGGCTTGTGGTACTGGGTTGAATCACCAGTACCAAGTAAATAAATAAATAAAAATTTCTGTTATGTCATTTTTTTAATTTGTGGAGAATTGTTTTATGATCTTAGATATTGTCTATTCTTGGAAATCTACATATAGTTGAAAAACAGAGCGTTCTGATGCTAATTGACAGACTGCTCAGTATATGTACGTTAAATTTAATTAGTCATCATGTTGATCAAGGTCTCTATACATTTATTGAATTCATATTTGGTTCTATCTGTTATTGAAAAATGAAACCTGAATCATCTATTATTGTAAAAGTGTCAATTTTTCTCTTTAATTCTATCTGTGTTTTACCTATATGCTGACTCGATCCTTTTATCAATATGCAATGTGCCAGTACTGAACAGAATTTGTACTTAAAGTCTATTTTATATGATGTTAGACTAGGTACTGTAGCTTTTGATTAGAATTTGTGTGAAATAACTTTTCATTATTTCGCCTTCAACCTATTGGTGTATTCAGCTTTCAAAATATCTAAATAGAACGTATAGTGGGGTAATGATATTTTAATCAAATTTGTGAATATCCAACCTCTGATTTAATGTTTAGTTTAATTCATTTATATTTAAAGCAATTTTGATAAGGAGGATGAACTTCTGTCACTTTGATAGCAGTTTCTGGTCATTGCGTCCCACCAATGCTTTCTTCTTTGTTCAGTTAACTTTTTATACTGATACACTTAATTCATTATTTCCATTCTCTTTTTGTATATTTTAAAGAGATTATGTTTATTATTTTTTTGGTTAGCAAGGAGAATAGATAGATAGATAGAATGATTTTTAGTTTAATTCCACTGTGGTTAGCAAACATACATTGTATGGAGGATGGTGGCAGATACACCATATATATGGTCCTAAAGAGAAAAACAATTTCATATGTACTTATGGGAAAAAATACCTTCACACATACACAAAACTCTACTATATAGTTTCCTCCTCTTTATGTTAGTTATGACACAAATTCCCTTTTTGTGTATTCTGTGCATAGTAACATAGATGTGCACTTTTTTGCATTAATATTTTAAAAGTTATTGTAAGAGAAAAAAGTAAAAGTGTACACCAAAATTACAATAGTATATTTTTTTATACTCGTACATTTATTTCCCTTTCTTAGAATTCTCTTGCCAGTTAATTTTAATTGTCACTGTGACTTGATTAAGAAAATCCTGGAGAGGAGACCGGATCCTGAGTGTACTACAGTCTCATTAGTAGACTAACCCACTGATGTTCAGAGAGGAACATGCTATTAAGCGGTGTAACCCAGTTGGAGGAGGTGGATCACTGGGGCCTTGCCTTTGAAGTTCTACTGTTCACAGGTGTGCTTTCCTTGATGCTCTGCTTCCCTACTACCATGCAATAAGCAGCTCTGTTCCACCATACCCTTTCTCCATGATGCTTCAGCCTTGTAGCCAAGCTATCATGGACTGAATCCCCTAAAACCATGAGCCAAAACAAACATCAACTTTAAATTGTGGGTGTTAGATATTTTTTCCTTAGCAACAGGAAAGCTGAACAATACATCTTTGTATCTTGATACAGATTGCAGTTACAGTATAGTGTCCTTTTTGTCAACCTGAGAGAATCCCTTCAGCTTTGGGCCAGTGTATTGATTATGAGCTCCTTCAGGTGTATTGGTTATGATCTCCAAGTTTTATTTCAAAATGTCTTCATTTCTCCCTCATTTTTGAAGAACAGTTCTGCCAAATATAATACTCAATAGACTTTCAAACTATGACCTACATTGACTTAACTCAAATTAAAATCTATACAACTCAAGAGTAGAATGGTGATTACCAGAAGATGGAGAGGATAGCAGGGAGGGAGAGTCAAGGAAAGGTGGATCAAATGTTACCGAGTTACATTTAGATAGGAGCAAAAAGTTCTGTTGTGCTGTTGCAGACTAAGGTGACAACACACATTAATTGGGTGCTACAGATCTAAAAAAGCTAAAAGAAAAGATTCTGAATGCTTTCACCACAAAGATAATGATAAATGTTTGAGGAAATAGATAAGTTCATTTAAATATTACACAATTTATGCATGTTTGAAAGAGCATATCATATGTACAAATTTTATGTATCAGTTAAAAACAAAGAAAAAATGGTTGAAACAGTGAAAGTTTGAAAACACAACTTAACAATAGGTAAGTATATTCCAGAAGGAAAGACAAAGTATTAATCTTAAAATAAAATAAAACTGAACTTTCTGAAAATTTTAAAAATTCTGTGAAAATGACTATTAAGATTTAGAACCAGGTCAGTGATACATACCTGTAATACCAGTATTTAGGAGGCTGCGATGGAAGGATCAAAAGTTCAAGGCCAGGGCCGGTGAGATGGCTCAGCGGCTTAAGCGCCTGCCCGGCAAGCACAAGGGCCTGAGTTCGACTCCCAGAACCCACATACGAAAAAGGGGCCAGTGATATCGCTCAGCGGCATGGGCGCCTCCTGGTGCGTGAGGTCCTGAGGTCGACCCCCCGGTTCCCACAAAAAAAAAAAAAAAAGTTCAAGGCCAGCCAGGCAATATAGCAAAATTCTGTCTCAAAATTAAAAAAATTAAAAAAAATCTTGGGATATGGCTTAGTGGTACAGCATCCCAGGTTTGATCCTCAGCAATGCCAAAAAATAAAAAAATTAAAATAAAAATAAAAGCTAACTACACCGTAAGAGTAAAATTTGCCCTATAATATTGTAAGGGACCTATATGCAAAGTTTAATAAATAATATTTACAAATTTTTGATAAGAATCTGATTTTAAAAGTCAAAAGCTTTGAGCAAACAATTCACAAAAATAAGCAAATAGTCACAACATCCATAAAAAGGTAATCTACATTATTAGAGATCAGAAAATTGGACATTAAACCCATAATGGTATACTAACACATACCTACTAAAATGGTTAAGACTAGAAATACCAAATATTGGCAAGGATGCATATGAATCAACATGTTATACAAAGTTGTCAGGGATGTTTACATGATTGTTCATACCAGCTTTAATTCACAATATTAAAAAAAATTTTTAGATACAACTCTACAAGATGGAATGAATAAGCAAATTATGTTATACTCAAATAATAGACTGATAGTAATAGAAAAGAGCCAAGTTGTGGAAAAGTAAAAATTCGTAGATGAATCTTAGAATTTGTTTTGTATCTAGATGTCTCCCCAAGGCCACATGTTCTTATCGGTGGGGAGTTTCAAAAGTGGCTGGATTAGGGGGTGTGAATGAGGATTGAGGGTGTGGGTAGCAGAAGCCTCATCCTGGAGCATGGGTGGCACCAATCAATAGCTTTCAGTGGGATGGAATATAAAAGGACAGAAAGAAGGCAAGTCTGCTGCTGCTGCTACTGCTGCTGCTGCTTGCTCCCTTTCTGCTTCCTACACCATGAACTGTTTCTCCTCTGCAGTGCCGCCCTGCCTTGGAGCCAGCTAATTATGGCCTGAAACCTCTGCAAACTGTGAGCTAAAATAAAGCTTTCCTCCTTTAACCTTGGGTGCTGGGTAGTTTGTCTCAGCAATAATAAAAGTAAGAGTATGTTGAGCCAAATGTTCTAGACACAAGGATACTAGATTTACATGGTTTTTCAAAATAGGCCCAAAGGATATATGCTAGAAAACAATTTAAAAAAATGTTATCAGTGATAGGATGGAGTTTGACTGATGTATTAGAAATATTTCATTCACTGGGAAAATATACAACCTCATTTGTCAAACTCAACTCATTCCAAATTTGTGTTGGAACATCAAAAAGTTTGAAAACTGAACATATTTTTCTCATAGGAAATAATGGAAAACCAAATAATTGGTTTTGAGGTCCAAAAGCTATACCTATAAACTTATTTTTCCAGAACGTTAAAACAAAGTTAACAGCCCTAGGTTGTGGAAATACCCGCTAAAACATCTAAATACAATAAATACAGTACATTAAGTATCAAAACAGTGCAGTAAAAAAAACTGTGCACCTTGCCTTGGCGGCTTCCGGGTACACTGGAAGCTGGAGAGAAATTGGAGGAGAAGAGGTTATTGTTTGGAAGGAAAGTCTCCTTCCATAATGACTGCTGGCAGAGCACTTTCTGAGGTCTTTTCTCTTCATCTTTTTTTCACTTTTTGTCACTAAATATTTCTCTGGGCGAGGTAGCCGCATAGACTGAAGCATCACCCATTTGTGCCTGCCTTGAGACACAGAGAGGGAGTCACTATCAGCCCATACAGGCTTTTTCCAACTCCGATTTTCAGTTCAACTATTGAGCAAAGTTATGAACACTGAGCAGACATTTTTTTTTAACGTTGCTGTTCAAGTAGTGGAAAGTTGGAGCTTGGGGCCATTCAACAACCAAAGTATCACTGTATCTGACACCTACAATTTAAAGAGAGTTATATTTTGGCTCACAGTTCCAGAGGATTCAATCCAGGATCAGCTGACTAGAGGCAAAAGGGTGTGGGGAAAGCGCCTGGCAGATGAAAGCTGCTCACATCACAGCAGTGGGAAGTAGAGAGAGAAGGGAGCAGCAGGGGACAAGAATATACCCCTCCAGGTCCCATTCCCAGTGACTGCCTCTTCCAACCAGGCTCCACCTCCTCTGCACATTCAGCTACTGGACTCATGAATGCATGCATCCTCTGATGAGAATAATGCTCCCAGGTCCCAGCTGCCTTTGAAACACATGAGACTTTGGGGGGACATTTCAGATCTAAACCATAGCAACTGGAAAGGAACATGAGAGAATATTCTCAGATGATATAAAAAAAACCAGATACTCCATAATTTCATAGAAGTGTAACCTAAATGGATTTTTTTCCATAACTCACTGAACTATACCCTTAAAACTTGTGCATCTCATAGTATACTTAATTTTACTTTTAAAAACCTGGTTAAATATTGAACTTCTGTTAATAAGATTGCTTTTTGCAGTAATGTACATTAGTAATTGCAAAATAAATATCCATGAATTCTAGAATAGATTAAATGAGTGAATCCATTGAGGATAATGAGAGCCAGGTTTCTCATGGACAGAGAAAGAGAGCCATACCTGCTGAAAGTAGAAAGATGGAATGTACTTTAAGTTGGTAGGTGGCAAGCCCATGCTCTTTCAACATACCACAGAAATAGAAGTGAGATATATGCAAGATGCAAATGTTATATCTGAAAATATACACTTGCATATGTATGTATAAATATACATGCACTTCTATTCTTTCTTTGCTACTAGGTCCTAAAAATATTGATCTACTAGTAGTAGAGAATGCACTTTGAACCTGAATCTTTGCTTCTGAATATTAGTCTGCACTAAAAAGATTCAGTGTCTTTGGAGAAAGTCCGGAGAAACAGCATCGTGTTTCCGAGGCTGGAAGAGAAAAATATACAATGATCTTGAAAGATCTTGTTGTTTTCTTCCAGGAATATGGAAGAAAATCTTTGGCAAATTAAGAGCATAACCAAAAATAGGAGACATGTTTTGGACAAATCAAGTATTAGTAAATAATAATTTATTATAACCCAGTGAATAAATTAGAAGTCCATGAGTCAATAAGCCATAGTTTTAAGTTATTCATTAATTGTGTGAGAATTGAAAGCATTCTTACACCTAAACTAATCAACATAGAGGGAATGATATAGTTAGAAAATCATTTGCATGCTCTAAAAAATATCTCCCAATTACTTACTTATTGCAACAGAAAAAAATAGTAAGCTGACAGTAGAGAAATCTGGTAGAGATTCCTTGAAGAGATAATAGTTTAACCCACCAGTATCAAGACAATCACTATCCTATAATGCCCTGAGAAGTACACAAGACCAATGCTGTAATATTCCTGCTAAAATACATAGTTTGAGTCTAAAGAATATAATATCAATATATGTAGTATCTATATAAATATATAAAATACCATATTAAATCTACTCTAGTGAACCACTCTAATTGATACAGTGGTTATTCTAAGAAGTAGTCTTCTTGGAATATATGCAATATAGTTTTTAAGGGTAGACAAATTAAGGTGCTGATATATTAAAGTTCCAAAGACTTATCAGTTTGCAATAGTCAAAATAGATCTTTGGGACATGGGGAAAAATAATATTTAGGTAAAGAAACAAAGTGAATAGAGCTTATAGAAGATTTAATGCAATTAAAATTAGAAAGAATTATGTACACACTTCAGAACAGACTTTGTGAGCTTTCTGAGTTTTGTCTACTTTTATGTTTGGTAGCCTGGGTACCTGTCAGGCATGTAACACTATTAAAGTTAAGTAGCCATCAATGCTCGGTAAAGTATAGATGATCCTTCTCGGAAATGAGTCTTATAAAAGTCATTGATCTAGCTCACTTTAAGTAAAATGCAAATGATTGGCTGTCACAAAATAATAGGAAAATATTGATGTGCTTCTAGGCATTTTTTAAAATAAAATGTTTTCTCAACATAGAAGATTTCTTTAATAAACAACTAATAAAAGTGGGATTTATGGAATTATTTCTAATTCTTTTTGCAGGCATTTTTTAATTATTATGTAAGATCGACTGAAGGTATGGGATTGTGGGTGAACACACATGCTCTGAAGTAGGAAAGTCCGTCTTGAGCTCCTAGCTCCTTTACTGTGTGTCCTTTGACAAGTTGCTCCAGCTCCCAAGGGCTGTAGTTCCTCCTCTGTAGAGCTCAGATAATAAAGATCCCTTTACTTTCTGGAGATGTTTTGTGAACCGAGTGAGTTAATGCACGTTAAGATCTCCTTAGCCAGAGTGTAATAAGTTCCCAATCAGTGCAAACAATTTCTTTATCAGATTCATCAAATAATTTGCAGAGTTGGCAGCAGTGTATTTATTGTATAATCCTGGATTCACATTAATTAAAAACCTCCAAGGCTATGATATCCATATCAAATATTAGCGTGCATGTACTATCCCTCTATAAAAAGATATCTCAAGAGAATGTATACATAGCATAGAAAAATAATTTCTAGAAGGCATCTATGCAAGTTGAAATAAGCTTTATTATCTCTGTTAGTGAAATAATGAAAATTTTTATTTTTTCTTGGCATTTTGACTTTTTTATGTAAGGAGTAAGGAAGTTGTGATTCCTTTCACATAAATAAATAAAGTAAAATGACTTTATTGGAAAATCATAAACAACCAAGACAAAAAAGTAATCCAAAACTTTTGTTCTGGAAAAAGACAGGTGCAGAAGATAAAAAGCTGACTGAGTGTTTTCACTGTGTTTTCTCTTCTGTTACATGGGAAAGAGCTACAGGAAATTTACAAAAGTCAACAGGTCCCTTACCTCGTTTATCCTGTAAGTAGTCAGCAATCTCTTTCTCACTTGCAAAGAATACAAGTAAAGGGGAAATTAGCTCTAAATTTCAGCCTTATGCACACACACACACAGTGGTTGAAATTTTAATGTGTAGTTAAAATATAAAAGAAGGAGAAGGAAATGCTTTTTTGGAATGACAACTGTGTTAACTGTGTTATGTCCTATTCATCTGAACCTTAACCTGATGAAGTAGACATTATGTGTGCTACTTGATAGACGAGGAAACTAAGGATCAATGAGTCTAAATAATTTTTACATAGGTAGGGATTGATAAAATCAGAATTTATATTCATATTTTTCATTTGCCATATTTTTCTTTTTAAATATTTTCACTTATTAAAAGTGTTATAAATTTCAATTTTTGGAGCATTAAGGGTTGATGAATTAGTGGTGGTGGAATGTGGAGAAGCAGCAGCTTCTGTGAATTGTCCCACTTTCATGTATTTTTCCATCAGGAAACTCAGTCAGGCACAGAAATACAAATACCATAAGACCACATTTGTTTTCAGAATTGAAAAAAGTTGAACAAATGCAAATAAAGAGTGGAAAGGGGTTCACCAGAGGCTGGGGTATGTGCACTGGCAGAAGTTGGTCAAGGGTACAAATTTTCCATTAGACAAAAAGGAAAAGTTTTAAAAACATATTGCTCAGCAATATGATTATAGTGGTGAATAGAGTATATTTTAAAGTTGCTGAAAGAGTGTATATTTTTTCTAATTATTAAACATAGCCTACTCATATTCAATTAATATTGAGACAGTGTGGAGCAAGCTCTGCATTTAGCTAAAGAAATACCACAGTTTGTTGAAGACTACAAATATTTTTGTTCCTGGTTGAAACTTCCAGAAATATAAAACAACATCAGGTGTGTGCATAGATGCTTTGCAGGTACTGCACCCCTTGAGCTTGCAGGGTCTGAAACCTGGGGAAGAAGGAAACAGAGAGAGCAAGCCCAGAAGGTATCCACCAACTCGTTGAACAAAGCCACCATATTTTATTTCTTTCATTGCATGTTCAGTGGAAATCTCTTATGTTTGCATGAATAGAAATCTTACTTCATGTAAGACTGATTTTCTGTTTGTCTTTTTGGTCAGGAAGTGTTTATAGGGATTTTTAACACAATGAGTTGAAGGTGTGGACATCTCATGACTCTGCAATTACATTTCTATCTATAAACCCTAGGCTTAATTCTTTAACTGTCATAGTACGATGTTTTCATTCTATAGTGATTGTCTCAGTCAGGGTTTTTCTCTATAGTTTACAGACTCCTATAACAGACACAAAGTCTGACTCATTCAATATTTTCAGGGCCAATAATTGTATTAAGCACAAAGCAGATACTTAACACATGCGTTGACATGGACTCAATACTTTAAGAAGTAAAATGACAGAAATGATTATACATTCCGGTATAGGTACTCTTCAGAAATTTTAAATTTATATTGTGTATATAAGGAAGAAGAGAAATGAAGGCATTCAAATTACAAATGAGAAATCAGTTAAGGAGAAGGTGATGATACCTGATCATGAGCTCAGTGGACACTGTGGTCAAACCACATGAAGTTTCCCATTTGGGAAACTGATCTCAGAAGAGGGCCTCATTGGTCCAAAGATAGTCCTATGGACACACTGGCAACAACTGCTTCATCAACAAGCACGTGGTTACATTTTCCTCGGTGGAATGCAAGGCAATGTTGTTAGAAGATTCATGAAAACATGGCTTTTAATGCACTAAAAGAAAGATTAGATGAATATAAGGTTAGTTTCTCCAGATACTAAAAACCAAACAACGACCTCCTTTCCTTCCTTCCTTCCTTCCTTCCCTCCTTCCTTCCTTCCTCTTGCCCCACTGCCTTTCTCTCTCCCACCTCTCTTTTTCCATTTTTTTTCCTTTGCACTGCTAGTATCCAACACATGTTGGCAACAGCTGCACCACAGAGCTACATTTGCCTCACAAAAACAGTCATAGAGTAAATTTTCTCAGCAACAAAAGAGAAACTTTTAAAAACTTGTTTAAATTATAGCCATCAATGTAGCCTGCAAAAAAGGAAGTCAAAAATGAAAACTTTTCAATGGATCATAGGCCTGTGTTAAAACCATGCCTCTTATTATGTACAGTAATGAATTTCTTAATTCTATGAGTCAGTCTGTACAAGTTATCTGTCATTTGCAGTGAAACATTTTAGCTAGTACAGAGAGTTCTAGAAATAACCACAGCGGAAGCTGTCTCCTGACCTCCAGCCAACAAGCTTTCCATTAGAAGCTCTCCTCCAGGCAACCTTTCCTTAGGGCAGTGATAAAAGCTACTCACTGTTTTCACAGGAGCTTATCTCTTTTTCTCTCCGATAGACATCTCAAACTTCCCAAGTATTTTCATCACTTTCTCAAAGTGAAAGAATGTAGAAATTACAAGTCTGATTATATACTTTCCCCCCAATTACTTAGAAAAAAGAAATAGTGAACAGAAGGCAAAATGAAAAGGGCACAGGTAGGTATTTGCTCAGGGACCTGCCAAGAAGCTTTGTAAGATACAGCTCTTGCCCTGCATCTTGTCATCTTCCGACTGGGAGGGATTCGGCACTCACAGCCTCACTTACTCAGTTAGCCCTTTTAGGTAGATGCTCTGAGTTAGGGGTTCGGTGTTAACAAAATATCTACAGCAGCGATCCATGCTCCTTCCTGGTAGGAGCAAAAACTGCTCTGTGGCGAGTAGTCCACAGGTACAGAAATGGGAAGTGACATTTGTCAAGAGCTCTATGTAGATGAGGGTCACCATCCAGATATTTTCATAAGGCAAGCACAGGATAAAGTTGTTTCCAAATCTCTAAAGGTTTTGTGTTACCCACATCTCTTCAGTGCAGAAGTGGGAGCTTCCAGTATAAAATAATTTGTAACGCTGCTAACTTTTATCAGAGTTTATACTTGAAGTCAATGTTTGGAGATAAAAAAAGACCTGCACTAAACAAAGTGCAGACAAAGTACAATTTATACATGATTCAAGAATCTAGATTGTCTAAGTCCGCAAGTTTTTGTTTTTTTTTTCCATTAGATAAAAAGTTCCTTGAGAAGAGGAAAACCTGATATATACCATTTGGAAACTCTGCCACTCTCTCTTTTTAGGACAGCTCTTCCTACCCCCAGCAGAGGCGCGATGGACACACTGTTCACAGTGTATCCCTACAGTGATCAGACAAGGCAATTCAGGAACACCAAATGGAAGTAATCTAAAGTCCAACCAGCATGACCCAAATAACCAGCACGAGCGGAAAACAGGACAAAAGAGCAATGAGCGGAAAAATCAGCACGCAAGAAAAATGACTCAGTAGCCCAAATAAAGTTATGTTAACCTAAGCATGATTCTTACTCTCAGAGAGATTAAATAGTACATTGCATCGTACACAGACCACTATGCAAAAGAATGAGAAATTTTGACAGTTGATTCTTAGTTACATAAATGAAATAAATAACTAAAAAATACTTGAAAATTATTCATCTTTAACTTTTCCTGATATACGGCAAAAAAAAAGGCTGAAGATGTAATTTGTGAGAGAGAATTCAAGAGAGAATACAATCAGAAATTTTAAACCTAGAAATTTCTGAAAAATGACTTTCAAATTATTTAAATTGACACTTGATAGCAAATGGTATTAACTTTAAAAGATGAATATCTAGATATTGTGGCAAAATTTTGAAAAGTTAAAGAAAAAATATGAAACCTCTCAAAAGTAAACAGAATGTGCTCTTATAAAAATACAATTGCACTGGGTCTTCAAAATGTGTGTGACACTTGCTACATGAAAAATAATCCTATACCCAGCAACACTAGCATTAAAATAAAAATTACATAAGTTAAACAAAAATTATGCTTACAGGAATTCAGAAATTTATAATAATCACATTCTCTATAAAGACAAATTCAAAAATCTAAGATAACAAAATAGAATGTGTGAAAGTAGAAATGTGAAACAGAAATAAAATTAAATGCAAAATCATCCTGGCAATATCAATGTCAGAAAATACAGAATTCGTGTTGAATATATCAAATAGGCAAAGAAGATTAGTTCTCATTTATGAAATTTCTAATCATGACTACATAGAAGTTATATTTATATAATCTATCTCGAAACATTTCTAAACCCACCCAGCTAAAACAAAGTAAAAATTGATAAAAAAGTATACTTTTTGCAGTCTATAAACTTATTAGTATGAAGTTTGATCACTAACATTAAAAATTATCAATAAAACAAAAATAGGTAAATGCACAATGATAATTAAAAGCACACATATATTTTTCATATTCAACAAACCTTGAATGTTCAATTGAATTTCAGTCAAAGTTGGATCAACTAAAATTTTAAAGCAGTTTTCAAAAACAGACATTGACAAAACATCAGAGATGAAAACATGAACAACCTCAGGAATATGAATTAAAGTTAGGGATGTACAGAGCCAGGAGTGCAGATACAGCGATGTGGAAATTCCAGTGGGTGGAAGCAACTCACTGCCTTCATTATCCCAGTCTTGGCTAGTTTAACTGTGGTTTTATTTTGATGACCTACCACATTGAGATAGGTGGTCACACAAACTTGCGAATTCTTTCAGTCGATGATGAAATATTTTAGGACATTGAGAGGGTTGTAAGACTGACAAAGGGTGGTATTGGAGGAACTGCAATTTACTATAACTAGAGGATGGGGTGGTCAGCATAGCATGTATCAGTGTTACAACACACTTTTCACATTAAACCTTCTCAGAAAACCACATCTGCATGGTATACTGGGTTGTTTGAGGAATAGCTGCAGCTGCTCCCATCCCTGCTTGGATATTTCAAGACTACAGTACTTAACACTTTGGAATCTGTAACCAATTGGGTTTAAGTGTAGTCTAAAGAAAATAGCATGGTAAATATACAGGTGCAGAGCTATATTTTTAAACTCCAGAATAGTGTGTGTGTGTGTGTGTGTGTGTGTGTGTGCGTGTGTGTGTGTGTGTGCATGTGTGTGTATGTGAGAGAGAGAGAGAGAAGGAGGGAGGAAGGGTGGGAGGAGTTCAGGGTTCAGTGTCTTTGTCTTTTTCTTATCCATTTACAAAATATGTATATCATTGGTAATTCCCCCATAAGCAAGCTAAAAACTTACTTTTTTAAAATGATGTTTCATGTTTAAAACCTATTATAATTGATCTATTTGCTTAAAATATAATGAAATAATTAGGATATTATCACAATTCCCTTCCGACTTCCTTTTGTAGGAACACTATTCTGCCATTACTTTTCTCAGTCTTTTTTTTAAAGTTTGGAGGTTTAATGAAATTTTGTTTTACAGGTACTTCCACTGTCATTCCACACAGTCAATTCTGCAATGAAGAATACAGTTGTTTATTACAATTACAATGTAGAAACTGTTTGGAGGAGCATACCTGAACATGGAATAACTGTTCAAAATATTCTATCTGATTATCTATCGCTCTATCTCTCTACCACTACTTTATAATATGTATTAATATTAAGCCAATGCTTACTATGTTTCAGGTATTATTTTAAGATTTTAACCCATTAGCTTCTTGTAAACCATGTAAGTTGGATATTATTAAAATCACCCCATGTTAGAGATGAGATGACTAACACAGAAAGGTTAACTAATTTCCTTCAGTTACAGTGTGACGAAGACTGCTAGATGATCCTTCATAGTTTTTTCCTTCCTGACCTAACTCCATTCTATGCTGCCTAAGCAAAGGCAAATGGATGAAATGATGACACCATGTCCAGGTCTGTTAGGTGATGCTAAAAGGTTTTTCTCCTTGGTAATTTTCTGGTTGGCTCACGGGGCACAGCAGGAGACTCATGCTGGCGGAGCTGTGGAATGATAAAGCCTCAATCCCTGCATGGTGCAGGGGGCTAGAGCCTCCTGAATCCAACTTCTTCATCACTCATGCATGTGAGTCAAAAAGAACATTTATTGTTGACAACCTTGGGACTGCTTGGTCCAACAATCAGTGTTATTTATTTTATCTGAAGAATTTTAGAAGCTGATGGGCCGGTGAGATGGTTCAGCAGCATAAGCACCTGCCTGGCAAGCGTGAGGGCCTGAGTTTGACACCCGGAACCCACAAAAAAAAAAAAAAAAAAAAGGAATTTTAGCAGCTGAAATTCCAAATCTTCTGAGAATAACTTTGGTAAAATTTGGAGGCAGAATTTCTCATGAGCATCAGTCACTTTTCATTCTCTTTATAGATCTTGCCACATGTAAGAATAACATGATTGAGCTTTGTGTAATTGACCCTAGAGATGTTGGTCCTAGGGTGATTAATGCTTCCCAACTTAGGTGACCCTATAAAAAAGAGGTTAATAGATATACTAAGTGTTACAAGAACACTTAGTACTTTGCCTTCCAAACCCTGTTTATTTGATAAAGAGACTCCCCCTTCATCTCTTTAGTACATCATTTTGTGTATTCTGGCCCAATTGATTGCTTCTAAGAAACCATACTAAAATGGTTCTAGTTCTCATATATTCCAAGCCTTCCCCTATATCCACCCTATTCTACAGTCATACTTGTCTTTCACTATCTTGAAAAATTATCTCCCATCTTGCCATGAAGATGATGTGCCCACTATCGCACACTCCAATCCCTCAATTACTGCATGTTTTAATTTTGATGACCTGAAACCGTTACTCTAATTAAAGCTCAAATTCAAATATCTCAGGATCTTCAACTGACTCACCATTGTGGACATCTTAACCCATTAATTCCACTCTCATGTTTTCCAGATCTCATTAACATTTCAATGTTCCTGAACTTTAAGCAGTATTGATTCTCAACACTGATACATAGATTGTTACCAGTAGAAACTTAAAAATTTATATTTGTTTAATCTCACCTGCAGGTATTAGGGCAAAGCTATCTCCATTTTGTTTCTTAGCCTCCATTTTAACCAATAGGTAAACCTTTAGAAGAACTTTTGTCCTACTTCCCAAAAAGCCCCATCCCCTCCTGTGGTCATAAAACCATAACAGGAGGAACAAACAGTTTTAGCACCAAGTGTTCAAACTGACCATTGACCCCATCCTGTGTGTCAGTTAACCAGATGTTTTAAGAAGTATCTTGTGACATTCCAAAGGAATGATGTAAACAAAGATGTGGGCTCTACGGCAACCAAGGCATTTTGTAAAACCCCCTAATGTGTATTTAAGGAACTGTGAAACAGAGGCTTGAGGTCAACAGACTCGACTCCTATGAGTGACCTGCTGGCCTCTGGCTTCTCCAATAAACTCGCTTGTTTCTCGATTCTCAGTCTTCTGTGAGTGTATGCCTTGCTTCTGCCGTATCACAGGGATTTTGAGTCCATCGATCTGACGTAAGTTCTGAGCATCCATATGCTTCAAAAAATCTTTTGGTGTGTTTCCAGTAGACAGTTATTTGTAAACACCCATGTTCATGTTCCTTCAATTAATCCCCTTTTTTTTTATAGAAATTTCACTTTAGCTTCTGTTCTACAGACCTTCATCTGATCATTTTTTGTCAATAGTATTAACTCCTCTTCACTTTGATCTTAAGTCACTCAGACTTGAAACTCAACCACCAAAATCATGTCATGATCCTCAGACTCCTGACTATTGCCTGGGCTGTAAGTCCTCCTGAAACGGATGAAACGATCAGGAAGAGACACGTCACGGCCCATCAAATGGCCTAGTCTCCAACCACAATCAGACATCCATTTCTACATCTCAATTCTTCTATCTCATGGTTCCAGCTTTGATTTAGGAAGGGCTCCTCCACTCTCACTTTTGCTTCCAGAGTCTTGCTCTCAAGGCCAAGAAACGCATTCTGTTCTCTTTGTCAGGCTGCATCCTATAATGGGAGGTCCTCACAGTCTTCAAACTGCAATCTAGAACTGGAAACCCTCAAATAGTTTAAAAGTTGTTGCATAAGTTTAGTTTTATCTTGGTTCATTTTAACCTAAGGCATCACCAACCCTATTGTTTGTTAAAACAGTGAAAAAAAGTTCTGATTATAAAACCCTTTCTAAATTTATGCATGCTTATTATTATTAGGCATTATGTCCAAATCCTCCATCAGGCTTCCTACTATAATTTTTAACATCCTTAAATCAAATTCGTAGGTCACATAAACCATAAACATTAGCTGGAAATAATTAGGTTTCCTCTGTGTGCTCTGATCACAGAAAGTCTGCAAGCAACCTGCCTGACTCCAAGGAAACCTAGGGCAGCTGTCTGTCTACAGCCGCTGTACAGCAGACGTGACGGTGTCTGCCTGGAGGACTTTCGCTGGGAAAACAAAGGAGCTGAAAATTGCCCATTGCGCTTCATAGCTTGTGGTTTTCAGAGTTCAAAAGAAGGACTCAAGTAAAGTTAGAAATCCTACTAAGTACTCAGCATAATTCACCCTGATTCTATTGGAACATCTCTGAGTTAAATCTTCTGAGTATTTTAAGATGGCCTCCATGTTTTCTGTCAAGGTTAGTTTTGCGGGACTGATACAGTGTTTCAGAGACTGATGATTTGCCTAAGAGGATGAAGTCCTCCAGCAGAGGTTTACATCCTGGGCATTACCAAGAAAGGGAATCACCACTCTTTCACACAGCTATACTAATATTCTATGTAGGGGAAGAAGAATAAAACTGTTTTAAATGTCCAAGACAAAGAACGGAAAGTGCCTTTTGGCAAGGAGAGTTTGGCAAAGTGCTCCAAGCATGTTACACAGATGAAAGACAGAAGACTGCAGGGCATCAGCGCCATAGGGCAACTGGATGATGCAAATGCTAAGATACCATCAAACCTAATTCCAAGGGTGTCTAAATGATGCTAAGGCAAAATTTCTCAGCACTGGCACTGATGACATCTTATGCAAGCCTTTTTTTCTTGTAACGGGCTGTTCTGTGTGTTGTAGATATTTAGCAGCATCTCTGCCCTCTACTCACTAGATGCCAGCACCACCCTAACCCCCAATGTGATAACTAAAGTTACCTCCCTGTATCATCAAATACATATACCCCTGGCAAGGGAGTGATCATCATCCTGGCTGAGAACCACCTGAATGAAGGGTATGGAATTTCTCTTTTAGCCAATAAGACTTTTGAATAAGGAAAACTGAGCTTTCTTGTGATCACATTATGCAGAGAAGATTGCAAGTGAGAAGGACCAGCAAACACTGGATTCTGAGTTACTATGATGCAGAGAATGTGAACTCAGTGGTGGTAGGAAAGAAAGAAAGAAAAAAGGAAAATATATTAGTGAGAAGAAAGGCTCTACAGACATAGGAATCAGCAGGAATCAGTGATGGGGCTCAAGGAACAGTGGAAAGGATGATTCCTTTTCCTTTTGACTCAGTAGTATACTGAATATTAATAAGAAGGAGATACTTAAAATTAACAATATGCGGAACGTATAAGAGAGAAATGTTGTGAAAACTGCATTTGCCTAACAAACAGCGTTAATAACTGCTGAGAGTGGCTTTGGGTTCTGATGGAGAAATGTGGGAAAGAACCATCGTCCACATTCACCTCCAGAGCCAGCATTTGAGGCTGCCTCTAAGGATAGAGTTTTTACATGAAATGAGGAGACAAAGGTGGCTCGATCCAGGATAGCTCTTTAGTCACATCCTTTCAATGAAATGTTCTCAGGTAGGAAGAGAAGTGGGCTTTGGCATCCAGGAGGGGCTTCAGGGCAATCAGCAAAGGCTGGACCGGAGTTGATCAGGAGTTTGCCAGGGACCTACTGTTTAGGACTCATTCCCTGGAATTAAAAGTCACAAAGACATGAATGAGTCAAGGCACTATTCTTCCTGCTGATGCTTGTGTAACAAGCAGGCATTTGATTGTCTGTCATTGATCATGCTTTAATTACTGTATTCGTGTATTCAGGAAGCAGTGTGTCATGAAGTCAGACAGGTCTGATTCAGATTAGACATCAGCCCGATCATTAACTATGTGATGGTGGGTGAATTCTGTAATCTACTTCCGGCCTTCCCTCTCTTCCTTCCTTTCATGTTTCAAAATCCTAATCTTAAGCATTTATTTGTATAATTTGGTTTATTTTTATTAGCTATATATGCATATAGATTAAAGAATCAATTCTACAAATATTACTATAAAATCATGGACTCCCACTTTCCTCTAATTCCTATTACCTCAGGCAAGACATTATTTTTTGTTTTGTAAGCTGACTCTTTGATACTAAATATCATGTGGCCATTTGATATTATTATTTTTATTTAAAATATTTTCTAGTGAATATCTCCATGACATATAAGAATTTGCATTTCAGTCATTTGACATTTTGCCTCTGTTCGTATGCCCCCCCCCCCACATGCACACAGCTGTCTGTCTTATATTTCCCCCTTCCTGGCGATACGGGTACAGCATAACTAAGTGGAAATTTAGTGTTTACATTTCTATGATTATATAAATGCCGCCATTCGCAGTTGAGGTACACATTTTGTCCTGTTACCTTTTCATTACTTGTACAATTTGTTTGACTTTGCAGGAATTGAGGGATTTTTAAAATTTTGTTTTGTTTTTCTATTTTTTCACTTGTCTAGTTTCATAAAAGTTTATAAGTTGTCAAACACTAAACACACCTCATATAATTCTCCTGTCAGTATGTTCACTTATATTTGGTATTATATTACTTTTTATCTTCTTTTCTCAGGAGTCTCTTATCTGCTGTGGTTTATACTGGAAAGCCTTTACAGACAGGTGAAGCCATCGTTGCACACAGTACTATTCAACAGAAATGAAATGGGAAGCCAGGCAAAGTGGTGTACCCCTGTGACCCAGCACTCTGAGATAGGATTGCAAGTTCAGGCTCAGCCTGGGCAACTAAGAAAGTTAGCTAAATCTTGGGTGTACACACACGTATGCACGCGCATGCGGGTGTGCACATGCACATGAAATCTGAGATCACACACTTAAGCTAGAAAGTTCTAGCAGTCACATTCACAGTAAAAATATATTCTATTTAACCAATATAGCCAAAATGCTATAATTTCAATACATAATTAAGTAGCTTTTGAAATGCACAATACTAAGAGGAGAGATCAGCAAACCTGTGGGCAAATACTACCTGCTACCTGATATTGTAGTAGAAGCACAGCCACTGCCATTTGTTATTTCTTATCCATTGTTGTTTTGTGTTGATGTGACAGAGTTTTCTGTCCCATAAAGCCTGAAATATTTACTCTCTAGTCCTTTATAGAAAATGTACAATAAACCTTGGCTTCTAGTACACTCATTTTGGACTAGTCACATCTCAAGTGCTTGACAGCTGGATGTGACTCAAGGCCAGTACACTGAACCTCTCTTCTCCACAATTTTAGAGATCTCCCTTTCCTCTCTATTGACTTATAGCCCAATATCCTGTTCTCTTTCTTTGCTATTAGTTTTTCTCCCATTTTTTAGGAGAGGTGCTCTTCTACCATCTTCCTCAAAAAGGTATATGAAAAGTAAAATTTATTGACTTTTATGTTTATTGTGCCCTCAAAATAAATGAATATGTTGGTAGTTATAGAATTCCTGATTAAGAAGCATTTGCACCAAGCTTAATACTTAGCATCATTGTCTTTTAAGATTCAAGGTTGCTGATAAAATGTGAGAATCCTTTGATTCTTGATCCTTTCTATGAGGCTACATACATGTGTGTCAGGAAGCTATAAGCTTTATTTGTTAAGAATATTTAGAGTTTTCATAATATCTGGCCTCATTTTCCATTTATAAATACATACTTAAAGTCCCTGTGTTATGCCACTACTTTTGATGATGCCTGGTTCTCCTTCACTTGTACTTCCTAAGTCCCTGTTAGCACTATTTTATGAATGGTTTGGGATTACTTTCTTCTTTGTTTATTTCTCATTTTTTGGGTACACTAACTTGCTTCTTATTTTTCCCTCCTCTAGGTAAGACAATTTCATACACAATCTGTTGTCAGTTTCCTCGTATCTATCTACTTTACAGCTTCTAAAATACATACACCTGTTTTCTTTTTGTTGTTGTTGTTGTACATAAATAAATGCTTGTAAACAAATCTTTACTGCAATACTCACCAGATTTGGAGACAGTGAATTTGTGCTTAATCTACCAATTTAATAGGAAAATCCACTTACTACTTTCTGATACCTTGTTTTCTCATCGTTAATATGGTGATAATAATATTGAATTTACACAGTTGTTATGGAAATAATATTTTCCTGAAACAGTGTCTGTCACCTAGAAACTCCATAAAATAAATCAAACAGCTATACTAAACTTCTTAAGAACAAGCAATATTAGATACCAAGTTAGATGATGTCAAGAGAGAAAGAAGTAGTATCGATTGTAACCCTTAAACTTCTCTTTTACAATTGAAGTACAGATTCAATTCCACTTGTAATTCCTTACCTCAGTCCTTTATAAGACTATTCATTACACTATACAAATAAGAAATTACATTATGACATATAAGTAGAACTTAGGCAAATTGTGAATGAAAAGTAAAAAAGTTTGCCAACACTAGGATTTTTAAAAATAAATATGTATTCTTTAAATGAGCTGTGGAATCTCCTATTTGCACAGTAGTCAGTATTCATCTTTCATCGTCATGTTTAATACTGTGCATTTTCACTGCTTTTCTGTTTCTCATAGGCTGGAACTGGTACAAGGCCAGAGACGCATGATGACGGCAGGTGGGGCTATTCTCAGAACTGTGAGAGACACGTGTAGACCCAGGGCAGAGCTCATGTGCTGTGAGTGAAAAGTGGACTTGAGTGATGAAGAAAGAGTTCAATCCCTTGGAGAGACCAAGAGGAAGTGCTGAACCAAAACAAAAATAAAGACAGGAATTGGAGTTTGTAGCAAAGAAAAAGTGCAGAGCAGAAACGGAATCAAGATGTAGATGACTGTTGTAGTCAGGGTTTACAAGGGAAAAGATTTAATACAGGACACATAATTTATAGAATTATTTTATAATATTCACCCAAAGAAGCAACTGCAGAAGGGTGCAACAGATCTGTCCATACACTAGAGACCCAAAGAATCCAGCTGAAGGCCTGGATCCCACAGCAATGTCCTGTGTGAATCCAGCTGAAGACCTAGAGCCCATGGCAATGTCTCATGCAAGTCTATATCAAGGATCTGCACTGGGAAGGCCCAAAGGTCAGTGGTGGAAGCTAGAAAGTCTGTGCCAGCAGAATGAAGGATCTGTGCCAGCAGGCTGAGGGATCTGCACTGGAGCCAGGAAGCAATGCTCAAGGTAAGGACCAGAGCTCCCCCAAAGAGAACTGTAGCCATCCTCAGCAACAGCGAGGACCTGAGCTCCTCCAACAATGAGAACAGCCAAGTTCATATCAGGAAAGCCAGCATAACAAACTTCTCCAGGAGACTCAACAGCTTACCATCTTCCCCTCCAGTTTTCTTTTTATTGTTGGCAACAACTGTCAGGTGGGCCTTCCACACCCAGCACCATGCTGATTCAGTTCAGTTGGGCATTGGAAGTTAACCATTAGTTAATCCACCACAATGACTTACACCTAGGTTTAAGAAAGTTTTTACCCATTGTCTTAGTTACTTTTCTCTTGTTGCTGGGACAAAATACCCAACACCCAAAGTTAAAGGGGGAAAGGTTTATTTAGCTCACAGTTTGTAGTGATTTCAGTCCATAATCAGCTGGCTCCAAGGCAGGGTTTCATGGCAGAAGGGCAACAGCTCATGGAGGTGGAAGACAGCAAAAGCAACAAGAGCAAAAGGGGAGAGACAAGCCTTTCCCTCCCTTATATTGTATGCAGGCTACCTGCCCTAGGGCGGGTGCAGCACTCACACCTCCAATCCTAGCACTAGACTGTGAACCAATTACAAACTCTAGATTCAGCCAACTCTGAAAAGCCTGCCCCCCGTGACCACATGAGGCTTTGGGGGTACATCCAGACACAAACCGTAACATGCGCCTTCAAATCTTTCCGTGGATTGTCCTGCTTTGCTGAGAGTGCTATTCATTCTGCACCTACACTCACACCATTTGCACACTTCATATGGAGCAAAACATACCCGATATTGAATTGATCTATTTGTTTCAAATCTTGTCAAATCTGTTCTTCAAAGTTCATGGCCAGCCCACTTTTTGAGCCTCACCTTGTTTTAGAAGATTAGTTATTGTTTTTCCCTGGTGGTCTCCCTTCACTACAAACAATTAGGTTAAATTTCCAAATACAAGTGATTCCTAAGTATATTCCCAAAGCACAACTTCCTCACTATCAGCAAAAGTTAAAACTCAGTCTCACATAAAATTTCTTAGGATTTTCAAAATGAAGATCTTGTTTCAACAGTTTAAATGAATAAGTAAAAAAGCTTAACAAATATCAAATGTGAATGAGAATACTGAAAGTCATTTTAATGACATGATTAAAAGTATGACCTGGAAATTTATAGCTTGGATTCAGATCTCACCCCACAATTCAGCAGCTGTGTGTCCACTGGAAGGGTACTCAACTTCTGAGGCTTCTGTCTCCTGATACTTTAAATGAGATGATCACAAGAGAGCCTAGTTATATGGTTTCTAGCAGACTGCCAATGAAATAATTTTTAACAAATAAAAATTCCTACTGCATCTCAAAATCCTAATATAATCATCGATCTTGTTATTTTAAAAACATGCATTGACGAAAAGAGCAAAATTTGTATTATGTTCACTACAAATATATCTGCATACATTGAAAATAAAGAAATAGTAATCATAGGATATATTTATTCTGTAGACAATATTTGGTGGATAACTGGGTTTGCAAATTGATTTTAGTAATTTTTTTTTTTTTACTGAGGCTTTAGAACCTATGGGTCTAACATGATTAAGTGCAATATTTTATTAACTTACTAGACATGCCACTTAAGAAAGCAATGTCTTTAAAACATTTGTGAATCTTAGAATCCTTTTAAAAATAAGATAAAAGGGGTTGGTGAGATAGCTCAGCAGCATAAGCACCTGCCTGGCAAGCACGAGGTCCTGAGTTCGACTCCCGGTACCCACATAAAGGAAGAAAAATGCCATTGATATCGCTCATTGGTACAAGCGCCTGCTGGCAAGCATGAGGTCCTGAGGTCGATTCCTGGTACCCACATTAAAAAAAAAAAAAAAAAAAAGATAAAGGTTTTTGGTCCTTTCTCCAGCAGGAAAATGTATAAATACAAATGTGTACCAAATCAGGTATTCTGGGACTTCCATTTCAAAGAATTAATAGAAAAGTAGAACTTGAGTCAGTGGCTAGAAGCCAGTAAATGCAATAAATGCTATACAGCAAGTATTATTTCATGTTTCAGAGATTATGTGAGGTGTTTCTGCCACATAGTTCACAAGAGTAAAAAAAGCCCCCAAATAATTAGAATTTAACAGAAACTTAAATTACACCATCAGTGAAACTAGAAATGACTCATAATGAACTTTTGTTGAAGCAGTAACTAATACACAGAAGAAAAAATAAGAGATATAGATGAAGTGCTCAGGCAAATGTAGAAGACAACACAATTCTCCAGAGTAAGTATCTTGCTTTGAAGGGTCAAAACCATGTTCTTATTAGGACAGTGACAATAGGGTATTTGCTTCACTTCTGTAATGTTTCTATGACCCCACATCATATATAAGGAAGGAGAAAGGCAGACCTGAATGAGGAGCTACAGAGAAGGAGCAGGAAGAAGCCAGTGTGTGGCACAACATATAACAGAAAGATTTTCATGTTGTGTAACTGAACAGCTGTTAATCTCCACTGAAATAAAAACCAAATCAACGTCAGCATGATCACTGTATGTTCTAGCAAGAATTCCTTCTGGAAGATGCATCTTTGCTCCACTTTAATGACCCTGCAAGTAGTTGAAAAATACATTTAATTTGCAAATGGATAATGCCAAAATAGGGAGCATCGCAATGTACAGAGATAGTACTTTAAACAACCAAAGGAAATAGGGGATTCAGGAGAGTAAAATAAATAAAAGAGATGAAAAACTCTACAAAAAAAAAATTAACACCAACCCAGTAAAAAATGGTCACTATACATAAATTCATAGAAATTACTAAGATAAGTAAAATCAGAAACATTTAAATTTTAGGAAATAGTACATCAGTTAAAAGTGAAAAAAGAAAAACAAATATAGACACTACTAACAACAGAGAAATAGCACAGAATGCAGATAAGAAATAAAAGAAGAGAAATGAACAATGAATTAAAAGAAATTATAAATAAATACCCATTTGGAAAGATAAAGGAAACACAATATTTGCATAATTACAATCTTTAGAGAATAAAAAAGATCCAATTTTAAAATAATTCAAGGTAAAATATGAGAAATTTTTCCAAAATTCAAATAAGATTTGAATTTATGGATTGAAAGGAAATAGTATTCTCTTAAAAAAAATCGAGATAAAAATGGTCATTAGCATTCCATACCTTTGAAAAATCGATGGATGTTTAAAATACCTTTTTAGATGTGTTCAGATGTGAACTCTCACAACTTTAGAGTGTGGCTGTATAAGGCCTTCATAAAGGTGATTGAATTATAACGGAGGGTTCTGACTCAGGTGGGGCCCTCACGCCGTGTGATTTATGTTTTTATTAGAGGAGAAAGTTGGACACATGGAGACGTACCAGGGATTCATGTGCACAAAGGGAGAAGCATGGAAGAGACAGGAAGTAGGTTACCACGTGAAAATCAAGTAGAGAGCCCTCAGAAGAAAAAAGGCCAGATTCTTAATCTTTGACCTCCAGACTCCAAATCTCTGAGAAAATAAATTTCCACATAACCTATAGTCTATGGTGTTGTTATGGAAGCTCGTATAAACTAAAACAAGGAGATTTAAAGCCACGTAATATATCAAGTGAAATTCAAGGGAAAAAAAGAAATCTGAGACAGATCTTAAACAGTGATATGAAAATTGAGAGGACTTTTACAGAATGCCTCTCAAGGCCTAGGGGAGAGAGTATTTCAAGAATTTTAAAGCCAGTCAAAATGCCATAACTCAAATGCTACAGACAAATATTTATGTGCATATTAAAACCCAGACAATACATTTTTCTTAAACTCTTTTATCAAAAAGAATAGAATAGAATTTAATCAACAGAAACACTGGGTGTCTAATTAACAGTAGAATACCTCAATGTGACCAATAAATTGATTTAAATTAGACTAAGTCTAAAAAGTTTTAGTGTACTTTATGGATATAGAACAGAATGCACATGTTATAAACAACATTAATGTTCAAACAGCAACAGAGATTAAATGTGGAGGCAAGAGCCAGCAGCAAAATACAGCCTCTTTGAGACCTGGAATGCGAACACCGAAAAAATCAACTTAGAAAATAGAAGAAGAAGTAGAGCACTGGGAATCAAAAAAGAGCCGATAGGAAAACTAGAAATCACAGAAAAACTGGACAAACTGAAGACAATTCATAGAAAAGAATGAAGTAGTCCGGCACACTAACACAAGCTCCTGGGGAGGAGGTCTTCTCTCTGCAAACACAGTGCAAGCCCAGAGAGAGTCGGCAAGACCAGGGATAAACACTGAACAGGACCAAACCTGAAGCAGTAGCCCCAACAAAAGCCCATGGTTGGTGTAAGCTGCAAAGACAGCATAGGGTTTTACTCTGAAAGTGATTCCTTCTTCACGGCAGGCTTGAGATGGAGAAGAAATTCAGGGCAGACCCCACCATATTTGGGAAGGAGAAATTTGGGGAAGAGGTTTATTATTTTAGACTGACCCACTCCTGGATTCAAGAGTCACAGAACAACTGCACTTCAGGGTTTCTGGGGTCCCCCTTCCACAAGCACTGGATGGGAGATAACTGCAAGGCAGGAGATGGGGTGGACTAATCACAGACCCTGTGAGAAGTTAAAGTAGCAGAAAGCTCAGGCTGGGCAAGGCATGGTGGTCCCACCGTCTGTGGTGAGAAGCCAGGCTGGTCACCTGTGGTTTTTTGAGGGGTCTGGATCTGAAAGTGCTGACTTTAAGTACTGGGAATTGCTTAGCCCCTTTGCTGCCTACCTGTAGCACAGAGCTCAGTGGTCTATTTGCTGTCCCCATCTGTCAATATGATCAAGGTTATGCTTTGGCTCAAATGGTCACCACATCATGAGGTGTGGAGGGATTCTGGAGCACAGGGAGCAACACGTGAGCCTGTAAAGTCTGTCAGAGATAGAAGCAATGTGGAGTCCACAGAATGGCCCAAACACTAAGATCTCTCTCTGGTGTAAATACAGCCCTAAGGCAGACACCACATCATTGACTGACCTTGCCCACAAGGAAAGGCAGAAAGGGACTCAGCATTCACACAGTAAGAAGAGGGTTTGGAGAAAAGTAGGCTGTAGTTGTGAATCACTGTTACACACTTGTATCTGGTGAATTCCAACACCACAGACCCTCGGAAGAAACCATTCCCCCAAAGACGTGGAGGAATTTTTGGATGCATTTCTCTTTTTTTTATGTGTTTATTGGGTTTTATTTCTTCTTGCTTTTCCTATCTTGATGAGCTTAAATAATAAGTAAATAAATGAACTAATTGAGATAAACAAGATAAGGTAATATAGGATGTGGATGACAACATTGGTAAAGAAATAGAAAGGATGTAAAAAAAAGGCAGGCAGAAATAAAAGATAAGAAAGATTCAATTAAAAGCATGAATAGCAGATATGACCAATGTTAGGAGAGAGTGTCAGATATAGAAGACAAGACAGATGCAGTAGACCATAAGGTCGATGATAACCTAAAAATGATAAGATATGCAAACCGGATCCAAAGCTGCTAGATGACCAAAACAAAACACTGAATTATAACATTAAAGGAAAAAATTAGAAGATGACTCAAAAAGGATAAAAATTGTATCACTGAAATCATAGCAGGAAATTTTCCAAATGAAGTTGAAGAATTCGGTATTAAATTGCAAAAGGCATATAGAACCCCAAATAGCCAGGACCAGGAAGAAACCTCTCCACAACACACCATAATCAAAATTCTAGAAATTTGCCAAAAAAAAGGGAATAGCAAAAGCAGTTAGAAAAGAACAGCTAGTAACCTATAAAGGTAAGCCTATCAGAATAACAGTGGATTTCTCAGCGCAAAATTTAAAAGTGAGGATAGATTCAAGTGAAGTTTTTCAAGCCCCACAAGAAAACGATTGTCAATCCACACTTTTCCATCCTGCAAAATTAGCCTCCAAAATCAGTAGAGAAATCTACCTAGGACAACGAAATACATGACCACAAAACCATCTTTGCAGAATATATTAAAAAGAAACCTGGATACTGACGGGGGACCACCAGCACCAAAAGCCTCAAAGAAAAGCATACATCTAACGAGTAGTTAAATAAAAAGAACAAATTTTCAGTACTAGAAAAATCGTGCAATGGATTCAGTGAACACACTACAATAATTATTCTAGCTGTCCATGGTCTCAACTCCCCAGTCAAGACACAAATAGGCAGTTTGAATGAAAAAGCAAAATTCAACCATATATTGCCTACAGAAGACCCACCTCATCCAGAAGGAAGTACACAGAGTGATAGTAAAAATGAAAGATGGAACCCCACCCTTTCAACAGGAATATCTATTGAGCAAGTATAGATATCTTATTTTCAGACACAACCAACACTGAGCCAAAACAGGTCAAAAGAGATCAAGATGGCCACTATATCATTTAAATGCCTACACACCAAATGTCATGCACAAAACTTCAGAAAACAAAAATTATTGGACATGAAAGGGCAGATAGACACCAATACGACGAAAGCTAAGAACTTCAGTACCCTACTCTCAAAATTCAGCAAGTTAACCAGACCGAAACAAAAAAAAAGAAATCAACAAAGGAAGGTGAGAGTTACGATACACCATTAGACAAGTGGATTTAACAGATAAATATAGGTGTCTCATCTAACAACAATACATATTTTCCCCAGCAGCACACAGACATTTAGCCAAGATAGACCATATAAAGCATGATGCAACAAATAAAAAAGAAATGAAATAATTCCCTTCATACTACCAGGTCATAGAGGGATGAAGCTAGAAATAAAAATCAGAAACTACCGAAACTATGCAAACTCATGGAGATTAAGTAATATATAATGAATAATCAATGGATCACAGAAGAAATCAGAGAAAAAATAAAAATTTTCTAGAATAAAATGGCAATAGAAGCACAATATACCAAAACCTTCTGGGCACAATACAAGCAATTCTAAAAGGAAAGCTTGTAACTTGTGAATGCACACATTAAAAGAATAAAACTACCCCAATAATCTAATAATACATCTTAAGATCCAAAAAAACCCAAGAACAATCCAAATTGAAAACTAATAGAAGGAAAGATATTATAAAGACTGCAGTGGAAGTTAATGAAATTGAGACTATGGGAACGATAAAAAGGATCAATGAATCAAAGAGTTGGTATTTGAAAGGATAAACATGAATGATGTAGTCTTAGTCAAACTTACCAAAAGGAAAGAAAAAAATAAAACCCTATCAACACAATTAGAAATCAAAAGCACAACATCACAACACACACTGTGGAAATACAGAGGATTATAAGAAGCTACTTCAAAAGTTTATATTCTCGGGCAATTGGAGAATCTAGGAGAAATGGACCTATACCAAGACATTTGTGAATTAGCAAAATTGAACCAAGAAAATATAAAATCCCTGAATATCCCAATAACAGGCAATGAAATAGAGACAGTAATAAAACCTTCCCAACTAAGGAAAACCCATAAACTGATGGATATACCACAGTCTTCTACGAGAATTTCAGGAAATTTCTAATGCCAAAGTTCCTCAGACTCTTCCATGAAGTTGAAAGGTAAGGATTCCCGCCATACTTGTTCCTGGAAGCTATCAGTATGCTAATACTAAAACTGAAGAAGGACTCAAAAACAATAATGAAGATTGCAGGCCAAAAAACTAATGAAACTGAATGCAAAGAGCCCCCAACAGATACAGGAAAACAAAATGCAAAGATCATACATCATGACCAAGTTGGCTTAATCATAGAGATGCAGGAATGTTTTCACATACATAAATCAATTAATGTAAAATATCATACAAACATAAGCAAGGAAATAAATGATCATTGCAATAGTTGAAGAACAAGCATTTGACAAAATTCAGTATCCATTCATGATAAAAACCCTGATGAAATTAGGTTTAGAAAGACCTTCCCTCAAATGGGTAAAAAACATTTATGACAAACCCACTGCCAACATCATACTTAATGGGGAGAAAGTGAAAGCATTTTCTCTGAAATGAGCAACAAGACAAAGGTGTTCACTCTTACAACTCATGTCCAATAGACTACTTGAAATTTTAGCCAGAACAATCAGGCAGAGAGAGAGAGAGAGGAATGTATAGGAAAGGAAGAAGTCAAACTATGCTTATTCACAGATGACATGATCCTTTACATAGAAAATCCAAATCTTACTAAAAGACACCTACAAATTATAAACAAATTCATCAAAGTAGCAAAATGTGAAATAAAAATACAAAAAGCAATAGCTTTCCGGTATACCAAAAATTAATCCACCAAAGAAGAAATTAGGAAAACAGTTACATTCACAATAAGTTCAAATTTTAAATGGCTAACAATTAATCTAACCAAGGAAGTGAAGAACCTCTATTAAAACTAGAGTCGGGGCCGGTGAGATGGCTCAGCGGCGTACGCGCCTGCCTGGCAAGCGCAAGGGCCCGAGTTAGACTCCCGGATCCCACATACGAAAAAAGGGCCGGTGATATCGCTCAGCTGCACAGGCACCTGCTGGCACGCGAGGTCCTGAGGTCGACCCCCGGTACCCACACACACAAAAAATAAATAAATAAAATAAAACTACAGTAGTCTAAAAGTGATCAAAGAGAAATGAGAAGTCATCCCTCTTTCTTAATAATTGGAACAAATATTGCCAAAATGGCCATATTACACAAAATGATATACAGATTTAATACAGTGCCAATCAAAACAACAACCGTAGTCTTCACAAAACTAGAGAAGATCCTAAAATTTACTAGGAATTATAAGAGACCTAGAATTACAACACTAATCTCGGGCAAGAGCAAAGCAGGATGCATCATGATCCTGGATATCAAATTATATTATAAAGTTCAGTGACAAAAGTGGCATTTTACTGGCACAAAAACAGACATGTTGACTAATGACATAGAATAAAACTGCAGCAAAAACCCCAGGCACCTTGAACCATCTTAACGTCAACAATGGAGCAAAAACCATATGCTGGAGTAAAGACAGCTGATGAAGTGGGGAAACTGGTCATTCACGAGCAGAAGAGTGAATTTAGACACATCGCTCCCTGTAACAAAAATCAAAATTGATCAATGACCTAGGCATTTAAACAGAAACAGTGAATCTGCTGAAAGATAAATCAGGTAAAACTCACAAAAGCAAAATTATATGGCAAGATGCAATAATGTATATGTACCAATTTCTCATGATGATTGCACTGATTATTTATTGACAATATATACAAATAAAGGGAAAATGTTGAAACAATATGACTAATAGTGGGTAGAATTGGGAAGCAGGGATACTAGGAATGTCATGAACTCAGGTGACTGTCAAGTTTAAAAAGAGAAGTGTCAAAACACACTTTAAACATCACTGTGAAAAGATAATATAAAATTAGAATTAATAAAGTTAAAATTGAAGAACTAAGAAAAATAAACAAAAATTAATGATAAAAATGAACAGAGGAGAAAATGGAGGTGTATAAGATTGTAAAGTATATCAATATAGTCATTACTCAGATTAGAAAATAAAGGAATATTGTCTTAAGTAAAAGATGATTGGTCATGATACATTAAAACTATGGTAGGGGCCAGTGAGATGGCTCAGCGGTGTAAGTGCCTGCCTGGCAAGCCGCGAGGGCCCGAGTTTGACTCCCAGAACCCACGTACGAAAAAAATAAAGGGCCGGTGATATCACTCAGTGGCATGGGCACCTGCTGGCGTACCAGGTCCTGAGGTCGACCCCCAGTACCCACACACACACAAAAAAAAAAAACTATGGTAAAATGGTAATAGCCAGAACTACTGTATAACTTCAGTGACATAGGTCTTGCCTAGTATGCACAAGGCTCTTTGTTTAATCCCCACCATGAGAAAAAAAATGGTTATAACTAAAAAAGAGTCTTAAATTTAAAAAGAAAACAGAGTATACACTAAAAAAGAAGAAGAAAATATAAGAGCCCAACGTAGAATGTTAATAACAGAGTAACAGGGGTCATCAAACTTTTTCAATCAATGACCAGGTAGTACATCCTTTAGGTGTGAGGATGATACAGTCTCAGTTGCAACTCCTTAAATCTGCCATCTTGCAAGAGAGAAAGCTGTAGACAGCGCATAAATGAATAGGTGTTTCCAGATTCGATCTAGAGGACATAGTTTTCCGATCCCTGGTAAAACAGAATGACTGACTGGATCACAAAGTTAAAGAAGTGAGCATTGTACATAAGAATAACTATGAAAGATATTTGTTTTAAGAATTTTTAATAATAAAGAGAAAGGCATACTATTTATATAGAAAATAAAGTAAAATATTAATATAACAGTTTGGATTTAGGACAAAAGAAAACAACTTTAAAAGAATGAAAAATCATTCACTCTATAATGAATATATAATAGCTATGAATATTTCTACAAACATAGTACATCATTCAAATCCATTTACAAAATTAGAGAAATAAAAACTGAGCAGAGCTTTCACATAAGCATTAATCCATTTCTCTTAGTTTATGATAGATCAAGGCAGGAAAAATAATCAAAAACAAACATAAAATAGAATGCTGTCAAAAATCGAGGTTTCTGAGATATTCTATTTCTTTCAAGCTAACAGATTTGTCATTTCCGGATCCTAGTCAGGAAACCAAAGATTCTGCATCTGGGGGACAAGCAACACTGCTCTCCCATCCAAGCAGCCCATCAGGAGAGTGAAGTCAGCCCCAATAAAATTACAGGAGCAAAGTTTAACAAAAGAAGACATTTTATCTGTAAAGAGGAAGGGGAAGGGAGAGGAAAGGAGTAGATGTCTGCCCCGTTAAGAAAGAATCAGGGGAGGGGGCTCTGGAAAGATGGAGAACCTGTGGGCCTTTTATTCCCCGCTGCTTTTATAAGGGGGTGAGTGACCCCCCCACCTGCAACTTGCCAAAACTGAATTGGCTTCCAGGTACCTCTGTCTAAAGTCATTTCTTCCAGTGATCTACATGCAGCTTCTTTCTGTCTGTTTACTTGTCTTTAAACTACCTTGTAAGGCCTTATCCTTGGGATGGGTGGCTAGCTGACAAGGGAGTAGCTTATTCTCAGTTAGCTTACAGTTAGTGAGGGGGCTTGTGGATGTCTATGTACTCTACAATGACCCCAGAGTGAACAATATAGTGACTGTAGTGTGAACACACACTAGTGCATAGGTGTGCGTACATTCTGCCTTACAGTTAGTTATCACCACTCCCTTTGTTCTTCCTTTATGCTATTAGAGCTGGGGTGGCTTACTATTTGTGCACTTGGCTCTCTTTCTGTGTTCTGCCTGTCAGCTCTTTTTGCTGGTCTGTTTGTGCAAGTCTCAAGCCCATTTGGTGCCTTTCTTTATCTGGTTTTTCTCTTTCACTACCCCCATCTTTGACCTATTTTTCAGGGACTTCCTCTAGTAAAGTTTGTTTTTAATTCCCTCTAGTTGGGATTAGCTGGAAGACCTAATGGGGCCCCTATTCCACTTTTTTCCCTGTGTACAGACCACTGGGCCTACAGATTAGCCAATTTCCCAGATACTAGCAGAAAACAGTATTGTCCTACACTGGACACAGCATAAACATCTGTATGTACATGTCAGGTCCTTTAGTTTGTCACAGAGCTCAGAGAAACATACTATAAATGCAAATGTTCCACACATTGTATTTCGCAAGCTGTGAAAAGAGAAAGTTCTGAACACAACAGAGGATAAAACACTGGTCTCACACCACAAAGCATCAAGTAATTAACAGCTTCCTTCTCATGTGTCGCAGAGAGGGCAGGAGTCGGACAGGATGGGGACGATACATCCGTAGTATCTGGAGGCAGACGGGGTGACCACTAAGCATTTTATACCCAGCAAAACTGTCCTTCAAACGCTAAAGTGACACAAAGACATTCCTAATGACCAAAAAAGCCGGCAGTATTTTTTGCTTGCTAATTTATGTGATAACGAAGTTCTTCAGAATAAAGGAAATGGCACAAAAGTGAACCAAAATATAAAAACACAATCGAAATGTAAATATGTGTGGTAATGTGAGTGATTTCATAGATTTTACTTACATTTTCTGTTAACAACATTCAAAGTCATAAAATTTTATAAAGTAATGATCGCAGCATTATTTTAAACAGTGATTTTAGATAGTAGGAAATCGTGAATTTAATTCATGAACTAAATTCATTCCATGATTCTGGGGAACATGGCCATGAGGAAGATGGCTGCTGTCATGTTCTTCCCGCGATTCAGAGTTTGCAAACAGAAGCAAAATTTTGCGGACTGATTCTGTTTGCTAACACTTCTGTTTGTGAATAGAATTGTTCCTGAATCTAGTTATTACTATATTTGATGGGAATATATATTTATATTTGATAAATGTAAAACATAGGTATATTTGATGGAAAATTTATATAATTTTTAAAAAATGAAATATATTTATATGAAAGTCATATTATACATAATAAGCTTTTGTAGTTGTCTCTATATGTATTGCTGCATGAAGGAAGGAAAGTAGAAAAGCTTTTATATTTTAATGAAATTATGTTAGAATTAATTTGGAAAACACTGTGATAAATTTAAGTGTTTATTTTCATCACTGGAAAGGTAACTAGGAAAATAACCTCCATACTAGTGAAAGGTTTCAAAAAATAAATTAGGACAATAAAATATATGTAGTTAATAATAAAGAAGGCAATAAAGGAAAAATATAAAAACAAAAAATACGTGAAGCATATTAAAAATAAATAGCAAAATGTGAAATGTGAATCCAATGGAAAATAGCTGAAGATTAATCAAAAGCTAGAGTGTTTCAATCTGTCTTCTGCTGCCATAAGAGAATCCCACAGAACACATAATTTATAAAGTAAACTAATGTATTTCTCACATTTTGGAGGCTGGGAAGTCTAACACCAAGGTGCCTGCCGCCTGCTGAGGTCCTCTTGTGGCAACACAGCATAGGGAGGGTGTCGCCTGGTGATAGTGCAGAGCCTGTAAGCCTGGGTCTCTCTTCTTCCTGTAAAACCACCTGTGCCATCATGGGCACCCCACTCTCGTGACCAATCCTAATCATGGCTTAACAGCCTTGTCTCCAAATACCATGAACTTACAAACTTGGAGGTTAAATGTCCCATGCAAACTTGTGAGGGACACACTCAAACTACAGCAGACAGTGCCTGACTAGATGGGAAAAACCAACATCTAAATACATTGCTACTTACAAGAGAGAGTTTAGATTCAAGGGAATCACAGATTTGTTCTAAAAGAATAGAGTAATGTGTGTATGCAAACAACATTCGTAAGAGAAGTAAAATGGTTGTATTAATGTGAGACAAAATATATTAAAATAGTACACTGAAGAATACATAGGGAACTTTGTTACAAACATCAATACATAAAGAAAACACAAAAATATAAATGCAAATGCGGGATAACAGACACCCAAAATATATGAAGCAAAAGTAGAAACCACTGAAAGGATAAAGAGATGGCTCAAGAATAATAGTTGGAGATTTCAATACAGTCTTTGTATCTGGGTGTTATTCACTGCTCCCTGTATATACCAAAATCTTCAGATATTCAACTCCTTTATATAGAATTGCATCGTATTTGCATAAAATCAATGCACATTCACCTGTATATTTTGAATCGGTGATCACTGACCTTTTTGCCACCAGGGCTCGTTCCATGGAAGACAATTTTTCCACAGACTGGGGTGGCATGGGGGCAGGGTTTGGTATGGCCGGAGTGCATTACATTCACTGTGAACCTATTTCTTTTATTATTGCGTTATATTTTCATAAGGAACGCAAAGCCTATATCCTTCACACATGTAATTCATAGGATTCATCTCCTATGGGAAAATGATGCTGTCACTGACCTGGGAGCAGGCGGAGCTCAGGCAGGAGTGGAAGCGAGGAGGAGCAGGTGTGAATACAGATGGAGCTTTGCTCACCTACCTGCCACGCACCTGCTGCTCTGCAGCCTGGTTCCTATAGGCCATTACCAGTACCTGTCCGTGGCCTCGGGATTGGGCACCCATGCTTTAAAATTGTCACTAGATTACTTCTACCTGATACAATGTAAATGCTATGGGAATAGTTTGTTATGTTGTACTGTTTAGGAAAATGAGAAGAAGAAAAGCTTGGTCATAGTCAGTAGAGATGCAGTTTTCCCCCAAATATTTTACCACAAGGTTGATTGAGTCCATGAATACAGAAGCCAGCGGTACAGAGGGCAACTATCAATTATCATTACTATTATCTATAACTGATAAATCCACTAGACAGAAAATCTTCAAGGATATTGCCTTGAACAAAAGTATGAACAACTTGATCTAACATGTATAGGCTGTTCAGTCCAACAAACACATTACATAGAGTACATTATCTTCAAGTATGCATGGAACATGTTCCAAGGCAGATGATACAGTAGGCTACAAACCAAATTAACCTAAAATTACTGAAATTTCGAATTATACTTTTAGCCCAGGACAGATTTAAGTTAGAAGTCAATTACAAAAAGAGATATGGGGTCTTCCAAAGTATATTGAAATTAAATTACTTATTTTGAAATAACTTGTTGGTCAAGGAAAAAAAAAACAGGGAAATTAGAAATTACTTTGAACTCAGTGGAAATTTTAAAAATAAACAATAACTTTTCAGCAACATGGAGTACTGGCAAAACAATGTTTAGAAAAAAATTTATTTTTCAAATGCTTATATAAGAAAATAAATGGTCTCAAATCACTTAGATAAGTTGTTACTAGCAAAAAGACTAGAAAAATAAACATTCTGAGCTCAAAGTAAGCAAATAGAAAATAGAGCATAAATCAATGAAAAAATCATAAAACAATGAGAAAAAAACGGGAAAGTTGGTTTTTAGGAACAAAAGCTAGTAAAATTGATAAAGCTTTGTTTAAATCAGGGCTTGGCCATCTACATGAACCAAATACAGCCTGCAGACAGTTTTTGCGAAGTTTTATTGAAGAATAGCAACACCTACTTATTCATATATTGCTGTGGTTGCTCTCACATGACACTAACAGAGTTAACTAGTTTCTAGTTACTAGTTAACTAGTTATATCACCTGTAATGCCTAAAGTATTTATTATCAATTTATTTACAGAAAAGCTGTCCCAACAGCTAACATTGAAAACAAAGCCAAATTAACTTAGAAATTAGGGAAGGAAAATGAGAGAATGATCACCAATTTATCAGCATATGGGAAAAAAACGTGGCAATACATTAGTCAATTCAGGTAAAATTAATAAAACTAAACAAGCCAGATAATATCAAGAGCAAATAGAAAAGCAACAGAATTTAATTAAAAGTTAGAAATATTTCCCAAATAAAATCCTAGGCCCAATTGTTTCCATGATAAATTCCGCCTAATACTTAGAAACTAATAGTAATTCTTCACACCTTCAGTTAAGAAAAAAAAAAAAGAGAGAGATTTTCTAATACTATGAGGTGTTATCTTCATACTAAAGACAAGCATAGCTATCACAGCAAAAGGAGACTACAAACTAGTATTTCTCATGAACACAGACCCAAAAATCCACAAGACAGTAGCAAGCTCAAGTCTAACAACACATAAAGAGAATTTTATACCACTGTCAAATAACATACAAATGCCAAGAAATGCACAGTTAGTTTAAACTAAATAGAAAATAATGTAATACATTAAGCTAATATAATAAAGAACCAGAGGGAAAGACCCATATCTCAGTAGATGTAGAATAATTGACAAAATGTATACAAACATATTTCAATAACAAAGATTATCTGGGGAGTGGAGAAAGAAGACACAAAGACACATAATTATCACAATGCATTGATTTGAATAGTATCTACTGGTATTCTGTTTTTTTATGTTTGTCTGCAATTAAAAGACGAGTAGCTAAACAAAAGTTAACAGATATTCAACATCTCAAAGCAGAGGATTAGACCACTGATGCAGGAAGTGTTCAGAAACTGATTCCTCTGTTCTCACCCATCGTCCCCTGCAACATGAGCTCACATTCAGAGTTCCAAGAGCAGAAAACCCACACTCCTTCTAAGAACTTTATTTATCAAAGGCCAGCTCAAAAGTCCAAATACGATGGCTGGAGAAAAAACAACACATCTAACTGTTATGAGCACAGGGAAATGATTCACCGTGGATCTGCTTGGGTCCCCACTGATGAAAGTGGTTCATTTTGACAAAGTTTCTGGACAGATGACCTCAGCAGAAATGATCTGTCAGGTGAGGTAGGCTTTGGGGAGCCCATGAAGTAATTTAGCAGCCATTGGAATCTATATCCCTCACGGAGCTCTTGCAGAGAAACACCATTGAGAATCCACTCCGCCAAGCAGATTGCATCTGTTCCCATCATATCAACACTGCTCAGCCACTACAGAAGACCAAGAGGGAACTGGAGATCCCAAGAAGCTCTGGAAGAAAGCAAAGGAGCTCAGAAGTTCTCAGCAGCAGAAAGTCAACCTGTTCTCACGGCGAGCAGCAACAGGAAGAACCAAGGACATTGTACCTAAGGGCTGGGGTCGTCAGCCAGAGGCAGGCATCTCAGTGGGTCTGTCAACAGGAAATGGGGCCACAGCGTAAACACTGCCTGAGACAAACAGAGGCAAGAGAAATACCTTTGCTGGTCTTTCCTCCTCATTCAATCTTCTTTCAGCGTCTTCCATTAGCCATCTCCAGGCAGTAGTCCAACCTAGGTGGATATGTCAGCAGAAAGGGCCAGCTTCCCTGAATATAGAGCAGGCACAGTTGAGGAATGTATCTGAAACCAGTGATGCCTATAACAACCAAAATGGCCCCAATAGCCAAATAAGACCTTCTGCTTCCATATCTTTCCTATGTCACCCAGTAGAGAGGAGGGAAAATAAGGATCACAAGCCAGGAAATAGAAAATAAACCAGATAATCTTGTCTTCCTTCCTCCCACTACAAATAACCTTATCCAAATAAACACATACACGCAGAGCATCTCTCCCCTACCTCTGCTGGGAGAAATGACTTGGTGTAGGATTGGAAGCCATAGTCATGGTCCACGTTCCCTCCACTCCCTCACTGTAGCTCCTACCACACCGAATGAGGGCTTCATGTTCCGTACAGGCTGGTTCCGACCACTGGGCTGTGTATATTCACCATCTACCGTGGTGTTTCTCATAAGAACAGAATCTGGAATTAGGACTAATACGGATTCTGAATCAAATCTTGCTGTCTATTGATACCCACAATTTCAAAGATGTGCTCAAGCTCTCAAAATTGGAATCTCCTCATCTGTAAAATAAGGGTGGCAATGCAAATCATTTAGCCTTGTATGGTACAAACACTCCCACCCTGAACCTCGTAGATGATTAACAGATAGTGGATTCATATCTGCCATTTCATTAATCCAAATGTTCTCAATTTCTTCTCTGTTTATGAGAAACTAATCCCTTCTGCAAAGCCCAGTTTAAGGTCTGTTTTTTCAAGACTACAGCTCTGTTAAAGAGAGGAGAACATTTTATCCACTCATCTCCTCCCACTATGCACAGTCCCTAGTGGTCACATTGTAATTAGTCAAGTAATGAAAGATGGAGGCTGCGGTGAATGGTGAACAGAGCGTTAGGAGAGGGAACTTCGTTTACTCAGTGAGTTCCAAAGCACTCTGCATTCTGCTGTGTATTTGCCGTTCACTGCAGATTCAGTGTTCGCATCTTCCTGGAGTTTAGGAACAGCAATCAGATGCTTTGGTTCAAATCTCTACTTGTTCACAAATGAGGGCCTTTGAGATTATGCAACCTCTTTCATCCACCATCTATAAAATGGAGATAATCATAGTAAAGGGCTATAGGGAAAAGTCAGTTATAGATGTCTGGTGCGCCATACACACTAAACTAGATTAGATGGTATTATCTATCTGAAGTCCAAATAAGCTTTTAAGTTTCTCAATAAGCATTTCATAATGATTCAGGTTTGATTTGTTCTGGGGGAATTTTCTACTATTTATTTATTAGATTGTTCATCTATTCTATTTAAAGATTATTGTCTACCATGTATATTACCACAAGGAAATTCACAGGAATGTATAATTACCCAAATCAGCCCCCAAATATTTCTGATGGGCCCATTTATTTCATGTATGCCTTTCTCACTATAAATGATAAACATCTGTATAACGTATTGACTAAAGTGAATCCACTGAGAAAATGGAAATATCTATGACACTGTGTTATATTAAAAACCTACACTGTTTTTGTTTGTGTACATTCCTCTTAATATGATACATTTTATGAAATATAAGTATCACCTAAATAACATTAATATTTCACTTTTTGAAGAAAGGAAAAATAAATATATGTTCTAAAGTCTTTGATATTTTTCTTCAGTGTCTCTTCGTGTAAAGGACTTTGGTCCCTGACTTCTGTCTCTAAAAGAGGCTATAGAGTTCTTCCACATCCTTTCTTTCTATGCAGCTGGTAGTTCACAAAGGAGAGAAATAAATTATAAATTGGTCTTCCCAGGCAGAAGCCCTGCCTCAGTGAGCAATCTTCTCCATGCTGACAGGTTCACAGCCTCACATACTTTATGCTTTGCTCTCTTTTACTTTGCCAATGGGATGGTTCTCAAATTAAACCTTCATACGTTCACCTTACAAGAAGCCGTGGGTTTGATTGTCTCAGCCTGTGCCTTTCAGGTATTCTAATGAACACCTGTCATTTTTAGATCAACATAATTTAAAGCATCATTTGTTTATTTTCTTCTTTCTCCTTGCTAAATAAAGGTTATAGCAATGCCCAGTTCCCAAACTCCCCCCGCCACTCCTCTATCAGCAAAGGCACATCCAGCCAGGCTGTTTTATGTCCAATTTGTGTTTTGTGATGAGAAATGAGGGAATCTTTGGCAGAGATCATTAATTTTATAGCTTGTGTTTCAAAAGTAGTTCCTGGGCTATTTACATCTCTTCATATTAATACCTGAGAAAATGAGTCTGCTGAAGATATAAAACTTGAAAGCAAAGTGTGTTTACCTTCCCCCTCTAAATATAATTCATGGTTCAGAACAAGTCTTTATGACTCATGATCAAATATTTTCCTGGGGTGGAATTTGATGTTAGCTGCAATGACACCGAATGTCCTTTGGACCTTTTGATTCAAAGACATTTAGCTTCCTGTAGGATTGTGATTTTCAAAGTGGAATTATTATAATCCATCTAAGCAGGAACAATTACTCTTGAATTAACTGGTAGGAGTATCATGTGTTACAAAAGATTCTCAGCCTAGAAAAAAATTACTTATCTGATGAGAAGTTGAGAGGAAATCCAGAGATTGTATGGTGTCATTGTATTGTTTTGAAAGTTAAGGCAAATAAAATCTGAAAGCCCAAGCTACAGAGTGGTGGTTTATTCTAGCTCCAGCAACTATACAATGCATGGGACACAATGTGCACTGGAACTTAATTTTTACATAATAAAATAAATTTTACTCATTCTTTCCCTCTTTCTTCCTTATTTTTCATTTCTTCTAATGCATATTTACTTATCATTTATTGGCTAATCAGTTAGAAATGTGTGTAAGTGGAGGTTAGGTTTCTATTGAAAGAGGGTGTAAGAGGGGACAGGCTTTCAGCAAAAGCTTGGAACAGATCTCCCCTAAGGAAGATCATCCTAAATGCTGACCACTAACCCGGGCTTGGAAAACACTAACAGAATCTTCCTACAATTCATTTAAAATTATTCATAGACTTATTTTTATGTGTTCTATTAAAAATAGCAAGGTGAAATCTGAGGACATATATATATTTCAAATCTTTTTGGACTTTTTGCTTAAGAATACAAACTGATGGGCTGGTGAGATGGCTCAGTGGCGTAAGCGCCAGCTTGGCAAGTGCGAGGGCCTGAGTTCGACTCCCGGAACTCACATACAAAAAAAGGGCCGGTGATATCGCTCAGCGGCATGGGCGCCTGCTGGTGCGCGAGGTCCTGAGGTCGACCCCCAGTACCCACAAAAAAAAAAAAAAAAAAAGAATACAAACTGATTTGCCACATTTACATAATGCTCTCCCCAAAGTTTAGGGAATAACAGAAAGTATGCAAAGGGTAGGACATAAGTAGCAGGAAAAAGGGAAAAAGGAGACAAAAAGCATCAGGGATTTCAGTGATATTCTAGAAGACAGAAAGTAAAGTGAGTCTTATGACTTCAATAAGAACTTGGCCCTTGGGGCCGGTGAGATGGCTCAGTGGTATAAGCGCCTGCCTTGCAAGCGCGAGGGCCCGAGTTCGACTCCCGGATCCCATATACGAAAAAGGGGCCGGTGATATCGCTCAGCGGCACGGGTGCCTGTTGGCACGCGAGGTCCTGAGGTCGACCCCCCGGTACCCACAAAAAAAAAAAAAAAAAGAACTTGGCCCAGAGAAAACAAAATGGAAAAAAGTACAGGAATAAAATGCATGCACCCAAATAAAAACAAGTGTTTGAGGGGATAATTTGAACTTAATGGGAAAAAATCTTCCAGAAGAAAAGAGAGTTTATTCAGTTAAGAACTCATAAGTATTTATCAGTCACCTGCTGTGAGACAGACACCTCTATACCAGACTTGATATATCCTAGTAAGCGAGACTGCTGGTGTCTCTGCCTCGCCTTGCTTGTATTCTTGTGAGGACAGCAGACATTAAGAAATGAATAAATAAAACATAATTTCAGGTTGCAGTAGTTACTAATCACCTGATTAAGTACGTTAAACATCTAAAGAGCTGTGAGAAGCAACACTGAGATTTCTGACTTCACCAGAGAACAAATGCATTAATAAGATCCCAAGGACGTCTGGAGAACGAGACTCTTACAATGACCAGAATCAAGTCACGAGATACATGCAGTGGGGACACAGTGATGTCATTACTGGGTGCTGTCCACCTAGCAGTGCCTTCATCGTCAGAAATCCCAGAAATACAGCAAATGCTGCTTCACGATGTCCATGGAGCGCCCTCATCTCTAGGGAAATGGATGCCCATGTTAGAAGCAGCTAGCTGTAGTTTCCAGGTTAATCTCAAGCGCATCCACCTGAGACATAACTTTGGTTTTCCTGGCACCAGGAAGGCTGTGGTGGTTAGCACACAGCATCTCCAGTTTCAGAGTATGAGGAGATTCTGACTCTTTAATGGAGGATTTCTGGGCCATAGGAAAGGTTGTAAGATGGTGAGCTATTAAAATAAAGGACGAACACAGTGGATGAAAGATCAGCTGTGATGGCAGGCCACGCCTCTACCCGTCACTGGCTTCAATGTTTTCATCTCCTCACCTCAAAGAGTTGAACTCAACTATTGCTGAAATTTCTCCCATCAATTCCATTTTAAGTGTCATTGATTCACACTGTAAATAAACAAGGTGACCCAGTTCAGATATGGTGTTCTGAAACTAGAAGGATGGGGGTAAATGGAAAAAGAATTTCTGGGTCTAACAAGAAATCCAGTGAAGTCTTCCTCTGAAGAATGACAGAGTTCATAACTATGAAAGAGACAGAGGGCCTCAAGAGGCTGAGGCAGGAGGATTGAGGAGTGCCATGAGTTCAAGGCCAGGCTGGGCTGCATAATAAGTTCAAGGCTAGCCTGAACTACATAAAGAAACCCCATCTCAAAAATAAATAAAGAAATAAATAAAGGAGGGGTGGAGTGGGGGGAGCAAGGGACGGAGTACACAAGAGGCTGACTCGTGTATTTATGAGACAGTGGAGTTATTCTATTTAGCAACATGAATGAGCTGGACTTATTGAGACAAGGAAAAACTAGACATTCTTTAGCCTCTTGATCATGATATAAAAGGAGGTTGTACCTCACATGAAACTTTGGATGCTGAATGCCTTACCTGAGGAGAGGAAAGTCTACAAAAGTAGGAAAGATCACTGATTCGTGCTTTTATCCAGTAAATATATTATTCCACCTCCTGGATTTATTAAAAATGAAACATTGCCTCCTAGCTCCAAGGACTTCCAGCCGAAGTATTAATTACTGCATCAATATGGCGAGTGTCATAAAATCAGTAATGTGTCGTGACCGCAGAGAATGGAGAAAGGGCACCTAACATCCTGGGGAGATCGGATGCAATTTAACCATTCTACAATGCACACAGATACATACACGTATAATATATGTGACCCTTATGTACACTTTGAATTTGTCAATTAAAAAGTAAAAAAAAGGAGAAAATAGGATACTTCAGTTAAAAAGGTTCAGACAATTAAAATCATGAGCATGATTTCCTCAGATCTTATCAATTTAAGAAGCAGTAAAAGAAATATGTACATGCATGTGTGCATGTGTGCATATATGAGTGGATATGCAGGATATGTTTATACATGTATGGAAAGATCTAAGACACTATATTGTCATATCAGATTTGGTCTGTGTTTAATATCCTGAGTTCCACGTTTCCTAAATGTTAGCATTTTTATAAGGCTAATGTATTCAAGAAACATTTGTTTTATGGAAAAGATGACAGTTTTATTGGATATTTAAAATCAAATAATATTTAGCTGCACAGAAAATAGCAGCGCTGGGCTTTCAGCTGTTCTAAATAAATTAATCAATGGAATGAGTTTGATATGAGTCTGACCCTGTCTAGGGCTGGTGAGAAGATGATATCAACTAAACAAGCAAACCTAGCCAGGAGTAATGACATGGGCCGGTAGTCCCAGCTATCCAGGGGCTGATGCAAGAAAACTGATAGAGCCCAGGAGTTCAGAACAGCCTGGGCAATATAGTAAGATCGCATCTGTTGAAGAAAAGCAAAATGTTTCTTGAGCTAGGGGTGCGTATCAATTGTAGAGTACATGCTAAGTCAGAGCGAGGTTCAAGTTTCAATTCTCAGCACCAAAATAAATAAGAATACCTGAATCATAACTGTCACACCAAATTTTTTTTACAAAAACATAACTGGAGTCATAAAAACTCCAACATTTCTGAAGGTTTCATTTCAGCCTGTGGTGTATTGTGTGTGTATGTGTGTGTGTGTGTGTGGTTCTGTGTGTGTGTGTGTGTGCTATTGCACTGGGGATGCTAAGATGATGGTGTCACTCATGCCTTGCGGGCATGCAGCAGGTGGAGAAGGAATGATGTGAGAAAAAACAGAATTAAAATCATAGATAATCTCATGTAGAACATCAGAGAGATGGAGCCTGGGATTCATCTGATAATGTGGTGTCATTAGGTGAAATAAAAAAATTAATAAGCAAACCATGTATAAGATAACAGTATAGAATGCTAAGAAAGTTAAAATAATCAGCTCCCTCTAGAAGAAGTATTGCTTTTGATTTGTAGGCGGTAGTCCTCAAAGAAATTGAGAAAATACGGGGTTCAGAAATAATGTGGAGACAGAACGTTATCATGTGAGACAGGCTCACGAGGGAGAGGATCTGGGCTCAGGTGGCTCTAAGAAAAGGGAAGTAGTGCACAGATTTGGGAGGACTAGGAGGGCTCCTGAGAGCAGAAGAGATAGAAAAGATAAGCCTTGATAGTTGAGCCACAGTCCAGCCGAGAGTCAAAAGAGAAAACACGATTTCAGATGCAGGATTATCTTGCATGACAGCAAGCAAGCACACAATGACAAGGCATATTTACAAAACTGTAATTAATTGAACGTCTCTGAATGATAGGATATGACATTCTGTGTGTGTGTGTGTGTGTGTGTGTGTGCATTCACACGTGCACATGTGGTTTGAGGCTGGGGAATTGCAATAATGAAATCAGTCACACTTTGGGGGCGTGTATTGGATAAAGAACGTATGGAGTTAGAGAAAGAAAGAACCAAATACTCAATAATCTCATATAGGACATAATAGGGCTGGAGCCTAGGGTTTATCTGGCAATGTAGTCATTAGAAAGGCCTATAATACTGCTGACCATTTTTAAAATGTTCCCTCGTATGCAAAAATGAAGGGAGTTAGGGGAGGGACAGAATGGATTCATTCTAGTTATTCCAGTGATTCTCAAATTTACCCCGTATATGAAAATCAACTGAGAATCTTTTAAAACATAGATTCCAGTTCAGTAGATCTGGGTGGAGCCTGAGATTTTTCCTTGAATGTTTTTACGAATGCAGTCTCCGTATTGAAATGTTTTTAATGTTTCTTCTGGACTAGAGGATAGAAGGCTACTGGCCCACCAGAGCACTCAGAACAGCAAGGGCTAAATTATCATTTTCCTGACACTAATGAAGCGATGAGGGCCTGAGTGATAGACTTTAGTTGTCATCATACACCCATTCATGTCTCAACCAGACGACTTCCTAGTATGTAACACTAAAGATGTCCATATAGCCCCGTGTGCTTTCAGCTTCCTCTTCTGTACGAATAAAACATATATACCTCATATAAACACCCATTTCAATCATGAGTATATTCTGAATGACTTATATGTCCAACTGACTTTCTCTAATAAAAATATAAAACCAAATAATGTTTTAACGCAATTTTTGCAATACTCACAAAAATAAATTTCCCCTCCAACCTGGAGAGGCAGTGTAGATTAGATAGGTTCCTTCCTAACTTGTGTCTAAGTATTAATATTACAATTCTACTGTTTCCTTTCTTGTCCAAACTGACTTGGGGATCCACACTTACCAATGCATGGGGTTTTCTTCTATTTCTATTTTCTTTCACTTATATCCGCATCTTTTTCAATTTGGTCATTGGCTTTAAGTTAAAGAGTGATAAAGTTTTCATTTTCTAAACATAGAACTACCAAAAAATATGCACGCCATTTGTTTTTGTCAGTTCGGTCAAAATCTCCCTAAAGTCAAACTTCCTTCATTATATGGCACCAACTCTATACAATAGGCAAGAATAATGGCTCTGTACACGCTGTCTTAGTTGTGAAATGTTTTCTCTTCCTCACTTAGGACCATTTCTTCCTACCTCATGCTTATTTTTTCTCATCTCCTGGACCCATATATTTCTATTCATTTACTGACAATACAATCCAAATTTCTCTTTAAAAAGTAGCCACCTATCAAATCAAAAATTAAACAAGTGAAATATTTCTATGTCAATACAAAAATTTAATGAAGTCGACTGCCTAAACACGTGATGGGTCCAAGATTTCATTCTAAAGTTAGCCTGGTATAATTCAGTGTCCTAAGAGCAAACTGTCTCTACCAGAACAGACGAAGGACATTTACTTATGACACAACAGACAGCAAAAGCTTCATGTACATGGTGGTCTCCACGTTGCCCGGCCTCAGTCACACAGGATGAAGTGAAGAGGCCCGGGCAGGGAGTTTGTGTCACAGCTGAAGAATCTGAGCACAGGAAACCCCAATCTTTTATTGGGTTGCAAGCAAACCTGCTTAACTTTTGCCATTAGAGAAAAGCAGTCTTCGCTCTACTACACTGTGGTGTAATCTGTCTTTTTCTCTGGAGGGAGCCGGTCTCTGTTTCCCTGGGCCGCTCACATTAAATACCTTCTTGACCCAATGACTCGGAATAAAAGCTGTCCATGCCTTTGAACATTAGGGGAGTAGGAATGTGAGGTCTCAGGCAACACTTGTCTCCCGTGCATATAAGGTGATTTCTGTAATTGAAGATGTAAACTTGTAAAGTATCAACCAAAATGACCAATAGAAAAGCTTACTTTTTAAATTTCACTTTGATCAGTTGCCACAATAAGTCAGAAGCACATTTCTCAAAGGAGAGAGCACGAAGAGAGCTTGGGAGTTTGAAAGCAGCTTTTACTGGCTCAGTGACAACGGGAAGGATCATTTTCAACAACGTGCTTTACCTGTCTAAGGCTCGGGTGCAGGAATCTCGGAAACAAGGGTATTTCTGTAGTGTGCATCTCCAGCACTGGGCCTAGAGTACCATGAGCTCTCACTAAGTACTTTCGCCTCCCGCCTCTTTCTCGCCTTGGTTCACCATTTACCCCTGTAAATAGAGACACACTTACCTTCTCACAGAATTCTAAAGACTCAAAAAAAGAGTTCTATGGCTGAACTTTACTTTCACTTTATTCTCTGGCTAACTAATCAAAGAAGAAAGGCAAAGGAGATACAATCAGGAACAGTCTTTCTAAAGGGATAAAAAGCAGACATGCCAGACTGCAAATCTTATTGCAAAGTAATTTTAAGGAAGTGGTTGTCATGGTGATGCAGCGATTAGAGTCATTTGCAGGCACTTGGCACAACAGCTGGAAAAGAGCACAGACTTTTGAGTCAAGCCTGCCTTACACACAACTCCATTCCTTAGTTTCTGAAGTGGTGAAGTTTTCAGACTCGGGTGGTTTCACTTTTCTAAACATAGCATGAGTTTTAAAATGTTCCTTGCTATAGTGATTTAATGAGAAAACGTGAATGAAGCATCTAATACTCTATAGTGGAAATGCACAAAAAACTCAGTTTCCTTTTTCTCTCTTTTTCATTTATATCACAGTTTTTTAACTAAATAGTTGAGGATTTCCCAATCATATTTGAGAAGCAGCTTACTAAATATTGCTTTTCTAACTACTATCCTACCTGTTTTTTCTTTCCTTAATTACAGTAGTTCTTGAATAAACAAATTAGGTCCAATTCTCTTTAATGTATTTTTCTAAGTACGAACAACCTATTCACCATTACATGAGACAAAGCAATGCACCACCAATGCAAATCACATGCCCTGACCACTCGGCCATTGTTTTAAGCATGCTATGCTTCACAGTAGATTGTATTTTCCAAAAATGGCCATGCAACTTCTCCACCCCTTTCAGAAGTTTGTCATTGCCCATCAAAATTAGAGCCCATTTCCTCTTTGGGGAGCCCTCTGACTCATCCAACCCATAGAATATTTAAGAAAGCGTGCTATGGGATTTCCGAGGCTAGGTTATAAAGCAAGTATAGATTTCCCCTGCCTCTTTCTCGCCATTGGCACATTTGTCCTCACAATCTCTACAGAACATCAAAGGGACTAAGCCATGGAGCAAAACTATGCGTGGTGTTCAAGCCCTGTGATGCAGCCAGTTCCACAGCTGACAGCCAGCACCAGAATGCGCAGTGAGTTCACAGTTTTCAGCTGGTTTCAGGGTTAGGCTGCCAAGTCCCTGCACGCTTCCAATCATCCTAGCTGAGGTCCCAGACAGTGTGCAGCAGAGCCAGGCTCTCATCCTGCGCCTTGTCTACATTTCAGACCCATGAATTCTATGAACTTAATAAATAATATGCACTATGAAGCTCTGAGGTAATCTGCCACTCAGACCTGATAACCAGAACTTTTCCTCATCAATCATTTTGTCTGAAAACTCTCTCCACCTTAAGTGCTGAGATGCATCAACACTATAGATTGCGACCTCATCATTTCAGACTTCTGGCTCTCTTTTGCTCTGCCTGGTCTTGTACTGATCCCGACATTTCCTCCTCGATCTCTCCTTTGAAGCCCATCCTGTCCACTATGGATAGTGTAGGTCTATTCTGAGTGTTTCAGGTCACAGTTATGGTGACATAATGAGGATCCTCAGGAGTGAGGCTTAAAGCGCATTTCTTTCTTAGGATTGTGTAAGAACCTTCTTAAATTTGTGTCACAGGCATCTCCCTTGCCTCATCCGAGCCCTAGCCCCTACTCTGTCTCTAAATCTACCTTTCTTCCTAAATCTCAGCGCTATACCTGCGGATCGATGATACAATGAACAGGATCAGAGTTTGTCTGGGTATGAATGCCAAGTTTGCCACTAATAATCTATGTCACAGTGTGGAATTATTTTAACTCTAATTGCCTTAAGTTTGTCATCTCTAAACTAGGAGAATATTATTGTGGATGCCTTAGGATTAACGGAAACACGAAATGAATTAATGAAAATATAAAGCTTGCAAAAGTGTTTGTAACATAAACATTTAAATAGGGTTAGCTATGGTTGTTCTGTGTCCCACTTGTCTTCATATTGTTACCTGTCCCCCTGCTGCAGTGAAATTGGTCTCCTTGTCCAAGCTCACAATGACACTTCCTCTGAGCCTTTCTTCACTCCCAGTGGAGGCACTAACATTCAAGCCAATTGGGCCCAAATTTAAAATAATTTTTGAGATATTGTTTTCTGTCATTTTTGGTCACGTTATTGTACCAATACCTCTTGTATACCCTCCCGTTCTTCACCTAGTATTTGGCCTTCAAGTATCTGATAAAATCTTGATTGTATGAAAGTTAGCATTTATATACACTTCGCCAGGTACTTAAAGGGATCAGCACCCCCTGGAATGTTCCCCATAGATTGTCTGTGGCCATTTGTTACCAGCTCAAGCTGTTGAGCCTCCCCTCACACCCGAATTCTTCCAAGCAAACTTATTCTAATTCTTTTTTCACTGCATCAGTTTGATAACCTACATCTTAGCACAATAATTTGACTCACAACTGAGACTTACTGTGTACGCTCTCCAAAATGTAGAACTAATTACATATTTTACTTCATTTTCCACCAACATATAAAAAGTATTTCCTAGTTGGAAAGTCTCCTAATTGTGCCAAACAATTGATGACTTATACTTGTGCCTTTTGTACAGTGTAATTCCTTCTTCTGATACGCATGAACTTTTCTCAGCTTTTACATGTCAAGTTAGCTGTATTTTGTACTGGGTATTGTTCAATATTCCATGAAATTGAATAAAAATATTAGCAAAGGGACTTATATGAAATGAGTCAAACAGGTTATCATTAGTTTTGTTCTGTTTATCTGTAAACCTTAGCTACTTTCCCACTCTAAGTTCCCAAATGATAGGGAAGTTATTAATAGTTTTGGACTGAATTTGTCAACCTCCTTCTCTTTAGAAATAAGGTGTGTTTTCTTTACTGAAGTATGTTGTATTGAGGTCTATTCTTCTGATATTCTATGAGAATAAGCAAATCAGGCACAAATGGATAACTAGACAACAATTTCAGCACTACCAAAAAGTTTGTAGAAAGCATGATCTTATTTTCTGCTCAGATTTTATTTAAAATAATATACATGGTGTGATAAAAATACACTGAATATTTTTTTAAAATCTTTTAAAACTTATTAAAGTAAAAGACATATTGCCACTAATCCCCTTTAAAATACTCCCCTTACCTGGAAAATATTTATCCCATCGTTCTTGGCATTTTCTGAAAAAGTTCTGGAAGTCCTCTTTCATGAGTGTTTTTAGTTACACTGTTAAGACTGAATCTATTCAAAATGTTCATTTTCTATGGTCATTTTGACTTTGGCAATGAGCCGGAAGTCATGTAGTGGCAGATTCTGTAAATCAGGTGGATGAGGACACACCATACTGTTTTTAAGAGCTTGCCTTCCTGCTAGATGGCAACAGGTAGCAACATTCACTCTATTTTTTGTTGTGTCTCATAAAGACATTCAAAATGAAGACTTTGAGACCTTCCTCAGAAAGTAGCAAGAAGGATGGGTTAACTGTGTTCAAAATGAGGAGTGTATTTGAGGGAGGTTAATGGCAATGTATCTTTAACTGCAATCATTTTTGTTAAACATTCACCATACATTTCTTCATTACTTGCTTTAATAAATTTATTTATGAACGTGGTGTGGTGCTGCATGCCTGTAATCCCAGCACTGGGGAGGCTAAGGCAGGAGGATCACTGCAAGTTTGAGGCCAGCCTGGGCTACACAGTGAGTTCAAGGTCAGCCTGAACTACATAGCAAGAGCCTGACTCAAAAAATAAAAAGTAAGGAAATAAATAAATAAATTTACAATTACTGTAACCATCTCTTTTTTACTCACATGATAATTTATCTTAATATTTCATGATTCAACAAGTTGGATGTCTTTAACATCCAGTTTTGTGCTTAAATTATGAACACGTTATACTGAATTTTTTAATGATTTCTATGCATTTGTTGCCATCTTGGAACTTTAAAAATTTCTGGGCTATAACTGTGAGATACATAGTCTTCTTAAAATTGATAACATAATCAGAGACAAAAACTAATTAAGAATGCCCTACAAGGGGAGAGACCTCAAGATGGCGGATGAGTAAGAAGCAGGCAGTGAAACTCTCTCTAAAAGTTACCATTGGAACACGGGAATATAGCGACCCGGAAAGCGCAGGAGGGGGGGAGATGCCTCCCCGAAACCCAGAGAAGTTCTGAAGCGCAATCTGGGACCCCCGGCACCAGTGACGGGTGACTTCCAGCAAAGAAGAAGGAAAGAAGGAGCAGACCGCGCGCGTACACCTTCTAATATCCCGGGAGTTGCAGCGCCACGGAAGCTCAAATCTACGGACACACGGTGGCAGCTGGTGCCCAGGGAGCCCCCACGGAGGATCCTGAGACAGCGGTGGGGCAGGGGAGCGGCGGAGAACGGCGCTGACCGGCGGTGAGTGTCTCTCAGGCACAGCTGCCCCGCGCCAGAGAGCGACCGGCCGGGCGCCATTGTGGGGGGTGTGGCGAAACTCAGAGCGGCTCAAAAACTGCTCTGGGAACTTGTGCTCCGGACAGGGCAGCACGGGGCCTCTCAGGCCCACGAAAGTGTGTTGAGGTCAGCAGGCGAACGAGACTGGACTCTCAGCCACACCTGTCCCGCGCCAGAGAGTGACTGGCCCGACGCCATTGTGGGGGGCGTGGAAAAAAACCAGAGCGGTGGGAACCAGTGCAGGGAACCCGTGCTCCAGACAGCGCGCTGAGCCTCTCAGGCCCAGGGATCGTGAAAGGGCGCTGAGAGCGGAGGCGAGCTAGACTGGTCTCTGCCTGAAGGTACGCACATCTGCTCACCGCCCGCCAGAGGGCGCTCCTGGCTTACTGGGACGGACCTGCACAGAACAGGACTCTCTCACCACAGGGTAACTGCCTACAGCAGAGTCAACACCTGGAACTGATTCTTTTTATTTTTTTTATTTTTATTTTTATTTTTTATTTTTTATTATTATTATTTTTTTTTCTCACTGATTCGTTTTTTGTTCTGGCGAAGGGTTTTTTTGTTTTTGTTTTGTTTTGTTTGGTTTTTTGGTGGGGTTTTATTTTTGATCTGTCTGTTTTATTGTTTTTATCTTCGTTTTTGTTTCTGTATGTGTATTTGCTCTTTCCTTCATTATTCTCTCTGGTTTTTTATATGAGTGTAAACAGCGCCTCTAACTTCTTTCTGATTGTGGTTGTGATCTGTTCTTCCTTTTATCCCTTCCTTCTCTTTCTACCACCTGTCCTCTGCACTAGTGTCCCAATTTTAGTGGGATCCCTCTTGGTCCTCTAACCTTACATCTAATTCCTTCCTCTTCTCCCAATACTCTATTTCCTCCTTAACTCATTTTAAATTTAAACTCCTCAGGGGAAAAATTGACATACACAGGACTTGTATACTGCATATAATTTTTCTGGTGTGTTTTACATTTTGTTATATAACCGCAACTCTATACAGCTAAAAGTGGTAAATAACTGGTTAGCTCAGTCTGTCATTTTCTAGGCTCTGTTTGATGCTTTAGTTAACATTATAGCCAAATGTGAAATAATTGTTCTAAACATCTTTCCTTCCTGATATTTCATGATTGAGATTGACTAAGGGACACAGAAAATACAGTGGCACACTACCAAAGAATCAAGGACTGGGCCAAACAGGTAGCAACTTCGCATACCCAACGAATTGAAGAGGTAGGATCTGGCAGAAAGCTCAAAACCTAAAAGCAAGCTCCACTTGGAAGATACTGCAGAGAAGTAGTCATCTTCTAAAGATCTTAAACACTAGCAATAAAGTAACCTACTATAGGTAATTTGCAAACATCACCCCAGGAATTAAAGAAAGAAAAAAATGAGACGACACTTAAACAAGATGCAACCCCACACATCCAATTCACCAAAGACAAACCTAGGGAGCAACGAGGTGGGACAATCCGAAAGCCACCCACCTGGCCTATCTGAAGTGGTAACAACAAAGCAACTGAATGAGGTTCTGGAAAAAATTAAAACAGAAATAATCTCACAGATAACTGCAGAGATAATGTCTACAATGAAGACCATGCTTAAGGACACTATAGCTGATACAGACAAAAAAATAGATGAACTTAAGAAAACTATAGAAACCATGAATGCTCAGCATAGGAAAGAAATGGAATCCATAAGGCACATTCAAGCAGATACCCAAGAGATAAAAAATTCCATTGAAAGTATTTGTAGCAGAATAAGCCAATGCGAGGACAGGATCTCAGATATAGAAGACAGGCTTGCAATTAGTGATCATGAAATGGAAAAATTCTTAAAAATAGCAAGGGACCATGAAAAATCAATTCAGCAGCTGCTAGATGACTCAAAGATAAACAACTTAAGAATAATTGGAATAAATGAAAAAGCAGGAGATAGCATCAACGACATTAAAACCTTGTTCAAAGACATAATCAGGGAGAACTTTCCTGGAAGAGAAAAGGAATTTGACACCCCTATAAGTGAAGCTTTTAGAACACCAACTAGACATGATCAAAAAAAAACTTCAGCCAGACATATTATAATCAAGATCCCAGAAATTCAACAGAAGGGCAGAATCTTAAAAGCTGTTAGGGAGAAGAGACAAATCACTTATGAAGGAAAACCCATCAGAATCACAGCTGACTTTTCAGCACAAACCCTCAATTCAAGAAGAGCTTGGAATGATGTATTGCAAGCTCTAAAGGAAAATAATTTTCAGCCCAGATTGATGTACCCTGCAAAACTATCTTTCAAAATTGATGGAGAAATAAAATACTTTCATGACAAAGAACATCTGAGAAAATTTATGACCACCAAACCAGCACTCCAAAACGTTCTGAAGGACATTCTAGAAAGAGATAGGAACCCCAACAGAAGGAATCCACCAGGCAGGGCAAATAATTAAATAGCCAGAAAGCAGAAAAACAAAGAGTGGGAACCAACAACAGGAAAATATCATGACAAGTCAATACGTATCAGTTTTAACCATCAATGTTAACGGTCTCAATTCACCAATCAAAAGGCACAGACTGGCGAAATGGATCAAGAAGCAAGATCCAACAATATGCTGTATACAAGAAACACATTTAATTCAGAAAGAAATTCATAGACTGAAAGTCAAAGGATGGAAAACAATACTCCATGCCACAGGAACCCAGAAAAAAGCAGGGGTAGCTATTCTTTTTGCAGACAAAGTGAACTTCAAGCCAAGAAGGGTTCAGAGAGATAAAGATGGTCATTACATCCTTGTAAAGGGAACAATCCAAGAGGAAGAGATAACGATCATAAATATATATGCGTCAAATACCAATGCACCCAGCTATATAAAACAAGTACTAAAGGACATGAAAAATCAAATAAGCACTAATACAATTATATTGGGAGATCTCAATACTCCACTGTCACAAAAAGATAGATCAACTGGACAGAAAATCAATAATGAAATAGTAGAACTGAACCAAACTTTTGAACAAATGGACTTAGTAGATGTCTACAGAGTGTTCCATCCCACAACATCAGAATACACATTTTTCTCAGCTGCACATGGGACGTTCTCCAAAATAGACCACATACTAGCTCATAAAACCTGTTTAAGTAAATGCAAAGGAATTGAAATTATCCCATGCATATTATCAGACCATAGTGCAATGAAATTGGAAATCAATGGCAAAAGATCCCACAAAAACTCCCTAAACACATGGAAATTAAACAGCATCCTCCTGAACAACCAATGGGTCACAGATGAAATTAAAGAAGAAATTAGTCACTTTCTACAACTGAATGATAATGACAGTACAACATACCGGAACTTATGGGATACAATGAAAGCAGTCCTAAGAGGGAAATTTATAGCATTAAATACTTATATCAGGAAAATAGAGCAAGCACAAATAAACAACTTAAGGGTGAACCTCGAGCTTCTAGAAAAAGAAGAGCAGGTTAAGCCAAAAGCCCGTACAAGGGAGGAAATTATAAAGATCAGAGCAGAAATTAACGTATTGGAGAATAAAAAAACAATACAAAGAATCAATGAAGCAAAAAGTTGGTTCTTTGAAAGAATAAATAAGATTGACAAACCCTTATCCAACCTTATTAAAAAAAGAAAAGAAAAGACTCAAATCCATGCAATTGAAAATGAAAAGGGTGATATCACGACAGACCCTGCAGAAATCCAGAAGATCATCTATACCTATTTTGAAAATTTATATTCTACTAAGATGGAAAATGCAGAAGAAATGGACAGATTCCTAGATTCGTATGAATTACCAAAGCTAAATCAAGAAGATTTAAAAATCCTAAATAAACCAATATCAACCAATGAAATTGAAGATGTAATTAAAAACCTCCCAACAAAGAAAAGTCCAGGCCCTGATGGATTCACTGCCGAATTCTACAAGAAATTTAGAGAAGACCTAACGCCCCTACTTCTCAAACTTTTCAATGAAATTGAAAGGGAAGCAATACTCCCAAATTCATTCCTGGAAGCAAGCATTATCCTGATACCAAAACCAGAGAAGGACCCAACTAAGAAAGAGAACCACAGGCCAATCTCCCTAATGAACATAGATGCAAAAATCCTTAATAAGATACTGGCAAACAGAATCCAACAAATCATCAAGAAGATTATACACCATGACCAAGTTGGATTCATCCCAGGGATGCAGGGATGGTTCAACATACGTAAATCAATAAATGTAATACAGCATATTAACAGAACCAAAGACAAAAATCACATGATCATCTCAATAGATGCAGAAAAAGCTTTTGACAAAGTCCAGCACCTTTTCATGATAAAAACCCTACAGAAAATTGGAATAGAGGGTCTTTATCTCAATCTGGTAAAAGCTATCTATGACAAACCAACAGCCAATATTATACTAAATGGCCAAAAACTGAAAGCCTTCCTTCTAAAATCAGGAACAAGACAAGGATGTCCACTGTCCCCACTCTTATTTAACATAGTTCTGGAAACTTTAGCCAGAGCGATTAGACAAGAGAAAGAAATAAAAGGAATAATGATTGGAAAGGAAGAAGTTAAATTATCATTATTTGCAGATGACATGATACTCTACACAGAAGACCCCAAAAACTCCACTAAAAAACTGCTAGATTTAATAAGCAAATTCAGTAGTGTAGCTGGATACAAAGTCAATACTCAAAAGTCAATAGCCTTCCTGTACACAAATAACAAACTTACTGAAAGAGAAATTAGGGAAACAATACCTTTCACAATAACATCCAAAAAAATGAAATACCTAGGAATCAACCTCACGAAGGATGTAAAAGACCTCTATACTGAAAACTACAGTACTCTGAAAAAGGAGATTGAAGAGGATATCAGAAAATGGAAAGATATCCCTTGCTCCTGGATAGGAAGAACCAATATAGTGAAAATGGCCATACTTCCAAAATTGTTATACAGATTTAATGCAATTCCAATCAAAATTCCAACAGCATATCTCACAGAATTAGAGAAAACAATCCTAAAATTCATTTGGAATCAGAAGAGACCTAGAATAGCAAAGGCAATTCTGGGCAGCAAAGGCAAGGCAGGGGGCATCACAATCCCCGACTTGAAATTATACTATAAAGCTACTGTGATAAAAACAGTGTGGTACTGGCAAAAAAACAGACCTGAAGATCAATGGAACAGATTAGAAGATGCTGAAACAACCCCAGACATACTAAGCCACCTTATCTTTGACAAAGGTGCCAAACACATTCGCTGGAAGAAAGATAGCCTCTTTAATAAATGGTGCTGGAAAAACTGGCTCTACACATGCCGAAGATTAAAACTAGATCCATATCTTTCACCATGCACTAAACTAAATTCAAAATGGATCAGAGATCTAAATATTAAAACAGAAACATTAAATCTGCTGGAAGGTAGGATAGGTAAAACCCTTGGAGACATTGGTGTAGGCAAATACTTTATGAATAAAAACTCAACCGCACGGGAACTATCCCAAAGAATCAATAACTGGGATCTCATCTTATTAAAAAGCTTTTGCACAGCAAGAGAAACCACCAACAGAGTGAAGAGACAACCCACAATGTGGGAAAAAATGTTTACCAGCTGTTCCTCAGACAAAGGATTACTATCGAGAACATATAAAGAACTCAAAAAAATCAGACCTCCCAAATTTAAAGACCCACTCCAAAAATGGGCATCTGAGATGAATACACATTTCTCAGATGAAGAAATACTAATGGCAAACAAATATACAAAAAAATGTGCAACATCACCAGTCATTCGAGAGATGCAAATTAAAACAACACTGAGATACCATCTCACCCCAGAAAGAATGGCTACTATTAAGAAATCAACTAATAACAAATGCTGGAGGGGCTGTGGGGAAAAAGGAACCCTTCTTCACTGTTGGTGGGAGTGTCGACTGATACAGCCACTGTGGAAGTCAGTGTGGAGATTCCTCAGAAAACTAGGGTTGGAGGTCCCATTTGACCCAGCTATTCCCCTTCTGGGCATCTTCCCAGAAGAATTAAAAACATCGTACCACAGCGATATATGTGCACCCATGTTTATAGCAGCACAATTTGTAATAGCCAGATCTTGGAAACAACCCAAATGCCCATCAACTGAGGAATGGATAAGAAAGATGTGGTATTTTTATACAATGGAGTACTATTCAGCCATAAAGAAGGATAAACTGGAGACTTTTATAGGTAAATGGATGCAACTCGAGAAAATACTCATAAGTGAAATAAACCAGAAGCACATGTGTAAGCATCGTATTATCTCTCTAGTATGAGAAACTGAAAGAGTAAATAAGATCCAAAATGTACAATAGATATGGTGAATCAAAAAGAAACTGGTCAAAAAAAAAAAAAGAATGCCCTACAAGTTAATTGTAGATATTTAAACTAAAAGAAAATTTGCCAGGGAAATCAGTGAATTGTAAATTTTTAAAAAGATGATAGAAAATGAAAAGTATCTGTTATGGAAAACTATCATTTTTGCTTATAAAAGAAAAGAAAACACATAATAATCTTGCAGAAACATTTCAGTAGTCTACATCTGGGGAAAAAAAAAACTGCCCATCTTCTAGATACTGGGAAACAGATGAATAATTAAGACTGTGGCCAAATACATTGATATGTGGTAGATGAGCACTCCCAAGGGAACTTGAGGAGGGGTAGGTGACTGAGAATCCTGAAAGGCTGTGAGCAGTGCATGCATCAAACCACTGTATTTGTGACGGTGACATCTCTAGTTTTAAAACTGAATGAAAAGTATAAAGAAACCTGTTAAGGTCTTTCATTTTAAATTGTAAAAGTAATATCTGATTACAACCATCATTTCTGATCATCTTTAACATCAGCTGTTAGAATTATTAACAGAAAAATACAAGAGCAAATAAAAGATCCAAAATGCCAAATTCTAATAGATAGTTGGAAAATATTAATGAGTTTGGCTTGAAGAATGGTCAAGAGTTAAAGAATGACCAACATGTTATAGCTAATGTCAGATGATAAACAGAAGCTTATTCAGCCAGGTGTTCTGTAGGAGGCCGTATGAGGAAGAGGTGAGTTGCTCTTAATTCTTCGTTGTTATAAATGATATGGAAAAGGGATAAACAACAGATAAATTAAGTGAGCAGGCAGTAGCATATTGGAAAGAGCTGCATGCCAAAGAAATACAATAATGGGATCCAGAGAAAGCTGGTAATTCATCACGTGCCCAAGAGATGACAAAGCACTATGTAATCCAGAAAAATAACAAAATGCACCCAAAAACCAATAAGATAAAAACAGTTCAGGGAAAATTGGAAAACAGAGAAAACATCAGGTTAAAATAATTAAGAGTAAATGGTCTAGTGTATATCATATATGTGATTTTAACATGTGTACATGTGTACATACACACAACTAAATGTGTGTGCATATATATAATTAGTGCAATTTCTTATGAAATATGATATCAACCAAAGACAACAGGATAGTGACTTAGCAAAAATGCACCTTTGTTATAATTTTTCTTTTCGGGGCCCTGTCGGCATAGGAACTCTCAGCTCTGAGCCTTGTGCTACATGATAGGTAAGGAGATCATCACTTCTCTTTCGTTCCATACTGTTGACTAAATAAACTGAGACTTATGGTGTATATGTGTGTAGACACTTCCCACAAATCCAAGGCATCGCAGTGCTGCAGACTCAAGTTAGAATTGCCTCCTATGTGACCGTAATTCTCTTTCAACTGTAAGGTCCATAAAATGATGTTCATGATGTCACAAATAGTGGAAAGGGAAATGTGGCCTCACCTTCAATATACATTAGGGCTGACTTCTCTCTTGCCTCTCTCCGTGGGAAAAGTCACTAGACTAGGACGGGAGCCACCAATCACCACAACAGAGCCAATTCATTGACTCTGACTGTATTAGACTTCAGAAAGGTATATAACAAATAATAGAATACTGAAAATATCAAGAGGCTGCTAAGTTGGCCATAGATCCACCAAACTGTGTTTGGCTTCGGCTGTAGTAATTACATTAAAACATTATTGGAACACATACAGCCAAGCATCAAATCATGAGCTCTCAGAGCGGGAAGGGATATTAAGTCCTCTATATCAACCCTCAAAGTGGGTGCATAAATTCCAAATAAGTGCCTCTTATAGCACACTTCCTGTGACTGGGAATTCACTGACTCACTAGGCATTTCATCCCATTTCAGGACAACTTTAATTATTTGAAAATCCTCTCTTCCATTAAGTCCACATCTAACACCCAATAATGTCCACTTATAGACCTTAGTTCTTTTTTCTAAGGCTACAAAATAAAGATGAAATGAAAGAAAGAGACTTAACAATTCCTCCTTAATACAGGTCATTAAGTACTTGAAGACAGCAATCAAGTCAAAGTAAGTTTTTGTCACAGGCTAAATAACAGGTTTTGTTTTATTTTTCAACAGTTTTTTTTCAGGGGCTGGGTAGTGGACTGAAACCAGACTCACTTAGCCTCATCTGTGGCACTTACTATTTATTTTTATTTTGAGGGAAGGTATCAGGGAGTCGCTCGGGCTGGGTTAGAACTTTTAGTCTTCCTGCCTCAGTCTCTCAGGTTTCTGGATTTACAGGTGTGTGCCACCACGCCCAACTCAACTCTCATTTTGTATCGCCTGAACTACTTGCCTATCACCTTTTTGGCCTCTCTCTGTCTCCTCACCTTTGGGTCATGCTGGTTGATTTAAAAATTTTATTCAGGATTAAGTCCACCACTACTCTAAATCATATACAATTAGCATAAGGTAAAGTGGTACTCTCAGCCTCCGGGGCTGCATGCTGAGCGTTCCTATTCTGGACTTGGCTGGTGCCGTATACCTAGTCAATATCTGCTCACCTACATGGGATAATTTATGGCCACTCTGCCTTGTAAGTGTCTTTCTTTCATTGAGAGATCACTGGTGGCTTAATAATCTTTAGGCAAAACTATAATTTCTCATTGCACACAATGCTGGAGGGTGCACAGTGACTTGAAATCAATTACATGAAGGCGTAAATACTTATTATTAGATTATTAGCTGAGCGGACGAGACTAGCAAGGTGATGGGCAATTTTGTATAGAGAAAGAAAGGGAGCTAGGAGAATGTGTGTTTGTGACAAAAAATACTTTGCGTATTAATATTCTGTGAGAAATGTGTGATGAGATAGAAACGTCATCTTTGAAACAAACAGAACTGCCTTTGAATTGATGCTTATCACCTATTTGCAATCTGAATTTAGAACAATTACAAAACGTATCTAAACCTTAATTTCCTCCTTCACAAATACAGAGAATTCTAGCTCCTTCTTCAAAGGCTGACAAGGAGAAGTAGAAAAGGTACTAAAGTGATGGTATAACTGACCAGTATGCTGGCCACACTGGAATGAGGAGGCTCTAGAGCTTGACAGGTATCTCTTCTGCCTCCTTAGTACTTCAGCTATGAGTTGTGAACATTTAAGTCCACAGATAACTCCTCAATAACTCTGATTCCTCTCAATTCAAACCTCATCGAGGAGTAGTTGGATGCCTACGAATTGTGATTTGAGGGAAAATAGTAAATTTGCTTGCAGGCATCTCCTCCCAACCCCACCTGACTGCCACTGTGTCTTGATCTTTTCTGATTAATTTCCCATGCAGTTTTGTCTTCATGAGCTGGATGTCCTGGGAATTTTAGGAAAAGAGAAAGAAGTGTTAGAATGGGAATCTGGGTCACTGTTCATCCAGAAAAGTTCAGTTATGAAGACACGTTTCTGTGCCTAGGAAATGGGAGAGTTACAGAGGTAGGTGGGGTGGAGAGACAGGAATTGGAGGTTCCCTTTAAGATCTCCCCAGATAAGGTTAGAGTATTTATTTATTAGTGTGGATTAGGTCCACACAGAATCTACACGGAGTGGGGGGAGAAGACTTAGCAAAGGAGAATTGATCCAAAGAGCAACAGAAACTCATAGTTTAGACACACTTTTAAAGTGGTTTTTTTTTGTTTTGTTTTGTTTTTGTTTTTTTTCCAGAAGAGCAATGAGAAGAGTCAGGGCACAGGATAGATGATGGGATGTTGGTTAAAATAAGGGAATCAGCCAGAGCCAAGGGGAGCAATTCATGAGACAGGTAGCAGACGCTGACATGAGACAAAGGATTCAGAGTATCTGTGGGTAGAAAAGGGTGTGGGCATTGCACTGTCATCGAGCAGTCTCTGAATACAGAAGGTGGAATTCTCCAAGGGTCCAGACTGATAGAAACCAGCAAAATAAACATTCTTTTTGACTATGCTCCACATTGGCTACAAACAAAGGAAAATTCTAATTGAATTTCTTATATCCTTTCACTAAGACACTTTTTCTTCATGATGTTGAAATTTAGTAATATGTCTGACTGTGACGGGGAAAAATAACTCCCAACCTGTTAAATGTCAGATGTTCAGAGTTCATGTCTCCCAAATATTGAAGAATGACTTCAAGGGCAAAGGAGGTTAGGGGTAGGAAAGGTTTATTGAAAGAAAGCTCATGAGAGACAGGAGGGGTCCCGAAATTGGATTGCCTCGGAGGCTCTTTGTCCAAGGATACTTCATACAGTAAAATCACAACGTGGGTCAAATTACAATCAACCAATAGGATTTCAAGTACAGATACTTAGCTAACATTGACCCAATAGGGAAGTGAGGTACACACCATGTTCATATGGCAAGCACCCTTTACTTCAGATCATCTCTAACTTCTAACATAGAAAGAACAAAGGCATTCCTGGAACAAAATGGGAGTGTGGATTCAGGTATTCTGATCCTATATTCCGGTCACACAGTTATGCATCTGATGTCTATCTGGGCTCGCTGGACCAGATGGTGCTAGTGACAGCATAATCCCAAGGTGCTCTTTAACTCTCGCAAAGCTTGTGGGGCTGGCTATCGCATCTCCATCTTGTGGCCTGGCTCTCTTTAGATGCACTTCCAGCCACAATTTCGATGTGTCTCATCTGCACTAACTCAGTCCCTCTCTGACTGCCTGATAATTTCTGGCTAACTTAGCCATCTATGATATGACTCCCAACATAATCATCACAGGCATGTTAGCCGTAAACAATGAAGTTGTTGGTTGGGTCTGAGCCCCTAAACCAGGTTAGTGACTGCTGCCTCAGTGCCTAAGGAGCCACACTGTGTGCGCTTTTTTTTTTTTTAATATTTTAATCTGACTAGAGGTCCTAGTGTACTTTATTTATTTGGCTCACTTTCCAGAAACTCAGTTTGCTTTTGTGTTTTATTTGGCTTATTTACCTTCAAATACATTGCTATATTCTTGGCTGCTGAACTCTGGTTGCTAGTCCCCATAAACAAAGTAGTTAAGAAAAGCTTCCTTTTTCTTGAATAAGGAGGATTTATAAAATATCCTTTTAAAGATCAAATTAAATCCATCACCTTAATCATGGTTTGAATAAGCAGGATTCAATTTCTAAGGACACTCTTATGTGTCAATTATGTGGCATTTGACTTTGTTCTTAAAATATCAGCTGCAAGTTTATTATGCTTTCCCTAAAAATCTTTTCAAATGTGTAGGGCAGCATAAAAAGAGGGACTCCATTGTGATTGTGCACATCATGCATGCACACACATGCACACAAACACACATACCTGTGTAGCAGAAGAGAACAAGATCACGCTGCAGTGTCAGTTCCATCCGGATTTAATTCAAATCCCCTGAATTTATTAGCTGTGTGACCTTGAACGATGCACTTAACGTCTGTAAACCTCAGTTTCCTGGATGATAAATCTTCCACAGGTTTATTGTGCCAGTTTGAATAACGCTGGTACAATGCCTACCAAACAGATACTTATCCTGTGGTGTCTAGTGTTATCATCCATATGCATTAAGAATTTAGTATAGTGCCACACACAAAGATTCTACTTAAGAAATAGTGCCTAGCATTATAGTTATTACTCATTTATCATGATATTAAATGCAGAGTGACATACTAGAGCCCATATACATAACTGACAGAGAATGAATAAAAGTTGTCTAGTGCAAGACAGGTGAACTGCAAAGTTCTTCAAGAATACAGCAGGTGAGGCTCATCGAGGTCAGGACCTCATGCATAAGGGACCAGGATAAATGGTGGTGATCATAAGGATGATTCATAAGAGCAAAGCTCCCACTACAAAACTAAAACTGCAGTAGTTGCTTAATAAGAATAAACAATAAAAGGCAGGTGCCACCGTGTTCACCACAACCATTAGTTGACCAATGACCAATAGTTGACACAAACATTTCATAGCTTTATCCACTGCTTTAGTCAATCCCCATATCAATGCTGAATATTTGTGTTTCTCAAGTGGATTAATGTTATTTTACCAGGTCAGCTTTCATTTTCAGGAAGTCCCCTGGCATTTTGTTTTGTTTTCTCTTTTTCCAAGGCATTAAGACCTTTACTGATACAAGGCTTATCTAAGACAAGAGTCTGTACAAAGGAAAGAGTCATGGAAGAGGAAAGAGATATCTGTGTCATAATCCCCATCAAAATGAGCAGATCGGATGTTTTCTGCAGAAGTTACTCTGCTGGGTTTGGAAATCTCTACGTTACACTGTCAGTGTTCACTGACACCAAGCAAGCTCACTGTCAGTGGTCACCAAACAAGCTCACTGCCAAATGGTGACCGTGGAGATAGTTCCATTAGGGCACTTGTCTTCAGTGTACAATTCCAAGAATTAGAATCATGGTCTATTTAATCTAAGGATGTGTCTCTACTGCAGTCACCTTCCAAGATCATACTTCTGAAAAAATGCTTAGAATATGCCAGAAGAAAAGAGAGTCAGCTAATATCAACGAGCTTCAGTGATTGTTCTTCTGTATCTTTTGTAGCTGATCACTGCTTGCGCACACCTCAGCCTGGTATTGGGTTGAGATCCTGACTGTTGAACAAATTCACCCAAGACTCGCCCTTTAAACACAGAAATACACTCCAAACAGAAGAGCAAATAGAAATTTTAAAGCAATAGCTGACACAAGCTCAAGAAAATCATATTCCATGTAGCATAGATTTAGAGGTTCTCAAGCTGCCTGCCTGCCGGAAATCAAGCATAACATTTCACGTAACTACAACATCTCTACCTTTCTCTGGAGCATGCCTTTGTTGACTTAGACTTGTCAGCTCTAATATGCTGGATTTTGAAAATATCCTCAGACTGTGGGGAGGGTAAAGCCACACTTGTGATTAAGCCAATGAGCCTCTGGTCCTCATGATGAAATTTTGGCAGCGTTGGCTCTTTCATTTTTCCACTATTGCTTTGCCAAGACTTTTATACCCCCGTTTTCAGAGGCAACTGAGTTTTACAGTCCTCTTATGCGATGAGCGTGGTATGTAAGTTTATTCTATATAAGTGACTATCAACCCACTCTTTTGGAAAATGTTTTGGGTCGAAGAAAAAGTAAAATAGAGAATAAAATGATGGAAGTTGAGAGAAGAATGTTACTTAGGGCCTCAGTGATGGCAAAGTTGAAAGGATAGTTTCCCTACTGCATTACAGCAAAAAGTGTTCCCTGACTACATGTTCAAAATCAATATATGCTTATGCACAAATGGTAAGATGTGTGTTGCAAATTTGTAAGTGAAGAAATGCAGAACACTTGCCGGTTTATTGGTTTAAAAAAAAATCCCAACATTGATTTGGTTTTTGACTTTACTAAAGCAGTGGTGGCATTTTAACAAAATCCCCCAGGATCTTGAGTTCTAGGAAGCAACATGGAAGCACTCTCAGCTGACAGACATACACTCATTTCATTGAAGCATTCTATTTTACTTTGTTGGATAGTTTTCATTAATGGTGGCTTAGTCACTCTTGTAACTTTCTGAAGAACTCCCAGGGTGTTTTCAAAGTGACTGTGCCTTTTACATTCCCACAGTAAGGTGTGCTGACTTTTTCACATTTTCTTAACACTTGCTGTGGTCTGTGTTCCTGATTGTAACCACATTAGCAGATGTGAAGGGCTTCCTTGGGATATCAATCTGCATTTCCTTAATGGCTGATGCTGTTGAGTGTCTTCTCAAGTGTGTTTTGGCCATTTCTATGCCTTCTTGGAGAAACGTCTGTTCAAATCATTTGTACCTTTTGAATGGGATTATTCATTATTGCCCCAAAATGTTCTTCTAAACCATAGTTTCTTATCACATATATGATTTTCAAATATCCCATTCTGTGAGTTTTCTTCTCACTTCCTTGATACAGCCACTTGCAAAACTAATAGGCTTGTATTTAGATCTGTGGCCCATCTTTAGTTAATCTTTGTGTAACATACAAGGCTGTGGTCCACCTTTATTCTTTTGCATGTGGTTTAGGACCAGCCACATTTGTTGAAAAGAGTATTGTTTGTCCACTTAATTGCCTTGGTCCCTTTGCTGAACAGCACTTGGATATGTATGTGTTTATTTCTAAACCCTGAATTATGGTTGACTGAAATATATATATATTTTTTTTCTTATATATTCTTACATAGTCTATCTACTGTTATTCTGCTACCACACCTTTTCCATTACTGAGGTTATAATATGTTTTCAAATTGAGAAGAGTAGGAAGTGACCATTAGTAGGTCCAGGGTTTCTTTTGGGGATGATAAAAATCTTCTGGAACTCTTAGTGATGAGGGCACAATTCTCTAAATATCTTAAAACTGTTGAAATATGCCCTTTAAATGTGCGGATTTTATGGTGTGTAAGGTATATTTCAATAAAGATATTTAAAAAGGCAGGAAACACTTCCCAGAGAAGCTGAGGTCCCATCTACACTCGGTATCAGAATTTGCAGGCAGAGAATGAAAAGAGGTTCAAGAGCATCTATGGGTACAAATGAGGAGTGGTCTCTGACACATCAAGTGTTCAGGAAATGCAAAAGGGTTTCAAACTCGGAAGTTGAAACAGAGCTTTAGGAATTAGGATTTTAACATCGAACTATTTATTCAGCCTCCTCATCTTGACAGTGACAACTCTCACCTCCAGCCAAGGACATTTCAGCAGAACCAGGCTTTCAACACTTTTCTGGGCTCTGATGGACCAAAGCCTGGCTGACTCTACATACCCGTATTTCTTGATTTTTGTTCTACACCTCCTATAAATTAAGGTGCTTCTGTGTTTTGAAAAGAGGGTATGCCTAGCTGTCCTCTAAATTTAGCCAAACTATGTATACATTTATTTTCTCTATTTTGTTGGCTTTTCTATTTTATGTACTATTGATGCCCAGACAGACAAACAGATCTGCATATTCAAAGCCCATCTTCACACTCTGGCCAGGCCCCAGGTAATAGGTTCTATACTACTTAAGCACAGAGTAGAATAAAATATTACAGTTGAGGCTGCGACAGAAGGAAGACAAAGTCCATTGAAGATCTCAGTGTGGGCAATAGAAAGGAGTTCAGACTTTATTTTTGTTAGCTGATGAAATTTTTGTTGGCTATCCTTACATAGTCCCAAATTTTAAATGTATGAACATGTTATGGAATTGTTAGTACAGTAAATGTATCATATTATAATTAGTATAATTTCAGCATGTAAGACTATAATATTTTAAAAATTATTTAGAAGCAAAAATTTTAAAAGGTAAAAATAAACATAAGAAAATTTTTAATATTTATATCTCCTATTTCAAGCAGCAAATTCACACTTTAGGTAAGACCAAGTAAATACAGAATGTTTCTTCACTGAAAGCAGGAAAGGAAAAGGGGAGGGAGAATATTTTAATATAATATACAATGTCAAATGCAGGAAATATTTCAAAAGAAATCATTTTTTTAATGAAGTTTAGATTGTGAGATGTTAACAGGAGAAGTGTTGAGATCTGGAGGCCTAACACATTTTTAATATATGTGATTTGATTGTCACATATTTCTTAACTTTAATCTGCATGTCTTAATCCTATTGCTAAATGTTTCTTTCTTTAGTCTTAAAGGCCAAGAGATGGAAAAACTAAAGAACAAGGTATGTCAACACACCAAAATCTTGCTTTTAGCTATTTCCGGTGTTAGTGGAAAATGATCTGTATCATTATATTACCTGGAACATGTCCTTTATGATTACCCAGTACAAAAACCAATATCAGATAAAGTTCTGGTTTTCTCCTTACTGAAGAAAGTATAGACTGCTGAGGGACCAGAAACAACTTTTGCAATTATTTTTACTTTTTCTGTATGGAAAAAATGAAAGCCTCATATTTCATGAACTATGTGGGTAATATTTCATATTACCCAAAACCCTCTCAGTATTTCATTTGATTGTACTTTCTACCCATATAATAGCAGAGAGAAGGTATTTACAACTTCTACTTTACAAATGAAGAAATTGCTAATGTCTCCACCAGTTTATTATTGCTGAGACAAAACACTTGACAACTACAACTTAAAGGGAGCAAAGATTACTTTGATTAATATTTAAGTACATACCCCACTGGCTCCAAGGCACAATAGCATAGTAACTGTACATTAGCAAAAGAAAAGGTGCTCATACTATTGAGGCCAGGAAGCAGGAGAGAAGCAAGAAACAGGGACTGGAGATACGTTCTTCCAGTTCACTTCCCCAGTGACCCACCTTTTCAGACCAGACACAACTTCTAACTGCAAGCTAGCTACAGGGCCTCCATGGTTTAATCCTCTTCCAAAAGCCCCAGCTATAGGTGCATGAGGCTTTCAGGTAAATCTAGATATAAATCATAACATTTTGATCCTGACTTCACAAAGAATCGTGTGCATCTCTTTATGCAAAATGCATTTAGCCCATCTATAAGAGTTGTCAATGTCTTAACAGTTTCAGCATTACCAAAAACTCCAAGACCAATGTCTCCTCTTCTACTAAAGGCAAATGCTTAGCTGTGAACCCTGGTAAAAATCAAAAAAGAAAGTTAAACACTGCCAACATACAATGACACAGGATAAACATTCCCATTCTAAAAGGAAGAAATAGGGTTGGTGAGATAGCTCAGCAGCATAAGCGCCTGCCTGGAAAGCATGAGACCCTGAGTTCAACTCCCGGTACCCACATACAAAAAAAGGGCCAGTTATATCGCTCAGCGGCACGAGTTCCTGCTGGCACGCGAGGTCCTGAGTTTGACCCCGGTACTCACAAAAAAAATAATAAATAAATAAATAAATAAAAGGAAGAAATAGATGGATAGAAAAGAATGGGACAAAGTAAGACTGAAACTCAGCAGGGCAAACTTTAAATCCAGCAGATCAGTGTTCAGCATTGCAGTAAAGATGTGAACTCTAAATAGCTTGGGTAGCCCCAGCCCTACAACATTGCTGGTTGTAACCTTCATGACCTCTCTCAGATGACTTTTCTCAGTGCCTGCAGCCTTCCTCAGTAAATGTTCTATGTTTTTAGCTTCTCTAGCTTCTTGGGGTCTCCACTGCACTTTTTGCTTCCCTTTCAAAGCTCCAGGGACTATCCTGTCAGGGACAAACTGCTTGGCTTCCCAGCCCTTCTGAAATCTGAGTGGAAGCCTGTCTAATTCCTCAGCTCTCACATTCAGCATGCCTTTAACACCAGCACTACATAGATGAAGCCAATGTCTACCTCCAGTGGGAGCCATAGCCAGGGCCCTTGTATCATGGCTACAGAGGCTTCTGAGTATTTGGATCTCAGAATTCTGGGGAACATTTCTCTCTTTTCCCAGAAGGAGTAGAATGTCCTGGGGCCCTCTTTTCAAAGTAAAGTCTTTCACTTTTGCAGGGCAAAGTGCAGTGTCTTGCTTGTTCCTACAATGACAGTAACACAAAGGATGACTTTTTTTAATGCTAATTTTTTATCAGCCAAGCTCTCCTTAGCCAAAACTTTTCTGACTCTTCCTTTCTGGTGAAACTGAAAATTTTTCAAGTTGGCTTTGTGGTCCTGATTTTTCATGTAAACCTGGCTAAAAGCAGCAAGCCATAATCATTATACAACCTGAACAACGGGTTGCCTTCAAATCTTTTCTGCCAGATTATTTACTCTACTGACTTTAGGCTCAGTCTCTTGCAAATGTTCAAAACATAGGCAAAATGAAGATAATTTTTCTTTTTTGCCAGAGGATAACACACATGCTCTCAAGTCCAACTGCCAGTGGTGTCCTTGTTCCCAACTGAAAACTCTGAGCCTGGACTTTGATGTCTGTATTTTTATCACAATTCTGGTCTTCTGAGTTCCAACCATAAACTCCTATCAAGCTCAACTCATAACATTCTGAGGCTTCTCTAACAGGCCTCTCCAAACCTTTTGAAAGGACTCTTGTAAAACAGCTCCAGAGACTTCTAACCATGTGGTCAACTAACAATCCCAGCAGTGACCTCCACTCTTCATACCAAAGTCTGTATTGTTTAGGGTTCACTAGAGGAACAGGATAAATATAAAATGTGTGGATAGGTGTACAAAGATATTTTGAGGTAGGCTTACAGGATCAGAATGGGAGGCATCCTAATGGCCATCTGTAGAAGCAGAGATGAAAAACCCCAAAATGGTCATGTTTATGCTCATGAGCCAGATTATCCAATAATGGTTGAAGGGTGAAGGCTTGAAATCTCACTGTTGAGTTATCAGTGTAAGAAAGCTGTGTCAGAAAGCTGAAGAGTCTGGGTTAGAAGCCTGAAGGAACTGGAACCTAACATTCAAGAGTAATGGAAAAGTTCAAAACTCCTCCAAAGAAAAGGGAAGACTTCCTTCTTCTTTCCCTTTTCATTCCTTTCAAGCCATAAGCCTTTTGGTTGGTATCATCTACATCCTGGGTAGATCTTCCTTCCTCATTTTCTAACCCACATGTCAATCAACCACAGACACACCCAGAGCTTTACCAGTTTGCTAGGTGATTCTTACTCAAGTTGAGCTGACGTACTATAATTAATGATCATAACAGATAAATGTAAAACTGTTGTTTATTAGTTATACTACACACAGTACTGAACATTCAATATCTTCTGTTTTTAAAAATTCTTACTGAGTATTGGCTCTCATTTTACAGATGGAACAAGTAAAAAAAAATCACAATGTGGAAAGAAGCTAGCCAAGACAGAGTTCCTAGTTCTTCCTATCCTAGATCACTGTTTATTCATTTAATAAACACTAACTTGTCACTATGTGCTAGAGTATTCTAGATGTTAGCGGTGCAAAAGAGCAAAACAGATCAAAACCTTGCCTTTACTTGGGCAATTTATATTTAATAATGTTCAGAAGCTGAGATATATTACATCCTCCCAAATGAAAATAAATGTTATGCTGAAAGTAAAACAGATGAAAATCAGAAACACACTAGGGGATGGCCACACTATTTCAGATGAAGTGGTCAATAAAAGCTTCTCTGGAGAGGGTACATTTATGCAAAGACATGAATGAAAGCTAAGAGTGTGTCTTTCCTAGAGCCAGCACGTGTGTGTTCCAGGAAGAGGTGGCAGAAATTGCAAAGGCTCTTCAGCCTAGCGAACCACTGAGCCTGCCATAATTGGGAATAAGCAAGAAGCCAGGGGTCTGGAGTGAAACAGGATGTAAGATGGGAGACTGGTAGGAAGGGCCAGACCATATGGGATTTCGAAGGTCAACATAAATGTGTAGTAAATCAGTAGAGAGGGGTGAGCTGGGGAGACTTATGGTCTTATTCAAAACATTAAAATAGAATTAAATTTTATGGAAGATCTGTAATTAGCCCTGTGATTTGCAAACATTTAGAAGTCGTGAAGTTTGAATAGACTCAGCAAAGGAAACCAAAAGTGTCACAATATTAGAATGGAAAAATGAAAAAAGTGGTATTTTAGAAGCCAGAGAAAGTGTTTATTTCTAGAAGGGAAAAAATAATCAAATGGGTTATGTGTTGCTGAAAGCTCAAATAAGATAAAACTGTACTGACCACTAAACTTGGCAAAACGTAAGCCATTAGTGATCTTGACCAGAGCAAGTACAGATCCATGCAGACCCTGAGACAAAAGCATAAGTGGAAGGACTTAAAGAAAGCAAGAGGTGAGGAAGTAGTCACATGATATAATTCCCTTGAATAATTTTTAAATAAAAGTGATCAAAAATCATAGATTAGGAGTGTTCCAAGACAGAAAATTTGTTTTAATGTAGAATATTCCTCAGCCCATTTATATAAGTTTATCATAATGATAGAAAGAGAAAAGGGGAAAAAAACAGATATGAAAGAAGTGAGTGATTATAGGAATGAAGTTGTTGAATAGATGAGAAACATTGGATTTGGATGGGAGAAGCCCAGTCCTACAAGGGAAAAAAATCAGTGCTGTTTTCTGCTTCAGGTAGGAGCCCTGCAGCTGAGCAGATGGTGGATCCTCCACTGCCCCGGGAGTGCGCGGAGTGAGGAAACCAGGCCCTGGTCAGCGCCGGAGCATGCCATGCCTCCCACGCCCTCCACAGTCAGACGTGAGCCACGCAATATGCGTTTACTTGATGCTCAAAATGCTTCAGGGACTGAAGAAGAGTGAGATGCTGGGACAGTTGGAGCAGTTCAAATGCGGTAGGGAATGCGTGGTGCTAAGCTTGTTTTCCATCACACTGTGGTCAGGATCACTTTTTCATCTTTGCGCTAATGGGTCTGCGTATCACCCCAGTGTACTTGATTGACGACCATGAAAAGTCTTGCTAGAGGAGCAAACATGTGCTCCGCTTCACAGGACTCACTGTGTGTCAGCATGTCAGAGAAGAGGACGATTTAGAACACAGTGAGACCCTGGGTCCCCTGGTCTGACTTTCCTCAGGGTGCGATGTTTGTCCCAGCACCACCTGGCAAGCTCTGAAGCTGCCGACTGTTTTACTCTGGAGGCCTGGGTGAAGGTCTGGTACTCCGGGGGAGATAGCAATGCCATACATTTTCAGAAAATTGGAAAATACAAAGAAATATTGCTGAGATTTGCTTTAAAAATGATTTGTTTTTTGTTGTTGTTTTGTTTTGTTTTGTTTTGTTTTTCTTTTTAAATATGTGATGTACATGTGTTTCTGTGGAGAGCTATCCGTTTGGTTCTATTAGGCTATCCGCAGGCCTGGAGGGACTCAAGCCTACTGACCACACTAACACACAAGCGGTTGTCAAAGACAAGCACTATTTAGGAAAATCCCAAGTTCTAGAGTGAAAGAAGAGAACAACACTCTGAACATTAAGCATGCAACCGGGGAGGGCTGACTCTGGTATTTGCTGTGTAAGGAGGTGGAGCAGACATTCTAGCAATGTCGAAGAGGGTGGAGAGGTACTCTACAGACTCAGAAATATAAAATGGCAACATTCTAGGGAATTGTTCTCACTTTCCTGAAAACTGATCAGATCATAAATTACTCAAGGAAAGGGATACATCTCTTCATTTCTCTGCCATCTAAGGATAGGAATCATCAGTACCAGGTGTCTGCGGGCAGCAGCTGGTTCAGGTGTAAAGTCCAGCCAACTGTGTACTTTATAGTGTGGACTTCAAAGCCCAAGACATTTCCGGCCTATGTGGATGATGGTCCCCACCAGTCACATGGCCCACCAGGCCAGCCTCGTCCTCACCTGCCGCTTCACTACGTGCAAGGAGCCATGCAGTGGACGCTGTCACAGACATCCACGATGAGAACTGCGGAAGCATTTGGAGCTGAAGTGTAATCAAACTTCTGAGACCAGCAAGAAGTACAAAGAGCAGAACAGCACTGAAGTCAATACCGTGGCCACAGACGATGGCCAGGACTCCACACTGGTTTGAATGCAAGTGACTGCAGGGGGCCTGGCCGCCAGGGGGCGCCGTTAGACACTCTGTAGAGGAAAGGTTTACTCTGGCTCAGTTTGTAGAGGTTTCAGTCCACAGTTGACTGGCTCCAGGCCACGGCTGTGGCGCTGAGGGGCATCTCAAGGGAGAAACAGCTCATGGAATAGCAGGCAGGAACCAGCAAGGGATCAAGTGAAGAGGAGGGATATATACCTTTATGCCCATGCCCCCAGTGACCAAACTCTTCCTGCCAGGCTTTATCTCCTAACATCACATTTAGCAAAAAAATCATCAGTGGATTAATCCATGATCCAATCACCTCCCCAAAGCCCGAGCTACTAACCATGAGGCTTTGGGGGGACATCTAAATAAAAACCATAATGCTGGGCAACGTGTGCATGTCTGGGCACAACCTTTCAAAAACACCTACACATCCTTTGAAAACATATCTACAAGACATATTTCTTTGTTCTGTTTAAGCTCGGATCTAGGAAGCTGGGAGCACCTACTGGTGCCCAGTTCTAACTGGGACCTTTTGATATGATGTGGCTTTCCACATGAGGCCAAGGTTAGCTAACTCCAGCACCAATCTTTGCCCCTAGGCTTCCACTAGGGTGGCAGAGGTTTGTTTGCCTGAGTTATAGTTCCACTTTTCCCTTCACAGCTGTTCTTCCTTGTGAACACCCAACAATTCCAACTCTGTGGGGGTCTGTTCCAGCAAGGCTCGGTGTATGCTAGGAAAGGGCGATATGGCTGATGCTAACTCTGTGACACTCAGGAAAATACTAGTTATGACGCAGTGGTATTTTTGTTCCTGCTTTAGTTCTTCTTCTCTATAACTACTTTTCTTCTAGTGGTTTAACATCTTCCAACATTTTTCCATGAGTGTGTGCAGTTGTTTTCCGGGTGAGTGACCTCTGAGATTAGGGCATAAAGGTTTAGAACAAGGGTTCAAGTCCATTCGAGGGATTAGGACGCTGTGAAGCAGAACAGGTCTAAAAGGACTGTCAGGGTCAAGCATTTGGTCATTCCCTTGGCAGTGCTAGGGCAAGGGGTCAGGTGGTAGAGGGCATGTTGGGGTCAGAGTGTGCTGCCCACACGGATGAGAAACTAACTGATGCCACAGGGAGACAGTGCCTTGTGCGTGGTAAGAACTCAAAAAAAAGAAAAAAAAAAAAAAGTAACAACAGTGGCTATTTAATGTGTTCTATTGCTCTCCTCATGGCTCTTTCCAGAAATACAGAAGGAAAGGGGGAAGAGAGAGAGAAAAAGAGACAGACAGACTGACAGCAGACAGACAGACTGACCGACCATGAGGAAGACAGGCTTCACCTGCTCTGTAAATTTGCCCCAGGCCAGTCTTTTTGGCCATTATAAGAGAGGAAACATCACTTAGCATCAGTAGTCAAACAAAAATAAATGCATAAATTGCTTATAATTTTCTGCAAATGCTTTAAACAAATGCAAAAAATGAGAAAGTAAGAAATTAGGAATGATAATAATAATAAAAATGGAGATAATGAGTATTTGGGAATAAGTGGTGATTCATTCTTATAATTGCAGTGCAGATCAAAATTGATTAAGGCCATCTCCGAGGAGGCATGTGAAGAAACTGGGAAGAGGGGTGTGAATATCAAAATGATTTCAAAGGCATTAAGATAAACTTACATAAAAGGCTCATAAAATATTGAATTTTAAATAGATATTCCAGTGATGAAAAGCCATAGGAAAGAAAACTCTCGCCTGTGCAGATAACGGGGTCTGCTTAAAGGAGTGTGCTGGTATCAAATATGGCCCAGTGTCACTTCCCTTGAGAGACTCCAACCAGGCTCTTTGCTATTAATGACTTTGTGGATGTTGTCATGCAAATACTTCCCAAAATCTATTTTTTCTTAAAATGAAATCACAATCAGTAGCACTGGACGTTTCAATGTTTTTAAGACTGGTAAAACAAGAGTCACAGAAAGATAAAGCAGTTTATATCAGGTGACTGAGAGCAGAAAGGGGTGGGGCTCAAGTCCGAACTCCAAGCCACTTTATAATAACCCATGGCAAGGGATCATTTGATTGTAACCAAGATGTGTTTCCATTTCTCTATCACATATAACAAGCTTGTCTCTGTCCTTCTATGTCCCAGATAGTGGCTTAAATTAAATCAGAGATGTAATGATAAATTGGCTCTCTGGATTGTATGTGTGTGTGGGGGTGCAGTTTCACTGATTTCTAGGAAGTAAATATTCACAAATATATTCACTACGGAAAATTTCAAGCTATAAAGCGACATCACTGGACACTGATTTGGAAAAAGATGTGCATCGTTATCTCTACTAAGACATGAAACCCAGTCCATGGCAAACATCTACATTCTATCTTGTCTTGGATTCCTTGCAAGTCAAATAAACTATTTCTTGGAAGCCCCAAATCATTAATTAGAGAAGAAACAAATGTCAGTTCCTGCAATGGATCTGTGGGACTAACCCATAATGATTTTGTTGTGTTCCATAGCTTTAGATGTGTTGTGCTGCCACTGACTTTTGATACTAGGAACTTTTTAATTTCTTCTGTGACCCATTGTGGAAAAGCATTAATTAATCTCCCCATATTTGCATTGTTTCTGTGGTTTCTTCTGTTGTTGATTTCCAGTTTCATTCTACTGTGATCTGATAGTATGCAGGACATTATTTCCATTCTCTTGTGTTCATGTAAGTATAATTTACAGCCTAATATGTGGTCTATTTTGGAGAAAGTTCTGTGTGCTGCTGCTAAGAATGATTCTGTTGTTGGATAAAACACTCCACAGACATCTGTTAAGTCCGCTTTTTCAATAGTGTGTTCCAAGTCTTACATTTTCTCATTGATTTTTTGTCATGTTGATCAGTATAACTGTAACAGTGGTGTGTTGAAGTCACCCACTACTATTGCATTGATGATTATTTGACCTTTTGTGTCCAATTATACTTGTTTTATAAAACTTAGTATGCCAACATTTGGTGCATATATATTTATAGTTATTATGTCTTCCTGTTGAATTGTCTTTTTTAATAAGACAGCTTTATTAAACCAAAAAACTGGATACCACACAATTTAAAAACTTAAAATAGATTCAATAGACCCCAGAACATTGGCAGAGTTGTACAACCACAACCACAACCACAATTAAGCTTAGGTCGTTTTTGCCATCCCAAGTCAAAACATTCTGCTTACTATTCATCATCTCCCAATTCCTCCCCACTAAATCTAGGTAACCACGGAGCTACTCTCTATCTTCATAGATTTTCCTACTCTGGGAAGTTACATTTTTTCTTTCAAAATAGACCATGCTCACAACAATAAAGACAACGTATTCAATGAAATATAAATCCTGCAACATGAGCTCTCACGCCATATTAGAATGAAACCAGAGACTGACAGCAGAAAAATACTTTTCTTTCTCTTTTGTCTCTTTTGTCTCTCTTTTCTTTCCAATTAAATTTTTCATATAAGTGAAACCATAAGATGTACAAGCTTGTATGTCTGATTGGTTTCACTTAAAATTATGGTCTGAAGTTACATCCATTTTCCTAAAAATGCCTTTAGTTTTTCATAGCAGCAGAGTAGTACTCCATTGTGTATAGGTACCATATTTTCTTTATCCATTCATCTGTTGGTGGGCATATAGGCGGATTACAAGATTTAGCTATTAAGAATTGTGCTGCTATAAATATAGGTACACATACATTGCTGTAGTAAGATGTCTTTAACTCTTTACAGAAGGTACCCAAAAGGTAAATGGCTGGGTCAAATGGAATTTCTATTTTTAGTTTTTCAAGGAATCTCCCCACTGATTTCCACAGTGATTGTATCAGTTTACACTGCCACCAACAATGAAGAAGTGTTCCCTTCTCCCAACAGCCTTGCCAGAATTTGTTAGTGGTTGATTTCTTGATGGTAGCCATTCTTTCTGGTGTGAGCTGGAATCTTAGTGTTACTTTAATCTGAATTTCTCAAATAGCCCATGATGTTGAGCATTTCTTCATGTATTTATTCTTCTGTTGTATTTCTTCATTTGAGGCATGTCTATTCATTTCAGATGCCGATTTTTTTACTGGGTCTTTAAATTTGGGGATCTACTTTTTGACCTCTTTATATATCCTTTATATATCTTCTCCTGAGGAGTACCTGGCAAAAAAAATTTTTCCCATTCTGTAGATTGTCTCTTCACTTTGTTAGTGGTTTCCTTTGATGTGGAAAAACCTTAATTTATTGAGATTCCATTTGTTGATTCTTGGCGTTATTTCTGGTGCAACCAGGTTTTTATTCAGAAAGTCTTTGCCTACACCTGTGTCTCTGAGAGTGTTGCCTATTTTTTCTTCCAAAAAATTAAGTGTTTTTGTTCTACTTTTGAGATCTTTGATCTATTCTGATTTAGGTCAGTATGTGGTGAGAGTTGTGGGTCTGTGTTCAATCTTCGACACATGGATAGCCATTCTTCCCAGCACCATTTGTTAATAGAGACTATCTTTCCCCCAGGGAAGAGATTTGGCCCCTTTTCAAAGATAACATAGATGAGTGTGCCTGGTGTTGTTTCTCTGTCTCCTATTCTGTTCCACTGATCCACATCTCTCTCTCTCTCTCTCTCTCTCTCTTTCCTTTTTATTTTATTTTTTGTCAATACTGTGTTGTTTTTATTACTGTAGCTTTGTAGTATAACTTAAAGGGTGGGATTGTGATGCCCCCCCAGCCTTGCCCTTATTTCCCATAATTACTTTGCTATTTTAGGTCTCTTCTGGTTTCATATGCATTTTAGAATTGCTTTCTCCAGTTCTGTAATGAATGTTATCAGTATGTTGCTTGGGATTGCGTTAAATCTATAGGACAGCTTGGGGAGTATGGCCTTTTTAATTACACTTATTCTGCCTATCCAGGAAAAGGGAATATCTCTCCATTTTCTGATATTCTGTTCAATCTCCTTTTTCAGAGTACTGTAGTTTTCATTGTAAAGGTCTTTCACTTCCTTGGTTAGGTCAATCCTTAGGTATTTCATTTTTTCTTGGTACTATTGTGAAAGATATTGTTTCCCTCATTTTCCTCTCAGTGAGTTTATCATTGGTTTACAGGAACACTATTGATTACTGAGTATTGGCTTTATATCCTGCTACCTTACTGCATTTGGTTTTAGATCTAGGAGGCTTTTAATGGAGTTCTTAGTGTCTTCTATGTAGAGAGTCATGTCATCTGTAAAGAATGATAATTTAACTTCTTTCTCTATCCATATCCCTTTTATTTCTTTCCCTTGTGTAATTGTTGAATTGTTTTCTTTACCAATATATAGTGACCTTCCTTGTCTCTTCTGATCAGTTTTGGGTTGAAGTCCACTTTTTCTGAAAATAAGATAGCTACTCCTGCTTCCTTTCAGGCTATTGCTGCCTAGAATGTCACTTTCCATCCTTTCACTTTCAGTTCATCTATGTTTTTATCAATGTGGTGTGTCTCTTGTGGACAATGTATGCTTAGTTTTATTTTTTGATCCAATATGCCAGTCTCTGTCTTTCAATTGAGTAGTTAAGACCATTTACATGAATAGTTATTACTGGAAGGTATTTATTGAGTGTTATCATTTCATTATTATTCCACTGCTGATTCTTTTATTTATTTATTTTTCTGTTTAACTGATCTTACAGCTAGGTGTATTATTTCTTTTGGGCTCTTTGGTGATGTTGGCCCTTCTGTCTCCATCTAGAATTTCTCCTAGTACTTTCTGCAATCCTGATGTAGTGTCCATGAATTTCTTTAGGTGCTCTTTGTCATGGAAAGCCTTCACTGCTCTGTCAATTTTGAAAAATAATTTTCCAAGACATATTAATCTGGGTTGGAAGTTGTTTTTTCTTGGGGCTTGAGAGCTTTCTCTCCAGGCTCTTCTTGCCTTTCTTTGTGTTGAGAAATCTTCTGTTATTTTGATAGTCTTGTATTTATAAGTTGCTTGGTGTTTTCCTCTAAGAACTTTTAGTATTTTTTCCTCTATGATGAATTTCTGAATTTTTTATTATGATATTCTATAGAAGGTCTTTTCTCGTTATGACTATTTGGAGTTCTGTATTCCTCATTTAACTCAAAGTTGAATTCTTTCCCTAGGTTTGGAAAATTTTTCTACTGTGACTTTTTATAAAGTTTTTATACCTTTGTGCCAACTTCTATTCTTGTTTTTTTGTTGGGAGGAGAGTCACTTAGCAGGTGTTAAATCCAGTTTCTAGAGTGGCTTGGCTGTTTTTAGGGTATTTCTAAGTACATGATTTACTACATCAACCTTATTTTCTAGTTCTGATACTCTCTCCTCACATGGGTCATTTCTGCTGCCCTTACTTTCAATAGAAACCTATATCCTAGATTTATGCTTGATTCCTTTCCATGAGGTTTAATTCTTTACTAATATGGTCATTCATATCTTGTATTATCTTAAGTCAATCAGCATTGTGTGTTTGTCTTCTTTAAGCTCATCGAACGTTTTATTATTTAAATCCTTTATCTGTGTATTTACTCTTTGAGCTTATGAAAGATCTTATGGATTTGTTTGTTTGTCTCTCTTTTGATCTCTTCAAACAATTTAACCACTTGGATTTTAAGGGTTTTTTTTGCCTGTGATTTCTTCCACTTCAGTGCCTGTAAAATCAACCATTGGAGTGCTAACAGGTTTTTGTTTTTCTTTTTCAGGCATATCATTGCTCTGTTTTCTCATTTTTCTATTATTTTGGAGTTAAAGATTGAGAATGAACTAGGATAGAAAAACTGTCACTACCATGGCAATCTCTTAGTTTGTGTGTTTCCCTGTGAGTTGACCTTAGCTTTGGTTACATTTTGGTATTTACACATCTATTCGACCTACACAACACAAGAGCATCAGTCCTGCTCACTGCATTGCAGCGAGAGTAGCAGTACTGATGATGTCAGCATCTGCACTTTCCAGCGTGTGTCTTCTGCACGTCACCGTGGGCACTGCTGCCTCTAGTTATCCATGGTGGAATCAACTGGATTCATTTTAAGTAATGAAGAGGCCTACTTTCTGCTAAGCTATATTTCTTCTCACTTCTTCTCTCCCAATGCACACTCCTAAGTCCAAGCAGTAATTTTTTTTAATAAGGGAAAAAGTCCTCAAATATTTGGCTCTTGCATTGGACCAGTGTTTTGAAGGGAGAGCTAAAAAAAAAAAAAGATAAAATAATGAAACAGGCATTCTCTGAGAAAGGTCCTGCACCTGTCCTCCTCTTCTTCTCAGAAAGTGCTCAAGAAGGAATAATATGACCAGAACTTTTGTTAAATTTAGGAGGGCTTCTCTCTCTTTTGTGATTTAGAAGCAGAAGAGTCAGGATTCCTGCTGGTGAAGAAAAGATCCAAAGTAGCAGCCTCTGTGATTCCAGAGAAGTGTGAGGAAAGGCTGATTCTCCTGAGTCCCTGAGAGGGCTAACCACTGACTAAAGATGAGTGTTGAAACCTCTTCCGTGAAATATAATGACACTGTGGTGCTGGAGGGATGAAGAGGATAGGCAGTGCAGCCACAGAAGGTGCCAGAATGGGAGATCATCACATCTGGTGTGAGATGAGATTGGTGGAATTGAATAGGTATAATTTTCTCTTTTCAGATAGAATTTAGGATTTAGATGGAAGTTTAATTCAGATATAGAAAACTCAAGTTATTGTGCATATAGATGTGTGCTTGCTTTCATGTGTATGTGCATGAGGAAAGTTGTTTTGATGGAGAGAGCTGTTGTACATTCATCAGGAGACCAACTTTACACATGAGTGCATGCAGAACTCTGCTGTTGGGCACTCTAATGAAACAAATGGAAACTACTGAAAAAAGAGAGACTAGAAATGGTCTAAAAAGGAGGTAGCAAATAAAGATCCATTCTAACAAACCTAAGAAAAAGTCATAAGAAAACAGAGAGTTTGTGATACTTTAACCAAGAGTTCTTCCTCTTTACTTTCTCCCAGCTCCTTGAGGTAATGACCACTCCATTACTGCAGCAAAAACGACAGGTTTCCCTCTTCCTCTAGCTAGAGGGCTTTCTCCTTGGGTACATCAAAACTTGGCATTTCTCAACTTTCCTCCAACTCTCTTTTGCAGAGGACAAGTCCCAGAGGATTGCACTGGAGAAGTAAGCAGGTGTCTTCTGCTCAGTCTCCACTCACGGAATAATGACTCAACCTTGGGCATGCATGCTGAGGTCCCAAAGGCAGTATGTAAGGGACTTCCAGAACAATGGAGATACACCCTGGAGCAGTGATGATGAACCATTTAGAGCTTTCAATGATACAAACAGCCCACTGTGCCACACATGCCATGGGTTCACCACTCCTGCCCTAGAGTATAAGCTAGATAGTAGTAGGCACAAACAGGGGAAGGCATAGAAGAATGAAAAGAGGAAGGGCTGTGTTTAGGGATCAATAAGTAATCTAAATTGCAATCCCCTGAAGGACTGTTCTTTTCACATTTTGTACTTAGGTTTCTCCACATTTTGTTCTTGAAAGCTTATTTCATTAACTGTTTGGTAATTAACACCTATTTAGTCAACTTTGAGGACTTTCTCAGTCAATATGGGAATTTTCAACACTTCTAAAGATGTAAGTTTAATTAACATTCTCCTTTTTCTTTTTACCTAAGCCATGAATGAAGATATTCCTAAAACGAATCTCATGATATCATGTACCCTCTTAGTGACTCGAATCATTTCTCGTTTCCTTTCTCTTTGCTCAGTACTAGGGACTGAACCCATGGCTATCACACTGAGCTACGTCCCTAGCAAAGGGATGTTTCATTTTGATACAAGTTCTCGTTTAATGCTAAAGGGCTTGGCAAGAACTTGCAACATTCCTGCCTCACCATCCCAGAGCGGTGAAATTATAGATGTGCACCACGACACACAGGTTTGCTATTTCCTTTTGAGGACTGCAGCTGTTACGATAACTTAATCAGGCCTTCCTCGGAAATGCTGGCCCATCCACTAAAAGAGCCAAAGAAAACTCAATGGCCAAGCTCCCGTCTTTGTGGGCCATTCAGGCTGCCATGCGATAGAAACTTCTTTTAATCCTCCTAGTCTATCTCTGTCACCAGTCCATGAGGTTCCAATTTTCTGTGTTCATGCTTGGAATCTGGTCCAAAAGTATGCTTGGTCCCAGATAACAATATTTTCTTCAAATATACAAAAGGTACATTTAGTCCTGAGCTGCAGTGTCCCCTTTTGCCTACTGCTGTGCTTGTATTTTCTCTTCATACTTGTTCCATACGACTGGGTGGCTTCTCCTCTAAACTAGTCAGGAGCTTATTTCCAATAACATTGCTTACCTAATTTATGTCTTCTGCCTTAATTCATAGAAACAAACTGAGGTGCAAAATCATAGCGCAAAAGCTGTATTTTCTCTTTCCGAATCTCTCTCTCTCTATCTCTCTCTCTCGCTCGCTCTTTCTCTCTCTCCAAAGTACCCTGCACTTTGTCACACAATATTAATGAGGATTCAATAACTGTAATAAAAATAATGCAACATTATTTATATTTTAAACTTTCTCTTCATTTTTGTTTATTTGCTTGCACTACTTGTTCCAGTTTCCTTTGCCATGATTAGTATTGTTAGCAGTGCTAATTACTTTTATCATATGTTTTTATTGGTAGCTTTCTTTTAATTGAGTAAAGCTATCTTTTGGGGGTATCCTTTAAATCTCTTCCTCTGGTGTCTTAGTCAAAACCCCTTTACCAATAAGCTTTGCCAAATCAGTCTCTTTAATGGGTATTTAATCTACTCTGATGTATACTCTTTATTAAGGCAGAAAAATGACTGCCTGAAAGCTGTCTTCTGCTGTTCTTTTCCTCTTTTCAGTAAACAGAAATGATGAATTTTCCAGTTTTATTTCATTAAGCTTGGAGAATACTACATTACTTATATCTTTTTAAATTTGTTGAATTGTGTTTTATAGCACAGGAAATGTTTTGCCCTGGAGAATGTTCCACGCGCACTTGAGAAGTATGTATATTCTCTTTTTGTGGGTGGAATATTCTATGGAAGTCTATTGAATGCAGTGACTTTATAACTTTATTTTAGTCCTTGATTCTTTTGTTTTTTTGTTTGTTTGTTTGTTTGTTTGTTTTTGTGCGTACTGGGTGTCGACCTCAGGACCTCGCGCGCCAGCAGGTGCCTGTGCCGCTGAGCGATATCACTGGCCCTTTTTTCATATGTGGGTTCTGGGAGTTGAACTCGGGCCCTTGCGCTTGCCTGGCAGGCGCTTACGCCCCTGAGCCATCTCACCAGCCCAATTCTTTTGTTTTCTATATACGACTACCCCTGAGTCTACCTCTTGCCATAGTGTTACAACTGTAAGCACCACTACAAACAGCTCCTCGCTATTCAGTAGGAAATAGATGTCCTTAGAAAGAGACATATACATCAAAAGAACAACAAATTCCATCTCCAAAGCTCATCTTTCCTCTCTAGTGGTTGCAAGGCTGGTTATTTTCAAAGCTACTGCAGAATTAGTGAGGGGTATTGGAATGAGACAAGTGAAAAAGCACAAATCCCACTGTTAACCAAGTTCAACATTATTTTTATAATCACTTTCTGGATTGTTTCAAACTTTTAGTTAATTTACAGATTTCTGAAGAGCTTTATTATAATTCAGTATTTATCTTGCTTCTGTAGAGGAGTGGAACTAGGGAGCTGCTCACTCTCTCATTCTGATTGCATGCACATTTAATAAGATCTTCATATTCTGGGCATATATGTAAGAACAAGAAGAAGAAAGAGATGAAAAGGGAAGAAAGGAAGGAGAAAAGGAGGTGAGTAGAGCAGGGAAAAGAGCAATCAGCTGTGTGTTAAACTTTCCCTGAATCAACAGAGTGTTTGAGGAACACTGTCCACACCTGGACTGCACGCTCTCTTATAATTATCTGTGTTTCCAAAGAAAAAAAGTGAAAATGCTTTTTTTAAATGAGAAAGTGGGATGATTTATTTGGAAGGATATCGGCAATGAGAATAATTGTCAAGTGTCCGTGATAATTATGAAGATGTGGGTAGGCCCCGATGCAGAGGCTCTCATTACACTGCTGGAGCTCTGAGGAGGTGTCAGAACCTGGGACAGCCCTCCAGGTCCTCATCCATGAGGGTTGGAAGCCACGGTCACGCAGCTCCCCTGTGCACCTGCCCTGACACCACGGACCCAGAGGTGTTAAAGACACGTACTCACTGGTTCCTCTTTCTCCTGTAGATACCTGCAAAAATTGACCGTATTAAATTTGGACAGTGTAAAGGGACACAGACGCCAAGAAGAGCTTGTTATCATGGCTTTCCTCATGACAGGCAGCCCTGCTGTATCCGGGGTGTTCTTTTATCTTATATTTTCCTCCTTTACGCAGCCCAACCGCACTTTGCAGAGCCAGTTTCTCCCTCACTCTTCACTTTTACTTTTTCAAATAAACTTTGCCTCTGCTTTAAAAAAAAATTAACATTATTTTAATAATGTTTTGTTTTTCTTTCTGGATCCACTCTTGATTGTTTCGATAGACCTGGATCCATGCAGGGAAATTCCTTCCCATAAATCTTTGCCTTTTAAATTATTAGACAGCAGTCAAGGAATTCAGTTTAGTGAGAAGAGGAGGAGGATTTGAGAGGTTTAGTAATTTCTCCAGGGATATTTTCTCAGTAGTCATTAGACCCCAGCCCCAAGACTATGCCCTTCTTATTATTCTAGCCTTTAAAAAAAAAAAAAAACTATTTCTTTCTATCATTAGGTTTGGAAGGAAATGTAAAAGTGCCCCTCTGGTCGGAGAGGGTTCTGATCAAGTTTTGCAAATTCATGAGCAAGAACTAAGGGCTTTTCAAAGAAGCAGTAGTGACATTGTTGTTTTGAAGTATGTGGGTTAATTATGGCATGGGCCAGCAAGTGCTTGCTGCTTTTGCTGCTTCCAAACCTAAAGTCAAGGTTTTCTCAATCAGATAATTTTCAAAAGGTTTTAAAAGTACTTTTCCATGATGGGGTTTAGCTCTGTGTTACCGCACTTGCCTCTTAAGTGAAGGGCCTGACTTCAATGCCCTCATCACAAAAAAACAAAGTTTTCCCATATGATTATAGGTAGTGGTAATGATGGCTGGGAGGCAAAAGAAAGAAAAAGAAAAGGCCAAGTTATTCATTACCAAGTTATCCATTACCAAGATCACCTCAGAGCATTCTGACAGGTAACTACCTGCCTGGGGCACCAAGGCAGGTACCTGACACACTGACTTCTCTCCCAGTTGGTGTAGGGGAGCACACAACCGCTAGCTTCCATTCCTTTCTTTATGGAATGAGGAGTGTCAAGCAAACTCCGTGAACATTACAAGCCCCAGAGTCAGAGAAACCCCAGGACGGAAAGTAAGAAATCCATGCAATGGGGCCTACTGTGCCACAGCAGCAGGTAGCACCTGTGTGAGGTGGTTAACCCTACGCAGAACTAGTCACTGCAGCCACGGTTACAGTAAGAGTGTGAGTTTAGAGAACAGGAGGTGGGGCGTAAGTAAGACAGCGCCCTCTTTGCATGGTTGAGTCCTATTTTTGCCTTATATTTATTCCACCCTACCTCAGAATCTCCATGTGGCTGGCCAAGCACAATCTCTCCAAATATAAAACAAAGAATTAGTAGAATCAGCCTATAATCCCTACTGCTGCATCTAGATGTGAAGACATAATTATTCTTATCATCTTTATTTTCCTACCCCAAATTCTAGAATTCCTCACTTCATCTGTACTACTTTCCTTTCTTGAAGGAATGATTCAGAATTTTACCCCAAGAATTCTTCACCCGCAGGTCGGTGGGCATGCTGGTTGAGACTGTGGATGTAGCTCCTTCAAGCCTCCTCCTGCGCAGAAGCATCAGAATTCACCCATGGAATCCCCAGGATTCTGAGACATGCACCTCCCCGCCAGCACTAGGAAGCAGTGCTCCAGACTTAGTCAGTGTAAACACCAGTGAAGCAATCCATCATTTCCTTCGGTCCATGAGGCATGGCATGAAGAACCTGAGGAGGCTGCATGATACTTACAGCTTCATGTTCTCCAGAATGTTCTTCTTTGTCATCTGATCAAAATGTCTCCCCACCTCAGCCCAAAAAATAAAACTCTTATTGTCTCAGAGCCTTGGTGTATGGGGAAAGAGAGAGCAAATTTCATAAGCACATCATGATGATGATGGTGAAAAGGTTGTTGTACGCTGACACCATGTTTTATGAACACAAGCTTTTGGGGACACAGCACAGTAGTTAGCTACTTATTCCATTCATCTTCATGGAAGATAGCTTCTCAGTGCCCCTGGGCATTGAACTGGCACCTTATCTGTGACTTCGCTATGTCATTTCCCCATCTGAGTCTTCAATGTCTCCCATTCTGTAACCCCTGGATACCCCAGGGACCTTACTGTAGCACTGCCCATGTAATGACAGGTGCCCCTTTTGAACACTGTGCTCTCCTGTGCCATCACAGGCACAGGAGACCTTGTTCTAGAACCCAGAGTGTGCCTGTGATTACTGTCTTGGAGTTTATAGCTTCCCACGACAACCCTATCTATTCGTTTTTCTTGCAGCTCTATTAGATCTCTCAGCTCACCTAATTCTAGTGTCATGGCACCCTACCTAGCCCTGCTGAGGAATCCCTCTTTTTTGGGTCCTACCCCAGACTCCCAGTCTTTCAAGTTATAAGTGTTAGAGCAGCACTGGAAAGTATAAAATATGCTGACTGAAAAGCCAAAAGACACCGACCAAATCTGTACCTATTTTTTGATGATAGCAGACGTGAGGAGCAACAACTTGTCTTTTACCTTAGCCTCCCTGCTCCAACGTGCCACAAGCCCTATGCCCCATAACAAGCAACCATACAGAAGCCATAGAAACTAGGAGAATGTGATTATAGCTGGCATCTTTCAGTGATTTAAATAGTTAGTGGCAGATTAACCTCTGATTTTCTTATAGGATGCATTATTACTTCCAGTTATTGGGGAGTTGGTGTTCATGGCTATTTCAGGGACTTTGCTTGGTTCTTTTTTTTTTTTTTTTTTTTTTTTTGTGGGTACCGAGGGTCAAACTCAGGACCTCGTGTGACAGCAGGCACCCGTGCCACTGAGCGATATCACCGGCCCTTTTCTCATATGTGGGTACCGGGAGTCAAACTCAAGACCTTGTGCTTGCCAGGCAGGCCCTTATGCCGCTGAGCCATCTCACTGGCCCTTCACTTGGTTCTTATTACTAAAAGGACTCTTATTTCTTAGACTATGGGACGCAATGAGGATTGTGCAACTAGGAATATTTATTCCAATTACACACTGGGGGAGTAGAGAAATTACCACAAGGATAGTTTGCAGGAGGATTGACTCCATGGGGAGATGACTTGGCCTAGAGTTTCAATTATAACTGTTTTCTATATGGGCCTCATCAGCTGCGCTCTGGATTCCAGTTGCATTGCTATTTCTCCAGTATCCACGCTCATAGCCTGAGTATTCTTCTTTTCTCCTATGCAATTTTAGGCAAATATATTATCCCACATTTATTTTGGGAAGGATTGAGAATATTAACATAAGTACTTTTGATGGAATTACAGAGTATTTCCTTCTACTTTCACATTCAGGCAAGGGGTTCTGGACCTATTAACTGTGTGACACTGGGGGCTAGAATTTTCCATGCAGGGTGCCACTAGCCATCTGGGCAATGGTTTACAGTCACCCCCTCCTCACTTTAATCTCTTTCTCTCCTTTCTCTTTTGTTATACATGTCAAATAATACACAATCAGTTATTGAATGGTCTTAGTTCATTGACAGCCATGAACTTTTAGCCCTGTTATGGCTTGTGCCTAGATGTCTCCCCGAAGCCTCATGCAGTCATAGGTGGGGCTCTTGCAGAACTGGCTGAATCTAGAGTGTGTGACTGATTTAGGGTGCAATGCTAGGATTAAGGGTGCTAGGATTAAGGGTGGGTGATTACTGAATCAGTCCACTGATTGGATTGGCAGTGCCCTAATCCCAGTAGCCTAGATACAATATAAAGGCCAGAAATAAACTTGTCTTCTCTCTTGCTTATTTTGCTACCTTCTGCACTCCATGAACTGTTTCTCCTCTGTGATGCCTCTCTGCTATGCCACCCTGCCTTGGAGCCAGCTGATTATGGACTAAAACCTCTACAAACTTTGATCTAAATAAACCTTTCCTCATTTAACATCAGGTATTTTGTCTCAGCAATGAAAATAGTTACTAAGACAAATCCTCACCACAAATCCCAGAGGACAGTCTTCTCTTATTATCATTCTAACCTTGCTGTATGTTTTAGTAATTACATCTTGCTTCTTAGGGTTAAATATTTTCACCCGTCTTCTGCAACCCAAAATCTCATCAGCTGCAGTATCTGTCTATCATCTGCACTGATGCTAGAGGCCTCACATTCATGACCATATCTCCTACTCTCAGCTCTAACCTACAAAGGAGACCCTGTGCCTATGTATACATAGTCATATCTTAGCTAAGTGAATCCTCGTCTGTCTGCTTGAAAGACAGTCAAATGATAGTTTTCCACAGTACTAACTCTGCCTCTCCAAAACTCGATACTCTAATACTCTAGGTCTGTCTTCTGTATAGCACTTAGTGTTCATAATGATTATGCTTCAGGTTCAAAGACCCATCCCTACAGCAGGCTGAGGCTGCTTCTAGGTTTACATTGCATGGATGTTGCATTTCAGGCACCAACCATTGCTCTCACAGTATTAAATTCTGCCTGTCTAATTTCATACATCACCTCCCCTTTTTGCTCCAGTGCTTTAAAAATCCATTGCTACTTAACTTTCCCTGGTATCTACTAGAATCTTATTATGTAGTGATGATATTTTTCTTCTTTTACTGTTTTATTTCCTTCTGGATACTGAAATGTGTTTTTGTTTGCACCCTGTGAGGTTTGACCCTTATAGTCCCCAAGGTGGTGAGGAGGGAAGTAAATAAGAACCTTCAGAAGGGTAAGTATTACTTTGTGAAGCACTTGCTTTAGATGAGGTCCTCATAGGGTCTCACTGAGAAGGTACAATTTGAGCAAAGATGTGAAAAAGGAAGCTGAACAATCCCTAAGGAAGTCTGGCATGAGAGTGGACCAAGAAAATTCATATTGAAGAACACAACCCCAGAACAAGGGGTGCTCCACAGAATGGGATGGGAGCATGGTTGGGTGAGCATTTGTAGAGAAGACCCTGTGGGAAAGAGTACAAGAAAAATTTTGCTTCCCATCAGCAAGCTCCACATCAGGCAACAAACACAACCAAGCCATCTTCCATACCCAAACACAAATGTAACCATCTTCCCCAAATTGTAAAACAAATCATGTTCATAAACCATGGTATCACTGTACTCTAATACTATGCAGTAAAATGGACTTGTGTTTACTGTCTCCCCAGCTAGAACATGAGCTCAAAGAAGGCTTCCTGCTTTGCATCCTTCTGTATTACTAGGGCGTAGAAAAGTGCCTGGAGCATGGTAGGCATACCATATGTATTTATCAAATACAGGGGTACCTCACTTTACAAACTTAATTGTTTTTACAATTTGGGGGATGATGGCCATGGTCCTGTTTGCCAACTGATGTAGAGCTCGTGAATGGGAAACAAAATTTTGCTGAATGCTTTTGTTTGTGAACTGAATTGTTTGCAAACAGAAGCATTCATGAACCAAGCCATTACTGTAAATTAATGAGTAGATACTTAAATCAGTATCTGATGTGTGCTAAGATCTCAATAAAGGGTGGTTGCTGAAACTACTACTTCCTGTGTGACCTTGCTTAATTACTTGATCTCCTAATTTTCTGCTTTGACATCTGCAAAATGAAAGAATTATCTATGTGATTGGTATAAGGGATATGTGAGAATAATATATAGTAAGTAACTTGCTCATAATAGGAGATTAGTACATGATAGCTTTATCTTTTTTATTACTACTTTGTCAATTTAATAATATTAAAGTATTAAACTCTTCATCATTACTTTGCTTAAACTGAGAGAGACTTGATCCATTTAATTTAATTGGGGCTGTGTGAATTCACAGATATTTTTCCTTTCAGCCTTCCCTTCTCCATTTATTATTCATTATTCACTAAATGCAACCATCATGGTTTAGCTGCGAAGTTCTATTTACTAATGGCATCACACAAAAACCAAACACATTTTCTCACACATGCACACAGGCATTTCAGAACAAATAAGGATGATTTTAAAATGTTCAAGAAGTTCCAGAATTCTTAAAGAAAGTGAATAACTCAGGAAAGCACAAAGCCAACCACCCTCCAGCTCCCTGTGGCTATGGAATAAAGGAAGCCTAGTGCTTGGCCCCTGGGCTTTGGGGTTCCTCACAAAACCTACTACCAGGCTGAGGACCTGGTCGGGGCTGGCACGTTTGCAGGTCGTTTCTGTTTACTGAGAAACAGCTATGTGATTCGACTTGTTTAACTTACATGCTTTCCCAGCTATGGTTAAGAGTTTCATTTCTCTTATTACCAGAAGTAGAACTTTCTAGAACCATTCCAGATGGTGTTCAATATGGTGTTGACCACGTTCCCATCGGTCAACTCTCAGTAAATTCTGCCTTGGCCACTTCCTGAGTGATGCTTTGAAACTGAACTTCACTGTGCTTGAGACTCAGTTTTAACATCTGTATAAAGATAACATTTTATAGAGTCATTATTAAAACAAAATTAAAAGATCATATGAAGACTATGCTCTATGCTTGTATTCAAGAGATCTAATAAATGTCATCGCCAAATATGTATTGTGTTTAAAAAAATGACTATGATATTATGGGAACAGCTCTAAGTTCTTTGTTTGAATTAACTCATTCAATTTGTCACAACCCTTCCAAACAAAAGTCTTGTTTTCCTCATTTTACAGCTACTGACCTGTGAATGGAGCTTGCAAAATTTGCCCCAAATCCACAGGTTATCAGGTAGTGTTATTTCCCATACTTCCTCTCAGCACTGACATATGTCTATCAATCCTTCAGTCCTTTCTGCACCCTGTGCAGGAAGCACGCTCCGAAGCAGCAATTTACAGAGAAGGAAACGTTATCACAGAGAAGCCAGCTTACGTGGATGCAGTCTCACTGTTAGGGAAACAATAGGTTTCAAAGGGAGGCAGTCGGAATCAAGAAATAGGCTTCACTGCTGTGCCTCGGTGCTTTCTTTGACCAGGGAGGTTAAATGATCAAAGGAAGCGGAAAAAATGCGACACACTCTTAAAGACCACATTCTGATGAAATACTGTTTCTTTAGGCCTAACACAGCCTGCAGAGCCAGGGATCATCCATATAATTGCTAAGGAAATGGGGAGGCTAAGGGTATCACAATTACACATTGAGAATCCTCCTTCACCTGCACAGGGCGCTGAGCCTCATGCTGATGAGAGAACTCAGTACTCAGTAGCAAAGCAGAGATATATAGGGACCTAATGGATTTTAGAAAACTTGATTGGGTTATTTATTCATGTGAAAAAAAACTCACTACATTCAAAGCGATTTGATTTAGAAATGTTTTTCCTTGCAAGTGTTGTGAGTAATGTCCCCATATTCTATATAATGAAAGCCAAATGGAATGTATTTCCAATTAAACACATGAAAACATCTCATCCATAAATTATTTTGCCAAATTTACAGCAATAGATTCCAAAAAAAGCTAATGTGGGGATTGGGAACATGGTGTTTGTTCACAAATAGAGACAAAGAAAGCATATAATCATAATCATCATCTCCTTGTAAGAAAATCTCTAAACATAGGTGTTCTGTATTGATCTATTTGCTAATGTAATTGACTGCTGAGCACTTACAAAGTTATTTTATCTGTTTTTGTTTTTTCTGCTTAATTCAAGCATGGGCTACTTATTCCTCAACCCTTCAACAAAATTTTATGCTTAAATCTCACTACATGGCATTTCAACCGTCTGATAATTTGATTGTCCTATCCACATTTTTGAGGTCAAAGGCTTTGGACAGACTATTTTATTGTGTCCCAAATCTTGCCTAAGTCTGAGAATGATGCAAAAGTGGGGGTCACATTTGATAAATCACAACCACACACTGTTGACCAACAGGGGATCATGAGATGGTTAGGTACTAAGCAGAAAAAGATGAAGAAGACACAAAAATACCAGGAGGCATATTTTCTTCCTAGAATATGCTTACAGTTGATTTTAATAATTCTCAATTGTGTTTATCTTTGTTTTGCTAATCATGAGGATTTTGATGGGGCGCAGTGAGAGAGCCTCCCTTGAATGAGCGAGGCCCTGGGCTTGAGCCCCAGTGCCACACACATGAGAAGACTTTGTAGTCCTCAGTGACTAGCTTGTGTTATGAAAAACATGCACGCTATTGCTGAGACTGGCACAAAGCTGGCCAAACTCCTTTCTCCTGTTTTAGCTGCATCACTTTGGTTCCGTCAAGAAGGTGACTCCACTTAACTGTCGGAGGGCAGAGGATGCTATTTCCTCTGCGTCCCATTTCTAAATACTACCACTACCACTTTTCTTACACTGCCTGTCACGTATCTGAAGCCAATGCTAGTATCTTCATCTTATCCCAACTTCATTTTGCTCTTAAACAAAAGACAAGCATTCTATTCCTCAATTTCCTAAATGTCATTTGTGCCATTTCCTCATTAAGCCTGTCTAATAATCTCTCCTTTCCCAAAAAATGACATCCCTATCTCCTTTGGATCCCCAGTGCCCCACTGCACCACCATAAATATATTTCTTTCTCAATTCAAAAGAGAAGAAAGTCTTTATTTATTTATCTCGGTATCAGGATTTGAACTCAGGACCTCGTGTTTTCCAGGCAGGTGTTATGCTGCTGAGCTATATCCCCAGCCCCAATTCTTTATTTTTAAGTCATAAAAGTTTATTGAGAATTCCTGGGATGGTGGTTATCTCTTCCACCTTAGGGAATCACTGAGAAAGCACGCATTGCCCCAACATCCTGGCCAATGCAGGGAAGAGGAAGTTATTCACACAAAGGATGGTCTTCAGTCATCAATAATCCAAGATTCAACAGGTTCAGAGGAGGACATCACATGATACTGGTGGGTGCTGGCTCCCTAACTGCTCCTCAAAATCCACAGGAGTAATAGCCATTTCCTCTATGGGGTGGAGTTCTAGGTTACCAGGCTCATTTGTTACCCTTTTGTAATGTAAAGTTAATTTATTTTTGTACTCAATAATAAAACATTCTTATCTATTGGTTGATTTACAGTATCAATTGCCACTGACTGGTTGATTCTCTCAGATGAACAATTTTTTTTAAAAGTTGTGAAATTTGGAAATTATCTCTGGGATAGTTGGGAAACCAAATGAAGTACACCAGAAAAAGTAGTAGCATGTGGGCAAGAACACTTATCCATACTTCACTTGCTCCCTGAGCTCCTGTGTCAGGTTCTATCTATGCTTCAAGGAAGACAGGTCCAGATTTGTACTTTGTGTTCCACGGGGTTATGAATATCTGAGGAGAGATGTGCACAGACACCTGCAGTTCACTCTATGGCAAGTGACAGGTGCAGAGTTTATGCAATAAATATGACATAGGTTTAGAAATAGGAATGATTTTAAAAGTATAATTTAAAAAACATGTACCACCTGCAGGCCCAGCACCCAAAATTTGGATTCTTCTGGAAGCATAATGTGGGAAACTGAACACCAGTCATCTGACTTCTAAGCTCTCCATTTATCCCCATAGTCTATACACCTTTGCTTATTGCACATGGAATATAAGATCCCTCTTTGTGTGGAATGCATCTGGATAGACTCAGATTTATCTTTCTCTTTTCCTTTCTGTGTATCTGCATATGAAAAGGAACTACAAAATCTAAAATAATTGGTAAGAATTAGTACCTCTTCGAAGTGGACTAGTGGACATGAATGGAGCCCCATTATCAGAGGTCTTATGAGAGTTTTCCTATTAAAGCTAGAATCTAATTTTGCACTCTGAACAGATTTTTCCATTGAAATAATATATAGACCAAGTTTATTTTTCCAATATGTCTAATAGTGATTTCTACAGTGCAAGAAATGGTGATTTCTATACTGCAAGAAGCACAGTGACAGACTATTTCTCATGCTGGGTTCACTATATAGCAATAATTCCCAGAAGAAAAGCAGATGAAGCAGTAATTTGAAACATCAGAAAATTTGATGTGGGAATCAGAGAAAGATATATGATAAAGAATCAATGATATCCATGACTTCCAAACAATGTTTCTTATCCTCCTCCTGCCATTCCCAGGCACATTTGCTCTCTAGGAAATTCCTGGTTTTCTATATATTTAATCATATGCTTCAATTTATGATGGCTTTACATTTCCAACAAACCTATCATAAACTGAAATGTGCATTTAATGCACCAAACTTACTAAACATCCTACTTCATCAACACAACACACTGTTAAGTGTCAATTATTTTTTCTTTGATGGCTTGGCTAACAGAGAGCTGTAAGTTGCTGCCACTGCCCACCATTTTGTGAGGCTATCAAACTCATATAAGTAGCTTGGGAAAATATCAGAATTCAAAATTGGAAGTACAATTTCTACTGAATCACTTTACCATCACTGTAAAATAGAAAAGTCACAAATTGAACAACAGTAACTTGGGATTTGTCTGTACTTCTTAAGACACTATGGATAGGACTATGGCATTAGTTTTTCCAATATATGTTGTTAGCTTTCTGTAGGAGCCAGCCTACAAGCTTGTACCCAACCAAGGGGTGATGAGAATGAAAAGCAAAGGGACACAGAATTAGGTTAAAATGTTGACGGCCAGGGAGCACTTGTGTCCCTTCAACAGAGAGCCCTGAGTGACTGGCATGACCTGCCTTTATTCACTCAGACATGGGAACAAGCAATTAAAGTTACACAGGATTCATTTGCCTCCCACCATCCATGGCACTTGTCCAGGTAAACAACAGGATCTCAGCTGTTTTTACTTTTCCCTGCAGCGTGTCAGCATGCTTACGTGGTTGCCTTTCTCTTTAGTGCCCACAGAGGGGGCCAATTAGGCCTCAATCTTCCTATCTGGCCTCCCACAGCTTGCTTTAAACTCTGGGTCCCTGCATTTCAAAGTTTCCCTGTTACACTTCAAAAAGTAGCTGAATTTAAAAACGTAGGGCTAGAAAAAATGTAAAGTAGATAAAGATCATGATAGCTGTTGCTGTCATTCCCACTTTCTTATATTTATCCTATTCTGTAATATTTGGTAAATGTTAACCCTTGTTAATATTTGTATTAACAAACATTCTCAAGTAATTTAACAGAGACATATTGTGTTCCATTCTTAGAACATAGTGGTTGTGCAGTAAATACATCTTACATGAAATAGTTTCATGAGATGAAGAAAATATCATCAAACTTCAGAAAATAATGTGCACTTAGTTTTTAAATGTTAATGTATTTTTCTTTTGGCATAGATGCATCTTATAATACTGAAAAAAATCTGCTTTTGTAATGGACCTAAACAGGTCCTATTAAATATACCTGGCCCTGTGCTGTATTATCCAGAATAGATCATCTCTCCAACTCCCACTGTTAGACTAATGGAACACAATTCAACAGCAAGAGATAACAATAATAAATGTATATTCACCAAATATCAGCTTAAAGAACATTGTGAAAAAAATACTACTGGACATAAAAAATCAGATAAACATCAGCATTATCAAAGTGGAGAACTTCAGTACCCCGCCATTCCAAAAAGATTGATCAGTGAGAGTAAAAAATTGAAAAAGGGTGATACAACAGAATACTCACTTTTTTCAGTAGCACATGGAACTTCAGTAGCACATGGTGAGTACACTAGGACATAACACATGCTTAAGTAAATAAAAGGAATCAAAATAATCTCATGCATATTATCAGATCACAACACAATCAAAGAAAAAATCAATGGCAAAAGAAACCACAGAAATTATGCAAACACATAGAGATTAAATAATACACACTTGAATAATCAATGCGTAACAAAAGAAATCAAGGAAGAAATTAAAAAGTTCACAGAGTCAAACAATAATTGCTGTATAACATCTCACAACAAATGGGATACAATGAAAACAGTTCTAAGACAGAGGTGTATAGCTGTGAATGCTCATATTGCAAAAACTGAATTTTCCCAAATAAATAACTTAATGATATTCTTCAAGATGCTATAAAAACAAGAACAATCCAATTCCAAAACTGGAACAAGGAATGAAATTGTAAACTCAGAGAAAAAAAAATGACATTAAGACTAAAGAAAAGAAAAAAAGGAATCAATAAATTAAAATAGCACAGATAATTTCTTAGCCAAACTTTCCAAAAGAAAGAAAAAAAAAATCAACAGAAATAAAGCTAAAAGGAAAAGTCACAAAAGACATGCTGAAATCCAGAGGATAATAAGAAGGTACTTCAAAAACCAGTACTCCGCTAAGTGAGAAAACTTATAAGAAATGGAAAGAGCTCTAGAAAATATGAATTATCAAACTGAACCAAGAAGATATTAAAACTCTGAACAGTACAAGAATAGGTAAGGAAATTGAGGCAATAATAATAATGATGATAATAATAATAATAAAACCTACCAACTAAGAAAAGCTCAGGATCTGAAGAATTTATCACAAATTTTACAAGAACTTTACAGAGTATTAATGCCAATTTTTCTCAGACTTCCACAAAATTGAAAGAGAAAAAAACACTGCCAAATTCCTTCTTTGATTCTAGCATTAACCTGATGTCAAAACTGGACAAGTACTCAACAAAAAAAGAAAAGAAAACTAAAGACCAACTTCCTTAAAAAGCCTAGACACAAAGCTCTCCAATGAGATACATGGAAACAGAATACAACAAATAATTTAAAAGGCCACACATCTAAACAAGTTGGTTTCATCTCAGTGTGCAAGGATGGCTCAACACACGTAAAACAATAAATGCAATACGTCATATAAACAGAGGTAAGGATTAAAACCATATGATCATCACAACAGATCCAGAAGAAGTGTTTGACAAAACTCAATATCTATTCATAATAATAAAAAATCCTTGACAAAAGTTAAATGTTACCTTAAAATGATAAAATTCACCTATGATATAGGCACTACAGACATCATATTAAATGGAAAATATTTCTACTAAAATCAGGAAAAAGACCAGGGTGACCACTCTCATTACTCCTGTTCAATATAGAACTCAAAGCTTTAGCCAGAGCAATTAGGCAAGAGAAGGAAATAAAAGGGATTTGAATAGCAAGAAGTCACAACATCCTTATTTGTGGATGACATGATCCTTTATGTAGAGGATCCAAGAAAGTGCATCACAGTTCTCTTAGAACTAATGAACTAATTCCGCAAAATAGCAGGATACAAAATATACAAAAATCAATATTTTTCCTGTATAACGACAATGAGCCCATTGCAAAAGAAAGTAGGAAACAATTACACATACAATAGCTTCAAAAACTTTAAATATCTAGGAGTTAACTGAACCAAGGAAATTAAAAACTTCTAATGAAAACTATATTTCCATAATTAAAAAAAGATTGAACAGAACATTAAAAGATGAAAAGACATCCTCTGTTCTTGGATAGTTGGAAATAAAATGGTTAAAATGACCACATTACCAAAATTGTTACACACCAGAGTTTCAAAGCAATTCCCAACTCAGTACAATTAGCTTTTTCACAGGAATTATATTTTAGAAAATATAATTCTAAAATTTGTATGGAATCAGAGGAGACCCAGAATAGCCAAGTCAATCTTGATCAAAACAGCAAGAAATGAGGCCTAACAATTCTACACATCAAGTTGTTCTACAGAGCCACAGTAGTAAAATCAGTATAGTTTTGGCACAAAACAGACATGTTCAACAACGGAATAGAGTAAAGTTTCAAGTAACAACCTTAGGGACCTTCAGCCAACCGATTTTGACAAAGAGGCCAGTGATACACTCTAAAGAAAAGGCAGCCCCTTAACAAATGGTGTTAGCAAAACTGGTTATCTCTATGCAGAGAATGAATCTATATCCATCATTCTCATCCTGTAGTAAAATCAAAATGGATCGAAGCTCTATGTACAAAAACAGAAACACTGAATCTGTGGGGAGAAAAGAATTAGCAAAAGTCTTGAAGACATAGGTATAGGCAAACACTTTCTGAACAGAACCCCGAATGAACAAGAAATAATACCAAGAACCATCAAATGGGATCACATTAAATTAAAATACTTCTATGTAGAGAAAAAGAAAATAGTGAAGAGTCAATTTATAGAATTGGAAAAAATATTTTATCAACTACTTCTCAGACAGAGGACTAATATCTACAACATATAAAGAACATAAATAAAATTAAACCTGTGTAAATGAAGGACCAAATCAAAAGGTGGGCAGCTGAAATTAATGGACACCACACAGAATAAATACAATTGGCTAGTAAATATGTGAAATATATTCAGCATGTTAGTCAGTATATAAATTTAAATTAAAACAGCACATCAATTCTACCTTACTCTACTAATAGTGACTATTATCGAGGACTCAAAAGAGAAATGCTAGCAATGTTGTAAGGGAAAAGGAACCCTTAAAGATTGTTGATGGGTATATAAGTTAGTACTCCCAATTTGAAAATGAATGTGGAAATTTCTCTAAAACTAAAAATATTCCATTTGACCCAATTATGCCTCTCTTGTGCATCTTCCTAGAAAAGCTAAAGTCATCTTAACCCAGTGATACATGCATGTTTATAGCAGCACAACTCACAATAGCTAAAACATGGAAGTACTCTATATGCTCAACAACAGATGAATGAATAAAGAAAATGTGTTATATATACACAATGGAGTACTATTCAACCATGAAAAAGGATAAATTTGAGTCATTTGTAAAAAATGGGTGGATCTTAAGACCGCAATGCCAAGTGAAATAAATCAGTCACAAAAGGTTAAATACTGTATGGTTTTACTGAGAGACCAAATATAAACAACCTAGACAGCAAAATAAAGAGCCATATTAAGAAAAAGGGAGTAGCCTCACCAGAGATAGGAAGGTGATATGAGAAGGAGGGAATGCAGAGGGGTGGGCTGAGGAGAGCGCTGATGGTCCACGGTGAATGGACATGTGTTAAAGCCTCAAGCTGAATGTAAACACTGTGGGGAGTAAATATTTATTAATAAAAACACATGAAACACATTAAAGAATTAATAATAAATAAAACACCTAGATAATACAACTTTCATTTGGATCGCACTGATTTTGGTGAGACAGGTTGTGTATTGAAAATTCCATTGTCAAGTGCATAAACGAAACGTTTGTTTTCATGATTATCATTCCTGCCCTCATGACCTCATCTGCATCTCGCTCAAAGCATCCCTAGTTCATATCTAAAAGCAGACCTACTCCCCTGCCCTGGAGGTGGGTCCAAATCACTGTGCGCAGATGAATTCCACAGTCACGAGTGACGCTCCGCAGATCCTTCAATGTGTGCGACAAGCACCGCCTCTTCGTCAGAGTGGCCTCTTGGAAATTCACCGTTATCCTCCATGAAATGCAACCGTTTTCTGGTGTTACGATTGGCACTGCTGGTTGCTAATACAAAAAAGAGGGAGTCACCTTTGAGGTACATGACTAATTGATTTTTCTTGCCAGGTGTAATAGCTGCCTTCTCCTACTGTAGGTGTCTGCTCCCTCAACTGCTACTGTCCTGTCTTACTCCAGGCCTCCATGTTGTTTTATTAGCTTTTCTTTACTCACTCCATTATGACTCATTTTACATTCTCTGCATTCTAATAGTGATTATCTTGTCATAGTACAATTAAACTTTTATTTTCACTCACAAAGTTCTTCAAAGCATAGTTCCACATACTCTCTGCAGATCCCGCTCCTCTACCCTTCCCTGAACTCTGCCCTTTGGCTATACCAAGACATGTGCAGTCGGTCCCAGTCTTGCTCAATATGAGGACTCCAGACCCTCCTCATTTCCTTCACTTGTTTGTACACGGTTGGGTATCTATTGTTGCCATTGTCTCATTTTCCAAGAAGCCTAACCCACGCTCTTTGCCTCGCTCTTCTACGGCTGACACTTAAAACTCCCAGGAGGTTCTGAAGATGTCTATTCCAAGTCATAGCCTCAGGGTAAGCCCATTTTTTCTCATTCACTGAAATAGAAATTGCTACTCCCCACCATTTACCCCATGCCATCTCCACTTGTGGGCACTTGTCATTACAATCATCTTACCATCCTGTAAAACCAGTAAGAAGCCACATTCTCTAAGGCATAAAATTTATGTTACAGATAACAAAAAATTTAAGAAGTCAGTTACCTTAATGAGTTGGAAGTGGAGAGAAAAATAGGGGACAGTTGAAAGGACATGACAAAGAGCTGTGTATGATAGAAATCAGTGAAGCTATATCCATAGCAGAGAGGGTAACTCTCCCTGAGTACCCATGTTGGACTAGTAAGAGCAAAACAAACAACTGTCCTACCATGTACTAAGTTAATTATTAGCAAGGGGAATACAGTGAGAATGGAGTATACTGGGAAATAACAGGGCAGAAAGCTGCATGATGGGAGGAATAGGAAGTACTATATTTGTAAGGAAAAGGTGATGGAACAGATTTGCTATAATGAAGAGTGTGGCTGTTATTCTGCTTCTGGCTGCAGCCTGCCTGTCTGTGAAGACAGGTTTCTGAGGGAGATGAAGTCTGATGACACAACCTCAGTTTTAGGGAACAAGATTTAAATGGGAAGAAAATAGTCAGACTTATTTCCATCTACTCAGTTTCTTTCTGGAACCTCTTTAGGTCATGACAGGTGTTTAATGTGAGAATTGTTTGTTTTGGATTTTTAAGATGTTTTGTGTATTTACTTTGTGAATTTTAGCTGCCTATACTGATTTGGTTTGGCTTTTACTCAGCAAAATCCCTCCTGCAAATAGTGGCAGATTGATGTTAACCAGCCAGAAACAATCCTTAGTTAGGAACCTCTTAATTATCCTTTTTGTATTTGCATTTCCTAGAGAATAACTCAAATCCCATTTTTTTCAAACATCCAACATTACCTACATATCTGCCTGAAATTTCCTGACTTCACTCTGTACAATTGCAAGAGTTTGACTAGGAACTATGAGTACCAATTCTCATTTCTCTCTTTCAACACATTTAATGTTTCTGTTTTAATATTAAATCCATCATCCATTTTAATTTTAATTTAGTGCATGGTGAGAGATATGGGTCTAGTTTTAATCTTTGGCATGTGGAAAGCACCATTTATTAAAGAGGCTATCTATATTTTTTTGTTTGCTTGTTTGTTTTATTTTGTTTTTTGTCAGTACCATGCTGTTTTTATCACAGTAGCTTTGTGGTATAATTGCAAGTCAGGGATTGTGATGCCTCTTGCCTTGCCTTTGTTGCCCAGAATTGACTTTTCTGTTCTAGGTCTCTTCTAATTCCAAATAAATTTTAGACTTGTTCTCTCCACTTCTGAGAGGTATGTTATTGGTATTTTGATTGGGATTGCATTGAACGTGTATAATAATTTTGAAGTATGGCCATTTTCACTCTATAGGTTCTTCCTACCCAAGAACAATGGATATCTTTCCAATTTTTGATATCCTCTTCAATCTCCTTTTTGAGAATACTGTAGTTTTCAATGTAATATTGTTTTACTTCCTTCATTAGATTGATTCCAAAGTATTTCAGTTTTTTGGATGCTATTGTGAAGTTTGTTGTTTCCCTAATTTCTCTCTCAGTGAGTTTGTTGTTTGTGTACAGGAATGCTACTGATTTTTGAGAGTTGACTTGTGTCCATCTATGCTCCTGAATTTGGTTATTAAATCTAGCAGTCTTTTGGTAGAGATTTTGGGGTCTTCTATGCAGAGTATCACATTATCCTCAAATAATGATAATGTAACTTCTTCTTCCCTATTCTTATTCCTTTTATATCTTTCTCTTGTCTAATTGCTCTGGGTAATTTTTTTCTTATCTCTTCTAATCAGTTTTGGCTTGAAATCCACTTTGTCTACAAATAGAATAGCTATCCCTGCTTTTTTCTGGGTTCCTATCACATTGAATATTGTTTTCCATTTTCTGACTTTCAGTCTATGAATTTCTTTTTGAGTTAAATGTGTTTCTTCTACACAGCATATCATTGGATCTTGTTTCTTGATCCATTCAGCCAATCTGTTTCTTTTGACCAGTGAATTGAGACCATTTGCACTGATGGTTACAACTGATATGTATCAACTTATCCTTGTCATATTATTTTCCTATTGTGGGTTTCTTTCCTTCCCCTCAGTAGAATTCCTTGCCTTGCCTGGTGGATTCATTCTGTTGGGGTCCATGGAGTTGCAGTCTTCATCATCTCTTTGTAGAATGTCCTTGAGAACATTTTGGAGTTCTGGTTTGGTGGTCATGAATTTCTTCAGGTGTTCTTTTTCATAGAAGTACCTTATTTCTCCATCTATTTTGAAAGATAGTTTTGTGGGTACATCAATTGTAGGTTAGAGGTTTCTTTTTTTTTTGGGGTACCAGGGGTCGACCTCAGGACCTCGTGCACTAGCAGGCCCCTGTGCTGCTGAGTGATATCACTGGCCCTTTTTTTGTATGTGGGTTCCGGGAGTTGAACTCGGGCCCTTGCACTTGCCAGGCAGGCGCTTACGCCGCTAAGCCATCTCACTGGCCCTAGAGGTTTCTTTTAGTGCTTGAAACATTTCATTCTAAGCCCTCCTTGACTTTTGGTTTTGTGTTGAGAACTCTCCTGTGATTCTGATGGGCTTTCTTTTATAGGTGATTTGTTTCTTTTCTCTAACAGCTTTTAATATTCTCTTCTTGTGTTATATTTCTGGAATCTTGACTTTTATATGGCTTGGTGTAGATTTTTATTGATCATGGCTAATTGGAGTTCTATACCCCTCATTTATGTGTATGTTAAATTCTTTTCTCCACACTTGGGAGTTTTTCTGTCATTACGTCTGTGAACAGGATTTTTATGTCACTGCTTTTTCATTGACTGTGATCAATCTTATGTTTTTCTTCTTTTCATCATCTATCAGCTGTTGGATTGATTTCTCATAGTCCCTTGCTATTTTTAAGAAAATTTTCTTTTCATGATAAGTAACTGCAATCCTATCTTCAAACATGATATTCTGTCCTCATATTAGTTCATTCTGTTGTTAATACTTTCAATAGAATTTTTATTCTTTGGGATATCTGCTTGAAACTATTTCATAGATTCTAATTCTTTCCAATGTTGGGCATTCATGGTTTCCATCATTTTCCTAAGCTCCTCTATTTTTTTATCTGTGTCTGCTCTAGATTCACTAACCATATCCTTCTTTAGGGTCATCATCACTACAGTTCTCTGAGAAATTATTTCTGATTTGATTTTTTCTAGATCCTCATTCATCTGCTTTGTTACTTCCACTGAAACTTCAGAGAGTTCAGGTGGGTGGCTTTTGAATGGTTCCACCTCACTATCACCTAGGTTTGCCTTTGGCAAACTGTAAGTCTGGGTTCGTACCTTGTTCCCATGTCTTCTCATTGTGTATATATTTTTTAGTTTGATTTCTGCATTGATATTTGTAAATTGTTTATGATCCCAGCAGGCCAGCAGTAGAATTATGGCTGGGTGGTGGATAATTCCAGCAAGTCTGTGCCTTCAATTCCACTGAAGTTCAAGCTGCTTCTGGTTTCTAGCTGTCAGGCTGGAACCAAGTTGTTCAGCCTGCAACACTCTGGGTATGTTCTTCCATCTGGAACTCGGCTCCCTGACCTTGGGTGTCTCCTACAGCCATGCCTCTCCCTGACACTGGGAGCCCTTAGATGGAGCCAGTCTGCAGCTGCTCTGAGTCCTGGGTTTAGCTGACATCTTTCCAAAATTGCAACCAGCTAATCACTCTCTCCTGGGGGATGTCTGGACCAAAATAACTCACCAGCCATTGCAGTCCACAGTTTCCACTGCTCCATTCCAGTGATTTTTTCTTCATGGAGGCCTCTGAGATCACCAATAGTCACCATGCCTCTGCAGGCTCAAGCCACCCATCTCATGACTCAAGTTGAGGCTCAAAGAGAAAGTACCACTTGCCATCTCTATCTTCTGCATTGAGGTCCCTCTCTTTTCTCTCCCTGTGGGCTCTACTTCTTGTTAGAGATCCTTTCTTGGTCCTTGGGACCCACTTCTGTCCTTCTTTTCTTTCTCATTTTGCTATATTCCAGCATCTGGACTCCAGATCTCAGAGAGGGTATTTCTCTGTTGCTCACCAATGCACTATTTTCCCAGAAGTCTCAGTTTGATGATTTTTAAAATGTTTTGATAGGTTCCTAAAGCAAAAACAATAAAAAGCATAAGCATATACCATAAAACTTGTGTTCATTAAGGATAAATAATTTTCATGGATTTGCCTTTAATACAAAGTGGCATTCATATGTAAAGGACAGTTGAATATCATCAGGGCTTATTTAAGTCCCACATGGTGGGTACTACTTAGACAAATTCATGTATCTGGTACCATGGGAAAGCTGTTAGCATCAGAAGTGGGAGCATTCCTGAAGAATAAACAATGTGCTTCCAAACTTTATTGTTGACCATTCTAGAATCAAAACAATCTCAGTTTAATAATTCAATAGAAGAATTCTTAGAATCCACTGGAAGTTTTGATTTACAGTTTAGTACTGAGAAAGTACATATATCAAAATCAGCATAAAGAAGATTTAGAGAAGGTAGAGTCTGGGCTGAGCCCTATGACCCTGATGGATGGGAATAAATCAATTAGTCCTGTGTCCAGAACCATATGAGTCACCTTGCATAGAGTTAAGATAATTTGAATGTCTTGTCTCGAGACTCAAGGTTTTCCTGGAGACAAAAGACAGTTTTGAGAAGACAGACATTAAAAGCCCTGAAGCCATTTTGTTGAATACATAATCTCAAAAATCCTGGGAGTTTCTTGCCATTCTAGAGAAGGTAAAAGAGCCAGAGAAGTTACAATTTAGCCAGGAGGTACAACTGATAAGTTCTGAGTTCTTGGTCACGTGATTAAGTCCTTTGTGTCCGTGACACAAGTACTTTCTTTCATTATTTTTCTTTCTCATTTTATTTAATTCTTAAACTAATACATAAAAACATTAAAATTATATGTGTAAATATATATATATATATATATATATTAGCAGGGATTGATGGGCTGTTTTAATATATGCACATATTATAAAATGCTTAAATCAAATTAAACATATAAATCTTCTCAAACATGTATCTTTTTAATATGAAAATTCTAAACTCATTCTGTCTCTTTATTTTTCTTCCTTTTTCATTCCCCATCAATTCTTTACTAAGTATCATATATCTAGTCCTATATTTATTAAAGGTAGGCATTTAATGTTTCATAAGACATAGTCTTTGCCCTCAAAGACAGTACCCTGATCTTTTGAAAAACAGAAGGATATACAGATGTAATAGCTATACAGTCTTTTAAAAACAAAATTACAGATAGACCCATGAGGGCATCGATGAGCAGCAGATAGCCCAGTTTGAGTGGTAACAGAACTGGAGGGGTAGAATAAAGAAGTCATGATGATTATACAGGATTAGAGAAGGAAAGAGTGAAACCAAAAATTCTGAGAAAGCAGATCTCATGAAGACCCTTACGCACACAAGAACAAACGAAGTTATGTTAAACATGATCACAAATATGGGAGAAAGGGGAAAGGAAGGAAGGGAAAAGGAAAAAAATATATATAAACACAAGACAGTTAAGATAATTGTGCAGCTGGTTTCTCTTGGTTTATTGAGGGGAAAGTTTTGTGCTAATAATTTTCTGGACAATGTTTCATGCCTGTATCTTGTACTCTGAACAACTACTGTGAATATAACAATATGCAATGTGTTGATTAATGTTACTCTCCTACTAGCCTGTTTTGAAACTCTGTTTTATTGTTATTTCTTAGTTTTTTCTGTTTAAAATAAAAAAATCACAGATAAAGTAGTTAAAATTTACTGAACATACAATTATCTGTCAGGTGTTGTGCAAAACATACGTATTGATTAGCTTAGTTTTCTCAAAGCAAGAACCATTTATTCTTTCCTATTTTTAATCTGTTACACTATGATAACAATCTTTCCTGGTATAACTAATGAAAACCTTTCACCACATGCATTTGACACATAAATTGACAGTGTTCAAAACAGTCTCTATCCTCTTCGGTCAGATACAACCACTGGTCACATGCTTGGATGTCATGACAATGTCAAATTCCTATGAAATATATATATATATATTTTTTTTTTTTTTGTGGGTACCGGGGGGTCGACCTCAGGACCTCGTGCGCCAACAGGCACCCGTGCCGCTGAGCGATATCACCGGCCCTTTTTTCGTATGTGGGATCCGGGAGTCGAACTCGGGCCCTCGCGCTTGCAAGGCAGGCGCTTACGCCACTGAGCCATCTCACCAGCCCGAGCCATATCACCAGCCCTCCTATGAAATATTTAAATGCATTCTCTCAATGTCTGCAGTACTTTGGGAGTTGTAAGGAGCATTGCTCACAGGTGGAAATACTTTGTGGAAATGTGACCTGAGAGGACAGGATGCCATGCTGCTAAGGGTCCCATGTTTGGTTTAATACTTAGCTGTCACTTTCTTGATATTTATCCCTTACAGTCAGTGGACAAGAATCCTTTCATTTTTATTTGGCACTGGATCCTGCCAATGGTGCAGCTGGCTCCGCCCATAGCTCACACTCTGGGAAGCATGGAGATTAAAACATTTAATTCTCTCAAACACCCTATGAGATATACTATACTTATTGTCACCTTCCAGAAAGGACTGTGGGGCACAAGGCGGTGGAGTTTAATACTACTAATGAGGGAAAAAATGATCTCAGGCCAGGGTATAGTGTTCTAAAGCTCAGGATTCTAACACTGGGAAATTCTTATACATCCAGTATTTCTAATGCAAAGAAAAGAACAAAATAAATCCTTCAACAGAATTCAATCCTGGTAAAGATCTGAGTGGTTCAGAAATTTTGTTTCCACCTGTCTTGCATCAGAGCATGGCCAGGAGACCCAGGCTCAGTGAGACAGACACATGTGCTGTTGCACCAGCCCAGTACCTAGTGACATACAAGAACAGCTAGAGTGGAAGATGCTATCCACTGTCTGATGGTGGCAGCCTGCCTGGTCTCCAGAGTCAGCAGTAAGCCTGAGCCCCGGATGTATGCAAAGCCTTGGTGGTATCTTCTGCATTGTCTGATTTCCCTAATGAGAGCAGGGACATGGGTAGTAGTGGACTGTGGCTGACCCTGGTTCCTCCCAATTTACAAGCAGGGTTTTCTCTACTCCATAATTATTCCTTGTTCTCTAACATCCTCCCAGTATTCTCCACACTTGCTCCCAGCAACCCCAACAGGAGCCCTCATTGAGACAAAGACCAAAGGCAAACATGGCATCTTGACATTTCAAAGCAAAAGACAGTCCCAGAAGAGTGAGGTGCTGTAGGTCATACATGAAGGAAAATATGAGTTCCAGAAATACTATTAAAAGGGGGAATTAGAATGGAGTTAATTATTCATTTTAAAATTAAATATTAATTACCAAGATTAATAACAACCTTACATTTATTTAAGGCATTTCCTACACGAAGTACCTACAAGAGCTCATTTGAATTTATAAGCTAGGGTAATATATAGAACATAAAATCATTAATTAAAACATGCAATTTATGAAATATATACATCCTTAACCAGCAAGAAAAAAGATTTGCAGAAACCTCTCATTACTATCCATCATTAGTGGAATTTCAGGTAGACACTAATAATTGGGTTGTTCAGTTCTCTTTGAGCATGCCTTTGTGATATGCAGACCTTGGCCTCTTTATCCCAGATCCCTAGAAATCTCTGACAAGTTTATCTCCTTCCTTTTGTTATTTGTTCACGGGGCAATGTGGCCCTTACCAGAGAGCTCTCTACTTGGGATGTGTCGGGGTTGAAGACTGCAGGAAAGGAGTATGTCTGTCTTCTGTAATCATGTTGCACAAATCACAAAGTCCACAAGTCAGACTAAAGAAATTCCCAATTGTCACAGTTTGGTGTTTCTGAATGGAACCAGGAGTAGAGATAGCGGCAGTTGTTCATATTAAACATATGGTTTCTAGCAAGGATCATCCTTATAATGTTTCCCTTACTCCAAGTTAAACAAAGAACATAGCAATGCATACTAACTGTTCAGTGTTTGATAAAGTGGAGACAATACACAGTGTTGAGTACCTCCACATCTAGCACTTCTAGATATTAATATTAAAATTTATGAAAGGTGATGTACGAATGCTATGGGTAAGGTTAAGGGAGACCAAAGGCTTTTAACTACAGAAAGAGATTCCTAAATCTGGCAGGAGGAACTAAGGTCAAAGAGAAGTATAGATAGTTCCCAACGACCCCTAGACAGGAAGGAGAGAGCTGGGGACATCCTGCCATGTCTTTCTACCCCCACCTCAAGACATGACCTTCAGGAGGATGCACTGTCCAAGGCCAGCTTTCCAGAAGGCAAACCAAATCAGAGAAGACCTGCAATGGGCCTGAGGGGATAGAAGGAGACAGAGTAACCAGCCCAACAGTCATATCTCTATGTAGGAAAGCGGAAGTGAAAAAAAGCTGTAACTTGTGCAATTAGCTCTGAGATAGGAGAGTTGGGAATTGAAACAAAAAGAACACAGGTCCTTTCCTTGCCCTATGCGTCTGACTCTCCACCCCCTCCCAGGCTTCTCAGACTTTCTCTGAAAATCAGTCAATGAAAGCTCAGGATAGGGGCAGGGTCCGAAATGACCCCACTCCAAGAACAAAATATATGTAAAGTCTCCAGGTTTACCTTAATGCAATTCAGTATATATATTGTGTGAGTATAGTCTGTGCGTATGTGTGTGTGTAGTGGGGTATGCATATGCAAATTTATTTTAAATAAGAACAACACTTAATTTCCCATTAAATTTTACACATGTGGAGACAGGCCACTTTTGCAGGTAGCTTGATTGCTCTCAAGATTCACTGAAAAAAACCCCAAGAGCTGCTGTTTGGTTTTGGAAGCTCAGAGTCCTATTCCCACTCTGTAGTACGTAGGTCGTTAAGGGACCAAAACGACAGCTACAGAGAGGCTGTACTAAAGTTCTGATCCTGAGCCTGGGTGAATCCATGGTGTATCACTCTAGAGTGATTCTTCCCAAGCACAGTGCTTGGTAACCTGATATCAAGAGCAAGACAAAAAGTGGTGAAAGTGGCCTGGATGGAGAGAGGTAGAGAAGCAAATCTAGAAGCAGCCACAATGGCTGTCATGAAAAAGATCAGAGCAGAGCAAAGTCTGGGAGACAAGCTTCCTCTTTGGGCCCATGGGGAGGCTTGGAAGCTTGTGCTCCAGTCCCCTGGGAGGCCATGGCCCAGCAGCAGCCTGAGAAATAAAGGAGGTCCACGTCTTGAGAGTCCAGGATTAGGCAATATCTCAGTCATTTTCCCATTCCTGGGCAAAAGTAAAAAAAATAAAAAATAAACACCTTCAATTTGAACAAAGAGAGGTGGAGAGGTTTATTTTGGCTCAGAGTTTCAGTGGGGTGAGTCTATGGTTGGCAGGCTCTGAGGCAGAAATGTGGCACCCAGCATGGCAAAATAAAGCTGTTCATCACACAGAAGTCAGAGAGCAGAGAGACAGAGGGAGGAGCCAGGGAGAAGAATACACTCTTCCATTCGCCTCCCCAGTGACCCCACCTCCCATTCTGAGACTTTTGGAGGGTATTTTAGATCTAAGCCAAAACAGGTGGAGGGACTTCAGAAATGCAAATCATTCACTTCCCCCAGTTATTACCATTTATTAGAATAGGTTATACATTTGCATTTTAATAGGTGTTTTATATGCTTTCTCCTCTGGTCCCTATTAACAATACTTTTTAAGATCTTCTCATTGCACTGAGAGCACACTAGAGCTCAAAGACCGAAAGTAACTCAGTCAAGGTCATGAGTTTAAAACTGCAAGAAACTAACTTCTTATACTACACTGCCTTATACCAACTCGGCTCTGCCTGGATTGAGTCTTTCACTTAAAATTTGTAATCTGGCTGAGATGAATGACAACAGTAGAGACAAACCATGTGGCTTTCCTAGTATTGAAGAAAGAAGTTTGTGTGGCATAGGGCTTGAGCCCCAACACGAAAAGAGTAGTGTCCAGTAAAAACTGATGGAAACTCAGTTACCCACATCACATTGCCATATGGTGTGTTTTGAATTTGATTTTACTGTGTCACCCAGATGTTCATCTGTTAACAGTGTGGTCCCCAGTGTGGAGATATGGGAAGATAGGGCCTTTAAAAGGCGGGGCCTAGGTGGAATGTGTTAGGTCATCAGGGCTGTCACTCTTGGAAGGAATTAAGGCAGTTGTCCTGGACCTCCAAGCTCTTGTGAAAGCAGATGTTATAAGAACAAGCTTAACTTCTGAGTTCCGATTCTGTGATGTGAGCTCTACTCACCACACCTGATCCCACCATTCACCAACAGGCACCTGACAGAGATGGTACTATTTGGACTTTTGGTCTCCAAAACTATGAGATAAATAAACCTTTTTTCTTTATAAAGTTATGCAGCCTCAGATACTTTTATAGTAACAGAAAGCAAACTAATACACCATGAACATAGCATGGTTTGACACCAGGGGCTTAAATCTCACAGACCTTTGCTCATTGCTAAATCTTTGCCAAGTTATTTAACTTTATAAAGTTTCTGTTGTTTTATCTGTAAAAGGGAATCATTCATTTCATGCACTGAATACATAGTGTGTAACATCTTCCTGGATTCTAAGCCCTCGTAGCATTAATATTAATAGTGCAGTGCTCTTGTGAAGTTGCCATCATGAATTACTAATTGTAGTCTAAGACTGCACAATTGAACCTCGTTCAGGTGTGTTTCTCCTGATTGCTCATTCCAAACACAAGGGACTGTAAAGGATGCCTGGGACCCATCCTGGAGATGCTGATTTTATTGGGCTGGGAACAACTGGAGCCTCAAGAGTTACTGGAGTTGGGGTGATCTTACTGTGTAGCAGTGTCTGCTGGGTACCCTACCCACATGTCTGCCTCTTCTTCAGCCAACACCAGCAGGGCTCTGCAGTCCCACTGAATGTGGTCATCACTTTTGGCCTCATACTTCCAATTCCTCTCTCTCCATAATACCAAGGCTTTCTGTTCTCTTCTCTGTTTTCTTTCCTGCTGGAGATGGAACTTGGGGCCTCGTGCTTGTTAGGCAAGTGCTCTTAAACTAGTGCTCTACTGCTGAGTCACACCCCAGCCTTTTTCTCTCATTTCTGTGAAGTTTCCCACAGAATGTGATCCTCCAGCGTGGACACTGTGGACGTGAGGATCATGACGCCTGCTCCCTGCCTGTTCTGAGCAGCTCGCTGAACACCAGGCAGAAGCTGCTCATGAGTCCAGGCTCCCATCCCTAAAGGAAGAAGCATCTCTTGGTTCTTGCTGAAGTCTGAGCCCTAAACTAGGGCAGTGGAAGCAGAGGCTGTTTGAATGCAACATGATTTAGGAAATGAAACTGGAAAATATTTAATTGATTTAAAATGCCGAAAGTATGGTATTTCTTGGAAAACAATGATGACTAAGTACGTGGAAGGTTGTTTGTGACTCTCTCTGCCCTACTTGTTGCCTTAACTGGATTCAGCTTTGCCTCGAAGGACGTGTTTTGGGGTACACACCAATGAGATATTAGCTTTACCTTCTTGCATCCATACATTGCTCTGACTCTGGCAGTCCCCAATATTAGGATGAGAGTAAATATTTCTTTAAAAAAATGGTACTTTTAATATAATGAACGCTCAATGAAACTGTCGCTGTCAGAGAGACACCCCAGTCTCCCCCTTGGAGAGTGAAATGTGTGCTGAGGTGGCTGGCTGGTAGAGCAGTTTTAATACATGGTGAAGCAGATATTGTATGCATGACCTTCTGAGGAGCAAGGGCACACTGAAAACGAAACCAAAATCAAAATGTCACTGTCAACTGAAGCAGTATGAATCCTTCTTTCAGATGTAATCAGCTTTTTTAGACTTGAACAAGTATGACTCTCCCAAGGGTAAATTCTACCCAAAATGTCCTGGAGTTTGTTGTCCTGAATATCACCACATAGTTTTAAAATATCACCCTCCTAGAGAGGCAAGAACAGTACAGTGAGGGAGAGGGAGCTAGCAGATCATTTCATTGAAATTAGAGGACTTACTCTCTGCCATCTATTTAATGTAATTTACCAGATCCAGAACTTTACAAAGGAGCAGGGACTGGGGTGGATTTGCATTCATCTCCCTTCTTATCCTCAACTGCACTGAGTTGACTGGGTCTGCAGCAGGAGAGGTGATCACTACGTTTCTCCATCATAAACACCCAGCCCTTATAAACTATTCAAATGCAGAGTCTGGAGTGTGACCTTATGGGAAATGTAGAAAAGTCAGCTTAACATCCACTGAAATGCCTTGTTCATTGCCCTTAACCCTTCTGTTTATTTCTTCTCCCCTTTGTAATTTTTTGTATGTCATTGTAGCAGTTCTTTGTGAAATTTTATGAACTTTGCTTACAATCTATGCAGCTAAAGGCCATTTGTGTAAATTACAAACAAAACCACATTTCTTGGTAGGTTATCGGGCTCACCAAGGGAGAGGGGCCTGAACGGGTCTGTGCGTCAAGACTTGACCTTTGCCCAGCTGAGAGTGCAGTGAAGTAGAGCACAGAGGCTCCAGGGCAGAATTTGGTCCTCTCTGATGGTCCAGAGCACTATCCTTCTCTGCCCCGAGCTAACGTAACTCTCAATCGATATAAATGACAGGTGCGGAATGAATGCTTACACATCACCGAGGAACCCACTATCCATGTGTACTGTGAACACAACAGGAAAGGCACTGCTTCGCTGACTTTTTCTAGACAACACAGACACCAACCAACAGTTAAGTGAGAGCCATTACTTTTGTGCTTGTGGGAATGAGTTAAAAGGTAGCGGGAACTCAGGCAGAAAAGATTGCAAAAAATTCTTAAAATTGTAGAGAGCTGAAGGGAGTCAGTGGAGCTGGAGAAAAAGCTGGAGGATGTGTGGGGAAGGCTGCTTTCTAGAGCAGATGGTGGTGATAACAGCAGCTACTCTGAAGGATCACCACACACGTAGCAAGAATCCAGCCTCTTTGCTGTACCAGATACTGCATGTCTTAGTTAACTTTTCTCGTTGCTGGAACAAAATACTCAACAACCAAAGTTAAAGGGGAAAGCTTTATTTAGCTCACAGTTTGTAGAGGTTTCAGTCCATAATCAGCTGGTTCCAAGGCAGGGTGGCTTCATAGAGGACAGCAATTTATGCTGGGCAGAAGACAGCAAAAGCAACAAGAGGGTGAATTTTCATGGCAGCCAGAAGGGGGCAAAGCAACAAGCGAGACTGAGACAAGGCTCTTTCTGTCCCTTGCATTGTATCCAGTCTACTTGGATTAAGCTGGTGCCAGTCCAATCAGAGGACTGATCCAGCAATCACACACCCTTGATCCCAGCATCCTTAATCCCAGCATTGTACTAAGAATCAATCACACACTCTAGATTCAGCCTCTGGAAAAGTCCTATGACCATATGAGGCTTTGTGGGGACACCTAGATGCACCATAGCATTGCACAAGAGTGTTATCAAGGCTGAGACTAAGAAGGGCTTCAGGGGATCATCTGGCTGCAGATGAGGGTAAAGAAGCATTAGGAATTAATGGACAGTAAGGCTGAGTGCCTGTGTTGTGTATGATCCTTGGTGTGCCCAATATTGCCTTGCTTTGGACAAGCAACTCAACTTACATGAGTCCCAGTTTTATCATCTTCAATACATTAACAGTAATACCTAACCTAAGGATTACTGTGAAGAGTAAACAAAACCTTTCCTGTAAACATGCCTGCTATCAAGTCTACTTATAATAAGTCTCCAAAGTCAAGCAGTTATTACCACTTTTTAGTAGATAAATTGACATACTTCATCCTGTTTTATTGTATTTTAGAGTGATATATGTTAGCAAAAAATAAAAAAGTACCTGGGCCAAACCTTTAATTTATTTGCTACAAATCACATAGTCCAGTAGAATGGGAGCTCGAATCCACATCCCTTGCTATATACTCAGTATTTCTTTTGGCACCTCACAGAGCAAGGATTGGTGGATGTTTGATGACTTGATTAAGTTCCCATGCTTGGTGACCTATGGGTCTTCCTCTTCCCAGTCTGTCAATCAGCAAGTTCATGAATATTTAAACTCTGAAGGTTTGACAAGATGCTGAAAGTCAATGAAAAGACAAATGGTCTAATTGGGCGTATAAAAGATTATCATCAAAAAGGAACATATCCCCATTGAATTACAACCCAAATGCCTGTGCAATAGAACACTACAGGTAGCATACTGAGAAATGGGCTCCCCAAATCAATTTAGCCCTGCCAAGGTATTGTTATGGCTGTTTATCTGATTTTTCCCATTTATATAGGTGAAGAAATGCTGGGGGATTTATGCAGACCGTGTTGGCAGCCGCCTACAGTGGGATATAGCACCATCCTTCCGACAATGGGAATTCCTTGTCTCCACACTGAGGGTATAATTTTTGCCCCTGCCCTCTGTTGAGGATAGTCTATGAATAGTGACACATGCAAATGAAGATGTTGAATGTTTAAAAAAATACAGTGAGACGAAGAATGTTTCTGCACAGTACGTCAACATCTGGTTAAACTCTGTTCTGTTTTATTGGAGAAGAAGTGTTACAATTTCCTAGCTGCTTTTAGACTAACTTCGCCTTTTTGTAACCTCTGAGGAGGTCCTACCAAATTCATCTTATTGTGATCTTTAATACTCAGGATTTAATAATTCTGTGTTATGTATTTGGGTAGAAGGAGAAATTAAGTAAATGCAACTCTTTCTTCATCTTCAAATGCCTTTCTTTCTGTCTACTAGAGTTATGCAAATAAACACCTCTCAGTTTTAGTACATTCTTCAGTGTGGGGATCCTATGTGAAAATCACTTGGAACAGGATAGCGCCCTGGTTCAAAAGAGACCCAACACATAGAGTCTACAACATTGTGCTAGATGGAATAGTGTCCCTCAAAATCTTGCTCAAGGCTATGGGTGGGATACTGACTTTATTTTTCATGGAATGGACTCTTACTGAAATATGAGTTTAACTCCTTGGGCCTATTTTCTGCATGCTCTTGCGAGCTGTTCACATGGAGCCACAAGTGGAGGAATTTTCTTAACCTAATGTTTCTCAAATTTTCTGCATATTGGAGTCCCACGGGGAGTTTTAAAGATATTCGCACCTAGATTTTACCTTTAGAGCCTCTAATATAATTTCCAGGCATCAGTAGTTTTAAAATCTTCAGGATGAGGTGTAAGAAGAGAAAAGATAGACTGGTCAAATTGCCACAATAAAGAATTCTACCAAAATCAGGCCCTTATCTGCCCATGCAGAAATACTATTTAAACTAAAATGTAGTTTCATGCATAGATGCAGGCTTTTGGGGAGAGATTGCTTACTCTTCAAGCACATCAAGTTTGTTTTCAGTGGAGACAAACACAGCCTGTCTCAAAAGGCAATGTTGAGTCTATGTTAACCTAAAGCATTGCCCTCCACACTCTGCCCAGGTCTTTCGGCAGTGAATATCCCTTCGGATGCAGACAGAGCGCTGCTGACACGAAGAATATAAATGGTATAAGGATATGCACACACATGATTCATATAAAGGAAGTCTCCATGGGGAGAGAGGAAGAGAGCAAATAAATACCTCATTTCACCCAAGGCTGATCTGCAGCTGGCAAGCTGAGAATAGACAAGCTTTGTTCATGTCCAATCTTATTCATTAGAGACAGTTCAAATGCCCGAAATCAGAAGGTAGAGACAGCATTTGGGCTGTGCCCCTAGGTATCTGGAATTCAGTAGGTCGTAGGTCATATAAAGCTTGCTTTATGTAATGTACAAAATCAGGACTCATCACTCTGCCCAAGACCAACTTAAATGCTGCATTCATTGCCTAAAAACAATAAGACATAATTTCACAATGACTGTGCACTAAAGAGAAATGAAGCATTTTAGTTCTGCCTAAGCCGAGTGTAGATAGGAGCAGGCAGTGTTTTGAGGGGGAGCTAGGCACACAGGTACGATTGGAGAGTCATTTGTGAAAGCTCATTATTTAGGATTTCTCTCTACACAATGCCATCTTTTTGGTAACTCAGGTCTGGGGAGAACTAACATTTCTAAAGTTTTCTAAAGAATGAAATGAGGATCTCTTAAGATAAAAGAAAGACAAAAGCACTGTAATCTCAATTTCCCTGCAGGGTTTTAAGTCTCCACAAGATTTCACCTTACCTGATTTAGCTCTTCCATCCACAGGGATCTTGAGAACAGTAGTGCCCGCCTGCTTTGCTCAGGAGGGGTAACAGTTACTGAAGCTATGAAATCATAAAGAAAATATGGTTTCCTATGATTGAGCACTTTGTTCCATATCTCTGTGTTATGGTTTGTGTCTAGATGTCCCCCCAAAGCCTCATGCAGTCAGGGAGGTGGGATTCTAGAGTTCATGACTGATTCGTGGTCTAATGCTGGGATTATGGGCGTGAGTGCTACACCCACCCTGGGGCGGGTGGCCTGCATGTAATATAAGGGAGGGAAAGAGGCATGCTCCCTCTCTTGCACTCGCACTCCACCGTTTTGCTCTTGTTTGTTTTTGCTGCCTTCTGCCACCATGAACTGTTGCCCTCTGCCATGTGCCTCTCTGCCTTGGAGCCAGCCAAGTATGGACTGAAACCTCTACAAACTGTGAGCCAAATAAACCTTTCCTTTCTTAATTTTGGGTGTTGGGTATTTTGTCTCAGCAATGAGAGAAAAGTAACCGAGACACTCTGGATATCTGAAGGGACTAGTTTAACACGGGTTCTCTGGGAGCTGATGGAGAAAGAAGAGCCTGGAGGAGGAGGGTACCTGTATCATTGGTCCTACATGAACTGTCAGGCATTATTTTGGGAAGCAAGGAGAGGAAACAGGAAGAAAGCAATGAAGGGATGGAGCAGAGAAAAGCAAAGTGAGCAAAAAGCCAGCCGGGAGCTTGGGCTGTCCACACTCATAAATGGGAAATCTGAGTTAAAACCCAAACAAAACTTAAGGCAGTTACTCACTAAAGGGACAACAATTTACCCTCCTCTAGAATTCCCCACATGTTAGCTCTTCAGGGAGACAGTAACTCTCAAGTAAGTTCAATCTTAAAATAAGCAGCTAAGGCTGGGGGAGGGGAGCCTGAATGGGGAGGGTGGGAGGGAGGAGGAAGCTGCTGCCCACCCTAACAGAAAGTCCACAGGCCTGTGCATCTGGTCAGCAAGGAAAATATGAAACTCAAAGAGAAAACTGAAAGTACTGCCGTGTTCTAAGTTGATAATCTCTCCCTTCTTCTTTCCCTGTCATTCCCAGTTCTGACTGAATAGATAACTAAAATCAAGTCAAGTTGGAGAGAAATAATACAGATATAAAAATGGATATAAATGCAGATATATGGAATTCCAAATTGGAATGTCATATATGATTTATAAACCCATAATTGATGTCCCCAAAGAATGTAAAGAATTTAAGATGACATACAAAAGTCCATATATGGTTCACACTTTGGATAATAAAATCATAGCATCCTGTTAAGAGAAATTAATATAATTCTATTTTGTAAATGCATACAGTTATCTTATTGAATATGTACAAATGGTTGCATGTGTGTTACGGTTTAGATCTGAAATGGCCCCCAAAGCCTCATGTGTTCAGAAGGTAACTGGATTATGGGTGTTCATCACTGACTTCCTGTTACCAGGGAAGATCAGTTTGGAAGAAGTGGGTCACTCGGGGGTGTGACCCAGGAAGTTAGGCTTCCCTTTTCCAGCTCTTCCCTTCTCAGCCTGCTTCCTGACCACCATCATGTGAGCGGCTTTCCTCCTCCAGGCCCTTGAACCATTGGAGTCAATAACCATAATCTGAAAACATGAACCAAAATAAACCTTTCCGCCTTTAATATGTGAGTGTTGACTGTTGTGTCTTGGGGAGAAGAAACTGACTAAGACAGTGTACATATAGTTAAAATAGACCCATAGTGTTTAAATTCTTGAATATGCAAGGTTTTATTTTGACTTACAGATTTATCAGAAATGTAAACTATGGAAACCCTATTTATTAGAAGACATTCAAGTTCAGAGACCAAGTGCTTTAATGCTGTTAGTAACTATCATATGCATTTATTTTGTTGTTAAAAAAAAAAAGAAATGTAAGCAGATAATTACCTCTAAGAGGGTTTGAAAGGGAAACAAGTAAATATTTTCAGCTCCCAAGAGAAACTATGTATCTATAAATGGGCACATGGGAAATATGTATTTTCCTCAAAACACATCTGTTTTATGCAAAGAAAGTAGTAGTATAGTTATACTTCCATAAACTAAATGTAAATTTCAACATTTTACAGTTAAGATGGCAAAAGGAAATAGCTTAAATCACTCCATGGATAGGGGATAAATTGTGGATTATTAAAAGCTTATTTCACCTTAACTCCAGAGCAATTACAAGTTTGGTTCAGTAAGATTACAATTAAGAGAGGCAGAGTTAAATTCGAGACACATATCCTGTATTCCATAAAAATATCTTGACATCATAAAGCAGAACACAATTCTATCACTCAACATTTCTCTACTCATTGACCAAATGTCATTATTAATTATTCTTCTCAACAGAGAGATTCTTTGTCTTATACATATATGTGTGCATAAAAGCATACACACAGATCAACACATGTTGATACACATATATGAAGCAGTGATTCCATTTCATTTCAGATAAGACAACTCTAAGGCTCTTTATCTTTCATTCCCTAAGAACTAGAGGTAAAACCATTAGACATTGCTTCTGAATGGCTGATAATTTCATATATTTTGCACTGGACTCTAAAAGATTGTAACATTTTGGGGACAGATTTTCTTTACTTGCAGTTGTAATTTAGACTGTACGCAGACCTATTTTGAAACAGGAGTGTCTGTAGAGTTGGTGTGAAGAGGTATATGGTCAGCAGACCAAGATGACTAGAAAGGCTGTCGTCTTCATCTGTCTTCCCATGTGGAACTTATTTTCAGAATTGGCCTGAGTAGAAAGTATTTGCCCAAAAAGAGTGTGCAAGTCTTCTGTTGCTACTGCCACCCAGAAAATTCCCAGAGAAGGAATGGTCAGATTGTGCTAAAGTTATAAGGAAGCATAAACAACTTTCCCTAAAAGTTCAAACAAAATTCAAGAAAACTCAACCAAACTTAATGACTTAATACGAGAGAGAAAGGATCGTACTGCCAACTGCTATGGTTTCAATTTGCTTTGTCCTCCTAAAGTTTATGTGTTGGAAGTTTGATCTCCGGAGTTGTAATGTTAGGAGGTGACAGGATGTTTAAGAGTAGGGGCCCAGTGCAGGGTGTGTGTGTGTGTGTGTGTGTGTGCACGGGTGTGTGTGTGACTGCCTTCCACAGGGATTAGGTAATCTTCATGAGACTTTGGTTGGTTTTCCCAAGAGTGCATACAAGAGCAAAGCTGGTCTCTCTGCAAATGCTATCAGGTTTTCTTCCCACATGATCTCTCCCTGTCACACACACTCTTGTCATGATGCCATCTGTCATAACGTGATGTAGTTAAAATGTCCCCACCTGAGTCAACACCATATGCTTCAACCTCCAGAGCTGTGAGCTAAATATACCTCTTTTCTTCATAAAATGCCTACCTTCCAGTATTTTGTATAGTACCAGAAGACAGGCTCATACGCCATGAGTAAAGTGAAGTAAAAGTAAAACTAAGGAAATGGCTTAGACTAAAACAGAGCATGGGTGTGTAAGTAGAATTTCTTGTTCTTACTTTTCTTAGGGAAGATGCACTAAAGTTTTTAACTATGTCACATTTTACTGATAATATTGATGTGTAAATTACTCTGATGTGTGAATACAAGCATTCTCAATAAAATAAAATCATCTTGTCTTTTTAGATAAGTTCATTCCTCTGTATCCATAGTTTCAGGATCCCCTGCAAATACCATACTCTAAGGATGCCTTATGTAAAATGCTGTAGTATTTCCATATGACCTACCAATATCTTCTTATGTGCTTCAGTTATTATTTACGATACCTAACACCATGTAAATGCTATGTCAATAATTGGCACACTGTATTGTTTAGGGAATAATGACAAGGAAAAAGTCTACCCCTGTTCAGTACAAATACAAATTTTTTCAAATATGTTTGAGCTCAGGTTGATTGAAGCCATGGGTGTGGAAAGTGCAGATATGGAGGAAGACTGCATGAGTTTTCTGATAGTAGATGTAGGTGGTTGAATTTAGGAGATTGCCTTTGACTACCAGAGTAGATAGTCTGCTCCCCGGAGTGCATAAACCATGTTATTAGTCTTGTTCAGAAAATTTTGTGTTAGCAAGACGTGCATCTATGAGAATGTGGGAAATGTCCTTCTGTAATAGATTTTCTAATCCATGTGTAATCTCTTTCTTCTTTCAAAACTCGTTAGACAAAAGCATCTCCTAAATATTTGTTTTCCTAAGCACAAAATAGATAATTGGGCAGTATGTTCTACAAGTTTAGTGTTAGTTCTATATCCTTATCTGCTCGTGTGAATTTAGACAAGTTTTTTAACCTGTAAGTCTCTGTTTTTCTCTATATGCAGTGCTATTTGTTATTGGTGATCATATGGAGTTTCTAGGAGGAATAAAATATGATTATGCCAATGTGTGTCATTCTCAAGTCACATTCTACTTTTCACTGTTTTGCCTTGGTACTGCAAGAAATCAATCATAGCATCTTTAAAATAAAAAGAAATTAAAATATTAAAGATTCGTCCCTTTGTGTTTTCTAGGAACAACAGAGGTTAAGAGTAGGAAGTATTTATAGAGAGAAAGAAAGCTTCTGTGTAAGAGGGACCTCTGAGTGAGTGGCCCCAAGATTTGTCCCTTGACTGGAAGGGTTATTTGTATTTCTGATCTTGTAAGTCTTACCTGCTTATCTGGAAATCTAATTTACCAAATAAAGTTATTTTCATGTTGGTTGTTTTTTATTCCTCCAAAAATACTGTCAAAGCATGTCTCCTGCTCTAGTTGTAGCTCTTGTAACCCTCAGTGATGTGAGTGCTATATCAGCCCCACCTCTGCTTTTAGTCTGTGAGGACTCAGAGGCCTCGTGGCTTCTCTGATTACCTTCTTCTCACACACACAAAAAAGTTGCAGAGTTCATATCACTTTCTAAAATTTCAACATAAAACATTGTAGAATAACTTGCAAGTATAAGGGAAAATGTCCCATGAAGATTAATGTTATTCAGCAGAACTATATTTATTTTTTTGTGTGTGTGGGTACCAGGGGTCGACCTCAGGACCTCACGCGCCAGCAGGCGCCCGTGCCGCTGAGCGATATCACCGGCCCTATTTTCGCATGTGGGTACCGGTAGTCAAACTCAGGACCTCGCGCTTGCCAGGCAGGCACTTACTCCACAGAGCCATCTCACCAACCCCCAGCAGAACTATAATATAATGACTTTTTTTTCACCAAATAAAAGATGATGTAATACCCCCTTAGTTTAATTATATTAGAAAGATGATCTGATTTTTATGCTGGCTATGGTTAATTGATGATTGTCAGCTAATTATTGCATTATAGTTCTTTATGCATATAAATGTAATTTTAATTAAAAAATTAAAGAAGGCCAATATTTTCTCTAATATTATCTGTATATTATCATTCGCTCATGATTATCTATTCCATAGTTCTTGAAATAATCCTCAGGCAACATTTAATGCCATGACCTTGATGTTAAAATTCATTGTATTTACTTCTAAATTATGCAGACTGGTGACTGTTTAAAAACTAAGGCAGATGTCTCTTTTAAAATGCAGAAAATGGAAGTAGAAATCAAAAGAGGAGGGCCAGTGAGACAGCTCAGCAGCATAAGCGCCTGCCTGGCAAGCGCGAGGTCCTGAATTCGACTCCCGGTACCCACATAAAGGAAAAAAAGGCCAGTGATACCGCTCAGCGGCACAAGCGCCTGCTGGCAAGCACAAGATCCTAAGGTGGACTCCCGGTGCTCACATTAAAAAAAACAAAACAAACAAACAAACAAACAAAAAACAGAAATCAAAAGAGATTTCCAAAATTTCTTTTACTTTTACACATGTGGCAATAAGAAATGATTCATACTTACAGCTAAGATGGAAATTCAAACAAAACAAAAAGTTTGAAGAAATGAATATTTGTTGGTGGAAATCTGGAAGAACATAATTTAAAAAAAAAACAATTAGTATGGGCCGGTGAGATGGCTCAGCGGCATAAGCGCCTGCCTGGCAAGCGCGAGGGCCCGAGTTCGACTCCCGGTACCCACACACGAAAAACGGGCTGGTGATATCGCTCAGCGGCACGGCGCCTGTTGGCGCGCAAGGTCCTGAGTTCGACCCCCCGGTATCCACACAAAAAAAAAAGAAAAACAATTAGTGGCCGGTGAGATGGCTCAGGGGCATAAGCGCCTGCCCGGCAAGCGCGAGGGCCCGAGTTTGACTCCTGGTACCCACAAAAAACAAAAAAAAAAAACAAACAAACAAAAAAAACAATTAGCAACAAATGTAAATTTTCAAAATAACTAGGCATAAATCTGTGTCATTGGGAAAAAATCGCTTTAAATATTTTGCAGTGGATATTTCTTATGACAATGATAATAACAATGGGGGGCTGTTATCAGATGAGAACACACTACCCAGAGCCTCATATTTCATTAAATTACATTTCTGCTTGGGAACCAAAGCTAACAAAGTCATTTACTGCATCTCACAATCTCACACCAACTGTATTTAAAGAGGTGGAGCCAAGTAAAGAGGCACACGCCAGTAATCCAAGAACTCTGGGAGCCTGAGCTTGGCAAGTTCGAGCCCAGCTCAGAGAACTTAGCAAAGTAAGGAAAACCAGTCTCAAATTGTTAGAAGGAGTGGGGCTGAGGATATAGCTCAGTGTAAAGGCATTGGGTTTAGTCCCCAGTAACACACACATTCACACACACACACAATTCCACTTTTGAATGAGACCATGCATAACTTCTCTTTCTCTGGATCCCATTTTACTTAACATAATGCCCTTCAGTTCCCTCCTGGTTTGCAGCTGACAGGATGTCCCTTTTTTTATGGAGAAGTATTCCATCTGGTGGACATGTGTTGTCTCTATTTCTTGGCTATTGTAAATGGCGCTGCAATGAACACAGCAGTAGAGATATTGTTTTCAAAATACTGATTTCACTTCTCTTAGATATGCACACAGTAGTTGGACTGTTGAATCCTATAGTAGTTCTATTTTTAATTTTGTGAGGAACCTTCGTGCAATCATCCATAAAGGCTGTACTAATTCACATTCCCATCGATAGTGTTTAAGCGTTTCCTTTCCTCCAGAGCCTCAGTGGGACCTGATACCTTTCGTCCTTTGGGTAAGTCATTCTGACGGAGCGAGGTGATGGCTCCTGGTTTTGATTTGCCTTTCCCTGATGATGAATGATGTCGAATATTTTTTTTTCTTATACTTAATGGCTACTTATTTATCTTCTTTTATGAAATATTTATTTCTATTACTCATTTTAACAATTAAAAGTATTTTTCTTTTACTGAGTTTTTGTGTTCCATATATTCTAGATATTAATTGCTTTTTCAGATGTGGAGATGCAAATATTCACTCTCTTTTTAGAGTGTTTCTTTAATGATTATTTCCTTTGCTTCTCAGTGTTTTGTCGTTGTTGTTGTTCTGCATAATATGTCTATTTTTGCTTTTATTTCCTGTGCTTTGGGAGTGTTTCCCAAAAAATCCTTGCCCATTCCAAAGTCATGAAGCATTTTGTCTATGCTTACTTCTAATACTTCATACTTCCAAGACTTACGTTTATTAAGTCTTGCTGATATTTAAAGTAGAACAGTGCCTTTTCTTTATCATGGACAAAATGCCCACCATGTCCAACTTAAAGGAGGAGAGGTTTATTTTGGCTCCTAGTTCACAAGTTTTCAAACATTTAGAAAAATAGCAAGAAATGTGATTGCTGAACTTAATGGAAAAAAGTATATTTAGCTTAACAAGAATGGCCAGCCTCTCTGTCAAGTTCTGTATTATTTTTTTTTCCCATCATTAATGAATGCAGTCTCCTTTTGCTCCATAAGATTTGCCTGTGTATTTTGGACTTTTGTCATCCTAAAAGGTGTGCAGTGGTACCTCACTGTTGTTTTAATTTGCCAGTTTCTAATTGTATGTGATGTGGAACATATTTTCATATCCTTATTTGGCATCTACCTTCCTTTATGAGGTACATGTTCAGATCTTTCACTCAATTTTTAATCTCGTTATTCCTTTTCATATTGTTGAGCTTTAAGTGTTATTTATTTATACACTTCAGATACAAGTTATTCATCAGATATATTTTTGTGAATAAATTTGTCTCCCATTATGTTGTTTGTATTTTCATTATTTTAATACTTCAGGGCAGAAGACTTATGTTTTAATAAAGTCAAATTTCTTAACTACTTCTTTCTCGGATCTTGCCTTTGGTGTTGTGTCTGAAAAGTTATCCACGGGCCAAAGTTCACATCGATATTTTTAATGTTATCTTTTAAGATTTTTATAGTTTTACATTTAGCATTTAGGCTTATGTCATACTTTGAGGTATTGATATCCAGATGTTTTAGCACAATTTGTTGACAAGATGATCTTTTCCCTATAGCATTTCTTTTGTCAAAGACCATTTGACCACATTTGTGTGTGTCTATTTTCTCACCCTTGGTCTATTTATTCTGTCTCCAGTAGAACATTGCCTTTATTTCTGTAACTTCAAGGCAAGTCCTAAAATCTAGTAGTTTTTAATCCTTGAATTTTACTTTCTTTGTTAATACTATGTTGATGATTTTGGTGGTTATTTTTCTCTTCATAAACTTTGATATGATTTTATCCATTTCTGCAAAAGAAATTGCATGGATTTCACTTGGAATTACAAAGAATTTGTTGATTAATTTGAAAAGAACAAGCATTTTGAAAATGAGTTTTCCTATTTACCATGACCATTAAATATCTATCCAGTTTTTAGAATCTTTAATTTTTTTCTATAGAGTTTTGTAATCCTTAAAAGGATCACGTACTTATAAACTGTTAGACTCATGCTTTAATATTTCACCTTTGAGAGTTCTATTACAAATGATATTACTAAAAAAACCCCTGTAAATTCCAGTTGCTTCTTTCTGAGTGTAGAAAGTTAACCCCCTCCACCGCAACCTTGCTTTAATTGATTATTCATTTTTTCAATATTCCAGCAGCGTTGTTGTTTTTGATGCTTTCAGATTTTCTACAAAACCAATTATTTCTTCTGCAAACACTCTATTATTTACTCTTTTCCAATCAGTGTGAATTTTCTGTCTTTGTGTGTGTGTGTGTGTGTGTGTGTGTGTGTGTGTGTGTGTGTGTCTTGTTCCTTTGGCTGAGGCATCAGTACAGTTTTGAGATGAGTGGTAAGAGGGGACATCTTTGCTTTGTTCCTGATGTTAGTTGGAAAACTTCTAGTTTTGAGCCACTATATAGTTAGCTGTAGGTTTTGAGTTAATGTTCTTTTTTATTTTAAAAATTAAATTGACAAAGACTACATATGTTCAAATTCTATATGATAATAAATATATATTGTATAATGATTACCACAATGTAATTAAAGTCTGCATCACCACACACACTATACATTAGATTCCCAGAACTTATTCACTTTATAATTAAAAGCTTTTGTAAATATTTTTGACCCACATCTCCTCATCTGTCTTGCTTTCTAATCTCAGGCATTACCACTCTACTCTGTTTCTATGAGTTCAATTTTTCTTCAATCCGCTTCCTTGTGAGATCATACAGTAGCTGTCTTTCTGGATCTGGCTCATTTTATGTACAAAAATGTGCATTGTTAATGTTATTATTCAACTTGAAGAACTTTCCATTTTGCTGAGGGAATTTATCATGAATGGATGATAAATGTTGTCTCTGTTTCTGCATGTATCAGTAGGATTATATAATGCTTCTTTAACTTGTTGATATTATAGATTGCATTAATTTATATTTCAATGTGAATTGCCCTTGTATACCTGCATTAAATCCCATTAATTGTGGTGTATAGTATTTGTTATATATTATTGGATGCTATTTGCTAATACTCATTTGAAGATTTGAGCATCTATGTTCATATGAGATATTGGTCTGTAATTTCATTTTCTTGTAGTCTTTATGTTTGGCTTTGTAATGAGGGTATTGCTGGCCTTACACAATGCCTTAAGAATTGTTTCTTCCTCCTTTAATCTTTGGAAGAGTTTAAGAAGGATTAGTGTTAATTCTTCTTTTAAAATTTCATTAAAGTCTGTAGTGAAACTATCTGGATTGGGTCTTTATTTTTAGAAGATACTTTGTTTGCTGTTTCAATAGCTTTCCTTGTTGTTAGTCTGATAAAAGTTTCTATTTCATCCTGAGTCAGGTTAGCCAATTTATGTGTATTAAGAAATGGGTCCAATTCATCTAAGTTATCTGGCTTGTTGTCATTCATTATATTCTCCTGAATCTTTTTTTATTTCCATAAATTTAGTAGTTATATCCTAGTTTTCATTTCTGACTTGAGATATTTGTGTTTTCTTTCTATTTTGTCAGCTTAGCAGATTTCTCAAAGTTTATCTTTTCAAATGACAAAATCTTGTTAATTATTTCTATTGTTTTTCTATTCCCCATTTCATTGATTTTAGTTCTGATTTTTATTATTTGAGTTTTTCTACTAACTTTGGACTTCGTTTACTCTTTTTCTAATTTCTCAATATGTGAAGATATGTTATTAAAATCACCTTTTTTAATGTAACCATTTATAGTTTTAAATTTCCCATTGAGTCTGTATTCATTGCATCTCAATTTTTTGAACATGGTGCTTTTGCTTTTCTGTATATCTAAGTATTTTTAATTTTCTTTGACATTTTTTAATTCACTTGTTGCTTATATAAGTTGTTTATTTTTACATATTTATGATTCTTTCTTCTGTTTTTCACTCTATTATTGATTTTAAAATTCATTCGATGGTTTTTGGTAAGATCTTTTGCACAATTTCAGTTCTTTTGAAATTGCTTGGGATTCATTTATATCCTAATGTATGGCCTATACCAGAAAATGTTCCATACACACTTGACAAGAATGTGCAGTTAGCATTACTGAACGGATTGATCTATACATATCCACCAAGGCTAGCAATGTTTAAAAACATTTTATAGTGTCACTGAAATTTTTTTATTGATACTCTGTCAAGATGTTTTTGATATATTAGTTAAATTATTTTGGATATGAAACATGAATGAATGTTTTATTTCTGTTGAGTTTTTATTATAATTGAAAAGTTTCCTTTTTGAATGGTATAATTCTCTCCCTTTTTTGTTTTAATGTCCTCTGTGTTTTTCTATTTTGCCTGTTGTATGATTTTCTTTCTACTCATATTTACTAGAGGAACCATAGTTTTGAGTCTACCTATTATGAAAGATTCTAGTGGAATTCTTCCAGACTTCCTTTCCTTTTATCTCAGATTTCTCTGTTCCCACTCAGAAACAGTTGAAGTCCCACTGTGTCTAAAAATAACTGAAGAAAAAAGAAGGTACATTCAGAGGTAGCTGTGTTTAGAAGTTGTTGGAATAACTGAGCTTTGTTCTTTATCCTACAAGTAAAGAGGGCATCCTGAATATTAGAATGATACACAGAGCATCCCCTTGATTTCCCTGGTCAAGTTACAACACAAACTTCAAAGTGAGAAATAGCCCTTATTTTTATTTCCTTCTTTGTGTAAAACCTTCCACAATATCTCCCCTCTTGTTACCCCTCAGACTTTTCTAGTGCACTCAAATGAGAGCAAGATTCCCCTCACTGTCAAGTTCAAATGTCACACATGAGTAGGAATTCTTAGACATTTGCGCTTGCTTGTATCTTTCTTGTCATTGGGCAATGTTAGGAACAATCTTTTTCAAACAGTCCTCATGCTTTTAAATCTTATTGATCATTGGCTTTTTCTTATCTCCAGACACTAAGAACCTGGCAAATAAACATGCGTATCCAGTAATAGCCATATCCTAGATCAAACACACTGCACCAAACCCCAACCCTGTGCTTTTGGCTCTGGTACTATGCTCACATTATAAAGTACAGTTTCCTTCCTGAAACAGTTGCTGCTCATGAGTAAATGCTCCAGTACAGTTTGGCTGCAGGGCTACAGGAACTCTAACAAGTACACAATGTGTGTACAGTCACAGCAAGGAAAGAGGGAGCAGAGCGGTTCTGGGAGACAATGAGAAATTCAGTAATGCTGGATAGATAATGTAAGAGGGAGGAGAAAGAGATCAGGCTGAACAAAATGAGGAAATGAACACTTGCTTGCTGAAAAGCTCCAGACATTCTAAAGGGGACAGTACACAGTCACCGAAGGGTGTCTTCAGAGCATTAAGGGGTGCAGGAACCACATCAGGATTTTGGAGTCATCTTTCTCAGATGGCAGTGCAGAAGCTGGAGTTAATATTAGAAAAAGTAGAGATAGAAAATTAGTTAGGTGATTACTACCGAGTCCAAATCAAGATATGATGTGGATTCCAGTGCGTTCCAGATACAGGACCAGAAGTTATTGCATATCGTGGAAAATGAAGTGAAGGGGGGCAGTAAGGCATGAGTTACAATACAACCCACATCTGTTCCTGGGGAAAGTAGGTCAGGTTCAAATCTACCCTTAGCGACTCAGGTCAGGGTGAGAAATGGTGCCCTTGTCTCCTCCATGAAGTGCTAATGTTGGGTACCTGCTTTGTCTTATAGAAAGTTTCTTTGACCTTGATAATTTACCTTTCCAATATTGTTCAAGATTTTGAAGTAATCTTTCCCACAAGAACTGTGGCTGCCAGGTAGAAAGAAAATGACTATAGAGGCACACACACCTTTGGCGGGTGGACCGATCGGACCCCCCGAGACCCAGGAGAGTGGGCCCCGGGTGCACATGTGCCTTTGGCAGGCAGAGTAATCAGCCAGACCAGCAACACGGAAGTGTCTGAAGCAGCAGCAAGCAGCCAGCCCCTGGGCTCTGGAGAACTCCACCAACAGGAGACCACAGCCCCCACGTCCAGAGGCCACGACCAGCTCTGTACCCAGCACAGTTCCCATGGAAAACGTGGCTGGAGTACAAAACACATTTCTGAGGCCTGAGATGGACACTGTCACAGAACTGTGAACACCAGAGGTATTTTACTACTTTTATTCTCCCTTGTTTGTCTGATTGGCTATCCCTTTCATATCTGGTTGGATGTTGTCTTGTTTTGTTTTGTATTTTGTGGTTATTGTAGTTTTTGGGTTTTTAATTTTCTTTTTTCTTTCTTTTTCTCTCCTCTCTTTCTCTGGTATCCTTTATTTTTCTTCTTTTCTTCTTCTCTTTTTCATTTTCCTTCTCTTTCTTCCTTCTTTTTTACACCTTTTAGGTTTCTTACCTTTCTTTTTCATTTTCTTCTGTTGATCCTTGTTCTCTCTTTCCTCAGCTACTTCTTGAATTTAAACTTTCAAGTGAGTAAACATTGTCTCTTCCCTTTCTGATTACTCCTTTGTATTCTATTTCATTCTCTCTCTCTCCTGTGTCCTCCAGTTTCCTAAAACTAGGGTGATCATCCTTTGACATCCAGCTTTGATTCTATTATATTTGATCTCATTCCTCACTTTATCTTGTAACCTACCTATTTTAAAACCCCCACTGCCCCACCACAGAAGGTTAAATCACTGCACTTAGGGGAAAATCACTGCATACAAGTGCATGGTATATGTTTGACTTTGTTATATAACTTTATAGTTCCTTCCTGTGGTTGGAGGTAGCAGGTCAATGGTTACCATAGTTTGTCAGTAGTTTAAGCTGTGCTCCAAACTATTATTACTAACTGTACTACTTTAGCCAGGAAGTCATACATGTTATAATCAGTTTTTCTCACCTGTGCGATAACACTGTGATTGTACTGGGTCATAATCATCACCACAGCCCAGTACCGAAGGATTGGGTGCTGAGACAAATAGTAAGTTTGTGTCCTCTACAAATTAGGAAGGTAGGTTCTTAGAATAGCTATAAAAAACCACCTATATCTAGATGACACACTTGAAGAACAGAGATCTCCTAGGGAAGCCTCAATACTACTGATAAAGCTATCTATCATAAGAAATAGGCAAGTATCAACATAGAAAACAAAATAAAATAAAAAAGAGAAAATAGAAAATGACAAGATGCAGAAGCCAAACGCAACCCTAGACCCCCCAGCCCACCCAAGACAAACCTGGAACACAATGAGACAGATGAAGTTGGAAGTCAAACACTGGAACTTTTTGAAATGGCAGCAAGAGAAGTGAAAAAAACAATGGAAAAAGCTATAGAGAAAATAATCTCTCAGGTACAAAAAGAAATGATGCTTAAAATCAAGGATATTACAGAAGACACAGATAAAAGAATAGATGAGCTTAGAAAAATGATGGAAACAAAAAATGCCCAACATAGGAAAGAAGTGGAATTCATGAAACAGATCCAGACAGAAATCTAAGAGATTAAAACCTCCATTGAAAGTATATGCAAAAGGTTGAATGATGGAGAGGATAGAATTTCAAATCCTGAAGACAGAATTGCAGCTAGTGCTCATGAAAAGAAAGATATCTTAAAAATAGCAAGAAGCCATGAAAAATCAATCCAACATCTACAAGATGAAGCAAAGAAGAATAACATAAGATTGATTGGGTTCAATGAGAAAGTTAGAGATAGCACAAATGCCATAAAAATTCTCTTCACAGAAATAATGGCAGAAAAATTCCCAAGCGTATATAAAAATTTTGACATACAAATAAATGAAGCATATAGAACTCTAAACAGCCATGACTAAAATAAAACTACACCAAAACATAATAATCAAGATCCCAGAAATTCAGCACAAGAACACAATATTAAAAGCTGTTAGAGAAAAGAAACAGATCACCTATAAAGAAAGCCCATCAGAATCACGGCAGACTTCTCAACACAAACCCTCAAGTCAAGAAGAGCTTGGAGTGAAATATTTCAAGTCCTAAAAGAAAACAGCTTCCAACCTGGATTGATGTACCCTGCAAAACTATCTTTCAAAATTAATGGAGAAAAAAGATACTTCCATGACAAAGAACAACCAAAGAAATTCATAACCACCAAACCAACCCTCCAAAAAGTATTGAAAGATATTCTAGACAGAGATAAAAATGACCACAGTTCCAAGAACAACAACAGAATGAAACCACCAGGCAGAGCAAGCAATTATACAGAGAGGAAAAGCAGGGAACCAACAGCAGGAAAATATCATTACAATGATAAGCTAGTACATATCAGTTATAACCATCAATGTAAATGGTCTCAAGTCACCAATCAAAAAAACATACTGGTAGAATGGATCAAGAAACAAGATCCAACGATATGCTATATACAAGAAACACATTTAACTCAAAAAGAAATTCATAGAATGAAAGTCAAGGATGGAAAACAATCTTTCTATGTGACGGGAACTCAGAAAAAAGCAGGGGTAGCTATTCTGTTTGCAGACAATGTGAACTTCAAACCAAGAATGATCAAGAGATGAAGAAAGTCACTACATACTTGTTAGGGGAAAACTTCAAGAGGAACAGATAGCAATCATAAATATGTATGCACCAAATACAGGAGCACCCAACAATACAAGACAATTATAAATAGACATGAAAAATCAAATAAGCAATAACACAATTGTAATGGGAGAACTTAATACACCATTGTCATAAAGAGATATGTCAATTAGACAAAAAATCAGCAAAGAAATATCAGAACTCAACCAACTTGGGGAAAAAAAGGGACTTAGATGTTTTCAGAGTGTTCCAACCAACATCATCAGTATACACATTCTTCTCAGCTGCACATGGGACGTTCTCTAAAATAGACCATATTCTAGCCTACAGACTATGCTTAAGTAAATGCAAAGGAATTGAAATTATCCCCTTCATATTATCTAACCATAGTGCAATGAAATTGGAAATTAATGGCAAAACTAACTGCAAAAACTCCATAAACACATGGAAATTAAATAATACCCTCCTAAACAACCAATGGGTCACAGATGGAATTAAAGAAGAAATTAAACAATATCTATAACTAAATGAGAATGAAGATACAACATACCAGAACTAATGGGACACAATGAAAGCAGTCCTAAGAGGAAAATTTATAGCAGTGAATTCTCATATCAGGAAAACAGAACGAGCACAGATAAACAATGTTGCACCTGAAGGTTGTAGAAAAAGAAGAGCAAGACAAGAACAAAGCCCATTCAAGGAAGAAAATTATAAAGATGAGAGCCATTCTTATTTTAGTTTAGTGCATAGTGACAGATATGGGTCTCGATTCAAATTTCTGCATGTGGAAAGCCTGTTTTCCCATCATTGATTAAAAAACTATCTTTCCTCTGGTGTATGTTTTTGACCCTTTTGTCAAAGAACAAAATTTGAATGTGTTTGGGGTTGTTTCTGCATTCTCTATTGTCTGTTTTTGTGGTGATATCATGCTATTTTCATGACCGTAGTTTTGTAATATAATTTGAAGTCTGGAATTATGATGCTTCCAGCTTTGCTTTTGTTACCTCAGGTTGATTTGCTATTCTGGGTCTTTTCTGGCTCCACATGAATTTTAACATTGTCTTTTCCAGTTCTGTGAAGAATGCTGTGGGTATTTTGGTTGGGATTGTGTTAAATCTTTATATCAGTTTTGGAAGTATGGACATTGTATTTATATTGATTTTGCCTATCCAGGAACAGGGAATATCTTTCCATTTTCTAGTGTCCTGTTCCACTTCCTTTTTCTGTATAGTGTAGTTTCCACTGTACAGGTATTTCACTTCCTTAGTTAGGTTAACTCCTAAGTACTTAATTTTTCTTGATGTTATTGTGAGTGGTATTTTTCATAATTTCTTTTTCACTGGCCTCTTTATTAGTACCCAGAAATGTGAATGATTGTTGTATGTTGATTTTGTATCTGCTACATTAATGAATTTATTAATTCTAGGAGTCCTTTGTTGGATTTTTTCGGATCTTCTAAGTAGAGGATCATGCCATCTATAAGTAATGACAATTTGACTTCTTTCCTATATATATCACTTGCTTTTCTTTTCATTGCCTAATTGCTCTTACTAATGTTTCAAGTACAATGTTGAGTAGGACTGGTGATATTGGACATTTTTTTCTTTTTCCTGATTTTAGTGAGAAAGTTTTCAGGTTTTCCCATTTAATATGATGTTTGCAGTAGGTTTGTCATAAATGACTTTCATCAGACTAAAATAAGGTTCTTATATACCTATCTTCTTCAGTATTTTGTTTTCATGGAATAATATTAGACTTTGTCAAAAGCTTTCTCTATGCCTATAAACGATCCTGTGAATTTTGTCTTGCTTCCATTTATGTGATGTATTATATTTATTGATTTGTGTATGTTGAACCATCCTTGCATCCCTGCCTGAAGCCTACTTGGTCATGATGTGTAATCTTTTTGATGATTTGATGCATTCTGTTTAGAGTATCTTATTGAGGACTTTGCATCTATATCCATTAAAGAGATTGAATTATAGTTTGCTTTTTTTTGGTTGGATCCTAGTCTGATTTTGGCATCTGGGTAATGATAGATTTTAGGAATGACTTTGAGAGTATGCCTCCTCTTTCAATTTCATTGAAGACCAGGGAGATGTATTGGTGTTAGAGTTTCCCTGAACATTTTTTTTTTTGGTAGAATTCATTGGTGAGTCCATCTGCACTTTTACACATAGGGTTTTCTTAGTTGGCAGGTTTTTCATTACTCCCTCAATGTCATTGCTGGTTATTGGATTATTTAGATTTTTTAAATATTCTTGGTGAAGCGTTGGTAATTCTTATGTATCTAGAAATCTATCCATTTCTTCTAAATTTTCAATTTATTGGTGTATATGTTTGCAAAGTAGTTAATAGTCTTTTATTTTGGCAGTGTCTGTTGTGATTGTACATTTTTCATTTCTAATTCTATTCATTTGGGTCTTTCCTCTCCTTTTATCAGTTACATTGACTAAAAGTTTGCCCATTTTTTTTTTTTTTTGTGGGTACCGGCAGTCAACCTCAGGACCTCACACGCCAGCAGGCGCCTGTGCCACTGAGCGATATCACCAGCCCCTTTTTTCTTATGTGGCATCCGGGAGTCGAACTTGGGCCCTCGCGCTTGCCAGGCAGGCGCATACGCCGCTGAGCCATCTCACCGGCCCTGTCTCTTTTGTTTATTTTTTCAAAGAACACTCTTTGATTCATTGATTCTTTGTATTGTTTTTTTGTTATCAATTTCATTGATTTCTGTTCTGATCCTCATAGTTTTTTTCCTAGTACTAGTTTGGGTTTAGATTGTTTTTGTTTCTCTAGGACTTTGAGGTGCATCATTAGGTTATTTACTTGGGTTCACTCTGTTTTTGTGATGTGGGTATTCACAGCTGTAAACATCTCTTTTAGGACTGATTTCGTTGTGTTCCATACATTCTGATATGTTGTGCTGGCAGTATGGTTTAGTTCTAGAAAGTGATTTGCTGATTTTCTCTAACCACTTTTCAGATTCTGTTTTTGTGTTGGGCTTCCAGGATTTTCATTATAGTGTTTCATGGAGATGTGCTTTTCTGATCTTGGCTATTTGGGATTCTATATGTGTCACTTATCTCTGTGTTAAATTCTTTTCCCTTATTTGGAAAGTTTTTTGCTATTATTTCTCTAAGTGGGGTTTTTATGCCATTTGTGATATCTTCTGATTTTTCCCTAATTCCAATTAGTCTTAGATTAGTCTTCGCCTCATCTAAGAGCTGTTGGATCCATTTTCATGTTCTCTTATTGTTTTTAGGGCATCTCTCATTAACTTGTTACAAAAAATAGCCCTTTCTTCTAGTTTTTACACTCTGACTTCACGTTGGTCATTTCTGCTGCCAATGTTTCCAATAGAATTAATATGAATTTATCTTTGGAGACTTTTTATGGAATCCAGCCCTTTTCTTTGCTGCTCATTCATGTTTCGTGTGTTTTTTGTTTGTTTGCTTTGGTTTGGTTCGGTTCTACTAGCTTTTTATTTGAGTCTTCTGCTGTTTTGTTTATTTGGCCCAATATCTTATTACTTATATCTTCTGTGAGCTTGCCAAATGCCTTACTGATCTGCTTTTTTATCCCCCCATTAATTTCGTTATCTCCCCTAAATAATTTGTGTGTGTGGCTTTTGCTTTCCTCCCTTTCAAAGGTCCATGGATCAGCTTTGGGGGGACTGGTAGTTTTTGGAGGCATTTTGTTGGCTTGCGACCTCATTTCTATTTTCTGTGTTTTGTGTGAGTGTGTGTGAGTGTGTGTGTGTGTGTGTGTGGAGTGTGTGTGTGTTTGTTGAGGCTTGAGGATTGATTGTAGTGGAATGCTTTGTTTCTAGTATGGAAACCTCTTTCAGTTACTGTCTACTTTTCAGCAATATTCTCTCAGCATGGCTAAATATTGGCCTTTGGCTTTGTCCCGGGATCCAAGCCCAATGGTTTATTTGGGATGGGTTATTGTAGCACATTTGGCCTGGCACCCAGTTCTCTGGATGTGCCACAATATTGTTTATATCCCCAAGGCAGTCCAGATATTTATATACAGAATAAAATACCTGATAGCAACAACTATGTCACCTTTGGTAGAGTAATAAAATCACCAACAGCAGTAGAATCAAATACAAGATAGATATTGATGAACACAAAGAGTCAACAGTGTACCACCCAAAAGCACAGAAAAGAGATCTGTGATTGCTGAATAAACGCTAAAACAAACCAGATATCTCCGAAATGGAACAACTTACTTCCACTAACAGAACAATTTTCAACAGTGATAACATACAGTTAACTAGTTACCTATAGATTCATACAGCTTACTGGTTAGACTAGGAAGGGTAGATGGGGTGGGGAATGAGAGCATGAAAAAAATAAAGTTTGAAAAAATAAAGGAGGTGATAAAATTGAAATAAAAGATCCTATTAAGCAGTAAATGGAAATTAATAGTATTAGATTCAACTAACGAAAAACTTACAAGAAAAAGGAGAAATAAGAAAAAATAGAGAGTAAACTAAAGAAAAAATGAAACCCCATTTTATGGCCTGTGAGCTTTCAAGGTGAACCCTGCTCGAGAGATCCACTGGCTGTAAACCCCCAACCATGGCAGCTGTGTAAGCCGAGCCACGTCCCCGCTCACACTGGCACACGGAAAATGATCGACGCACCAGGCTCTACCGCAGATGTAGACGTAGGCAGTGGGTGGGGGCTTAAGCAGACCCTGAGCTCAATGCCATCACCTGCAGTTCCAGCCACCTCTGAAAGCCACACTTGCTGAACCTGGCCTCCCTTCGGGGCATGCAGGCCCCTTCTCAGAGCAGCTCTGAGAATCTGTGTCCAGCCCTCACGCTGCTTGTGTCTGCCTCCTGTTTCTCTCCCTCACTCAGCCTCGGGGGTAGGGTTATCACTTCAGTCCTGGAGTACAACTGCAGCACAGGTGCTCTGTGTCTCAGTGCCACACAGTCAACCCCTCCTGAAAATGGTGCCCGATTAAACTCTCTGGCAATGTAGAAGGCGCCACACTGGATTTCTTCACCAACTCTATCCTGCCACGAAGGGGGCACACTCAGGCCAAACCCCTCTCCATTTCTGCAATTTATAAGAGCCATGGGCTTTTCTTAGGGCTAGTGCTGCTCACCCAGCCATTACTTCTCCCTGAATCTACTGATTCTGCCACCCCCACCCCTTCTCCTGAGGCCCCGGGGTCGTCCTTAATCAGCTGGTTGGTTGGTCTCCCCTCTGTGACGCAGTACTTAGGGACCAAGGTATACAGCTGGCTAGGAGCTGGCAGTTGGAGGAGATGGTGGCTCCTCCTTGTGGTCCAGCAGCTCCTCTCTTGTTTTGTTTGTTTGTTTGTTTTCCTGTAGCCCTACTACTAATTTCACTACAAAATTTCTTAGATTATGGACACATCAATGACATCTCCGTGAAAAAAAAAAAAAAAAAACTCTCCTGAAGCCTCTGGCTAGCTTAAAAATGAGAAGAATATCTAATTCCGGTTCAAAGCTGTCATGTGGGTTTTTTTTCCTGTATCACCAGAGAGGTGATTTTATTTATTTTGATTGCCTGCTTCCCAGACTCCTGTTCTCCTTTTTGTTAACTCTATTCTCTTATTTTAGTGGAGCACATAATAAAAATGGAACTCTTAATAAAAGTGGAGCTCCTTAAAAAAAATGGAACATGGAAGGCACATTTTTGGAGATAATGTGTCATATAAAAATCCTTATTATACCTTGTCACTCGATTGATAATTTGGCTTGCAACAGCATTCTAGCTCAAATTTGATTTTTCCTTAAAACTTTAACATCTGGATCTTTTTGTTGGTATAAAGGAAGTCTAAAGCCATTCTGAGTCCTGGTACTTTTTAAAATAGGACTATTTTATTGTTTGTTTTGTTTTTTGTCTTTGCAGGCTTCCATTCATGGTTCTTCACATTCAGGTATTTTTGAATGATCTACTTTGTCAAGGGCCTATATTCATCCAAAGAGCCAGGTACACTACCTCTGAGAATCTGTGTGAGAGAATCATTTTCTATCATTCTATTGCTGATTCTTTCCTAAATAATTGCAAATCATGTCTTAGGAAGAGATTATAATTCTACATTATTTCTGTCATTCTTGAATCATTATTTTGCTGTTACCTATCTCATTTTGTCTTATTTTCTGAAAGACTTCTGCATCCAGTACACATCCAATTACTTTTTTAGTCTTCTATTGAATTCTCCACATGCATAGTGTTGAAAAGTTCTTTTGTCCTATGAATATTTATTTTCTTTCTAAGTTTTTTTTTTGGTTACATAATTATAAAGTCTTTTCATATTTCTCTAAAGGCACTTATTGATGGTTATTTATTTGAAGTTTTGCTCTTCTTAACAAAGCTGCTCTAATTTTCTTTTTTGTTTTTTTGATCAGGTCTCAATCTTCCATACTAGAGCCTTTCTCAGATAATAATCTTAGGTTTTCTATTCATAATTAACTATGGAAAACTAAAACCTCTTTAGAAACACTGACTCTGTGTACTTGTACTTGCCCGGTGGTGTGTTTCGTTAGAGCAGAGAACCCAGAGAAATGTTTACTGGGTCCCAGATATAAAGGGCAAAGGTCTGTCGACCGGCCTCTGGAGACTGAAATTAGAGTGGATCTTTACATCCATAACTTTGTACTCAACAGGTTTTTTTGTTTGGTTTGGGTTTGGATCAGGGTTTGTTTGTTTTGCTCTGTTTTTGTAATCATGCACCTTCTTAGTGACTCTGATTTCAGTGCTAGACTCCTGCCCATAATGTCGTGGTGTTCCCTTATTTAGAGACATTCTAATTTGCCCTCCTTGAGGGATAACCTCAAATGTTTATTCTGAATCATGGAGGTCACTGGCTCAGGAATTGGGAAAGGACCTGGGGACCTACCTGATTCTCCACAGCCATCTTTTATCTTACTAACATAACCACTCCATTACTTTCATCTCAAGGATACTTTTTACACCTGAGACTCTTAGACAATACAAATCATGAGCTTTTTTTGGTTTATACCCCTCACATCCACACATACCCTCCTGTGTTTGTCTAAGTGAGTTCTCATTGCTAGTATTGCACAGCTTCCAAAGTATTGTTGATTTGTCTCTCCATCATTCTCCATTTGTTCTACCTTTATCAACAAACTAAGAAACAGAAAATAGACTTGTGCATTGTTTATTGGGATTTATAGGGGGAGTGAAGTTAAATATATGTGGTATTTTAGTGATGTTTGCCCATAAGTCATTGCACTCATTTTCATCCTACCATATACATTAAATTTGGCTCAAGTCACTAGGGTAAATACAATGTATTCATTTTCAGAAAACACTTGAGCAAACTAATGATCTGGTTTTCTCATATGATAAGTGAATCTCAAGATACATTTACACACACACACACACACACACATACTCTGTGTTACATTAGTCAGACTTCTCCAGAGAAATACAATCCATAGGCTATGTGGATGGGTGCAGACTGAGATGGATGGATATGTGGGTGGATAGATAAATAGACACACGAGCAGGGAGATTTTAAGGATTCCAATATCTACAGGTCTGCTGCCAGGCTGGAGACCCAAGGAAGAGCTAATGTAATTAATGTGCAAACACTATCTGCTAAAGAATTGCTAAAGAATCTCTTCAGTCTTTGTTCTATTCAAGCCTTCAGCTGATTGGGTAAGGACTGTCCGCATCACAGAGAGTAATCTGCTTTACTCACAGTCTACCAGTTCAAATGTTAATTCCATCTAACAGAAACATCCAAAATACTGTTTGACCAACTACCTGGATATCATGACTCAGGCAAGTTAACTAAAAATATTAAACATCATGTACTCACAGATATTTTTATTAGAAGTTATTCTCCCCACGAATCATAGTGGACAAGAGCTAAGGTCTTAGACTTGGGAGGAATGGGGAGAACATTCAATTTATTTCACATTTGAAGCTCATTTTCTTTCCCACTCCTTGGCTGCATCCCCTTCTCCTCATTCTCCTCTTCCTATTTTCACTTTTTTCATTTATATAATGGGAAGAATTAAAATATTACATACTTCCAATGAGAAAAATTGTTTTATGAAGCAGTGTGAGGGAAGAACTGATAATGCTTGTAGGGAAGTCTGCCTATATAGCTCATAGAAAGCTCTAAAAATGTGTCATACGACTTTTGTTATTAGTATAGTATTTGCTAACTGATAATCTGAAAACATATATCTGAAAAGGATTGGTTTTCAGTATTTATAAAGAACTTCTACATGTCAACAACATAAACACAACCAATTCAACTAAAATGAGCCCAATATTTTCACAGACACTTCACAAAAGATGATACAAAAATCACCAATAAATGCATGAAAAATGGTTATTATTAGCCAACAGAGAAATATCCATGAACTACAGTGAAATACGGCTACCCCAACTAGGATGGTCAAAATTGAAAACTGATAAAAACAAATCTTAATATTTATAAGGAACAGTAAATTTATTACAGTGTTAGTAAATATATAAAAGTACTACTAAAAACATATCTCCTTAGCAATTCTAAAGCTACATGCATATATATATATATATATATATATATATATATATATATATATTTCCAAGAGCAATGAAAATATATATCCACAAAAATACTTTTATGATATGTTCATAGAAGTTTTTTGTATAACAGACAAAATATGGAAACATTCTGGTATCCATCAATAGGAGAACAGATGAATAAGCTGGGTTATAAAGACAAAGAATATTATTCAACAATAAAAGGAAAAGAATTACATGCAGCAACACAAGTGAATCTCAAAAAGATTATTCCGCATAAAAGTTGTACACGAATAACCCCATACTGTATGATTCCTTTATATGAATTCCTAAGAAATACTGAATAGTGCTTGCCTCAGGTGGTGGCTGTGGTAAATACCTGAGAGGGGCTGTGATGAATCCATCTGAGGTGGTAGTAAACTTTAGTTGTCAGCAGAGGTCTGGTTATCAGAGTGCATGCATTTATACACACTCAGCAGAAGAAAATATGATTTATGTAGCTCATCTTTTGTAAATGTTATCTCAAAGAGGGGAAAAACTATTAAAAATAGTTGATATTAAAAATATTGTTAATATTCAGTTGATAATAAAAGTTGATAATATTCAGGTTAGAGCATTTATCGTTTATTTAACTTTCTGTGAAATGAATCAAAATGATAAGATGAGTTAATAGATGAAAAGATGAATAAAAGATGGATAGGAACGATGAAGCTGTCAGAGTAAAATGTCAATAGTAGAATCTAGAGTTTGTTCATAAAAATTCATCAAGTTTCACTGTATGTTTGATAATTTTATAGTAAAATATTTGAAAAATTAAATCAGAATTTTATATATTAAAAGCATCAAAGACATCGCAGGTTTTGGTGCATAAGGTGTGTTCCTTGCTCTGCTTGCACTTGAGAGTTTTGAATTTTCGAGAAGTCAAGGCCAAAGGGCAGATGGACTGGATTGCGGAGTCTGCATTGCCTGGAGCGGATGGCTCCTGTCACAGGAAGAGTGGCTCTACGTAAGCCCGCCTTGCTTTCCAAACATCACTTGAGCTCAGAGTTAATTTGATCAACAAACAGGCACATTACTCTCTCCCCCGTCTTTAGGAGATGCAGAGACGGTTACGTTTCCTGGGAATATTCCATTTAAACGTCAAAGGTGTGCGCTGCACCTCGAGACCACAGAGCACATGCTGCTGACCTCCAAGGAAGCAGCCCAAACCCTACCTTCTGAAGTCGTTCAGCGACAACCACCTTCCCGATTCCGGGAGTCTTGGTGTTTTATTACCACTGAGCATTTCCAAGCATGCTGTTGCACAGAAGTTGCTACAAGCGCCATTGTTCTGATTATAACTTGGGAAGAAAAATACAACTATGAATCTCAAAAATATGATGGAAATGTTGTAACATAGAGCACGCACTGGACATGTTTTAAATCTCAGTAGAGACAACATTTCCCACCTGGAATCTTTCTTAGTATCTAAGAAGGGGATCTTATTGCTCCAGGCTCAACTAACATTTGCTCTTAGTATTTGTTCATGTTACACTGAATTATAACCATTTACATAGGAAATTTCCCACTAGTCTATGAAATCCTGGGCCAAACTCTTGTTGCTCTGAATTTCAGCTACTTGCTAGATACTTTTACAAGGAAGAAGTAAAATTAAATATTTGGTAAGCTGATGAATGAAAGAATGAATATTGTTGGCTCATTTCCTGGTGACTAGACCCTGATTCTATGTGTGAAATGGTGCTGCATTTTGAGATGACAAATCAACTAGGAATCTTTCAGTTGTTGGTGACCAACAAAAATCAATCCAGATTGTTTAAAAGAAAAAGATTTGTGCCATGAAAAGTTCCGTGAAAGCACTCTCTTCAGAAGTACATATACTGGATGAGTGTTAATGCATTTCCTTTTTATCTCTCAGTTGTCCTCTAATTTGTTATTCTCTAGTTTTTTTTTTTTTAGTCACTGTGAGGCTTTCCCAACCAGGCTCTGTGACTGTATTTACCACCCATGCAACCTCCTTCCAGATTCCGGTCAAGTGAAAGAAGTGTAAGAATCCTTTTCCTTGAATCCACAGCAACAGCCATGAGCTATAATGATTACTATAGTTAGAAAGTTTTCTCTACTTGTATGTCAAAGTTCTTTTTTTCACATAAAATCTCAGTTTCCCTTCCATACACAATGAATAAGTTTGAAATCCATAAAAGATCCATAAAGAATCTGTAAACTCACATTTGAATGACATATATAATCAAATACATTTTTCTGAAGCATTCATCCTATACAACACTAGACAAAGTGTTTTATTACTTTTTTCTCCAAATTGTCTTTCTGTCAGATCATATTTTATATGGAAAATTACATAATGTTTTCTCCCATCTTACCAGAAAACCTGAAAATGTTGATGTGGCTAAAGTCATTTCCTTCATCCCTACAGTGCTTATCAGCATCCCACCAACTCATCTTTCAAAGATCAGTTCAAACTCTATTTTTCTTCCAAATATTTAACTTTTTTATCTTACGAAAAAATAAAACAAAACTTCGAAATCAGATAATAAGAATAGCAGTAGTTACTACACCATGTGTTGTTATTTTCAAAATAGTTACTCAGAGTACAAGACACATTTTCTAACTACCCCAAAGGCAAATGTTCGGAGATGATATTTAGTGTTCTGGCCAATTACTGTTCATTACCCATGCTAAAGTGTTGGCCCTGTATGAGGACCTTGGTTTAGTATAGTGGCTAAAAGCACTTGATATGAATTTAGTGTATAATAATATATCTGACCTTCAATTCTTGTAGCCACAAAATGAACAGATGATAAGCACATCATACACTGAATGAGGAATAAACTGATATAAGGAGTACGTTCAGCAGTCTGTCTGGCAGACATTAAACATTACATATGTTCTAGCAGAAATTGTCATTATTTAATTATCACCACTGAAAACTCTTTAAGCTTGGATAATCTGCACTGAAGCTTTTTGTATAATAAACATTTGCCACGATAACTTGAAGATCAAAGACATTCCATAAATCGTGATCTAATATCTCCAGTTGCTATTATCTGCTATGGGGGATTTGTGCAGTGAAAAATTTCAAGCATAAAATACTATGTATGCTTATAGAGAGGTATGCTTTCTGTAAAATATGTACCACTTTTTTATATGGATTTCTTGTCTTTCAGGAAATTGTTTTGTCCCAAATACATTTTTCAAGGGCTCTTGTCTATAGAAGTCTATTCATGTAGTCCGTATAACACTGAGCTACTTCATTGCCTTTTTTATCCTATTGGTATAAAATTCTGACAGTAAAGGATCTAGAAAGGAAAAATATTACTCATCATAGTGATTACTGTAGGGTGGTTGGCTTCTCTTTGTTAAGAAAATTTTATGAAAAGATTTTCCACAAAATTATTTGTCTTCATTGTACCGATTATCTGGTAGAAATTCTGAGCTTGATTTTTTTCAGACATTTCCCAAATGAGTAGGTTAAGGACAAATATGGTTTGTTTTGACATATGATTATAATTTGGTATTATACTGATTTTAACATATTTGCAAATCCTTTAACACTTTTCCCATTCAAAGACAGAGCCCACATCCCCTCCCCCAATCCTTAGTGGCCTGTGAAAACTACCTCAGGTGGCAAAAGTGACACGCTATGGCTTCCACAGCTACTTTAAGGAAAAGATGTGTCTTTTTTTCAAGTCTCTTTTGAGACAGTCACTTGAGGTCCCTGACTTGTCCTGCGAGATGTCCTAGTGATTTGGGATGACCATGTGGTTACATTTCAGAGGCCTCACAGACACAGTGACAATTGTGGGTCCCTGGTTCTTCCAGCCCCCAGCAGAGCCTAGCCACACCCACACTGGTGAACAAAATAGATCATTATTATTGCTTTAAGATACTGGAGAGTTTTGTTCCACAGCAACAGATACCTTGAAAAGTTCTATAGCCACTAGCAAAACATTTTTTTTTAACAGTAAATCCAAGGTTCTAATGCCAAACTATTAAGAATAGCAAATATTATCATATTACATGTATGGTTAGTGTCTATATGGGTGGTTTTGCTTGATGTGGAAGTAATTAGGAAGAAAAAATTATTTCTCAATTTGTTCTGGGTAAAAGAAAATAATTGGTAAATTTGATTTAAGTCTCCCATTCGGTTTCATTAATACATTTTATATTTTATGAATAAAATGTTACTCTTGAGGGCTTGCCTTACAAGCCAACTTGCTCACGTGTTGTTTCTATGGCTATTGTCTGGTCCTGCCACCCCTTCCAGGGCAACAGGTCCAGGGCAACAGGCAGCCTTTTTCTCTTGTGTTCATTCAGGTTCCCCACAGCTGTGAACAGTACAGGATCAGAACAGGTGTCAGGGCAATGAAATAACTTACCAACAATTTTTAAAGATGAAATTTTAAACACCAAGATTTTATGTCAAAATATCAAGTTGCTGGTGTGTAAAGACCAAGAAATTTGAGAAGTTGACAAAGACAAATAAAGTGGGCAGTTTCATACATTGAAGATGTGTGAATAAATTACAACCATGAGTTTCATGATTTCCATCAGTAGAGTAATAGATAAGATATGACATATACAATAGAATTTTTTATGTAATTTATTAATAAGCCTTATGCAAATGGCTAACATCTGAACACATAAGGGTGAGTAGAAATAAACAAGTGGTAGAAGGATAGGACCTTTAAGATACTACTTATTTCAATAAAAATTTAATTTCAGGGCCAGTGAGGTAGCTCAGTGGCATAAGCGCCTGCCTGGCAAGCTCAAGGGCCCGAGTTCGACTCCTGGAACCCACATATGAATAAAGAGCCGGTGATATCGCTCAGCGGCATGGGCGCCTGCTGGCGCGCAAGGTCCTGAGGTCAACCCCCGGTACCCACAAAAAAAAATTAATTTCAAAAAATTTAACACTGTGTAGAAATATTGCGTTTAGTTAACATATAAATTTATGTAAATGAACATATGCACATATCTAAAATGTAGTTTATCGCTACACACATTAACACCAAATGTACAGAATGTTATGCAGAGAAAATATGTTTGCACATTAGAGTACTCCACCAGTGCGGGGAGGGGGAGGGGGAGAAAGGAGGTGAGTGAGAAGGAAAATGCCCTTCAATGGCATATATTACAGTCCATGTGGTTAGTCATGATAACATTATTTTTTAAAAATTACTACTAATTAAGAGATTGGAACCGAAAATGCAAAATGTTACCAATTGTTAAATATACTTGGTAGATATATTAGAATTTGTTTTTTTTTTACTTTATGTATATTTGAAATATTTTATTTTTAAAAAGTCCCAGTTGTTCAATCTCAGGATTTATTTGTGATATGTCACCGAAAAAGGAGCCATTCCTAAAAGTGTCTGTGGAACAGCATTTGTGGAATTTGTGTTTCTCACATAAAGAGCTGAGCACTATTAGTAGACTGGACAAGAAAGGTTGCATAAAAGATATAAAATGACCTCAAATGCCTCGTCGGAGTCCATTAAAGTTACGCATGAGGAAAGGAAGTTCCAGTGCGGAGAAACTGCAGGCCCAAGAGCAAGTGCACATGCAGTGCCCCGCCTGGGGCAGGCTGCAGGCGAGGAGTGTGATGCACGGAGAGTCCAGGCCCTCAGCCCTCACACGGCAGGGGACGCCTTCCCAGCACCTCTGCTGCAGATGTCACCAGGGCCCAACAATGAGTCAGGAGCCAAGCTCTGCTGCCCTAGTTCGTTTCATAAACACAGCAAGTCATTGTTTTGAAGCAGTTCTCTCCTTTGTAGGACAAATTTATTTGCAGTATTAATAATTCAATAAAATTAATAACACTAATGACAAAGAAAGGAGATATGTGTAGTAAAAATGTTCATTTAATGAACTTTGTGTAATCATGGTAATAAGCAATAAAACAATAAAGTAAAGTATACATTACAGTATTAAAAAAAGCCAAACAATCACAGGGATATGTTTCTATTTAAAGATATTATGCATGTATGAATAACATTTCATGTACAGATTAAATTTTGTACTTATGAAACAAAACTGCTACCTCATAGTTTTCACATTCTAAAGTGTTTAATAGAATACGATGCCAGTCTATCACACAGAATAGCAGATTGAAATTCAGAAATGAACCTTGATCATATATGCTGATTACTATGATTCAATATAGTAATATCACATTATATCCATATATCTTTGCACTGCACCCCACAAATACACATAATTATAATAATAGTTGACAAAATCATCTAAAGCAAAATCTAAAACAAAATGAATGTCAATTTAAACTATATATCATATATAGTTTTTAAAATATTTTAAATATTTTTTTAAAAATGTTTGTATCTGTCGCTCCACATGTTACAACAAACACACAAAGAATAGAAGATTTGAAGAAACCAAAGTTCTGTTTCTCCACGCTTTTCTCACTACGCGATTGACATTTCATGTTGACAGGAGTTGGTGTGGTACCAAAGGCGAGCTGGACCGGTTTCACCTCAGGACCAATTCATTTTTCAAATGAATGTTTGGTCTGAGTCCCACAGTTCTTTTCAGTTCCTTTTTTGAGGGAGAAAACATCTGCCTTCTCCAGGTGGAACCGCAAACAGTCCATTGTGTGTGCTTGGGGAGGGGGCACCTGACCGAGGAAGGCAAAAAGTCCCCAGTCCCTCCTACCACACGGCTCTCCAGCGCGCAGCCTCTCCTACTTGAAAATGCCAATTTTAGTTTAAATCTTGTAGTGTTTAGGTTAAAAACTGGTTCTGGGCATATTAAAACTGTAATGTGAGACTCTGATTGTGATCTAAAGTTACTTTAGAATTTGCATTGTCTAGGAATCATCAGAAAGTCATAGAGGCTGAGCAAGTTTTGCATCCAGAATCAAGATAAACTTCTTCCTTTTCTTTAAGCAGATTGTTTTTAGAAATGAGTGCCGAGAGTCACTACACAGGAAACAGCCAACGTGGTGAAAAGGAAGTTCATAAATGTTTGATTGGGTTATTTGATAACTGAATTAGTCTGCTAGGCAGTCATAACAAAACTACAGACTGGTGGTTAAAAAAATGAAGAAAAAAAACAAAACCCAAAACAAAAACAAAGACTTTTGGTTTAAAAAAGAGATTATTGCCTCACAGTTCTGGATCCTTGATGTACAAGATCAGACCCAGGTGCCCACAAGGTTGGTTTCTAGAGAGTCTGATTTTCCTGATTACAGAAGGCATCATCTTGCTTTGTCCTCACATACTCTCCTCTCTGTGTGGAAAGACAGAGAGAGACAACAGACAGACGGAGAGACAGAGACAGAGAGACAGAGACAGAGAGAGACAGGCTGAAATTCATCCTCATATTCTTATGAGGACACTGACCTATTTGGTGAGGGGCTCACCCTTATAACCTCACTTAACCTGAATGCCACCCTCATTTGGCCCTATCTCCAAAACTAGTGAGGTTTCTTTGTATAAATTGTGAGGACATGATTCATTCCATAAAATAACCTCAGTAGAAAATAAGATGAACTGGCAAATTTTATAGTAACAGTATCTGGCTTCGGAGAGGAAGGTAAGAGATGAGATTAGGGGTGTCGACACTTCTCTGGGACTACGGGGCAGCAGAGCAGGCGCAGAAGGAGGGAGAGGTTGAGTCTACCATTCTCTCAACCCACTCTGACATGACCAGAACTTCTGAGTAGGAGAACGTCTCATGCCGGCTTTCCAAGTACACCGTATATCTGAGCAAATCTATTCTAAAGAGAGTAGCCTGACTTAAAGCAGGTTTGCACAGATGAATTTTTCTCAAAGCTGTAATAAAATGTGAAATTCAGCAAAACTGTTAGTTTTACTCAGTTTTCATGTAGATTTGTTTAATTATATTTGTCATTATTTGATTTTACTAGAAACGAATGAAGAGAGAAGATTTAAAAAGAGCAAGATGTTACATTTGAAAATCAAAATAATAAATTAAAAAAACTATTATTGTGTCAATTCAAGGCTCAAAAACAGTTGATAAGATAAACAACAATACTCAGAGGGAAGGGTAAAATGGTGAAGGAAAGATGGGGAAAGAGAGAGACAGAGGCAGAGACAGAGACAGAGAGACCAAGAGCAAGAGAGAGAAAGAGAAAGAAGAAGAAGTAAGACTTTTCAGATAAACAAGATCTAAAAATTTTCCTCCTGTGATTCCTTTTTAGGCTACTGTCTCTTAACATGGGAGAAAGAACCAAGGATCAGGAAGTCTTGCTACCCAAACAAAGGAAAAACAATGAAGAATAAAGCACAGTGTACATCCTGGCTGACAGTGAAGGGAAAACCCAGGAGAACAGCAGAGCAACAAGTCCAAGAGCAAATCTCTTAACTACAGCAGCAAGAACAAAGGCTGAGGGAGGCAAGGGTGAAATGAAACCGCATACCTGATGTGTTTTAGCACCGTGAAGGGAGAATCAAATTTCAGGAACTTTCATGATAAATGTGTGCTACACATATAGCCCATCAAACATATGAGAATATAAGAGAGGTTTTTCAAGAAAACAAATGCAATTATAGTATAGTTATTATATTAGATCAGCTAATATTTGTTTCCTAAGGATATAAATACTGACTGTTGATGTAGCAAAAAAAACATGTATTAATTCTTCTAAGTAGATGGTACAGATTGTATAAGAAAGCTCAATCCTTATTTTCCACAGTAGGAAAGCCACACTGATATAAAAATTGAAAAATCAGAAGTTAGTAACACATGTTATTTGGAAAAAATAGAGGATGGCATAGCAGAAACAACTGATTTTAATTTAAAGATTTTTCTTCGAGTGAGTTAAAATCAGGGAGGGAGACAGGGGGCGGCGACCTGTGTTTTCATTCTAAGTCTTCCCAAACGAAGGAACTTATTTGTTGAATAAATTAATATTTTACCTTTGTATAGTAGGAGCAGATTTTTTTTTTTTGTGGGTACCGGGGGGTCGACCTCAGGACCTCGCGTGCCAGCAGGCACCCGTGCCGCTGAGCGATATCACTGGCCCCTTTTTCGTATGTGGGTTCCGGGAGTCGAACTCGGGCCCTCGCGCTTGCAAGGCAGGTGCTTAAGCCGCTGAGCCATCTCATCGGCCCATAGGAGCAGATTTTTAATTGATTAAATAATTCTCAAAGTGAATTATTCAAATAAAAGTTAACTGTGGAATGCCTCACCATGATCTAGGAATAAAATATTGGCACTGCGGGGTATATGAGAAATATTGGAGACATTTCAGTGTTTGTTCTTCACAAAACCTAGTGTTTCACTGAAAGTCAAAGTCTTTGATAATTGATTGATAAGTTTCCTTAAGCGAAGTAGAATAATAGGCACTCAAGTCTGACCTATTTAGCAGTGGTCCCCAACCTCTCTGGCACCAGGGAGCATTTTTGTGGAAGATATTTTCCCATAGATGGGGGTCGGGCAGGAGGTTGGTTTTGGGGGAATTCAAAGGAGCAAGAACCTATATCCCTCATGTGCAATTTATAGCAGGGCTCTACCTGCAAAGAGAACCTAATGCCCCTGCTGGTATGACAGGAAGTGGAGCTAAAGCTGTGATGGGGGCTCGCGGAGGGCTGTGAGGACAGATAAAGCTCCACTGGCTGGCTCGCTGCCTCCTGCTGTGTAGCCCAGTTCCCCTGAATATCCTCTAGGATTGGGGACCCCCATATAGGCTAAGAAGGCATAGAAGCTCCATCAAGGAGATGGGATGTCAACAGGTCTTGGAAGAAAGTATTGGAATTGGAATAAGGCAAAATTTCCTGAACACTGTCTGTGCCAGCTGCTCTTCTGAGTAGTTTCTCTTCATTCCTTGTTAAAATCCTTGACTCAGCCCTAGGCAGTAGGGTTTACTATAACGTTTCCTCATTTTCACAAATTTAGCATTTTTTTGTCTGCATTCACATTAACTTCAAGTAGCACATTGGGGTTGAATGAGAAACTTACATTAAGATAGTTCACAGTTTTCTCATCTGAATAATAACTATATTAGGCCAACTGAATTTGAAGATATCTTCCACAGCCCTGTCTTTGATCCTACGATCCTCAAATTGTCATTTTCCTTAGGTTGGGTTGAGGGTTGAGGAAGATGGCAGTGTGTACCCAGTGTGTTTGTGTCTTGTTTCTTTTTTTTTTTTTTTAATCTGAATGTCAATGCTGATTTCCCTCCAGGATAAACAATAAGCATAGTATCAAAGAAAAGCAAAGGGTGTGATGGTTAGGCTATCTATGTTAAAAAATTCAGTGATGGACCAGGAATCTAGCTCGTGCGACCATGGTTCCTCTTCATCACTGCTGAAAGGTGGCTGCAGCTTAGGTTCTATGTCAATGCATTGAAGTTTTGGAAAATAGCCCATTTCGTAGGGCCAAGCATCTTCCACTTGTGCTCTAGTGAGTTGTGTATTTCGTCTGGGTCTTGACTCAGAGCAAAGCATTTAATCTCTTCACAAATTACCAGCTTCACAGCATTAACTTCATATATACCAAGGCTGGGGCCCGCGTGGCTCACAGAGGGTTTGGAAGCAAGCATGATGATTCCAGGCTTAGCACAGGTTTTCTTACTAGGTGTATTTTCCTAGTGACTGCTACAGGGACAATTGTGGTGTTAAGACCCAGGGATTTGAATTCAAGACCTGCCCAAAAATCCTTCTCCTGGCTGTATGCCCTTGACACTTAAATTGTATAAGACTGTGCTTCTTTTCCTAAAATTTATAAGGCTAGTACATTAAAGGAGATAAAGAAAATAAAAACTTTGACATTGTAAGGTTTCAACAAATGTCAGTGTTGCTTTTTTATTTTGTTTGCTATTTATTTGCTTATCTATCAACTATTTATCATTATCTATTTATCTATTATCTATCTACCATCTATCATCTTTCAGCTGTCAGCTATCAGCTATCAGCTATCAGTTGTCTACTTTTTTTTTGCAGGGATTTAACACCAAAGCGTGTTTCTCCTCACACCAGTCAAATCAGTGCTTATTTTAAGGCCGCTTTTAGGTGGACCGACTTCAGACTTAGTCACCAAATATGTTTTAACCAAAACTGTTTTATACTAGCTCCCAAGAGGTAGATTTTTGCCCTTATCTAGTCCTATGACATATCGCTTCTCGGCCTTTTGGCTAAGATCAAGTGTAGTCCTATGACAGTCCTTTTGAGAAGGCAAAAGAAGGTAGACACGGCAATTTCTAAGACTCGGAATACAGTACTCCAAAATATGGTGCCGTGGCCTGCTGAGTACTTGGAAGAGAAGGAACTTGGAAGGTCTCCAGAGCAAGTTCTTTAGAGCTTCACCCGCCCTTCTCTCTCCCTTTCCCTTATCTCCCAGCTGTGGGCCAGAGAAAGTAGAATTTCTTTGCCTAGAGCAAGTCATAAAACTTAGGTAGGAACTGGCCTCCTTTCTTCCCTCTGAACGCTCTCACTGTAACAATATCAAGAAGGAAGGGGTGCCCTACAGAGACACAGGGAAGAACGGAATAAACAGGCCTGAAGGCCTCTCCAAGGACCATCAGATCCCACCCTCTCTGCCCAGTCACGTTTCTCCAGAGCCATCACTTCTTTCATTAGATTACATGAAAGTACGCCACTTTCCCTAGTCACACATAATTCTGAGTAAGCACACTTGTTACACTTCTTTCTGTGGATTTGTCTTTGTTACAAGAGTGTTGGGCATGACCCCTGAGCTGACTGAGGGAATGATACTACTTTTTCTCTCCCTCACGTTGTTGCTGAAGAACAAGGCATTCGGAATCAAATTACCCCAAGTGTGATTTCTTCCTCTTCCAACAGTGACCGGAAGAGCAGTAATTGAAGAAGTTTTGCAATATTTTGGAAACTAAATTTTCTCATCTGCAAAATAGGAGGGCTGGCCTTCCTGTGTGTGTGAGAACTGAAGTTCGTGCACATAGACAAAGCGCAAAAGAAGAAATTCCGATGTCTGGTATGCTGTTTAGCTAGAAGGAAAGAAGCACTGTAACTGATCCTTATTTTTACTTCAGAATTTAATCACGATAAACACTAACATTTATTTATTTTACTATAGGAAGTTGATTAAATTTGTATCAGACGATTCTCCCATAAGACTTCGGGAAATGCTTCAACTCTCAGTTGACTTTAATTTTCTTCATATTAGAATCATAAATAGTTCATCCTCAGAATAGTTCATCCATCTCCTTCATTTTAAAGGGAGCAACTGAGACGAAGGACTTGGTCAGGCCCGGCCCAGCCCTGAGGAGAGATCTGCCTGTCTGAGGGGCTTCAAGGTTTTACAGAGCAGCGTTTTTCGTTCTCTGCTGAGATTTAACATCACATTTTTAAGTCTCTTCAGCAGTTGTGATCATTCAAATACGTGTAATGAACACTGACAACTAAATCATAGGCCTGAGCTCCTTTTTACCTGTCTTTTTCTCCCGAATTTTCACAAAGCCGCTGAGCCATCTTTTCTACAGAGAAATGCACCCCAGTCTTTCCTGTTAACACCTCCAACCTGCTTAAAACAGGCGCAGGAATCGAATCTTGCATCTTGACTGAGGGAATGATACTACTTTTTCTCTCCTCATGTTGTTGCTGAAGAACAAGGCATTGAGAATCAAATTACCCCAAGTGTGGTTTCTTCCTCTTCCAACAGTGACCAGAAGAGCAGTAATTGGAGAAGTTTTGCAATATTTCGGAAACTAAATTATCTCATCTGCAAGACAGGAGGGCTGAGCTTCCTGTGTTTCCACAGCGCTATTCAGAACAGTGATCCCCAAAATTGGCTGCCCGCCGGCGGAAGAGGCATCTTCACAGCGCAGCTTCCCAGGCAGGGAAGCAGCACCGCGTTCATGAAGCCCTTGTCCGTTCTCAGCTGAATAATACCAGTCCTGACGTTTCCTCTCTCCGTCCTCCTCTTCTCACCTGAGAGGGAGGTCCAGGGCGTGAGAGCATTTTCATTTATTTGAATGGACTCCTCAGGGAAGGTCTAAGCCAAGGAGGGTACGTTTTTTGAGGATGGGAAGAGAAAAATAAATAAATAAATTGAAATTCAGACCAGCGCGGTACCTTGTCTCCATAGCTGTGCACTTAGACTTCTCCGGGCGTTTGAGGCCAGGACCCTCCCGGCCCAGGTGCGCGGGCTCGGGGTGGGGCTGCCCCGCTGTCTCCTCTGGGTGGCGCTCCCGGCTCACCAGGGCTCCAGTTCCGCCTCTAACAACGTGGCCCTAGACACACGACGTCCCCTTGCTTAGCTTCAGTTCCTGTGCATGCGAAACGAAGATGGAAGTGTTTTACGTTCATTCTGCAAAAATCTGCAGTAACACCGCTTCTGTGAGCATCTCACGGAGAGTGATCCAGCGTATGGGAAGGAAGAAGTTGCTACTGCGCCTCACGGGAAGTCAAGGAAAACAGACCCCATTCACCCCCAAAGATTGAAAGTGTGATACTTTCTTAGTCTTTCACTCTGTTAGTTTCATTAAAACAAATAAAAACGCTTTTACATTGAAGTTGAACCTGGGGAATGAACCACGTCTTGGCAACTAAAGTTATGTGTTCCAGAAGACTGGAGCGATTCACTGACAAGCAAGGCTTAGCGAATTAGCGCAGATGCGGGGGTGGTGGGAGGCGCGTACCCTTGCGGGGGAAGTTGCCATGGCTACCTAACCCTTCCTGCACAGAGCGCGGCTCGGTGTCTGTTTCTACAAATGCTTTCACCCTGGCCACATCCAGTGAATAATTCTAATTTTCTAAATTTTTTTCCTGCGTTGTTTTTTTTCAAAAGCTACTAATTTTTTTCAGTCCTCATCTTTATCCTCCGTTAATATTGTATATTCTTTGGCTTGACCTAGACTCAGAGGGACAAATCAATATGAAATCAATATGAAAGAAGCATCCTCCTGCCCAGGCCTTTCTCAGGAACGTTTGCGCTAGCCCTGGCGAGGCTCTAAAGCTCTCCCGTGTGTGCTCACGTCGACATCACGAAGGAGCCTGTGTGCCGAGAAGTGAAACACACGAAGTCGCAGTGTGACAGGAATAGATTTCAGCCTTGGATACCACCAGGCTTCTGAATACCAGCCCACGATCACGTTCAAGTTTTTAGAATAAAAATTAAGGCAGGTGTGGTGGGGCACGCCTGTAATCGCAGCACTCAGGAGACGGCCGGGAGAACGCTGAGAGTTCGAGGCCAGCCCGGGCTGTCAAATGAGTTCAAATGTAGCCTAAACTGCCTAGTGAGACCCTGTCCCCCCAAAATATTAGTCAATTGAGTTTAAAATAAAATATCCCATACTGAAGAATATGGTATAAGTGGGATAAACAAAGTTCATCATGTTTCCTTGTTATAGTGCTTCTTTCCACATGTCCACATATATTGAATTACCAGATTTGAAGAACGTACTTTATTCCTCAAATCATATTTACTCATGTGGTCCGCTTTATTTTTCTTGCAAAGTATTCCAAATTTTCTTAGAGCACTCATACATAGTTTTTAGTGTACTTTTGCAGGCCACAATTTACATGGTGCTATTTTAACACCCCTGATCACAATGCACACTGAATCCTACTCCTAATTGTAGGCCAAGCATCAGCCATTCCTGTGTTTTGGATCAGTGAACCCCTGGTGGGCGTTACCTGAGTACTGAATATAACTCTTTATTTTCATATTCATAGTAATAAAATGATGGCGATGAGCAATTAGCTCAATAACTAAACTTACAAAGGAAATTGTTACTCCTGTGATAGTCCACAGGATGTGCTTGTTGAGATGTATTTGCCTGGAAACCTTTTATTAGAAAAACTATTGATGTATCTGTTGCACACGTTAAGTACACACTCTTAACACTGAACTACACCCTAAGACCAAGACTTTATTTTTAACTAAGAGTTAGAGAAGAAAAAAGGTCAGGTCTTAATACTTACCTAACGTAAGGTTATGATTTACAGGACATTTATGAGACACAATGTAAGAAAATTTAATAAATATTGGATGATAAGAAGCTAGCAATAATAGTTGGATTATTTTAAGAATAAATAAATTATTTACTTTCGGGGACTTGGCTAAACTTTTTTTTTTTGTCTTTACTGGATTCCAAACATTTTGTGGGCTATAGTTTGTAATAACTTGTGTTATTTTTTGAAACTTTATCACAGTCCTCATTTCTCATGAAACTCATCATGATATTTCAGTTTGACATTTAGCCACTGACCCACTCCATAGCCTTAATGAAGAGGCCCGGAGGCGTCTGTGTGTTCAGCAGTGTAGAGGGGAGGGAACTGAGGTGTGACCACTGCTTTCCAGCTCAGAGACTGAAAGGTAAGCACAGAAATCAGCCATTGGCAAGCCAAGACTTAATAACATATATATCCTAATAATAGCGGCAGGAAGACTGAGGGCATGTGGCCATGGCACTTAGAAATAATACACAATGGAGAAGGGGTCCTTCGTTTGACCTTTATTCAAATTAAAGATGTGGTCTTCTTTTACTCATTTATTTTCCCCTCTACAAATCCTTCCTCTTTCTGAATTTAAGTGAATTTTCTAGTTTTCATCATGTTCATCAGATTTTGTCACCTTCCTGTTTCTCAGTAGTAACCTTTGGGCAGTGTAGCATATGCATGTTTTTTTTTTTTTTTAATCAGTAGATCTGTCTAGTGGGATTTATCTACATGTGTGATAAACACACAATCCCTTAACTAGCATTCTCACAAGGCATGAATAAGGCATAACTTAGGGTTAATTATTGTTAAATAATATTGATGGCCTTGTTGTGACCGAGTTACAGATAATCATTCTTCATTTTTTCATTTTTTTTTTATTTTAAAGAGAAGAAAAAACAAAACAAATCAAAAAAGAACAAATTTTCAAAACAACACAATATGAGGGTAACAATGGTTAATGCATTACGTATTATTATCTTTAAGTTAGTTATTCAGGATACCAGACATTAGCATTCAATTGTCCAAACACTATTGGTACAAACCTTACTCTTCAATGAACTAAGTAAAATTGGTAGTGTATCTATCTTAACCATCTTATATATATATACAATTTTTTTCCCTTTCCCTTCTTTCTTTTCCCTATTCCAGTCTCTCTTTCCTTTTGACCAGTTTCTTTTTGATTCACCATGTCTATTGTACATTTTGGATCTTATTTACTCTTTCAGTTTCTCATACTAGAGAGACAATACGATGCTTACACATGTGCGTCCGGTTTATTTCACTTATGAGTATTTTCTCGAGTTGCACCCATTTACCTATAAAAGTCTCCAGTTTATCCTTCTTTATGGCTGAATAGTACTCCATTGTATAAAAATACCACATCTTTCTTATCCATTCCTTAGTTGATGAGCATTTGGGTTGTTTCCAAGATCTGGCTATTACAAATTGTGCTGCTATAAACATGGGTGCACATATATCACTGTGGTACGATGTTTTTAATTCTTCTGGGAAGATGCCCAGAAGGGGAATAGCTGGGTCAAATGGGACCTCCAACCCTAGTTTTTTGAGGAATCTCCACACTGATTTCCACAGTGGCTGTACCAGTCGACACTCCCACCAACAGTGAAGAAGGGTTCCTTTTTCCCCACAGCCCCTCCAGCATTTGTTATTAGTTGATTTCTTTATAATAGCCATTCTTTCTGGGGTGAGATGGTATCTCAGTGTTGTTTTAATTTGCATCTCTCGAATGACTAGTGATGTTGCACATTTTTTTGTATATTTATTTGCCATTAGTATTTCTTCACCTGAGAAATGTGTATTCATCTCAGATGCCCATTTTTGGAGTGGGTCTTTAAATTTGGGAGGTCTGATTTTTTTGAGTTTTTCTTTTACCAAAATAATATCCTCAATTCCGCAGCATCTCTGCTTATTGAGGAGAATGTCTTCTGAGATAGAATTAATCAAAGCTTCATGAAAGAAGACAGACAGCTCTATTGTTTCCAACCTATACCTAGATTCCTGTATCTTTGCGGGGAGAGAAACCAACCCAGCTTAGCAAGGTTAGTTCTTATCGTGGTCTGTGTTTCAGCACCTTAACCCCTCATGCCTTTTCAGGTGGCAGCGGAGGGGTGCTCTGACGATTCACCAGGAGTTTTTCTTTTTGCCTGCCTGGCATGTAACTTTTCAAAATGTTGCCTTTCCCTTTTTAAGGCAGGTGTCCAAGGTCAATGCCAGGGATCAGGGCCAAGCCCATTGAAAGGCTGGAAGGCACGGTATCCAGTTTCTCTCATCAGGAGGTGACACTGCTCCTGGTTCTTCTCTTTCACCCTCTACTAGTGACCTTGAAACAAAACTGACAGTTCTGTGTCTTACATTTTCACAGCCACCTTTTTTTTATTTTTTCCAATGAGAAGTGAAACAGTCATATAAACTCTCAGGACTTTTATGACTTTTTGTAAAATAGTCGTCTTTTCTAGCAGAGCACAAAACATTTTAACCAATAGTTAAATGTCAATTTACATTATTTAATTTTTTAAAAATTTTCTTTGCTAGCATTGTCAGGCCTGCCTCTGTCATCTTTCTCATTTCATCCTTAAAAGCCTTTCCATTTCTTTACATTCTCTGCTTACCTGATTCATTTGTATTCTTTATTCCAATTCCAAAATGAGATCTGAGACTAAAGAATTTGACCCACCATCCCCAAATTACTCCTTCTAGCCAGGCTTTCATGTCAAGAGCTGAGGACAAGGCCATCACCTGTAGCTTCCTAGCTCCCCTAAGTACTGCCATTCCTCTCGAGGCTTTAGGAGAATCAATATCTCGCTCCATGCTCGTTAGTCATGTAAAGCCCACATTTGCGGAAGCTTCCTACTGACATTCTTATACATCGACATCATTGCTGCTGAGAAAACAAAATTCCCCTTCTCCACAATATTTTTCTCTATAACATGATTTGTTTGACCTCATTAACTTGATGATGCAATTGAATATTCAAATCTACTCATATTCCTGACACTTCTCCGAAAGTTTTTAACTTCCTTTCCATCTCCCAAATCAGACTAGCAACATTTCAATAAAAATGACAGTTTATTTCTATAACCCAAATTGATATATGCTTTATAGTTAACAGAGATTTTTGTAGTTGTAAACTCTTCTGGTTTCATTTCCATGGCAACTCTCTGCAGAGACTGACCTCAGTCAGAACTGCGATCATCTGGCTCCTACCTGTCAGAGCCCTGCCCCAAGAGACCCCTCCACTGTCAGTCCTTTCCTACTCAGCTAACTCAAGAGCAGTCCTGCTCTCCTTTGAATTCCACACCTCTAAATGTCAGTGCTCAGCATTTCCTGACTCATTTCCTAAGATTGTGTGTTTATTTGAGAGATATTCACCTCCTAAAGAACACACGTTTTATATCTCCACATCTCAGGCTAAAACAATCTAGCTTTTAAGTTCAATGATTATTCTCTAATTCAGGGTCCACATGGCAGCCCGCAAGCCAAACCAGCCCAGCTGCCTGTTTCTGTGCAGCCCATAAGCTGAGAATGTTGTTTTGCATTTTAGATGGTTAAAAAAAATCAAAAGAAGAACATTCTATAGCACATGAATATTATATGAAATTTGGGTTTTATTTATCATACACAAAGTTCTCACACAGCCACACTTACTCATTTATGTCATGTCAATGGCTATTATTGTACTGTAGCAGCGGAGTTAATTAGTTTCAACAGAAACCAGTTTTAAGTCCTAAAATATTTATTATCTTCTCATTTTTCAGAAAATACTTTCCCATCCCTACTTTGCTTAGTGGATATTTTCTCCTCTTTGTGGCTTACAGATGCTATATTGATAACTAATATTTGTATTACTGTGGATAGTTTGCAAAAATACTTTCACAGTTCTCATTTTATTTTATTTATTTATTTATTTATTTATTTTTTTTTTTTTTTGTGGGTACCGGGGGGTCGACCTCAGGATCTCGCGCGCCAGCAGGCGCCCGTGCCGCTGAGCGATATCACCGGCCCCTTTTTCGTATGTGGGATCCGGGAGTCGAACTCGGGCCCTTGCGCTTGCCGGGCAGGCGCTTAAGCCGCTGAGCCATCTCACCGGCCCCACAGTTCTCATTTTATTAATTACTCATGAAAACTCGGTAAATATTTTTTACTCATATTACAAATTAGACACCCAAAGTTTGATACAGGATTTCAACATTGTATTGAAATAGTTCCCAGTTTACATATCCAAGAAGGAGAGGGCTGAGATGAACTGAAGTCTTTCAATATTGAATCCCATCTGTAGTGGTTGATTGGAGAAGGAAAACCAAGAGGCTGGTGATTCATTATTTTAGTGGGTCTACCAGGATGTTTTAGGGGGCCCACCAGGCCTAGTATGTGAGTCTGAGTACAGTAAGTGGGGAAGATCTGCACTGCACCATCCAATCAGCTGGAGCCCAGAGCCGACAGAAACAGTGGCAAATTGGCCTCTTCTCTGAGACACAAGGTTGACTTTTTCTCCTGCACCTTGGACCTCCGAACTCCAGACTCTTGGACCTCTGGACTCCAGGACTTTTTCCAGTAATCTTTTAGGTCCTCAAGATTTCAGCTTCAGACTGAAAGTTGCACCTTAAATTTCCCTGGTTCTGAGGCCTTCGAACTTGGACTGAGCCACATTAACGACTACCCGGCATCTCCAGTCTGTAATAGCCTATCTGAGACTTTTCAACTGTCATAGGTGTGTAAACCAGTTCCCCACATAAATCCTCTCTCATCTGTCTCTCTCTCTCTCTCTGTCTCTCTCTCTCCTTCTCTTTCTGTCTCATCTCTATCTCTATTATCTATCTTTTATTGGTTCTGGCTCTTTGGAGAACCCTGGTATATCATTTCATGTTTACTTGGACATGATGTAAAATCAGTATAATACCATATTACCTTTATATGTGCCCTACTTGTTCCATTTGCTTTCCTTTTCCCGATGCAGAACTTGGATGTAAAAGGTCACCCCATGTCTCTCCTGTGCTGTCTGTCAATTTTGAATCACTTCTCATCTTACTCTCAACCACATTGAGTTTTGTGCCATCCTCAGTATTATCACGTTGGCTCTTGCTGCTTGTGCCTTCTTTCAAATGCTGTTTCCTCTCTCTTAAGTCTCATTTTTCTACTAACTTCTACTCATCCTCTAGACTTTAGAGACACAGCTGTAACAATACCTCCCTTGTCAGGTGCTAGTTCGTGTGTGAAGATGAGAGATCTGGGCCAAGCTTTGCAGCGCTCACTCTCTGCTCTTGCTGTTGACCTAGTGGCCATTTCCACTCAACTGTGGCCCCTGGCTAGCAAGTGCTGCTTCTGCCAGATCTTCATGTTTTTATTCCCATGACCTCACTAAAAATTCAGGTCAAAGTGCTGGTGAATTCTTATTGAATGAGAGACGGAATTGGGAGGAGAGTAATAGTTCTCTCAGAGAATGTAAATAGAGATGATGTTGCACATTATAATACGGGCTGAATATCCCTTGTCTGATATTCGCGGCACTAGAAGTCCTTTGGATGTTGAATTTTCAGATTTTACAGTATTTTTCTCACACACAGTGAAATATCTTGGGAATGGGACCCAAGGCTAAACATAGAATTACTTATATTTCTTAAACATCCTAAACACATAGCCTAAAGGTAATTCTACATTATATTTTTAGTGCACTAGCATTTTCACTGTGACCTTCACACTAAGTCAGGTATAATTATCTGTCCATTTCTGGTGCTCTGTTAGTGTCCCCCAAATTCTAAATTTTGGAGCATTTTAAATTTGGGGGGTCGGTGTGATGGCTCAGCGGCGTAAGCACCTGCCTTGCAAGCGCGAGGGCCCGAGTTTGACTCCCGGATCCCACATACAAAAAAGGGGGCCGGTGATATCGCTCAGCGGCACGGGTGCCTGTTGGCGCGTGAGGTCCTGAGGTCGACCCCCCCGTACCCACGGAAAAAAAAAAAAACTTTTGGATTTTTGAATTAAGAATGTTCAGTGTGTAGTAACATTTTAAAGTCTTCTTACAAATCCTAAAGGATGACAAAATACAAAGAAGCCTTTTCATGTGATGAAATGATATGGAACCTATACAAAAATACACATTAAGTTGATCCTTATCTGGCTTTAGGCAGTTTGGTAAGTTTAGCTGCTTTTTAAAATTAAGTTTATTGGTACATTTTAGATATGCATAATGATCTTATTCATCATAGGGAATTTGTACCTGTACATGTTATATTTTGATTCCTCTTTTTTCCCTATCTCCTCTCCTCTCTTCAATGTCTCTTCCCCTCCCTATCTACAAAGCTTTGTTTCTATTTTATCCCTTTTTTGGTATCATTTTTTTAACTTTTCCCTTCCTCCCTTTCTCCTTTCCCCTTCCCTAGCTCCTCTTTCCTTTTGAAAAATTTCTTCCCATTTCATAATATCTATTGTACATTTTGGTCCTTATTTATTCTTCTGGTTTCTCACAGCAGGGAGACAATGCAGTATTTACACATGTGAGTCTGATATATTTCATGTAAGAGCATGGTCTCAAGTTGCATCCATTTACCTAGAAATGTCTCAAGTTTATCCTTCTTTATGGCTGAATAGTACTCCATTGTATAAAAAAACCCACATCTTCTGTATCCATTCTTCAGTTGATGGGTGTTTGGGTTGTTTCCAAGATTTAGCAATTACAAGCACACTTCTCAGATGAAGAAATACAAATAGCAAATAAATATATGAAAAAATGTTCAATATCACTGGTCATTCGAGAGATGCAAATTAAAACAACACTAAGATTCCATCTCAATCCAGAAAGAACGGCTATCATGAAGAAATCAACCAATAACAAATGCTGGTGGGTCTGTGGGGAAAAAGGAACCCTTCTCCACTGTTGGTGGCAGTGTAGACTGGTGCAACCGCTTTGGAAATCAGTGTGGAGATTCCTCAAAAAACTAGGATTAGGGCATGCTATTTGATGCAGCTATACTCTTTCTGGGTACTTTCATCATACTACAGCAATATATGCACGCACCCATTTCTATAGTTTAGCTGCTATTCACAGTGTAAAATGGGAAGTTCGGCGTCTAACACATGGCATCTTTCAGGGCTGTATCCTTGCCTGATGAGTCTACGAGCTCCTTCCCGGAAACCCAAGGCAAGACCACAGTACCACGTAAGTTCCCAGATGGGTGCTTCGAGTGCTGAGTGATTTCTATTTGTTGGGAGGAGCACTTGACTTCTACTTAGTCAGAAGCTTATGTACTAAAAGATATTTCCTTTTATTCCCTTTTTAAGTGAACATTACTCGCTGTATCCTGCCTTGTTAGACATCTACAAGGAAACACCAGCCACACTGTTGGTCACCAAGGCATGGGCCTGAGAGTGGGTCCATCACAGAGGCCTCCCACAGACGTGTGGTGATTTCTGCAGGCCGGCAACGCACACTGCGGCTCTCTCTGTCCCTCACTGGGTTTTTGTAGGAGGTTTGAGACAGCCTCATGTTGGTACAAATGGCCTTTAACAATTCTCTTTAGCGCCTGTTTTTCTTCTTAGAAGGCGGTTTCCTGTCCATTTCACTGAGGGGAAGTCTGAAGTAGAATAGTTACATCATAGTCACCAAAGGCATTACTGGAATCAGCTCCAACAGCAAGCGGGTAGAGCTGGGTGTGTTTGAGGCCAGAATAGGTTATCAGCCCACTCCTCCACTAGATAGCTATGTGGTTCTGGGAAATAGATGATTTAGTCCTGTTTTCTAGGTGAAAAACAGTCATGGGGTAAAAGCCTTGCCCATAATTACATTGATAATAATTAACAAAATGGATGTTGAATCCCAGTGATTATGACACCAAAGGCTGACTTTACCATAGCAAATTGAGTTCCACAGGCTAGATACCCTTATCCAAAAACTAAGAAAAATATCACCTCTGTTATGTTCTTATTATGACAATATTATGTATCATGTAACATGCAGGACAAAAAAAATCCACAAGAAATTGTTCATTACTCTATTTATTATTATTACACATTGATGGGAATATTTGATTTACTTCAATGTAATTTTTGATTATGGTACAATGCACATAGCAAAAATTTCCATATTTAACTGTTCAAGTCAATGGTATGCGACACATTGTGCAAACTTCACCCCACATCATCCATCTCCAGAATTCTTTTCTTCTTTCCAAACTAAATCTCTGCAATCATCAATGTTCCATTGTCCTTGTCTCCCAGCCCCACATAACGACCCCTCTACTTTCTGCTGTTATTAAGATTTTGACAGTGTAAGTACTTCGTGCAGGTAAAGCCACTTTTTGTGCATATTGATTATACGGAGTCATGAGTTTCACTGTAGCACTTTCATATATTCAAATAACATATCTGAATCAGATCTACCTCCCCCCATAACTCTCTCTTATTCCTTAAATAAGAGCTTCACACACAGTGAAGGATCCTGAGAGATGAGGACAAGGTGTAAGGGAAGAGAGAGGCGGTGCCTGACCTTTCACAGTCATCCTTTGCACTTCCAGTGGGTAGTATCTCCTCCTCCACCAGTGAAAGCTAGAAGGGCTGGAATTCTCCAAGGACACACTGTGCACTGGGAGCTCCTTGGAGGATGCGGCTAAACTGGATTTACCTTTTCAACAAGTCAGGGTTGTCATTAGTGCTCACGTTTCCTCCTGAGATGGATCTGCATTCATGACTTTGCTTTTAGCATCCCTGGCGTGTGGGCAGCTGACCGAGCTGAGCCAGAGTTCGAGTGCATGCAAAAGGCCTTTAGGCTGGCTTCTGCCTCAGATGAGCAGGTGCTGTGAGGTTGTCTACCTGATCAAATTTTGACTCAGAAAACTTCCTTCTTTGTAAATCATCATAAATAAATAAATTCATATTTAGCTTGCAATGTGCTGAATGTGAAAGCACAAAATTCCTTTGTTAAAATTCTAACCACCAAGGTGACTGTGTTAGAAGGTGGGGCCTGCGGAGGTGACGAGGTGATGTGGTGGAGGCTGCATGGCAGGGATAGGTGCTCTCAGAAAAGGAACTAGAGGGCTCCCTCCCCTCTTTTCACCATAGGAGGACACAGTGAGAAAGTGGCTTCTGAAACACTAAATGGGGCTGTGCTCAGAACCTGCCTGTGTTGGAAAATCTTTATTGGATTTTGAGCTTCCATAGTTTTAAAAACTAAGCACCTATTGCTCACATGCCACTTAGTTTATGGTAATTTGTTGTAGCAGCCTGGGACTAAGGTATAGTTTAAAATTTTAAATGTTTAAAAATGGCATGTGCCCTCCCCCATATGATATATCTGCTGGTTCTAAGCTATATTTCCTCCTGTAGTTCATAGGCTGAAACCAAATACAGATGTGCAAAGAAAGATTCAATCTAACATAGCGCTCTGGTGACTTCTCATTTTACTCAATGATTACATTGCGTTACTAAACCTAGCTCAACATGTGATAGGAAGGGAACCTAATACTTTTATTGAGTGCAAGAGTATTATTTTAAAATCTTTTGAATGATGAGAAATCTCAGGGATGAAAAAAGAATTATTTACTTACTGCCTCTCAGCTACTAATTGGAACAGCTGGAATTTGAAGCCATGCCTCTCTGGACAGAGCCTATAAGGTCAATTTCTTTGAGATTACAAATTACTGTAAGTATTCTTTTAAGATAATTGATATTTTTGAATCATATCTTCTCATTGTTTCAGAGGAGACATCTCTAAAGCTCTCCATTGTTTATATGCATATAATTTATCTAAGGTTACAGCTCTACTTCACAGCAGAGCTAAAACTAGAATTTAAACTTATTTCCAGCGCGATTCACTCACATTAACTACTGAGTTCCTGGGAAGAAGAAAACTCCGTTGTCTTGTCTTCACCACCCTCAACTTGATTCCTTGCGATACGTGCCCTTTTTTTCCATAAATTAGAAAGTGATTAAATTCTGTCTTATTTTTTCACAAAATAAATTTTAAAAGACAAGAGGGAAAGTGATAAAGACGTAAGTAATGGCAGCTTTGTGAGGTCCTAGTGACTGTGTGCTCTGCTAAATGGCTTGCAAGCATTGTTTCCTTTGATCCTCCTCATCTGTGAAGGTTTTGGTTGGGTTTGGATTCTCAATTTTCATCTGCAAAACTAAGGATCACAGTGGTTAACTTATTTCAAGTCACAAAATTTGGGAATGAGATTTTTATGGGATTTGAACCCAGATTTCCTTGACTCCAATGTCCATGCATCCTTCCCATATTCCCTGGAGTTGAGCCTCATTATGTGTAGCTCTGTAGCTTCTCTACCCCTTCAGCTGATTCCAAGTCATATTCCTCCCCACATTCTAGTTTAGCAACTCTAAGGAGTGTCATCGGTGTCCTAAGTTTGCCAAAGGCAATGGCATTTATCTATTCCTGTCTCAATCGCTCAGCCTTTGATGACTATGCACTTTCTCCTGATGAAACATTTTAGTTTCTGGTTTACAAATTACATAATTCATTCCATTTCTCAATGGACATTTCTGTCTCTTTGTCTGGCTTTTACTTTTCAGTCAATCCATTGCTCCCAGCTTTAATTTCTACTGAGAAATTTCTGTCAGGCCTTAGATAATCTCAACACACATCCAAACAAGTTTCTATACCTACACACAGATATCCATATACATCTGCGTGTATTTCCCAAGTGCTCTGCCGACCTGACTGCTCCCAATCTGCCACCTGTCTGTCATCTACACTTAATGCTTCTTTGGAATTTGAGAAAACCTCACAGTCTCAATCTCCATATCTATCTTTCTCACTTTTTAGCTGCCATTTCCCAAAAGAAAATCAAAATTCTGCTACCATCCATTCAATTTGTAAGCCAAAAGTCTAATCTTTCCACTTTTTTCCTCCCTCTCATATTCACCTTCCAATTCATTAGCTAGTACCTTTGACTGCATCTGAACTCAGCTACTCTTCTAATTTCTACTAATACTACAGTCCTGGTCTAAGCCAGTGTCACTGCCCCAGGCTTCTGAAATGGCTCTTACTGTTCTCTCTCCTCCCTTCCTGCTCCCTGATGGTCCATTCTCTACTTAGCCATTAGATGATGTTTTAGAGAGGACATCTGATAGTGAACTCCTCTGTTCAAAATCCCTAGCAGCTTTAAATTTCTGTATGTGGACCAAGTGCCCATAGATAAAAGTCTTAACAAACACTGTGTGAAGTTGTTTTTGCTCCATAGCGGTCTGTGTTTGGACTTTTGCACACACAGAGCCAGTGTGGGTCAAGGTTCTCCATGGGAAGAAGGTGCTGGCAAGGTGAGATAAGAGATGCTGCTGCTGTGGTTGCTGATTACAGCTTGGGAGAGGCTGCAGGCTTCCTATGGAAGACTAAAGCCAACTGGCTCCAGAGCCCTGAACTTGACGTCTTACCACATCAAAGAGCTTGCTCTTGTACACTTCGGAGCCAGAAGTGGAGTCTAGGATAACTCAGCTGAGTGATGAGAGGGCCCAGGACAGCGCTTTAGCTATGTCAAAATCAACCCCAGGAGGAAGAGTTTCATGTTTCTCCAGCAAACCCACAGGTCATGTTGTCTGGAAGTTAATGGACAAAGGAAAAAAATGGAGCTCAGGGATTAATTGTTTGACTGATTCATTCATCCAAGAACAACACAGCCAGACACATTTGTCTTCCACACAAAATGATACAAAAGTCTCTCTTTATTAAATATACATTATTTACAGTTTAAGTCTTTCTTCTGTACAACAATAACCATAGAAAACAAAGAAATCTAAGGCTAGCTTTAATTTTTCCCATACAGTGTATTAAGACATGTTATGTGACCTACAAAACTGACTTGGAATGAGGCAACATCACTTGGGCTTCTGTTATAGGAACAAAAATCAGAAGATGCAAAGGGAGACTCCAGCAGATCCACACAGGAGATGATCTGTTTTTCTGTTTTGTACTTTTACCATAATGAATATTCCTATATATATTAGGGGGCATGTTGATTACTAACTTAAAACTAATTTTCCTTGCTCTCTCATTCTTCAGAAAAGAAGGACCCAAACATATCAGAGGAAGACTAATTTCTCATTTGAAATGAACACTATAATGTTCTATTTTCGGGACTGAGAAATTACATTCCATGAACTAAATTTCAATTGTTTCCTGTTTTTATAAGCAAGGTTGTATTGGAGCGTGGCCATGTGCATTCATCTATATATGGCTGACTGCTGGTCCTAGGCTAGTTGGCCAGGGGAACCGTCTGCTCAAGACACCATAAGATATCAGGTTGCCAAACTGAGAAGAAGAAAATTCTTGATCTCAGTCCTCACCAAACACAAAGTCTCTCTCACAATATGAAGATACTACTTTAAGCAAGGTTTGGTATTTTTTGGAAGAATGTTTAAGGCAGGACAAGGTTACACTTCAATGCTGCTACTCAAAGAGAAGAGACTATGTTACAAGTTCTTGGAAAACCTTTGGAATAGGACTTGACTATAATGCAAAGGATGATTAGGCAGATGTCCATCCACATCCCGCGAAGTTGTACTGAACGTGACTACCTATTGGATGCTTTCCAAAGAGGCTACATGGCAAAGCAGTGCTCCTTCTGCATATCCAGAGCTTTTTCACCATGCCCTGTGTGGCTACTGCTGGGATCAGTACACTATGATACTAATCAATGTAAGATGAGGCTGTAAGCACTAATACAGTTAGTGTAACCTTTGGTCAGTGATTATTCCCCTAGTTTAATTATGGTATTTGGGAAAGAATTTTCCATGTCACTGGGAAGAATTGAGGAAAATATCTAGTTTCCAGGTAAGGTAATATGTTCACAGGCTGGAGCATGCAATGTGAAGGCTGGAGAGCATCGTATCTTATCATTATGACATGTCCATGGATGGAAGGACCATGAAAGGAGGCAAAAAGACTTCTAGACTGACTCCAGGATCACAGGGAGAGAGCCGTGGGGGACTCTCATTCAGGATTGAAGACTTAAGGAGTTTTTGATAGTTTATTTCCCTTAAATCTCTGTTTAAGTGCTTCATCTGTGCAGTTTAAATACTTGGTGATTGTTAGTGGTGATAGTCCTGAAGCACCCTGGAAAAATCCTAGTGAAATAAGAATCTTGGGAAAAAATGTGATTGGAGTAGGGCTTGGGTGGGTCAAAAATGTCATGCAAAGTGAGTAGAGAATTCCACAAGTAAAGCCCGTGATGTTGCCTCTTCCTTCATGTGTAAGACAATGGTCCAAATGCAAAAGAGACTCTTGAGTCAGGAGCCAGAAAATTGAGAAGAGAAATCACTGTTAAATTATGCTGGGCGCACTGATTCTTGTCTCCAACAGCCACTGACTGCTGCACCGAGTCGCCTCTTCCTCCTGGACATGTTGCTAGCAGGTCTGGTCCAAATACTAAAACCAAATTTTGCCTTAACCCTTGCTCCTTTCTGCTCAATCACTTTGTGAACACTAAACATTACAAAAGACAAGACAGCTAGCTTACAAAGTACAATATTTCACTGGAAAATGCGCTTTTCTGTACTTCCTCAGAGTACCTTACTACAAAATAAAAGGAAAAGAAACCACTCAAAAATACCAGAAGATAATTATTAAAACCTTATATGAAGAATTCAAATAATTGTCAAACCAAAACACAATTATTCTCTCCCTACTGAACAGATATGTATGTAAACTCCTGGAAAATGCTTGGGTAGCAGCCCTATTTTTACAGTGTGTGTGTGTGTGTGTGTGTGTGTGTGTGTGTTTTACTTTTCCCTTCTAGGTGGTTCAATTATTTGGAGTTTGTGAACACAGAGATGAGAACTAGAAACAACTAAAATCTGCAAACCAGATGGCTTAACAAGTAAGAGTGGGTGAGTGGATAGGAGTAGAGGCTAAGAAAAAATCCAAGAACAGAGTATGGAAATAACTCAGTTACACTATATGTCTTTTACAGAAAACATTTTCAAACTGCACGAGAGATATGAAATAGCACTCAGTTATCCCCCAAGTGTTCCAAAAGTTTTGAAATTTCCTGTACCATCTTCCGCTAACCTCCTTTGTCGCTTGCAGGAACAATGATCTTGTTTATTTATTTAGTCTACACCTGGCCCGCAAGAATATTGGGGACTAAGTGTACCCAAGCCTTTCACTTAAGGAAGAATGACTGGCAGAACGATACAGGTACCTCAAAAGCCTTTTGGCAGGCTGGTGTTGCAATAAATGCTTGATGGATTACAGCAATGGGGAAATTCAAAAGCAACCAGGGAAGATGGTGGACACAGTCAAACTTTGTGTGACAAAGGATTCTAAAGGCCAGATTTCTATATCCCTAGATATCTTGGAGAAGATACCCTGGACCTTCCCAGTGCAACTGCTCTAACTAAATTAATGTGGTGCAGAGAGTGCAGGCATGACCTTCAGTATTGGCAAAGTTCACAAAAGGCATAGGAAGAAGATCTCATTTAGATGGACAACATTTTTAGTCAGTTATTTTCTCAAGGATAGACTCAGTTTGTTCTCAATGATTTCCCAAAGATGACTCATCAGGTCTAAGGAAGATGGTGGGAAGTACTGGGCTACCACAAGCCCCCTTCAGGAGCATCTAGAGAGGCAATGGCATGTGGTCACATAAATCGGTCAACAAAAGAACTGAAAAAAAGAGGAGGGATGCAGAAGTAGAGTCTGATATTGTGTACTTCAGATAGGATCCCAAGTCTTCACTTAGGTCACACACATGAGAAGGAAGACTTAAAATTCTCCAGCTAGGACTGAAACAGGAAGTTACAGAATTCATCTTCCTTCGAAGTATGTCAGAGGGAAAAGCCATTTATTCTTGCTGTCCCAACAAACAACTCACTTCCTTCTACAGAAATCTATATTCATAGATAGATATGTTTTGAAGAGGAGAAACAAAATAGTTCATTGCATGTGGAAGTAATAAATTAAATGCAAAAGTTATATGTATTTTCCAGAAATTTGTTGGTTCCATGAAGTATCCAGCAAGCACTGTACAAAATATTTTGGAAGGTCTTGGCTCTGTGTTCCATAGCACTTTATGCGCACTGCTATTACAACAATATGAACTTTCCTTGTTAGATTTTAAACTTCTCAAAGGCAAGAACAAGGTGCAGTTTCTATTTGTATGCCCAATGCCCAGCACAACTGTTGGAGTAGTGGGCAGTCGGTATATATTTGATGAAGGAACACAGAAGGAACGGAGCAGTCTATCATTTTGTTCACTAGGGTGGGCATGATTGTGGCAAAAGGCAAAAGTCAGGTTAATACCACCTCTGTTATTACTAAAGAGAAAAAATCATTTTAAAATATTAGCCCCAGGATCCTTAAAATAAATCTCCAATGTGTAGTCGAGAGTACACAGAAGAGGCTAAACTATTCATAAAAATATATCTAGAGAAATGACAAGTGTCTATTTCTCTAGATGAATTATCATAGAAATCATGGCAAGCTAGTCTACAGACACAATGAATGATGTAGTTGGTATTAAATATATTTTAGGGTAAACAAATACTCTGTCACTTGTATAAATTGATCTGTTTTCAGTGGAAATAATATCAATGAAGCAGCTCCTTTAGAATGTGAAATTACACAGGTATTTTTGGTTTTACTGTAAAGTAAGCATATTCCGTAATTTTTTTTTGTAAATAGCAGTTACCACAGCCTGAGTATTAAAGAGGAGGAGATCACGGAGGTCTACATGGGCAAGGAACGCGCAGCCAGGAAACGTGAATACCATAGTGAAAAAAGTTGTTAAAGGATTCAAATCTCTCAAAGTATAGTTTTAGATTGTGGTTTCTTGAACGTGGAAACACACAATCAAATAATCACATAAAACTAAGTAGATCTTGGTACTGCTGAGCACAGACAGGCAGAGTTAGCACTTACTTCCCATTTTAAAGTGTGATTTGTTTGGAGAGAGCAGCTTGCTTGCTTTTCAAGTACATCTCGTAAAAGTCATAGTGTTTTCTGGGGTTATGACGTAATCCAACTGTGTGAAAATAATTCAGATTTAGCCCTGAGACTAATTAAAACAGTGAGGTGCAGACTGCACTGTCTTGGCACCCATCCTTCTTTTGATGTCAGCCTACGTAAGCAGAGAGGATGCGGATGCAGTCCATGGTGCAGATCTGGGAAGGGTGCAGCTTCCCCAAATTCTCTTACCCACAGGAGTATCTCCAAGAATCTATAAGTAGATGAGACAGCAAATTCTTTGAGAGGGCTTTACTAGTCTTCCATTTCTTCTATCAGCACCATGTCAGCAAAATATGGCCATGGCTTCTCAGAGACTTGAATAAGAAAGTGTTCCATTTCATTAATGGAGATGCTTCGGGCTAAACACACTACATTTCATGTTGACTTTTATTTCATGTGACAAAGGAATATGTAGCCAAACAAAAGCTGACTTATCACAGCCTTTTTATAGAAATAGAAAATTCAAAAGTGAAAACTGGGAAAGGGCAAGAAAAGTCAGGGGGATGCCATATATAAAGAGCTTTCATTTGTTATGCAATCATTCATCTTAGTAAAGCTAGAAAAATTTTAAAAATGGATTCTTGTTAGAGTCATTTGAAAATAAATTCACTAGAAAAGCATAATTATATCCTAAAGGATGGAGTGATTAAGAATCCACAGCAAATTTTAAGGGAAGAATGTGGATTTAGAAATTTTAGAATTGAGAAATACAATAACCAACTCAATCCTTATGTCACAAGCTCTGAAACTGGAAGAAATGAAATGAAGCTAGTAGGATTCTCACTGTGAGCCTCCTCATCAGTGGGGAGGCAAAAGCAATGTTAACAACAAGGTGGACAGTGCAGGTCAACTGTCGAGGTTGGCTAACAGTGATGTGATAATTGTTTTGCAAATCAACTCTACTTTGTAAAGAGAATCACTGAGTACTTTCCACATCTGTGGATCTTTCTGTTGAGATTTCTAGCATCCTGGAACATTGATATTGTTTTCCACTGATCGTTTTTTATCCAAAGTGACAAGGGGCAAAAGTTAGGCTTTTTCTACAGCAAAATCATCGGAGTTCCTACCACCATCCATAGATAAGCACGAGAGGCCCTTTTGAAGCAATAAATCCCATACTTTTGTTACCAAATGGGGCAAAGAGCTTGAGTTTTGTTACCACCTCATCTGGGAAAGTAAGTCTAACAAAAAGTATGTGTAAAGGGGCTACTTTTAGACACTCAGCATGTAACAGATTTGAAAATGTGATGTGCTCTAGAACCTAAGGGCTTCTCTAAAATGAAGCAGTAGGTCAGCCGGAGGTGACCACAGTGTCACATGTATCAGAGCCTCCTAAACCTCTTAGACAACAGCTCAGCGGACATAAGTAGATTCGTCCTATCCGTTCTAAAACGTGAAGCCTGAAATCTGTATTCACTTTCTTCACCAGAACTTTCGTGAGTGGATGGAAGGAAAGGATTCTGTTTGGTATTTCTCTTCTTTCATCAATTTATTTTCATTTTTTATAAGCTGAGTTCAGAGGATTTAAGCCTTTTCATGGAACCAGATACTATTTTAGATTTTTATTTCAATGAACTTATCCTGCATCAACTTACAAGTATATGTCTATACTTATTTTTTACTTTGGTATAATAATCCCAAGAATAACCTAGTTAATATGTCTTAGAAAATTGGAGGAAGGCTATTTTGAAGTCAGGGGACATCTACTTCCTAGCAGCTTTCTTTTACCCTCTATTTTCAAGCTACTAGTCAATGCTTCTCCTGGGTTGATGCTATTGTGTGCTGGTCTACAGTGCCAGCCCCAGGAGACAGTAGTAAGAAAGGAGCAAATAACTGGTCACCACTATTCCAAGCCTATATTTGAAGATACCCAGGGGGTAAAAGTCATAGTGAAAAAAAACATTGATGTGTTGGGGCAAAGGGCTGCTCGTGATAAGGAAATGAAATTAAAAAAATCACACCTGTCTTGTGCTTTGTAAAATGCCACCGAAGCAAGCCAGGCCTGAAGGGTAGGTATCTCTCTGCCCTGGGTTCCCTGGTACGAATGGACTTGAGAAGTGGGTGGATATCAGGGATGACTGTTGAATGCCTATGTCACAAAACTCAAGTTCAAAGTAAGACCGCCAGACAGTGAGTGAAAAACTGAGAGTGAATTTGAGAAACTGCAACACAAAGCTGAATATGCCCGTGTGCACACACGTCTCTCTTCCTTGTGTAGAACAGTAAAGTCCATGCCTTGAGTGGCCATTGTCACCACGGTGCATGTGTCGGAGAGGAAGGAATAGCCATGGCCTCCTGGTCTCCTGAGCTGAGTCAAGTGGGTCGATGCCGTGGTGGATGCAAAGGACAAGCGATTAAGAGAAAGAGAACAAAAATTAAAGTACAGGAGAGAGAGGAGAAAAAGTTTACAACTACAAAATGACTCTTGGGTGACCCTGCAGTTTCTCAGATGAAATATTCCCTTTTGCACTCGCTCACTGTGTTTTGCAAGTCAATATCATTTCTGAAGGAGCTGTCCAAGTTCTCAGGATACTCCTTCTCCTTCATCTGGTTGGTACGGTGGGACTGCTTGTGCTGGTATAGGAAGCGGATCATGACGCCCACCGTGCAGAAGGTGACAAAGATCACCACTGCTATAACTCCTGTAGGAAGGAGAAGGGGAGAGGAAATGATGGTCACAGGTCGTTGCTTAGGAGAGAAGATGCAGAAGATGTTGAGAAAACAAAACAAACACAACTCTGCCACCCATCTAAAAATGAAGACTGCTAAAATGCCTTCAGTCTTCAATTACTATAAAATTTAAAACTTCTTCTTTCAGACCAGTGGCAGAAAAAGCCAGGTTAAATCTTAGTGGGTTTTATTGGATAGCCTAAAAATCATCTTACAAATATGCAATTGGAATAGCAAAGGGCTTCCGTTTTTGTTTGTTTTGTTTTGTTTGGGTGCTGGGGATTGAACCCAGGGCTTTGCACAAGCTGAGGAAGTATTCCTCCACTGAGTTACGTCCTCAGCCCAGCAGAAGTCTTTTAGTAAAGTTTTTCAAGATCTTTAAAACACTGTGCCACAATTATTTTAATTGACGTTTTTCCCTGTTGCCATGCAACTGAGTTTTTTAGCATTTCCTATAATACTTAAATGCCTCTCATCCTGATGCATGCTCTCTCATGTAAATTTATTTTGTCCTATATATTTGATTTCCTAAAAAGTATTCATTAATCATGAAATGCTTACCAACAATTTAGGGCATTCTTACACTGTTTTGCTTTTTGCTGGACTTGGGTGACGCAGAGCCAGGACAACTCTGTCCTTGTGAAACTCATATTGGACTGAAATGACAGCTTCTGCCCAGTCTGTCACATTCACCTTTACTTCTATATGATTTTCCTGAATCTACTTTGTGAGTTGTCCTCACTGACTCTAAAGATTCATCCTTACTTTTGCCAAGAAATCTCTTGGGGAAAAATAAAAAGCAGTAATTGCAAAAGGGTAGTAAAAATGTGAAAAAGGGAGACTGTGCCTCTACATAAATGTAGTTTTTTTCACCTTTAAAACATTTAAAAAAATTTTTGATACTCAGAGGCCATTTCATTGGTAATGAGTTATAGACTCTGCTATTTTGCTTTTCTATGTAGTTCAGTATTGATAAAAAATGTCTATTTTAGAAACTCATTGTTGGACACTTTGCATTATGATTTATATAACCATGGATGATGGAGATTTAAATACATTGGTGGCATGTCTTCCACGAACTGTTTTGTAGAGTTGGGAAAATAATTAAGATTGCTTATATTTTTCTATATTGCTAAGTCATTATATAACACATTCTCAAACTACTTTAGAAAAAAGGCAGAGTGAAGCCACCTAAAGTAACAGTCCTGTGAGTACGGGTGGCAGTGAGTAGCTCCCACGAGTGGGCTACAGCTATAAGACGGAAATGAGGGAAGCGTTTCCATCCCTTCAGCACATTTACTATTCAGAACTGGAGGCATACACGCCTCTAGGAATTTTCCAACAGTGTTGGGATAACTTTCTTACATTTAAGGAGACTCACAGAAGCATGCAAATGAATGGTGAAAAGTTAGCAGTCACAAAAGTCTTTTCTCCACTTCTCAAAGGAAAAATTACAGGAAGAGAAACTGGTACAAAATACTTTCTGACATTTCCCAATGCCAAGCAAAAATCAAGTTCAACTGGCTTCCCTGAAGCAGAAATTCAACTGATAGATTTCACGGACTTCCTTAGGGAAAGGTCATAGTTTTCCTTTCTTACATTCTGACAGCAATGGCACACTTGGGGCCCAATTGCCATGTGTGCTGTCTCCCTCCCAACAATTTTCCCTGCTTCTATTGCTGTCTGCTTGCTCATTCCTTCCTCAGCCAGGCTGTGAGTTCTACAAAGGCAGTGTTCATATCTTTCATCTGTGTCCCTACATTTAGCACAGAGCGTGACCCATGGCAGGACCCATTAAATGCAAGTTAAATGCATGGATAGTGCTGACTTTTGAAGCAGAACTCCATCTGGTATGGATCAGTTTATCCACACTTCTGTAAGGCAGGGAAGCAGCACCTGCTAGAGTGATGGTTCTCATATGGAAATGAATTTAGTCTGTCTCAGGCAACTTCCATTAAAGTAGGTTTGGGAGTCTTTCTCTATTGCAAGACCCAGATGGAAAAATCAAGCTAATGTAGGCAGCAAACAATCTGAAGGCAAAATAAAAAGGGGTGAGGCCAGAGTTGGAAAAATGAAAGAGTGAGGGAGGGAGGCAGTAGCTGATCTGACAGAAGTGCAGACAAGATCTTCATCTGCAGCCATATGTGCTGCTGGATTTGGAACTACCATCCTGTGGGCTTCACCCTGCTCATTAGATCTAATCCAAATCACTTGGTAGAGAAAGCCCGACAGGACTGTAGCTTCATCCATCTGTCTGCCCTGCTGTGGTTTCTTCTCCATAGATAGCTTTATTGGTCTGCTTTGTTTATGCTTTAGGAAAAGTGACAACTGGATGAGATGAATAGGATGTGGGCTGTTTGTCTGTAAGTGAATGCTCCAGCTGTTGACTCTGTGCTCAGCTGTCTCGTAAATCAGAGGCAGGATGAATCCACAGATATGCTGGCATGGGGGAGGTGCTGTCTTTGATCCTGCAGCACAGACGACTATTTCTGAAAGTCTCACCGCCTGGCAGAAGACGTGGGCTTCTGGGCACTGGATGGTCATCATTAGCGAAGGTTTCAGGTAACTTTCTCTGAAGTACAGGGTTATCTGTATCTTTTCTGCTTCCAATAACAAAGAATAGTTTACCTCCAATGACTGCAGAATCACTCCGAACTGCATTGGTGAGTGGTTCCCGCTCATCTGTCTTCCCAAAGGGATCTAAGTGGAGTAGAAGACATGAAATTTTAGTTTTCCCTCAAAGCACTGGAAGAGAGGACATGACATGTCTGTTAGATATATCACGTACTCTCAAAGAGTTGGGAATTGATGTTTTGGGAGGAGCCCAAACAAAAATTAAAACATCTGAAATAAACTGCTCCCATCCTAGAGTTCCAAGACCCTATTAGCTTATATAAAAGTTGTAGGAGGAAAGAGTTGAGCTGGATGCTGGTGGATGCTGGGCCATATGCCCTCAGCCATCCCTGAGGTCCTTCTGGGCTTTGCGGGGCAGTTCCTGTGCATGACAATGGCTCCTTACCTCAGTCACAGGTCCCTCTACTTGAGTGTTTTCTTCAATTGCAAGAGGATTCTGAGGCCATTGTGAAGGAAAAATGTGCTAAAGAATTAACACCTCCAGGAACAACCCTCACTGAGAAAGCAATTGTACTATGTGATCATTAGCATGCATGGTACAAATATACTCTATGTATCTTACTGTGTACAGTGCAAGAAAATACAAAGCATCAAATTCAAAGACACACAAACCTGGGTCAGAATCTTTGTTCTACCATTTGGTGTTCTAGTGATATTGCACAAGATCTATTTTTAAATAACGAACTGAGCATGTATTAAAATTGGACAGTGATACGTATATGCATATATATACAATATGTATAAAATTCTAGCATCTGGTAGATATTGCACATATAATAGATAGCTACCATCATTATTATTTATTATTTAATCCCCAGGGAATGGTAAAAAGTTTTTTTTTTTTTTTTTTTTTTTTTTTTTTGAGAGAAAAGACAACACAATTGAAGACATTAAGTAATTTGCTCAGTGTCCCATGGCTCCTTCGTGGTGGAGTCAGAATGTAGACTGGGGCTATCTAACTCTCCTATTCAGGCTTTTTCAACCATGCTTCACTCTGGCCAGGTAAACTCCAAGGTGGAAAATGAGAAGTCAGAAGAAGAGAAGAAAAGGCATAGTGGAAGGAAGGAAGTGGAAAATACAAAGGCAGGGAGTAAGGAAGGAAAGAAGGGGAAAATGAGGAAGGGTAAGAAGGAAGAAAGGAAGGTGAGGGAAGAAAGGAAGGAAGGAAGGAAGGGAGGAACGAAGGAAGGAAGGGAGGGAGGGAACAAGAAGCCAAGGAAGCAAGGAAAGATGGAGCTGAAACCACTTAGTAATTATTATATTTCCTATATCCTCAAAAGCTTATTATTCTTATCTGTCCCTGTCCCAGTTCTCCTTCCTGGAATTCCTCCTGCTTCTTTATAAATATTCAAATTTCAATTCTCTACTGGGGTTCAGATCCTGGCTTTTTCTTACGCTAACTTACATTGGTTCCTCCTTTACTGCTTTTTAACATTGTAAACCAATGTTGCCTTGATTTTAACCCAGATTTCTCTATTTCTAGAATATTTTGATGTTGTTAGATAAATACATATTAATTCAGTGTATTTATTCTGATTCTCTAGTGTTTATTAAAGCTAAAATTGAAACATTTCAGATCTGATAAGACAACTGCATCAGAAACATGATCACAAACACACACGTATGCAGAGTGCTTCTGTACATGCTTGGGGAACACTTTCTGGAAAGTAATCCTCAGTGTGGTGATCCATTCATTTCAAGAATGTGCTTTATCTTTAGAATGGGTCTTTTCAAACTTTACAGTGATATTTTAGTTTTAATTCTCCTTACTCCCAAATAAATGTCTTAATTTAAATACTTAGGCAACATCTCTCCATATCCATCTATCTAAATTTTATATACATAAACATTTCAGGAGAAACTCCCATGTTAGCCATCCTAATGGCTATTTTGATTTGCTTTCTGTTGATCATTAATGATTTTGAGCACCTTTTTCCTATCCCTATCATTCATTTGTACTGCATCTTTAGAAAAATGTCTACTCAGATATTTTGCCTTATTTTAAACAGGTTATTAGTTTGTGGTATGAGTTCCTTGTACATTTTGAATTTTGATGTCTCATCACAGTATTTTGTAAATATTTTGTCCCACTCCATAGATTGCCTTTTCATTTTGTTGATCATTTCCTTTGCTGTAAAGAATCATTTTTAGCTTGATGTAGTCTCATTTATTTTTGATTTTGTTGCCTCATTTTCTTCTTTCATCATATCCAAAGAAATCATTGTCAAGACTAAGGTAAAGGAACATTTTCTGTATGTTTTCTTCCAGAAATTTTATAGTTTTCTATCTGAACTGTAAGGCTGTACTCTCCATTTAAAGTTAACTTCTTTATATGATGATGACAGTGATCAAATTTCAGTCTTTTGATTGTAGTTATCTTATTTTTCCAACATCACTTATTCAAAAATTGTCCTTTCCTCTTCATGTATTCTCATAATGCTTGTGAAATATTAGTTAAGCATGTATGCCTGGGCTCATTTCTATGCTCTCTATTCTGTTATATTGCTCTATATGCCAGTTTTTATGCCAGTATCACAGTATTTTGATTAGTATGCTTTTGTAATATGGTATAAGGTGAATTCAGGGTGCATGTTGCCTCTAAGATATCTGTGCTCCCATATTCATTGCAATATTATTTATAATATTCAAAGCATGGAAGCAACCTGTTTGTCAATGGATGAATATATATATATATATATATATATATATATATATATATATATGTAGTGCATGTGGTGTGTATATATACAAGCAAAATGAAATATTATTCAGCCTTAAAAAGATGCTTACACCATTTGCAACAACAAAGATGAAAATGGAGGCTATTATACCAAGTGAAATAAATGAGGCAGAGAAAGAAAGGGGAAAACTATATGATTTCATTTATACATGCAATCTAAAAATAGCTAAATTCGTAGAAGCAGAGAGTACTGTAGTGATTGCCAGGACATGACAAAATGGAGAGTCGGCTGTTAAAATTTATAAGCTCTCAGTTATAAAATGAATATATTTTGCTGATCTAAGGCAAGCACAGTTACTACAATTAATTATACTGGATTTTTTCTTGGAATTTGCTAATAGCCTAAATCTTAAGTGTCCTCATAAGAAATACACACAAACACACACACACAAGGTTAACTATGTGAGGTAATGGGTGTGATGGTAATTGCGTTGTTACATCATTACACATTACATATATATACACACACACAAGGTTAACTATGTGAGGTAATGGTTGTGATGGTAATTGCATTGTTGTATCATTACACATTACATATGTATACCAAATCATCACATTGTACACCTTAAGTCTATACAATTTTTATTGTTAGTTATTCCTCGGTAAAGAAAGATAATTATGCTGATGTCATCATATGAATTATAATATTAGTTCAGCAACCAGCTTGCTGCCTCCATAACTCCTAAATACTTTAATTCTCAGAACAATAGCTGTGTAAATAATAGTGACTTTGTGCAAATATATTCATGCATATATTATGCGTATGTATGTAATTTAAACAACCATACTTTTAAATTTCATTGCTTATCATCTGAAAATTAAGATCACCCATGAGAAGCCAGTCATAATTTGTAATCAGTTGTAAACATAGAAGGAAAGGAATTGAGTAATATTGGCTGACCCTTTAAACTGGGGATTTCTGGAACACACCAAAAATATCCTGATGCAGGAAGTTGTATTGGTCGCTCTTTGGGCCGTACCTGATGAAGAATGCACAGTGGTCACTGCATTCACATCTGAGTCCACCATGAAGCCGCAGCTGGATTCCTTCAAGGCCCCGTGTACAGTCACAGGTGCGACGGCAGCGTGACGCAGGGCTGCCTTCAGTGGGGCCACATGGTTGTACTGGACAGAAGACAGACATCCAACAAAGCCCACGGTGTTTGCTTTAGCAATTTCAGAATCCAATCCAACATCCTCTAAAATGTAAAAGACAATCAGAAGTCTCTCCCCACAAAATATGCTATGTGTGCTCTTCGAGTATTGTATAAAATGACCAAAACTATCTTGTGCCTTTTTATCATAGTCACATTTACCTATAATTCTTTTCTTTTGACCCACTCATTCATTTTTAAGGACCCTTGTGACTACAATGGATTTATCCTGATCATTGAATAAATCTCTATATTTTAAATACAGATTGGTATGAATATTAATTTCATTTGAAACCTTAATTCCTCTTTGCCACGTAGCCTAATACATTCACAGATCCCAGGAAAGAGCATGAGGAAATTTTTGTGCATCATTATTCTGCTTATGAATCCATGTCTGAGATTCCGTAAGAACATTCTCAACAATGATAATGAAAATCCAATAGAGATATGGTGTCACTTTTCTTCAGGTATAAAAGAATCCTGGAGTTTGAGAAGAAACCATCAACTTCTACATATGCAATAAATACTCTACAGTCATGTTATATATTTATTACTTACTGAGGAAAGGATCACATATGTTTGTTATCATGAGCTTGAAAACAGTGTCCCTTGTGAGATTTCTCACACATTGTTACATAATAGCCTTACGAATCGAAAAGCTGTAATAGACTGGAGGCTATTTGCTTATGCCACTAAGAGATAGTGTACCCAGCCTATGACACAGAATTATCAGCGGGCACTGATTGGTAGCTAGCAAATAGTATAATTTGAGATCAAAATATTTAAAGAACGAAGCGGAAGACAGGAGAAAAGAAGCATCCTCTGCACGGAGCTGTCACCCTGTAGGGATTCAAAGCAGTGGAAAGTGCCACACCATTGAGGCTATGCCTAGAGGCTCTCCGTCAAAAGTGCCAACTTGCATTCTGAGAACTCAGAAAGAAGCATACATTGGTGTCAAGGACTTGGGAGGACATCACCATAGTGACTGTCATGAACACAAGCTCCAGGTACAGTTGCAGGTACCTGGGAAAGAGTTGGGTGAAATGCCAGAAAAATGACACTCTCTCCTTAAAGGAAGCAGTGTGTTCAATAAAGTCTTATCTCTAGGGAAATAATTTTATTCTAGATGTATAATAAAAAGGGACACTTTGAGGTGTTTCATAAAAGAAATAAAGAGAACAAAAACAGCTAATGTGAGGAAAGAACTCTCACTATTAGGATTCAGATCCTGATTTCTTAAATTCTCACCTAAATGGAGATGTTAAAAATTTATGATAATTCCAAATAATTTTTACTTCTTACAATAGTATTAACCAATATATGGTAAAATAGTAATAAGTAAAAAAAAGGTAAATAAATAATAAGTATAAAGCTGCAAAGACTTCAGCATTCACTATTCACTGAATAGCAGCTATATGTCACTGCAATAATTGATTTTTAAAGTATTCATTTCTGTTTCCCTTCCAAGCTCTTCCAGGTATTTGTTGTTATATTCAAAATGTACAGATGAAGCAACTCGCAGACTGAAGGAAGTTGAAGACATTATGTGATAGAGTTGAGATTTCAGTCTAAGACTTTATGACCTTAAATTCCACACCCCTCAACTAAGCAACGCTGCCACCCCAAAAAATGAAAAATAAGAACCTCAGAAACATCTCTAGAGTACCTTCACATAAATGGTCTACAAGAAATAGGCTGCAAAACTAAGGTAAATATAAGTTATTGTGTTTGAACATTCCACAGAAGTCACTAAACTCTACGTTAAAGACATAATATATTTCTCAATCCATTTCCAAACCCATTTATTTCAGTTTTCAAGTTACAATTGAATTACGTTCATAAGGAGACAGGTGAGGGAAATATTTTATCTGCTGACCCGGAGAATGAATATCAAAGGCAAACTTAACAGTTAGTGTGGTTTTTCAGAAACTTACAGAATGAGAATGCAAAGATCCTACCACTGAAAAATACCTGTATTCTCTTTCATACTCTTTCCAAGATGCTCTGCTATTATATAAAATTTCCAACCAAACAAGCATGATTCCAAGTTTTCTCCTAATAACAATTGCTATTTTGAGAAACCACAGGTTTCTTACAAAAAAGCTACATCATTTTCAAATGTCTATTTAAAATGCACTTAGTTTATCCCTCCTCACACATTTTAAATGCTACAGAAACAAAGTTTCTGATATCCTTTACGTTCTAGACCCTTGCATTTAAACCCGGGTGCAGAAAGCAACATGGGCTGCTGACAGGGTACAGGTGGGAGTCAGACCCTCGAGGGTAACCACGCTCTTGCAAAATAGCTTCCGTTTCCCCATAGTTGAACGGTAAACATTGTCCCTGCTACATGAGCTGTATTGAAATACATATAAGGAAACTATAATTCTTAGTTTTGGGCCCATTCAAACTTGTTAGTGGGGTTGTTGTTCATTTATTACATACAGCTTGTGTCTAGATGCCCCCCCAAAACTTTATGTGGTCATACATGGTGCATTCAGAGGTGGCTGGATCTAGGGTGTGTGATGCTGGGATCTAGAGTGTGTGGTGCTGGGACTGAGGTTGTGATTCTGGGATTGATTCATGTTGTGATCCTAGGATTAAGGCTGCCTCACCCTGGGTGTGAGTGCTGTCTGCCCTAAGAGCTGCTGTGGTCACTGCTTGTCACTTGCTGCTGCTGTGTCCCTACTTCGCTGCCTTCTTCCAACTTGAACTGTTTCCTGTCTCTCCTCTGCGATGACCCTGTACTATGCCACCCTGCCTTGGAGCCAGCCAAATATGAAATGAAACCTCTACAAACTGTGAGCTGAGATAAACCTTTCTTCCTTTAATTTGGGTGTCAGGTATTTTGTCTCAGCAAAGAGAAAAACAAATATATAAAGTACAACATGCATTGTGGGATGCCAAGTCAATCTATTTGACATATAATCTCGTACACTTACCAATTTCTTGTTGTGAGAACACTTAAAACATAGTAATTTGCAAATATGTAGCATATCTTCTTAATTGTAGACACAAAAATGTATAATATAGATTTCTTGATCTTATTCTTCCTTGTCTAACTGAAATTTTGTGGACTTTGGCCATCTCCCCTAATAAATGCATGTTATCAGAAGAAATACTAGTAGTAGTTTAAGCAGTAATACTTTTCACTCCTGCAATTTATCAGCTTCAAATTCCTTTACTTAGTTTAATATCCACCAACATACCCAAGGAATGCTGTACTTAAAACAAAGATATGAATGTTGTTGTGTTGCTGTGTTGTTTTCCTAGTAACATTTTGCTTCATACTGACTTAAAATTGAACAAATGTAGGACTCAAATTTTAGTTGATTAAATTACCATAGAGTAACATCTTTGATTGTTTTAAAACCTGACTTTAGGGGCCGGTGAGATGGCTTAGCGGCTTAAGCGCCTGCCTGGCAAGCGCGAGGGCCTGAGTTCGACTTCCGGAACCCACATACGAAGAAGGGGCCGGTGATATCGCTCAGCGGCATGGGCGCCTGCTGGCGCGCGAGGTCCTGAGGTGGACCCCCCGGTACACACAAAAAAAAAAACAAAAACAAAAAAACCCTGACTTTATGCACTAATTTGCAAACACTCATTTCTTCAAAGTCAAGCTGGGTTCCTCTACTACACCCAGTGGATTTGCCATGCCAAGGAAAGCAGCACAGAAACAATTGACATAGTTGCAGTTGTTTGACACCAAGAGAAGAGTAGAGCAAATCCAGGTTAATTTTATGCGGGCAGGTTTTTGTGGGTTTTGTTAATATTAAGGAAAAAACTGGATGAGCAATTTGCTAACAAAAGGACATATCTCTAGGTTGTAAAATATCAATTATTACAGTGACATATAGCTGCTATATGTCAAAAGTCATTTCTGACATTTGAATCCCGAAGTATCACAAAACAAGCCATGAAAACACACAACCTGGGCTTACAGGAGTAAAACGCTGCACCAAAACAAGATGTAAATAAGTTGTACCAACATTAATGGAAGATATGGGGAACATGTATGAGTAAATTTTTCTCTTTAGGGTTCATTGTTAGTGTAAGATATGGGGAACATGTATGAGTAAATTTTTCTCTTTAGGGTTCATTGTGGCTTTCAGGAAAGGGTCAACGTGTCTGAAAACTTAAGTACCAGAAGTGTCCAAAGTCTCTCATTAAATCTTTTAACATTGAAGGTGATTGAATTAAACACACAGGCACACACACACACACACACACACACAGCATTTGCTTCTTGCATCTATTCTTTTTGTGATATGCGCATTTGTGCAGTATCCTATGCAAATATCACATCATTGTGAAATGAAAGAGACTAAGACAATCATCCCCAATATCCAGTTAGGAAAATCAAGAAACATAAGGTCAAGTAATTGTGTGAATTAAATTTTAGGTCCATGATGAATTGAAGCCTGGAGCCTAGGTCTCTTGGCTAGTGGCCCTTCCTGTTCTCTTTACATGAGGTCATGCTCGTTACCTGTCTGTAGGTACTGATTATTGATTGGCTAAAAGTAAAGTTTACTTTTTTAGACCACTGACGACCTCTCCGACCACGCAGCCCCCTCTGCACTCCACACAATCCGAGCTGCTTGGGTGGCTCTGGGTAGACAGACATGGTGCTCGCTGCCTAGAAGACCTTCCTTTCTCTTCACTACCTGGGTGATTTCTGTTTTTCTTCTCCAAAGCATACATTTATTTATTGACCACCCATAGCAAACCCAGCTCTGTAGTCAATGGTGGACTTAAAATGGCTAGCGCTAAGACATATCCCCATTGCTGTCAGCTCTCAGGCACTGTGAACGATGAATTTAGCAGACCAGCAATGCTTTCAGGTAGTAAATGTTACAGCAGAAGGACATCCTCGTGACTGTGTGCGAGTACAGAAGGGAACTCTGGCACAAACTAGGGCCGGTGATAACACCGAGAATGCAGAAGCGCTTCTAGAGAAACGCGTTAAAGTGCATATTTCAGAATCTCAGTCAGTTGGTCTGGCATGAGAGTGCACATAAACGTGCATTTTAAAAGCATATTCTTAGGCAATTATGACAGAGATCATTTATGGGCCACATTGTGAGAAATACCAGTTTAAGAAAGGTTACTCCAAACAAATAGATTTAAATGAATGCTAAAATGATGAATGGGATGTGGTTAGAATGTTTCAGATACTAAGCAAAGCCAGCATGAGACAGAGAGAGAGGAAATACATCACATAGAAGACTATGTCAAATCAAATTAACTCTGTGTTACACAAAGTAAAAAATGATTTTGGAGAGAGAAGTAAGATAAGCAAAATAAGTAGAGTAAAATCTCTCATATTCTCAAGGCATTTTGCTTCCTGGGGTTACACTGACTTTGTTTTACAATAAAGTTTGTCTCCCTATTCTTGCTGGCAGGTCTTAATCCTACCTACTGGAGTACAGTGCCTGGCATACACTGTAAGTACTAGTTAACATTAGCAAAGGGAATCAATGAGCGGAAAAGTAAATATTTCCTAACATCTACAGTAGTGCAGCCTAATTAGCAGTGTATTTATAGGTTATCTCAAAAATTTTCATCCTGGAAATTTATAAGCATATAGTTTCTTTGCTTTTACTTTCACACTCTTGATATGTTTTCCAGAACACTCTTTGTAGAAGCAGGCTAAGTTTTTATTAGAATTCCATTAATATTTCTTACAACCATACCAGGAGGGCACATGGAATAATTCTCTTCATTATACTCAGTGTCTTGTGACCTAGAGCTCAATGAGCTGCCTACATGGATTCTGAGTGGCCACGTAAGTTTGCTAGCTACATGCCGGAGTATCTATTCTCTCCATAGTGACTCCACACTTTGCAAGTCAGGACTTCTGCCCAGATTCCTCATATGCTGCCAAGGAGCTCCGCATCCTACGCCAGTGTCGCAGTGCAGTCTCCTTTCCTTCAGGTGGCAGGCTGGAAGTCCATGGGCGCCTATCTAAGGAGCATGTCTTCTCACCCCTCCCTATAATTCTTAACATTGAGCCCAGCTGATTTCCTTCTAACTTATTATATAAACTTTCTAGCGTGAGGCAGTTGTGTATGGAAGGGCTCTGCTTGGTGCTAAAAGAAGCTACTGAGATCAGAATAAGAAAACCAAGAATTTATTCAGAGTCTTAGTACACAGTCAAAGGGAGATACAGGAGTTTCCATGAAAGAAATCTCACCACCTATGTGACAGAGTTTTTCTAAGGATTTGAGGACTTGGGAAAAGAGTCTAGGCAGTATATGTAGACGTATCAAGAATACTTTTTCTGAGTTGCCTGGTTTCCTCTGATCTTTCAGGAACACCTGAATCATTGTATTTAAAGAAGTATGAGAATATATATATATATTATATATATATATATATGTATATATATATGTAATGGTATATATACATATATATATAATGATATATATACAAATTAAAGAGCAAAATAGAAGATAGAAAAACAGGAAGTGGAAAGATGTTCAAGTAAGTCCCCAAATTATCTATTCTGTTGTTTAAAAAATATTTTAATATATATGCTATTTGTTTCATTTATACTACTAGTTTCTCTTAGTTAATTGAAAAGAAAGTAATGATCCATTATCTGTTTCTTCACTGCAAGAGAGAATCTGTTTTGTTTATGTCTTATACCCTGAGTGACTACTTTGAAGATAACAATACACAAATACACAATGTATTATCACTTACTATTCTCTTATCATTTTGTTATGAACTTTTTTCACAAAAAAATTATAAATAATAAAGTTGAGCTTCAAGTTTGGAAATTGCAAGATCATTTACTCAGGTCTCATAGAAGCCCCTTTAATTTTAGATAAGGCTATCTATACACATTAACTCTTTTAGAGAAGTTGGGTCATGGCTCATTGGGAGGAAAAAATGAGTCTTAGAAAGGTTTGCTTGTTTGTTTCTTTTTGTTGTACAGGGAATTATTCTTTCTTTTGAAACAAGTTCTCACTAAATTGCTAAGGTGCCCATGCTGGACTGGAATTTACAGTCCTTCTGCCCCAGCATCCTGGAGTGCTGGGATTACAAATGTGTACCACTGTGCTTGGCTACAAAGATTTCTTTTTATTTTGGGTAACTTCCGATCAGTGCTGCTGAGCAAGGGTATTTTAATGGAGGAGTTCCACAGCTTCCTCCAGTTCTACAGTTTTAACCACTTTGTCACTGATGGAGAACACCACCCTGTAGATGATAAATTTCATGAAGAAAGTGTCCCTAGGGCCAGTGAGATGGCTCAGCGGCTTAAGCGCCTGCCTGGCAAGCGCGAGGGCCCAAGTTCGACTCCTGGAACCCACATACGAAAAAGGGGCCGGTGATATCACTCAGCGGTATGGGCGCCTGCTGGCGCGCGAGGTCCTGAGGTCGACCCCCGGTACCCACAAAAAAAAAAAAAGAAAGTGTCCCTAATTTGATTATAAGTAACTGCATATTTCTTAACAAGCACACAACCTTATAAAAGTTTCTAAATAAACATTTTTAGATGGTTGAATGGGTCTGCTGTGCATAGAACCTGGTAATAGAGGTCTTGCACAACTATTCGTTAAGTAAAAAATGAATGTATATAGATAGAAGTATAGATAGATTAGATAAGTAGATAGATTGACAGATAGATAGATAGATATAAAAATGACATAATAAAAGAAGCCAAAGGGAAAAAAAAGAAAAAAGTTAATTTATTAAATAAAAATTCTACCATTTGAGAACTCATTGTTTCAACTTAAAAACACTGGCTGGGATTTTCACATTTTAATTGCATTTCTTGGTAACCGGTAGAGGAACTTCTGTGGATATAGGACAGTGACTGTTGAATTGGTGAATTTTGACAATATAAACAAATGCTTAAGTTCTAAGTAACATACTCCAAAGGTCAATTCTGTGTATTTCCCATATGAAAATCACTTTTCTCTCTTTAAGATTGGGATCTGCAAATTGATGTAGAAATTCATTCCTTTGGGATAGAAAGAATTAGAAGTATTTCACCTACTGTGTTCATTATGTATGTGCTTTGGGTCAGAACCAAATGACTCTCATGTTTATTCCTGTATTTTTTACTGTTTTAAAAAATGAACAGAACTAGTGTGTTTTATAACCAACACAGAATCTTTTAGCAGAGCTTCAAATAATCTACAGAAATGTACTACTCTGATGTGGAATTGCAAGTTGTGGAATTAAAAGCAACAAGAAAAGGAAAAGTCATACTAAGCACCTACAATGAGTTGATGTTATTACTATTTTATTTACAGGGTTAGCGCAATATTATTGTTAGAATGATTTCTACAGCATGTAACGGAAAATCTTGCTGTAACAGGATCTAAACAATACAGAAATTAATTTTCTCATATAACAAGGTGCCAGCATCACAGACACACTGGACACAAAAATACAGGGGTACCATCTCTGGCTGTCTCTTTCTCAGGCTGCTGGAAAGGGATCATGCAACTAAGGCATCATAACCAAGAGCAGCAATGTCCAGAAGAAAAAAGAAAAAGTGTGTCTCATCCTGTGTCTCTATGAAAAAGTGGGAAATCCTGCCTTGGAGCCTCATAGGCTCAGCACCTTTCAGACTTCTTCACACCGTGTAACACCTGATCCAAGAACTGGCAGGGGAACCTGGCCATAGACGTTTGACTAGACTACCATTTGTTAAATATTTTGGTCTCAAGATCTCTTTCCAACTTTGAAAACTATAAGGAGATCTTAGATAGCTGTGTGTGCATTTAATCCATTGATGTTTACTTTTTAGAATTTAAACAGAGAAAGTTTTAAAACAAGATCTCCCAGCACACAGTCCATTGGCTGCCCTAGCAGTGACAGAAGAAACAGAAAGTAGCCTCTGAAAAACTCCACTCCACATGTGAGAATGTGAGCAAAAAAGACAAATAACTTCTCTCAGAAAAGGGGAGTTTTCACCACGTGCACTCTCTGGAAACATCCCAGGATATCTCTCTCCCAGTGGTCCCTGGACCAAACTTTGAGAACCATCATATGAGACCAACAAAGAGAAATCTTCCGTGATCACAGATGGAGACATCATTTGCAGGCGCGTGGACTCAGCAGAGGAGCAAGAACAATTACACAACGGTGGATTTCTACCAGGAGGAGAGATTCAAGTTTAGATAGGTGCCAGGTAAGCAACCAATAATCAGCTGCATACAGTCCAGTTATGCTTGGGAAGCCAAACAAGATTTGATGGTATACATATATTTAATTTAAAAGGCAGTTGTTTTTGGTGAATTGTATACTAGCCGCTATAAAGATTCTGATGCCATATATTTTTGTTTCACTTTAAAAGCTGGTTTTTGATGAGTCATATACTGCTTCTATAAGGACCCCAATATCTAGATTTAATGAGCTAAATTTGACCGCTCTCTGTAAGAAAGAGTGGCGCTATCCTCTGCGAACTGAATGGAGTCCAGCCATAGCTTAATGATTATATAGGCCGCTACTTTACTTTCACTTTTCTTTTCTCCTGTTTTCTCTATTTTCATTTTTCTCTTTTGAATCTGTAGACAAGTGCTTAACAATTAAGCGCCCAGCATACCTTATCCAGCTTTATGAAATGCTGCACTGTTTAATTTCAGACAGATAACTAGAACAATGTAGATATATTGGGGTAGAGAAAGGCTACAAAAAACCTCATTTGAGGTGAGCCCTTTTCAAACGTACTGGGACAAGGGCCTGGGTTTACAGCAGGGCTGCAGGCAGAGGCCTGCTCATGCCTGAACTCTGTACCGTTAGTCACTTTTCCATGGTAGTGACATGCTGAGCACACTCAGTACCACACTCAGGGACAGCCTAGAAGCCAATCTTTCTAGGAAATTAGCAGCACTGTGAGGGCCTAAGGGAGGTAGGGAGGACATATTTGTCTCTGTATCTCTAGGCCATAATCTCATCTGTGATTGGTGGTTTTTATATTAAATAAATAATTAAAACAATGTCTGTAACTTGATTACCATGAAAAAGATGCTACATTTCTAAGCCTCAGTTTTCCTGTAGGTAAAAATGAATTGATCAGAGTATGCAGCTTCAGGCTGGGTTTTCAAGACACAAACATAATGCCTGGAATGGCAGGTAGAATTAGGGGTCCCAGTGATACCTCTGTCTCAAGCCACAGAAACTGTGAGGACATCACTGTACATGGCAAAAGGGACTTTGCCGTTAGGACCAAATTAAGGGTCCTGAGATGCAAGGATTAATTTGCATGATCCAGGTGAACTGGTGTAATTACAAGGGTCCTATGATAAGGGAGTAAAAATGTTGCCTTAGTCACTTACCTCATCACTGAGGCATAACACCTGACACCCACAATTTAAAGGAGAAAAGGTTTGCTTTGGTTAGTGTTTCAGTCCAGAGTCAGCTGGTTCCAAGGCAAGATGGTGCGACAGAAGGGCATAGCAGAGGAGAGCTGCTCACCGCATGGCAGACGGAAAGCAGAAAGCGTCAAGGGAAGAGTCAGGGAAGGACTTAAACCCTTCATGGCCACAGTGCCAGTGACCCACCTCTTCTGGCAAAACCCCACCTCCCAACAGGAAGTCAGTTATTAACCCCCATAATCCAATCACTTTCCAAAACTCCCGCCTGTGAGCACATGAGGCTCTTGGGATACATCTGGATATAAACCACAACAAAGGTCAAAGCCAGAAGAGATTAGACTTATTTGGTATAAAAGCAATGAGCCAAAGAAAGCAAGTGGCTGCTATAAACTCAGAGGGAAAAAAAACAGATTCTCCGCTGCCGACCCCAGAAGAAACATGACCTTTATGAAGCATTAATTTTAGCCTCATAAACTCCATGAAAAATTCTGACCTCCAGAACTCTAAGATAATAAATTTATATAGTTTTAATTCAACAAGTTTGTGGTACCATAAGCAACAGAAAATGTATATATTTAGGAATATTCTGTGAATGTTAAGAAGTTCTAGGTTTCTGTTTTTAAAATGGACCCACATAGTAATATTTTAGTAGCTATGTGATAATAATCCTTTTCTCACTTAAATATGTCTATTTAATAATTTGGTAACTTGAAACAGTCTTCACTTTGCATGCTTCCAATGCCTAGTTTTCAGTTGTCATGATTTAGTTAAATAGCTTCAATCCCCCAAAAACACAGCTGAAGTTTCAGTTGCCGTGGTACATTAACTGTGAGCAAGCGCCTCAAATACCAACTCTGCTGCTAGCTCTGTGGCACGCGAATTCATGTGAAAATAATAGGTGAATATCATGCTCCAAGCCCAAGCCCGCCGTTTCTTTCAAAGTCTATGCATGACTCGTCATTGCATACCTGATTTTCAGTTTATACACAGTTGCTTCTCCTTCTCTTCGTATCACACTCATATACCACATTGAAAATGTGTAATCACAAAAGAAAATTGGTCAACGAAGATTAAAGGTGATAATGCAGTAGACAATTTGGTTAGGTTCACTTACAAGTAGGCAGTCAGTAAAGGATGGGCCTAAGACAGAGTCAGCCAGATAAAAAGATAATAGTATATACAGAGCATTAAGAGCTAATTCAGGGCCGGTGAGATGGCTCAGCGGCATAAGCACCTGCCTGGCAAGCGTGAGGTCCTGAGTTCGACTCCTAGTACCCACATAAAGGAAAAAAGGGGCCAGCGATATCCCACTCACTGGCACAAGTGCCTGCTGGCAAGCGCGAGGTCCTGAGTTCAACCCCCAGTACTCACATTAAAAAAAAAAAAGAGCTAATTCAAGCCACGCAGCTAGTTAAGCTTAGGATAAATACACAGGAAAAAGGATAAAAAGTCAGGATGAGAATGGGCAAGTAAGAACCCTTCTTCCCAGGAAAGAAACTTTTAGGTAGCATATGCTAAATTAGTTGACAGCTCCTCCTCAGTTGGGGCTTGACTGGAGAAACAAAAATGAATAGTAACCAGGTTCCTTTGAACTTGGACAGCTGAGCAACTGATTTTCTTTAGACACTACATGACAAAGCTTACACCCCAACTGGCCGTGCTAGGCTCACACAGCCACCTGCTTAAAACAAGTTCCACACTCTGCTTATCTATGTAAGACCAAAATGAAGAAAGCACCTCAGGATTCTACTTTTGGAATCCACTCCTGGAAGCTAGGATCTATTTTTCCTCTTATTATTTCCATAAACACTTTCTTAACTTCCTCTTTTGTTCATGATTTTATTCTTTGACTTTGTGAGACAATAAGCTTGGGTTTACACAGTTCGTACAGAGTTAACTGTTTTAAAATAACACTGGAACTAAAACTCAAATGTAAATCATGCTGGAGAGGAATGACCTGACTAGAAAAATCCCAGTGCTGGCCCTACTGAGAGATCCCACACATGCAGCCACAGGAAATGACAGATGGCAGTGATATTAAATCAATATCAGTGAGGAAAGTGATCATGACTAAGCACCTCATGATCACCCAGAGAAAATGATGATGCTAGAAAAAAAAAAAAAAACTTCATATGAAAAGAGCTCTGCAAGAGGCTTTGTGGTATTGAAAGCACCGAGGATAAAATATTAGAAGCAGAGCCCAACTTACAAAAGAGGATGACAGTTTATCAAGGTTTAAAAGATTTAAGTTATACAAAAAGAAGGCCAGTACTGTTCAAACTATTCCTGATATGTTTTGTATAAAGAAATAAAACACTTTAATTCTCTTTGTTTCTAATGATTTATGTTGCAATATATTAAGGAACTACTAATTTTAATATTTTCTTTCTCTATGCAATAAGAGAATTTTAGTGTTTTGACAAAAAAGTTTTAAAGGTTCTTGTACTGCTATAATTTTCTTATGAATTATTAAGATCATTCTACCCACTTTTAGCTTCTGTGGTCACTTTCACAGTTCTGCCATACTAAGGAAAGTATGCTGGCCTGTGGACCATTAATGGATTGTGCAATGTACCAAATGCCAAATTAAGTGTCTTGTGACACTGTAACATCTTCTATGTCACTCTGCCCACTTTAAAGCTAAGAAGTCAGAAACGAAAAGTTAAACGGTGTGTACAAATTACTAGCCCATAAGTGGTAGCTGGGATTTGAACCCAAGCTCAGTGCTGGGCTGTAGGATGCGCCATTGGCTTAACCATGTCATTCTGACACTCCTAGGATGCTGACTGTGTACTAGGATTTGTGTTACTCAAGGAAAATTGCAGTCGTATGTGATAATCACATTAAAACAATCTCGGAAGGCGGGAACCTGTGTGTTAAGGGTCCCAGATGAAAGGCATTAAGGCTTAGAAAAGCCACCCAACATCACAAAGTAAATGATGGTATCTGACTCCAGACAAAGGATCTTGGTGTGGCAAATAGAGAGATTCAATATCACTCACTGAATGAATATGTTTGATAGCTGGACCTTTAAATTATATTCTAAGTGTTTTTCTCAGAGTCTCGTAAAAAATTTTTCCCCTGCACTTATTAACTCTCTTCTGCAAGGCTTGCCCATTCCAGAGAGCCAATTTCATTTTTTTTCCCTGAAGAAAGGAAATGTTAACTTCCTGGCAACCTAATGATGTCAAAATATCTGGTGATTGCTTACCGTGTTTTCTTTAAGACGGCTTATGTGTATTTTTAAGTGAGTGCCTGAAGGCCGGACGGTAAGAAGCAGCATATTTCTGGGATATCAGTATAAGAAGTGTGTTGGAACTAGTAGTTATGCAGTAGGCTACAAGTCATACCACGAATTCGATTCAGGAAAATATTAATTGATGATGAATGGCTTATGCATCGTGCATTGAGCAAAGCGTTGATGACAGTGTCCGCACGACGGCTGACTGCTTGGCTTTTAGAACAGGCACAACAATTGCACTGTGTGCACTGGCCACTGCGAGGTTGCCCCAGCCCAAAGCCTCCCCCTGCAGACAAACTCAGGACCATGCTGCCCTAAAGAAAGCATTCTATCCTCAGCAGCCTAAGAACTCCTTTTCTAAAGCTCCCGCTTTAGACTTAAACTGATGCTAACTTGCTTTGTCTTTTTAATATTTTTCATTGATCTTCTATGAGTTGGCTGCCAGGCTTGAAAGGCCCAGAAGGGAGAAAGCACAAGTTCATTCACTAACTTCTCTGCAGGACAAAGGATCCATGAGAAACTCCCCCAGCCGTCAGAGTCATCAGCCCTCAATAATTTATATCATTATCCTGCTATTAGAACTTTCAGACCTGGCTGAAATGAAAGCATTACCTTCCTTTATTCTCCATCTGTGTCTGGAGAGCCCAAAATGCTGAATTATCTTTGAGTTATGATTTACACTTTACTACACATCACATGTAAACATAACAGCGGTTACAGCAAAATCAGTTCACTTCATTGCCAGTTAATAGGAAGTCTAACGCTAGGCAGTCTAGAGTTGGTTTCTGTACCTTGGCTCCAGATATTGTCAGATATCAAGAATTTTTTTTCTACATTCATGTTCCTCTCTCCATTGACAACAGCCTTTGTTTTCTTCTTTTCAAGATGACTTTAGGAACTCTAACCATGTTTCAATCAGAAGAAAGCAGAAAGACAAAGGGTAAAGAGGCTCATACTTGCTAAATCAGTCCACCTGGAAAATCCGAGCGACTTCTGCTTTAGTCCATAATCCCAGACACGTCATATGGCCATGCTTAACTCAATGGAGGCTAAGAATGTATTATTTTTTACTTGTTCACTTATGAACCAAAAACACCACTGTATTCAATCAAGAAGTTGAGAATAAATATGGAATACTAGGCAGCCTTTTAACAATCTCTAGCTCAATACCAGAGAAGTGGTTTCTTCTCTATCCCTTTTTTCAATTGAAATTTCTTTCTCTAATGCAGGTTTTTATCATTAAAAAATCATACCCTGGGTCAACATTCAACTCTTATTTAACATTATGTCCTCAGAAAACTTTCTTTTTTTCTTTTGGGTTCATTTTAATCTACAAATGAAGATGGATATAGCGCATACATATGGTAGATTACTTGGCATAGCAGTCTCTAAAATGCCTTTCACGGGCCTGTGAGACAGCTCAGAGGCATAAGCACCTGCCTGGCAAGAGCGAGGTCCTGAGTTCAACTCCTGGAACCCACATAAAGGGGAAAAAAAAGGGCCGGTGATATCGCTCAGCAACACAAGTGCTTGCTGGCAAGCGCTAGGTCCTGAGGTCGACTCCCGGTACCCACATTAAAATGCCTTTCACTAAGATGGGTCTATATCTCTTTCTGCTGAATCTGAACTGACTTATGACTGTTTTTGCCCATGGAACCCACTGGAAATTATGTTCTGCCAATTCCAAGAGCAGCCATCACAAGAGCTGGCACCTTCCGTCTGGCAGTGGGGCTCTGTGGAGATGCTCTAAAATGAAATGGAGAAAAGAGCCTACTGAGCTCAGCCTTCCAGATGATCAGTACCAAGCCACCAAACATGGGGAGTGAATCCATTTAAACTCCCCATATCGGCCCTGCTCCTCACTAGTTCCCACTAAGTCATTTAGTCAGCACCATAAAGATTTGTTGGACAACAAATGTAGCTGGCTGAGTTCAACTTTCTAACCCTCAATAGGATGAGTTATTCTAAAATGGATATTGGTTTATGTTCCTAAATTATGGTGTGACTTAATGCACAGCAATTGAAATTCAGCATTCTACCTCATATGTTGTGAGTATGGATACTCGATGTTGCCTTGTACATTATATTCTAAGATCTCACATGCCTTCTTGTAGAGAGTCTCCCTATCCAGCGTAGGGCTGTACCAAGCACTACCCAGCCCTGAACTATGTCTATTTTAATTAACCTTTCAGTTAATACATTACTTGCATTCAGCCCTTTCATTTTTATTTCTTTATTCAGATATAAATTCATCATTTCTCTAAGATTATAAACTCTGAAATTACGTTTGTGTCCTATGTACCTTTTATTAAAGATATATAGTATAGTGGAATATATATATATATATATATATTTTTTTTTTTTTTTTTTTTCCATTTTGGAGCCAGGAAAATCTGGCTTTCCATAGCAGCTCAGAAAATTAAGGGATGGATCAGTGACTGGTGAGTGTGAATTCCCAAGCAGGTATTAGAGTACAAGTAGTTTATCTGAGAAGTGATGAAAGCCCTGTAAACTAGTGGAGAAGTTAAAGATGGGAAAGAAACGTAATGGGTACATTATAAAACCAACCAGCACTGTGAGCAAGGAGAGATTCGTCTCCCAAGAGACCTGTGGAAGCCAAAGGGGCCTTCATATGTTAATCTCAGCACAATTCTTGGTAAGGGAGCTGAGATATTAATATACCTATTTGCTTTATACTGTAATGGCCCCAGGGTAATTCCCAGCAGACTTTAAAACACTGGCACATCTGGCCTGCCATATAGACAAGCGAAGCATGCTCCATACCAGAAAAAAAAATTATCAGCAAAATTATCAGGAGCTGAAAATGGTAAATAAGCCAGCATGGAGGTGGTAGAGGTGAAGAGATGGGACACAACTCCAACAGCATCTGCTAGAGTAATCCTGGGCAATTTAATGAACTGAAATTTCCTTATCTCTCAAATCTGGTTAAAGGTAATGAATTCAGAGAGGTTTTATGCTGAACTCGGTGTACATTATTTTTCATGCTTCCAAGGTGCTACCTGTATTCACAGACATCAGCAGAGAACAGAGTTGAGAAAATTCTAGAGTGCAATAAATCATTATTGACAAAAGTTCAGTAATCCAACTACAAAGCAGTAATAAAGATTTGGCTGTATTTAAAATTTACACTTGGTGACTGGGAAACAGCAGAGATAAGAATGGGAATAGTAACACTATCTTGGTTTATATCTTTCAAATATTATAATAAAGACACAGATCAAGTGGAACATTATATAAAATAATGATAGTACAAAGTAAATGCACTTGCTACCATTTTTATCACAGTAGTTATAGGCATCAGCAATGAAAGATGGTAAATATATTTATATTACCTTAACTAGCAAACAGCAGCTACATCATAAAGGAGCTCCACAATACAGTGGAAAATATAAAACTACAGTTTAGAAGAAAAGCTTTCCAGGAAAGAGGAAGAAAATGTTATATATAAGAATTCCTTCAACCTTCTGTTTAAAATTGTCCACAACTTCCCTTTTTATTTCAGGTAAAATGAAACAAACTATACTAGTTTTTGAGACCTAGGCCTGTTGGTCGGACCCCATCCCCCACTCCACTTCCACTGTCTTTGCAGAACCAGGGAGTAAGGAAGTTATAAAAGAGGGGGGTGGAAGAGGGATGCAAGTTGCTAATCCGCTACGTTTTCTTTCTGGGGCATAGAAAATATTTCTTGTGTTTCCACTTTGAGATCTTCCTTTGTAACTGCCTCCATTTACCATCTAAGTATTAAGCAGCCACTGTGCACTAACCATTATGTGCAAAAACATACAATGTATACATTCTGCCACTATTATTTCATCATCTAACAATCCCAGATAGACATGATGAGTCCCGGTCTAAGATAACAAAATTGAGACAATCACCCACTGTACTCCCTGACTTTCCAACCCAGGCAGATTTCAGTGCTTGGTGTTCAGATATTTTTACAGCTGAGGGTGAGGAATAAACAGATTCTTCCAGAAGGAGCAGCATGGAATTAGAGAGAATATTTGAGGAGGTAAAAGGGATGAATAATTATGATAGAAAATATGTCTCACTGTCCTTAGAAGACCTTGACAAAAACAAGTTTTACCTGGGTTTTGACTACTAAAGATATTTATCTGATAGCTGAAGGAAGACCTTGGAGATCACAGAGCAACAGTCAAAAATTTGAATTTGGTGTTCCTGAAGGTTACTGACATGTTGCTGGTTGCAAGGCAAAGTACAATAGATGACAATTTAGATATGACTCAGAGTTCTGGAGCTTCCCAGAGCAGAACCCAAGAAAAGATATGAGTTTAGGACCTCATTTACAGATGAGGGAGCCAATTTTCTTGATTGACATCCGGGTAATCAGGGAAGTTTCACAAGTGAAAACCTCGGTGCATTTTCATTAGAGTACAGGTAGAGTACTAGTACGAGTACTAGTACTAGTCAGGAGTGTCCTGAAAAGCAGAACAAGTAGATGATGTGTATGGATGACATTCATACATGTATGGAATTGGGTCACATAATCATGAGGTGAAAAGTCCCGAGATCTGTAGTGGGCAATCTGGAGGCCTAGAAGAACTCGTGGAATAAATTCCAATTGGGAAGCTAGTGGGCTTAAGAGCCAAGGAAAGCTGACGTTTCACATAGAATCCAAAGGCAGGGAAAGACCAATGTGCAGCCAAGCATCAGAGAGGAGAATTTCCATCTTCCTGGATTCTATTCAGGCCTCTTTATTTTATTCACATCCTCAACTGACTGCCTGGATAAGGGGTAACAATGGGAGGGAATATGTGTCAGGTGCTTGACTTACTCTTGAACTCAAATATGAATTTTCATCCAGAAACACTCACAGAACTGCCCAGAATAATGTTTGATCAAATGTCAGGGCAACCACGGTCCACTCAAGCTCACACATAAAATTATCTATCACATCCACTTGGTACATAGGTTAAAAAGACTCTAGCCCCTCTTGATTCAAATTTTCTTCCCCCAACCTCACACAAGGCAATTCTTTTCTTAGCAAGATAAATACCATAAGCCAATTACAAGGATGCAAGATGGATATAAAGCATAAGGAAACTTTTGTGGTATACAGAAGATATCCCTGCTCTCCTGAAACAATGAGAATTCCTGAGCAGTCTTCGAGCATCAATTTTACTAAAGAGCCCAAAGGCAAATGACAAGTCCTGAGTTGTGGTCCCGAGTCTTTTTATTACCTCTACAATTTGAATCTCTTTCTTTTTTCCTATTTTGAAGGCCTTGGTAAAGACAAGATGTTGAATCCTAAATTCCTTCAACCTGCCAATTATAAAGTTAAACAAAGAAGCACACGTCATTTAAGTCAAAAGGTACTATGAATTAAGAATTTTTATCCAAAAGGCTTAAGGATTCATGGAGTGATCATGCTGCAGAATTGACTCCAATGGAAGTTAGTAGCATGTGACTCCAAATTCCATACATTTTCTACTATGTTGATAAAAGGAAAAATATATGCAGAACTAGGATGCTCACACATGGAAGTAATGATATTTTTCAAAATCTAGTAAGAGTTCTCTGGCAACCAAGTAGCCGGGCATGTGTTTGCAATAGGCAGGGTCAAAGAAAAGAGCATTTCCATGGGAAAGCCAAGGTGTGTGGTGAAAGTGTGGATGGTAGGAAAGTGAGGAATCTGCTCCCAGTGAGGCAGGCAGCAGGAGCTTGAAATTCCACCAGCTGAAATGTAAACTCCTGGAAAATACCCACACTTCTTTTTGTGTGATTATTACATGCATGCCAATATTGTAACTAGGAATATCACCAAGCTCAATTTCCTTGTCATTAGAAATTGAAAAGGTTTTCTTTCAGCCCAGAAATTCCATTAGTTTGGGTCAGCAAAAATTGACTTTAAATTTCTCTTTTAAAAAATAGTATTAAATATGACTTGGGGTCTGCTTTGGAATAAGGATTTTCTGTCAAAGTTCATAAAATTTCCATATATCACAATATCAGAAAATGCTCAAAACATGAATAAACTTCAAAGATCACCTGGCAGTCCCTGACATTTCAAAGACGATGGCTTTCCAGCCAAGAGATTTTCAGCAGCTGCTATGTGTCCACAGCTATGTGGGCGGAGAGGTATCCCTGCCTGCAGGCCTGCTACTCGTCCACAGTCTGGGGCTGACAAACCCCACAAACTACATGTTGGCAAGAGACCTTAGAACGTGCCCCAGTGACTTTTTTTTCCTACTTGATATTTGGGGTTTTATTGGTTACTGTGTGGCAGTGCGTTAGTCTATTTAGACACAAAGGCAGGGATTCAAAAAAATAAATACACCCAGGAAACATATTTGAGGATTTCTTAGTATTGATAAAGAGGGAAGGGAGACTGGGTTTGCCCTACTGATTCCATGCAGTTAACCCTTGTGTATTAATGGCTCTGCAAAGGCACCAATTCATCTCCTAGGCATATACCAAAGAGAATTTAAAACAGGTATTCAAATAAACATTTGCATACACATGTTCATTGCAGCACTATTTACAATAACCAAAACCTGGAAACAACTTGTATGTCCATAAAAGAATAAATGGATCTTATAGTATACTGTCAATATAATATTATCCATCTATAGATTGCAATAATACATTGTTATAAAGTACAATGTTATGAAGACACAAAATGTCCCCAATTGTATGATTGTATTTACATGAAAAGTCCTGAATAGGTAAATCAGTAAAGATGGAAGATTAATGGCTGCCAAGTGCTGGAAGGAGAGAGGAGTGGGGAGTGACTGTCTAATGCCATAGTCTCCTTTCTGAGTGATGAAGTGTTTTAGAGCTAGGTAGACATAGTGACTGCACAGCAATGTAAATGTATTGTCACTGAGTTGCATAATTTTTTGCACATTTGTAATACATAATGATTGCATTCTTTGTGAGGAGCTGGTATGGGTACATAACATGTCCTGATCCTCTTTACTTCTTCTTCTGCTTCCCTCCTTTTTCCTCTCTCCATCTCTTGGTCCTCTTCTGATTAGCAAAATATCTATCTCCTTGTTTCCTATTATCTATCTTTTATTTTGCTCTTTAATTTATTTATACTTTGGGTTTCTCATATAAGAGAAACAATGTGATATTTAAGAATGTATGTTTGATTTATTTCACTTAATATTTTGATCTCAGTGTGTATTCATATTCTTATGAATGACTCAAATTTATCCTTATTTGTATCAGAGTAATACTTCATTATAAATACCACATTTTCTTTATCCATTCTTTTGTTGATGGATATATAGGCCACTTCTTTTTTTTTATTTTAAAGAGAAGAAAAAACAAAACAAATCAAAAAAAGAACAAATTTTCAAAACAACATAATATGAGGGTAACAATGGTTAATGCATCACGTATTATTATCTTTAAGTTAGTTATTCAGGATACCAGACATTAGCACTCAATTGTCCAAACCTTATTGGCACAAACCTTACTCTTCAATGAACTAAGTAAAATTGGTAGTGTATCTATCTTAACCATCTTATATATATATATATAATTTTTTTCCCTTTCCCTTCTTTCTTTTCCCTATTCCAGTCTCTCTTTCCTTTTGACCAGTTTCTTTTTGATTCATCATGCCTATTGTACATTTTGGATCTTATTTACTCTTTCAGTTTCTCATACTAGAGAGACAATACGATGCTTACACATGGGCTTCCGGTTTATTTCACTTATGAGTATTTTCTCGAGTTGCATCCATTTACTTATAAAAGTCTCCAGTTTATCCTTCTTTATGGCTGAATAGTACTCTATTGTATAAAAATACCACATCTTTCTTATCCATTCCTTAGTTGATGGGCATTTGGGTTGTTTCCAAGATCTGGCTATTACAAATTGTGCTGCTATAAACATGGGTGCACATATATCGCTGTGGTACAATGTTTTTAATTCTTCTGGGAAGATGCCCAGAAGGGGAATAGCTGGGTCAAATGGGACCTGCAACCCTAGTTTTTTGAGGAATCTCCACACTGACTTCCAGAGTGGCTGTACCAGTCGACACTCCCACCAACAGTGGAGAAGGGTTCCTTTTTCCCCACAGCCCCTCCAGCATTTGTTATTAGTTGATTTCTTTATAATAGCCATTCTTTCTGGGGTGAGATGGTATCTCAGTGTTGTTTTAATTTGCATCTCTCGAATGACTAGTGATGTTGCACATTTTTTTGTATATTTATTTGCCATTAGTATTTCTTCACCTGAGAAATGTGTATTCATCTCAGATGCCCATTTTTGGAGTGGGTCTTTAAATTTGGGAGGTCTGATTTTTTTGAGTTCTTTATATGTTCTCGATAGTAATCCTTTGTCTGAGGAACAGCTGGCAAACATTTTTTCCCACATTGTGGGTTGTCTCTTCACTCTGTTGGTGCTTTCTCTTGCTGTGCAAAAGCTTTTTAATAAGATGAGATCCCAGTTGTTGATTCTTTGGGATAGTTCCCGTGCGGTTGAGGTTTTATTCATAAAGTCTTTGCCTACACCAATGTCTTCAAGGGTTTTACCTATCCTACCTTCCAGCAGATTTAATGTTTCTGTTTTAATATTTAGATCTCTGATCCATTTTGAATTTAGTTTAGTGCATGGTGAAAGATATGGGTCTAGTTTTAATCTTCGGCATTGTAGAGCCAGTTTTTCCAGCACCATTTATTAAAGAGGCTATCTTTCTTCCAGCGAATGTGTTTGGCACCTTTGTCAAAGATAAGGTGGCTTAGTATGTCTGGGGTTGTTTCAGCATCTTCTAATCTGTTCCATTGATCTTCAGGTCTGTTTTTTTGCCAGTACCACACTGTTTTTATCACAGTAGCTTTATAGTATAATTTCAAGTCAGGGATTGTGATGCCCCCTGCCTTGCCTTTGTTGCCCAGAATTGCCTTTGCTATTCTAGGTCTCTTCTGATTCCAAATGAATTTTAGGATTGTTTTCTCTAATTCTGTGAGATATGTTGTTGGAATCTTGATTGGAATTGCATTAAATCTGTATAACAATTTTGGAAGTATGGCCATTTTCACTATATTTGTTCTTCCTATCCAGGAGCAAGGGATATCTTTCCATTTTCTGATATCCTCTTCAATCTCCTTTTTCAGAGTACTGTAGTTTTCAGTGTATAGGTCTTTTACATCCTTTGTGAGGTTGATTCCTAGGTATTTCATTTTTTTGGTTGTTATTGTGAAAGGTATTGTTTCCCTAATTTCTTTTTCAGTAAGTTTGTTATTTGTGTACAGGAAGGCTATTGACTTTTGAGTATTGACTTTGTATCCAGCTACACTACTGAATTTGCTTATTAAACCTAGCAGTTTTTTAGTTGAGTTTTTGGGGTCTTCTGTGTAGTATCATGTCATCTGCAAATAGTGATAATTTAACGTCTTCCTTTCCAATCATTATTCCCTTTATTTCTTTCTCTTGTCTAATTGCTCTGGCTAACGTTTCCAGAACTATGTTGAATAAGAGTGGGGACAGTGGACATCCTTGTCTTGTTCCTGATTTTAGAGGGAAGGCTTTCAGTTTTTGGCCATTTAGTATAATATTGGCTGTTGGTTTATCATAGATAGCTTTTACCAGATTGAGATAAAGACCCTCTATTCCAATTTTCTGTAGGGTTTTTATCATGAAAAGGTGCTGGACTTTGTCAAAAGCTTTTTCTGCATCTATTGAGATGATCATGTGATTTTTGTCTTTGGTTCTGTTAATATGGTGTATTACATTGATTGATTTACGTATGTTGAACCATCCCTGCATTCCTGGGATGAATCCAACTTGGTCATGGTGTATAATCTTCTTGATGATTTGTTGGATTCTGTTTGCCAGTATCTTATTAAGGATTTTTGCATCTATGTTCATTAGGGAGATTGGCCTGTGGTTCTCTTTCTTAGTTGGGTCCTTCTCTGGTTTTGGTATCAGGGTAATGCTTGCTTCCAGGAATGAATTTAGGAGTATTGCTTCTCTTTCAATTTCATTAAAAAGTTTGAGAAGTAGTGGCATTAGGTCTTCTCTAAATTTCTTGTAGAATTCAGCAGTGAATCCATCAGGGCCTGGGCTTTTCTTTGTTGGGAGGTTTTTAATTACATCTTCAATTTCATTGGTTGATATTGGTTTATTTAGGATTTTTAAATCTTCTTGATTCAGCTTTGGTAATTCATATGAATCTAGGAATCTGTCCATTTCTTCTGCATTTTCCATCTTAGTAGAATATAAATTTTCAAAATAGGTATAGATGATCTTCTGGATTTCTGCAGGGTCTGTCGTGATATCACCCTTTTCATTTTCAATTGCATGGATTTGAGTCTTTTCTTTTATTTTTTTAATAAGGTTGGATAAGGGTTTGTCAATCTTATTTATTCTTTCAAAGAACCTACTTTTTGTTTCATTGATTCTTTGTATTTTTTTTTGTCTCCAATACGTTAATTTCTGCTCTGATCTTTATAATTTCCTCCCTTGTATGGGCTTTTGGCTTAACCTGCTCTTCTTTTTCTAGAAGTTCTAGGTTCACCATTAAGTTGTTTATTTGTGCTTGCTCTATTTTCCTGATATAAGTATTTAATGCTATAAATTTCCCTCTTAGGACTGCTTTCATTGTATCCCATAAGTTCTGGTATGTTGTACTGTCATTATCATTCAGTTGTAGAAAGTGTCTAATTTCTTCTTTAATTTCATCTGTGACCCACTGGTTGTTCAGGAGGGTGCTGTTTAATTTCCATGTATTTAGGGAGTTTTTGTGATTTGTTTTGCCATTGATTTCCAATTTCATTGCACTATGGTCTGATAATATGCATGGGATAATTTCAATTCCTTTGCATTTACTTAAGCAGGTTTTATGAGCTATTATGTGGTCTATTTTGGAGAACGTCCCATGTGCAGCTGAGAAGAATGTGTATTCTGATGTTGTGGGGTGGAACACTCTGTAGACATCTACTAAGTCCATTTGTTCCAAAGTTAGGTTCAGTTCTACGATTTCATTATTGATTTTCTGTCTAGTTGATCTGTCTTTTTGTGACAGTGGAGTATTGAGATCTCCCAATATAATTGTATTAGTGCTTATTTGATTTTTCATGTCCTTTAGTACTTGTTTTATATAGCTGGGTGCACTGGTATTTGATGCATATATATTTATGATAGTTATCTCTTCCTCTTGGATTGTTCCCTTTACAAGGATGTAATGACCGCCTTTATCTCTCTGAATCATTCTTGGCTTGAAATTCACTTTGTCTCCAGAAAGAATAGCTACCCCTGCTTTTTTCTGGGTTCCTGTGGCATGGAGTATTGTTTTCCATCCTTTGACTTTCACTCTATGAATTTCTTTCTGAATTAAATGTTTTTCTTGTATACAGCATATTGTTGGATCTTGCTTCTTGATCCATTTTGCCAGTCTGTGCCTTTTGATTGGTGAATTGAGACCGTTAACATTGATGGTTAAAGCTGATATGTATTGACTTATACTTGTCCTGATATTTTCCTATTGTTGGTTCCCACTCTTTGTTTGTTTTACCCCTTTCCCGCTATTTAATTATCTGCCCTGCCTGGTGGATTCCTTCTGTTGGGGTTCCTATCTCTTTCTAGAATGTCATTCAGAACATTTTGGTTGGTGGTCATAAATTTTCTTAGATGTTCTTTGTCATGAAAGTATTTTATTTCTCCATCAATTTTGAAAGATAGTTTTGTGGGGTACATCAATCTCGGTTGAAAATTATTTTCCTTTAGAGCTTGAAATATGTCATTCCAAGCTCTTCTTGACTTGAGGGTTTGTGCTGAAAAGTCAGCTGTGATTCTGATGGGTTTTCCTTTATAGGTGATTTGCCTCTTCTCCCTAGCAGCTTTTAAGATTCTGCCCTTCTGTTGAATTTCTGGGATCTTAACTATGATATGTCTGGCTGAAGTTTTTTTTTGATCATGTCTAGTTGGCATTCTAAAAGCTTCATTTATAAGGGGGTCAAATTCTTTTTCTCTTCTAGGGAAGTTCTCCCTGATAATGTCTTTGAACAAGGTTTTAATGTCATTGATGCTGTCTCCTGCTTTTTCATTTATTCCAATTATTCTTAAGTTGTTTATCTTTGAGTCATCTAGCAGCTGCTGAATTGATTTTTCATGGTCCCTTGCTGTTTTTAAGAATTCTTTCTTTTCATGATCACTAATTGCAAGCCTGTCTTCTATATCTGAGATCCTGTCCTCACATTGGCTTAATCTGCTACAAATACTTTCAATGGAATTTTTGTTCTCTTGGATATCTGCTTGAATCTGCCTTATGGATTCCATTTCTTTCCTATGCTGAGCATTCATGGTTTCTATAGTTTTCTTATGCTCGTCTATTTTTTTGTCTGTATCAGCTATAGTGTCCTTAAGCATGGTCTTCATTGCGGACATTATCTCTGCAGTTATCTGTGAAATTATTTCTGTTTTAATTTTTTCCAGAGCCTCATTCAGTTGCTTTGTTGTTACCCCTTCAGATAGGCCAGGTGGGTGGCTTTCGGATTTTCCCACCTCGTTGCCCCCTAGGTTTGCCTTTGTTGAATTGGATGTGTGGGGTTGCATCTTGTTTAAGTGTCGTCTCATTTTTTCTTTCTTTAATTTAATTCCTGGGGTGATGTTTGTAAATTACCTATGGCAGGTTACTTTATTGCTAGTGTTCAAGATCTTTAGAAGATGACTACTTCTCTGCAGTATCTTCCAAGTGGAGCTTGCTTTTGGGTTTTGAGCTTTCTGCCATATCCTACCTCTTCAATTCGTTGAATATGAGAAGTTGCTACCTGTTTGGCCCAGTCCTTGATTCTTTGGTACTGTGCCACTGTATTTTCTGTGTCCCTTAGCCAATGTCAATCATGAAATATCAGGAAGGAAAGATATTTAGAACAATTATTTCACATTTGGCTATAATGGTAACTAAAGCATCAAACACAGCCTAGAAAATGACAGACTGAGCTAACCAGTTATTTACCACTTTTAGCCATATAAAGTAGAGTTGCGGTTATATAACAAAATCTAAAACACACCAGAAAAATTATGTGCAGTATACAAGTCCTTAGTATGTCAATTTTTCCCTCAGGAGTTTAAATTTAAAATGAGTTAAGGAGGAAATAGAGTATCGGGAGAAGAGGAAGGAATTAGATGCAAGGTTGGAGGACCAAGAGGGATCCCACTAATATTGGGAAACTGGTGCAGAGGACTGGTGAGAAAAAGAGAAGGAAGGGATAAAAGGAAGAACAGATCACAACCACAATCACAAAGAGGTTAGAGGCGCTGTTTACACTCATATAAAAACCAGGGAGAATAATGAAGGAAAGAGGAAATAGACAAACAGAAACAAAAACGAAGACAAAAACAAAACAAACAGACAAAACAAAAATAAAACCCCACCAAAAAAAAAAAACAAAAAAAAAACCCTTCACCAGAACAAAAAACAAATGAGAGAGAAAAAAATAAAAAGAAAAAGAAAAAAAATAAAAAGAATCAGTTCCAGGTGTTGACTCTGCTGTAGGCACCATGTGATGACAGAGTCCTGTTCTGTGCAGGTCCGTCCCAGTAAGCCAGGAGCGGCCCTCTGGTGGGACAGTGAGCAGAAGCGCGTACTTTCAGGCGGAGACCAGTCTAGTTCGCCTGCCGCCCTCAGCACACTTTCCGCGGGCCTGAGAGCCACGGCGCTGCCCTGTCCAGAGCGCGAGTTCCCAGCGCTGTGTTTTCGTGCCACTCTGAATTTCGCCGCACCCCCAACAGTGGCACCCGGCCAGTCGCTCTCTGGCGCGGGACAGCTGTGGCTGAGAGACACTCACCGCCGGCCAGCGCAGTTCTCCCCCGCTCCCCTACCCCGCCGCTGTCTTGCAATCCTCCATGGGGGCTCCCCTGGGTGCCAGCTGTCACTGTGTGTCCACAGATTTGAGCTTCTGTAGCGCCTTGGTTCCTGGGATGGTAGAAGGTGTGCGCGGGGTCTGCACCATCTTTGTTGAAAAGTACCCTTCACTGGTGCCGGGGGTCCCAAACTGCACTTCAGAACTTTTCTGGGTCCCAGGGAGGCATCTCCCCCCGTCCTGCACTCTCCCAGTCACTATATTCCTGTGGTTCAACGGCAACTTTTAGAGAGAGTTTCGCTGCCTGCTTCTTACTCATCCACCATCTTTTTCCCCTATATATAGGCCACTTCTAAGATTTAGCTACTGGCCGGTGAGATGGCTCAGCGGCGTAAGCGCCTGCCTGGCAAGAGTGAGGGCCCGAGTTTGACTCCCGAAACCCACATAAGAAAAGAGGACTGGTGATATCGCTCAGCGGCACGGGTGCCTGCTGGTGCGCGAGGTCCTGAGGTCGACCCCCGGTACCCACAAAAAAAAAAAAAAAAAAGATTTACCTACTATGAGATGTGGTGCTGTAAACATGGGTATACATGGATCACTGCAATATGTTTAAATTAATTAATTAAATGCATTTGTTATTTATAATTTCAATTGTACATATTATGGGATACACTGGTAATTTGATGCATATACAAAATACGTAACAATCTCATCAAGGTAGCTGACTTTAAAATGGTTAGTTTTATGTTATGGGGATTTCAATTCCACAACAACAGAAATCGACTGTGGTACAATAGCCCGTCGGTGTGTCACCTGTCAACTTGGCTCTGTTACGGTCCCCAGTTATTCAATCATGAATCACAGGTTAATGATTAATGCCAGGAAGGTGTCTCATGAGTGAAGTTCATACTCTAACTTCAGGTAAGGGAGTCCTCGTAGATAGTCTGGGTAGGCCTTACTCCACAGTGCAGTGTATTCAGGAAGAGCGTTAAGTTAGACTTTCTGAAGAAGAGGCGATTCCTTTTGTGGCCACAGCTTTTGCCAGTACCTGGCAGCTCTGGCCTGCATTCCTGCTTGCCTGTCCTATGGATCTTAAATCACAGACCAAACTCCATAAATGCAACAACTAATTCTGTATGCTACATCTCAACACATCGTCACTACAAACAGGCTTCACAGGTTTGAATCCGGATTGATATGGGTGGGTCCTAAATTGAAGTTATTTGTTATCTAAAAGCCTCTGTGTTCTCTCAGCCAACTCTGTACATTTCCCTCACACAAATAGAAATTTCAAAGAAAAAGAAAATAGTTCTAAACAGTACACTTTACAGCTATAAATATCCATTGTTTTGAGAAATAAATTAGCAGGTGCTACAGGATTAGAGGATCACAACAGGTAAGTGGCAGAAACATCCACAGGTCCAAGGTGCTCACTGAAAAATGGCAAAGGAATTGACAATTACACAGCAGACACTAAGATGCCAGTGTGACTCTTCTTAGCATGACTTCCAAACCCCTCCCTGTCCAAATAAGAGAGGAGAAAATTTTTCCTAGGAAATCTGCCTATATACAAAAATATGGCTAAGAATAAAGATACTGGAGTTTGTCTAATTAGGGGCTTAACCCTCTTTTTCAGGGTAGCTCCAAGTCTTAGCACTTTGGTCACCCCACTCTAAAATGTGAGTAAACAGCTCTAGATCATCAAAAACATGAGGAAACCCTCTAACAGGAATGAGGGATACAATGACTTCGGTGAGAAAAAGTGACTTGGTAAGTGTGTGGAGATGAGCAAAACACAGGAGCACACATAGAAAAACACACATACATATACATATGCATGTGTGGTCACACAAGCATGCACAAGTATATACAAACACAGATACTGACATGTGCACATAGAGCATAGGTGTTGTCTTACTTTTCTCATAGCTGAGACAAAATACCCAACACCCACCTTGTTCCTAACTGAAACCTCCTGAACCTGATCTTTACTGGCAGCATTTCTATCAGCATTGTGGTCTTCTGAGCTCTAATCAAAATCTCCCATCAAGTTCAGCTTATAGCATTCCCAGGGTGCTTTTTCAGCAGGCATCTCCAAACATTCCCAAACTCTTTCCCTAAGCCAGTTCCAAAGGCTTCTTAATCACATGGCCAGGCAGTATCACAGAAATTACCCCACTCTTGGTACCAAAATCTGTCTTAGTTACTTTTCTCATTGTTGGGACAAAATCTCCAACAACCACATGTTAAAGGAAGAAATGTTTATGTCAGCTTACAGTTTGTACAGGTTTCAGTCCATAATCATCAGCTGGTTTTAAAGCAGGGCGGCATGGAAGACGGCATGGTAGAGGAGAAAGTGTCATGGTATGGCAGGGCAGGCAGAGGGCAGCAAGCAACAGCAGCAGCAGCAGAAGTAGCAGCAGCTACAGCTGCAAGTAGCAGCAGCAAGCCTGCCTCTCTCTTTCAGCCCTTCCAGGCTACCTGCCTTTTGGGTGGTGCCACCCACACCCAGGTTGGTCTTCCTGTTATCCACACCCAAAACTGTGCTAAATTAATCAATGTACTAATTTGGTAATCACCCACCCTTAATCCCAGTATCACACACCCTAGATCCAGCCTCCTCTGAAAAGCCCCACCTATAAGCAGCACATGAGGCTTTGGGGGTACATCAAGATACATGCCATAACACATGTGCACAGAGACAAGTGTGCACACACAGACATGCACATACAAGTATATATAAAAACAGATACCCATATGCATAGAAATGTGGAAGTTCACACATATACACATGTACATGCACACATGGATAGGAATACAGATATGTATATATAGATATGTATGTTCATGCATATCCTATGGTTTGGATGCTGGTGTTTCCCCAAATGTTTATGTATCGGAAGCATGGTTCCTAGGGTGCTGATGTTGGGAGATGTGGACATTTGTAGGTACAACCCAGTGCTAGGCCATTAAGTCATTGAGGGCACTGCTTTCAGAAGGATTAGGAAGATCTCGTGAGACCTTTTGGTACTTATTGGAGAGAGTGATTATAAAAGCCTGAGTCCGGCCCCACCCAGTCTCTCTCTCTCTGGCTTTCTGTTTCAAAATTCAATCCTTCCCTCATGCACTCTGCCAAATGCCATGGAGCCCTCGTCACAGCTACCAGAGTCAGAACTATGCTGTGTGGATTTCCAGCCTCCAAAACTGTGAACTAAATAAATCTGTTTTTCTTAAGCCCATCTCAGGGACTTCATTAAGGAAATAAGAAGCCAACATATACTCATACCTTGGTATTTACATGACAACTGTCTGAGGGAAAGACAACACTGTTCTGCACAAGATAGAAGTGAGGAAGTTTCTGGCCCTCTGGCCGGGATCAATGAGGGTACAACATCCTGGTTACAGATGGTTCCACCTCCAATTTCTCCTCTCTCTACATCCATAGAATATGTTTTTAAACTTTAAAGATCACTTGTCTTGTACTGAATTGCTTGCACACAATTTTGGTTTCCACACAGACTGCTGGACTTTTAAGAGTAGGATAGGGCCGGTGAGATGGCTCAGCGGCTTAAGCGCCTGCCCGGCAAGCACGAGGGCCCGAGTTCGACTCCCGGAACGCACATACGAAAAAGGGGCCGGTGATATCACTCAGCGGCACGGGCGCCTGCTGTCGCGCAAGGTCCTGTGGTTGATCCCCCGGTACCCACAAAAAAAAAAAAAGAGTAGGATAATTTTAAGGGCTTATATTGTCATCTCAGCCCCTCTGGGTGTTGAGTGCTGCATGCCATCAGGGACTGAGTAGGTGCTGGTCATTCTCACCCCTGCCCCACCTCATCTAGGTCAACATATAGTCCACCTTCCTGAACAGTGGCATTTGGATTCAGCTGCCACTGTAAAAAGCATGAGAAATAACTGCTCAGCAGGCTCTGACTTCAATTCCATTAAACTATTCTGAACCCCTAAATTGAGCACATTTTAAGGTGACCAGCCTTCCCACTTGCCCACAACTGTTTCAGTTTTAGCAGCCATAATCCTGGGTCTCTAAAACACCCCCATCTTGGGAAGATCAGAATGTCTGGTCACCTTCACACGGATTCTAAAATCATCGCTAAGAACACAAGCAATTCCTTTCTGCATTGAAAAGAAGCATTCTGTCAGCAATGCGCTAATCAAAAGACCTGTACTGTAAACCTTGCACGGAATAAAAGTGGACCACAGCAGTATGAGCCTCCAAACGCGACTGATAAGAATATGGATAAGGAAAGTCTGTGCCTCCAAAGACCGCGATCTTCCTGAGGGAAGCAGCTGCATACACAGATAAGAAACACAAATCAAGGAATTGTGAGCAAATTTGAGGTAGGGGGAGAGAGGTCTGCTGCAGCTCTAAACTAATGTGAAAATCACCACTGTGAAGGCTCTGAACAGGACTCTCTCCACTGTCATCTGGAGTGAGGGGTTTTTCTTTCCCCTGTCCTGCATAATCAAGATCTCTCAAACACAAAGACAGCTGGGCACGCTTAGAGAGCTCGTTTAAAGAAGGTCAGCTTTACAGTCTATGGCAACACGTTCCTTCCATTAGTAAACATGGTGCAAGCCAGACCACGACTGTTTGATTTGCCTCTGGAATGATCTTCTTTCCCTTCTGGTTGTTTCCTCCATTCTTGTCCTCCTTATTCTGCACACACACACACCCATAGTTACCCCATCTAAAGTTCTTATTCCGTAGTCTTCACCTGGATTTGCTCCATGACCCACTGCTGTGCCCCGGTGAGGGCTCTAGTCCTCACCTGAAGGATACACATTAACAAACCTTCCACACTAAGTCTCTTGCCTCCATCTATCCGCTCTATTCACGGGGGAGGCAAATAGCAGCTCTGACCATGATGTCTTATACGACCCACCCAGTAAAGTCTGGGCTCTCCTGTAGTGTCCTCCTATTTGAAAGTTCCAGTTTTTCTTGCCTCTCTCCATTCTCCTGCATATACAGGACCCTCTGGGGTAGCCTATTTACTGTTCTTAGCAAACTGTTTTTGCCATTCTTTCATTTTTCAATCTACTGAGACCAAATCTGTGCTTCAAGGCAGGTGCTGGGGTGTGCCCCTCTTGGACTACATAACTCCAGGTCACTTCAGCTGGAAAGTATGATATGATTTGAATGACTCCCCCCAAAAAAATCTCATGTTCAAATTTAAGTGCCACTGTCATGTTAATTAAGAGGTGAGAGGGTTTAGACGTAACTAAGCAATGAGGGATCTGGCTTTGAGTTAGCTTTTGTCACTACAGTTAAATACCTGTGGCTGGTATTAAATACCTTCATGATGTAAAGCAGTTCATTTAGCTCATAGTTTTGGAGGCTCAAAGGCTCGGTGCTGGCATAGTCTTCACTCTGGTGAGGGTCCTCTCACTGCCTCCCATCATGGTGGGTAGCAATGGCAGGAGCACATGTGTGAGGAAGAAATTACATCTCAAAGAGGAAACCAGAGGGAGACTGGGTGGGCCCTGGCTCGTGCTTTTAAAACAACTCTCTCTCCAGAACTCACCAGAAACTACAGGAAAATTCCTCCCAGGGCCAGTACCCCTGGAGACCTATGGATCTCCCAGAAGAGCTCCCTCCTGAGGGTTCCACCTTCCAGCATCACTGCACTGAAGCCCAAATTCCAGTACATGGATGGTTGGGCTCCAGATTCCATCCAAACCACAGAAGCCTTCATGAATGAATTAATGATGTTATTGCAGAAGTTGGCTAGTTATCATGGAGTGGATTATCCTCTTCTATTGAAGGATGAATTTGACTCAGTTTTCCCTTTTCTGCTGCATACATGCACACTTGTCCTTTTGACATATAATTACACAGCCCAGAGGCTCTACAGAGCAGGAAGTACCATGCTCTGGACTTCTGTTGCTTATAAATTACCACCCTGTGGTATTTAGCTGTAGCAGCAGAAAACAAACTAAGATGACTACTCACTCTTTCTTACAGGCCTCAAGCACACTCGATCTGCATAGTACTCATCTAAACTGTTAATATTATAATTATTACATAAGTGTCTTCCTCCCATAGACACGTGCTTTATCACTTTACAAAGGCCCATAGGCCACACTTCTTTAAAACTTTCATATTTTCACTTATTACCTTGTCTTGCATATGATATGTTTCCAAGATGTATGCATTGAATGAGTTATCTGCAAATAATGCTAGGAAGTAATTTCCCTAATAACAAATATCTATGTAATATTTATCTTTTCAGAGACACTTGCCCTATGCAAAGCTTCTACTCTATGGGAGCCTTTTGAAAATTGAGAAAATAAATGCAAAAGTTAAAGGAAAGATTTCCAAATCTTTTAGTGCATTAGAGTTCAAAAATAGTTCATTATAAGGAAGTGAACTCAACCCAGAAATTTCTGAGGTGGAATAATTTACCTTTTTATTCTCTCTACTTGGAAATAGGCAATATCATGCCTCAAGAAAGAAAAGGTGAGAAACTTTTCAATATTAGCCACAAGACTCTAGCTCTGACATTGACAATTGTCAATAATTATAGAAATAATAATCGTAGAAACGAAAAATCAAAACCCAGGAACTCAGATCCAATGTCTTTTAATGTGGATGAAAGAGATGTAATCAGTCCTAAGTGGCAATGAGCTTCAAGCAGTTTTAACCTGTCTTAATACCCAATTTGTTGTCATTAATGGGATCCTGCAAAAATAAAATTTTGGTAGATTAGTAAGTAACCAGTGGCCACACAACCGTTCTTGAGCCCCTGATTCATTCTCCTTCCCCATGGCAAGGAATCTGAGATTGTAGTCCATGTTTTTTCCACTCATGTTTTTCAACTCCTGATCACTTATGTACCTCTGTGTTCATCAAGCCACAGAGAGGTCCCGGCACAGCTGCTGCCACGTGGTCTTTACTGCAACCCTGGTCCCCTTCACCTCATTACCTTGTCAGCCCTGACATTTATAACACTGTTGCAGATTCCCCATGCAAAGGGCAAACAAGTCAACAGCAGTGCCATTGGCAAGGAAGAGAAATTTCACCCAAAGAAAATCAATAGGCAGTGTGGTTGTATGATCTTATTAACAATAGCTGCTGTCTTTGAAAACCACTCAGTACCAGTCACTTTACATGCATTTTACTGTCTCCGCCACAAATCGATAAAGCAAATATGACTACTTTTACATTACCAATGAGGAAACTGAGGCTCAGGGAGGTCAAGTTAGCAGCAACATAAGCCAGCAAGTGGCCTTTATAGAATTTGAGCTCAAAGCTGATTTCAAATCCACTCATTTCCTACCTTACTGCCGAGTACTATTGCAAGAATAAAGATAGTGCACAGGAAACCTGCAGATCATAATCTGAGATCTAGTGGCATCCCATGCCCACTGGCATGTAAGATGATCCTCTTTCAGGTTCTTAAGGGGCATGTGTGTATGTGCACACACAGACACTTTTGTTCTTATAATGAGCACAAGCAAGACTTATTATCTGCCCATTAATATTGTCGTTTTAGCAAGGAGGTTAAATCCATAAATAAGACTCAGGTCCTGTTTTTGGAACTTGATGATCCCATGCTGAGAACTGTGCAAAGCATTTGGCAAATTCAGATCTCATGATTTTAAACTCAGTTGGCCCCCAAGTATCACACTGTGATAGCCCATCAGAGGCAGCTCTACTATTGAGAATATATTTTAATAATATCAGGTGGGACTAGCCTGGTTTAGCTCTTTTAAGGTGATTTCATCAGAAACTTAATAATCTCCACAGCCCTGACTCCACCATTTACTAATTATCAATTAGAGGCAAGAATAAACATTGCCCTATCTACACAAACCCTCAGAGCAGGATAGGAAGTGAAACTCAAGCTTCAGTATGTAAGAAGCCAGAAACCAAATTCTCTTTCCCCTGGGGAGCACATGCAACCCTAAAGCAGAATTAGAGTCCAATACTGTTCTCAGAAGGAAATGGTTGGATGAGGAGGCTTCTTTATCATCACATTATCAATATTGTCATCATAATTGCCATGGCAGTACATTTACTGAACCTTTATTATAAGTCAGGCCTATCTGCATTATCAGTTAAATTTCCAAATAACAACTGCCCTTATAATAATGTACACTTACATTACAATGGAGAAAATGGAAGTGTGGAGAATTAAGCAATTTGTCCAGACGACTTTAATCAGCAGTGAGTTATGATATGAACCTGGGGGTGGTTCTGAAACCTGACTTACAAGAAGTATGCCGCACCCACTCCATGCTGAAAGTCCTGCGCTGCCTTCTGAGTATGGCAAGATGAGACTTTGATGTCCAAGCCCTCAGGAGGAAAAGCAAGTGTGCACTGTCTGGAGTGCCTCAAGTCATTCCTTAAAAACCAAAATGTGGCAGGACAGGGGGTATGAAATCATATTCAGTGTCTACCATTCAATGCCTGCTTTACCACCTACTAGGTTTGTAGCATTGGGTAAGTCACCTAACCCCTCAGACACAATTTTGTCATCTACTTACCTCCCTTAGTAGTTGTGAAAAAACAAGAAAAAGTAGTTCACATGAGAAACAAGTTTAGACAAGCAATATATTATCAAATAATACTACTAAATAGTAGTTTTATTATGACTTCAATATTAGTGCATCATATATTATTAGTTATCATTTGGTTTTGTTGGGGGAAACCTAGAAGTTATCACAGCCAAGGAAAGATACTCCAGATTCTTGAAAAACTTTAATATGCCTCACCTCATCCTAATGACATTCTTTTGAAAGAAATACATTTAAATTAAACAGGATTTTTAGAATAGGGCTTGCTCAGGTGTTTTTATTATCTGTGTGCCTTATAGCATTGTCCAGCCCATAGTAATGCTCAATAATTGTGGTTGCAGATATGTAAGTCTGAAGCTTCCTTGCAGGAGCATCTCTTTTAAAATAGACTAGGGGCCGGTGAGATGGCTCAGCAGCTTAAGTGCCTGCCTGGCAAGTGCGAGGGCCCGAGTTCGACTCCAGCAACCCACATACGAAAAATGGGCCGGTGATATCGCTCAGCGGCACGGGCGCCTGCTGGTGCGTGAGGTCCTGAGGTCAACCCCCGGTACCCACACACAAAAAAATAAAATAAAATAAAATAAAATAAAATGAAATAAAATAAAATAGACTAGTAATTGCTGTGGAGAGTGTGTATTGGGAAATAACATTTCATTGATGCTTTGCCTCATTCATTTTTACTCACTAGTATACACAGAGCAGACAAGAGATGATATCAAATGAGTAACTCAAGGGCATACATTTCAAAGAGCGTTTCTGCTCTTAGGAAAAAAGACAACATTTACAGAGCAGCAGAGTATGGAGGAGGCCTGGGCTTCTATCAGGAAGTGATTCATTTAAGACAGGAAAATAAAACTGCATCTTAAATCAGAAGATAACACACATTTCTGTTGCATGAAGAGAAAGTAAATTATCCATTGAGTTTCTCCATGGGGAAAAATGTAGTTCATTATTTTTAGAAGAACTAATAACAAAAATCCCACATAAGCCAGTTGCAATTTATCGCTAGTTATGTATAGAGTAGAAAATACAAGAGGTGTATTTGGGAAGTTGGGAAGATTACTGAACTCTCATATTTCACTATGCTTTAAAACACACCATTCACTTCATAATGCAGAAGGGCAGATCAGATTAATGAATCTGAAATATTTTATTGCTCAGAGGAACAGTATCATTAAGAATTAGCTGGGGAAAATATAGGACAATCACACAAAATTATTACAGTTTAAGCCAGGAGGAGTCTGTGGTTTAGGTATATTTTTATTTTCTAAAGAACTAGGTGTGGCCATAAACAAAGTGAAATACTATTGAAGAAAACTGTGTGTTTAAAATGGAATAATTTTTATTGGAGTCACTGGGGAAACTACAAACTTATTCCAAAGAAGGTAACAAGAATTTCTTAAAAAAGCATCTCTTAATTATTACCTTCTGTTGCAGCACACTTGGACTACTGATGCACGCAAGCACAGTCCATTCCTGAGTTTATACACAATTCCCAGCCCACTCCTAAAATCACCGTCCCCTTCTCTCCTGCTTAAGAGAGCAAGCACAATGCAAATGAGAAAAGTAATGGTATTACTGGATCATGGTTAACTTCTCCTCCTAATTGTCCATCTCTCACTGGTAAGAACATTTCAACTTTATTTTGCAAAACAACCTACAACAAAAGTGGTTAACGTTAAGCTACCCACTCCCCTTCAACAGGCATAACTTGTGGATAATAAAGGTATGGTATTCAGCATATTTCAAACAACTGGGCATTATAATAATCTGGGGTGTCAGTTGGCACAAATTTACCTTAGGAAACTCTCAGGACTTTTCCTGGAACTTTAAAAAAAATGAAAGGCTTCCTTTCCATAAGGGATGCTGAATTCGTAGGATTCAAGCCTTGCTGATTTCACCATTATTACCACTGAAATCCTGCTTGAGAATGGGCCCCACAAAGAGGTAAGCAGAGTCCTATGTGGAGTGAGAAATAGCAAAACAGACTGAATTCTGATGATATTGGAGTTTCTGAAGGCAGCAGAATCCTGTGCCTTGAACCTGCCAACTTGACAGAGTGTCGCGTTCCTTTTTGTCATCATTGTTTAAACTGGATGAACTTGATACACCCTCGGGACAGTGCTAATCGGTATGAGTCACGTCATTTCTTCACAGCCCACTGGGGTTCGGAACTGCGCCTTCAGAATACTGTTCCATGACTCTTTGGAAGTTCCCTTTACAATCACTTTTTTAGACATGTTAAAAAGTAAATCACATCTCCTTTATGTTCCTAGAGTTTTTAAAATTCAGGTATCATTTCAACTAACATTTTTTTGAGTATATACTAAATAGTAAGTGCTTTGCATGCAATGCAACATAAGCTCCTCACATGGCTATGTGAATTAAATGAATTCAGGTTCCCATTCTCATTTGCCAGTGGGGAACTACAAAAAGATTAGATAAATTCACCAAGGCCCCATGACAAATAATTATAGGGAAGGCATAAACATGGGTCAATTCACCCCTACAAAACTAAGCATATTTCACTCTATAATTTTGTTTCTCAGTTCAATATTGACTTCACCAAATTTGAATCCTAAGAAGAGTCCAACTGTGCACAAAATCAAAAAGGAATTAGAGTATAGTCTTCCAAACTGAGAATTTTGTAGCAGCCACTTTTCATCTATATACATAAATTCTGCTCTGTTACCTAAAAATGGCAGCCATAATTCACCCTTGATAAGATGCTAGGCAAATCCCTTAAAATGAGCACATTCAAAATATTCATTAAACAATCCTGTGATATTGTGGAAGAGAGAGTAGGCTTAAACTTCAAAGCTGAGGGGCTGGGGGAATTTAACAACCTTGTTCTTTAACAGATCCATTTAGAATTCACTTCTGCTAAACAGACCAAAAGCGTACATGTAGTACTGACAAATTGTGCTGCACTTTCCAGGTTAGCTGGGATTTGTGCAGATTGAGAAGGAATTCTTCCAATTTCTATGCAGCTTATTAGGGCCAAGTGAATGCTGGAAGCTACATGGGCAAAGAGCCATCAGAGCAGAAAATAATGTCTCTTCCAGGTGTGAGGTTTGTTCTGTCAAACCAGTAAGTAGGCAAGGAATTTATAAATGCAAACTACATAAACAAAAAATGATACCACATGGTCTGAATGTGAATCATGCCTTCGTTTCTATTCAGACTTTGGTACTTATAGTTTATAAGTGTGATTACAATTCCCTCCTGCCTAACCTTAACGTGTTTCCGTATTTTGAAAGTAAGTATATCCTAAATCTGTATATCAGCAAGAAATTCCCTCTCAGGAAGATAATAATCCTTGAAATTTGAATTGCACAAAAATACTAATTTTTATTTTATAACAAAATGTATTGATACATTTTGGCAGACTACAGTGAGGAAAAATCAAAAAGTAAAAATGTACATTTTTTTTTCCTGTGGAGCTGGAAGGCAGGCCAGATGCATGCTAGGCAAGTTCTCCACCATGGAGATCCATCTCCAGCCTGGGCCTCAAGCTTTTTGAACTCGAATCTGTCTGACTGTCCATACTATTAGGATAGAACCAAGTTATTGACTTTGGAACACATTATAAGTCACACTCTCTTTGAATCTGAGGAATGCCCATTTATGCTTTTAAATGAATTAGGTCATTTTTTAGAAGCAAATGATCTTATCAAATGGAGGACTTCCTAAATAATGTTTTCTTTTTTCTTTTTTTTTTTTTCTTGGTGTTACTTTCTCTTAATCTCACTGGTGCTATATAGGCCAGAACCATCAGGTAATACCCTTTGAAAGTAAAGGAATATAAATAAACAGCAAAAAGCAGATTAGAATTATCAGCCTCCCTGATTTGTCGTAGTTGAGCATCAATATTCACAGAGAACTGATGACACCATTTTGGTGCAGGAGATGGCATCTCTTATTTTCTGGGCTCCTCTCTACACTGTGGGAACCCTGCAGGACTGAAGCAGTTGTATTTATCATTGTGTGTAGAGCACCTGGCCTGGTGCAGTGTGTACTCAGTCACTATCCTGTAAAATAGTGAATTACGTTTCCTCCTACAAAAAGAAAAATGATCAAACTTGATTTTCTTTTACAATGGAATGTTATTAATGTTACTGAAGAAAACAGATAAATTTTCTATATGCATTTTCCTTAGTATTTACTCAGAAAATGCTTGCAAATCCTTAATTCAGGGTCAAAAATGTCCTACAAAATTGTACCCTGAAAATGTCCTTTTTCTAAAATTAAAAAGTTGGGTGGGATTTGCCCTGAATTTGGTGTATCCATTTCTACACCCTCCTTTCCTGTTTTCTCCATCCTTACCCTACTCTCTGATGCATGTGTTTGGTTCTTTTGCTTTGTAAAATTGTTTGGCACTTGTGTGTGTTTCTGTCGTAACTTGTGGACTAAAACTTAATGGACAGGTGCAAAAAATAAATCCTCTTTTGCAACCCAGAACTCATTGTTCAGTATGAGTTTTGATACATATAAGAAGGAATATTACTGCTAGGTGCCTGTGATCCCAGGACTCCTGAGGCTGAGGCAGGAGGAACGCCACTTAGACTGTGTAGCGAGACCCTACCTGAGAGAACAAACCAAAATAAAAATTATGATAACCTAATACAGAAAGAAAAATTTTCCCCAGAATTAGTATCTCTCCTTAAAAGGTGAACTAACATTCATGTCCAGAAACAGACTTTCATAGACCAAATCATTAGGCTTCATCATGACAACAAATCTTCCTACGTAACAGCAGTATGAATGGAAAAGAAGGCCATTTGTTTTGAGGCAGAACAATGAAGAAATTTTATTGAGTATGCTTACTCAGTATTAATCTAGCTCTTCCCTAGCTGATTACCACAAAGCATCAGGGAAAAAAAAAAAAAAAGTTGTTCCACAACTATGCAGTTCATTGCTTTAAAGTGTCATCCTATTAGACTTAGTGTTGGTTTACTCAAAAGAGTAGAAGGTCCTATAAATGACATACACAATGGCAAGATTCACAAAGGAATTTTAAAAATGCAGAGAAAGGATGTTATGAGGGCTTCATTAAGCAATGCAGGTGCCAATACAAAGGTTTTGGCTTTGTAGTGAGAGAGCTCTAGTCATCTCTCCTCCCAAAGCTCTTCTGACTTCCGTGAAATAAAGATTCAGTGACCCAAAATATACTTAGGTAGTGTTTTAGATACCTTTCTCATTGCTAAGACAAAATACCTGACACCCAATGTTCAAGGGAGAAAGGTTTATTTAGCTCACAGTTTGTAGTGGTTTCTGGGTCCAAGGCAGGATTGCACATGGCAAAGGCGCAACTGTTCATGGCAAAAGCAACAGGAGAGAGCAAGACAAGCCTCTTTCTGTCCCTTATATTGTGTTCAGTATACCAGGACTGGGACAGTGCCAATCCAATCAATGAACTGATCGAGCAATCACGCACCCTCAATCCCAGTACCCTAAATCCCACCATTGCACAACGGATCAATCACACACTCTAGATTTAGCCACCTCTGAAGAAAAAAATCCTGTGACCACATGCGGCTTTGGGGGGACATCTGGATACAAACCATAACAGGAAGCATAGGACAATGTTAATACAATAGACACTCTAAAGTTGAATTCTGCTTAATGAAAACCCACAAGCATTTTTAATACTTCGCTGAGCTTCAGGAAACAAAGAGAAATATTAAGTATTTGGGGACTTTTTTGAGAGGGAAGGTAAAGCGAAAACAGCATGTCATAAACCAATATTAGTTTCACTGTGAAGAAATAATAGAGCCTTTTTCAGTAAGACTGGGAATTTAAAGCCTTGAGCCCTTGTGAAGAGAAGACACTGAACCTAAAATTCTCATCTGAAGCTAAGGAAAACTGGATCAGGAAAAATAATCACTTAATACAATATGGAATAAGCAAAACAAAATGCATGCCCACTTTTGATGTCATTCTGAATTGAAAAAAAAAACAGAACAATAACACAGAAAATCAAAAATATATCAGAATAATAAAGTGATATATCATTAAGAAATATATATGTGTTAATATTACTAGTGATCCAACCTAGGGCCTTATACCTGACAGGAAAGCTCTGTACTGCTGAGCTACAACTCAGCACCTTAGGGTTTTTATTTTGTTTTGAGATAGGGCCTCTCACTAAGTCACCCTGCAGGTCTCATACTTGCTGTCCTCCTGCTTTAGTCTCCAAAGAAGCTGGGATTATAGGCATCCACCACCACACCTGACCACAATATATTATTTTATTATCCACAACATTTATGTTGAAACTTTAGTGGCTTAATCTCACTGAGGTTTGGAACTCAAAGTGAGAGAGAGAGAGACAGACAGACAGACAGAGACACAGAAGGACAGAGAGACAGAGAGACAGAGAGATTGATATTGTCCTAAATGGGTAGCATCTCTGTGTACCTGCAGAATAAACACAAGTCTTGCCGAGAGAGAAGCTTCCCAATTTTTGATCCTCCAGGCTTCCACAAATTCATTTCAACCACATGTGGACATTGTGTGTGTGTGTGCACACCCAAATATGTACTCACACAGCATACCCAGAATAAAGAAATAAAACACCATAGAAGAGAGTTGCAAGAGAAAAGTAACAGACTTGAACCCACCTCTTGCAAATATTGGAATTAGCAGACACAAAATGTTCAGTAACTATTAATGAAATACTTAATATTATAGAAAGATGGAAACAGATATGAAATGAACAGGGGTTACCTAGATTAACAGGCATATTTTCAAAATAACACAAAGTTATTAAATCTACAAGTCTTTTGGTGGAGATTTTGTGGTCTTTTATGTAGAGTATCATGTCATCAGCAAATAATAATTTAACTTCTTCCTTTCCTACCCTTACTCCTTTCATTTATTTTTCTTGTCTAATTGTTCTGGCTAATGTTTCCAGAATTATATTGAATAAAAGTGGTGATAGTGGGCATTCTTGTCTTGTTCCTGATTGTAGAGTGAAAGCTTTCAGTTTTTGACCATTTAGTATGATGTTGGCTCTTGATTTGTTGTAGATGGCTTTTATCAGATTGAGATAAAGACCATCTATTCCAGTTTTCTGCATGGTTTTTATCATGAATGGGTGTTGGACTTTGTCAAATGCTTTTTCTGTGTCTATTGAGATGATCATATGATTCGCATGCTTCTCAGATGAAGACATAATAAACAGCAAATAAATATATGAAAAAATGTTCAACATCAATGGTCATTCGAGAGATGCAAATTAAAACATCACTGAAATTCCATCTCACCCCAGAAAGAATGGCTATCATCAAGAAATCAACCAATAACAAATGCTGGAGGGACTGTGGGGGAAAAGGAACCCTTCTCCACTGTTGGTAGGAGTATAGACTGGTGCAACCATTGTGGAAATCAGCATAGAGATTCTTCAAAGACTAGGATTAGAGGTCCCATGGACACCCAGCTATTTCCCTGGTGGTATCTTCCTGGAAAAATTAAAAATATCATATCACAGTGATATATGTGCACCCATGTTTATAGCAGCACAGTTTGTAACAGCTAAACCTTGGAAACAGTTCAAATAACCATCAACCAAGAAATAGATAAAAAAAAAAAAAGATGGGTTTCCTTAATAGAATGGAGTACTACTTAGCCATAGAAAAGGATAAACTTGAGATTTCTAGGTAAATTGTTGCACCTTGAGATCATACTCTTAAGTGAAATAAACTGGACACATATATGTAAATATGCCATTTCTTCTCTGGTGTAGAAACCAAATGTGTAAATAAGGACCAAATGTATAAAAGGTATTGTGAAATAGGAAGAAATTGTTCAAAAGAAAGGGCAAATAGGGAGGGGGATGGGGGAAAGGAAGGAAGGGAAAAGAAAAAAGAAGACTAAAAAAAAAGAGTCCATATTCTTAAGTGAAATAAATCATACACACATGTTTAAATATCACATTGTTTCTCTGATGTGAGAACTGAAAGAGTAAATAAGGACCAAAATGCATAATAGATACTAGGAAATAGAAAGAAAGTATTCAAATGGGAAGGAAACAAGGGCTGGGGGAGGGGAAAGGAAGGAAGGGAAAAGGAAAAAGAGAATAGAAGGAAGAAAATGAAAATAAAGCTTTTGTAAATAAGGAGGGGAAGAGAGGTTGAAGGAAGGAGAGGGGATTGGGGAAAAAGAAGAATCAAGATAAATCATGTACAGGTACAAATTCCATCTGATGAACGTGATCATTATGTATATCTAAAATGTATCAATAAAATTAATAATAACCCCTACAAAGTTATTTTAGAAATCAAAAGAAAACATCATCCGTGAACAATGAATCATTGAATATGATAAAAGGGATTAGGCATACATGAAGAAAGAATTAATGAAGTTGAGAATAGAACCAAACAAATTGGCCAGAATGCAAGCTACTGTGACAGAGTAAAAATATTATAAAAAGAGGGTAAGAAGAGAGAGAAGTTTAGAATTAGAAAGCATTAGATTTATATAATAAATCTAAAATAATTGAGTAAAAAGAACATGGAAGAAATAATATTTGGCATATTAAAATTTTTGAGAAATAATGATTAGATAGGTGAACAACGCCTATGAACTGGATATACAGGTACATATGAACTAATTAATATGTTCAGAGAGGATAAAAATAGCAAGTAAGATACTTAAAAGTGAAATCTATAGCCAAACACATCATAATGAAAGCACAAAAATCAAAGAAAATTAGATGATCCTAAAGGTAGCTTATAGGAGGTGAATTAGGGGTGGTCAGAGCTCTTTGAAAGGTGGGACAGAGATTTTTCAATAGCAGCCACAGGTGTCAGAGGACCAGAACCAAGTGATGTATTACTGAGTGTTTAAAAGTGGCTCTTCTGCAGGAAGGGGGTGGGGAGCACCCTGACAGGCAGCGTTTCTGTATCCCGCAGGGTGAGCATCCCTAAGATAGACCCTTTCACGCTCCCAAGGTGGCATCACCAAGTGCGGAGTTGAGGAAAGATGTGTATTCTCCCTGGCAGGGGCCGGTGCCCATTGGCTTCAACAAACTGGATTCTTTAGTGCTGAGTTGTGTGTTGAACATTCTCTTCCCAGAATGCAGGTGAAATAGGGACCTTTTTTCAGCTAAAACATTTACAATCAAGGGACCTTCACACAGGAAAAAGCATTTGATTCAGAAACAAAGAAATTGAATCTGGGATAAAGTAGAAAGGTCTGAGATGAAGGAATGGCAAGCAAAATCTACTGGCTATATTAGTAAATCAAATAAAGAGTATCCACCAAAAATAATAATTCTTATTGGCGCAATGGGATAAGAAATAAACAAAAATCAACCCAGAGGCCAGTTACTATAGACTGGTTCATTCAACTGCCACTTGAGAAATGAACATTGACATTTCCTAGACATACTGTGGTTAAGCTTTTGGATTCACATTATGTGTTGCAAAATGTATCCCCTTTATATATCTAAAAAAACAGTGAAACTTCTCATTTTCTTGACTTTTCAACTTTTTCCACTGTCCGGCAGAAATCAGTGGCATGAGGCATGCTCTGCAGCAATCTCTTAGTGACCTCCTGCCTCTGGCAACTTGACCTGCCCTACTGGGGCCATGTTGGCTCCTGGCCCCTTGGGTAACACCAGTAGGTACTCAGTAGCTACCCAGAGATCCCCATCAGTCCACTTGAAAAGTCATTCCAAAAGCCCGTGACAAGAACTCACTCTGTAAGTACTACAACTATTTTGTTAAGACACTAGTTTCTTGTTTTAAATCTAATCCTGCTTAAAATGTCTAAAGTTATCAGATTTTTTTTGATTGTATTGTGACAGAGCACCAAAGTACATGACAGAGTCACATGAATATTTGGAAATCAAAAACAAGGAGGCAGAAACAAGTCCAACCATTCTAGCAACCTCAAAATGTGAAAGGAGCCGCACCTGACAAGCTAAAAGACAGAAATGGCCAAGTTGGGTATAATATCACGACACAGCTGCGTGCCGTTCACAAGATCATACACAAGGCTTAAAGGTAAAAGAAAGATTGAACGGATGAGAAAGGATATACAGCAAACTGTGACCAAAGCAAAACTGTAATAGCTATATTAATGATAGATAAAATCAACTGAAGCTCAAGAAGATATTAAAGTGAAAGGATGTCATTAAGTATGACAATATGTTCAACTCATCAAGAACATATAAAAAAATAAATACCCCGATATAAAGTAAAAATCTGTCAAATTTCCAGTAGAAAAGAGATAAACCTCTATTACAATAGATTTCAATACTCTGTCGTCTACATTTTTTATTTTGTGTTTAAAAGTAAAAATCAAATAAATTAAAGCATTATACGAATTTGAAAACTAATAATGTAAAATCAAGTAAAACAGTTCGTTATTGCTGTCATTATTATTATTTATGGCCCTTGGGTTTAAACTCAAGGCCTTTCCACTGAGGCACGCTTCCTGCCCATTTTTATTTTGAGACAGAGTCTTGCTAAATTGCCCAGGCTGGGCTCAAACTTATGATCCTCCTGCATCAGCCTGTTTATTATTTTACTTGTTTGCTTTGCTACTTTACCTTTCTCAATTGCATACAAAGTAACTACTCCAGTAGAAATAAATTCCAGTCTCCATGCTGGCCACACATGCATCTAAACATTTTCTGTGTCAGAAATCTTGTTGCTAGATTTTGGATACCTGGGGGCAAAAGCGCCAGCTTTGAATCATGAGGAATTCCCATGGGAGGTGTTTACTTATTCATTTAACAAAGCACACGGGAAAGGTATTGACTGGAGCGACAGACCTGTGATTTTGCCCAGGGTGAGCGACCTTATGGTCCTGAACTCGACTTCAGGTGAGAAGTTGTAACTTAGCTGGAGTTGCTGGTCCATCTGCCAGAAAAGAGAAAACAAACGCCTGTCAGCCAAGGTCCTCGGTACAGGGGACAAACAATTCCCATCTGGAAATAGTTGGAAAAATGCACACCACGCAGACTTCACTCTGGGATCTTTCCTCAAGAGAATTTAGAAATGTCTCACTAATTCTCTCACAGTGCGTGTAAAATACCCATTTCTTTCTTCGTTGTGAAATGAGGGCTTTCACAGGCATTTTCTCCCTGGGAAATTCTACACAGCTTTTGACAGGTATTTATCTCTCCGCGGAGATTTCCTCACCAAATTCTTTGCTGCAAACAAGTAAACAAATGAAACCTGCGCTGGAGCGGCCGCACAGGAGTAATGTCAAGTGGGCACAGGCACTTTTCCCTGTCCCTCCTTTCTCCCCTTTGGTCCGTAGGCCACCACTGTTGTCTTTTTCTCCAGAATTCTGGCCAGGTCTCATTCAAGTGTGGACTGAGGGGATTTCCTGGGCAAGAATTGCTGCAGTTTGACAAACGTCTGGCTCTAAGGAGGAGAGGCCGGAGGACAGTTACCACTAATGTACCGGCTGATCACCCACCCTGCAGGAGTGAGCAGGGGCTACCCCAGGACTGTGCTTGCAGGCCATCCTTCAGGGCTCCTCCCTTGCCTCATCCACTGTGAATTCAATTCCATCTGTTCGTTCCCCACACCTCATTCCTCGGCAGCGCTCTTCTTCCACTCCCACTATCCCTTTTTCTGCCTAGTCAAATCCAGCTAGTTTCTTCCAGACCCTCGTCTGAGTATCCTCATGATGTTCTTCCTGCAAAGGCTCCTCATCATCTGGCAGTGTTCCTTACGAAGGGGAGCTGCAGGCTCCAGGGCTGTGTGCCTGACTGCACGGCCCGGGAGCAGCAGGTCTGGGATGCTTCCATCTTCTCCGCCCACCTTCCCTGCACACCCTGCTGTTCAGCGTGGCCCTCGGGAGGCTCCCAGTGCTGCGGTGGTTTCTCCTCTGACAAAAGTCATGGCCGTGACCTATGCACGTGATTGTATGCTGTGTGACTATTTGGGGACTTCAGTATTTCCTGAATTTTATATTTGCCACTTATTGAACAATGGGATGTATGAGACATGATACTAATGAATTACTTCCAAATCTATTTCTCCCTAGAGTACTATGAACTAGGTCTTATGATTCCTAATATTATTAATTAATATTGTATTCATATATTTTCACTATATTACATGTTAATAGTAGTGCAGATGGTGAAACTGACGTCACAGAGATGAACAGCTTGACCCGGGCCACACCGCATCACCAAAGCGGTGCCCCTTGTCTCGTGGCCCACCCAACAGAGGACATCAGGTCTGCTTGTTACACTTCACTACATATTTGAGCAACTGGAGAACTTTTTATTTTATTCCTAAATCTCCACAGTAGATATTCAATAAACAGTTGAATATCTACTGCATGCCAGGGGCTGTTTTAAGGACACCCTCATCCGCCGGCTCCAGATGCTTCGTTTAGGTTATAGCTAACCCTTTTTTCATTTCTTTTCAAATTGTATTAGTACATGTTTGCAGCGCATGAAGTTTACACTCATTTTAGGTAGCAGGTGCAGGTGTATAACGCAGCTTGATTCTTTTTTAGTCTCCTTCCCCTTCCCACCCACCTCTCTCCTTCCTTCTCTAAATCTCCTTTCTTCGTTTTCATTCTGATTGTTATTATCATTATTATTATAATTGGTATTGTTAGCACTCTTGTTATGACCATTTTTCTATCACTTAGGACGTATAATGTCATACATTACATTCACTGTGAGCATGTGGTACATGTGAGCAGTGAGCCATCTTAAGTATTTGCCCTCACTGTCCTGGACTTCTTATCTCTTACTTTGCAGTAAGCTGCTGCTTTACAGTAACCTCTCTCCCCCTTCCCTCTACCTCTCCTTTCTCTCTCTCTCTCTCCCCCCTAAACTATGGACTCTTTGAGGGCTGCACTCGCCTTTATTTATGCATATTTTCTGTTGGAAATAGCAACTGGCAACGTTTGCTGAGTGAATAAATGAACGTCTTGTGTTGATTCCTCTTCTGTGCGGTGGGCTATGAGACAGAGACCATAGCAACACCAGGATGTCTGTGGTAGCTTCCACACCTCTGGGCACAGAGGCCTTTGGTACCCTCGGTCCCCACCCATCGTCTATTCGGCACCCGCAGGTTGGGACGGAGCGCTGGACCTGGAGCAGCTTTCTGCCCTTTCTGCCAGAGCTCTTACCTGCTCCTCCTATCACCTCTGCAGCCAGCTCTTCCGGCAGGGGGCAGTGTGCCTTCCCGCAGGCTTTTCCGCCTGGGAAGAAGGGCCGAGGGGAATGGGGGCGTCCTGCCAAGGGAAGAGCAGTGGCAGGGATCTTGGGAGCGGAGCTGGAGCTGAGAGTCCCCTCTCTCCGCGCCTCGCCACGCCACAGGCTCCACGAGGGCAGCTCCCGAGCGGTCCCGGACACGCACGGGCGCTGCTGGAGCCCGTGTCCCGGTACATGAGTCACTCCTGTCCTAAGCTGTGCCTCCTGAGAGCTTGCTCGGTCCTTCACACCTTTGCCAGCTCAGTAGCAGAGGGAGAGAAGGTAAGCGAGACGGTTAAAGAAGCTTTCAGCAAGAGCAGCCTTGTAAAAGTTGGGAGAGGGAGGCGGGGTGGCAGGCAGGCACCAGCCTGGGCCCAGCGGGGGCGCGCCCGTGTGCTAGGCTGCCTGTTTGAAAAATGAAGCCCAGGCACAGAGTGCAAGCGCCGTAAAGGACGCACCAAGATTGTTTTAAGGTTTCATTATTCATAATACAGGCTAAGAAATCAATGACGTAGCCGCAAGACGTGTATTATTCTATTCCATTCCCGTTTAGCCGTGTCGCTCTTTGTACCGCTTTCCTCTGTGATTACAATGGTAAGGTGGTAAGGGGTGACACTCTGTACTCTTTACACCTTTAGGGTAGCTGAGATTTGCAATCACCCTTAGAGAAGCTTAGTCCACCTCCAAACCTAGAATACTCCGTGACATTGGCAAGTTATTAAATGGATGGTAAAAAAGAGGAATGGGGATAAAATTCCTTTTTTTTTTCTTTTTTTTTTTTTTTTAGCAAGCCCGAGATGTCAGATTTTGTCATTGGATCTTTAGCTATGTTCTTTCATATAAGCTCTGTGAGAACTGATCTAGTCTAGTTGCATTCATCCTTGTGTAGACAGGGAGATAGGTGATAGATAGATAGATAGATAGCTAGATAGATAGATAGATAGATAGATAGATAGATAGATATAGATAGATGCAGACATATAAGTAGATAAGTAGACTCAAGGTCCAAAAGATGTCCTTTGTCTTAATATCACACAGCATAAGTGACAGAGTATGAATTCACACCCAAGCATGTCTTCCATACAGACGCCTCTCCCAGCCTCAGGATCTTCTATTTTTTTTTTTTTTTTTTTTTTAATGTGGATACTGGGGATCAAACTCAGGACCTCACACTTGCCAGCAGGAGCTTGTGCCGCTGAGCGATATCACTGGCCCAGGATCTTCATTTTATAAAGGAAGGAATTAACCAGTTTCAAAAACTATCTACCCTCTCCTTCACATCTCAGTATTCTGCTGGTATTTGGTTAAATTGGCTCAATCTGTCGTGTTGCCAGTGTATCTTAAATAAGAACACTAAATTTCACCTCTACAATTAGGGCTGTTGATGGGGGGGCTCTGACCCTTAAAAATTCCTAGCCAGTTTTAACTTGAAGCCATTGCAGAGAGTTCTTTCTCATGGCTGTAGACCCAGGCTCTAAGATCTTCTTTTTCTTTTTCTTTTTTTTTTTTTTTTTTTTGTGGGTACCGGGGTAGACCTCAGGACCTCGTGCTGAGCAACATCACCGGCCCTTTTTTTGGATGTGGGTTCCGGGAGTCGAACTCCGGCCCTTGCACTTGCCAGGCAGGCGCTTATACCGCTGAGCCATCTCACCGGCCCTAAGATCTTCTTTATATGGCCACAAAGAACAGTGCAGAGGAGGAATAGAAATTTGGAACAGGGGTTGTGAGGGAATCTATCCTTAGTGCCTGTACACTGCGTGGTGGAGAATAGTGACATCAGCCATCCCTCTCTCTGTCACAGGTGTAGTAGTGCCTGAGACATTTTCCACACAGTGTGGGTGGGGCTAGAGATGTGTTAACAGCCTTCCCTTTCCTATTGTGGGGGGATATCCTGATTGGGTGAGGGGGATTGGACTGGGGGGGGGAGACAAGGGTGTCATGTTCCTGTGCCATGAAAGTTTGAAAACTAAAATCTTTGCCTCTTTTTTCTGCTCCTTTCACTCATTAGTAATCCTATCTGCTCATCTGACAGGTGTGCATTACTGACTACAAGTTAATGGTGGAAATTCCTCAGATGAAGGAGTGAAAATGCATCTTATTTCTCTCTTGGTTTCCTATTTGTAATTTTTTATTTGTGGAAATGATGACAGGAATTATAAAGCAGGGGAAAAGATGTCATACATACAAATGTGTCCAAGAACACTCCCCAGTTTTTCCCTTTGGACCTCAGTCAAAATCCACTCAAAGGACTCAGAGCCCCCATTCCTCTCATCCTTCAGTTTGGCTCCAACACAAATGTGGTCAGAGGACTTTCTCCCCGCTGCTGCCTGGAGTAATTGCTAGAGATAAGCCCATTAAATTCTGATGACCTGGGAACTATTTGTACTATATGACTGGCCATTATTCCTGAATGTCCATCCAGTTGAGATAACTAATAGTTATTCTAACTTCTCCCATATTCCATAACCAAATGGTTACCAGTGCTACCACCACTACTACTATGACCTCCTCCAAATCCATCTCTCCACAGCTTCCCCCCTTGCACTAGCTGAGGCCCCATGATCTCTTCCAGACTGATCTCTGCCTGTGCCTCATCACTGCAAAAAAGGTCCTTCCATGCAGTGATGACAGGGAGGGCGTGGAACTGAAAAACAGCACACTTCTCCCAGGCCCAAGAGCCAACACTTTCCCTCCCACTCCACAAAGTCAGTTCAAACTTCTACACACAATGTCTTAAGCTTGGTGGAATTCACCCATTTAGTTCACAAACATTTGCTGAATGCTTATTGTATGTTAGCCAATCCATGATAAAGTAGGGATTCTGTGATAATGAAAACAGACAAAAATCCAGGTTGTCACGAGACAGACATTGTAGAGGAGGGAGGCAGTACCGAAGGTTTGATAAGTAAGTAAACTTTATTGGATGTCAGATAGCATCAAATTCTGAGAGAAAAAAAGTAAAGTAGGTAAAGGCAATGTGGACCATAGGACTGAAGTCAAGCAGAGAAACTGCAACGTCAGGAGGGGGTTAGAGTTAGATACGCATCTGAGATGGATTCATCTGCACACACACGATGTCTAAAAACATGAGCTTGAGTAAGATTAGCCATGCAAGTTTTGTTCGCATGGAGTGAGTGCAGCTACAGAAGAGAAGGCATTGAAGACGGAGCCCTGTTGGGCTTCAGTGGGTAGCGTGGAGAGATGAGGGGTGAGCCAAAAGACTGGACAGCTAACAGAGGCAGAAGAAAGCAGGCAGGAGTGGTGTCCTGCAAGAAAGCAAGACTGGGTCAAACCCAAGAGCAGGGAGCCATCATGGTGTCAGTGGCCCCTGAGAGGACGATCAAGGGAAGGACCAAGTCCTGATCACCGCTTCTGCAAGGAAATGCCACCAGTGCTTACGAAGTACAATTGTGGTGCCATATGGGAAAAACCCTGTTGGTGTGGGTGTAAGGGGAAGTAAGTGTCATTCAGAAACCAAGTATACAGACAAAATTGCCATGATTTGGGCAATGAAATGTGGGAGAAAATGGGACAGTCAATGAAGTCTGGTGAAAAACAGATTTCCTCCCTTGACCCAAAGGGATTTTTGTGTGTTTGCTTGTTTGTTCTGTCTTGTTGTTAATGTGTGGAATAATCTCTTGTTTCATGCTTTGGGAGACCATCTATTAGAGGTGAAAAAAATAGTAACAAGAGAGGCAGAAAGTAGAATGCCAGGGTATTGTTGGCGAGTGGGCTCTGGGATGTGACCCACTGGTGGGAGGCCAGACCTTAGCTAGGACTGGGAACAATGCAGAGTCAGCGACACGGGAGAGCGAGCACAAGGACAGAGGTGTAGGCAGGTGGGGAGCGTGCCACCAAGGCACAGGAATTTTCTTCTTAGTGCTACATTTCTTAAAAAAAGAAGAAAGCAAAGTCATTTGCTGACAGTGCAAATGGAATTACAATTTGCCTTAGAAAGGAAGCATTTTAAAGTGGCCAGGGTGGAGGTGAGGCAGAGGGGTGGAATAAAATAGCATAGGGTGATTGCTAGGCAAATTCAAGGGGTCCATCCAAGTTTTGATTTTGAAGGAGATATGAAGCCCTACCTATTCTCCATTTTGATCTGCCCACATGTGCTTTAGACCTTTGTACAGACCACTGAGATTTCAAGGAGCACTGACCGCAGGCTTGGACATTCAGAAAGCTCCCCCTGTGCTCACGTGGAGCCTCTTCCTGAGTCCTCTCCTCTACTCCTCTACCTAGCACCTCCTCTAGGAAGTAAGTGTCGATGCTCCGATGTGACCCGTGCCCTCCTCAGGGCTTCGTATACTTATGCCCACTTCCCCTGCGGGCCTGGTATGGTCCACTGGAAATTCCTATTTGCCTGTGTTCAGAGAGCATCAAATGGAGCAGGCCTTGAAATCACCTGCTGCCTCCTGTCCCACAGTTTCGAAGGGAATGCACATGATGTGGCGTGAGGCTTGAGAATTTGCATCTCTGACAAGGCCCCCTGTGATACCGAGGCTCCTGAGGGGTGGGGAACACTTCCCATGAGAGCGGCTGTTCTACTTGGTCCAAGACTGAGGCCAAATGCCACACACTTCTGCATCCCAAGCATTTGGCTCTACTTTTAGTCTAGGTGCAAAGGTCAGAAAAGCTTGCCCGAGGAGCCATGGAGCGTTGACGGAGTGGAAAGATTGAAAGTGTGGTACCTGAAGGGTCAACTCTCTTCCTTCTCGGTTAATCCGCAAGTGGTGCATCCTTCTGTTGGCAAAGTTCTCCGCATCAACGGTGAAAACATGGGTTTCTTCCTTGCTTAACTGATAGCGAACCTGTAAACTTCCTTGAAAGAAAAAAGTTAAGAATTAGAATGAAGCATAGTGGCTATGAAATGCAAAGGTACGATCAGATTGTCGTTTAGTCCGTTCTGTTTTCTAAGGCCTCATGTCTCCACTCCTTCGTCGTTCTAACTCTCATAAGGTATTCTGTGTGTTCCCCAGGGTCCAAAGAGAAAATCCTGAATGTAGCTGCAATATCCGAATGTGTTTGTGTGTGTGTGTGTGTGTGTGTGTGATGTGTTATCAAAAAGTAAAATGCAAGTGTGAAAATAAAGCAAGAATTATTCTGTAGTCGGATTGTGAGAGTTTTGATAAGATACAGTTCAGGCTATTTTTACTCTCTGTGCAGTTCCTACCGCTTTCTACAGCTCTTCCTTCCCAATCTCCTTCCCTTTAGACTTGAGGAGGAGGAGGGGAGTGCCCTCCTGTTCTCACTGGTGGCTGTATGATGCCTCTGACTGGCGTGTGGTGTGGTTAGGACACAGTGACCCTCTTTAACCCTTTATTGCCCTTTGGGACATTCAGGTTTCACTACGAGGCTGTTCGCTATCCCGTGGAGGTCAGGAAATCAATTTCCTGGGCCTCAATCAGCATTTCTGACAAAATGGAACAGAATTGAAAAGGAAAACTGAGAGTCCCAAGAGACATATTAAGGACAAGAAGTGCATCTCCTGTGTGTGTGTGTGTGTGCAGAGACAGAGACAGAGAGAGAGAGACAGAGAGAGAGAAAGAGAGAGAGACAGAGACAGAGAGAGAGACAGACAGACAGAGAGAGAGACAGAGACAGAGAGAGAGACAGAGACAGAGAGAGAGAGAGAGAGAGGAGGCACAGTGCAAAGCAGTTGCTCCACCTGTGGGTCATATTTTAGAAGTTTGGAAGTTGTGCTATATGAGAAAATCAAGGTGGGAAATGATCATCCGTGACAGTTTAGTTTATCTTAGACGGTTTGTGCATTTGAGCCTCCCCCCAGCACCATTGGTGGGGATGGTTGAGCAGCTCGCATGCCCACTGCACATCTTTTATTCCCTTCTGGGGGGGTCATCGGCTCTGGTATCCTTGGGTTGCTGCACGCAGATGCCAAAATCTCTTTCCCTGGTCATGTGTGGGGCAGGAACAGCGGAATCAAGGGTCAGTGTCATAAGCTGATGGTCATCAGGGAGAAAGACACAGTTGCTCAAGTTTGGGTGAGGAAACATTAAGGTGATTCCTGTCTGTATCTGCAAAATTTCTCATGCTCCAGAAACACCTCTCTGACCTTACCTACATTTTTCCCCTAGACGTGCATCCTAGAAAAATAAGAACCTTGTCTGTGACTGATCTTAGCACTCACCCTCTTATTATTTTTTTTTTTTTAATTTTCCTCCCTCTCTCTTTCTTTCTCTGTTTCTTTTGAGACTGTTTAAAATGACTTGCTTCTTATGGAATTTCAGATTATAAAGTAATCTGATGCAGAATAGGAAAAAATGGTTTGGGGATATGAGGCCCTCAGCTAACAGCAGTCAGCCAATAGAAGTAGTTTTCTAACAGTCAATCCTGCTTTTCTTGGATTCTTCTAATACTCAGAGTACACTTTCTTTAATATTTAATTCAATTCAATAAAGCAAGTCAGTGTGTGATAAGTACGTGCAGGCGTGGTAATTAAGATCACTTTCCTTAAGGCTATATGGATGCCCTTACTGTATTACTGTGTATTATTCATACTCACATACATGTTATTTATATATTTATTGATTTTAGACATTGCTTTAATTTTATACTTTTTACAAATATTGACCTCACAACCATCCATTCTGGATATCAATAATCTCAAGGGAGACCCTATACGTTAGAGTCCGCTGAAGCGTCCCCAACACCCTCATTTATGGTAAGGATGCCAGTTCTTCTAGAGCTTCTTCTAGAGCCATCCAAATATTCCCCACCTTCTGAGGAGCTTTGGTGCAATGAATGTCTCTCAAAGAATACAAAAGTTGATACCTGAATCCCCCTGCTAGGATTTTCCAAGACACCTAAGAGGAGAACACACATTTCAACACTTATAAAAAAAAATAATAATAATAAGTTGGACATCACAAAAGATTGGCTTGAGGCACTGGGGTGAAATGCAGAAAGGCCTGGGACTAGAGTGAAGGACTAGTTAAATGTCTTCCCTTGCACCTTCTTCAGCTGGAGGCCAGGGAGATGAGAAGCATTTGTACCTGTCTGGCCCTACACTCTGGGAGTTTAGCCTCTGGTCTAGGACTCCAGTGTACAGAGCTGCTCCCCTGTCCTCAGGCCTCCCCTGCCTCCTCTATTTGCTTCAATCATGCACTTCATCTCCACCCTGGAATTTCCATCCCTATCCCCTTCCATGGGTGGGTGCAATGATGAACGTCAAAAGTTTACATTCCCATAGACTAAAATCTGACACAGAGAATGTGCTGTCTACAAATACAATAATACAGCAATGGACTGACTCTCCTGACCAGGAATGTGTTAGGATGTCTTTAACACATCAGAATTCATGTTTCTCGTACCTACTCTCACTTTTTCTGTTAGTATAGGTTAACATCCATCTTGACGTTATAAAGGGCGGAAATTATTTGTGCATTCATAAAGTAGAGCTGCGATGTTCAAGTAGAACTGACCTCAGTCTTAGTAAGACCCCCTTTCCTAAGGTGCGCATCACGGCTAGATACTCTGTCACACTGCTAAAACACAAAATGGAGAAGTCCAACTAATACAGGTAAGCACCGCAAGAGAAGACTTAAAGTAAGGAAATTTGCCCTTCGGTTGTCCAAGGATGCCATTTTCTGTTTGTTTTGTCTTCTCACACTCTTTACTTAGTATTCTTACACTCATTTTGCCTTTCACACTGGCCTAAATATTACCATTTTAGCACATATCTTGTCATGAGATTCTAGTACTTAAAAGATCCCAAGCCTTCCTAATTCTATGTGAAAAAGTCTAACTCTTTAACTTGACATTCCAGGCCCTTTTCTTGACTGTTCAATTTTATCCCACATAACTGTTTATATCATAATTTTACCTCGACACTCAACATCCCCCCAGAAATGTTCCTCCTGGCTCCTGTTTATTAGTGTGTGTTTGTTTTGTCTTATTTCTTCTCTGCTGAGTACAGCTCCTCTCTCCTCTGTGCCTGGCAAACTTCTCCTCATTAAGACCAGGTTCCTGCAGCCCAGTTCTGCACTCGGCCCTAAGATTCAGACCAATTTTGCTTTCATTTCAACGGTGCTCATTTTTAATACAAATCTCAATTTATCATGACTCTTTTGACTTTTGTTTCCTCTTGGATTTGGTCTCCCCAGGAGGAATAGTTGCTTATTTGTCTGTGTCTACAAGGAATGGCATGTGCCCTGCTATTGTAAGGTTCCAGAAGACATTGGTTGAATAATATAGCCACTCTGAAGAATCTTATCACCACTACCTCCAAACTACGAACTATTTATTCAGTGCCTCCAATGTGTATGACACTAGAGAAACCACTGGCTATGATGCTGTAGCTCTAGCTTTAAAAGCTTACAGTCTTGTTGAAAATTAAAGAAAGAATCATACTTGATCGACACTATGATGTGTTTACCATGAATGAAGCACTTATACAATATATATTTCTTCATCAAATCCACAGAATTTCGGAGTTAAAATGGTCCAAAATTAAAAATGTAGTGACGACATTTAATAATGCAATGAGATTCAAACCCAAGCATACAAAACATTAAAATGTATGAGACATATGCTCTATACCATGCTGCCCCCAGAGAGATGAAATAATGAGCGGATGGAGAGAGAAATCGATGGATGGACAGGAGGAAATGTGGGTGTTTTTATACAAAGTACAGAATATATGTCTAGTGAATTTAAAAACAAAATAGTTACAAGGGTTGAGGCAAATAGAGTTTTGCAAAGAAAGAAGTCTGTTGAACAAAGGTAGAACTTAGGGAAAAACAAAGTGATATACTTATGTGCCTGTTGAGGTAGAATCACAGCTACGTGGCTGGTTTTCACTATGCTGAGGCAGTAGAACTACAGACCAGTAGAGCTGTGAGAAGCCTGGAGAACATCTACCCAACCAACCTCTTCATTTTGAAAAACAGAGAAACTCTGACCTACAACTTGGAAGAAGGTGTTAAAGACAGATGCTAAGTCAGAAGACCCACACTAGAATGCCAAAGAATGTGGATTTATTCCTTAAAGGGGAATCCTGTACGGAGACTTAAGCACATGTATGGTTGGACTGGTCTACACAAAGTGATACTTTCAGGATGTTAGCCCGGTTGACATGATGTGCTTATGAGACTAGAGAGAAAAAGAGGAGATATTATTGTCTCTTATGATATCATAGCATTGGAAAAAACTGAGAAAATATTGGACCACCCCTGTAGAGTAAAGGTCCATTCTCACATTTCTCTGATAGGGAATCACCAGTTTCATAATTTCCCACTTCTTTGAAAGAAGGGGTTTTTCTCCATTAGATTTTGTACCATTCCATGTCAATCCTAGACTTATGCAGCTTTTCACACACCCTTTTGAGTCTACTAACCAGACATCCTCACCAACCACTTCTTCCGGTTTCATCATTTCACTAGCGGCACTGTCATCTACTGATTGCTCAAGATACTACAAGCCATGTGTGTTTATTGCATTTCATTTCCATCACTGACACTCTTACATGCACGTCCCACATTCAAGTTCTCTCTAAATAAATCCTGCATCTCTGCATCTCTTTCTAGCTCCAACAGTGCATCCTACTACTGTCCACCATTATCTCTCACCTGGACTGTTACAGAATATCTAATCTCACCTCCTGGACTCCAGATTTATCTCCCTACTCCTCCATATCCATGTGTTTTCTACAAGTAGTCAAAAGAAGCACTTACACTGTGTGAATCAAGTGCCATAGCTTAAAATATTTCAGTAGTTCTCCAATGCACTTGGAGTAAACCCCAAATTTTGATGTGGTTGTAAGACCCTATATGATCTTCCTCTGTGCTTCTTTGAACTTATTTCATTACACACTTGACATCATCCACTAAGATCCAACAACTACTACTAAACTATTTTATGTTCCCCTGGCGTGCCATGTCAGTCTTGCCTCAGGATTATTATACCTACTACTCTCTCTACCCGTAATGCTTGTTTTATTGGTCTTTGCTAGAAAGCCCCTCTTCGTTCATGTCTTAGATCCAATGTGATGCACTCAGGGATGCTCTCTTTATCTATACCCCTGTTTCTCAAACTGTTGGTCATGAGTGATTGACACTTTGTGGAAACAATATCAAACTTTAGGATTTGTTGTTACTAGTAATTGCAGCCCTTCCATAATCTGAATTATAAGCATCTCACTCTCTAACTACAACCTCCTTCTTTTCTCTCTCCTCCAATACTCAGTGTCCTTCCATGATTAATGTAAGGTTAATCTTAAAAACTACCCAGTGATTCTCCACACTTTCCTGGCTTCTTTTTTCTCCTTACCTAAATTAAATTGCTCAACCTGTTCCCATTAGATAATGTGTCTCACACACAGTATCTACCCTCTTGGTCAGTTCTGGAGTTAATGTACACATTTGTTCAGCAAGACCATAAGTGATCACTCTATTCCTGCCTGGGTTAGCTGACAGAATTAAAAACAAGCCATGTGAACTACTCATAGGTCACTTTAAATCCATAACTATCAACTACAAATGAGTTATACTATATTCTCTGAATCTGATGGTATTTCCTATGTCTGTTCAACTACTGGCTCAGACAATCATTTAATAAAGCCTCTGTTCTTTCTCAGACCTCAGTGCTGCCTTCTCTTTCCTTACTCTCAGCTGGTGGTCTTGCCTACTGCTTCTCTAAGGGAACTGAAGCAATCACAAAAGACTTGTGCAACCTCCCACCACCATATTGACCTGTCGCCAAATTAATCTGTCAGTTTCTGAACTCTAGTCTGAACCATCCATGCTCTTCTTTAATGCCAGTGGTATTCCTTTTCACCCACTCAAAGACATCACCTAGGTAACAACCACTATGCCCAGTCTTTACAATTTATTTTTATTAAATTATCTCCATTACTTCAGTATCACTGGCATTTTTCCTATATTAAAAAAGGAAACTTCCTTAACTTTTTTTTTATCTTAGCAACTGCCACAATTCTCTGCTCTCTTCTGGCTTACAATAAACTCATGAGGCAACATCTAATATTTCCTGCTTCCTATTTATTCCTAAATCACTGCTATCATATTTCACTTCTAAGCGCCAACTAAAAGTTCCATTGCCAAGGTCTTCAATGACCTGCCTGTTCGTAGTCCATTTTAGTCTCACAATTCATATCTTATTCTCTTTAGTACCAACACAGTCACTCTCGTCTCTTTATAAAACTCATTACTTCCAGAATACTTCTCTCTCCTAATGTTCTTCCTACTTCACTGACCACTCCTTCTCCCTCTCCACTGCTAGTTTCCCCATTTCTCTTTGCCCTCTTAATAAAGTCACAGGGCTCCGTGTGCAAACATCTGACCGCTGTCAACACTCTCTGCTTTGACAATCTTGTCCAGTGTTGCGCTTCCATATGCCATCTCTTTAGTTTCCTAGTGTTGATATTACATAATAACATGATTCTGGAGGCTCAAAGTTTGAAACCAAAGTATCAACAGGTCCACACTTTCTTTGAAAGCTCTAGGAGAGAATTCTTTCTTAATTTTTCCTAGTTTCTGGTAGCTGCTGGTAATCCTTGGCCTTCCTTTGCATGTAACCTCCATCCCTCCCATCCCTGCCTCTGTCATTTTGTCACAGGCTTTCTTTCCTGTTTGTACCTATGTGTATTTGTGTGTCTGTATCCACATCTCCTTCTATTAACAAACTCCACTCCTTGGATTCAGGACCCAGAGTAATCTAGTAGAACCTCACCTTAATTGTACCTGTTAATACTCTGTTTCCAGATAAAGCCGTATTCTGAGTTCTGGATGATGTGAATTTCAGAAGAGGGGAGCAGAATTAGCTGTTATTATTAAAATAAGTATCAGTGATTACCTATTTTGTTCCCAGGTGTTTCTTAAATGTTTTTCATATACTTAACCATTTAGTCCTCAGAAATGTGACACACACATTGTGACTTTATGCTAACTTTACATTTGGGGGAAATTTAGTTCTCTCTAACCTGGTTGGGCAGCTAAATGTAAGCCATTTAATAGTGATCTGCCCTCTAATTTGACTATACTCCACATTTCCCTGAACGTGAGCTGTCATACTTGGCATCCTTCGTAGTCACCAACCATACACAAGTAAAGCATTTTTGAAAATGCCTTGATATAAAGACATATAATTTTACTTAGATTTCACAAAGAAAAAACAAAATGAAACAACCAATTTATGTTCATTCTAAAGCCAAATTCCATTGCCCAAGACTTGTCTTCAAATTGCCACATATACAATTGCATGTTAAATGCAATAAGATATTAATAAAAGAAATTATAGATGACACAAATAAATGGAAAAATATAATATGTTTTTGGATTGGAAGAATTGTTAAAATGTCCATATTAAAGGTCAACAGAATACCCATCAAAATTCCAGTGGCGTTTTAATGAATTTTTTAAAAGTCCTAAGACTCATGGAAACACAAAAGATCCTGAAGAGTGAAAGCAATTTTGAGAAAGAAGAACAAAGCTGAAGGCAGCAAACACAGGGGCTGTAAACTATCTTGCAAAGTAGTAGTGATCAGAGCAGTAAGGCACTAGCATACAAACAGGCACTTAGACCAATGTCACAGAGGACAAAGCTCAGAAAGAAACTCATATATGTAGAACCAAGTAATCTTTGACACTAACTCCAAGATATAAAGGGGATATGACAGTGACCTTACTGTTGTTGGGGAAGTCAGATATCCCTAGGGAAAAGAATGAAATTTAATGTTTTTATACCATATGCAAAATAATTTGAAATGTACTAGAGTCTTCAATGTCTGATTGAATGTTGTAAAACTCTGAGACTGAAATATGAAAGAAACACTCCTTAATATTGATCTTGGCAATAATTTTTTTGAAAATGACAACAAAAGCACAGACAATAAAAACAAAAATAAATAAGTAGCACTACATCAAACTAAAAAGGCTTTGTATAGCAAAGAAAACAATCAACAAAATGTAAATGTGACCTATAGAGTAGGAAAGAAAGATTTGCAAACAATATGTATGGCAAGGGGTTAATATTCAAAATATGTAAAGAACTCATACAACTCAATAGTCAAAAAGTCTACAATCTGGTTAAAAAATGGACAAAGGAACTGAATAGACATTTTTCCAAGAAGAGAGACCAGTGACCGACAGGATACGAAAATATCAGAAAAAGGCAAATTACAACCACAATGATGCATCACTTTCTACTTGTTAGGATAGCTATTAACCAAAACAACAAAAGATCACAAGTGCTGACAAAGGTGTGGAGGAAAAAGCACCTCTTATACACAGTCAGTGGGAATAAGTGATTGGAACAGCCTTCATAGAAAACAGAATGATTGCTAAAATCATTAAAAATGGAACTGCTACAGGATCCAGGAATCTCATTTCTGGATATATACATATCTAATGGAAATGAAGTCAGTGTCCGTACCCCCATGTTCATTTCAGCCTGACTCACATAGCCCAAATATGGCGAAAACATAAGTGCGCATTGGGACATGAACAAAGAAAATGCCCGTATATGTGTACAGTGAAATATCATTAAGTATTTAAGAAGAAAGAAATCTTCCTATTTGTAAAACTATGGATGATCTTGGGGGACATTATGCTAAGTGTAAAAGCCAGACATAGAAAGACAACTTAGGATCTCACTTATACATGGAATTGCAAAATGTAGAACCCATAGGAGAGAGAAGGGTTATTACTGGTGAATGATGGTGGAGAAAACAGGGAGATACTGGTCAAAGGGTAAAAACTTCAGCAATAAGATTAACAAGTTTTGGCACTCTAATTTATTGCATGGAATGTAATGAATTTTCTAATTAACTTAATTGTAATAACTGTTGTACAAATATATATGATTACATATATCAAATATATCTTCTGTACCTTTAATATATTCCACTTTATTGACTTCTTTTTTAAAGGAAAGTAGATGATTCCAATTAAAAAAAAAAAATAATTATTTGTAAGCTTCCTGGCAAAGAAACACTTTATGCTTAAAAAATTGCAAACTCTATGGAAGATAAAGTCACTTTCCCTAGCAAAGGTAAACAATAAGGTCATTCTCCGTAATTTCTTCCTTAGGCAAGGTAAAAGGAAAAGAATCAGCACATATTCACAGCTATTTGAGAAATTCTCATGAATCACTAACAGTGGCATGCTAAGCATTCCTATATCCACTCTGCTATGATGGTTTTCTGGGGTTCAATTCATTCCTTATTCAACCTTGAATCCTCTCCGAGGAAGTAATAAACAGGTACCAAATCCTCCAGCCTATTTAGTAGATGGGTTCTGGTTTACTTTGTTCAGCCCTATTCTAAGCACTTTAATAAGGGACAATTATCTTCTTCTATTTCAGTGCTTCTGTTTACGTTAGCACAAAATATACCACAACCTGCCTCACCTTTAACTCAGAATGCATTTGCATAGAAAAAGAGTCCCATTACTGTGAATGAATGCAGACCAATTACCACTCTTCCATGGCTCTCTGTTCTGACCCATTTCCCTACTGCATATTTTATGGCAAAGAGCTGTCTTTCAATGAAAGAAAAATACACTGAATTATGAAATTGGGAGTTTCTTTAATTTTTATTTTTCGGTTGACAAGTATGAATGAATCTAAACACATTCCTTGGGTAGGCTTGTTCTCTGAATTTAGTCTTCACAGCATGTGTAAAAAGCACAGCCCACAAAACTCCATGGGAGAGACTAGCTGAAACTTTATGTGTTAAGAGATTTCATGGAGTTGCTAAAGATGTGTTTTCCTTTCTTCGGAGACCCAATTACAGTGCACTTACATTTCAAAAACTCTCTCCTCTTATTTGTATATGATTTATGGGGTTGGAAAGCAATAGTCATTAGGACATAGTAATTAGTCTTTAAAGTATTCAGAATGAGGCAGCTTTATGTTGACTTTTATTATCCAATTGCTTTTGAATAGAGATGCTTTTGATCATTACACTTAAAACTTTAAAATATTTGGAACTAATGTTAGTTGTGTGTTGTTTTGAACATTCTTTTAAAGTTTTGATGCTGACAGCAGAAAGTGATGAAAATTTACAGAAACATTGAAGTCACATTCTCGGTTACCTCGTGGTTGGCTGACCTCATACTGAAAGCCATTACGTCTCTCTCAAGAGAAGCACACATGCCTTTTCCTTCATCTCTGCAGTGGCCCTACGTGGCTTAGCTGGAGCAGACCCTCCTTACTTTACAACCAACAGAAGGTCAATACCATTTTCTGCCAGGAATGCTGTTACAGGCACCGGCCAGAGAACCAAAACAGAGCTTTCCTCCCAAGACACCCATAGCCTAGTGAGCAACTCAGAAAAATAAGCAGACAAATAAGCGGGCTCCTGCCAGCCAGACAAGAATTACCACAAAGGAATTATCCATGTGGGAAAACTGGGAAATCAGACAAGGTTTGCCAGGGGAGACAGACCCTGAACTGGTTCTTCAAACCACATAAAAATTGGCTGTGAGGACAAGATGAAAACAGAGAGTTTTCCTAAAGGAACAAGCATATCAAAGGGAAGGACATGGGAAAGAGAACAGGCTGCATGTGTGTGGTTGGGTGCAGGCTGGTCTGTGTTCAAAGTGTACGTAGAAGACGACTTGCTGGAAAGTTTGGGATACAAAACAAAATTGATCCTGAAGGAAGCCATTATATCTTTCGAGCTATGACTTTAAAAGCAAAACAAAATAAAACATAAAACCCAAAACCAATTATTCTGTTTTGCTTTTTCTAACTGTTACTTCTCAAGATAATTTCTAAAGAAGCACTACTCTGGGAGGCAGCTCTGGCATATTTTCCAAAAGAAATCATTCCAGGGGGTGGGGTGAGTGGCATTTGGTCCACAGCACAAATATATCCAGATAACTGGGAGGTAAACCATACTGTATTTAATAACTGACTCTGAACCTTATTTTCAGCATCTAATATTGTATGTGTCATTTAGGGAACATTTTAAATATGTCTTTTGGGTTTAAAATGATGATTTCTGATGTTCAGTATGTGATAGGGTAGCTCGGTCGAAATGTGTCCGCCCTGTGCAGTCTGCCAAGTGCGGGGAAGACAAAGCAGTCAGTGCCGGCTTCAGGCACTTCTGCAAATGAAAATATAAATGATGGTCAATTAGAGATGATTTCCTGAACTGCTTTCTAAAATCATTAACACATAGTGTAACTAGCTCTTGAATAACTTCAGGCAATTTTCCCCATGTCATAAGACTTAGCCACTGGGTCTTGATTATGGCAGAGGGACAGTTGGATGGAGAGCTCTTTTAGTAGAATGGACTGGGGATGATGTTGTGGGGGGTGATGGAGGTATGAGGGGGGCCTCTGGAGTTCCACTTGTGCAGGGCAAGGCCTCCTGCTGTAACCATTAACATGGAGTCTCAACTTGACCTGCTGTGGGATCTGCCCAGGGGATTGGCAGAGCACACTTAGGTGCGTCTGGGCAGGTATGGAGGTGAGGATTTAGGGTCTGCATCTGGCCCCTTCTTCTCTGGCACTCCTCTCCTGCTCTACTTCTCAGCCACCTTGGGATGAGCAGCTGCACACCAGCAGGCCCTCGCGTTGTCTCCGGACATTCCAGGGCACCACCTCACAGGTCTGTTTCTGGCCTCTCCCCAGTGCCCACTCTGAGAATCTTGCTGCCATCACTATGAGGGCGAGGACTGCGGACAGGACAATGATTTGCAATGATTATTAGTTGCTATTACAATTGAAAACAATGAAACTCGTGGAAGTCAAAATGTCTAATGTTTCAGTGGTAACACAAGGATTTTAGTCATGGGCTTATTATACTTTATAATACTGTTTCTGTAGATCAGAAGTGGGTAGGGTGTCGTTCTACTGACCTGAGATTATACAGAAAGAAGCAGAAACCATGAATGATCCTGGGAGAATTACTTGTGCAATGATGAGGCTGTATTATCAGGTCTACTGTGTGCCTTTCTTGGCTGAGTGCTGGGACCACCCAAGGAGGACTTCTGCATTCTTGGGGCTCACATCTACCATCAAGGACAGGAGTGAACACGGATCTACAAACTAAACAGACGATGCGATGCAGGGGAAGTGTCACAGCCTCTGAGGGAACACGTAGCAGGCAAAGACAGACACATCTTTTTCAAGGGGATCCCCGCATGTTCTGCAATGCCCAAGTGAGGACACGGCCCTCCTAATACCACCTCTCTAGCATCCTCTCCCATTTCAACACTGTGGCCACCCCCTGAGCCCTGCAGTGGGTTACTGCACTGTGACAAACCTCCCTTCACAGCAGCACGCCAGAGTCTGATGCCTGGTCCGTATCCCTAGACTTCATCTCCATCTGGTAGCCATACTTTCAGCAATCCTCTGCTGGGGTCCTCTATCCCATGTAATAGAGACTCACGTCCTCCCAAGCTTTATTATTTCTCTTCAACTATTCCTTGCTCATACTAGATGCTACCTAACCATCTGACAAAAGGATGAATACATTACAGAAAACCTGTGTATAAGAGGAAAACTAATGTCCCATTTTGACCACAGCAAATATATTAGTTCACTTAAGGGTGTGCTTATCTTGATGGAAAAATAAAATAAGTGCATGTGGGTTTCCCTGATGCTTAGCACAGATGTCCGGAGCTCTCAGAGCAACACTTCATAATTGACAATGCGTTGTAGTTCCGAGAAAAGTGGTTAATGTGGAAAGTGTCTACAGGAAGTTTAAATCACCACACACAGCTGGGTTGAGTAAGATGCTGAAGAGCTTGACAAACTGTGAAAGCTTGGATCTACACAAAAAGAGTTTCAAGAACTGGTGAAGGTCCTAACAGAGAGGGCATTCTAAGATGTATTTTAGAAAAAAAGAAAAAGAAAAATTACAGACCTCAAAGAAAAGATATTCTAAGGTGTTAGAGATGGGAAGTGGCAAACCAGCTTGGGGGGCGATAGGCAGAGATCAGGCAAGATTGGGCAAGAGAAAAAGCTCATGCTAGGCAGGATTTGGTGCAGCTTGTGCATGGGGAAGCACAGAGGGGGACCATTATGCGGGTGTGAGGTCTGGGGGCGATCCGTCCGCATCCTGGGCTCCAGCCCTCTTTTTCATTTTCTGTAGCCAGCCAGACCTTTTCCAGCTCCTTACACACCCACCTTCCTCCCAGCAGTAAATCCCCACAAGCCATTACCCCCCTGGCACCAGCTGCACCCAGCAGAGCCAAGTCACCCTGCTTGGGACCTGCTCTCAAATGTCTCCTTCAGGGAAGTCTTCTCTGCCCACTTCCCACCCACCCCCACCTTGACATGAGCTCACAAAAACTTCAAAAGGTGATACAGTACTTCGAATTTTCTCATGTGACGCTTGTCACACTTTGTCATTATATTTCTGTGAGTGTTGAAATTTTATTGATGTCATTAGCCTAACCGAATGTGAGCTCCTGTCTGCTTCACTCAACTCTGTATTTTAAGTACTCATCAAAGGGCTGGGGATGTAGCTCAGTGCAAAGGACCTGGTTCATTCTCCAGTGCCACACACAGAAAAGCAAGGGATCTGGCACATGGTAGTTAATAAATCTAAATCTAGTGAAGGAAAGAAGGAAGCAATAAAAATAGATTTAAGTAAGACAATATAGAAAGATAAAAGGTTTTGCAAGGGAAAGAAACAGGTTGAGTGACTAAATTTTATATGGAAAATAATTAAAGATGGCCAACAAATAGCAAGCAATCTGGGACTGGTAATGTTGGAAAGAAATAGAGACTGAAAATGTCCAAGAGCCAGTCACGAACAAGGAGGTTGTGCAGACCAATCCCAGATCTGTCCGATCCCAGTTCCGCCATCTTTAATGGAACACTTCTTTATAGTAAATTAGAATATGACCTTCAGATTAGTTCTTTTCAGCTGCCCATCCAAAGACTTGATAATTATATATGGAAAAGACAAGTTGTGTTCTTTCATAAGAACATCAAACCCCTTTTAATGACAGTTCCATGACACGGCGGCCCCGTTTGAATCTTGAGTCTTTATACCCATTAAATATTTTATGTGAGAAGGGCAGAGTAGTGATTTCACATTAATCTGTCTGGGTTGTATTCATTCCAGTGCTTCAAGATACTACCCAGGATACCCTGAGCAAATCAAAGAAACATCAGGTGTCTTGCCCCTTCATGCAAAATGAATATAATGATACTATCTACTTCATAAAATTGTGATGTTAATGCTGCATTAAGTACTTTAAGAGTATCTGGAATATACATTCCTAAATGTTAACTAGGATTACAATTATGATTCTAATTATTTTATTTATTTGCTCTGGGTCTATATGTGCAGGAATTGTATAAGGAATAGGATGAAGAAATCATCATCATCATTATCGACTAGTTGGCTTCAGCTTGCTCCTCTGTGCCATTATTTTTGTCACCATTAAAACAACTCTGAAAAGAGCTCTGTTAATGCAGCACCATATTTAAGAGCTCCATTTGCACAACAGGGAATTGGAAAAAAGCTCGTGTGGTGTTGAACACTGAAATAGCCGCCTGGAGAGCTAGTCTCATTACCAATGGATAGCAATTGAATATGTACAATTTTCTGGGTAGGCAGCAGCCTAGAAGAATTCTCGAAGACCTAATCCTCATCTTAAGTTCAAATTTCTGCCCAGCAAAAGGGCAATTTTGGAACAGATGAGTTCCTGGGAGTAGCAGGTTTATATAGAAAAGAACCAGTGGTTCTATTTATTTATTGTTTTGCAAACAAAACCAAAAACAGTCAAAATAACTCTCCACTCCTTTGCCTTGGTGAGAAAGGAGCAGAAAACAGAGCAACAGAGAACCATCCGATTTGCACCTATTTCACCTGGAGAACTCCTCGTAGTAGGAAAAACATGAGTAACTGCATCCAAAGTTGGGAATTAGTCACTAAGGCATTTCAAAGCCAATGAACTCTGAATTTGAGTACTGTAGCTCCAGTTTTGAATACTACCCTCCTATCTCCTCTATTGTTGATTTAGGAAAACTTTTAATGGCTCAATGTTCATAAAGGGCCATGGTTTTCCTTCTAAAACCACTGGATGTCACCTACCTGGTTTTAAAATCTCAAGTCTCAAGCCATTCCCTCACATTTTCAGCTTCTACTTCGGTAAAACCTGACCAGTTACAGCACATAATTCCCCCTTCGGGGAAGAAGAGATGTATTTAAGTTTGCCCTTGAGTGCTGAGGGCTTTGCTACTGTTACAATGCTGAGAGAGGCATAAACTTAAATCCTTAGAGATGGGTGTCTTAGAAATCACAGGTATTATTTATTGTTTGCAATTTATATTTGCAAAGTGCTGGGAGCTCTCTGGGGAAAGCTGGAATACAAACACGCGTTATGTGTATAATTAATAACTTCAGTGGGGATTATGGCCTCTCTGGGTAAGAGCATATTTATACTTTGACACTCATGCAAGATAGCTAAATGATTTCAAAACAATGCAGGGTGTATTCCCTCTGGACGTAAGGAGAATTCATTCATAGAAGGTTCAAGAACATGCATGGAAGCTATCACAGACAAAGCCCGACAGTCTATTCCCATGCGCGGAGATTGCAGTCCCTCTTCCCACTGAGCTGAGAGAGTCCACTCTGCCTGAGGACATGCGGCACCGGCATCGCGACTCTGTGCCAGGATTCACTCCGAGAGAATCACGAACCAAAACAGAAAGCCAAATCACCATTCCCGGTTCTTCCCTATAGACGCAATTCCACAAATTGTATATATTTGACCCAAACAGAGGGGTATAGTGGAAACCTGCAAAGGACTGAGCTGTCCACAGTAAGAACATATTTTAGAGGCTGATTTTATTTTTAGATAACATTACAATTTCACTACCTGTCCTGACAGATTAGCTTCTGGCTAATACAAATAGTCATAGACAACTATATTTGTGTGGAGCTTTACAAAGTCTCTTGCAAACAATTCCTTAACTCCAAAATTTTTCACAAGTATTCTAAGGTAAATAACTTATTAGGTAGCCTTTTAGCTATCTTCCCCTTGCACTCATCCCCTGGAAAATGCTATCTGTTTCCCACTTTTTTGTCATTCTCCCTTCTGACTTTCCTGTCTTTAAGCACTGTTCTTGCTCACCACTGACTACACAATGGAGTTGCTGTTTCTTACCGTGGGTTACCAACCTCAGTTTCAACACTCCTTTTCTCTCTTTATGTTCCCTACAATCTACTGGAAACAGCATTATGTTTGCAGTGGCACTGATATCCCCCTATTGACCTGTCCTCTCAGGCACTTGTTAGGTCATTCAAAAGGAAAAGAATTAGGCTGTCTTTCTCAACTGCATGAATACTGATAAGTCTTCTAAACTCTTTGCTCCCTAGCTGCAAAATGAGGATATTAACATCTGCTTCACAGATATTTTGTTAGCTTTTGAAAAAAATACTGTGATGCTCCAGGCTTGGAACAGCACATAACAGATATTCAACTAATAGTGATTTTCCAGAAGCCTGATAGGGAGCACTGTGCCTAGGGACCTAGTAGTGCTAAATGCTACATCAGGTTTGGGTTTTATATCAGACCTCATTAATACCACATGATTCTTTGGGCACAGATCTGGATTTGGCCACCCTGGAGGACACTCACCCCCAAGTGAGCCCTTCTGAATTCTAGGAGCTTAGCAAAGGGGTGTCACCAAAATCTCTGCAAGTTCTGCAACAATTCTGGCAATTTCTCAATGTATACCGAAGGCCAAACTATTGTACATACACTTAGATCTAATAATTCTACATCTAGGAAGTTAGCCAAAGAAATAATGAAGGCCTCAAAACCTCTGAATAATACATGGTAACATTTAGCATAGTAGCAAAATGTTAAAATCAATGCAAATGTTTAACAATAAGGGAAATAGAAATAATCAAATAAAATTATCTGTCATTATATAAAAATATGGAAAGATAATATTATGTCTACAACAGACTATTAATTGGCAGTAGATCTAAAACATTATGTGCAGTCTGACCATGTCTGCATTCAGTTCTCCACGTGCACACAGACAGGCAAGCATCAGTATCGATTCTGGTCTCTGTTTTAGGCACCGCACTGAGTGGTCTACCTACGCTGTTGTATTTACTCCTCACCATAACCCTTGAGAGTGAGTATTCTTTTTATTCTGTAAATGAGAAAAATAGGTGTCAAGTATTTTATGCCTTGACCAAGGTCCAAAGCAATGGGAGGAAATATGATCTCTCCTAATATTTCCTCTCAACTCTGCTAATAAATATGTAGCTACAGCACTAAGTCTAAAACCAAGCTGTTAGCCTATCTGTCTTGGTGGTGTGATGAAGGGCAATTTGTCATTTCTCCTTTTTGTACCTATTTATTTCTTTTATTTATTTATTTATTTATTTATTTATTTTTTAATGTGGGTACTGGGAGTCGAACTCAGGACCTCGTGCTTACCAGCAGGCGCTTGTGCCACTGAACAATAAAACCAGCCCTTCTTTTTTCCTTTAGATGGGTTCAGGGAGTTGAACTCAGGACCTTGTGCTTGCCAGGCAGGTGCTTATGCCACTGAGCTATCTCACCGGCCCTATTTATTTCTTTTAACTTCTCTTCATTGAGGGTATGTGTTGTGAGCTATTTTAAAGCTATGTCTGAAGCAAGTGCACTAGAGGACGGTGTCGAGGCTGCACCTGCCAACGTATAAGAGGCAGCATCCATGCCATAGTGCACTTGGACCCATGGTTCTCACTGTGCAGGCTCCTTGGTATGACTTAGGGTGGCCCACTGTCCTGTTACTTACAGATCCTGCCATGCCAGCTGCTGCTTCCATTGCCATTCAACAAGAAATACCTCCTGGCAGTTTACACAGGCCTTCTGCTGCAGAACCTCCCCTTTATGGCCTGGATATTTAAACATGAACTACCTCTCTCTGTGTGAAACAGCTGGCTAGGAAGCCTGTGCCTTAATTAGCTGTTTCTCCTTGGGGATCTGTGTTCAGTGAATTCACTCTTCAGAAAAGTACAGCTGGTGAGATGAAATAACAGAGCCAATTGTCTAAAAATTGGGTTTTAAAGGAGACATAGTTTGTGAATATGTGTGTGGGGGGAAGAGTTGCTAGTATTACTGATACTAAATGTCCAGATTACAATGAGCCACTAAAAGTTGAAGTCTATGCCATAGTGGTCAAGAATACAGATTTGAGAGCAGCATATCTGGTACAGAGCACCTTGGATCTGCCACTGCACATTTATATAAACTTTCATTTCATTATTTGTGGCTTGGGATGCTGCTGATAGCATCAACTACATCACAGTACACATGGATCCTGACATATAATAAGTACTGCGGGATTTGCTCCTTTCTAACTATCTTTTATCTCTTGTACTGAGGTACAAGACATATAGCAGATCCTTGATAAATACTAGAAAGCACAAATTTATACCATATTTATGGAGAAACAATGTCTCGGGAAAATGCAACTGTCCAAATATAGTTGAGAAAGGACTGACAAAGGAATTTAAAACTTTTAATGTATTTTTAACTAAAACATAAAAACAAAGCTCTAAAAGCAAAATGGTACAAAATAATGGAGTACCATGTAATGTTTTGCTACAGGAATATTTTGCACAATGTTTAAATCAGATTAAACTTATTTGTTGTCTCAAATATTTATCATTTCTTTATGGTGAAAACTTTCAAAATCTTTTCTTCTAGCTCTTTAAAAAGTACAGTGCATTGTTATTGTCTCTCATTACCTTCTGTGCGATTGCACCCTAGAACTTGCTCCTATATGACTTGGACCTAGTAACCACTGACCAACCTTCCCCTCTCTCCTTCCCTCCTGTTCTGCCCAGCCTCTGGTAACCACCATTCCACGCACAACTTACGTGTGAATGAGTTTTTAGATTCTGCCTAGTTTGGGTGAGATCACATGCAGTTGTCTTTGTGTGCCTGACTTCCTTCAATCACCATGTACAAGTGGAAGTTATGGATCAGACATTCTGTATATTTTTCCTTATTCACAGCAAACCAGTTTAAAAAAAAAATAAGAAGTAGACATTGTCAAACTTTATGGCCATTGTCTCTGGGAAATTATATAATCTTTGCAAAGTTATAGCTGTGGTAGGCTCAGGTATGAAATGACGTTTCTCCTGTCATCCACACTGACATCTCAGCCCCCGCCCCATTCTTGGTACAACTCATAGGACAAGTAACTGGAGCTGACTGGAAGACAGATAAAATTAGATGCAGCAGGTTAAAGAATGCTCTCCCTGTACCAGAAGGGCCTTGATATGAGATATCTAACAGCAATAGAACAGGAGTAAAATTACAGAACATAGACCAGAGAGCTCAGCTGTCTTAAGGATGACTCCATTATGGCATAAAATAGGCATTCATATTTCTTAGACTGACATAGAGCTACTTACGAAATGATGCATCACTTTGAGTTGGTAATTGCAATAAAAAAGGGAAATGTATCTGACAAAACAAATAATGAACTAGAGGTGTTTTATTTACAAATCAAATCAGAATTTATGGGGCTGAGTCTCCCTGACTTCCAATCTCTGTCTCCAAATACTGCTCCACTTGCAGGAGGCCCACAGTCCAGGACAGAGCTGCTACTGTCCATCAACGCGACTTAAGTCCCACCAAGGAACATGACTGCAGAAGGTCTCCCAGTTAATGTGGCTTATCCTGGGGACAGGAAGTCAGCCCTCACAGCCTCACGGGTTTCCTCATCATGATATGTGTGGAGACACTGCTTCTCATTGATACGGCTCCTCAGCGATGACACAGACATGGTGGGGAGGTGCTCAGGGTGCCGCGGTTTTCTGATGAGAGAAATTATTGTTGATGATGTTTCTGGAGCCTCTTCACTGACATGCTGAATCAGAATCTTCAGGAAGGAGCCTGGGAAGGCAGTGTTTACCCAGACGCCCATGTGAATCCAATCTGAGGAGGTTTTGGAAGCATTCTCAGGCTGCCATAGTGTCTTTCCAAACACAGCCAGGATCCACTGAACTGCAGGTTTCTCCACAGCAGCTTCTGCTGAGTCAAAAATCTACATTTCTAGCTGCTTCCCAAGGGAAACTGACATTGTTGGCCCAGAGACCCCAGTTTGAGAATCTCTGTGTTCAGAGAACTTCACCGGTTCTAGAGAAAAACAGAGGAGGAAGGAAGAGGAAACGGGTTTCCTCCGGAATGGAGGGTTGGTGGTTTGGGAGCAGCTGGGAACCAGGCCTAGAATCACCACTCACCACCCGACCCCACCACCTTCTCTTTTGAGTCTGACCACGCACATCCTGGGTTCCTAACACCCCCCTCCCTACTCCATCAACAAATCTGAACATTTTTGAGGCCCAAATAACCTTTGAGAAAAGGCTGGGAAACTAACTTAGATATTTATCTTTATAGCAACCCAGGAAGTGAGAATCAAAACAAGTTATGTGCTTTAGACATAAATAGGGTAGTAATATGGACATAAAATGTCTTCAAGTAACCTCTCTTAGTTTCTACTATTTAATGCAGTCATCACTCTCTGGGTCAGGCTTTAAAATCCAAATGTTTCAGATTTTTAAAACAGCATTTGAAGTTACTATTTTAACATAACATACAGGTTATTTTGGATCTATGAAGAAGCAGAGTATATTAAAATTCAAGAATATACAAAACACATATTTAAATTCCTAAATACACTTTTATTAAATAAGGCAATGTGATTTAGAAAGACACATTAGCCTTCCTGTTTGTCTATAGTTCAGAGCACTTTTAAGGTTCTAGTAAAAGTTGCAATCTTGTTGATAGAAAATACCCATAGATAGCAAGCTGGTATAGGGGTTCTAATTCTAGGGAGGTTTCTGGGCATGAGGTGGGGGTCAGGATCCTGTCCACCACTGCAAGATGCCTGGTGTTGCTACTACTGCTGGTCTTGTGTGGAAAGAGTATCCTCTGCCTCTCACCCAGAGTCCAGAATAAAAGAAGAGCTGTGATCAGCAGCTATCTCACACCCTAAATATCATTCCCCCAAAGATTTCTATCCCCAAAGCTGTCCTGACTGAGGAGTTCATATGAAAGAAAGAAAGACCCTCTGTGACAACCTGCTTCCGGTCCTGTGATGATGTCCTCACACTCTCACTGCCCGTGGTGCAAAGACTGTTCAATGACAAATTCCGTTGGTGGCTGCTCAAGACTTTGTCTTGTTGCCAAGAAGGGATCTTACAGAGGGAGAGGTGGTCTAAGTGGAATTTGAAGATGAACAATCACTTAAAAACATTCCCAGTGCTGACATTACTCTATCTGGATACAAACTTTTGAAGGTAAGAAAAATATAGAAAATAAGTCCCGTTGGAGGCACAGGAATTGCTATTTTCCAATTATTTTAAGAAAATAAATTTGTTTCACTCACTAATTATAAGAAGTCTACATAATCTTGTGCTTCATGTAGAAAGAAATGAGACCTCAGCAAAGCACGGAATTTTTACAAAAAACTCTTGATATGCATGGTTTAAATAATCATTATCTTCATTTATCCAACAATTCTCAGATTTGGTATTGTCTCCTATACTGGTTATCTCCCATCCAATAGTTATGAACACATGAGTAGCTGAAATACTTATCAATGCATAAAAATATATTGTTTTCAGGACGCAGAAATAAAAGGCAGGTAGATGATTTTGGTTTCATCACTGAGGCTATAAAATCTGTTAAATCCAGGAATAAGAAATAAGAAGAACTATTGGGGAATGAATACATTAGTCAATGAATGCGACCTATTGCTTGCGTGACAGTCCTGGGGCATGCACTTGGTTCAGGGATGGGGACTGGCAGGGCCGTAAGTGAAGATCTGTGTGCACTCACTCTGACCCAGGCAGCTCTGCTTATTGTGCCCTCCTTCTAGCTAGGGCCAGAGTGCCTTCAGAATTGTTCCCAGGACAGCCATAACTAATCAATGGGAGTGCACTGAGCATTGCTGTCCCTGGACGAGGGATTGTTTTAAATAACTGAAAGTCACGGGCTCTTGTGCCAGCATGCCATTCCTGAGTGATGCCTGCCTGACCAATCTGCCTTAGGCACCCTTCAGAGCGAGCTCTAACTAAGGAACCTCCTTCCACTGTGCACTGTGGATAAAACACCTCAGCAAAGTGTGTCATCACAGATTTTTGTTTATTTCTTTCAGTGAAACAACCAGCACCTGCCAGCAAGCATGCTTCTTCCTCTTTGGAAATGAGCAGCAGAGGAATGAGCAATAAACTATTTCCGGCATTTTAGCAAGAAAATTGAAAATAACATACAAAGATGGCAAAAAGGATGACAGCTCCCTGATGGCTCTAGAAAAGGAAGTGGTCATTCATCTAAAAGAGCATCAGAACTGCCACTCATTGCTGGCCTATGACTGCATCAGTGCCAAGGATGATGGCAACTCATTACCATGTACTGAACGTGACTTAGCAGTAAGCACCCTGCGGGGTGCATCATATGCATGTACTCAGCCTGCACAAACCGTCTTCTGTTATCCTGTTGCTATTACAAATGGGGATCCTGTGGCTCGGAAGTATTTAAGGACTTGGCCAAAGTCACGCAGTATCAGAGCTGTGATTCATCCCTAGGTCCATTTCTCCCACTTTTTGGTCTGATGGGGGCACCAAAGAACAATGTGAACAGGGACACTGATGATTTGTTCTTGGATTTGGAGAAATTCACTGGTTTGCAGAAAGTTCCATGACTGGTTCTAAACCTAGTCTGTGACTTTGCATTTAATTTGTAAGGCATAGGTTGGTGTGGTGAAGGCCTTTGCAAGGACGGAATGTCTAACTGTGGTGATTAAAGGAGACTAAGAATTTGATGAGTCAGCTTTAGAAAAGGATCCCAACACCCACACCAAAAACTCACAAATAAATAATGAGTGGCCTCTAGAGATCAATAGGTCAAGCAACTATATTAGTTCTTTCAGCACTATATCCGCTCTTGTGGGTAGTTCCCAGAATCATCCCCCAAAGAGAGGCAGGTGTTGAGCCTACCCCATACCTGAGCTTATCAACTGCAGCTAAGGTGATCATATAACTGGTAAGCCAGGAACAGCTGCAAGTTATGCTTGTTGTGAAATGATAATTAGTACCCCCGGGACTTTCATAATTTGCTTTGGGAATGAATTATTGCCTGCACTAATTACAGCATTTATGACAAAATGTTGTATTTTCTTTTTCGGTGTTATTTTTAGTAGGCTAGACTATGAGCTCTATGAGGGCAGGAAATAGGTTTTGTGCACTTTTATATTGCTAGACTTCATCATGATATTGGACACATATAGGCACTGCTGCAGTTCAGTAAATATTGTATGCTTCTAAATGCCTTTTACTGATGTTTTTATGTGAAACGCCTTTCACTTCTATTTCTGCTTGAGACCTAGTTTCTTTATTTAAAATTTCTTTCAGCTGACAAAACGGGAACCGTCAAACAGAATATCCCATGGAAGTTTCCCATGAAAGGCAAGTCTTTCAGCAAGTGCTCTAAGTGAGTAAACATAACATCTGCATTTACTACATAAACATCACAGAGTTGGAGGGAAATGACTCAGAGTTTGCCTGGAAATCATTTGAGATGTTGATTTGTCTTTCTCATTTCACTGTTTGAAGCCTTGTTTTATACTTTATTTAAAGAAAAAATGAAATGACTGCTAGATGCAGAAATGCGTTTCAAAACCTGCAGTGCTCCACCTAGTTGGAAGGTGGCTGCTTTTCCCATGAACAATTCATGCACCGGCCATCGGCCCTTTCCATGATACACAATAGTTTGTCTGTATTTGTTCAGGATTCTGGCAAACACTGTTAAAATGCCACTCTCAAAGAATGAGTGAAAGAGCTAAGTAAGACAAGGTTGTAACGAAGGAAAGTGAAGGATTTTAATGGAAAAATGCAAATGACAAGAAATGGAGGCTCTCGTGCCAGGCCCCCCTATTGAAACCTCTGCATACAGCACACAATCTGGAGGGAGCTGGAGGGGCAGGGGCAGGGAGGGGCAGAGGGAGAGGGAGAGGAGGAGCACAGGAATAAGACCAAAATTAAAAGTTGGCCTCAGAGTTGCTTGTAAAGGCTAAGTAATGGCAAAAGCTTTATTGGTCAGCTTTCCTGTGTTGGGAAACAATACCTGACATACCCAACCTAAGGAGGAAAGGTTTATTTTGCCACAGTTTTAGTCCATGATTTGTTGGCTGCAAAGCAGAAATATCAAGGCAGAAGGGAAGGGAAGCTGCTGAGTTCATGACAGCTAAGAAGCAGAGAGACCAAGAGCGAGCCCAAGAGGACAGGAGCTGGAGAGTCTCCAAGGTCGCGTCCCCATGACCCACTCCCTTCACTTGGTCCCCACATCCTGCTTCCATGACCTCCCACCACACTGTGCCACCACACTATGATCTCCTTAGTTGAAGCTCTCATAATCCAGTCATTCCAGAAAGGCCCACATCTGAACACACGAGACTTTTGGAAACATTGTAGATATAACAGAAGCCAAGTGCCCGGCAAGAAGAAACTTTTAATATGACATTGCACCAGACAAGCTAAAATGCCTAGGTAGAGAGGCTAACAAGTAAGGCAAGGCCTAAAAGGGAATAGTGTAGAAACCAAAAGAACAAATATCAGGAAAGATACATATGGTAAATATGTGGCTCTCCGATGAGGAAGCTTGTGGCACAGGACCCCGAGATGAATGCTGTATTCTGTATCTCCCCTGATTCTCTTATTTTACCCTTACTTATTTCTCAATGACTTTATTTTTTGCTGTTGCTGTTGTTCAATTTTAAGTTTTGCTCTTCTGTCCTCCTGTGCCTTACTCCCTTTTCCTCATTTCTTTTCTTTAATTCTGAATTGTCTGATGTGCTTCTTAAATTTAGCCCTGGAATTAGAGGATAAAATCATAGAAACAAACCTTGCCCAAGTTCCACTGACAAGATCTTAAATTGATGAAAATTTATTTCCAGAAGAGGCTGAATGCTGATTTCATGAGGCCCCTCATCAAACACTAATGAATTTTTTAAAGAAAATTATGATTCCTGTACACACATAACAAACTCACTGAGAGAGAAATTAGGGAAACCACACCCTTCACAATAGCATCAAAAAAATGAAGTACTTAGGAATCAATCTAACAAAGAAAGTAAAAGATCTCTACATTGAAAACTATAGTACTCTGAAAAAGGGGAAGAGGATATCAGAAAATGGAAAGATATCCCTTGCTCATGGGTAGGAAGAGCCAACATAGTAAAAATGGCCATAGTCCCAAAATTATTATACAGATTTAATGCAATTCCAAACAAAATACCATTAGCATACCTCACAGAACTAGAGAAAAATATCCTAAAATTCATTTGGAACCAGAAGAGACCTAAAATAGCAAAAGCAATTCTGGGCAACAAAGGCAAAGCAGGGGGCATCACAATCCCTGATTTGAAATTATACTACAGAGCTACTGTGATAAAAACAGTATGGTACTATTAACAAAACAGACCTGAGGATCAATGGAACAGATTAGAAGAGGCAAACACACTCAGCCACCTTATTTTTGACAAAGGGGCCAAACATGTTCACTGGAAGAAAAAAATAATAGAACCTTAATAAATGGTTCTGGAAAAACTGGCTTTCTACATGCTGAAAACTAAAACTAGAACCATGTCTATCACCATGAACTAAACTAAAATCTAAATGGATCAAAGATCTAAATATTAAAACAGAAACATTAAATCTGCTGGAAGAGAGAATAGGTAGAATTCTTGAGGACATAGGTGTAGGCAAAGACTTCATGAATGAAACCTCAACTGCACTGGAAATACTACAAAAAATCAACAACCCGGATCTCATCTTTTTAAAAAGCTTTTGCACAGCAAAAGAAATTACCAATAGAGTGAGGAGACAACCTACAGTGTAGGAAAACATCTTAGCCAGTTGTTCTTCAGAAAAAGGACTAATATCTAGAACATATAGATAATTGAAAAAATCAGATCCCCCAAATTTAAAAACCCAATCCAAAAATGGGCATCTGAAATGAATACACACTTATCAGAAGGAGTACAAGTGGCAAACAAATACATGAAAAAAATGTTCAACATCGCTGATCACTCAAGAGATCCAAATTAAAACAACACTGAGATTCCATCTCACTCCAGAAAGTATGGCTATCATCAAGAAATCAATTGATAAGACATGGTTGTGGGGAAAAAGGAACACTTTTCCACTGTTGGTGGGAGTGTAGACTGCAGCAACCACTGTAGAAATCAGTGTGGAGATTCCTCACAACAGTAGGATTAGAGGTTCCATTTGACCCAGCTGTTCCCCTTCTTGGTATCTTCCTGGAAGAATTGAAAACATCATACTACAGCATTATATGCACACCCATGTTTATAGAAGCACAGTTTGTAATAGCTAAATCTTGGAAACAACCCAAATGCCATCAGCCAAAGAATGGATAAAAAAGATGTACTTTTATATAATGGAGTACTACGCAGTCATAAAGAAGGATAAACTTGAGACATTTATAGCTAAATGGATGGACATTGAGACGATACTCAAGTAAAATAAATCAGACACTCATGTGTAAATATTGCATTGTCTCTCTGGTGTGAGAAACTGAAAGTGTAAATAAGAACCAAAATGTATTATAGAAATTGTGAAATAAGTAATTATTCAAAGGGAAAGGAGAACTGGAGGTGGGGAAGGGTGGAAGGGAAAAGAAAAAAATGAGAAAAAAAAGAATAAAATGGAAACAAAGCTTTGTAAATAAAAAGGGGAATATGGGTTGAAAAGAAGGAAGGGGAATGGGAAAAAAAGAGGAATTAAGATATATAATCTACAGGTATGAATTCCCTATGATGAATGTGATCATTATGCATATCTAAATTGTACCAATAAACTTAATTATTAAAAAAAAAGAAAATCTGGTGACAGATGATTACAATTCCAGATGAACCTTAAGTCATGGGGTCAAACAATCTTATTCTACCATTTCATTATTTGGGAAAATTTTATCAGTCAGAAATGGGAACCGCAAGGATCCAGGTCAAACGCTTTGTAGGCGGAATAACGTACTCAGTGAGAACTTCTGTGGACAACACAGTTCTGGGCACTTCCCAATCATCCACTGAGTTTCATGCCCCTCAAGATTTCATACAACTGTGGGTGATAACCAAGGCCAGCCTCAGGATACAGATTAAAAATTTGACGTTTATAGAAACTGAATGTCTAGCCTAAGGTCACCATTCCTTTTGCTTTGTTTTGTAATGCTTTGCTTTTCATTGAGACATAACGTATAATTATATTTGGAAAAGTATATATTTCCTAAATATAGCATTCCACATATTTTCACGGATGGAATACAACTATTCAGGAGCGAGAACTAACCTGCATGTCAAACTACCTTCATACTCCATCTTCATCTCTATGCCCAAAGTTACCACTGTTTTGGTTTCAAATAGCACAGGTTAATTGAGCATGTATTTGAAATTTATTTTTTAAAAAGGGACCATAGAGAATGTGCCTCTTTATGTCTTCTTTCTTTCATTATGTCCTTTTCTTTCACTAATTTTGTGAGATTTACCAATTTTGTTTTATTCTTGTTTTTTGACAAAATACATGAGTAATTAGTTTTGAATGCTCAAGAAGTAAAAAAAAAATGTAGTGGGAAGAAACAAAGCTGGCCTTCATTTCTATACCATGAATAGGATACCAAGTCCTGAGAACAGCTGGGACCTGGGACCCGGTGCTAACAAACAAAATATGGAAAATGTGATAGGATGCACTTCTTTGATTAGGGCATATTACACTGCAAAAGCCATGGGTATCACTGATGTAATTACATCCAGACACACCCCAGTTCTCTCTTGCTGGCTTGAAGAAATAGCTTCAGGGGCCTGTGTAGAATGCCCCATGGCAAGAGATTCTGGTGGCCTTCAGTTGCTGACAGTAGAGCCTGAAAGAAAGCCAGTGAGAAACTGGGACCTTGCTTCTCAAATCACTAGGAACTGAGTTCTGCTGAGAATCCAGAGAAGCATGGAAATAAGATACACCAGCGGAGCCTCTGTTGAAACCACAGTCCACCTGCCCCTTAATCTTAATTTTTAGCGTCTAAGACCCAGGGGCTGGATAAACTCTGCTCAGACTTCCACTATTATAAGCCACTCTGTTTGTGGAGAAGTATTACTCAAAAAAGCTCTCTGCCTTCCTAGCATAAAGATTCTTGGTTATTACCCTTGCTAAAGATAAAGCAAGTACTCTATAAACAACTTAACATTCTTTCTCAATGCATCTTCAACAGTAACCAATTCAACAAACAGATCGTCTAAATTTATAGAGGCCCCATACCTCCACAAAGTCATTTATTAATTAGCCAGGCACAATGAGGAAACAAGTGGAAGAGCCGGAGGCTGGGCAGCTTGGGGCGATTTCCTGAGAAGAATGATCTTAGAGAAGGAGGAGGCAAATAGAAAAGGAAGGTGGGGGTCGTATGCTTTCATGGTGCTGTTTTCGGTGTGTATTTCCCATAGATGCAGCTCAAGCACTTTGGAGCAGTGCCAGCCCGGGTGCGACGTGGTTGTAAAGTCAATACTCTTACAACACAAGCACTTATAGGAGGACACGCCTGATTCAATACACCTGCTGGCAGGAGGCGAACGCTCACCCACTCCGGGGAAATAAGTTTCCGATAGCGATAGACCGTTTCTATTCCTTTTCACTTTGTCCTTGATTTATTGCCTTTGCCCGACTTCAGCATGACAAAGCCTTCAGCTTTCAGCACGAAATGATATTCCAGACTCCACTAAATATATTTGTAAGACAAGGGCAGCCAACAAAATTAAACTGCTTGCACGAACACTGGCTGTTATTTAAAGCTGGAGAGAGATTACAGGGGATTATTACTTTATCAAAAAATATTTCAGCTACAAAACCAGTGCTTAGTTCTCCAGTACCTTTGGCTGTGTGCTAATTTATTTCCCACCTTTCATGGATTTAGTCTTTCATTGCCAATTTATTGAAAAGCCTGACAAATGTCAGTGGCCTATGTTACAGGACACCCAGGCTTACTTAGTTATTGCTACCAAGAGTGGCAAATCAGGACTCTCAAGGGGGAGGTACGTGTGCCATTTCTTTGATCTGTATGGTGCTTGCATTTGAATGAACTGTCAGGCACTCCTCTTTAGTCTCATTTGTATTCGAGGTCTCACCTAGAGAAGGCAATGACAACACTGGAAACCCAAGCGTTACCATTTTCAACCTGGTAATTTCGTCATATTTTTTCCTCCTTTTTTAATTCAAGATTTTATCTGTCTTAAATGTCTCTCTTTTAATATTTTTGTCTTCAGACTTTAACATAGGAGATATGCTTGAAGAGCAGGGTGAATGTTTAAATGTTTAAAAATTTATTACAGTGAGATACACAAGGGCAGTAAAATACTCATTAAATACATTAAAATACCCCCTCAAAATACTCTCCCTTTCTTGGAACACATCTATCCCATCTTTCTTGCCACTTTCAGGAGAAGTTCAGGAAGTCCTCTTTCGTGAGTGTCTTCAGTTACTCCATTTTGACTGCCTGGATGCGCTGAACTGATTCAAAATGTTTACCTTTCGTGAGCACTTTGACTTTCGGGAAGAGCCAGAAGTCACAAGGTACCATAGCTGGATGAGAGCATACCATGTTTTCAGAGCCCATCTTTCTGTTAGATGGCACTTGGCAGCAGCATTCACTGAATTTTTGTTCACATCTTGTGAAGACATTCATGAAAGAGAACTTCCAGAACCGTTTCAGGAATTAGCAAGAATAATGGGATAAGTGTGTTCAAAGAGAGGGAGAGTATTTTGAGGGGGATTAGTAAAATTTTTAAATTTAAATGTTCACTGTATATGTTCGCCACACCTCATAAATTGTGAAGGAAAAAATCTATCAAAATTAGCAATAAGAACAGCCTGTTATTCTTACCTATAACTTCTTGACATTTTCCTTTATTTTAGTTTCATGTCTTTAAGTAAGTTTGTTATCCAATTTTCTTCTTCATTCTTACGTGTACTTCAGTGCACAGGCCAATATGACAATGAGTGTTTCTTCTTTTTTTTTTTTTTTGTGGGTACCGGGGGTCGACCTCAGGACCTCGCGCGCCAGCAGGCGCCCGTGCCGCTGAGCGATATCACCGGCCCTTTTTTGGTATGTGGCTTCCGGGAGTCGAACTCGGGCCCTCGCGCTTGCCAGGCAGGCACTTACGCCGCTGAGCCATCTCACCGGCCCCTGAGTGTTTCTTCTTGAAACACTCCGCATGAAAGAAGAATCTTTTGCTTGAAAAATTATCCTGGTGTTAAATGAAGTGCTTACACAATTTCACTAGAAAAAGCTGCTCACAGTGTTGGAATATTTATCAGGTGCAGACGCAGGGCCCAAAGTGACACTAGGCCAGTGGTACTGAGCCCTAGAATGAGTAGCATCATGGTATATAAAATTTAACACCAACTGTGAGCATTTTTATAATAGACTACTATGAAAGTTCTTCAGAAAGGTGTTTGGGAGGAGATTGCTTCCCAGAGGAAGTGACATTAAACTGAGACTTGAAGAAATAAGAGCTTGCTGGCAAGGAAGGAATTTAGGCAGGCAGGAAAAAGCAGTTTAAGCAAAAGTAACAAAATATACAAAGACCCAGAGGAAGACAGAGCATGATCCATTCAGTGATTTGAACATAATTCAATCCAGGTAGAGGGTACAGTTGAGTGTGAGAATAATACAGATTGAAACTTCATAGGACAGTGAGAGTCTTGGAGTGAGGAGAGATTAGAAAGGAGAGTGAGGGTAATAGAGAGCTATCAAAACTGAGAGACAGGAATATATTTGAATTTTTAAAAGATCACCCTGATCAGAACAGAGAATAAACTTACAGGGTGCAGGTATAAACATTGGGCTCAGTATTTTGACACTGGACAATAACTTGAATCTAAGAATAGAGTGGTTGGAATGAAGATAGCCAAAGCAGGAGTATAAAGAACTGAATGAATATAAAAGAGACTGAGGAAGTAGATTTAACATAATAACATACAATTGTAGTGTATTCAATAAAAATTGGTGATCAATAGAGTCAGGAACCATAAGAATGAGGAAGAGATGTTTGACACCTGTTTCTGACTTGGACATTTGGGTGACTAAAAAGATTTCCCTGAGAGAGAACCGTCTCATGCAGAACATACGTCACTGAGGAAGGACCTGTCTTGAGGCTCGAGGTCATTTTTGGAAATGCTGATCTCAGTACCCAAGGAGACAGCCAAGTTAAATTTCCCCCTTAAGCAATTTAGACAATTCTTTTAAAGCCAAATAGATCTGCCAACACTAGGCGTCTAAATTTGAAATTTATCCACATAGTCACCAACTGAAGTCATGTGGATGGATGAAATATGCATCTTTCCTTCAAGAAAACTAGAACTGACCCCCAGGAAGTGAACATTTAAAGGACAGGATCGAGCTTGGCATGGTGGCACATGCCTGTGATCCCAGTGCTCTGGGAAGTTGAGGTAGGAGGACTGAAAGCTCAAGTACAGCCTGGGCAACTTAAAAAAAAAAATATATATATATATATATATATATATGCGCATTATATATACATATAGTTTTATAAAATATTTTATTTTTCATAAAAATATCAAAATAAACAGAGAGGGCTGGGTACGTAGCCCCATGCAAAGGCCCTAGGTTCAATCCCCAGGACCTAACAACAACAATGAACACAGGGTCAGGATGTGGAATCCGTGCATGAGGCTGAAAATGTCCACAGAGCTCTGGCTCATACACTTATGAGACCATGTCATGCTTAACTGTTTAGAAAACGGAAATTTCTTTCTATTTATTATTTCCAGTTCAATTGTATCATACCCATTCCTATCTTCCTGAGTTCTGATTGGGATCCAAAATGTCCCTCTGAAGACTCATTCTGTTGAAGGCCGGGTTGTCAGCTGATGGGCTTTGGAAGTGATTGGATCATGAGGGCTTTCACTTCATGAGTGGATTAATCTAATAATAAGATCATAAGTTGATGGCATTACTGGAAACAGGAAAAAGAAGATAGGTCTTAATAAAAAGGAGTGGATCATGGGGTTGTGATGTTGGAAACAATATCTGGTCCCTGACCCCTTCCTTTCTGACTCTCTCCCTTTCTGTCTGCCTCATGGCTGCCTTAAAGTGAGCACCTTTCCTTTCCTATGTGCTTTTTCATGACCTTCTCCCTTGCCACAAGCCTAAAAGCAATGGAGACACCTGACCATGGACTTAAACCTGTGAAACCATGAGCCCAAATGAACCCTTCTTTCTCTGAGCTGCTTTTCTTGGGTATTTTGACACAGTGATGGAGAGCTGAGGACTACACCTTCCTTCACTCACTTATTGAAAAACTCTGTTCTTGAAAACATCAAAATTGGGCATGTAGGCAAAAATACATATAGCTGTACCATGTGTCTTTCACCAGTCAATATCCTTTAGATATTTATACTTGTTTATTGGAAGAGAGAAGAATTAATTTCTTGAGAACAAAACTGTATGCTTTCTTTATATCATAGTGTTATAGACAGCTAAGTTAGATAGAAATATTACAGGCAGTCAGATAGGGCTGGACCCTCGACGGAACCAGTGCAGAAGATGAGATGCCTCACAACTGTGGGGGAGACAGACACCCCTGCTGAGGGCCAGACCTCCAGACAAAAGATGAAATGAATGCTCCCACATACTTCCTAAGGATAAACATCAGGGGTTGATATTCTTAATAGATATCTATCACCTTGAGAAAGCCAGGAAGAGCCACCGACCCAACCCCCTACAGGAAGAGCCCCTGTTCTGTTTAATGCCCACTTGCTACATGACTTGCTTCCCCATTTGATCCCCATTTAATCAATATTACCTGAGCAATTATGCTTATAATCTTATTGGTTGACCATAGTTTTGTCCCACCTCATGCCCACATTGCAATTTCCCATTTTTCCCCAACTTGGACCCACCTCACCTTGTGGTTTTGCTCTATAAAAATTCCTAGAAAAGACAGGGTCCTCGGCAAACTGCTCGGGACCCCTTCTGTCTCTCTTTCAGGTGGAAGCTTTCTTTCCCTAATAAATATATTCTGCTTTTAACTTCCATTGTTCCTAAAATTCACTCTTTGATTTTAGAGAACATGAAATTGTACCAGACATCTAGCAGGTTGGGAGTTTATTGCCCCTACATCAATAGCAGTAGATTCACTTCAAACATTTAATTGATTTTAATCAAAATAATATATTTGACAGCTTATATGGTATAGAAAGACTTAACATCACAACATAACTTTGCCTCAGTCTCAGGGCTCTCTCTCCACATGGTTTTCCTTTTAGTTTTATTAGTTTTGTTGTTGTTGTTGCTGTTGTTATTTTACTTCAACTCTATTTTATTAAATATACTGTTACATCTACAGTTATCATATTTAGGCACTACCCTTTTCCTTCACAGTGGTAAGTGAAGAATTACCTTTCTTAGACCCTGTCCCATATAGGTTCCTCTCCGTGCCTCCAATCCCTCCTGGGCTTCAAATCCTTGTGCAGTGCCCTCCTACGTGGTGCTGAATGTCTCCTCGGAGTTAAGATTCTGAAAGACTTCCATTTCTGTCTTAGTTGTTCTTGGGTTTTCTCCCTGCTTCCCACCCCCTTTCTCTGGGGGAAGGCAGTTGACTTGGTGTTTCAGCAGAGCAGCTGTATTGAAAAGCCAGGGTCCCGAAAGACGTGTAAGGAACTTCTGAGATTGAAGAGCCCTTCAGATTACTGCAGTCAAGGGCAGAGTTTGACTTCCAGAGAGACCATGAGCTGAAACATCACGCTAAATGAATCTCAGATCCAGCCTCTCCCAGCATTGTGTACTGTGGTGTTTGCTCTTTTAAGGTGCTAAACTTGGGGGTGGTATTTTATGCATTACCTAACATGTGCATATCAAGTAGCATCCCAATAAAGGCTGGTAGGAAATCTTAAACAGTGTGCTGAAACATGATTGATTAATTGACTAAACATAAAATTCCATTTTGAAATCACTGTCTTGGAAAAATGTGGAGATATTTTTCCATTATCTGCAAATTTGTTTTTGTTAAGAAGTTCTATAATAGTCTAATCCCTAATCCTCTGTCTTTAGGAGATTTAGGATTTAGACTTTGTATGCTTTACAAGTCTTTATCTGCTCCCTACACTGGAGAAGGGAGCAAAATTTACTTCAGTTTTTTTTTTCTTTAATTTTATACAGTATTTTCAATTATAGTTTTGTTAATACCCTCTTCCACATCTAGTCTTTCTTTCAGTAAATCCTTTCAGATATTAGACATCATTTTAACACTATGATTTTCTTTTGTGTTTTTGTATTGCTTGTGTTTCGAACTTCTATTTGACTGCTTGGGAGAATTTTCAGACTTTTCCTTCTAACTTGTAGATATTATTTTGAAAATTTTTCACTATCACATTTCCAACAGTCTATTCATCCTGCCTTCTAGTTTTATTTTTAAGAACAAATGTTTTTATTTCACAGATTTTAGTATTCTCAAAACTCTCTGGAGACATGTTTTTAATAAATTTCCGGGACCCTCCGTTATCCCTGTTTTCTGCAAGTACCTTGGCTTGTTTGTTTGCTTTGCTCTTTATTTTTCATTGTGGAGGCTTTACGGAAACATCAGACAGCCTCTGTTCTTTGTTCACCTGGGTGACGGAAGCACTGTAAGTTGGATTCAATGTTCTGAGTGTGGTGGCTGAGCCTGTCATGGACTTCATAGGCTGGTGACCATATGGTAACACTGTCTTTTTCAATGACGACATCTCTAAAGTTCTTTGTATGACATGTATTTTTCATGAGGCTGTTCAGCTCTTCTATGAACGAACACTCATCTCTTGTATGGAGAATGGAAAAGTCTCTTTGTCAGAGCTCTGAGGAGAAGGCAGACATATAAGGGTGGAATCGCACAGATCAGTGTGCAAAGAAAATATTTCATTTCTGTCTTTAGCCCTTTATCTCCACCTTGCCTTCAGCTCTGAGCGGTCTTTGCTTCAGTTTCTTTTTGCTGCAGAGTAAGTTTGAAGAAGTGGAAAGGAATTTGTTTACCTGCCCCAACAGCAAAAAGTGGAATTCAGGTGACACAGCTCCTTGTGGAAATGCCGTCCAGTTTCTTCCTACTTCTTGTCTAGCCCAGCCTCTAAGGTTTGCAAAGCAGCCTGAGGCTGAGCCTCTCTGGGAGGCTTTCCCATTAGCACATCTTTGGCATAGCCTTGGATGGAGGCAGCTCTCCTACTCCTCCTGCTCTCCAATTTTCCAACACTACTGATTCCCTTCCCCTCCCTGTGCTTTTTCCCATTCCCTTTGTCTTTTGGGGTTTCAATATTTTTAAGTTTTAAAAATTGCTTTATGTCATTTTAGAGGTATTTAGAAAGGGAGAGATGACACACTTTCACATTCATTCTCCATGTTTAAATGAGAACACGCATTTATTAAGTGTGAAATTTTTGAACAATGTGAATTCTGCTAAGCCTTATTATTAACTTTAAAATCACTTGTTCTGAGAAAGCACGTTCACTTGTGTATGCCATTGTGCTTCAGCATTTCAATTGATGGTGCCTATCAAATTTGGCTGGCTAATCTCAGACATGGCGGCTCAGTTGTACCCTAAACTTACATCACAGGAATTGAAACCTGTAGAGAATTTTTTTCTTAGTTGGTGGTCCGGTGTGCTTTGATATGTAACTTTGTATTATTTACCAAATATAAAGAGGTTCGTGGTAAACATTTTACTGACAGTGTTATTTCTAAACATCCTAGTGAGGAGTATTCTTTATAAATCACCCCATCATTTCTTCCCGGCCCATCTTTTAATTAAAATAAGTGAAGCACTGTGTGTTGGGGGTGGCTGTTGTGAGTATATACATCAGACAGAAAACATGAGCTCCCGGAAAGCTCAATAAACACACGTGAGAGGACAGAGAACAGAGCAGATGAGTTTACAGGCGAAAACCTGACACTGACGTGGCTTTGCCCCAGAGGCACACTGATTCTTCCCCGCACGTCTTGGACAGGTCATTTAACTTCAGTGTGCCTACATGTTCTCATCTGTAAAATGTGGCCATCCTGGTATTGAATTTATCCTCATTTTATGAGAATGAAATGAATTAATGTGTGGAGAGTGTTCAGTGTGGCTTGACACACACTACTTTTTAAGAACAGCTGCATGTCTCCTCATTAGTCAAATCCAGATGGTTTCACCTGTATAATACCTGGGGTGTGTGGTACCGCCTATTGCTCCCAGACTACAATTCCATACAGCGTGTTACTGTACTGAACAGTGTAGGCAGTTGTAACCCAGGGGTAAGTACGTATATCTAAATACATCTAAATCAAGAAACACAGAAAGGGCAGAGTGCAAAACGCTTGATGATGGGATGTTTCCAGCTCCATCATAATCTTATGGAGTCACTGTTGTACGTGCAGTCTGCTGTCAGAAAAAAACATCATTATGCAGTGCATAACTACATTAGCTCCTGTGAAGTGCTTTGTAGCTGAGAGACCAAAGAAGGTGTCATTTGGGCGGTGGCAGGAGTTTGAGCTGGACTGTAAATGTTGAAAACTATTTACCATTTATCTAACGCTTCAGCTTTAGAAGAAAGGATCTGGTGTTTCTCAACATCAAAAAAATCAAGCTACTTATTAGAGTGCAGACAAATATTTAATATCTTCGAATTAGGAGAAATAATAATCATTCAGGGCCTACTTGCTGCACAAAGGAAAATTAACTGCACAGAGCAGTGGATGAGTCTGAGTCTGGGCTTTGTGCTGAATTTGTTTCAGATCTCAGTATACAAGTACTCTCAGGTCAAGAGGGCTAAAGAAGGAAAAAAAATTATCTTCTCTAAGAAAAACTTCCTTCGCACAGACTCCAACCATGTCGTTAATCCTTAAACCTCTAGTTGGAGTTCAAGTCCAAAAGCTAAGTATTCAATTCTCAAATCTAGACACCCCAGGAAAAAAAACGAAATCCAGGCTCAGTATCCAGGCAGCTGTTGGTGTGTTCTGTAGAAACCCTTCTTCGTATTTACCCCACATCTTTCATCTGAGCTCCTCCAGACTCTCAATGAACAGGATCTCATTAATCCCCTGCCACCCTGCTGAGGACCCTTGACCAAGACCATTGTCCCAAATTTACAGATGAAGACACCAATGCACCTTGAGCATTTCTTTACCCTCTTTCTAAACAAGAAAGCATGGGAAGGGCAGATAGTAATTATCCTGATTCTCACACTGTGCTTGTAAGCAACCGGTCTTGTTGAAAAACAAACAGTGGCTCAAGTGTTAGAGAATTTCTTGAGAATTATTTAAACTAAGAAAGTACAAAGTGAGAGGACCCTAAAGGTCCTTGGAAAATGAAGTCAAGGAATGACAGCTCCACCGAGACTCGCTCCACAAACAACCCTGCCTCTCTCACATACCTCATAGGTGGCGGAGTAGAATCCCAAGGACAATCCTAGGGGCAGTTTTAGCACTCAGTTCACATAGTTTGTGTTCCCACCCAATTTCACGAAGAAGCTGTGATGCACTGGAAGGGGTTGCCCTCCTGCCCCAGTATGGAGCCACTGCTGTCCTGGAAGCTGGTACCCATGAGGATAGCACTTTTAGAACAAGTTACTAAGTTTATGGGGGGAGAAAGCTGCTACCCCTTTGAATGAATGTTAACACACCGTCGAGGTTCTTTCCTTTTCTTTTCTTTCTTTTTTTTTTTCAGATAAGGCAGTCCAGGGAAATTTAAAAAGAACCAGCTAAAATTACTAAGCTACTTTGACTGATTTATTTTAGATGACTCAGAGTATATTTCGTTCGTACTAAATTTTTTCTCCAAAAATGGTCACACCTGCCATCTTCTTTGAGTGTGTGATATATGGCCTCCAAGGAATGTGAGGCCTCTTAGGAATGTGTCTGCCTCTACATGCAAGGAGTCTTTCCTATACAAATATGTATCAATTACCTCAATGTTCAGGGAAAGCACTGCCCTAAACATTATTTCCAGTACTTTCCTTGTTACAAGTCATAAACCTATCCACCTTCACTCTTTGGTCTCCTGGTTGTGCTTATTGGCTTTGTGTTCCACTACCAAATCTTCTCCTGGATGCTGTGGGATATTCGCATACTTGCTAGGTATATGCCTTCTTCTTCCTCCAGATTCCAAATATTATTCAGTCCAAAAATACTTGATGTGATAAGATACTCAGTTAACACTGATATATAATGAAGATGAAGCATATATGGTTCAAGAATTTCTCTGCAGCCCATGATGCCATGCTTGTTTTTCTATTATGGCTACATAGAAGAACATGTAGCACATGGTAGGTGTTATGGACTGAATGTGTGTCTCCCCAAAATTCATATCCTCCAGTGTGGCTATATTTGGAGAGGGGCTTCTAAAAAGGGAATTATAGTTCAATGAGATTCAAAGGGTGTCTCTATAAGAAGAAATGGTAGGGAACTCACTCTCTCCTTTATTCTTTCCCTCTGTCTTTCATGTAAGCACATAGAGAAAAGGTGCCCAAACTAACAAGAGAGCCCTCATCACACACCACCCCACCAGCACTTTGATCTTGGACACCAATCTCCAAAATTTATGAGAAAAAGAATTGCCATTGTTAAGTCACGCAGGCTGTAGTATTTGTTATGGTACCTCTATGGGACTAAGGCAGTAAAAATGAAGTAGACCTCAGTAGAGTTAATTGTATTTTGATATTTTTGTAGGAATGGAGAAAGTTGACTCAGTAGCTGCTGTTGCCCTGATTGGCTTTTCCTTGACGCTGTTGTATGCTGCCTAGCTAACTCTGCAGCAGAGTAGAGGTTGGGAGTGAGATTCCCCAATGTTAGATTGTGTCTCCCCAACTTCATTGCGCAGAGCCTGGTCTTGCAGTGCGCAGGACTCATCATTAGCCATGCACCCACACTCTGTTCACCAGTTTTTGTTCCATCTCTCTCTCTGTTGGAATCAGACAAGTTCTTCAAATGTCTGAATCAGAGGGCATTTGAGAAAATCATTCTTCAAATGTATCACTTTCATGCTTGTGTATAGTAAAATCCGGTGCCTGTGTCCCATGACAGCCAGCCAACATGCAGAGTACACGCCCACAGCGTTATGCATCTCCTTCCACCGGGGAACTCAGCCTCCAGGCCTAGGGAAATTTTTGTTTTCTCTTTGTATTAAATTTTAATCCCAAATGTCATGAATTTTGGCCTTTATGTTCATTCTTTAATAGTACAAGTATGCAGATAGTTCATATTAGTATTATTACAAATAAGAAAATAAAATGCTTTGTATATTATAATTGCAATACACATCCATTTGTGTATCTTATTTAATCTTTGTCTGCTCAGTAAGCAAAAACAAAATACCATAGACTGAATGGCTGAAAAATATATTTTATCACCGTTTGGCAGCTGGAGATCCAAAGTCAGGATGCCCACAGATCTGATCTCTCTTCCTGGTAAGCACTGTCCTCCTGGCTTGCATTTGTTGCTCCACACTCTGTCCTTACTTGGCACTGAGAGAGGCTTCCTTGTCTGGTGCCTCATGGTAGAATAACACTAATCCTATTGAATCAGCTCTCCAACTTTATTACCTCACTTGAACTTGCTATCTCCTTACTCCAAATACAGCTCCACTGGAGCATCAGAACTTCAGCATATGGGTTGAAAGATAGGAGGAAAATATCCATCCACAGCAATTTTCAAAGCCTTATTGGAACCTGTCTTAGTTACTTTTCTCTTGTTGCTGAGACAAAATACCCAACACCCAAAGTTAAAGAAGGAAAGGTTTATTTGGCTCACAGTTTGTGCAGGTTTCAGTCCATAATTGGTTGGCTCCAAAGCAGGGTGGCACGGCACAGGACAACAGTTCATGGCAGCAGAAAATAGCAAAAGCAATAGGAGAAAAAAGGAGGAAGCAAGCCTCCTTTCCTCCCTTATATTGTAAGCAGGCTACCTGCCCTAGGGTGGGTGTAGCACTCACACCATCTCCGTGCCCTCCTCTTGCACAGGCTCAGGATGATTACAGAGTGAGGACCCTGGCCCCCTGCTGAGTCAGTTAAATTTCTAAACTTCTCAAGTTAACACAGTGAATCAACCATCACAACATCCTGGAGTGTAAACAGTCACCCCAGGGCATGTCTTCTACACACTAGGATGTGGAACTGCTGAGTTAATTGCTTAAGCTTCTAAACTTCTCAAGTTGACACAATGTATCAACCATTACAGTACCCCACAAAATTAAAGCATCCTTCATGACAATAATAAAAGAAAGAAACAAGATTACTCAGACCCAGTTCTACTCAATGTGCCTCTATTTCCCCACTCAGACCCACCAGTTGGCACCCTGAATTAACTGTGTGGTGCTGCATCAGAGAAAGGAGGAGGGGCTTCCTGCCCACCCTGTAGTGGCCACAGTGTGTCATAACAAAGTCATTGTAAATGGACAGTGGTGGGAAGGTAGAAGGGACTGTTGGAAAGCCCACAGATATAAGCGATGAAACACCCAAACCAATTTCAGAGACATCAGTATATTTTTGGGAATTTCCAGTTCAAAATAAGAAAAGTGTGCAATGATGCAAGCCCAGAGAGAGAAGTGCACAGAGCATAGGAAGGCCAAGGCAAGAAGCCTGAGGGTTGCTCCGGTCAGTCTGTTCCCTAGGACTTCTGCTGTCCACAGAAACACAAACATACGCCTGTGGCAGAAAGGGCAGGGCAGAAGTGGGTGTTAAACTCTGAGAGGCCCCCATGAGGAAGCAGGGATGTGGACTGACCTAAGGAAAGGTCGGCCCTGGCTAGCTCTGTTGAGTTTCATACTTTGAAGACACTCCCCCTCTGGATTCTTCCTTATCCTTGGCTCTCTTGAATTTGTTCAGATATAAGTGTCTCTATTCATTATTATTCCCTTCAAGGTGTACACAATCAGAAATGCAGGCAGTGCAGCTTATGAATGTCTATGTTTCAAAAGACTGAGAAAGAGCAAATGCTGAAGCGAAGACTGACAAACCATTCAGTGCTGCAGTGCACCGAACAAGCACCAGAGGAAGGTGAGCTGGGTCCTGTTTGGGTTTTGTGTTCAAATGATTTCACCATAGACTGATGGCCTCAGAGTGGATTAATGATTAAAAAACAAACGTAATTGATTTTAAAAATATGCATATATATATATATATATATCCCATTGTACATCATTCTTAATCATATATATGGCTATAATGGGAATAAAATGGTAAAATGAGGAGCATAGAAACATTTTTATTAAAATATATAATGTCTGCCTAGAGAACATAATCTTTCATTACTCTAGGATCACACTTTCTAGGAAGCCTTTTCTGACTTTTCCTACCAGAGAGATCTGGCCACCTCTGCTCGCTCTACCTGTACGTGCGTCGATGATCTGCCTGCTCAGTAGTCTAGGTGCACCTAGTGTATATGTACTTAGTGTCTAGGACATGGGGTTCCCCTTAGCTAAGACTTTTTCCCAAGGCTAAATTCCTTAAGGCAGGGCAGGGTCTTCTCTATCTCTGTGGTTCATGGATAGCGACTACCATGAAGGAGCTACTGTACCATGTAAATATTTTTAAGTGACAAGTCTGGAAGCGAACTCCCTAGCAGTATATCATCCAATCTAATGCTGCAAGGGTCAAGTACACCTAGCGCACTCTCATTCTGTCCCTAGATTTCTCCTTCCTCAAAAACCCCTTCTCCTTCATCTGCCAAGTCCCTGAGAAGTTGCCTATGACTTAGAAATCAGACTACAGAACCTCAGCTGCCTCTCTCTCCTGAGGACTCCCCGACCTCAAAATACCTCCCTTTCTGCTTCTGTTCTTCCATCCCTGACATTAAAACCCATTTTTTTTTTCATTTAGAAGGAAGGACTTGTTTTCACTTGAAAAGAGAGCAGCAGCTTAACTTAAGTAAGTCAGTAGTTGGAGAAATTTCAAGAATAATGATAAAGGGCAAAGAATATTTCCAAACCTGCCAAATCAAACCCCTGCCAGGGACAAACTTGTAAGCATGACTTTGAATCACATTGATCCTCTCTTTTCTGGCCTGGTCAAGTATATTAGAGAAATCTGCAAGTACAGAACTTTGTTCAGTGTTTACACAATTTATCCACCTAACTCTGCACCCTGACTTCTAACCCACAGTGCTGGAATTAGAGTCGTTTTGTACAAGTTCACTGTGGGTATTTGCTTTGTCCTGCCAGAGCGATAAGGAAAAGTGGCCTTCTCATCAGAGCTTCCACCAGATTCCCAAAGGTCTCTTAAATAAAAAAGGTTAAGAACCCTATAGTAACACAGGACTCTTCATTCTGTCTCAGAAAAGTGTGACTCAGTCTTATTATAAAACCTCTCAGACATAAAGACGTTTCCCAGGTAACCTTTTAATATTGTTGTTCACCTTATCTTTTTTCAACCTGTAAATATTTTGACTTTCCAATAGCATTTTCAGTGGTATATTTTTCACTGAAGTGTTTCCAAGTCACATTAGAAATATCCTTGCGCCTCACAACCCAGTGTCTTCTCCCCACATATGATCCACTGACTACTAGGTCAGTGGCTTAATACCAGGAGCACTTGGAACACGCTGCGAAGACATCAGTTCTTAATTCCTCAAGCAACATTTCAGAGTCTGCAAGTGAAGCCTTAACAGAAAGAAATATTCATGTAAGACTACACAAGAAAGGAATAAAGAATCACAAAACCTGAGACTCCAGAAGAAACTCGGAGGTTATTTTTCTTTCGCATCTGTGATTGGAATTCTTACTCTTTCTCCAACAAATAGTCACTTAATCATTACCCAAAGATCTCTGATGACAAGGAATTTACTACTGCTCCAGGTATTTTTCTTACATCATAACTCCAGAATTAGAAGATTTATTCTTAAAATGAGTGAAAATCTTCCTTCTCATTAGATTGTTTTAGAAGTCTGGGTACTGCAATTCCCTCCTCTGTCTAGGTTTCTTTCAAAGAAGTTTATGGCAGTTTCTGAGTCTTTTTTCTTATCACCTAGAGGCAAACCATGTCTTGCTTATCTTTGCTTACCTCCATGGTCCTGCATACTGTGCAGCCAGACCTAGCAATGACCCAGAGAGTTAATGAAAGAATGAATGAGCTGGGATTGGTGGTGCATGCCTATAATCCCAGCACTTGGGAGGCTGAGGCAGGAGGGTCACCAGGAGTTTGAGGCTAAGCTGGGTTAGGCAGTGAGCTCAAGGTCAGTCTGAAATTCATAATGAGACCTTTTCTTAAAGAAGAAGCAAAAGGAGGAGATGGGTGAGGAGGAGGAGGAGAAGGAGGGGGAATGGATGAGAACCCATGTGTTGAACAGAGGTGGCAGGAGGTGCCCAAGACTCTAAGTCCCAGAGTCCTCGGACACTGCCCAAAGCGGTGGGTCAGGGCTGCTGTGTTACTAACCGTAGCACCGATCCCCGTCTCCTGTGGGTGACACTGATCTGCAAGGAGGACTCAGCCCTGAACTTCTGCATTTGCCCCGAGACCTGAGCTTAAAACCAACAAGAAACAGGCACCTCCTGGCTTCCTGCACTCAGCGGGGTTTAAACAGTTAATGCCCACGGGACCCGGCAGAGCATCTAATAAAGAAGAGGTTCAGTGTGTAAGAAAATAGGAGCAAGAGAGAATTCAAGGAAATCTTCCCAGTGAAATAGGCTATTATTTTTTAAATAAAATTATGGGTTTCAAAAAATATCACTGTTAGTAAAAATACAGAGTATGCCACCAGACTAGGGAAGGGAGGTTGGATCCCAGCTCCACCCCTTATTTGCCACGAGATTTTAAGCAAGTTATTTAATGTCTGCGTGCCCCGACTCCTACAACTATAAAAAACTGGGCATATTAGGGTATATTAATACCACTTATAACCAGGATTAAGTGCGGTGTGGATTACCTGGGATAATTAGGTACAGTCTTTCCATTTATGCATGGTCCCTGTTCATGACAGTCACATTTTCACAGGCATGGCCTGACAGGTATAAATGTGCCTGTGAAACAATACCCAAGAGACACCTTGGGAAATCTTATAACTCTCGTCTCTATAAACATCTTAATGGATCTAACAGGATAACCTGATTTGGAAGGAAGAGTGCCAGACTAATCATCAGGAGACGCGCCCGTCCCCTCGTGTCTCTAATCACTCCTCTGGTCCTCACTGCCCTGTTGATGGTCCCACGCCTCAGTGTCATCAGCCAGAATAACCATTATAGGGTGAAGTTCAGTGCACAATATGTTGATGCAATGGTTCTCATCATAATCATAGGAAGGTCTGATAATAAGTAGGAGATTTAATCGCTCAAAATGTTTCCCTTCTCTCCTGAAGACTCTTCAAAGCCAGGTGTCTTAGGCTTGCAGTAGCCAGTCTTCCTCTTCTTTCTATTCCTTTCCTCTCCTCCTCTTCTTTTCCTTCCTGCCTCCTCCCTCTCTTCCTCCTCCTCCTTCCTCTTCGTCTTCTTCTCCTTCTTTCTGTCTCCCTCTCCCTCCCTCTGTCTCCCTCCCCCTCTCTTTCTCTCTCTTCTCTCTGTCTCTTTCACTCTCTCTCTCTCTTTCTCATTTCTCCCTTGTTGCTGTATAATATTTATTATTACATAATAAATATAATACACCCATTACGTTACATAGACCCCTCATTATTATTGTTTTGCAGGCCCGATTCAATCCACAGGCTTCCCAGTTTCCATTCTATATTCAGGATCAAACACAATATTCTTTACTTTCAAACTTACATGTTTCTGTCAGAAATCAGAAACATGGGATTCAAAACAGAAACTAAAGAAAAGTAGATCAAGAAAAGTATCTAGAGCTTGCTTCCAGTTCTAGAATGGGCTCTGTGCATGGCATATCCCCAGGTTTGTGTCCCGCTGTGACCTGAAGCTTCTCACTGTGGACTGGGCAGAACTGACCAAAGGCTCTGAGTCCTGCCATGGTGTTAGGAGGTGGCAAGAGGAGAAAAGGCATGTTCCTGATCACAGGACGATGTTCTCTGAGGCCCCACAACAGGAACACCCCAGGCAGTGCCCACCTTGCCTATTCAAGCAACTGTGCCACCCCAAAGAAATGTGATTTCCCAGTGTCCTTTGCCATGGCTATATCAAGGGTCTTCGTACTTGCAGGGTGTAATAAAGTCAGAGGGGGAGGATGACTGACTTCTTTTAACAGCCACCGTAACTGTGAACTGCCACGTTCTTCATGTAAAATATGTTTGTCCACTTATTACATTAATCTTCTCACGTTCCATTTTGTCCTCATTCTTTCCAAAGTCTGATTCTCAGCTTTTTCTTAAATTAATAATGGACAATTTAATCATGGGAGCTGGTTCTATTAGACACCCTAAAATTTGAGAAATTGTATCTCTTCTTCAAATACTACAATATTAAGGAAATCATTACTTGAGAAGCACAAATAATGTTATAGCCTTCAAACATAATTCAGTCCATTTATTTAGTGTTATGGAAAAATGCCCTCTAAGTATCTGTGAATTTTATGCCATGTTAGAAAGAATGTGAAAAGAGAGACAATACTAAAAATTTAATTCATAAATGATTTAATGGTATTATTGTCTTGTCAAATAAAATATTCCAACTCTTGCTGTTTTAGAATAGCAAATGCTGCAGCTTGCACAGTCTGTCATTATTTTAAAAAGTCTTGAAAAAAAGTTTGATCCCCGAAATCAAGTACCCCTATTTCATGAGGTTATGACTTACACAGGCTGCTACTATCTAAAACCTAGACAATGGACATCTATTTATAAGGTATGCATTGAAGCTAAGTGTTTTAAAAGCCCTCAGTAAAGAGGCCTGCCCCAAAGATAAGAGGATATATACGATAACTGTCTTTCTGAATTTCAGACATGGGTATGATCTCCTTTACACTTAATGGATTCCAGCACAGAATAAATAATAAAGGATTAATGAAGCACAGTTAAGGCAAATTAAAGGCAATGCATTTGAGACCTCAACGATGAGTTGACACTGGGCCTGATTACCACCTGCAGCTCATAAAGGTAAGGTATAATCAAGGGTTTGGCTAAGAATCTGGAAATAAGCTACCCAAGTGGGCCAAGTAGAGATTAAAATTATGCAGAGTTCCATAGGGCATGCACTGTCCCTCTAGGCAGGCTGACTCCTCTCAGGCCTCAGCCATCAGTACTCACCATTCTTGCAAAGCAGCACAGCCAGGAAGTCTTGAGAAGAAGAATTGATGAAGAGCAAAAGGCTGGGTGCCTGAGCAGTCACAAAGCTGAGCGCTATGTTCTCCTTGGACGGAGCCGCATCCGTGTAAATAGCTGAAGAGGAGAGGCTCACATTCTTGGTCACAGGGTAGGGCTCTTGAAACATGTAAGTAATAGACGTGCCAGCCTCAAACACAGCAGAAACCTCTGCAATAGAGAAGAGGGAGGACACATCAATGTAGTAACTCAATTATTCCAGATAACCATGGTTTTTTATATATTGTTTCCTACATACAAGGCTCTATGCAAAGAGCTGTACACGATCCATGTAATATGTCCAGTACAATAATTCTGAAGTGGTAACATGAATTATTCTTATTGACAAATGAGAAACTTAAGGCTCCCAAACTTTGAACAAGGTTGCACAATGAAAAGAAATAGCTCAGGTTTGCACGCTGAAGTTTATGTCTACTTGCAAATATACTTGCCGAATGACTACTAGGTGCCAGGCTACTTTTTTGAGAACCTAAACGAATGTCCCTGCCTCCAGCAAAATACATAGAAAAATTTTACTGGGACCATCTTACTGTCAAAACAGGTAACCAAACACTTCTGGTTAGCGTTTGTCTAGTGTGTCAGGATGCGAGTGGTTACTAAGTCGCTTTGCGCAGGACATGGAGAGGGGGCACAGATCTTCTCTTGAGATACTGGGCAAAATGTAAGGACCAGAAGGAATTAGTAGAAACACTAAAGCGCGCACCAGTATCCAACCCAAGACTCAATTTTCAGATGTGCAGGTATACTAGGCTACTAGGCTACTAGGTTCCAAAAGTTAGCAGAGTTGGCAAAGAATTTCTACAGCACAATGCATTGGATGGTATTCTGTTAGCACTATGGAGTAATGTGGTATTGATAAACAGATAAAATTCTGTTAGCAGAGAACTGCAAATCACCAAATCCTCTTTGTAGAATGCTCTGGCTCTGTTATCATTTTGGTCCTATGGGTGTAGCACAACAAGAATTAGCACTACCTCTTAAGTCTCTGGATTTCATACAAGCTGTGTGGACCAGGCCAAGTCACGAAAGCTATGGAGCCTACTCTGCCCTCTAGCGAATGAGATTTGTGACATCTACCTCATCAGTGTCTCTAAGTGGATGAATGAGATATACGTAAAGCATGTAAGAGTACTGCTTAGCGATTTGAACTCATAGACTCTGTGTCGGAAGAAAATTTAGCTAAACCTATCTCAGCTATCTTCACACAACATATCAGCTTGATGACACATTCATCCTACGCTGGAATATTTTTACTGCTTGGATCAAGGCTACTCTTGAGTTCACCTTAAATTTTATATGTTTGCTGTCTCAGGACGTGAAGAAAGATTTCTTTGTAAAGCAGCACATCTTAGATGTGGCAGCAAACCTCTGCCATAAAAACGGCACAGTAAACAGGATTCCATACTGACATGATGAATTTCCCTTTGTGTGGAATGACATGTGGAATGTTCTTAATTCCTCGTGAAATCCCAATTGAGTTTGTGGCACCTAGAACATAATCAAATTTGGCTTTGCTTCCTAATTCTATTGCAAATTTGTTGCACCTTGTAAAAATTCTGTAACGGTCTGTAAAAGTGCCAAAAAATTAATGTTGCATATTTATGCATATTGCCTAGCTGATTGGGAATACTAGTGCCTTTTCACTAAAGGTTCAGAGAAAATGTTTTGCATTTATTATGCAAGTTACAGTATTGGTATTCCTGATTATAAAAATATGCAGCAGACATTTGTGATAGTGAAGATTTTGGTTGTTCATCGGCTTGATTCAAGTGTTTTCCTTGAATAATTTTCTTCAGGGCCATTTGGGCTGCATTTTGGGCTACTATGTCCAGGTTGACAAAATAAAGGGCTCTCATTTGATGTTTGTATATGTACTAAAAGTAAACCTAACTCATGAATTCTATTATGAATAGCATATCAGATATGAGTATACCCACTATTTTTCTTTGTATTTAGAACAAAAATTTTAAAATAAAAGCATTTATAATTACATATGTTTAACCAAATTTCTGTCATTGTTCTTTCCTTAGCCCCAGTTCTAATTATTTTAAATATTTAGATATTATATATTTTAATATAAACCTAAGTTCAGCAATGCACCTAGACTCTGCTATGCTTTCACCTTCTTATGTTTTGCAATCTGAAATGAAGCTTCTCATAAAATAAGTTGAGTTCTCAGCATCTCCAGAACTTTAGACCCTTTTCCAATAGATTTCCCTTCCCTGTTTCCCTACTTCTTCAGCCCAGGTGGCTTTTCCTGTGTCATATCACTTCTCTAAAATTAATTGTTCTTTGTCAAAATACTATTTATGGTGCAATGCTAAGTCACTGCGTTGAACAACTTTCCTCCTGTGCAATATGAACGGCACACAGTAATAAACCTGCTTGTTTTTCTTTTGTTAATCTGTCATTACAAGAGTTTTGTTCCAACTATGTATTTGTGAGGGTTGAGGATACCTAGAAATTACACAAGCTGAAATTAATTTACAAAAACTCCACCAACCAAAAATAAAACAATTGAAAATATGAACAATGAGTGTATATTTCATAATATTAAAAACTTATTATTATATTTTCTTATGATAATGTTCCTATACTTATGTGTTTATTTGAGTCCTTACATTTTACCAATGCATATCATATTATTTATCCATGATATGATATTATACTCAAGATCTTCATCCAAATATAATAAAAGAAAAGTGTGAGAGTTGAGTATCTTGATGAAATAAAAATGGTCATGAGTTGGTAGTTGTTAAAGCTAGATAATGAGTATCTATGGAGCTTCTGAAAATTCTCACTACTGCATCATGCCTTCATTTCCACAATAAATAATAAACAAAAAGGTACAAGTTGGCAGGAATGTAAATATTTAAGGATTTTAAATAGATGTGTTTACCATTATTTGTAAATGAAACCTGGGATTAGCTAAATTTCCTAGACAGTGGTAAGAAGCAGCATTCAGTGAGGCCTTATACCTCAGGACTTAGCATTATTAGTGCTTTGTGGAGGGCTCGCTGAATGCGAAGCGAAGCCTCTTGTGAAAGATTCCTGGGTATTTCACCTTCTACAGATAGGAAAACCAAGGGGGTTTGAGGTTGAGCTGCATGACAAATGATACACAGGACAGATTATAGATGAGCCAGAGTCTGAATTCAGGTCAGTCTGGTGGCAGACCCTAACCATGACTCCCTGAGCCAAAGTGCCCAGTGACAGAAAGGGTGAAGGTGAAGGTGACAGCACTAGATGAGACATATTACAATGGGAAGCTGCTTACAAATATTCATGATTTACACAGGAATGCTATGAAATGAAATAAAGAAAATTCGTGATATGAAATATAATGACCTACATTATTTGTGTTATATGAATTACAAAGAAAAGAGGTAAGAGAAAGTAATTTTTAATGATTGTCTGTGAGTAACAAAGGTGGATTTTAACATTTCTAGATTTCCAAGTAAACTTTAAAATATATGGTCTAACATTTTTAATTAAACTTCACAAAGCCTTCCTATGTTAAATCTCAGTGTTAATATCTGCCCTATTAGTTCAGAGATAAGAAATGTATATTGTAGTTAATAACTAATTTGTATTAAGTTTTTGTACCATTATAAGAACTAGAACAGAGGCCAACGGTGGTTCTCATCCCTGCACTGGTAATGGACACACATCCCTAATTTCATCGAGGACATTTCCAGTATTAGTCCACCATTTCCCTGAAACACTGGCCACCACAGTCAGCAGCCTAGAAGCATGGAACAGCACCCCAATAGAGAGCAGCTTTTTCTGAACCATCTTGTAGCTGCTGGCTCCCCATTTCAGTTTCACACCATGACTTTCAGAGGCAATTGATGGGGCCAAAAGGTTTGGTTGAAAAGCCTATCTTACCTGCAGTGCAATTACTGAATACAGGGAATCATTGCCTTCAACAGTTGGGGTGGGGGCCGGTGAGATGGCTCAGCGGCATAAGCGCCTGCCTGACAAGTGCAAGGTCCTGAGTTCCACACCCGGCACCCACATAAAGGGAAAAAAGGGCCGGTGATATCGCTCAGTGGCACAAACGCCTGCTGGCAAACACAAGGTCCTGAGGTCAATTCCCAGTATCCACATTAAAAAAAAAAAAAAAAAAAAAAACAATTGGGGTGGGGGGAAGTTTGGAAATAGTGAAAGATGAAAAGTACAGAAAAAGCTAAGCATGAATATGTATATTTAATTTACAGATGAAAATGAAATTGCGGGAGAGAATATGGAGAAATTTCCAACATACACAAGCAACAGATTCAACAGCATGAATGGAAGAGAATCAGTAGGAATAGTCTGGGAAAAAGGAGCCTACAAAAAATGGGTAAATTTAGAACAATATGATCTATGAGATGCTTAAATAGTGTCCCTGGAGAAATGCAGAAAAATCTACTGTTCACATTTCCCCAAAAAGAAAGAAGACTTGGAGAAAGAAGAATAATAGTGTTTATGTACTTTAGTAAGGTTAGATCTCACTGTGTTTGCTCTGTTTTTGCTTTTTATAGAGCACGGGAGCACTCTAAGAATGGTGCTCAAACTTTGTAGTGGAAGCTACTCAGAGACCCAGAAACTTGGTAGCAATCTCTTGTCTCATCTCACATGAAAAAACTACTGAAACCTGTTTTCTTTCAGTGTCCCGTGCATGTTCCACACAATGTTTACTCTAAAATTTGTAACATTAATGTTTTTCCCAAGAGCATAAAACACTGTCTAACAGTAATGAATAACTGGAGAGAAGGCCAAAAGGAATGAGTAAAGAGCTTAAATTACAGGGTCTTTCAAGAAAAACACACAAATGCTTTTTTTAAAAATTTCTTTTGCTTTGGGGGTTCTAAAGTAGGTTGGACTAAATAAAGCACTGTTGAGTACAGTTGCTTGGAAAATTTATCTTAAAGATTGACAAGAATTATTTATAATTGGTAACATTGTATCTAAACGGTGTCTTAGAGTGATGAAAATATTTTACTTTTAGTAGTTTAAAGGCTGCTCTTCAAATATTGTTTTACACTATTTGCTCACCAAACTTTTTCCATCAATAAAATAAACTTCAAGATACTATACGTGTTGATAGGAGACCAAATATTTTGTTTTTATGTTTAAAAAATACTGAACGGGGGCCGGTGAGATGGCTCAGCGGCTTAAGCGCCTGCCCGGCAAGCGCAAGGGCCCGAGTTCGACTCCCGGATCCCACATACGAAAAAGGGGCCGGTGATATCGCTCAGAGGCACGGGCGCCTGCTGGTGCGCGAGGTCCTGAGGTCGACCCCCTGGTACCCACAAAAAAAAAAAAAAAAAAAATACTGAACGTTATTCTGAATGATGAGATTCTCTAGTTTTTAGAGCTGTCTAGTATTTTTAGAGAGCAGTCAGACATGAGCCTCTCTCCCGCTCCACCCACCATGACTACCTTTGCCAGCGTAATGAACTCTTGAGATTGGGGAGGGGCATCGAAGAGCCCCAGGGAAGGAATTTTGACTATTGTGGTCCAATTCCAGAAAATCACAGCATGAGCTCCCAAGGAGTACTTTTAAAGCCTAAGATGTTTGCTCAAAATACATAAGGAAACGATTTCACTAGATACATGATGTTGTTTCCACTAATTGACCTATACTCTCTTTGTTGTAAAAATGATTTAGAGACGTAAGTGTGTCTCGGGTTCCTTCAAGGCTGGAGTCTGTGATTCTATGATTGCATTTGTAGACTGAGGAGTTGTAATTGAGGAAATAGTAGCATCATTAACAATCTGTCACCTCCTTTAGTCATTTCCTGGCTCCTTAGCCTCACACAGAGTCACTCGATAACTATCCATCCCTTTCAGCCACATTGCCAGAAGACACACACCTGCACGACGAGTGCTGTATGTGTAACTGTGTCAAACAGCTACACAGTTGCTAGACAGAGGGAGGCCACCTAAGAGCATATGAGGAGGCCTAAGGGCTCGGGAGCCACGTGGCCTGAACATAGCCGATAGGTGCTACAGTGTTGCACCTGGGAGCCGCACACAAGCACGGATACCTTTTTGGCAAAAGGGCCCTTCGTATGGGGAGTGCGTGCAGTCACACGAGTAGCCACTGTGCTTCTCCACACACTTGCCCCCGTTGCGGCAGTTGCTGCCGTAGCTGCTGCAGTGCCCTGGGCATCCCGGCCTGACTCCAGACGTGACTTTCGCCCGCTCCTCCAAGTCCAGTTTTTGTCCATTCAAGCGTAGGGAGCGGATGCATCCGAGGAAGCCTTTCTGTCTTGATGATGTTCCCCCTAAAAGTGAAAAATAAAAGGAAGACATGTAAGGTAATGCGAGACTCCATTCTTTTAGGGTTAATGTCTTTATGGGTAACAGTTAACTACCGCTATGTGGTCATGCTGTGTTGAAATTTTCTTTAAAGGTTCCAGGGGGAATTAAGAATTTAAAGAGCTGAGAAAAAAATGTCTGTTCTTCTAAGCTAAAGAATCAATGCCTCACAGGAGCTGGAGAGGGAGAGAGAGAGAGAGAGAGAGAGAGAGAGAGAGAAATAGAAAGAGACACAGACAGAGACAGACACAGACAGAAAGTAAATAGTTCTTGAGGAATCCTCTACAGGCTTATAAGTAAGACTTCAGCTGAAGTAAAATGGATCTTTACATAGTTCACAGCAGACTTTAATCCAAAACTGAAGACACAGAGTAGGACTGCCCCTTCTGAAAAATTCAGTAGCAAGCTGTCGGCTCAGCAAGTGTGAAAACTACAGCACACCTCCTAATGCGTATGCAGCTTATGTACCTGGAAAAAGGGTGGAATTCGGGGCCTCCCAGACACGAAGTCAAACCCCTTGTCATGCACTAAGTAGCCATATAAACCACGGAATGGCCTAACCCTCAGCTACTTGATCTGTAAATTAAGAATAAATCAATTCTCTGTGTTTACAGGAGGGCTTAGTTAAGATCATGGAGTTGTTTGTGCTCGATTATTGCTGTTTCCTTTATCCCACCTCTTGAGTCCTCAAATATGGCAAGAAACAGTATGCCCTTAAAATAGGTAGATAGGTGATAGATACAGACAGACAGACAGACAGACAGACAGATAGATAGATAGATAGATAGATAGATAGATAGATAGATAGATAGGTGATAGATAGGTGATGGGGACCTAGATAGGTCCTCAAACTCACCAGACTCAAACTGATTATAAGACACGAGTTTTCCATCTAGAACGTGGAATGGGACAGTAACCTAACTTTTCACTGAGAGTTCATCTTGAAGGTTTCAGAGAGGTTTGATACTCTCCTTGGAAACTTCCAGAGAGCAGGGCAGATTCAAAGTTTTTAAGTGCTTTGCTCCCACTGAAAATCTAGGATTCTGCCTGGTGACCTCTCTGATATAAGGAAGTATGTGTATTAAGGAACAGTAGGCCAGGAAATAAAGCTAAATAAACAGGTATTTGTTTGGTGCTAGAAATTTGGCAAGAGCCTAGAGGAAGTGGAGGTCTACCTGCCCTTAAATAACAAGCTTTTCATTTCAAATCCATGAACTTAAGGCCCCACTTGCATATGCTAAGTGGGTAACATTGCGAGTCTTTGAGGCCTACCACGTGTACTTAGAGAAGAGACAGCAAATGGGAAAACACAGAGGCCAGGGCCTATTTGTCATTTGTTTTCTGTACCTTAGGCTCTCCTGTGTGAGACCCATTCATTTCTAGCCTTTCATGTTACAAATGTATCACATCTTGGTCTAGCAAATAATTAGATCAGAGTATGTCCCTATCAAAGTAGATCAGATAGGATTACGAATATGTTATCTCAGACAAGGAATATAGATGTTGAGAAGAAATAAAGTTATAAATTAACAGATGAGTAAATAATATAGTAGATGGGAAGTAAGGAGATAGATAACTAGGCATGTACGGGGCTGGAAATATGCCACGAGGGGCAGGCATCTGCCTTCTCTAAACACACCATGATATCATACCAGAAAATACACATATGAAATTCACTATCTGCATCCAAACAGTGAGATAAAACATCCCTAAGGGATAAATCTAGTTTTCTATTCTTCTGAGATGAAACTCCACTATATCTTCAATTCTGATAAGTGACACCCAAGCAGGCCAAGAGGCCAAACCCAAATTTCATTCTTCCGTCTGTCTCAATTTTGGTGAGTAAATCTCCTTTTAACTACAAGGTAAATCAATTACACACACAGCAGATCATACAAGAAGGTTCATTATTTCTCTCCCAGGATTCTGGAGACTGAAGAGGGGAAGATTTATGTAGGAAAACATTTTCCTGCCTTGTTTTCTAGTCACTCCCTGTCGTGCACTGCAATAACTCTTCATATTATCTTGTTAGTGTCATTTTTCTTCAGCTGAGGTGGAGAGGGTAAGATCTACAGCACATTCCCTGGCATGTGACTTCGTTAACAAATTTATAAACAGAGAAGGTGACTGGGGTGGTTTCTCTGGCAGAGTTGTGTTCCTCGAGGTGTGGGACATGCAGAGCCTGGTAAGAATTCCCCTGAACAAATGACCGTGTCTCTTCCAGTTGATGCCGCGAGACCTTCTGCAACTAAATTGCACAATGCACTAAATCTCAATCTTCTCCTGGCTGTGTTCTGTTCTTTACAAAGTAGAAAACCTAAATGTTAGATTCCTTTTTCTTCATTGAGAGGAATATGTAGACTAAAGGAAATGTTAAGATTTCCACCATCACACACACACACAGAGTGAACCTGAATAGTTGCTTATTCTCTGCATTCTCTGATGACGTTAATCACTACCTGTAGAGTGTTATATGAGGTATGCATCTTTTGTAAAACTTAAATTCTCCACAGAAACACAACCGCCGTCTTCCCTCTTCCTCCCCACATACACCTCTGCTCCCCCAACCCAGCTTCGTGGATTGGCTCCTTCAGGTCCCTTGGGAGCCCTCTGCCTTTTTCTACACTTAGAGCCATGCTCTTGATACAGAACCCTCACCCCTACCTGAATCCTGGCAATGACATGTTTTCTTCAGCCCTGACTCTTCCTGCCCACTCATCACTTCACAACCAGGATGGGTGAAATTTAGAGACTGATTGTCCCATTCTTGTTAAATGTAAAATATCCCCCAGATGTCCCATGTTCTTGGAAGGCAATTAGAACCTGGGGGCCCATAACTGACTTGCTGCTAGGGCCTCATTGGAATTGGGTCACTGGAGGTATGTGACCTGGAATGACATATTCTTCTCCCTGTCGCATCTCTTTCTGTTTCCTTGCTGACATGTGATGAGTAGTATTCCTCTGATAGGCCCTTCCACCATGCCTTTCTGCCTTGGAGACAATGAACACGGGCTGAATTTTCTGAAAACAGTGATCCCAATAAACCTCTCCCTCTTTAAATTGGAGGTGTCAAGTATTTTGCCCCAGAACCAAGGAAGTGACTAATAAAGAAATTTGGTACTGAGAGTGGGGCTGTTGGTATGATTAAATATGACCACGTGGTTAAGAAGTATTTGGAAATGGTTTGCAAGAGCAGACCGGAATGGACTGGAAATGATAGCTCGGGATTATTAGAATGCTATAAGCAGAGGAAGCAGATATTGATGTGATATTCTGGTCAGAGCTCAGAAGACAAGAATGGTGATAAGTATGTGGATGGTAAGGACCAAGTTCAGGAGGTTTCAGTTGGAAACAAGAACCCCACTGGCAGTTGGAATAGAGAGCATGTGGGTTACACCCCGAAAGAAAATTTGATTTCATTTTTCCCATGTCCTGAGATTTTGCTGGAGACTTACATTAAGAAAGTAGATTATTAGGACCAGTGAGATGGCTCAGCGGCACAAGCACCTGCCTAGCAAGTGCGATGTCCTGAGTTCGACTTCCGGTACCCACACATGAAAAAAGGGCCAGTGATATCACTCAGTGGCACGGGTGCCTGCTGGCACGCAAGGTCCTGAGTTTGACCCCCCGGTACCCACACACACAAAAAAAGAAAGTAGATTATTAATCTGGCAGAGGAAATTTCAAAGCAGCCCAACATTCAGGGTGTGGCATGAATACTATTGGCTGCTTTTAGCCAGATCAACAGTGAAAACCAGGAGCAAAAAGCAGATGTGAAAAGTTTGCAGCTTCATGAGAAAGAAAGTACTTGCAAAGCTGAGACTTTGGAGACCATGGTTGCAGAAAACATTAGTATTAAAAAGAAGCTAAGTATTTTGCATTGGGACAGTAGGAAAGATGGCATAATGGCATCTCAAGAATGCCACCAGTAAGACAACACAATTTTCAGGCTCAATCATACAAAACTGTAAAGCTTTCATTTGAAAAGAGAGCCCCTGGGCTTCCTGCTCCAGAGGGATTTCTAGAAAATTGATTCTCTAGATTCATTTCGTAATGCTCAGCCATCCAAATATTCAAGACCTCTGTAGTCAGGATTCAAGGGGGCCTGGCTACTGAATGAGCTTGTGGAAAACTCTGGCATCATCCCCATGATGATGGTTTTACAGGCATGCAGAATACAAGAGTTATGGGTCATGGAGACTTCCACTTAAGTTTCAAAAGTAGGCCTGGGAGGCCAAGTGATGTGCCCCTGAGAGGAGGAAGAAGGGAGCTGTGAGCATGAAGCCAAAGTGCAAGGGAGAGCTCTGAAAGCTGGAGATGCAGGAATGTGGGCCTTCTGCTGAGGGAACCCACAGGCAGGGAAAGAAGCCAGCCTAAGAAAATGGCCATTTAGGCTACAGCCAACAAAGCCATAGGGGTGGGGTCACCCAAGCATTTGAATTTCACATCTCTCTACTACTTGCCTCAGGTGCTGGACATGAACTTTTAGGATTTAACATGTGCCCCATTGTTTAAATCTTGTTTTGGTCTGCAACCTCATCTTAACAGTAGTCGTTATACTCACTTATTGATCAATTCATTTCTCTAGGTAGCATAGAGGTGTAAGATAAAAGGGAATGAGGAAAGGATCCTTGACAATATAAATTTTGGGGTACAGGGTGCAAGGCAGGAGTGGAAACAGAAGATTATCTGGCCTCATAAAAAGGAAGACCAAGTAGCTATTCCAGGATAACTGGCAGCTCAGAGCTGGCTCCAGGGCCATGCATGTGTGGGCAGGGAAGGCAAGGTCTTGAGGCTCTCACCAATAGCGGCCTTGCTGTTGAGCCTCCCAGCAGGAAGCAGGCATGGAATTACAGCATCTCTGAGGTCCTCGGACACTTAGGATCCAGTTCTACTTTCAGAAACCTGAATAAACAAGTGACTGGGTAAATCAAAGAGATTTGCTTCCTACAAGCCAAGCGTACACACAAATCCAGGCTGCCTTGTAAGAGTGGACTCCCTCACAGACTAAATTTAAACTGTTCCCCCGATATTAGGAGGAGAAGAGAGCTAGGAAATCATTACTTATCATAGGAGAAAGAGAATATCAAATACATCTCTGCATACAGTTAAGAGTAGGATCTCCTTGCCCTCTTCATACTACTTTGAATATCCACCTCATAGACTACAGCAGGTAGGACCTGTTTAGAACTCCAGAGCATCTCCCCGCTTAGCCTGCGCTCCTTAAATAGCAGATGGACTTTATCTATCTCCATGTTCCTCTTGTCATGACCCAGGGCGGATAACAGAACATGCTCTCAGAAAATATTTGTTGAATAAATATTGGTTGAAGCCAACTGTGAAAAAAGAGAAAGAAAGACACAGAGCAAGCAGAAGGGAAAGATGAGTCCAATTTTTGCTCCCTTCCCAACCTTGCAAATGATGTAAACACAACTGAAGAAGTTACTGGCCTTTAAAATAACTCTTTGAATAAGAAAGTAGGAGAGGAAGAGGCTGATCCCTGGGAAAACGAAGCATACATTTTGTTTGAGAAAATTGCTTTGGTCAAAAAAAAAAAAAAAAAAAAAAAAAGATCTGGCTTCATGCTGCTGCTTTATTCTCAGCCCATCCCAAAAGAAGGGCAGAAGCTGGGGAAGGAATGTGACTGCTCTTCTGGTGCCACAAATGTGTGACGGATGTGGTCAGCTTTGGGATCATGCCATGAAATGAGTGGTGTTCTTGAATCACAAGTGGGGGGCCCATCTCTGGTCTGGGCACTCGTCCTCACTACCAGAGCACATGCAATTCCTCATTTCCTTTATTGAACAGAAAAATATTAGCAATAACAATATGATCTGGTAATAATATCTCAGAAGCCTCTGTGTGTGAACCATATACAACCTGAAAATGTGGTTTTGAAAATCCCTTTACCTTCAGAAAGCTTTGCTGAGGTGACAGTAGCTGCAATACTGCCCTTTCTAAAAGCCTTGCCCTCAGCATTTGAGAGATTTGCACATCAAGCACACTGACACATGGAGACACGTCTGTGGATTGGTAAGAAGAAGAGGTAAAATCCAGTGTAGGGGAGGATCCGTCTCCCTGGAGTTATCATAACAATTAATTGTCTCTGTTAGGTGCTAAGTCCCCCCAATTTCCAGAAAGAGTACCTCATTATTCCAGTGAGGTGGGGCACAAATCAGTTCCCACTTGAAATGGTCTTTGCATGTACCCATATTTAGTAGCCTTACCAGGAAATCCTAAATGGGAGAAGCCATGCTCACAGCCTCATTCCATCTTTGGACTTGGCTTGTGATTATTATTAAGCTCAGTGTTCAGATGCTCAGAGGCTCTGAGAAGATAAATCAGTTTCCTAAAACCATAAAGCTATTGTGGAATGGCCAGAATTTGGGGCTTAGAGTTCATTAACGTTCCTGAATTCATTAGATATTTATTGAACACAAAATACTGGGTATCAGTGAACCTACACTAGGCCCATAAGATGTCAAGATAAATTTCAAAAATATATCTGCTCACGAGGAAACCAGTAGGAGGGAGAGAGGCAACAATGAAGCCAACACAGTGAAGTGTGATGGGTGGACGCACAGATGTGGGGGGATGCAGAATAGATTCCCCTAAGAGCAGGAGTCAATAGGAGTCATCAGAAATCTGTACCATAAATGAAGTGGCATCTGCCTGATACATAAAGTGTGGGAGTAGATTCATTCCAATTAGAGGGACGGGGCCTTCAGAAGGTAATGAAGCAAAATGAAGCAAACTTGCCGTGAAGAACACATTAATTTTTAAAAAATACATTTTTCAAGGAAAGTGGGAGAGGAGGCCACATAAGAATAAATTTCACATTATAAAATTAATTCAAATTTTAAAATGTTTGTATGTAAGCTGCACCAAAACCAAAAAACAAAAAAATACCTCTCTGATTCAGACACAGATCTGGTTCTCCAGGATGCTGGCTCTGAGATGGAGATTGGGGAGTGATTTTTTTATGAAGATTCCCTGGAACCACACTTGGGGTACGGAGAAAAAGCAAGCAGGGTTGAGTAGGGAGAAGCGGCCATACACACGTGACCACAGCTTACTACAACCCTCTGGGAGCGCTCAGGCTAGAGTAACACATCAGAGGGGCTCCTACTTGGGCCTCTCTGTCCTGGCCTCTGCTAGAAACCAGATTCGGAGTCTTCTTGGGCGGGACATGACCTTGGTCAGTATTCGTCTGAGACCAAGGGGAGTCCCTGAAAGGTAAAAACGGACACCTGGACAGCACAGCCAGCTGTGAGGCACCCGCTCGTCCCTGAAGGGGACCCTGGGCAAAGTCCCTCAGAGCCTACTGTGGGCATCTGAGCATCTCTACAGGGTGGACGGGGCCTGGATCACAGTCCTTGCTCTTTAGCAGGAGCCAGGGTGAAGAAGTCAGAAGCTGAACTCATACATGGATCTTCTTACCTCCTCTGCTACAAAATAACGCTTCTTATTTATGTGGGGAATGGACACATTTCTTGGACACATTTAACTCTTAATCTCTTCCTCCCATGAGCAGGAGAAACTTGCTAACAAGATGAGAAGATAGTACAACCTGACAGTAACATTTTGTGGAGTGTTTTCAGGGCATCTTCCATCCACCGCTCTCCTCAAAGGATTCCCCACACCCTCCTCGGAGTCAGCAAGGTGTTGCCAGGGACTTGGAGAAATCCAATGGGCTCAGAAGCTGAGCTCACTGAGCGGCAAGCAGCACGGCAGCATCAGCGGGATGGGTTTGCTCATGACCAGCCCGGGGCTTCCTGTGTGGCTGCTCAGCGAGTCCTGGTCACATCAGCTTGGGGGCACCTTGGCTGTGGGAAATGGACCCTTGAGTTCTCCCTTCTCTACCATTCCTCTGAATGGGGCCTGAATGTACAGGAAGCACTGTTTCATTTTCTAGAAGAATCTAGCGTGAGTGTCTTTGAACAGTTACAATCCTAAATGCAAGTAAATAGTGGTATTCTATTTATTTTCTGTACTGTTATAAATGGCGAAAACTAGATGTCCTGAAAGAATCAAATTACTATTTCTAACATCGAATTTGTGTTTCCTAACTCTCACAGACTACCTTCCTGGGCTGCATAAAAAAACAAGGCTATACTATACTCTCCTTAAAGAAAAAAGAAAAAAAAAAAAAAATGAAACGAACAAACAAACAACAACAACAGAAAAACAGTGTTCTTCCCGATATATTTTTCTACCAGGAAAAAAGTCAAGCAAAATAAGAAAATTCTCCATTGTGCTTCAGCTCCGCACTATCAATCCAACAAAGACAGAATATAATGAAATGAGCTTCAAATGTGACAGAACGGGCTTTAGCTAAACATTTCAGAACCATTGTTTGAATATTAAGGGACAAAATCTACTAAAACGGGCTATAAAGCTGCATTAAATACATCCAATTCTCAATTTTTTAAAGAAGAAATAAGTTTTTGCAGAAATGTGATTTGGTCACTCACTTCCTTGAATATAAAAATATTACCAATATTCTTTAATGACTTTGCAAGCTGTAAGACTTTAATTTTATGATTCAGTGGTGTTGGGGGTTAGGTATTAAAAGGAGAACCAGGTGGTTCTTCATTATTTTTTAGTTGAAAAAACATTTCTAAATGTTTTAGTTGGTACATAAAATCAGTATACATCAGTGTGATATTTTGATATATGTAGACAATGCATAATGATCAAATCAGGGAAATTAGCATTTCTAGCACCTGAAAATTTTTTATTTCTTTGTGTTGATAACATACAAATTCTACTTTTCTGGCTAACTTAAAATATACAAAAATTATTTTTTAACTACAGGCACCCTATTGTCCCACAGAATACTGGAATGTATTCCTCTAATCTAAATGTAATTATGGCCAGGTGTGGTGTTCCACACCTGTAATACCAGCCCTCAGGAGGCTGAGGCAGGAGGATTGCCATGAGTGCAAGAGCAGCCTGGGCTACATAGTGAGTTTAAGCCCAGTCTGAACTACACAGTGAGACTGTCTCCCCCCAAAAAATAAATAAATAAAAATAAAAATAAATAATTAAATAATTAAATAAATGTAATTATGTATCCTTTCACTGATCTCTCACTCTTTCTCTCTCTCCCCAGAAACTCATGACCACTATTCTACCATGTCAAGCTGCCAACAGTTTTAGTTTCCCCATATTAGTGAAGAAGCATTTATTGAGTGACCATTGTATACATTTCTAGGATTTTTTTTTATGCAGCAACTAACTGAAGTCCACATGGGGGAGTGTCTCTTACCAAGTTCTTAAACTAAATAGAACAAGTTCCCTTATGTAATTATTATAGGGAACATCTGAAGTCGCATGTCATTTTTCTTCTGAGAAAAATGGTTCAGTTATACTTGACATTATATTACTTTTAAAACAATCACCTTTTGTCAAATTACTCAGAAACTGATAAAATGTTGAAAAGACAAATATTGCTTCGCTCTTCGCTTCACCACTGGCATAATAAGCAGCGTCATTGTTCAGAGCTTTATGTACTAAATATTCTAAAAGATGATGCTGAAGTTATTTCCCAGTGTGTACAGAGCACAGTGAAACACATTACGTCTTCTCCAGTGGGAAACTCTGCTGCTTGCATCAGGACAGCCATCCTCAGGAGACATTCGCGAGGTTGAAAGTAAGTTAGTAGTCTGTGCTCATCTATGAGGCTGGACCATGCCACAGTCCACGAGTTCATGATGGGCCCCAGCACAAGATTACCACGCACTCTACGTTCTCCATGCCTTCATCATGGACGTCAGAAATTAGTGATTCTCTACCCTCCTGGAAACAGAAGCTGCATTTTTGGAAACTCTTAAACTTTTAGTATTTGTCAAGTTGCTATGGTACTTTCTCAAGGGATTGTAAGTTTGGCATCAATTCAGTTTTTTTTAACACCAATAGAACAATTGAGCTGGAGGGGAAAAATTGGTCCATGGAAGAAAAAGGAGAAGAAGGAAATAAAGTCATTAAACGAGACTCAGATACACACATTTTCACAAATTTCCTTTCTATACTTGCAGTGTATTTGGAAAGATTTTATACCAAATTTATAAAGAATGAGACACTTTCCTTGCTGTTATATATGCCTGAGCATAAGACGATGCATGGATGTCACTCCTGATGCATGCAGGTAGCAGATCTTCCAGTCTGGAAAGATCAGTTACCAACCCTTGTTATCATCTGTAGATGACAACGGTGAACTTCGGCTCATATTTTTTTTATCCAAAATATCATGGCTTGTAGTAGGAAGCCTGGAAAACACGCATACTCAGATCCCTTCACTTTGAGCAATGCATGGTAGTTTCTCGATTTATCTTCTCTCATCCTCATATTAATGGACACATGAGCAGGAGCAAAGCAGAGCAGTGACAGCACCAACAGCTGCAATGGTAAAACTGTCACCTGCTTACGGCACACATTTCAAAAGGTCCACATTGGGAAATTTTTCCCGCTGTGTTAAACAAGTCCAGCCTGTGAAGTGGTGTCGATGCAACGTCCCTAACATGGTGATAAAACAGCATAAAATTAAAGTATTGATTTTGGGAATCTAGCATACATTGACTCATGTATCTGCACCTCAACCTGTCACAATGTCACAATGGTTCAGTGACAAGGGCAGTGCTGACAGCCACATTGTATTTCATACAGTGCAGTCTGTGTCTGGTATGAGTGAGCGCTCATCACCGCAGCAGTTGTCCGATGATTACAAGGCTGAATGATAATCTCTTTTGATTGAGCGATCCTTCAGTGGCCAAAGATAACAAGGCAGACACATCCAAATTAATATTTATGTTCGACAGCACTCAGTTTATCCCAGTACACAGCAACAATACCTCTTCCCGCCCAGTAAACATCAATATCCCCCGTCTCTAAGTCTTTGAATAATGGAGAATGCATAAATAAGCTTTTCATTTGGACTATTATTACTGTGAAGAGCTTATTTATTTATTTACTGAATAACTGAATTAAACAAAATAGAAATATTCGCGATTGAGGTTTTTCTTTTTTTTTGTCCCTGACTTTTTAAAATACACATATCACCAAGCACTCAACAATGAAATGTAAACCAACAGGCTCATATGACCTCCAAGAGCATGCTTTTATCTTCAAGTACATTAAGACAAATCCAATAAAGGAGAGTAACATCTGAGATGGGACTTATTGGAGAGAGATATAACAGGAGCAGGTGTTCTCTCTGTGCTGACCTTGCTGCCAGCTCCACCAAGGTATCTCCTCTAGACCCATCAACGTGCTCCCACAGCTCATAGCATTTGTGATCAATTTAACGGAAACATCTAGAAGTAAAAACTCACCACAAACACAGCTGCCTGCCTTCTCTTTTGACTTCCACAAAGTTTATCACATATTGAATCCACATGATAATCTCATAGCTACATGAAATTTACATGAGAGGGTAAGAATTATTCCAACTTTATAACTCCCTTCAGCCAGAAAAATCCATTAATAGTGCATATGGTAAATTAAAATTTAGCATGGAATATAGTTTATGAAAATTGCAAAACATGAGTTGATTCCACAAAAAATGTTATATTAGGGATGACCAGCAAACTTCCACAGAGAAAATGTGAGATTTAAGTAGAATTAAAATAGCAATATAAATTTTAAAAAGTATTTGAATAGTAAAGCATATCAATTATATGAGTTGTTAATTAAGTGAATGTACTATAACCATAAAAATATTTTAGTCACTTATATATGAACTTCTGCTGGACATGGGAAACATGACAGAAGAAGAGAAGGGTTATGAAGGAGTATGACCTCTATTACATGATGGTTTTAGTGATGATTTTTCTCAGAGTTAACTTTTAAAAGTTGGAGAATTTATTTTTTCTGAGCTTAAAAGAAGGAAATATAGCACGTGCTTTTAGTGAGGATAGGTTTTAATTACTATCAATAACCTATGTAAGCTGGGTGAAATACCGCACTCGCAAAGGCTGAGGCAGGAGAATCACAAGTCTGAGTCCAATCTGGGCAACTTAGTGAAATCTTGTCTCAAAAAAAAAGAAAAGAAAATGGAAGGAAAGGGAAGGAAAAGGAAGGGAAGGGAAGGAAAGGAAAGGAAAGGGGAGAAAAGAAAAGAGAAAGGAAAGGAAAAGAAAAGAAACGAAACGAAACAAAAAGAAAAGAAAAGAAATGTCAAGTTCCAGCAGATTGTCAAGTTCTGTCACTTATTTACACCCCCACTCTGTAATTCTGTAATTCCAAGTGCTATACAGGAGCATATTCTTGGCTTTTCAACTGTTACAATATCTCTGATTAGTTTAAAACTCTGTTTTGTATTTAAAACTTCACAAGCTCCCCTCAACCCATTATCAAAAATTACAACTGTAAGAATGTCCTTGTATCAGGAAATTACCAGGAAATTACCTGGCCTAGTGTGTCTGAAATTCTTCTCACACGCGAGCACGTGCACATACATGTGCACACACGCACGCACACACACACGCACACACACCTGACCACAAGCTTCGTGAAAAACAGTGGCATTTCTCAATTCCTCTTTCAAACATCTCAACCGACAAGGCTCCCTGACCCATGCCAGATGTTTAATCACCACTGATGGGATGAAGGAAAGGATAGACACAGAAACGAAGTCAGAATTCTTCCAGTTCCACTACGGGGACAAGCTGCCAGTTCGCATGAACAACGTGTTTCAGGTGATTCTCAACTGCAGGGAGGAAAAGACCAGCAAAGAGATGTCTGTCCAGGCACCAAGGCTACTTTTCTGTACATGCAAAAGGAGCTACCTAAGTAAAACTGTATAATCAAAGAAACCCCTACTTTAAAAATAAGTAGCCCTTCCCCCAACCATATTGCTGACATCTGGAATTCCTTTGAGGGGATTCTACTATTTCATAACACTGCTACAAGTCGTCACCAGGGGTCAGGCATCACTGGCAAGGTGGCCCGCTGACTTGGCGTTTACACCCACTATGGTGTAACCAGTTGATATACCCTCTTCCTAAGAAGAGATCTTGATTGCAGTGATGAAAAACAAGATTTCCCTAGACATCCTAAGATAATATATGCAAAAAGAAAACGTACAGAGTCAGAAACCAGTCCAAAATTTAATAAGGGGTAGCATATATTTTGTGGCTACAGCTAATGAAGCCCAAAAGGAATAATTTGCGGAATGAAATCTGTGATTGTCAATAATGACAATAATCCTTTCTCAGTTCTAAAATAAGAGCAATTGTCCTTGGGCCTGGTCACAGAGTGGCCTTATAGGACTTTTAGCACAAAGTATGTCTTAAAATGTCCCATACCTACAAACAGCTGGCTGTTCAGCTGCAGGCGGAAGTGGCCCTCCTCTGAGGTCTCCCTGGTGCTCCGCGGAAGGTCGTCCACCTGGAGCGAGGTCTCCTTGAGGCTCCTCTCGGCCCGGACATAATGCCATTGGTTGTCATTCAGAGGAGAAGGAGACTGGACCACAAGCTCTATAGGGCCATTCCCAACATCAATGGCAAATGTGATCTCAGAAGGAGCTGGAACCACACAGAGAAACAGGAAGAAGGATGAGGGCAGCTATTGGTGTGTTAAGGGCACAATGAATGAATGGGAGGAACTATTTTAAGTCAGTATGTGCAGTGAGGACATCCTTCTAAATCCCTGCAGCACTGAAGTCACTTGTTATAGTAACAATCATCAAATACTGCAGGTATACATGTTCTACACACCCTTAGTTGATCCTTAATTTGAACATTCAGAAATAGGAGAAGGACCTGGGCCCTTATATCTGATAAACACTCGTGTGTGTAGTGGCTGAGTTTCCCAGGTCTACTCTGGTTCAGCTGTGCGCTCTTATATTTCTGTAGACATTCGTGAATAAGCAGCACCACTTAGCAGGAAGAAGCCTTATAGGTTGGGAAGTCCAGTGCCCTCCTCCATGATAAATGCACATGATACAATCGTTCATATTATTCCCATGACTAAAAAAAAAAAAAAATGAAGTGGAGAAAGTGTAATTGCCTTCTTTAAGGAGACCTCACTGCAAATTGAGCTTCCTGAGGTCATGTCATACCTTCTGTGACTCTCTCTTTGTAAACAATTTGGATATCACAGAAGCCAGGTTGTAGACAAAAGTGATAATACTGATGCTGATGAAATAATGATGGTGGAGGCAATGGTGGTAGAGGTGACAGTCATAATAGTGGTGGTGGGGGATGGTGATTGTGATCATGGTGGAGGTGGATGGTGATTGTGGTGGTGATAATGTCTGTGATGGTGATTGTGGCAATGGCAGCAGTCATGGTGATAGCGCCACTGGTGATGGTGGTAGTGGTGGTGGTGATGATGGTGGTGGCAGTAATGACAGTGGAAGCTGTAAATGATTAAGGAAGAAAAATGGAAGTTGCATCCTGGTAGGTAAAACGAACTCGATTATCAGGTGTCAGGCTAAGCACAAACTATGATGTTATGGTTTTGACCTAAAATGTGCCCCCGAAGTCTTATGTGTCCAGAAGTAGGGCATTTGGAAGGTGACTGGACTATGGGGGGTGCTATACTCATCACCAGATGAATCCATTGATGAGTTTATAACTGCAAGTCATGTTAGGAAGTGGGGCCCAGCTGGAGGAAATGAGTCACTGAGCAGTGACCTAGAAGAGTGTGTGCTTGTTCCCATCTTCTCCCTCCTCTCTGTTTCCTGGCACCATGCATGGCAGCTTTCCTCCACATACCCTTCTGCCACGTCTGCTTCGGAGCCAGCCAACCATGGACTGAACAACCAGAAATCAAATACACATTTCCTCTTCTCAGTGGCAGGTGTCAGGTATTTTGTACCAGCAATGAGAAAGCTGACTCATACATATGCATTCTCTCATTCTAGTCTTTAAAACCATCCTATGAGAAAGACATCATCATCCCTACTTTATGCGTGAGAAAAATTCAGACAAGTGTGAATAATTGCCCCCGAGTTTCCCAGATAGTAAGTAGAATCTGACTTCATAGGCAGAGTTTCTCACTAGTTTTCCCTATTGAATATATTGTTTTATATTTTCCATTATTACACAAGAATTTTCTAAATCTGAAGTAAGTGTGGAGTTAATTACAAAATGAGTTTGAAGAGAAAGTAGTCTTCTGTGAGTAACTGCTATTTTCATGTGCCAGAGCTTCCCCTCCTCTGCACCTTGTGTCACTGTCCCCTCTCCCTTACCCTCTAAATCAGGAAATAAGTCCTTATTTAACACCATCATCAACTGCCAGTATAAATTAAAGAGATGCCAGAAGTCAAACATCACCCTGGGTCACTGCCTGTCCAGCCATTAAACACTAACAGAAAGCTATCCCTGGTACAGGAAGCACCTGTAAGGGAGAGATTCAGGTGACATACGTCTTTGAATTGCTTCCTTTAATGAGAAGGCTTGACCTTAAAGAGTAACAGCAAATTGGAGCCTGAAAATTGGAATGTAAGAGCATAGACTCTAGAGTCACCCTTTCCTAAGCAAGTTTTCATTGCACCATGCCAATTTTCAGGTTGTCTATATTTTAACCCTGATGAAGTTCTTAGAACTGTGCCTGGCACATAGTGTGTGCACAAGATGTGATAATTACTACTATCATTGCTGCAGTCCATAGGTTTCCACTCCAGTTCTCTGGCTATGTCTTACAAAGCATCTTATTTGGACTACCAGAGCCTTCCTTCAGCCCTGCCCCTCTGCTCCTCTCAAACTAAAATATTGTCTCTATGATGCCTGGACTCCACATCTGTTTTGCTCTGAAGAACAAAGAGTAAAGCTCAGTGAGAATTTGGGGAGAGATATTAAAGATCTTGCTAAAAACCTTCCTGCAATGCTAGCCCTGTGGATATTAAGTTCCATTCTGACAGCACATCTTTGTGGAAGGCCTGCCACACTCTGCAGCTGCCCCAGCCCTGCCTTCATGTTAGGTTTCCTGTCTGTGTTTAGCTCAGGTATACCACGTGTCCCCCACTTGTACAACGATCAGTTTACTGTCTGTCTCCCCCGCCCATTTGCAAACTGCAGAGGAGCCCTTCAATTATTGTGGACCTAGCACTCAGCACCAAATTCTTTCCCCAAATCAAAATTTTATGCATTAAAATATTGTTGGACTGCACATATGAAATGCAGTTTTGAAATGTTTTTTGGTAGTTTTTCAGCTCAATGTTTTAGATCTTTGGAAAGCCTTTTCTGAAAAATTATAATTTACCTTTATTCAAGTAGCAGTTTAGTACAGGTCTCTACCTGTAATGTTTAAGCCATTCCTTCTAGATTTGAAGGAGAATCAGCAAATCTAACAGCAATAGGTACCATTTATTGCTTACCATAAGCCGGGCACCTGCTTAGCATTTTTATAAATTAACTCACTTAAGCCTCACTACAATCTTAGGAGACAGGTGCTGTTTCACAGATGATAGGACCAGGCCATGAACTGGGTTGCCCAGTGGGATAGGGTGGAGTCAGAATTTGAATGGAGGTGGTGTGGCCCTGGAGCTCATTTTAAAACTACTGTCCCCAAGACAAAACTTCCAACCTCAAAACCTGTGCAGTCTCCCAGAGCAGTGAAAGCCTGCAACACACTTACAGATACCTGAGAAACGCATGAGCGAGTGCATGGCCAGAGGCGTTGTGGCAGGGCACTGAGGTGAACGCAAGCTCTCAGAGGCCAGAGGGGCGGACATCACCCCTAGGACCATGGTGGGAAAAGGGAAGCCCCAAGGTAGCATTAGCTGTCACATGAACTTGGCCTCTGACCTCTGAACCTCCAAGTGTCTAACAGAGACCTTCTCTCACTATTCATTCCTTTATGGTCAAAATTAAAGCTAAGGAGTCACCTCGGCCTTTGGGTGGGTTTCTCTCAAGCCAAGTGCTGGGCGCTGATAATTGGGAGATGACTGAAACTGGACGAGCTCACAGCTGCCTGTGAAAAGCAGAGCATGGAAGTCCTCTGAGAGAATGTCTACCACAGGATTCGAGGACAGGAGAGAGGCTCCCGTGTGATGCTGTCCCACAGCCTGGCCGAAAAATGCGTGGACCAGTGTGCCCAGGAGAGGACTCACTTAGCACCCGCTCAGTGTTCTCTTCCCGCTACTCAGCCCTGAGCTTCATGGATGTGGAACTATGAGCTCATTGTCTGTCTTCAGCTCTCGCCCCAGGTCAGCCATGAGAGCAATCTCAAGGTCCATTCATGGAAAAAGAGGTTGCGAGTCTTTAATGTAGCCAATTAGCCTCTTCCATGTATTCATCTCAAAATGAGAAATATAAACTAAATAAAACATGGTTACACTTTTTGGAGACATGGATTCTTTGAGATTCTGAGGAAACCGTGATTCTTATCTTTCACGCATGTAGTTTTCGACAAAAATTGCAGACATTTTCTGAAGGCCCTGTGCCTCGACATCTAGAAGAAAATACTTCTGTGTTCTCTTGAGTCCTGACATTCTTCATTCCTAAAAGGGTTTTGCAAAACTTGGTAAGGGACCTCACAAAAGAGCAGAGACATAGGGTTGCATTCCGGATTCCAAACTTTCACAGTCTTATAACTCCAGTCTTATTCTCTGTGGGTTTATCTTCCTCATCTGCTTATTGGACTACAAGTTGGGCAACAGTGATATAGTACACTACTATCATAGTCATAGGACTATTTGCAAACAAAATGAATTAATGTAAAGAATTTAGCAGAGTGTCTAATCATAGTAATCACTAAACAATCCAGTGATTTTTATTAGTAGTATTAATTTTTACTATTCTATGAAGTTCTGACTACAGCATAGTCAAATTAATATCACATGTGGTAATATTCTTAACACAACACATTTGCATTCTAAAATATAAATCTGCATGTGTTTGTGTGTGTTTGTTTTCTTCCCACTAAGCAACTCAAGAAAATTCTGTTGTTTTTATTTAATTTACACTGAGATGAATTATAGAGCCCACTTGAGCTGATATTATTAGAAATCCACCATAAAAAATGAAAAGATTAAATCTCAATCACTTAGAGAATATGAGAGCAATGCATCTTTTATTAGGTCACAAACAGTAGTAGGATTATAATTGTTAAACACTCATGTCAAAAAAATAAATAAATAGCTACTTACTAGTTCTTCACCTATTTTCAGGCCTTTTTCAAATAAGTTATGCATTTCAATCCTAACATGTGCCTCAGAAGAGTCATTGCTGATCTCCCCCCAGTGCCCCCTCATTACCACACCCAGAGTGTTCTTGCTTTTCTACTGGGCTTTAGGCGAAGCTGGCTCCACTCCCAGACAGAAAGGTGGGCCTAGCGTAAACACTCTGTAATCCACCTTTTCTTCCCTGGTCAGGTGAGCTGCGTTTCAGGAGGACTGTGGGGTAACTGGATGGAAATGATCCACTAGGCAGGGATGTAGCTCTGGCACAAGGCACAGCTAGCCTTAGACCAAAGTAAATATTCAGAAGTCAGAGCAGAGGAAGAAGTCATTCAGACCACTAATGCTTTGTATTAAACTGCTGAATGTAATCAGAAATAAAGCCGGCCCTATGTCTGCCTTCTTCATGTGTGCCAGTGCCAGTGGATTCCCCTCCTTGTGTCTGCCATTTCACATTGAGTTTTCGTTAACTGCAGCTAAATACACCTGGTTGGTATTTGAGGGTAACCAACTCCATGCTGCATAAATAATTACTACGGAGGTGATAAAATTTCTAATGTGGCTCGTGAATCAGCTCCAGGAGCATACATTTGAAAGCACACTGGGTACTACAACCCAGGCTCTTTCCATGTTGCCGTGGTGACTCTCGAAGACCATTCCTTCCTGCTCTTCCTCAAGGAGTCCTGATTATCTATTTCTCCCTGCAACAGAGATCACTGCCAACAAAGCTAATTTTTTTTTCATGATCCCATCTGAAACACATTCACTAAGATTCAAGAGGATGGTGAACTGTCTTTTTTTCTTCCATAAAGGACAGACTAATCCCAAGGTGATACAACTCAAGAGTCTCAGTTGGAAATGACCCAAAAGGAAATGGATTGAAAACTTCATGGCGATCCGCTGTTCCCTGTCCAACAATTTGGTATATCAGCCTTGGAAGCTGATATTCAGATGGTCGGAAAGGAACACTCCCTGGGGACAGGAGAGAAGTCTGTTCTGAGCCACTGCCTCTATTGGAAGGACTCCTCTTTTTGATGTACCTGGTCTGTAGGGATTTCCTGCTATGAATTCTGTAGGTAAAAACTCTACCTGCCAAAAATGCATAGTATAAGTTTAGCTGTAAATAAGAAATGAAAGATTTCCCTTCAATTTGGCACTTTCCCTTCTAAATATTAATAAGTATAATGATAAATTTAGGAACTATGAAGTTCTGCAATTGAAATATTTCTCATGTAAAAACGTACTGTTTTCTAAAGTAGTATTTGTCAATCCAGTGACGAGGTATGCACCACACAATTACATCATTGATTTTTAATCTTTTGTAAATTTAATTCCAACTTAACATTAAAAAAAATTCATGCAACCCAAAGGGCAAAATACACTACCACAAATTATAAACAAATTGGACACTGATAGGTAATTAACACTAAATCATGGCTCATTATCTTGTGATGATATACCATGACATTTGGCATGGCTTTAATGAGTCAAAAGGCCATAGGGCCTGATTTTTATTAAATTTACTTTGAGGTCATTTTATTCATATTATGAAGTGGTTGGCACTCAACTCCACATTTTCTGAGCCTGGCCAAGTTAGTCAGGAGGGATTTTATTTCATACCAAAGCCACAAGAGCTTCCTCCCATTAGTAGTTCAAGTCCTTGGAGCAAAAGGAGGTTAAAACTACCAATTAAAGAGCTCTCTTTCCTTGTGTGTTCTGTGCTATAGCTGCAAAAGAAGCATTTAGCTGCTTGGCAATTTGCTAGAGACTTACACAAATACCTCTGCTACCTCCTCCAGCCAAGGCATTTGTCTCCTTTACTGGAGCTCTCAAATTGCCAATTTCTGTTGCTGAGACAATGCTTATGCTTTCAAGGGTATTCCATGCAGTCACATCAATGCTGGGATGTGGTCAGTGCCTCACTCAAAGCGTAGGAAAACAGTGATTAGACATGGAGGGATGGGGAATCTAATGACAAGCACAAGCATCAGAGCCGTGGGCACAGTTAAGGCAAGGTGACGGGGCAGTCCACCTTGCTTATAAACCATAATGGGGTGCAAGAAGGAGAGGGTACCCTGAAGCAATAGCAAAAGCAACTGGAAATACATCTTTCTATCATCATCACTCTCCAGTTATTCTAAGAAATCCCAATAATAAAACATTCCTCCACCAAAAAATTCTGTTGTTTGCCTATGTTTTAACAGATGTTAAGTCATTCTTGAATTTTAATCATTTATTTGTAAACTTCAAATGAGTACATGTTATTAATTACCACTTAATAAACAGTATGGTCTGGGGGAAATAGGGACAACTCCAGATATACTGTTGGCTCCTACACATGTAGACCCAAATAAATGTTTATTTTCAAGAGTTAGAAGTCAGCTCTGAATTTTTCTTTTGTATAATTCCTGCACTACCACCATTTACCTGGAGTCTACTACTTAACGCATGAATGGACGTGTCCACCACGGGGGGCTGGAGACAAACACTGTATTCCCAGGAAGTTTGCACAATTTCTAATCTTTCAGAGCTTCATTTTTACCTAATAGAATAGAAATCTATGATGATTTTCTAGTAAAAATATTCTTTGGAATTATTTTGATTGCAAAGATATTTGGAAGATGCTACAATTACTATTTAAGAAAGATATAGTGTCATAATTTCTGAAATTTATTGTGAAACAAAATTTTTACAAATCTTTACTGAACAGTCTTATTTTAAAAATCTTTCCTACTTGCATATCTACAGATTTATGTGGAAAAGAAATGTAATTTAAAATTAATTAAAAAATTATTTACTCAAAATAAAAGAAGAAAAACATGATTTATACTATTTTTTGAACAAGAAGATATATAGAAAATCAATTTTGATAGTCCATAACAAATTTGCAGAAATAAAGGGCTAGGATCAGGGACTGTAATGGTATTATTACTGAAATATATATATATATATATATATATATATATATATATATATATATGTGTGTATGTGTGTGTGTGTATGTGTATTTTTCCTTTTCATGAAAATGAATTAATTAACCACTGTATAATGACAAGAAAATGTATATCCTGGCATCTAGTTCTGTGACTATACCACCGTCCATGGGGAGGAAGTGGAGAAACCTTGAGAATCTGATAGGATAGTCACACTTTCCTCATGGCTAGAGACAAGTTAGGAAATTATTTTCAAAGCACAGGGACAACAAAAAAAGTAGATCCCATTTATGAAAAGAATGCATACTATTAATCACTTCTATTTTCTGTAGCAAGTGTGGTCCTGCAGTGTGCAAGCTGAAAGTTACAGAAAAAAAAAAAAAGCTCATGGCTCAGATAATGGGTCCAATATTAGGTACCCATGGGATTTTTAGAGTGCACTTTGATGAGAGGGTGACTGGTAAATATTGAGAGGACCCACTAAATCATAATGCACTCGGAAGTACTAGCAATTATCACTGCTGATTTTACCAAAGCCCACTGCGGTTAACTTGACAGTACAAACTTGCACTAGTGGTTGGTGGCAAAGTTAAGGCTACACCTTCTTCTGTTGACCAATGACATTAATTCATAAATGAGGGCACTCACAGCTTATTTCAAGTCGGATGAAGTCTTTAATGCCAAGGTTTTCTAGGAAAACTCCAGACAAAGCGGTGGTTTTAAAAAAGAAGGAAATGTCAGCACTGAATTCTGCGTGGAAGGTAGGAAAGTGGAGATAAGAGGCTTCTGTATAAAATAAGACAGCATTCCAGAAGTGTCCTGCAAATGACAAAATCCTTGAGTACAGATCATGGTTTTCAATGGGGTATGGAAAAGCACTGGGCATGGAGATAATTTTCAGGACCATGGGACACTGCAGGGAAAAGGGATAAGGGACTGAAAACATCTTGTGCTCATGTAATGCAGAGAGAGCTTCTCTCGATTTAGTACTCACGGTCACCATAGCAACGCAAGGGACCAACTCTCCAAGCAGCTTCTGAGTTTGATCTGTTGGTATCGGTGATAACTATCTGCGTGACAGGCAAGTGGTCTTTGAAGGAAAGAAAGCCAGTGTCATTTGTCCTGAAAAATATAAATTTAAGAAAAAAAAAAGAACAAAATGTAGATAATCTAGGAACTGTATGTTGAGATCCTTTTTTCACAAGTGATTTGGGCCAGCTGCAGTGGGGCTAGGCAGGGACGGGGGTAACACAGGGCCTTTGATCTCAGGAGGACATGTGAGGCTGGAATGCCAATTACAAACCCATGGCTCACTTCCAAACACCATTGGATTCTACATCTTCCCTAAATGTGCCTGCAGAAACACAGACAGTTTACAAAAACTGCTGCTGTGTATTGTGGCTGGGAATGCCCTACCTGCCTAGTGCAGCACCAATGTGACATTCGCCATCACCTCCATTCCCCATAAAGAGATTGGCCATCTTAGTAACTAACTTCAAACAGGCATCACCAGTCCCTCTCCACACTCCCTCCAAGGACCTGTTTCCGCCACCTGCCAACAGTTTTAATCGGCCTTCGATGTTTCTTATCACCTTTTAACTCATGTAAGAACAAATCTTTCTTGTATAGCTCGTGGTTCCTATTCATTTTGTTCTCCATTTGAAAGATCTTGATAGTTAATGATTCTGGCTTTGTTCTTGTCAATTATGCAAATCAAGAATTTACTACATATTTTTTTACAATTTTACAAAAAGAGGAGTAAGCCATTATTTTTCCCCCTTTAAATCGTGTTTTAGACATGAGGTGAGGATTATACCATGTCACCGAGAGTAAAAATGAGTAGGAAGAAACTGACACTGAATGTATAAATATTTTGAGCCAGAAATATACATGGAGATAGAACTGGGGATATAGTTCAGTGAAAGAATGCTTATGTAGCATGCAGAAAGCCTGCTTCAATCTCTAGCACTACAAAAAGATGATAGATAGCTGATAGATGGATAGACAGACCAACAGACAGACAGAGAGACAAACAAGGGCATACAAAAAATTTTCCTTGCAATACTTTTATGAGTGAGTGACGTTATTCCCACTTACAAATGCGAAACTAAGGCAGAGAGGTATTGGTTAATATCACAGGCAACAGGGGCAGGAATCCAGACACATTCTTGACATTCCTCAGTAATACAACATGTGCTTCAAGGACATAGCTTCAGAAGTACACAGGTTTCTTCTGGAATCTCAGGTCCCAGCTCCTATCTGTGTTACTTCGGGCAAACAATTTCTTTCTATGATCCTTAGTGTACTCAATATTTGAATGAAGATACATCTGATAATAGCTTGGAAAGGATTAAATGAGATTATATAATCACTGAATATGATGCATGGTCTGTGTGAAATGCTCAAAATGGGAATGGTAACATCTGTTTTAGTTCTCTTCATTGTCCCTGAAGTACTCTGTGGTCTGAGGCAAGTCAACTGATTTTCTATGCATTCAGCTATGTTTTTGTGTTGGATATTTATTATGTAATAAGTGTGGAAAATTAAATTTTAAGATACAGAATAACTCCTGAAAGTTTGAGAAAAACATATATCAATTGATTACATAAATAAATCAAATAATCACCTGGACACTTTCCCTTAGTTAAAAAGAAGTAAAGAAATACATTATACAATATCTATAATCTGACTGCCATATTTAGAGTACAGAAATACTCAAATGATCTAGAATAAGGTTTATTTCCAGGTTGAAAGCACATCTATAAATGCTACATAGGCACAGAGCAAACTTGTCTTTACATTCCAAACCATTTTCAAGCTGAGAGACTTCAAAAAAAAATCTCAAATTTCCACAGTAGAATGGAGACCAAACCCAGACTGAAAATGGTGGATTCTGAAATCTGCCCATCAAATGTTCCTACAGCTTGCCGCATGCAGTCTGTATCAATTTAATATCCTGTGACATATATAAATACCATTCTATGAGTAAAAATCTTTTTCCAAATAAGAGAAAAAATTCATATTTAGTTGTATGATGCAAGGCATATTACCAAGAATACTTTTCATTTGAAAACTTCAACATACAAAAGCAAAGTAAGTTGATCTCCAAAGTTGTTTAAAGCAACAGAAACGAGTATGAATTTAAATGTTTACAGGAGGCAGTTAAGTAATAAAAATGAGGGAATCCATGTCTGTGCTAGTCATAAATGGAACCAGACACACTGTTTCAGTGAGTGCAGGTAGGGGAGACTGACAGAAAGTAGATCCCTCCTAAAGCAAGGCAGTAAGATCTATTAACAGGTAATTATGCAACTCATGAGGATGGAATATTCGTGGAAGATTAGTGGAAGATTTTGCCATTTTCAAAACTTGGGAGAGTTTCCAATTCTTTAAAATACAAAATAAAAACACAGTGGGAACCAACACTGAGTGGGCCAATACAACCCATGTAAATGCTACGTTCAGCTGAAGGACAACTTAGCCATCAAGAGGAAGGTGTGTATTATTCATGCACTTCGTGGCACAATAAAAATAAGATTGGATTTAACTCAAATTTTAAATAACAGATATGATCCCAACATTTCAAAAACAATGGATAGGATATTTGGGGTAATTGTGGTAGTGATAGTGGTAGTGGTGGTGGTAGATTTTAGTCATGATAAAATGTTGCAGCTAGGTGTGGTGGCACACGCCTGCAATCCCAGCACTCAGGATGCTGAGGCAGGAGGATTGCTGTGAGTTTGAGGCCACTCTGGCCCACATAGTGAGTCCAGGCCAGCCTGAACTACATAGCGAGACCTATCTTAAAAAAAATAAAAAATAAAAAATAAAAAATTTTTAAAAAGTTGCAAATTATGGTGGCTTCTATTGGCAGGCAGAGAGTCTCTGGCTATAGATTGGATTTAGTGCACTTTGAAGACTTTTACTTCCTCTGAAACAATGTATAAGGCCCTTTGTAACTATAGCTGAGTGGCTTTTGAGTAATGGTGGGAAAGCATTCCCACGGCAATCAGAGGGGCAGGAGTTGAATTCATATACCTGAACATAATAGTTGCATATCAGTGAAGTCATTCTGAGCCTCGATTTCCTTATCTTTTAAATGGTAATAATAATACTAAGTGGATGTTGCTGTTTAAATCAAAGTAGATAATATATGCAAACTAGCTAACTCACTGACACATAATGGGGACTCAATACAGTTACTGAAATGCTCAGTAATGTTTAAAATAAAGGTGAAAATCAAGAACATCTAAAGGGAAAACAGAAAAGGGATCGTGATTATTGGAATGAATGAGCAGGCAGGGCATAGATTCCGATTTATGAGGCTATGGGACACATGGACGAGACCTGCACTCTCAAGAAAGATGCATGAACCAAAGAAAGAACACATGTGTCCAGAGAAAATTCAGGTAGTCTCAAGAGCAAGGGTGTGGCACAGAATTAGCCAGTTAATGTCATGTCCTCTTCACTAATGAGCTGAATCATGGGATTTCGCTAGATTAAGATCAGATGGGAGGTGCACGCTGATTTCCTACTGCATCCTAGGAACAAAGTGGGCCAAAAGCCGCAAGCCACTGTTTGTCTTCATCAACCTACTCTGGCTAACTGCTGCTCTATAACTCTTCTTTATTTGAATGATATGTTTTTTCCCATTTTATGTCCTTCCCTCTTTTAGTCACTCTAAATAATACATAAAATATGCATACGGTAGGCAGACTGAGAAAATTATAGGAAGAATTCAAGCTCACAGCCCTTCTTGCAGCCTTTGTGCAAACCTGAGGGGACAAATCTCAAGAGACCCTGCATGACCTCCCTTTGAATGGGGGCATGATTTCCTGTGGTGGCAAAAGAGTAACTAATAGGATGCTTGCACACTACTGTGCAAGAGCTATACGAAGCTTGCCAATTATTGTTTTAATATTGTTTAGCAAGCAATTATTTCTCTTTTGCCTTCCTTCTTAAAGTTTCTGGATAAAAAAGACCCAGGGGATTAGTTGACAGGAAGCTCAAAATGAGCTAAAGGAGCACTTGGTGCAATATAAAAGCCAGTGGAACTACTGAATATGGTTAGTGTGCAGTCTATGGCAGGAAAACATCCATGCCACTGTGTTCTACACAGAGAAGACCTCAGCTAGACTATTGAACATAGTTTTCAGTTTCCAGCATGAGAAACATAAGGAGAAAGACAAGCCAATTCTGTTACATATTTAAAATTTTCAAATGTATTTTTTGTATAAATAGTCTAGAAACCCAAAATTATAGGGTTCTTCACAATTAGACGTGAGAAAACAAAAATCAAGTCTCGGTGTATGAATATTGCAATGGTGGCTCAACGCCACTTTACTATCAGGAAAGTAAAGGGCTGGGGACGTAGCTCAGTAATACTTGCTTAGAAGGCACTGGACCCTGAGTTTGATGTATTGTACCACAAAAAAATGTCCTTGAAGAGTTTACAGTTATAAAAATTGATTAAAGATACCATGGATAGAAATTTTTGAAGGTATCCTTTGCTGAATAGACTTTGGATATGAGCAAAGAACACCAGAAATACTTGTTTTCTTAGGCTGCAATCAATCCTGGTCAGGAAGCAAGCAGATTAAAAGTCAAGACTATTGGGCCATTAGCACACCCTGGTGAATGGACACCACTTAGATTTTGATAGCTCAAAGTATATCCTTCTCATTACCTCCCCAAATTTCACCATGTTCAAATACAGTTTGTCTTCAAAATCATTCCTAAATATTCTATTTCCTCCCCTTCTTCTCTGGTGTAATTTCATTTCTTGTATATAATGATTTCTGGTATTTATTAATAAATTGACTTGCATACATAAAATTCTTGTTTTGCCCATTGGAAACTGGGTAGATATGATACAGGAAAATGAACTCAATCATGTGATAAGGTTAAACAAAATATTTGGCCAACCAAACCTATAGAGACTGGCTTCCCTTTGACCTGTGGAACCTGCCCTTCATCCATGGCTAATATTTAATCACGTGTTTTGAATCCCGTCTTTTCCTGCTTTCCCACAGTATGTTCCCTTAGTGAAGGGCTCCCCTCACCCTGCACCATCAGTGTCTCCCTCCACCCCAGCTCTTTCCGATCATACGTTTTGGACCTCTTTTACCCTACCTCTCAATGTAGTTATTTCTCATTTTCTCTTCGAGCCAACTATTTTTTAAAGATAATTGTCTGTATTCTCTCATTTATGGCCTTTTATTTATGCTTCTTTTTCTCTCTCAACCTAGATGGCTAGTCTTTTCCTCTCATACTAATGAGACTTGTCTCATGAAATTGGTGATTTCCTTACACCACATCGGCATCTAACTCGCACTTGCTTTCACTTTGTTGCCGCATTTTACAGTATTGCCTTCATCTCTCTCTCTCTCTCTCTCACACACACACACACAAACACACACACGTTTTTCCTAAACATATTTTCAATCAATTGACTACTAAATATCCCCTCTAGAAGCCAAGAGGTGTTTGCCATTCATTCTCCCATAGCTCTGCTTTCCTACCTGCTTGTGTTCCTCCTCTGTGAATGACTCGCCCTGTACACCCACATCCTAAGGTCGTAAACTTGCTGCTCTTCATTTCTTCTGTTTTTCTCACTTCCTCACTTATTCTTCACTAAAACTTCCACCAATGTCTCCTTTATATCTCTGCTTTTGACTGCCTTCTTGCCTTCTGTTTTATTTTGAGACAGCGAAATCTCTTCTTAGACCTTGGAAATGGTCACCTAAACTGGCTGCTGGCTTCCAATCTCTCTGCTCCTTTACTCCTTCTCATTCTTCTTATTATTTCCAGAAACGTATCCACACACATGAACCACATTCACATTTAACTATTTAAAACTTTTAAGAGGTCTGCCTCTCTTACAGGTAGTCTAACTTTTCTCCTTCTTTTACTTTCTTTGCATTTTTTCTTAGTTCTGGGATCAAACTCAATGCCTTGTGCACACCACGCAAGGGTGCTCCCACTGAGCCACCCTCGCCCTGAAATCCAGTGTATTTAACACAGTAAGATGGATAATAACATCCTGTTTAAAATAAGAATTGTCTTTTATAAAGAGGAGAATTTTCTGATGAAAATGACATGGATTTAGAGGTGATACTAGATAGATTTTGAGGCTGCTATTCTTAGAACATAATGTTGGCTTGGGGGTCCAGCTGAGCAGCTCAGGTTTTTGTGGCTGAGTGTGGGATGGGCTTTTCTTTTTTCTGTTCCCAAGAACAAGCATATGAGGACGTTATAGTAATTACCTGCACTGTACGTGAGATGGAACCAAGGTACAAAGCGGTGAGAAACATTCTCAGGCTGGACCGTCTGGTAATGGAGAGGCTGGGGTGTGAACCTAGATTTGGCTCCCAAGCCATTTGCTGGTAAGCAGCACAATTTCCTGTGCCCACCTACAGAGAGTAGCTCCCCGCGGTGGGCACCGGCTTTCCCCCCACTGAGTCCACATCTTCCAGACAGTGCCAGAAGTCCAGCGCGAGGCCCTGAGCCCGTGAGCTGTCCTTGGCGGGTCTGAGGCTAACCATTCCCATACTGTTCACACAGGCTTTCTCCGCACCAGACACGGCTCAATTGATTAGGTTTCAGTTTACTAATTTGCAATCATGTTCCGGCCCTGCACTCCCTGAGATGACACCTGGGTCACCTTGGCAGGCATTCAGAGAGTCCACAAACTCTTCAGTTACACAATCTCTAGATTTATTTTTACTCAAGGCAGACTCATCCATTAAAAGATGATTTTTACTATTAGACTTGCAAAGAGAGACCCCACTTTGGTGTGAGGGGCTCTCAGTGTTGCCTCCATCCTCCCCTCAGAGTTTCGTACTGAATTAATTTTGTACTGACATGTTCTTACTTCTACGTTCTTCACGTATATGTATTTTTCTTAGATATTCACTTAGTATCTATAAGCAAATATTGCCTCTTACTTTATTTAACATATTGTGAAAATGCATAAGAATATAATAAAAATGATGACATGTGCTTTTGAGAACTGACTACAAGCCCATTTGCTAGATGCACAAATTATTGTGAAGTCACCAATATTCTCCAGAGAGAGTTATTCTTCCTATTTTTTTTTTAAACAAAATAAGAACCTGAAGCTTCAAGGGGCTAGAATGGTTTAAGTTTTATATTAATAAGTGAGATTTCTGGGATTTAATTTTCCCACTGCATAATAAAATTTTACTTAGAGATTTATTACCTTATACTTCCAGAAAATGACAGTGCTACCAGCACCACTCCCAAGGGGGGGGGGAGCTACAATTGTGTGAGTTCTAAGAGAATTGCATGTGTTAGCTCATGACATTTTCAGAAAATATTTAAATGGCAAATGTGAAAAGGAAATAGAATTATTTCTTCTCTTTATACATGACAAAGAGTCTACATTTTAAAAAAAATGGAAAGACTTTGGAATTTATTTGTTGTTAGCCAAGCACAAGTCATGGGCCACACAAGCAGCTCCAGGGTAGAAATGACAAAGACTGAGAAAAGAATGGAAGGGCAGAGCATCCTCAGGTTACCACACCTGGCTAAGGGTTCCAGCGAGTTCTCAGCAAGAAGAGCTTGTCACAGCGTCTCCCTGTGTGGCTGTGTTCTCACTCTAAGGAGTTCTGAATTTCCCCGTGGCAACACTACTTCCCCAGGGAGACGCCATTTCCCTACCAGGTCAGAGCAACCCGTTCTGAAGAGAGTTGCTTGTGGTCGGCACAAAAGCCAATATCCCTTCTGCAATTTGGCCCAATCCATCAGCTTAGCAAGTGCGTGGTCTAAGAACTCTAAGTAGGGATTGTGCTCAATAGCAAAAACAATAATGTGAAAAGTAGAAAACAGGGTGAGTCAGAACTCAAGAGTTTCTATTGCAACACTGTTTGTGGTAGTGAAAAATCAGTCACACATCAAATATTCATAGGAAAAGAGTGAAAAATAAGTAATGATACAATCATATGACATGATACTGTGAATCCATTCATATAGGCAGGGAAAAAAGATGGGCCAAGAAAAAAAGATCTCTAAGATAATTTTTGTCGGAGAAAAGCAAGTTGCAGAGTAATACATTTAACATTGTCTCACCTGTAGTGACAACTAAATAAATATATATTTAAAACTATGGTATACGGATAGAAAATATTTATATATAGAAATACCATATATAGAACTACTCTCTGTGAGAACAAGATTTTACATATGGGGTAGAACTAAGAGGACTCAAAGCAGCAGTAAGGTATGAGTTTGTAATTTTTTAATTCAAAACTATCTGTAATTTGCAAATATTTTACCATAAGTATATATTAAATTTCTTTTGTAACAAAAAAATCCTAAAATTTAAAAAAGCAGGAAAATAGTTCCTTGTTTTACATTATTAAAAATATGATAGCCCAGAAATTACAACTTAATCAAACTCGTAAAGCAGATAAAAAAAGCAAACAGCTCATCTACCCAACTGGATCTGGGCCAATGCTACTATTAGATGGCCATACACTTGGTGTAATCTAAAATGTCCCCCAACAGTATGTGTTCAGAGAAGGGGTTTGGGGAAGGTGATTTTATCTTGAGGGTGCTACACTCATAGTCCATTAATCTATTCATTAATCTGTAACTGAATGTGCTGTTTAGAGGCGGAAGTCTGGTTAGAGGATGTGGGTCACTGCAGGAGTGTCTTTGGAGGTTTACTGTATCTCCCTCGGGGTCTTCCTTCTCTCTCTACTACCCAGCTGCCATGAAGTGATCAGCTCTGCTCCACCATGCCCTTCTGCCAGATGTTTCTGCTTCAGAGCCAGCCAACCATGAACTGACCCTATGAAACAGTGAGCCAAATAAACCATTTCCTACTACAAGCTTTCTATGTCAGGCATTCTGTCCCAGCAATGGGAAGGTTGACTTATATATCTGGTAGTAAGTAGGCAAATTAAAATGAAGCCAAAGTTTGGTTGCATTTTAAAGTAAAATTATAATATTTTGTTATAAAACAATAGTCCAAATCAAAATGTGGTACAACACATAAATACAAATACAAAATTTCAGTATTAATATTAACTTTGGTTCTATATATTATACAATATTGCAGTTTTTCAATTATATAGCTTCGTGACAATTTGACTGTAGTATATTTGTAGAGCTTGTCAGGTAAGCGATGTAATAGAAGCTTCCATCTATATCTTTGTTTTTCACAAGCATAGAAAGGATAATTTCCTGGATATATTTTGTTTCCCAGAACACATGCATCATAAATTCTTCATATTGCATATTTCTCCAAATAGATGATGGGATGGGCACATCACTGAATAAGTTTTTTATAAAAACCTCCTTAATATCAGCATTGACAAAACATCAACTATTATAAGGTAAGCCCCTGACTTATGAATACTCGAGTTGCAAACATTCACAGATAGGAATGGACTGCACATTACGAACATTCGTAGAGTTGAGCAAATCCTGGAAGTACCTGACGTGTCTGCCTTACCATTTTAAGGTAGCTAGAAGTACAAGTAGTTTATTTACAGTTGTACTGTACTGTACCACCATTTTATTTTTTTATTTTAATTTAATTTTATTTTTTTGTGGGTACTGGGGGTCGACCTCAGGACCTCGCGTGCCAGCAGGCGCCCATGCCGCTGAGCGATATCACCGGCCCCTTTTTCGTATGTGGGTTCTGGGAGTCGAACTCAGGCCCTCGCGCTTGCCGGGCAGGCGCTTACGCCACTGAGCCATCTCACCGGCCCTATTTTAATTTTTTTTTTTGTGTGTGTGGGTACTGGGGGTCGAACTCAGGACCTCGTGCTTACCAGGCAGGCGCTTATGCTGCTGAGCCATCTCACCGGCCCTGTACTACCATTTTAAAGTAACTGTAAAAGTAAAAATGTTTGTTTACAGTATTTTTTTGTGTTTTTCTTTTTGCTTTACATTGTATATTTGTGTTGAATGTATATAAAACTCATTTTGTCACACTTATAAAGGAATTCAACTTACAAACATTCTGGAAAGGATTTCATTCGTAAACTGAGGACTCACTGTACTCCATCCAAAGTTCTATAAAAGAATAACATGACACCAGTTTTAAATTCCTAATCTATAGTTATAAGTTATTTTTCCTTTTCTAAAAAAAGTTTGGGGCCAGTGAGATGGCTCAGTGGCGTAAGCGCCTGCATGGCAAGCGTGAGGGCCCAAGTTCGACTCCCGGAACCCACATACGAAGAAAGGGCCTGTGATATCGCTCAGTGGCACGGGCACCTGCTGGCGCAGGAGATCCTGAGGTCGACCCCTGGTACCCACAAAAAAAAAAAAAAAAAAAAAAAAAGTTTGGTACTGTGATTTAAATCCAGGACTTTTGCACTGGGCTACATGCCCAGCATTTTCTAAATTTTCTTTTTAAATTATTTTAGTTAATTTTATTTATTTATTTTTTTTGAGACCAGATCTTGCTAACTCACTAAGTTGCCCAGGGTGGTCTCAAGTTTCTTTTTTTTTTTTTTTTGGTGGGTACCGGGGGGTCGACCTCAGGACCTCGCGCGCCAGCAGGCGCCCGTGCCGCTGAGCGATATCACCGGCCCCTTTTTCGTATGTGGGTTCCGTGAGTCGAACTCGGGCCCTCGCGTTTGCCGGGCAGGCGCTTAAGCCGCTGAGCGATCTCACCGGCCCTGGTCTCAAGTTTCTGGAGTGCTGGTATTATAAGCATTTTCCCCATTTTTGTATTTTTTCTTTTTTTGAGTGTGCAACCCCTTTCTATTTTGCTAGCTCAGATCCACTACAAAATAATCTATCTTTAAAACCTTGAAATCAAGTAGCAAGAGCACTAGTGTAAATCAGCCAGTGTCAGGTTACTCCAGAATGTGTATTATAGGGAAAATTCAATGACTAAAATAGCAGATGCTGCAGGAGGTGTGGCTCACGGGCAGAGTACGTGCATAGCATGGGTTAGAATCTGAGTTCCATTCCCAGTAGGAAATGAAAATAAAGAAAACTTTGAAGATGAAGGGTGGATTTAGCCAGGAAGAAAGCAGATCACCCCATCCACACACTCAATCTCCACTCCCCAGTTGGTAGTTAGTGCGTGCAGGACCTGGCCCATCCGTGCCAAGCACACTTCTCCCCACCACAGGCGCTGGTCCTGTTTATACCGCCAGATATGTGTGGGAATTCATAGACTGAGGAACCACACAGGGAACTCCTTCATAATTCCTGCCTGTTTGGAGAAAAGACGCTTCCAAACTAGCATGGCTGATAAACAAGTTCACAAATAGTAAAAGGTAACTAGTAGAGGTTGTACAATATTATTTTTTAAATGAAGGACAGAACTTAGTGTGTCCCAAGGAGGCGCTTTCTCTCCTGCAGGATCCAGATCAGAGCCCACCTCAGCGTGCGACCTGCTAAGAGGCTGCATGCAGGCTGGGGCTCTCGGGGGTAAGGTTTTGAGGGAATCAAGGGTATGAATGATCAGGGAGTGGCCTATGTGAGGAGAAAGCACAGGCCTTTACCCCGGACACACACACTGTCCTGTCACTAAGTCGGGGGAAGGGAAAGAATTGCTCTTACGAAGGGCAGACTCCTGAGTGCTGTGTTAGAATCGACTTCCACAGAAAAAGCCACTTTTGAAGGCGAATTTATGAAAAAAAAAAAAAACTTTTAGAGTAAGATGGTCACTTCTAACTACTTTTTAAAAATTTATTTTTAATTGACAAATAAGAATTGTATATATTCCTAGTGTACAATATGGTGTTTTGACAGATGTACTAACTGTGGAAGGACTAAATCAAACTAATTCATATATGCACCTCGTACTTCACGTAAGAACAGCCTAAGTAACCCTCAGTAGACACGCAGATAAAGAAAAGGTGGTACAGTATATATGCACAATGAAATCTTATTGTATTTTAAACAAAGTAAGAAAACCTGCCATTGCAGACCTGGAGGACATTAAATTACCTGAGATAATCCAGGTGGAGAAAGACAACTACATTTGATAGCCAGGAGGAAATTAATCTGTAGTGAAAAGCATTTATGTTAAACTCGGTAAATATTTCTTATGAAACTGTGAAAGACTGGTAATAGCTAACAATAGAGTAAACATCAGTTAATCCTAAAATGGCCATGGACTTTCAAAAGAAAAAGAAGTAAAAATTTGTGCAACAGGATTCGTTACCCATTGCTCATTCATCAGCAACTTTCATGAAGTAATCTCCTCAGCGGAGAAGTGGAATCAAGAGTTAAGTAGTAGTTTAAAGCTCCAGGATTCCATATACTTAAAAACAAGCCCCTTCAAAACATTCTCTTCTTAAGAAGAAAAAGAACATTGAGTTTCTTTTATCGGATTATCAGATGACCAGAAATTAAACCCTACATCGACTTTCTCTCCTCGTGTAGTACCTGGTAACTTTAAACTTACACAAGAGACTTATGGAAACATCAAATAAAAACCTTGGCACTTTCTTGTGCAATAAGTAAAAGAATGGTCTAGTATTAAAAAAAAAACACACACACACACACAGTTCACTTTTGTGCACGCTGGCAGCTTTGATGACAATGCTCCTGGTTATGGTTTTCAGCCAGCAGCAGCAGCACACTTCGCCTGATGGCCTGTCTGCTCCAGTGCACGTCCCAGCCACCATTTCCATCCTTCCACCTGGAAGACCTCTTTCCACCTGGCACAAAGCCCCACACTCCCTGAACTACCTCTGGGAATGCCTGCTGGAGCAGTCCTCAGAGTCTTCCTTCTTCCTCCCATCAGTCCATTCGTTCAGCACCTGCTTCAGGAAACTCTTAGTTGTGAGGATTCCTATAGGCTGTGTGATTAAACACAAGAAGAGCTCCTAGGCAAACAGTAAGTAGTTGTGAGATAGTTATGTTTCTGCATTTCTCTCATTCTCATTCTCTCAATAAACTCTGTTTTGTTTAGTTTTGTTTTTTTTTTGACTGAGAGATGAACCTTTGAGAAATTAGTTCCAAATACAGTCAACTCTCCATAGTCAGAGATTTGGTACCCCAAGATTGAACCCTCTGTATATAGAAAATATTTTTTAAAGTGCATCTAGTTTATTTCACTTATTTCACTTAAAAGTATGTCTCCAGTTGTATCTATTTGCCTATGAATGCCTCAAGTTTATCTTTCTTTATTGCAGAGTAGCACTCCATCATGTATGTATACCACATTTTTCATTCATTAATCTGTTGGTGGACATATACACTATTTCCAAGATCTAGCTAATATACATTGTTCTGATATAAAATAAACATGGGTGTGCATATAGCCCTGTAATATGATGACATATATACATTTCTCAGAGTTAAAGTCATCGTATTTAAATATGGGGAAAGGCAGCTTGACTGTATATATATATACACACACACATATATATAGAGAGAAAGAGATTATATATATATATATATATATAATATGGAGGTGGCTTCCTTTTACTCTAAGAAGGAAATGTAACTTTCTAAGAAGAGAATGTACTTCTGGCAATATTTATTGAATGACATCCCTTGCAACACATACTCTGTCTTTTGAGTTCTCTTTCTTTCACCCAATTCTCTAACAAACACACTTGTCTTCCTAATCTGCATGGGTCTCATTGAAACTTATGACAGTAAGTTATTCAGTTACAGAGATTTGTTAGAACAAAAAATTATCAGTCACCAGAGGCTCAGAAGTTGCCAGAGGCTCCCTGAGCAGCCTGACTTAGCAGAAAGAATAATGCACATCGTGGCGAGGTGATCTGAGCGATCCTGGGAGAGCTCTTACTAGCATCTTCAATGACTGGCTATGATTCAAAATCCCAACATTAGCGGCTCCTTTGACGTAGTCAATAAAAGTCCTTGAATTCATCTGGAATATCAACTCTTCTCCCTTAGTCAACGCATTAGCCATACTGTTATCCATCTCTGAGGCTCAGTTTCCTTTTCTGGGATAAAGATAATAAAACCAACCTCAAGGCATGTTGGGATTTAAATATCAGACACAGAGCCGGTGAGATGGCTCAGTGGCATGCGCGCCTGTCTGGCAAGCGCGTGGGCCCGAGTTCGACTCCCGGATCCCACATACGAGAAAAGGGCCGGTGATATCGCTCAGCGGCACGGGCGCCTGCTGGCACGCGAGGTCCTGAGGTCGACCCCCAGTAGCCACACACACAAAAAAATAATAATAAAATAGATAAATAAATATCAGACACAGCAAATAAAACACAAAGAACATTTCCGTGCATGCCAACATTTTAAGGGACAATATTATCTAAGAGTTGTATTACACTAAAATGTTCCCCACTAGGTGCTCCACTAATCTATTTTCTGATCAACTTGAGGGTATTTAACCAGGCAAAGCTGAATGAGGTTTCTTAGGTACGGTCAGAACATTAGTGATAATAAAAGGTACATGCTGATCTTAAATGAAAATTTTAAATATGTGGAAAGGCAGCTTGACTGTATTTTGACCAAAACTGAGGGTGAAGGAACATTGAACCTGATTAACTATTTCAACTTTGTGTCAGGTTTTGTACTTTTCCTTTTTTGCGGTCAATAATAGAGTTGGGTAGCTTAGTAATAAATCATTTTTACAAGCTCCTACCAGGTTTCGTGGCTAAATGCATATTGTATTCCACAATCCTTACACAGGCAAAGCTAGTTCATTGATATTTCCCATATGAAGAGTTACATTACCCAAATTCTACCTTCCTCCCAAGGTTCATCTATAAACTCCTCATGTAAAAACTATGCAACAATCTTACCTGTATACATGTGGTTTTGAGAAGTAGTGATTTTGATATTATTTTGCTTTTCTCTGTCTGAGCATATAACTTCCGCCTTCCTGCATAATACTAACTCTTTTATCCTTTTGGCTAACTTATGGTTCTTCAAAACTTTGCTGCTTTTCTTCAAAATTTGACTTTCCAACCCTAGATATATCCCACTTCCTTTTTTTTTTTTTTTTTTTGTGGGTACCGGGGTGTCGACCTCAGGACCTTGCGCACCAACAGGCACCCGTGCCGCTGAGCAATATCACCGGCCCCTTTTTCGTATATGGGTTCCGGGAGTCGAACTCAGGACCTCGCGCTTGCCAGGCAGGCGCTTATGCCACTGAGCCATTTCACTGGCCCAATATATCCCACTTCCTTGCACAAAATTTCCTTTCTCTGTTACCAAGTATATTGCACCAATCCATGCGTTACTACCTGGCATTTGCTTCTCTACTGACCTGTGGGCTCCTCCAGGGCAAGAGCTCCAGTGTCATGAACTGTGTTGGGCATGCTGCTCATAACTCAGAACAAGCACTCATCGGATCAGTAATAAAGGAGTAAATGCCACACAACTTAGAGTGCACAACTGCTTCTATAACAAATTATTCATCAAAGCAATTTATCACAGGATATGAGTTGTCTTTGACAGTGAATGAAACCCAGAGGAGTTAGGTCAGAGTCACAGCCTCTACTCCTTCATGAGAATGAGAAGGAACTTCCTGATTTTTGCTCACCTAGACTTTGCCCCAAGATATTCAAAATGGTGTTCAGGGGTAAATCATGCAACCTTACAAAGGAAAGCTCAACTTTCTTCTCTTGACACTGGGTAGGGTGGTTGTTGAACAAGACCTACATCTAACAACACATTCTGATAAACTAGTAGAGGTTGCTTTCTCCAGAAAGCGCAAATGATGGGGACTTTTGTCTGGCTTTAAAGGAAAAGAAAAGCTTCATGAAATATGTAGTAACCTCTGAGGTGATAAAGATGTACTGATGCGAGAGGTATAGCAAAGGAAGTTTTGATGAGTCCACCTGAGCACAGGCCCATAATGAAGTGAAACCACAATACTAAAGTTTCAAGGGCTGGTGAGATAGCTCAGCGGCATAAGCGCCTGCTTGGCAAACGTGAGGTCCCGAGTTTGACTCCTGGTACCCACATACAAAAAAAAAAAAGGGCCGGTGATACTGCTCAGCTGCACGGGCGCTTGCTGGCATGCGAGGTCCTGAGTTTGATCCCCGGTACCCACGAAAAGAAAAAAAAAGTTTTATAAGTGAGTGATTTAATGTGTAGGTCAAAGGAGAGAAAGACTAGAATCTAACTGGAAGACATGGTCACTGTAATGTTCTGGAGAAGAGGGTGTAGAGGCGTGTCTTACTTATTTTTTCTTGTTGCTGAGACAAAATACATGACACCTAAAGTTAAAGGAGAAAGGTTTATGTTGGCTCACAGTTCATAGAGGTTTCAGTCCATAGTTGGCTGGCTCTAAGGCAATGTGGCATAGCAGAGGGGAATCACAGAGGAGAAACTGTTCTTGACAGGCAGAAGACAGAAAAGCAGCAAAGCAGAAGCAGCAGCAACCAAGCCTGTCTTTGGACCTTAACCAGGGTGGAACACCCTTAATTCTACCATCATACACCCTAGATCCAGCCTCCTCCAAAACCCCCACCTATAACTGCAATAGGCTTTGGGGGAAAATCTAGACATAAGCCATAAGATTCCACACCTGGCCCCGCAAAGACTCATGCACATCTTTTTATGCCAAAGGCATTTAGTCCACCTCCTAAGAGTTATCGAAGTTCTAACAGTTTTAGCATTGCTGAAAAGTCCAACTCTAAAGTTTCTTCTGAGATTTAAGGCAGACTCTTAGCTGCTAGCTCCTGTACAAATGAAAAGAAAGTTAAACACTTCGACATACAATGGCACATGATAGACATTTCCATTCTAAAAGGTACAAAGAGGGGGTTAGAAAGAAATGGGAACAAAGCAAGACCAAAATCCAGCAGGGAAAACATTAAGTCCCATAAGTCCATGTCCAGCATTGGAAGCAGCCTGTGGCAGGTTGTGAACTCCAAAGGGCTTAGGTGGCTCCGCTCCTCTGGCACTTCCTGTGGTTGTAGCTCCCATGGCTTCTTTCTTTGGCCAGCTTTGCTCACTCACTGCATTTTATCTAGATGATCCACCCACCCTCCTGGCTTCTTCAACCTTCTGGAGTCTATACTGCCCTTTCAGCTTCTCACTCACAGCTTTACACATTACCCTATCAGGGACACACTGCCTGGCCTCCTCAGGCTTCTCCAAAATCTGGGTGGAAGCCTTCTTGGCCCTACAACTCTTGCATTCTGCATGAACCTAAAACTTGCACCACATGGATGATGCCAAGGTCTGCAACCAGCTGGATCAGTAGCCAGACTTCCTTCTCTCCTGGCTGGACAGGTGCAGTGTCTGGATTTCTGAGGACTAGGAATGATAGCCTGAGGAACAATTTCTCCATGCTGCCACCATTGTGGATCATGGTGCCTTGGGGCTATCCTCTCAAAGCAACGTCTTTCACTCTTACAATTTTGAGCTGCAAAGGCTGAGTCCTGCTGGTTCTTGTGATATCCTCAGGCCATCTTTTCTATTCTCCTGTTCCTTCTCAGCAATCAAGTTCTCCCCTTCTCCATCTTTGCAGTCCACAATTTTACCAAAGCTTCCTTTCTGGCCAGACTCATAACATTTTAAATCATTCTGTTGTGCTCTTTGCTCTTGATTCTCAATGACTAAAAGTGCCCAACGGTAGCTATGCCACCACCTCAACTTTTGACTGGCTTGGAATTTCTTTTGCCTGATTAATTAGTCTGCTGCTCTTAACCTCATTCTCAAGCAAAGTCTCTGGACAAGAGCAAAATGCAGACAAATTTTCTGTTAAAGCGTAACACACATGGTCTAGAGTCCAATAGCCCATGCAACCCTTCTTCCCAGCAGAAACCTCGTGAGTCTGGTCTTTTCCTGATGCATTTCTATCACCATTCTGGTCTTCTGAGCTCTGATCAGAACTTCCCATCAAGTACAGCATAAAGCATTACAGGGCTGCTTCTTTGGTCAACACCTCCAAACCTTTCCAAACTCTTCCCACAAGCCAGTGCCAAAGACTCCCAAACCACACGGTCAGGCACAATCACAGCAAGGACCCCACATCTGGTGCAAAATCTGTCCTGTTACTCTTCTTGTTGCTGAGGCAAAATACTTGATACTCAAAGTTAAAGGAGGAAAAGTTTATTTAGCTGACATTTTTTAGAGTTTTAGACCATAGTTGTTTGTCTCCAAGATAGAGTGGCATGGCAGAGGGGCATCACAGAGGAGAAACCGTTCTGGCCATGAGAAGGCAGCAAAGCAGTGAAGCCACAGCAGCAGCAACCAAGCCTGCCTTTGTATTTTACCCAGACTACCTGCCCGTTAGCTGGTACCACCCATACTCAGGGTAGAGCACTCTTAATCCCAGCATCACACACCTAATCCCAGCTCATACACCCTGAACTCAGGCATCTCTGCAAAGCCCCACCTATATATTAGTTTTGGGGGAACTCTAGATGCAGCCATAGCAAGGCGCTTCCACTGGATTATTTGTGATGATGCCATCATTCCCACTGCCCTTCACAGTGCAATAATCGAGGCCTGGCTATTTGCTTCCTGAGAAGGGGAGGCACTGAAGCAAAGTTTAGTAAGAAAATGCCACATAAAAGGAAAAATAATTCCCTTTTCTGCAACTTTTACCTTGTATCCAGCTTCCTAAATAAGCTACGTACACCATGAGCAAGGAAGTTTCCATTACAACTATGAATTTCCAAACAATATCTAACCTCATACACTTTGAAGGTAAATTTCTGAGTCAAAGAAGGTCAAGGCATGGTCAGTATATATTGAATGCCTAAATTTTAAAAATTATTACCGTAAAAGACACATTGTCATTCATCATCCTCAGAATACTCCTCCTTATTTCAAAATATTTCGTTATTCTCGCCACTTTCTGAAGCAGTTCTGGAAGTTCATTTTTGTGTCTTTATGGGATGTGATTAAAAATATGGTGGCTGCTGCTGATGAGTGCTGTCCAGTGGAAAGTTGGACTCATAAAGACATTATGTTGTGTTCTCTTCCACTGGATCTGCCACCGTGTGACAAAATGACCATAAAATGTGAGTGTTTTGAATTGATTCAGTACATAAATGGAGCCAAGATAATGCAGCTAAAGATATGAAGGAAGACTTCCAGAACTGCTAAAGTGGCAAGAATGATGGAATGTGTATTGCATGTGAAGGGGAGTATTTTGAAGGGGACTAAGGACAATGTGTCTTTCACTCTAATATTTTTTATTATTTAAATGTTCACTGTATTTTCCAATCATACCTCATAAGTGAGCTAGGCTGCTGGGAACAGAGAATTCGAATATGCTTTCGTGGGGACACAACTATGTAAAATTTTTCACACGTATCTCCCAAGCTCATAGGTACTATTTTGTGATCAATCCTCAATCCAAAGATTTTATGATTTCAACTGTTCAATTAACTACAATTAAATGCTACTGCTCCAGGAGCAGGTCTAGAGATATAATGTTAACAGAGATGTGGTCTTCATTCAGAACCCAAGGTATATTTGACTAGAGGGCGTCCAGGATGCTGTGATAGAATATACTGCAGGATAATGTAGAGGATTCCAATAAGACAAGAGTGCAATTTCCTCCAATCAGGTTCACCTGATTTTATCATTATGAAGTGCACAGGGTGAGAAGACACCCAGGGGATCTGACTTGTGGCCCAAGCAGCCCTGTAGTATTCTGAACTTGTGCTCCACTTCTTCTGGGATCTATTGGAGCTCAAGGCCTGTTACTTTCTTTCCTGAACTGAGGTTTTGACTCAAGCTTATAGTTCAGTCCCTGCCGGTAACAATTAGAACAGTGAAAAAAAAAATTACTGTACTAAAAAGAAATTTTATGTAGGCTGAGAACAATTTGACATAGGAATTCTTAAAATTATAATGGAGCAAGTGAAATTGCATTAGCCAAAACCAAAAAGCCTTAAATGAAGTAAAAAGCAAAGCATGTGAAGAAATATTCTATGCATATTTTCATAATCAAGTCAGTGAAAAACAAACAGCACAGCTGAAAGACAAAGGAAACACACATGTAATGGGCATGAGAACTTAAAGCTAAACTTCACTTTACAGAAAAGTTGGGTTTGAAGAATATTAGAGACTGTCTGTGGATCACCCAAGTTCACATTATGAATCTATCACAAAATAAACATGTGTGATGTTGGACAAAAATTATTTCACTCCTCTTGAGGATTTTCAACTTTTAGATACAAAAGTCAGAAAATCAAAAAGAATGCAAAGATTGCTGTGAGGATTTACTAAGTTTATCAATAAATATAAATTCCCTTTGCTGTATTTTTATTGGTGGTAAAGGGACTAAAATTTCAATGGGAAAAAAGAGAAAATATGTAATTTATCTGTATAATTGTATATTCCTATCTCTCTTTTTCTCAAACCTATGCTCTAACCATTAGAGAAACACTGGCTCAATATCAATGCTTAATACTGCATTCGAATCTTTTGCTTGAAATAGAGGGCTGAGAACACAGGGATGTGATGTTATAACCACATGCCTTCACCTTACAAACCTCACTAAAGGCCCTAAAAGCAGGAGAACTGGCCATTTCCAAAATTAAAAACAAGCACAGACATCGTGGAGTCCTAGCTCATATTGAATTTCTCATCTACATCCTTCTCTCTTTGGGGAAATTTCATGCATCAATTTGTGTGCTTCCTCCACTACTGCAGAAAAATTGGGGTTCTCATTACCATTCATCCTTGTCAGCGTCACAGTTGCAGAAATGTTGAATATCCAGGCAACTCTCCTCCAGGCCACATTCACACTGCTGGACCCCAGGAGGAGAACCTCCCCAGTAAGGGTGCTTTTCATTGGACCTCCCGATCCACCAGGTAAATGGGGTTCCATCTGAAAGATGAGACATTTCACAGGTCACAGGGGCAAGCTAAAATAGCAGTGGGTGTCACAGAAACTGAGATGAAAGATCTTGAAGATATTTATCCCAAACACTATTCTTTCAAAAAAAATAATGTCTTCTTTCCTTCTTTTCCCTTCCCTCCATCCCCTTTGCTCTTTTGTTTCCTCCCTCCCTCCTTCCCTCCCTCTTTCCCTGCCTTCCTTGCTTCCTTTCTCTCCCCCTCCATTTCTCTCTGTATATCTATACATTTACACACACACACACACACACACGCACACGCGCGCACACACAAATTAAGCAGTATTCTCATTGAAGTATTTATGCCATTGAATGTAGATCAGGGACTGAATTTGGGGGTAGGGCCACAAACTCTAAGTCCCAGGAATCACAATTGAGTAAATCAGACTGGCTTTTGCACTAACAGCAACAACAAAAAATATATATGCATATAAAATTTAACTTAGAACTACCAAAGAAATGACACCAACACAGCCAGAACGATCCTAACCTCTGTCCTCAGCCTCTGGTAGACAATGAGGAAGGTGAAGACTAAGGTGTGAAGCAGAGCACAGGCTCAACACAGAGGGGCCCCAACCTATTTCCCATTGATTTTTGTCAGGATTTGACCAGTGCTGGGATAACAATATGCTCTGATACTTTTTTCAAAAAAAGAGAGAAGTCATGAAATTTCAAGTTTATAGATTTGGGGAAAAAACTAAAGCATTTTAAAGGTCAACAATGTGTGGGCCAAACAAACCCTTGTGAAGGTCATATTTACCTCATACAAAGCTGATATGCTACCTGCAATTTACAGTTTATATAGTTAACAGAAAACTAGTTTTGAGTTTTGTTCTTATTAATTTATTTCTTTACAAACTTTAGTTTAGTAAAGACTTATTTAAATTTCTTTTATGACTAAGAATATTTCAGTAGGTTAAAATGATCATTCAGAGAAAGAGGCTGTATCTAAACTGAAAGTATAAATAGACATGGGCATGGCACACCTTTCAGGCTGAATGGTGGTAGATGTGGGTTCACTTCTGTAACTATTTGTTTTGTTTTGTTTGGTATGTAACAGATGATTGAAATAGGCTTATTTTAAAAATTGAAGAAATATTTAATTAGAGACCTTTTTATAATTTGCCATTTTAAAGTAGAATAATTAATTAGTAGTTGTCTGAAAATGCTATAAGACTGGAATTTTGCCTGGCCAGGATTTTATTGTATGTCCAAATTATCTAAAACAATGCCTATATACAAATAGCACTAATTTTCTCTGAATTGCGCCCTCTGTGAAAGTCACTGTGGCAAGGAGGGAAAGAAAAGACAATTGGGAATTTTAAAAAATTTGTAGGTCATGCGAAGAACATGATGAAGGTTCTACGAAAAGCTTAGTTATTTTAGGAGTGCTGCTTGACAGAGCAGACAAGCTGAAATTCTAACCTCACTCCCGCTTGACACTGCACCTGCCTGAAATAGACCACGTCCCTTCCTCATCTTCCAAGCTAGAAACCTAGTTACAGATGTTTGTTACCCAGTGTCTTCTTGTTCAGAATGAGGCCTCAAATCCATTTCTTTAGTTCCAAATCATAATAAATCACTGTTGAACACTTCAAGTGAGTTTCTTCCTTCCTAAGTCACTGTTCCGGTGAGCCATGTTCCTTAGCCTGAGAGGGCGGACGGGTTGTTTAATACACACAGCACCTTCAGCACTGCGCTTACATGGATCACGCCAGGGTATGAGTCTGCATAACACAAGGGTAAATAAAGTGCTTTTTATTTGAATACATTTACCATCGTTGGCCTTGGGTCTGAGAATGGGAAGAAATCTGCCAATCTCTTTCTCCTGCAGCAGCATCGGGGATTCTCACCCCCACAACTTAGAAAATAGATCACAGAGTCAAGTTGCATGCTTATTTTTGTTCATACACTACCCGGATGCTGTAAGCACAAGTGCTTCATTACTAATGGCATAAGTTCTGGACAACCAATTTGTAGACAACTTCTGGTGGATAAATTGCTTCTAGACGTTTTACCAATTCTTGTTTGGTGGATTATCCATCCAGGATTTCAGAGGTCAGCTCCTCAGCAAGGAAACAGTATTTCCATACACAACCCCAGGAGACAGGTACTTGTACATGAGGACTTCCACAACAGAGCCCAGAGAAAAGGAGAGGATGCAGAATGGTGGGAGAACACACCAGGACCTCCTGGTACCTGCCCCCAAGACCCTGTAGGGTGGGCAAGGTCATCAGTGTGAGACAGATGACTCTGGTTTTTACCACGCAACTGCAGGGGGATGCGGCTTGGCCAGCTGCTATGCTGCCCCTCCCCCTCGCCTCCCTTTGCTCTCCCTCATATCCCCAATGGACTGGGACAACTCCCTTCAGTGTCCTCCCTGGCCATCAACCTGCCACTGCCACCCTCCATTCCAACATGAGCACAGCCAGGCTGTCAGTGTGGCACCCTCCCTGTACCCACCACTTCAGAGCTTGCCTATTTGAAGGAGGGAGGGGACACGCTGTCAGGGACTTATGGATCTGGGCTCCTTACTTATATACCCAACCATCACAGATAGAATTCTAGAAGATTCCCTGGTTTCACCCCTGCCCCTCATGGACACAGGCCTGCAGCTGCTATATAAGCAGTACCCCCAGCCACTTCTGGGTTTAGTCTAGGAGGGCTCCCTCCTGTGGTGGGACCCCACTGTGGTGCCACACAGGGCCTGTTAAAATAAGACTCGCTTTGGTGATCCTGTAGACAAAGTTGTGAATTATTTCTCGTGTAGTATGGACACTAAAGTCTTGTAAATCTACTTGGGATATTTATCCTGAGGCCAGAGAGGTTGTTTCAAAAGAAAGAGCAATAAACATTCAGCCTTCATCACTGAACAGCTCCAAAGACCGACAGCCAATGAAGACCAGCAGCCAGCAGTGGCACAGACCACCACCTGGTAGAGCGGACCTGTGGTGCTCCACACAAGCCCGCGTCCAAGGTGACAGCTGGAGAGGAAATAACCGGCAGCTGGCTTGTAAATGCCCACACCCAGCATTACCTGTGTCATCAGGACTGCTAGCAGAGCTGCACTATGCTAATTCACAGTTAACATCCGAGTCTAGCAAAAGAGCCCTAAGCTGATTGACGATAGCGCATAGGATATAGAAGAGACACTTGTGGAACTTCATTAATATGCATGAGTTTTATGCATTGGGAATTATTGTTACGTGACTTCATGCATAAAAACTAAGTCTGGAAAAGCCGCCCCCCCCATAAGAATCCTTCTGAAAAAGTGCTGGCCTTCGAGTGTGCACAGTAAACCACCATAGAGTGTGATCGTTTGTCTTTACTTGTACATCACCAAACCAAAGATCATCGAACTTACTATATGGGTAAAAGTGAAAATAGGAAACATACTGAGTATGCGCTAGGTCACAGACAGGGCTCTGAAATGCTCCTCATGCATTCATCTATTTAATCGTTTAATCCTCAGAATCCCACCAGGAAGGTATAAGTATTTTCCATTTCATATTAAAGAAAATGGGGCCGGTGAGATGGCTCAGCGGCATAAGCGCCTGCCTTGCAAGCGCGAGGGCCCAAGTTCAACTCCCGGATCCCACATACGAAAAAGGGGCCGGTGATATCGCTCAGCAGCATGGGCACCTGCTGGCAAGCGAGGTCCTGAGGTCGACCCCCGGTACCCCCCCCAAAAAAAAATCATATTAAAGAAAATGAAGCAAAGAAAGGTGAAATAGCTTGGAAGTTCAGAACTAGGATTTGAATATAAGCAGATCCTCACCTAAGGGGTTAAACCCTGTGCTGTAGCACTGTTTTCTGGTTTCAGGGAAAAGTGTGTGGGTTTTCAGCAAAATATATACGAGTGGATTTAATTTATGAAAAATAAGCAGGGAAATTTTAGGTGACAATTTCTTACATTCACTAAAATAATGACAACGTGATTAATAAACATCTCACCTAGCACACATTCACATAATACTAATCTAGAGAGGACTACAGTGTTAGTATTGTGTGCCAGGATCTTTTCAGAACCTCCTCACCCCAAGCTTCAAGGAAACAGCTCTGATCGGGTTTGACCTTCCTGCATACATGAGAAGCACTTGCTGTTCCATTTTTTCTGCTATAAATAACAAGACCTCATTCTTCTTTATGGCAGAATAATGCTCCACTGTGACATACATCATGTTTTCTTTATCCTGCCATCTGTTGATGAATCCAGGCTGACTCCAAACTTAGCTTTTGTGAATAGTGCCAAAATGAAAATAGACATGCAGGTATCTCTTTTGTATGCTGATTTCATTTCTGTTGGAGGTGGACTCGAATGTGTGATAGCTGGATCATATGTTAGATCTACATATTATGTTAATCGAAATAATCCAGACACAGAAAGAAAATCACTGCAAGTTCCTTCTAAAATGTGGAAGCTAAAAAAAAAGTCAACTCAGTGCAGAATAATAATTAATAGAAGTTGAGAAGGGTATTCAAGTCAGGGATGGAGGGTAGATAAAGATAGTAGGATTTGATCAGTGTACACCGTATCCCTGCATGGAAATATTACATTGAAATCCATTAATATGTACAATCAATACATGTAATCAAAAATAAGAAAGACCAAAAGTAAACACAAACCAAAAATTTTATGTTTTCCTGAGTGCTTACTCAATTTTTATGTCAATTTCCTAGGACACAAATTGCTCCCCGAGTTTTAAAGTGGCTACAGTATTTGACAAACAAGTTAAAATAGAACAGTTTGCAAAACCATCATTTAACCCACATGGCATAGCAGACTGCATGTGGGCAGTAGCCACAGGTTCGTCCACAAATCTCATTGTCAGAGAACTTTCTTCAGTTCCCTTCAACCCAAGGATGCTCTCTCCCTCTTGATCAGTGCAGGGGTAAAATCCAAAGATCTGTATTCTTTTAGCATCTCTGTCTCTACTGTTAAAACTTTGTATATGTTGTACTTTCCATTTAGATGTCCAACCATAGGTTCTTATTTTTCAAATTATTTTCAATAAAATCATGCACTACAAACTCAGAAAAGAGCTCTCAAATATGAGCCAAAAGAAGATAGAAATACGAAGATAAAGCTGCATATTGTAAACTATCTTAGGAAGGGAATTTGTGTTTTGGATAGAATTGTGAGTGGGAGAGATAAAGAGAAGAAGGAGGAGAAAGAGAAATAAGAGGGAAAAAGGAGGAAGAGAAGGAAGAAGAGGAGGAGGAGGGAGAGGAGAAGGAATATTACATCCTCACTTATTTCTCTTATAGGAGAAACCAAATTACAAAGAACAAAATAAAAATAGATAATAGGAAGTAGGGAGATAGATCACTCTCAAGTGGGAAAGGGGACCAAGAGGTGGAGCATGTGGGGGGGGGAGGGATGAAGAAAGAATGGAGATGTGTGATACATATGTACCAACTCTCCACAATGAGTGTAATCACTGCATACTACCAATATACACTAATAAAACAGAGATGTACACATGGATGAGGGAAATGAAAGGAGGCATCAACTCTGTTTTTATCCCTCTAATTTTCTAACTTCCCATCCATAAATGTTATCACCTGTGTGTTAGGTATCACGGAAGTCATCCTGACACCTTCTCCAGCTACCGCCTCCTCTCCCTCATTCCCCTTACAGAACTCAACCAGAGTTCCAACTCAGCCCCAAGAACGGGCAGTGGAACCTGCCCTTCCACATCTGTCTTTGCCCCTTTCAAGCATGGTACTTGGTTTTCTCTGTAGATTATACAGCAGTTTACGCCAGTGGTGATGGTCTTGTCTCATTTCTTTAAACAGCAGCTTCTACCAACCATGTATTCACTTGGAAATTCTTCCTGGAATTTTACAGAAACAATTCATGTGGCTGATCTCTAAACTATAGCCTGCCATTAGCCAGTTCTGGCACTCCTTCTCATAGCTTTCACCCTCAGGAAGATGCGAGATAAAACTTATATGCATCTATATAATAAATAATTCACAAAATAATATAAATAATGTGATATAAATTATACATCTAGTCATTGCATTCAATGATTTCTTAATTCTATGCTATGAAAAGGTCATGCTGTGATATAGCAATATAAATTTCAATAGACTTTTGTTGCCCTAAAGCAGCTTATAATATTTAGAAGAAGGCCACATACACAACTATGAATAATACAACTCAGAGGGAGATAAAGGTTAACAAAATGCTAGACAAGCTCCGAGTGAGAAAGTCTGACTTTGTACGGGAGCCCTGGAAGCTCTCGTGGAAATGGTGGCTTTGAGCAGATGCTGAGTGGAGGTGGCTGCAGCAAACAGCGCTGTGGGGAAAGAGTCTATGAAAGCAAAAGTCACAAAGCCAGGGGTTCTCATTTCCACCAGTCTCCTTGGAAAGCAACTGTTTGGATTAATGAGATTTCTGCACATACTGAATGTATTTTATTGCATTGATCGTAGCTGAGTGTTATGGGTATAAACATAAGAATGGAGAATGATGCCGCCAAAGTTCCAAAGCCGAGTAATTACCAGTGATTACGGCCAAATGTTTCACTTTATGAACCAAATGCAGGTCATCAATATATGGGGTTAAGAAATGAGAGTCTACCCACTAAAGTAAGTGTTTTGTATGTTATTTTTTCTAAATAGTATATTACATCCGAGGAAACATTTAGCTAGACAGAAAAACAACTTCATCCGTATCAGAAAATAATGACAGATATTCATCAAAGTCAATCTTGTTCTTACTGCTTGCTGGTCAGGATCATTAAATCAGAGCATATGTCTAATAGTGTGATTAAGAGCCAGTCAGTGACATTAAGAATTAACATTTTTATAATGTTGCTCATTGTTATCTTCTGTCTATTTAATTGAGTGAACCTAAAAGAGAGAGGGAGAAACAGAAAAGATTAATGATACTGCCTCTCAAAACGAATGATAAAAGTCACTTTGACTGGGTCTTTTACAGAGGGACTGGAGCAGCCCTGTAGGATACGCCACAGCAATCCTCCACGGTTAGCGAAAGAAGTAGACAACATCATGTGACTTAAATCATTCTATTTGCGTGAAGATTCTGTGGGAGAATATAATAGAAATTTTAATATTGATATTTTTCTGAAGATCTATAAAGAAGAAGTTGACCAAGGCTAAATGCCTTGTTCAAAGTCACAAGGTAATTGAGGAAAAAGCTGAGCTCAAGCCCTAAGTCCCCTAAGACTACACATGGCATAGCTCGATTCTGAACAACTCCCTCCACATACTCTCCCAGAGCTTCCTACTTTTTAGTGTGCTAAGAACATATTAAGATAATGGGAGATTCACAGATCAAAACACAAATTCCCTTTGACCAAGCTATTCTTCTTCTGAGTATCTCTCCGAAAGAGTCGCAGACAGCATATTGCAGTGATACGCGCATACATAGGTCTATAGCAGCACAATTCACAACAGCTAGATCTTTTTTTTTTTTATTTTTTATGTGGGTTCCGGGAGTCGAACTCAGGACCTCACACTTGCCAGGCAGGAGCTTAGGCCACTGAGCTATCTCACTGGCCCAACAGCTAAATCTTGAAAGGGCCTATAAGTCCACTGGCAGACAAATAGATAAAGAAGATGCATTTATATACAATGGGGTACTACCCTGCTATAAAGAAAGTGAAATTTTAGTTATTTACAGAAAAAGGGATGCAGTTATTTACAGGAAAATCTTGCAACCTTAATTTTAAATGAAAAGAATCAGATACACAAGCATATCTAGATACCAATGTCTTTAACATTGTTGGATGACACTAAGACGCAACATTTACTATATTTTTATCAGACTTTATAAAGATACTTACAAAAGAGGATTTCCAGAACTGCTTTAGAAAGGCGGGACAAGAAGGGTGGGTTTAGTATGTTTGCAGCAAAAGGGAGTATTTCGAGGGGGATTAATGAGGATGTTTCTCTTATTGTAACATATTTCTTTTGAGACAGGATCTCACTCCATAGTTCAGGCTGGCTTTGAACTCACTATGTAGCCCAGGCTGACCTTGAACTAAAGGCAATCCTCCTGCCTCAGCCTCCTGAGTGCTAGGATTACAGGCATGCACCACCAGGTCTGGCTGTGTAACACAACGGAAAAAATTTAAACATTCATTGTATTTTTTTTTTTTTTTTTTTTTTTTTTTTGGTGGGTACCGGGGGTCGACCTCAGGACCTCGCGCGCCAGCAGGCGCCCATGCCGCTGAGCGATATCACCGGCCCTTTTTTCATATGTGTGTTCCAGGAGTCGAACTCGGGCCCTCGCGCTTGCTGGGCAGGCACTTAAGCCGCTGAGCCATCTCACCGGCCCTCATTGTATTTTTGATCACCCCACACATATGATTAAGACATCACTAATCTCTATATAGATAGTCGTGTGCTGCAGGAAGACATTTTGTCATACACATAAATGATGGCACCATAAAGATTGAGTCGCCTGGTGATTTTGAATCCATCTTAGTTTGTAAAGTGTACTCTGTGATACACAATAACGAAACCACTGAATAGCACATTTCTTGGAACATATCCTGTCACTGACTGATACGTGACTATATTCTTGTTAATATTTTATGCCACCATTGGAGGCATCAAGTGTCTTTTCCTGTCAGTGCCCAGCCGAGATGGCACCTACTCCGCCTCTGAGCCGTGCTTATATGAATTTGGACCAGAACACAAAACCATACATAAAATGTTCACATAGTGGTTAATTCATATATTTAACAAAATGCCTCAAAAATGTACAATAGAAAAGATACTTGACTAGTTAGAAAATAAAATATAGTAAGTCCTCGACTTATGAACATTCGAGTTGCGAACTTTCACAGCTGTGAATGGACCTCGCCTTGCAAAATTCCTAGATGCGAACAAATCGCGGAGGTAACTCACGAGCCTACCTTACCGTTTTAATGTAACTGTAAAAGTAGAAATAGCTTATTTACAGTATTTTTGTATGTGTGTTTGGATTTTTTTATGCTTTACATTGTATATTTGTGTCAAAGGTGTGTAAGACTCACACTGGGGGACTTACAAACTAATCCGATTTACAAACATTCTCCCAGAATGTAACTCATTCATAAGTCGGGGACTTACGGAACAAAACAGGAGTAAACTCCACCATCCTCATCTCACGTGTTATGGATAAAAAATTAAACAACAGCTTTAATGTAAGTAGAATGAAATAAATTTGAAATAGAATTCAAGCAACAGGTGAAAGTCAAGGGGGGGAATGACTAATATTTAAAGAAAAGCACATTTCTGGAGGAAAATCTAAAGTCATTCTTATTATGAATACACCTGCCGGTTCCGCTTTCCGGTCAGTGAAATACAACAGGTATTCCATTTCATTAGCATTCAAAACAAGTTTCATACAACTGAGGCAAGTCAACCTTTTTAAAAAACTCTATGAAGATTTTCTTTCTCATTTTCCAGCTGACATGGAAACTAACAAAGGATTAGTAATTTCACTAAAAGCACACAGAAATGACAAACTGAATTTAGATCATACGGCTCCAAATCTCAATAATATTTTTTCCTAAAATATATAAAACCTAAAAATATATAGAAATAAAAGAGTGGCCTAAGTCCTCAGAGCAATTGTTCTTGAATCAATGTTACAATAGCAAACAACACCACCACCACCAACAACAAAAAACACTACATCTGCAGTGCTGCAGATCTTTATTGAGTGTATATCCCCGATGGCCTTGGTAATTTTCCTAACTGTGGTATCTCCCCAATTATAATGGTCTGTCTATTAATTTATGTATAAATACATGAAGTAACAAAAAAAAAACCCAAAACTCCATAGAAACATTCAAGTAAGTACCCTTGTTTTTCTAAAAAAGTAAAATTTGCCTGAGTTTTTATAACATATATCAATAGCTACTTAATAACAGACTAATTACATAACCAGGAAGCAATTGACATTTCTCTCTAATTTTAGATCTATGTTTCTGAAAATGTACCCTCTAGCCACTTGACTAGAACACAGATGCATGGGGCCTTCCCAGACACTCTAAAAGTCAGAGCCCAGAATTCTATGTCTATCACACTCAACAAGTGACACTTAAATTTTACACAGTAGTATTTGAGTATCATTGCTTTCTAGGTCTGAACTTTACTCAAAGGGTTCAGGCCACCTCACACTATTTTTTAAAAATTCTTACTTGATAACATTACAGATAGCTAAGTACTAATGAGCTACTTAGTTTTAGGTTTAATCCTGTTATCAAAATAAATGTATTAGGTTACCTCAGTTTTAGCTAAAAAAAGATAATGATAAAAGGTGACAAATAAGAGTAAAAATAAAGTTTAATTTGTAACAAGGTCACCAAACTTATATGTGAGCTCATTTCTTATTGCCATGTAGCTGCTCCTTTTCTGTCTTGATCCTGAATAGATACTATTAGTGTGTATTTGATGCTTTTAATCATCTCAAAAATTTCAAAGAAGATAAGAGAAAGATATGACCCATTATTACTCATTCTTCTCTGTCCCTTATTCTCATTCCTCTTGGGTTCATTTTCTGCAGAAAACTCTGTTTTATAATTTGAAGACATTAGAATGGCCTAGCTCAGGAATCTGTCCCCAGCCACCACCACCTCTACTCCTGGAATGTCCACAGCACAGGACAACAGAAGTGACAACCAAGAGACCCACCTGGTCGAGGAAGAGAACCACACACAGGAGAGTGTTGCTTCAGGACTGAAACGTTACCCCGCCCCACAGACTGGGCAAGAGACAGCCTCGGGAGATAGGCTTGGAGAGGGGAAGAGCTAAACGGAGATCTCGTGGAGCCCCTGGATCAGACCAAGATCACAGGGCCTGCATTCCGTGTGGGAGGCCAGGTTTGAGGGTGCAGTCATCAGAGTGCTGGTCCTGAGGAAGAAGGCACTTAGTCTAGTGGTGTGTTCAATCTTTGGCTCTGCTGCCTACATCCAGTAGAAATAAGTGGTCTGAAGTACTACGTGTCAATATATGAGTGGCCTAATGGTCTTCACTAAAATCACAGCCCTTTTTGTTCTCATAAAGGGCTGTTCATATGTGCACCTAAAGTTTGTCAATATCTAGTTGACATTTGATACCACTGTTGTTGCTGTATTTACTACTATAGCCAAAGTAACATAGTAGTGGCTGGCAATTGCTTTTCTCTCTATGCAATATCTGTATTGCCTGAGGGTCAAACACAATAAAAAATGGATATAACACACAGGATTATGGGAAAGCAAGGCAAAAGAAGAACCCCAAAGTCTCCCAACTCTCCTGAGGTAGAGCACAGGGGCACAAATGGAGAGGACAACAAACATCAGGTATTGGAACTATATGAAAAGATTAAAGAAGTGATGAAGAGAATAAGTGACTACAAAGAAGAAATGAACCAAAAGTTCACAGAATTATCACTCAAAATTCCCAATGTGGATTCAGGGAAATAAATAAAAAATAGGAAGAGCTGACCAAAACTGTTCAAAGCATGAAAAACAAATTTACCAAAGGTATGGAATCCATGAAAAGATACCAGACAGAAATATCTGAAATAAAAAACTCTATAGAATTCATAAATTGCAGAGTTGACCAATGTGAAGACAGAGCATCTGAAATTGAGAGCAAAATGGCAAATTATGAAGTACTCAAAGAAGCCACAGAAAACAAGAGAACAAGAAAAAAACCATAGAGCAGGTAGGTACTCATGACACTAGGAAGACCAACCTAATGCGAATCGGAGTTAGAGAAAAGCTGGAAGATAAAGCAGATGGAATTATTACTATGTTTACAGAAATCAGAACACAAAATTTCCCAAATATGAGAAAGAGTTCACCATACAAGTAAGCAAGGCCTCCAAAACACCAAACAATTATGAAGACAAATGAAGTTCACCAAGGCATAGCCTTATTAAACGGACAGATATCCAACCAAAGAAATTCAAAATTTTAAAAGCAGTCAGAGAAAAGCAAAAATCATATATAAGGTAAATGCATTAAAATTATAGTAGACTTCTCAACACAGACCTAAGGCTCTTCCAACACAGAACAGCTTGGAATGTAGTATTTCAAGCCTTAAGAGCAAATAAATTCCAACTCAAGTTCACATACCCATCAAGGCTTTCCCCCCAAATAGATAGAGAAACAAGGACATTTCATGGAAAAGAACATTGTAAGAAATATCTCAATACTAAACGAGCACTCCAAAAAATACTTACAAATATCCTAGACAGAAAAGAATAAAACTAATAAAGCTAAAAACCCAGAGGAAATGAAATTACTAAGCAAAATCAATGGACAAAATATAACAAAAATTGACAGGAAAAGAAAAAGGAGTCATCAATAGAGAAGGAGTACAATGATAGTAAATAATCAGCACATCTCAATGTTAATGACCTCAACTCTAATTAAAGGACACAGATTGGCAGACTGAATTACAAAACAGAATCCAACAGTCTATTGAATTCAAGAAACTTCTCTAATCTAAAAATATAATCAAGACTAAAAATCAAAATATGGAAAATATTTCATGCACCAGGTCCCCGAAAACAAGTAGGGTCAGCAATTTTAATCTCAAACATGATAAACCTGAAGCTAAAACTGATTTAAGGAGAAAAAGAAGGTCACTATATACTAGTTAAGGGAACAATCCAACAAGAAGAGATAACAAAGATAACACTTAAAAATATGCATCAACTATTGGCACGCCTATCTTCATAAAACAAATACTACTGAACATAAAAGAACAAATAGGGCCAGTGATATCGCTCAGTGGCATAAGCGCCTGCCTGGCAAGCATGAGGTCTTGAGTTCGACTCCCGGTACCCACAAAAAAAAAAGAAAAAAAAAAAAAAGAACAAATAAATACTAACACAATCACAGTGAGTGATCTTAACACCCCACTCTTGCAACAATAGATCAACTAAATAAAAAATCAATAAAGAAATATCAGACCTGAGCCACACCCTTAAACATATGAACTTAATATTTACATTACAGAGGACATCCGCAGCACACATCTATTTCTCCAAAATAGATCACAAGCTCACCCACAGCAGCTGCTTAAGTAAATACGAAAGAATCAAAAATCACTCATGTGTACTAACAGACTACTGTACAATGAAAATAGAAAGCAAGACAGGAGAAATCACAGAAGATGTAGTTAATAACACACTCCTATAAAACCAATGGATCACAGAAGAAATCAAGGAAGACATTAAAAAGTTGAATTAAAAGTTACTTCTGAAAATTAATTTTCAATACTGAAACCTCTGAAACATTATGAAAGCAGCTCTGAGATGAAAATTCATCACAATCAATGCTCACATTAGGAAAACAAGAAGCTCAAGTAAATAACTACAGAAGGGATTTTAAAATACTTGAGGAAAAATAACAATCCAGACCCAAACCAAATTTAAGGAGGGAAATTATAAAGGTTAGAATGGAAATCAGTGAAATAGAGACTAAAAAAACACAGAATGATTCAAAGAACTTGTTCGTTGAAGAATAAATAAATAGATAAACCCTGAGCCAAACATACCAAATGAAAGAAAGACTAACATCAGTGCAATTAGAAATGAAAAAAGTGGGGCCGGTGAGATAGCTCAGCAGCATAAGAGCCTGCTCGCAAGCACAAGGTCCTGAGTTCAACTCCCAGAACCCACATACAAAGGAAAAAAGGGCCGGTGATATCGCTCAGCGGCACAAGCGCTTGCTCGCAAGTGCAAGATCCTGAGCTCGACCCCGGTACCCACAAAAAAAGAAAAAAAAAAAAAGAAAAAAGTGAAATCACAACAGACACCATCAAAACCCAGAAGTTAATGATTAACTACTATGCAAAATTATATTCCAAAAAATTGGAAAATTTTGAAGAAATGGACAGATTCCTAGATTCATACAAATTACTGAAGCTAACATAAGAAGACAAAATGCTGAACAACCCAATAACAAGCAATAAAATTGAAACAGTAATAAAGAATATACCAATTTTAAAAAGCCAAGAATGTGATGGATTTACTGTAGGATTCTACAAAACCTTTAAGGATGCTATATCACCTATACTCCTCAAGCTCTTCAAAGAAATTGAAAGGGGTGGAGTACTTCTAAATTCATTTATGGACACTTGAATCACTCTAATTCCCAAACCAGATAAAAACCCAACTAAAAAAGTAAACTATAGGCTGGGGCCCTTAATGAACATAGACATAAAAATTCTCAATAAGGTATCAGCAAATAAAATGCAGCACATCATCAAAAAACATACATCATGACCAAATAGGTGTCATCCCAGAGATGCAAGAATTGTTCAACATATGCAGATCAAAAAATGTAAAGTATCACATAAAAAGAAGTAAGATCAAAAACCACATGATCCACATGATTGTATCAAAATGCTTTGGACAAAATCCAACACCCCTTCATGAAAACAACCTGGAAGAAATTAGGTATAGAAGGACCACACATGAATTTCACAAAAGCTATTCATGACAAGCCAATGGCCAGCATCATATAAAATGGGGAAATTTTAAAGCATTGCCTCTAAAATCAGGAGAAAGAAAAGGATGCCCACTATCACCACTTTTATTCAATATAGCACTCAAAACGTTAGCCACAGAAATCAGGCAGGAGAAAGAAATACAAAGGTACATAAAGGAAAGGAACAACTCAAATTATCATTATTTTCAGAGGACATGATACTCTACATACAAGATCCAAAGAATTCCACCAAAAAACTCTTAGAATTAATAACCAACTTCAACAGTATAGCGGGGTACAAAATCAACATATAAAAACCCATAGCCTTAGTATACACCAATAATGAACTCAGTAAGAAGGATGTTATGAAAACACCACCATTCATGGTAGCATCAAGAAAAATTAGAAACCTAGGCATTAACCCAGGAAGTGAAGGACCTCCACAGTGAAAAATACAGTGCTCTGTAAAAGAAGATAAAAGAGGACATCAGATAATGGAAATATGGCCCCTGCTCCTAGACGGGCAGAATAATATTGCAAAAATGCCCATTCTCCAGAAACATTTATACAGCTTCAATGCAGTCCCAATCCAAATACCAACAGCATACTTCAAAGATATAGAGAAAACAACCTCAAAATTCATATGGAACCAGAAGAGACCCAGAATAGCATAAGCAACCTTGGCCAACAAGAATAAAGCTGGAGGTGTCACAATATCTGCCTTCAAGCTGTACTATAAAGAACAGTAATAAAAACCACACAGTATTAGAACCAAAACAGACATGTGGATCAGTGGAGCAGAACGGAGCACACAGAAACATCCCAACACATTCAGCTATTTGATCTTTGAAAAAGGAGCCAAAAACATACTTTGGAGGAAAGATAGCCTGTTCAACAGATGTGCTGGGAAAATGGATATTTGCAGAAGATTGAAACTGGACCAATATCTCTCACCATGTACTAAACTAAAATGGTCAAAGATCTAAACACTAATATATTCCTGCTGGCTTGAACCATTGGTGGGACATGCATGACCGTCCCATCAGGTAGCTTATACCATGGAATGGGATTATCCCATGCCACCCGATGTGACAGTTATGCATGTACCACCAGTTTTCAGAGCCACCCAGCAGCAAGGCATATGAATTACTGCCCTGTCATGGACACGTTGAACCTACTTGAAAATACAATAGGTAAAACACCTGACTTCATAGAGGTAGGAAGGTATTTCCTAAACAGAACCTCAATTGGACAAGAAATAACGGTAAGAATTAACATACGGGATTGCAACAAATTAAAAATCTTCTTTACAGAAAAGGAATCAATTATTAGAGTGAAGAGCCAACTCGCAGAATGAACAAAAAATTCCAGCTATTGCTCAGAAGACTAATATTTGGAATATATAAAGAACTCAGAAAAAATAGAACACCTAAAATGAAATATCCAATCGAGAAATGGACAAGTGAAATGCACAGATACTTCTGAGAGTAAGAAGTACAGATGGCCAATAAACATATGAAAAAATGTTCACCATCTCTGGCCATTATAGAAATGCAAATTAAAACAAACTAAGATTGCGTCTTACCCCAGGAAGAATGGCAGTCATCAAGAGATAAAAAAATAACAAATGTCAGCGTGGCTGTGGTGAAAAACGAATCCTCCTACATCGCTGGCAGGAATGTAAACTAATACAACCATTATAGAAATCAGTACAGAGATTTCCTGTGAATCAACTATACCCCTTCTAGTTATCTTCCTCAAAGAGCTAAAGACATCATGCTATAGCAACACATGCATATTGATGTTTACAGCAGCACAATTCATAATAGTAAATTGTGGAAGCAGCCTGTATACCCATCAACAGACAAATGGATAAAGAAAATGTGGTAGCTACACATAAGTGAATACTACTCAGCTATAAAGAAAGACACTTTTGGGTCTTTTGTAGGAAAATGGATGCACCTAGAAAATACATTGCTGAGTGAAATAAATCATCCACATGAGCTTGTATACCATGAAGTATCTCTTATTTGAGAAAGGAAAAGTACAAAGAAAAAGAATAATAAAAGATGGATAGAAAAAAACAAGGGGACTGGTCCAAGAGACCCAAGGTTGAGGCAAAGGGGGGAGGGGAAGATATGTCATGTACAGGAACCTAATAACCCCAATGAATTATACATGATATGCCATAAAACTGAGATAAGATTAATAATATCAGCAGGAATAAAAATCAGGAAAATGGACTGAGAGGAAGAGGGAGGAAGGTGGGAGCAAAGGGGAAGGGAATTAAAAAAGGAAACGAGCTTTTATATGCATGCACCCACTCCCAAAGATGATTGTAAATTTCATGTACTGCAAACATGCACTAATAGAAAGCAAAAAAAAAAAACAAAGAATGGCCCAGTGCAAGGTTTTGTAATTCTTGTCTACTCTGTCCCAACCACCCCCCGCAAAATAAGTTAATTGGTATCAAGTCCTATGTCATATGGCTTCCCCATATTCACTTTTTATTTGTTTCACAGGAAAGATGATGGCATTTTTCCTCTATCCATTCTGTTACCAGCCCATCCACACAGGCGCTCACTAAGCTACATTTACCAGTCTTCCACCCCCTTACCAATTAGTAGGCATGGCTGTTGGAGACCAGAGGCTAATTTTCTTTGCCATTCTTTATAGGTATTTCATCTATGCCTTAGGAGTCTGGATACTTCTTTCTGAACATCTAGATAACTGCTGCACGTAACTGCTCCATCATTACCAGTATACGGAAGATTCTCTTCTCCATCTGGTTTTTCTCATATTTTCCTAGGTATTGTACCATATTCAACAAACTCAAGCTTCTTGACCATCAAGACAAAGATGAAGCCTAGGTGTGGTAGTGCATGCTTGTAATCGCAGCACACAGAAAGCTGAAGCAGGATGATCTCCATAAGTTTGAGCCAGCATAGGCTACGTAGTGAGTTCAAGTCCAGCCTAAACTACATAGGGAGACTGTTTCAACAACAACAACAACTATAACAACAACCAAACAAAGACTTTCAGTGTTCTTATAAGCAATCTCTATTCTGTTGAATGCTCTTGTCAAAACTCAGTGTGCCACTTAAACATAAACATCAACTTGTCTGCATTTAGAGACTCCTGGAAAGATCTTTGAAGCATCATGCTCATCAGTGGATTAACCTACAGACATAAATAGCTGAATATGCTGTTAGAAGGTAGAGCCCAGTTGGAAGTGAGTCTCTGGGGTTGTATCTTTGGAGAGTAGACCTCTCACTGGCATCCTTCCCCCGGGCTCTCCTTCCAGTAAATGTGAGGAGAGCTGCTTTGCTCCACTATACTCTTTACCATGATCTTTCTGTCTGGAAGCCAGCTGGCCATGGATTGGACCTTCTGAAACCGTGAGCCAAACAAACTCAGTTGTGAAGTTGTGAGTGTCAGGAATTAAGCTGACTAGCATATTCACTGCATCCTGCTTGCTCATCACTCCACTCCAACCTGCTCTGATGCAATGAGTTAGTTTTCTTCCACTAAATATTCCATTAGAGTATTTCTGGCAGCAAATTATTCAATAGCTTCTCATCCCCAAATAAAAATTTTAAAGCAAAAAAAATTTGCATTTTGAAATACAAAATCTCTTCTCCCTGGCCCCCAAGCTAATTTTCAGACTTCTCTACTTCCCTACCATAGGTTATTCTTCAATCAAACTGGGTGATTCCTCATTTTGAAGAAAATATTTTGTTTTGTTTTGTTTGACTCTCTGTTGACATATTTTTTTCCTCCAGCAATGGTGGACTTCTGTCCTTCCATATTTTGACAAATGTAAACTTTACTTCTCTTTTATAGCTCTTTAGAAATCTTTTTACTTCTTAAAAAGTCTCCTCTAACAATTTTAGTTGAAAGTGCTTCCATTTCTGAATTTAAAAATAGCACAAGAATTATTGGTTACATACTATCCCATATTGAATTATTTCTGTTAACTGAATACTAGGTCTAACTTTCCTACTGAGTTGTAAATGCTCCATACTATATTAAGTTTAATAATATGTATGAAATTTCACTTAGCTAATACTTCCTCACAAGTATTATTTCACACTATTCTGTATACATCTATACATATATAAACATGTATATGTAAAGTATGTATTTTATACATATGTATATATTATAAATTATCCAAAAAATTATTACAATGTGTATGTTCCCCAAGTGTTTGTTATGTTTTCTTAAATAAGGTACTCATTCAATCAATAATTGCATTAAAGTGAAAAAAGAAGTAAAACTTTCATTGTTAATCAAAATATCATTGTCATCATTTATGCTAACAGACTTACCTCCTAATAATTTTTATAATTTATCAGGACAACAATTAATGTGATGTGCTTTATATCCTGAGTCTTTCTACCAGAATGTAAATTCCTCACTGTGATGATTCTGTGGAATTTATTTTGCTCAGTAACATGTAACAGTAGTTAAAAATGCTTATGCAAGTCACTCAATACTTTGATTTACTTATATAGGTATACTACAAGTTGTACAAATTTTAAAAATCTTTAGTGAACAATGATAAATTTAATTTATTTTCATTATAAAAATTAATTTGTAAGCATCTTAGTACAATTGGGCATCTATAAGAAAATGTGATAAAGTAGAGTGCTTATAAACACCAGAAAATTACTTTACATGGGCATGGAAACTGAGAAGTCCAAAATCAAGGTGGAGTCACTGTGTCGTGAGAGCCTCTTTCTGGCTTTTAGACAGCACTTTCTTCCTGAGTCCTCACGTGGTAGGAAAGGTGAGGGTTCTCTCTCTTCCTTTACAAGGGCGCAGCTGTGGTTTGAAGGTTGAAGGTCTTTTGGGGACTTGGCTGTGGAAGGGTTAAGTTGCTGACCACAGTGCTCTGAAGATAGCTGAAGCAGCCCAGAACGTGGGCTCTCACTCCCCACTCCAGAGCAGCAGTGAACTGCCAACCTTAGAGATAAGACAGTTCTCTCAGCAAGATTTACTACTTAGAATGTCTTTGACCCTTTGTTTCACAAGGCCTTGCTCAGTTTCCTGCCTTTACCTTAGCTCTTCCTTTCACGTTCCCTCACCCCAGCCTCCACCCAACTTGTCTGAAATCTAATAAATACTGGATGTCCAGAGAAGTCTTTGTCTTAGCTGCAAGAGAGTTCTGACCTTCCTGGACTCCCCAAACCATATTTGCATTTTGTCTTTATTTAATCCCTTTCCATAAGCTCCTCTCTTAGATCTGGAGCCTGATCAGCTCCTCGTACATGTCCACCTGCAGATGGTGAAGGCCAATGGGTGGTCTTTAGTTCATTGAGTGTGTGCCACTAAGGAGGTCTTAGAATAGCGTGGCTCTCTCTCTCTCTCTCCCTCTCTCTCTGTCTCTCTCTCTCTCTCACTATGAAGTGAGCACTTTGTTCTGCCATTGCCATCAGGCACTCTGACCAAATACCCAAAATAATAGGTCCATCTGATCCTTTACTGGAGCTTCCAAATCCATGAGCCAAAATTAAGCTTTTCTCCTTAGGTGTTAATTATCTCGGGTATTTCTTCGTTGCGACAGAAAGCTGTAGAGAGCTGACCAACGCAGGCACAAATCCCATCCAGGAAGGCTCCTCCCTCTTGTCCTAATCACCTGGAGGCCCTACCTCCTAGTGCCGTCACCTCAAAGATTAAGTTTCAACATCAATTTTGGGGGCACAGAGTATTCAGAATATAGCAATATAATAGAATTTTATAAATGCAATAACATTTTCCAAGGAAATCATAAATGTGGCTAAAGAAAAATAAGAAATGTGCAAATAAGTTGAGCATACTAGACATAATTATGTATTTTCTCATCCAATTTCTCTACACCATTTATCAACATTTTATCTTAGGATAAACCAGTTTTAGAAAGTCACATTTCCAGTCAAGTACTCAAGAAAATTATCTTACTGATCCCTGACAGGCTGTTATTTTCTTTATAATGCATTTTGTTTACTTCTTTGCTGTTTTAAATAAAATACACTAAGATGGAAAATTAAATGTGTTCAGAGAAGAAGAATAAATTTTCACCAAGACGTTGACCAAAGAAACCTAAGTGAGGGACAGTACGCTACATGTATATAAGGGACTCTTAAATTGTTCTACCCAACTAAGATTTACTTTGCCCTTCACACATACAAACATTCCACTTTCTCCCTCTGTCATATGACTTGTTGGTCTAAGTCTGCCTGGGGGCCTGTCCCCCTTCTTTTACTCCTTTCTTTTGTCTGGTTCTCTTTTCCTTTCTGTCTCACAACCTCCCTCCCTGCCTGTCTCTCCTTTTTCCTTCTTCTCCCTCTTCTTCTGGTCCTCCTTTTTATTTCCCTCAATTTGCTTTTTTCTCTCCTGTTTGCTTTTTTTCCTCTGCATCCAATTTTTTCCTCCATCTCCAACAGTAATTCTTAATGTCTTCTTTAAACACATAAATACAGTCACAGATACAACAAAAACTGAACACAGTTCTAAGGTAGACTATTGCTAATTGTTAATATCATTTGATTACAGAAAGAAAAAAAAGAACTGCCAAGAACCCTTGATGAGATTATCTGTGTGAATCAAATTTCTCCTCAAATTTGTTACAATAAGTGGGGGATGCATCAAAGAAAACATGAAGGAGACAAAGTGAGTTTGCTGTTCACAGTGTTAATGGACAAACAAAAGTTCTCTATTAATTTCTTTCTGTACTTGAAAATAATTGATGGTTGCTAGTCTAATATTTATTAGAGGGCTGAGCAAGGCACAGATGGAGCCCACAGATCACACCCATTAGAAAGTGCTGGAAGCAGCCAAAGCAGCAACCCAAGAATGGGCACAGAGCAGCTCTTCTAATGAATAAAATATGAAGAACTTTGCAATTACACAAACCAGAGAGAAGCGGCCAGAGGATCATCAGCACAATGATAGTAATAAAAATAGGATTTCATGCCTGTATCTCCTATTTCATATCCTAAAATCTGAATAATATTTATTAACCACTCTCCTGTTTATGATTACTTGCAGGATTCAGAACAAAAAATAAAGCAAAACCATGGATTTCTTGCCTTCAAAGATTTCCTGTTTCATGATAACCCACAAAGGTCATTTAATTATTCTGAAAAATGTTCTACAATCAGAAAATGCATGAAAGATGTTATTTTGGTTTCTGAGCAGGAATACGCCATTTTAAAGACAATTTTACATGATAAAAAATTAGATAAAAGGAACAATAGATAAAAGTGATTAATAGGATATGTTGGTACGGTCATTTTCTAAATAAAAAATAACTAAAAACATTGGTCTTTATTCATTCAGGATTTACAAGGTACTAGTTGCTATCTTTCCACATCATCGAATGTAGAGAATAAGAAATGAGGTAATAAGAGATTGACAACGATCTACTTAAGTGCAAGGATAATTAGTAATCATTACAAAGCCAGTTTATATTAGACGCTCGGTGTTTCTATAAAAAATGACCTATTGAATTAGCAGATTTATATGTCTAAATGTGTGTCAATGCATGCACACACACACACCTAGTCCACAACAGAGACACTGCATTTTTAAAAATATATAATGATAGGAACACCCGTAATGATAACTCCAATGTAATTCCCCAAAAGATGAATGATTTTTCTAAAATTTAAGACCAGATTATCACTAAAACACTTGTAGTTACGTTGTCCACAGCCAGGTATACCCCTTTTTAGATAACGATGGAGAGGGCTTTGTTCTTTAAGAATCCACCTTCTTGCTATCGCAAGGAAAAGCTCAGTGACTCAAATACAACATGATATACTACATTAGCACTCAACTCTGATGTAGCAAACCTATTCCTTGTCTCCCGTCAGAGTACACCGGTGACAGAGGCTGCCTTGTAGGATCTCACTCGATAGAAACAAGTCAATTAGAGGACGTTTCAGTTAACAGACATAGCTAATGCATTCCTGGCTGCTCTTAGAAATCTAGAATTGAAGTACAGAAACGAACACATTACATGAATAAACCAAACCAAAGAAACAAAAACGTATCGCTGCTCATTAACAGGTTTCTAGAACATTATAATTAAAGCTGGATCTAAAACATAGAACTAGTTTCCGATTATATGGAAAACATCTCAATATAAAGGGTATTATCATGTCCTCAGTTATTTCTGGTTGTCCTAGAGTTGTGAATAATGACTACCATATTGTATTTAATATAGTGAAAAAGTTGCCATGGATAATAATTTCTATCATTTTTATATGTATAACTAAGAAAGAAAAACTCATGTCAGTTCAAAAAGCATATATTATTGATTCATTCTAATTTCTGGTATTAAAAATATAAAATGAAATTTGGTTTCAACTCCATTTACATATATAATTAAGTTTCTCATGACGATTTATTCTGATTTCTGATATTAAAAATGTAAAGTGAATTTGGTTTCAACTCCATTTATGTATATAGTTAAGTTTCTCATGACTTATACCATCTGCAATTAATGTTTTTTGGGTTATTTTGTTTTGTTTTGTTTGTTTTGTTTTACTAGCCAGAGAAATTGCTTAGTATTGTTTGTGTATCTCACATACATCACAAGGATAACAGGTGAAATCCATAGTAGAAAACAATAACAGTAAATCCGTCAGAATTCTATTCATATTTTCCCATGAATAACAACAACTGGTTGACTTCAATTACACAATGATGCAAGTATTTTACGGAAATATTTGATGATTAGCATTCTCAAATATGAAGCATATTCACAACTGTGATTTCAAAGAAGACACTGAAATTCTCTGATTGGCAGATAAAGTTTGTGTCCCTTTCCCTTAAAACTTACTGAGCTGGCAACTGCTGCAGTTGATACATCATGACAGAGGTGACACTGCATGATTTCTCAGATAGGGTCCTAAAAGGCTTAATACCCACAGAATAGGGATTTTATGTGAAACCTTTACTTACTAGTCTTTGGGAGACCAAAATACCCTCTTTTGTAGCAGCCAAGAAAGTGAGGAAGCTTTTCTAGGACACTATGGATAATGGAAGTTAACACTGGATAACAGAAAAGGGTACAGTACAGCTTACAAACTGAGTTATAATTTAACATTCAATTTAATTTACAAACTAAATTATGAAGAATTAATCATATCTCTTGTGGAGTTATTGTATTTCAGAATAGGATAATTCAGAAGAGACAAAAGGAAGTAGTATTATGTTAAAGTTTTAATCCAATATTTACATGCTTCGAGTTTTATTACAAATTTTAGCTCTTTCATAAAGCTCTTTTGATCAATTCATTTATAAATAAACACTGCTTATTTTAGATTTCAATGAAAAAATTGTGCATATAATAAAATTCTCTTTTCAAAGATATTTCAAGTTCCTTGAAAGAAGAAACAATATTACCCATGTCTAATCATCTATTTGATTAGAGGTGATTTTCAATAAGAACATGATTCATATATCTAAATAGATCAATAACGAATGATGAGATTGAATCAGTAAGCAAAGATCTTCTAGCACTACTAAAGTTGAAGACAAAGAAAATTACTGGCCAAGATCACTGAGGGGGGAAAAAAAAAACACATGTACAGAATCCTCAGCAATATACAGTAATACCTCATGAATGCTTCTGTCCTTGAACGATTCAGTTCTCAAACAGAAGCGTTTGGCAAAACTTTGCCTCCACTGGTGAACTCCACTTCAGGTGGCAAATACAAACGTGCTCATCTTCCCCAGAACTGTGGAACAAATTAAGTTTGTGAACGAGGCACTGCTGTACTTACTCATGAAATTAATAGCACATTGAAAATATCATACACTGTATCAAGTGAGTTTTGTCCTGGAGATATAAAGATGGCTTAACATACACAACTAGGTATCAGTAATACACCACATTAATAAAATAACGAATAAAAGTCACATGATCATCTCAATGGGTGTAGCAAAAGCATTTGAAAACGCTTTCAATATTGTTCCACAATAAAAACTCAAGGAATTATGTATACAAAGAATGTGCCGCAACACAATAAAGGTTGCACTTAACAAACCCTTAACTAACATCATATTCGGTGCTAAAATGTTGAAAGCTTTTCCTCTATGGTCAGGAACAAGAAGAGAAGGTTTTCTTTGACCACTTCTACTCACTAGAAGTGCTAACCACAACAGTTAGTAAAGACAATTAAAGAGCATTTAAATGGAAATGAAGATGCAAAATTGTCTCTGTTTGCAAATGGCATGATATATATAGAAAATACTAGATATTCTAATTTTTCCATAAAAAATGTTGAGTTAATAAATTTAGTAAATGTAGAGGTTACAAAATCAACTTACTGTTTTATACACTAACCACAAACGATCTGAAAAAGAAAAGAGGTAAACAATTTTTCTTTCCATACCACCAACAAAACAAAACAAAACAAAAAATCCAGGAACAAATTTAAGCAAGAAGATGAAAGATTTGTACACTGAAACTATCAAGCATTAATGAAAAAAAAATGTGTAAAGGACACACATAAGGAAAAGGTATTCTGTGTTCACAGATTGGAAGAAATATTGCTAAAATGTCCCCACTACACCAAATTATCTACAGTTCAAATTCAATCACTATCCACATTCTAATGCCATTTTTCAAAGAAATAGAAAACATAACTGTAATATTTATACGAAACTAGAAAAGACCCCAATAGCCAAATTAATCTTCAATTAGAACAAAACTGAAGTCATTAAATTTCCTGATTTCAAAATACATTATAATCTCAAGAGTAAGAATACAATGGTACTATCATAGAAGAGGACATATAGTTCAAAATGACAGGATAGAAAGTCCAGAAATGAATGCATACATTTGCAATGAACTGCTCTCTAACAAAAGCACCAAGAACACATGGAAGAGAAAGCCTAGGTTTTTTAATAGCTGAGGTTGGAAAAACTGAATGTCAACTTGTAGAAGAATTAAACTGGAGCTTATCTCACATAATATACAAAAATCAACTCAAAATGGAGTGAAAACGCAAATGAAAAACCCAAAAACAATGTTCAAACAATGTTAAATGTTCTTGCCATTGGTCTGGGTAATGAGTTTTGGAAATGACACGAAAAGCACAGGCAACAAAAGCCTAAACAGACAAACAGGAGGACATCAAACTAAAAAGCTTCTGCACAGTAAAAAAAAAAAAGCTTAAAACAAGAGTCAAGAGACAACTCATGGAATGGAAGAAAATATTTGCAAGCCATATATCTGATAAAGGATTAATTAGAATGTGTAAGCAATTAAAAAAACACAATAACAGAAAAAAATAGCTCAACTGAAGAATTAGCAAAGTACATGAACAGGTATTGTTCTATAGAAGACATGAAAATTACTAAGAAATACATGAAAAGGAACTTAACAAAAATGCATAGAAAGACAATGAGATATCACCTCAGACATGGTAGAATGACTACTATCAAAAATATGAAAGATAACAAATTTTGATAAGAATATAAATTGGCACAGCCATTGTGAAAAATGGTATGGAGATTCCTTAATAAATGAAAAGAACTGCCATATTATGCAGCAATCTTACCTCTCGATACATGTCCAAAGATAATGAAATCATTATCCTAACAAGATATTTGCATGTGGAATAAAGGAAACAGAATTAGGACAAAATGAGGGAAAACTCTTCCACTACTGGGCTTCCACACAGTTGGGAAACACATGTGTACTGAAGTCATTGTCTCAAAGCAAAAGCAAACAGAAACAGATGGAAATGAAGAAAACCTGTTAGACTTCGGGTGTTCTACAGAGTAGGACAACACAGGCCGTGAGCATATGCTATCACCCCAGAAAAGGGAAGTAGGGCCCCCAAAATGATTCAAAAATTCAAAGAGGGGAAAGGCTGTCCCTGTCACCGCCATGCTGGAAAGCCCAAGTTCATGGATCGAGGAGATCTCATTTTCAGAGTGTGAGGCCACTTTTTCAGGTGTAACAGCTTCTACTGAAGACCTTAGAGATGCACTGTCACCCAGAACCTTGGGGGTGATGTGCCATCTCACTGGGTCTGGACTATAATAGCTTAGCAACTCTGTCATTTAGAGTATTAGTTATCTACTCTAGAGGCATCAAGTTGCTGACCGGAAGGTTTGGTTGCCATCCCTGCCCAGTGTGATGGAAGAGTATCTTACCACATATGGCTAGCCCAGGAAAAAGCCCAAACTCAAAATTCCAAGTATGGTTTCTACTGAATACATATTGTTTTCACACCCTCATAAAGTCAAACGATTGACTGTCACCAGTACTTCGAGATAAGATTGTTAAAGAAATAATTAATTTAAAATAAGCTGTTCCAGTGAGGTCTTAACCCAGTACGCCTGTCGTCCCTATTAGGTTTGTTTTCAGAAGAAACACGAAATGTGCACACAGGAAGAAAGACTGTGGGAGGGCTGCAAGCCATGGGGAGAGGTTTCAGAGTGGAAACCCAACCAGCCTTTGCTCTTGGATTGACCACCTTGGAGCTGGGAGAAGGTAGACATTTTTTCCTAAGACATCAGTCCATAGTAATGTGTTGTAGCCACCCTGATGAACTACATCAGGGCTGTTTAGGGTTTCACTGGAATTTTGCACAATTTTGAATTTTAAAATATTCAACACATTGAAGGAAATTTTTAATTGCTCGTTATTAAAGGGAATAATGGGATATGTAAAACTAGAGCAATGTAACTTCTGTATTCTGGTTTATTTTCAAAATACTTTGATGCCTTCTGTGATTTTTAGTTTGACTATTGATTGACTTTTCTGTTTCCAAAACCCTACTTCTAGTTCTTAAGGATAAACAAAGTAGAAATCTGTCTGGCAGTCCTAAGAATGCTAAGATCTGCTCACTGTCCAGGGTGCAGAGGGAGCTGACCAGAGGTAAAGGTGAATGTTTAGAACACACTGTCTTCCTCTGTTTAATGAGATTTGCAATTTTATACCTCAGGACATGTGTTTACATTGGGGAAGTCTGAAACGCAAGCACGCACATGATTAGAGCATAGAACAGCACCATTTTGGTTAATAGTCAAGAAAAAACCATCTACCTGCTTAAGGTACAGGTTAGCATCGCTGCTCCAAAACTCCAAAATATGAAATGCTCCAACATGCGAAGGCTTGAGTACCAGTGTGAAGCCACAAGTGGGAAATACCACACCACAAAGCTGTTTCATGCAGAAAATTATATCAGATATTGTAGAAAGATACTTTCAGGCCATGTGCATAAGGTATGCATGAAACAAATGATTTGTATTTAGATTTGGTTCTCACCCCCAAAATATCTTGTTTCATATGTACAAATATTCCAGAATCTGAAAACAGTAATAACACTGAAATCTTAAACACTTAGTCCTAAGCGTTTCTGATAAGGAATACTACACTTGTATAGTAAAGAAGAAAATAAAAAAGGGGTAAGAAACTACATTCGCAGTATGATCCAGTAAAATATAAACTATTCACTAGCCTTTACAGAACTTTATCATTCTCTAGGGCTATAGCTTCACAAATTATGTATTTGTCATATTAAAATAATAAAATTCACAATACATTTACTATAGCAAATTGATATGAAATTGACATTTCAATTTCTGAAGGTTGTGTTTTGTATTTTTAAGGTTCACATCAAGTCTTTCTCAGGGAAAATTATACTCTGGCTCTACTTTTTCTCACTCCATGTCTAACTAGTAAAACTGCTCTCAAAATAGTAGAGCCACCTGAAAATTTAAAATAAAATTTAAAAAGTGATTTTCAGAGTCATTTAAAAAAATTATCTCAGAAATAAAAAAGTTGTCTCAGGAAATACCTTCAGTTACTAAGTTACTTTTGCCTACATCAACCGTACTCTTGAAACCCATCAAAGAGTAGGAGGTGGGAGAAGCAACCAGATGTGACTGTAGCTTCAACTAGGGACAAAGAACACATTCTGAGAAAATATTCATAAGAGGAAACGACTAGATTTTTCAACAGATCCACACCGATGACATATTTACCAGCTAAAATACTTCAGATGCATACTCTTAGAAAAACTAATAGATGAGTCAACACAAAACATAAAGTATTTTCTCATTGGAAGGAGTGAAGACCAGTTTGAGATATTAATCTATACAGGTGGGGTCAACATGAAAACACAGACATCTCAGGATGATGAAGGGCCGGAGGCAACATCAAGTTTATAAACAATTTAGAACTGTCCCGGAGCTCAGAGCCTTGCTGCCATCTCATCTCTACTGGTCGATTTCTGCCCTCCTCACTCCTAAATCTTTGAGTGACGTTCAGTAGCCAAAGTATCCATCCCTTCCTTTAGTCCTATGCCCCTCTTGAAAGAAATCATTTATTTTAGACAAAACAAACTACAAGTAGCCTACAAGCAAAGCTGTGATCATGGAGCCCTTGATTTAAAAACCAACCTTACTGGGTCAAAAGTCTCCTAAGCATTTGATAGAAAAGTGAAGTATGATAGATTTCGGAGGGGCATTTAGCATTACTATGACACCTAAAATCCACTTCTACAGTTCTTTCTTAACATTTCTTAAAAAGAATGTTTGCATTGATTATTTTTTGAGTGAAAGAAAAACATGGATATAATAGAAGTGAGGAAACACAATAAAAGAAAAAAAAAATTGTAGTACTAGGCATTGAACCCAATGCATTTACACTGAGCTATGTTTCCAGCCCTTTTTTATGTTTTATTTCAGGACAAAGTTTCACTAAGTTGAAATAGATATAATTTTACAATCCCTTTATTATAAACCAAATGTCAGAACAAATACCATCTCCATCCCAAATCCTATGATAAACTCATTACTTTTGTTCTTTATGTATGTGCTGTACATTTCCTTTTAGACTGTGAGCACACAGAGACAGAAAACTTTACTTTATTCATTTGTCAAACACTTCTATGTATAAGACACAGAATTTAAAAATTTGCATATACACACCAGGAGATGAGAAATTAAATAGTTCTAAAACATTCATTGTTTGCTGGTAATTGTTAGAGATGATTAAGATAATTAATCATTCCATTGAATCCTTTCAATATTCTAAAGATTTATATTATACCCATTTCATAGCTACAGAAACTGAACCTCAAGGAGGCTGACCCAAAGTAAAGGTTGAGAATCCCTTATCTGAAATACACAGCACCGGAAGTGTTCCAGATTTATATAAGTTGTCAGATTTTGGAATATTTGATATATTGAGTATATATATCAATATATATAATATATATTGAGATGTATTGGGCATATGACTCAAATGTGAATACAGTATTCATTCATATTTCACATATGCATTCCACACATAGCCCAATGGTAATTTTATAGAATACTTTAGTGCACCTGCATTTTGTCTGTGACCCATCACATGAAGTGATGTATGAAATTTTCCACTCGTGGCATCTTATTGACACTAGAAATATCTCAGAGTTTCAAAGATTTGTGATCTCAAATTTTCAGGTTAGGGACTGCCGAACCTATGGGAAGAAGCAACACTGAAGCCAGGCCTTGTCACGCTCTGGCTATGCTCCTGACCATGACAGCACCCCATTCTCCTGGGGCAGGGACGCTCCGTGAGTAGTGTTCAGCAATGGTGTTCGCTCCACACCGACTGACTCCACGGCGTTCCTTGACTAACACTGGCCTCACATCACGTCCTCAATGTGGCCAAATTATATCAAGTTTAAATATCTGGCCTCTAAGGAGGGCGTACCTGAAAACATGTCAAGCCCCTAGGAGTAATTAAGCGTGCCTAATCACCAACACAGTTTATCACCAACACAGTTTAGCAGCGGTATATATAAGGACAGTAGTAGGGTATATTTATTTGTTTGTTTTCCAATAAATAGGGGATTTTTGCTTTTTTCCCTTAGAAAGTTTGTACTGTCACATATCATGATACAGTCAAAAAATGCTAAAAAAGAAAGAAGAAACAAAGGCGATGAACATTTACTGACAGTGGCCTCTACAGAGAGTTTGTTGTGTTGATTTTTACATTGTTTTCTTTTCTTAATCGATTAAGTTTACTGGTATATTTCAGGTATACACAACAATCACATTCATCACAGGAAATTTGTACCTGTACGTGATATATCTTGATTCTTCTTTTGTTCCCATTCTCCTCCCCCCCTTCAATCCCTTTCCCCTCCTCATTTACAAAAGCTTTGTTTCCATTTTTCCTCCTTGTCTCATTATGTTTCCCCCACTCCCTTCCCTAGTTCCCCTTCCCATTTGAACATTTTCTTCCCATTGTTCTACATTTCAATCCTTATTTACACTTTCAGTTTTGCACACCAGACAAACAATGTGATATTTACACATATGTGTCCAATTTATTTCACTTAAGAGTATGGTCTCAAGGTGCATCCATTTACCCAGAAATGTGTTTTTATTCTTCTTTATGGCTGAGTAGTACTCCATTGAATTAAAAAAAAAAAACAACTTTATTTATCCAGTCATTGTCCAGTCATGGACGATTGGGCTGTTTCCAAGATATAGCAATTAGAAAATGTGCTGCTATAAACATGGGTGTGCATAATTCGCTATGGTATGATGTTTTAAATTCTACCAGGAAGATACCAAGAAGGGGAATAGCTGGGTCAAATGGAACCTCTAATTCTACTTTTGTGAGGAATCACCACACGGATTTCCACAGTGGTTGCACCGGTCTACAATCCCACCAACAGTGGAGTGGGCTTTTTTCCCAAAACCCCTCCAGCATTTGTTTTCTAGATGGAAAGTTATACCTATGAAGTGAAAGTTAGAAAACAACAACAACGACAACAAACATGTTTCTCCCTTATAAGCTACCAGATAGGACAGCTTAGACACAAAGCCAGTTACTAATAAATAATATTCCTTCATCTTGCTGTTTTTACTATATCTGCAATTTAAAGTTTTCATGTTCCGTATCTTATTTGGCAAGAATGTGACAGGACTGGGAAGCTGGGCACACAGGTGAGATTCATCAAACAGCTGTTCTCTTTGCAACTGTCAATATTCTGATTTATTTGATATTAAAATATGAGGCAACTGGGATGGGTCCACTGAAATGCCATCCCGTGGTTAGTGTTGTCCAGCACGCATCAGTAAACTAATGTCTGAACATTGATATTGTTTTCATGAGAGGGTGGGCAATTTGGGACCTTGCGCATCCCAGCTCATAAGGGTTATCTAACACTTACTCATTATGAGTCAGTCCATCCTTACTCCATCTCTGTCTCTGTCTCTGTCTCTCTCTGTCTCTGTCTCTCATATATGACATGACAGAATTTAAAGAATGAATGAACCACCCTCACTGAAGCTAAAAGGAGCCTGAAAATCCCATGGCCACTGTCCTTTAAGTTTCACAGTTCATTCAGGCCATCATGGTTTACATTGTGTGTATCAGATCTCCCCAATATTCTACAAAAATTGGCAGCTGCAACAGATCCCTGCAGAGTGCATCCTTCAATTCTTTAAGCTTCAGATCACAGATTCTTACATAACATGCACAAAATCAGCATGTCTGGGGATGTGGCCTAGAAATCCGCATTTTAGCAAGCTACCCAAATGATTCCTATGGATACCAGGGTTTGGGAACTGTGTCAAGTCATTCATTGTTTGTGTTTCAATATATCTAAAGTTATATTTATCAAGTGTCTCTAAGGAGGTGCTACTAGTTCAAATGCTAAAGTGTGATATCCCAACCTCCTCAAATGTTCCCTGGTTTGTTAACTGATATAAATCCCACAACTTCATTCTAAAACAAAAAACCTTTCTGGCAGCAAGCAGCCTCCAATCTTTATTATGGCACATCACAGCATGCCCTTCCCGCTCCTCCATCCCCCTGAAAAGACCATTACAAAGCAAATCAAATTGGATTCTAACCATTTTAATTTCTACCCTACTCTGAAAATGGCATCATTTGCTATCATGGTTAAAGGAGATGGTGCTCCTGATTAAAATAATTATATAGAGGAAGCCTGGCCAAATAAAAATAAAAACAAAGTGTAGGAGATGATCATCAAGAGATTAAGAAGTGTATTCAAGAGAATAAGCACCCAGGATATTAAGGCAGGGTTGATTATGAGTAACAGGAAGAAATTAGGCAAAGGAGGGCTCACATTGAATAGCATACAAGTTTTGCCACACCGGGCCTATTTCAGAGGAAAATGATTTCCCAAGAGGTGGATATTTATCCACAGGTTGTTGGACACAATAAAGAAACCAACAGTCTGATTTTATTTCCTCTCATTCTAAGTACGTACTGTGCCAGAAAAATCTATCAGCTAATCGATATCTATTTAGTCTTCCTCTTGTAGTTGCCCATTCTAAAAAAAATGTGTTTGTTTTATATTCATGTAGGCACTCTCAATATCTGGAATGGATCATTACATATAGGAGGTGTTTTGTTGCTTAAATATAAAACAAATACAGAGAAATATTAGATTTTCACTGCCTTTATGTTGTGTACAGCCTAAGGTAATTTTAAAGTCACACATTGATAAGAAGATGTGCATTAAAGGTATTTAGAATTTTCAGGTATAGCATGAGGGGTACCTTCTGTGTCCACTATTACCACTATTGCTACATCTGATTTATCCAGCATTTTCACAGAGGGAGGCATTCTCTAAGTGAATTCCCCAAATAATAAACATGGATTTTTCATCGTGCATTTTTAAGAAAAACATGATGATGATAACAATATAATCTGATAGGAATTTTTGAACTCTCCCAAACTTTCTTGGTAGAATAAAGTCTTAAACATTCGGAGTTTTTAGTATGAGCAAAAGTTGTATTACTAAATTTCACTAAAGTATTTGGAGCTATGATGTCCATTTTTACTTTGCTTTTTAAAATAATTTTCATTTTGCCCGTGGTCATGGAGTGGGAGTGGCAGGAATATGAGGAGAATGTTAAACAACTGTCAACTGCAAAGACAAAGAAGAGGGGAATAAACGGAAGAGTATGGATGATAGCTTCTAAGTGTAGCCTTTATAAGTTACTAAGTAGAAAAGGAACTGAATCAAGACAGCTGGGCTTGAAGCTGCTCCTGTGCCTGAACTTACGTAAGCATACATCCCTGTAGGACTGGTTTTAAGTGACCTATAGACTTGCATTTTCGATAGGTCTCTCCAATAGTTTTCAACAGGAGTTCATCTCAGATATTCATTATTGTGTGTGTGTGTTTGCTTACACACAGGTCCTTCGCTTATATTAGATTACGTGACCCTTCAGCTGTTCCCCTTCAGCCAGTGGCTTTCTTTCTATAGCAATGGGAGTTTTAGGAGATTATGGTCAGCTACATAGGTGTACTCTGAAGGTTTCTTTGCAGCAAGGTAAAGCCATGTGACTAAATGGTACATGAGTACACATGTGACTAAATGGTACACATGGCCAATGGTACATGAGTAGAAATGATGTGTGACCCTTAAAGGAAAAGACCAGCCCCCTTGCTTCTGTACCACAGCCTTCAGTGGAGTGCGGTAGTAATTCATCCAGGACCACACAGAGAAGTTCAGATTTGGAGGATACTGGAAGATGAATGAAAGGAAAATCTGAGCTAAAATTACCTGGGACCATTTATGTAAGAGACATAGATATATCACGTGTTTAAGATACTTCTACGTGAAGTCTAGGTTTCAACCCTCAGATATGTTTTTAAATAACAGAATGCAAACATCAGGTGAGCTATGTTTAATATCTGACTTATTTTTTCATCCTCAATGCTTGACACGAAAAAGTACTTGAATGGTTGCAGCAGAGGGCTCTTTCTTCCTCACCAAAGCACCACAAATTTCAGCTGACTTGTCTGCCCTCCCAAAGATTAAACACACTGCATTTCTGGGCTCAATACCAAGAATATTATTTCTTGCCTGTTATTATATTGTTCCACTAACTTTTTTTTTTGTTTCTAGTAGTTGTATCTTCTCATCTCATATGTGAAATTTTATTTTCTAATTTGTCTTAAAAGTTCATTAACAGAATTGCTGGACTGTTACTTAAAGGGTCATTGAAGTGTTTTCTCTAAGTCGAGAACATGACTTTGAAAATACGACTTCACAGACCAGAGATTTTTTTTTAACATTATCTTCCAATTTTGGATTTTTGGCTGTTTAAAAGAATTAAAATCTTTATCAATCTCTCTATCTATCTATCTCTCTATCTATCATCTATCCATCTATCATCTATCTAAAATATTAGTAAAAGGTAGATTATATGTTAAAAATACAGGTAACCTGTATAAATCTATACATTTATACTAACTATATCCCATATATAGTATAAAGCGCAATACATAATTTACATATGATGTAGTATTATCAAATAATATATTTTTACTATCATTTGAATGTGTCCCTCAAAGTTCATGTGGTGGAAACTTAATCCACAATAAAACATTTGACCAACGGAACCTTTAAGAGGTTATTAGGTTATGACAGTGCCGACTTTGTGAGTGGATTCATGTCATTACTGCAAGAGGGGGTTGATTTAAAAGTTAGCTCAGCTGGGCGGGGTGGTACATGCCTGTCACCCAGCACTGAGGGAGACTTGGACAGGAGGATCACATGTCAGAGTCCTGTCTAAGCAATGTAGTGAGACCTAATCTCAAAATAAAGAGGGCACTGGGGATATAGTTCAGTAGTAGAGCACCTCTGGGTACTACAAAATTAAAATAAAAGAAATGTGAGCATCTCGCTCTCACACGACCCCTGCTTCTCTTCCACCTTCTCTCATGGGAAGGAGAGAACAAGAAGTGGAACAAGAAGGCCTTCATCAGACACCAGTGCACTGATCTTGGACTTTACAGTCTCTAGAACTGCAAAGAAATAAATTTCTGTTCTGTATAAATTATCTAGCCACTGGTATTTTGATATAGCAGTGCCTAAACAGAATAGGATGTATTTATTAAACTCAAAAGCAATTTTGTAGCCAAAACCCTTTAAATGGGTAGCTACTTGGCTTACTTTTATGAGACCAGAGATTTTCACAAGCAGCAATATTGCATCCTGGAAAAGAATCTAAAACCAATGTCTTTGTCATTGAAGTAACATCATGTCTGACACTGGACCTCAACTGAAACCCACTGCAACACTCAAAACTGAAGTGATTCTATTATGCTGGTCCAAGGTTGGTTTAGGTTATATCTTCTAGAAGATTTCAGTTTCTAATTTAGAATCTACTCCGTCCTTACTCTATGTGGTCAGGTTGGCTTGAAATAAGAAAGCAAAATCCGTGGTGTCCAAGCACATGTCGTTGAACAAAAACACCAGGTCACCCTTGAGGGTAGGAGAAGTGGGTGGAGGAGGCAGTGGAATGGATCTCTTGATTTGTGGCACCCTCTTCTTGCCTCCAGGTTTTAAGAACTTGGGTACGATCCGAGAACGAGTGCCAGTTATCAGGGTTGTTTCATCAACACCAGTGTTATGGTAAGGTCTTGTTCTACTTAAAAGGAAACTGAATCCACTAGTTGAATAAACAAATGTATACTGTGACATTTAAATATATTTATGTTGGGGGACACATTTTACTCAAAACTCCATAACTATAATGTTAAAAACTTTTAGCCTTGTAAGTTTTTTGTCTAAAACTGCACACATAACGCAACTGTTTTTAAGGTCTATGACGCTAATACATTAAGTATGAGTTATATCAACCAAAATTAAATTTTTCATAGTTATTTCTCTGAATAAAACCGGTGTTCTAAAGTAACAGATACAACAACAAAGTTGTCACATCATCAGCATCTTTCTCATTTCAAAAGTTAATCGCGAGAAATGAAAGGTTGGCACTTCCTCCCTCTAGAAGAAATGCTACAACCCAGTTAGGACCACATCTTGTTGAAAGAAGAGGTGAATTAAGCAGTTGCACTCTTTGACATGAATATGTTCTTCCCTATCATCATTGGCCATACGTACACCTGTAGTAGTCCACTGTCTTCTAAACTAGCTCACGAATTTAAATTCTATGTTTCTGTGATTGGAATGAGCCCCTGTGAATTTGTTGAACCCCAAACATAATGGAGATGTACATACTCGCCACAAAAATCAAGGACTAAAATAACCTGAAAGGCTCTCAGAAAAATGAAATACCAAAGCAATGAGGACCATAATCAGAAAACCACCCAGTATGAAATCTATGGAGGTCACTCATCTAACAAGGATGCGGCATCTGGTAGTATCCAAAGGGCATAGGAATATCTTCAGGTGAAAACAGTTGAGAAATAACTAGGGCCAAGTCGTTTTATAAGTGTAAGCATGAGTTCATTTATAGGAACATGGAAGGTGTAAGGGGAGGAAAGGGAAGCAGCAGTTTAAATTCACCCAAACATCCTCCCAAGATGCTCTTGGTGACTCCTAGCTCACCAATACGTTTCCTCATTACATTGCACTTCTCCAGTAAGCCTCACAAAACCTCCTCCCCAGTCACCCAGATGGGTTGCAGACCCATTTTCTGGGTCCCTGCACATTTTGTCTATGTTACTGATCAGAAGCTTCACATTCTACTACTGTCATTTACTTTCTCATTTCTCTTTCCCCCTAGACAGTGAAGTACAATGATGACGCTTCTGTGTTTTGTTTATAATTTTTCCAGTCTCAAGCTCCTCCCACATGATTTGTGGTTAATTAAGGATCATTACATAAAATGAAAAATAATTCTGTCTATCCATTCTCTCGTTCTAAGAAGATTCTTATATTTCACCAATTGTGTATGACAACTTATCGACCAAAACGAATATACATTATAAGAGGTTAAATTGAGAGATTGAACTCAGCTGTAACGAAAAGTGGATCTGATTTTAAGGCCACTGTCTAGTACAGTGGTGGCAAATCCATGGCACTTGTGCCACAGAGGGCTGTTTGTGTCACTGAAGGCTCTAAAAGGTTTCCCATCTCTGGTCTAGTTTAATATCCCTGATATTATAAATATCTAAGTTTAAATGTCTTTTTTATCTCACTATTTTCTGATATCCTTGAGGTTGGCTCTATATCAATTCATTGATTAAAAATGTACAGAAAGTGTTTATACTAAGAAGTACTGATATAGAGATGAAAAACACACAATGACAGCCCTGAAGAAGTTTATACTACCCTGGAAGAGAGGAATGGTTGGAAACCAAACAAAATATGTTCTAATGCATGAGATGCTATAGGAATGACAATGAAGTTCATCCAGCTCAGAATGACATCAGAAAGAAAACCTAGAAGAAGTGTTAGATTAAGCTTGGTAAAGAAGATTCTGAAGACATTCCTACCCAAAACAATAAAAATAAAGAAAGAAAATATGTGAAATTCAAGAGAGTTTGAGAAAATATGCTGTGATCTGGAAATTGTAATTCCTTAGACAACATAAAAGTGTATCATATAAGGGTAGAGCAATGGGGAGCCAGACGGAGGAGATGAGCATATGTTCCCCCACACAGAGGGTAGGATTGCTCCTAAAGGCATTCAAATATTTGCAGCACAAGGAGAACATGATCAGGTACATTTTACAAAGATCCTCTGGTAGCGGTGAGGAGAAAGAGATGAGAAGAGGAGCAAGACCAGAAATTAGAAGCACATCGCTAGGTGATAATAGCAGGAGAAATATAGCGGACACTTGGCAGCCAGCTGATGTGCTTATGTGCCTCCTTATCCAAAGAGTGCTGTGTTGAAATTCCGCCAAGGTGAAATGTGTAGAGGGGTAGGGGAGGCTACAAGAGATGATTAGATTATGAGAGATTTGCCCTAGTGAATGGAATTAATGCTCTCATAACAAAGGCTCCAGAAAGATCGCTCATCCCTCCCAATATGTGAGGGTACAGCCAGAAGGTGGCATCTATAGTCCAGAAATCAGGCCCTGATTAGACACCGAATCAGTCTTAATCTTGGACTTCTCAGCACCACTATTGAGATAAATAAATTTCTGTTTTTTATATACTACCCAGTTTATGATAATTTTCATAGCAACCCTACAGTACCCTCCACACACCCTCCTTTCATTCTAGTAAAACATATGTTTGGTAGAATATAGGTGGGTAAAATCGGAAATCTAGAATTGGGAAGCTTGTGTAGAAATCCTACAATCTTATTCAAAATCCTAAACCTTTCTAAGCTTTAGTTTTCACTTCTGTAAAATGCAGATAAAAATATGATTCATCAAATATACTTGTTATGAGGGTTGAGTGTGTTATTATAAGTAAATGCTTAGAACAGCATTGTGCACACTTGGTGTTCACTATTATTTTAATTATTTACATACTACTGGCACTGCTGCTACTATCTGACTTAGGTACTACCAAAAATAAGACTCAGAGGAGGAGGGTCCCAGAAGAAAATTACATTGTAATGGTTGTAAACCAATCTGGATGCTTAAATTTCATTTGTAGTGATAGCTTTAAATAGAGACATATTATACGCTTCTGGCCAAAAGCATTTTAAGGAATATTAACCAAAGTAATAGTTATGAATTGAGAGGAAGCTCTTCTGCTAATGGATATTATTCTTTCTGTTGAAAAGGTAGAACTTCTACATACATCTGGCAATTAGAAAGGTGAGGTTTGAGGAAAACAGGGTGAAAATGGAAAGGAATTTAGCTGTGGTGAAATAATGAGTTCAACAAACGTGAAATGTACAAATGTACAACTTTTTGTTAACCAGATAAATGTCTTTATGGTTAAGTCATTTTACATTCTTTTCTGCTCTATGTGGCCAAAAGCACCTTGAATGTTACAACTGGTACAAAAAAAGAAAAGCCTGAATTAAAGCAGAGAGAAACAGGCAAACAAAGGTAGTCTTGACAATGTTAATACAAAACATATGACAATTTAGATATTGGGGATGAGGCAAGATGGAGGAATAGTGTGTGTTTGCAACCCTCACACTGAGTTTTAGAGAAGGAAAACTGTTAAATAGAGATAATAAGCCTCCTTTGTCACTTTCCTTGTGGCTGAGATTAGATACTCATTATCTGCAATGTAAAAATGGAGAGATTTATTTTGGCTCACAGTTTCAGAAGTTTAAGTCCTTGCTGATTCGGATTAGACACAGAAATGGCATGGTGGAAGGGGCTTGGCAGAGGAAATTTGCTTAATTCATGGCAGGCAGGAAGCAGAGTGTGGAGGGAAGAGCCAGAAAGGGAGAGCCACCCTTCCAAGTCATGCCCCCTCTTCTGACCAGAACCCACCTCCCCATAGCAAGTCAGCTATATCACCCTCATGACTAAGTCACCTTTGAAAAGCTCTGTTCATGAGTTCAGGAGACTGCTGGGGGACATTCTCAATATAAACCATAACCTTCCAGCTTTGGCCCCCAAAAGATTTATAAACATTTCTGTATGAAAAATGCATTTAGTCCATCTCTAAGAGTCACCAGTGCTGAATAGTTTCAGCATTGCTGAAAAGTCCAAGTCCAGAGTCTCCTCTGAGAGTCTGATCAAACTCTTAGCTGTGAGCACCTGTAAAAATTAAAAAGAAAGTTGAATGCTACTGACAAAGGGATGGGGTGAATACTCCCATTGCAAAAGAGAAGGATAGGGGGATAGAAAGAAATAGGACCAAAGTAAGACTGAAACCCAGCAGGGCAAACATTAAATCCTATAGGTACATGTGCAGCACCCAAGGCAAATTGTGGTGAGATGTGAACTCCAAAAGGCTTGGGTCCCTGTCCCTACTACATTACCAATTACAATTCTCATGGCTCCTCTCTTAGGGTGGTTTTGCTCACTGTCTGTGGCTTTTCTCAGGGGATGTTTCATGTTCTGAGCTTCTCCAACTTCCTGCTGTGCCTACTGTACTTTGAGCTTCACTGTCACAGTTTCACACACTGTCCTCTCAGGAGCACACTGCCTGATCTCCCAGGCCTCCTTGTGAAATCTGGGTGGAAGCCTTCCTGACCTTACAACTCTTGCATTCTGCATGCCCATAAAACCAACACCATGTAGATGATGCCAATGTGTGCTGTCCACTCAAGTGGCAGCCAAGCCCTCTTGCACTATAGCTTCAAAAGCCTCTTAGTGCCTGGATGGTTGAGTATCTTGAAATGAATTTTGGGGAATCAATTTTCTAGGCAGCTATTGTACCCAAGGAACATGCCCTGGGACTCTTTTCTCAAAGCAAAACTTTACAGCTTTGCACCCTTAAACTTTCCATGGGTAAGGTCATGTGGATTTCTGAGATGCCTCAATGCATCTTTCCTATTGATCTGATGCAAATTACTAGTTTAATTTTTATTTTTTAATGCTAAACTTTTCAACAATGATCTCTCCTTGGCCAAAAAATACAAGCCCCAACTTTATAGTCCCCAATTTTGCAGGGCTTTCCTTCCTGGCAAATCTAAAATTATAAACAAGCATTGCTCCTGATTCTCACAGTGATCTTGGTAAAATCAGCATGCAGTATTCATGCTACAGCCTGAAACTTGGGATGAAATTTCCTCTGGCAGTTTAATTATCCCACTGTCCCATTGCCCTTAATCTGTTTCCTATAAAGTCTCAGGACATGAATAAAATGTAGACAAATTTTTCCGCCAGTGCATAACACACATGGTCTTGATCTAAAGATCAGTGGAGTCCTTGTCCCCTACTCAAGTCTCTGGAGCTTCATCTGCATTTTTACCAGCATTCCAGTCTTCTGAGATTCTACCAAAATATCTCACCAAGCTTGGCTTACAACACTCAAGGGGTTCTCTGTGAAGCATTTCCAAATTCCTCCCATGAACCAGTTCCAAACACTTCTGAATCACATGGTGAGGTATAGTCATAGCAATGACTCCCCTTCTCTGGTACCAAAATCTGTCTTAGTCACTTTCTTTATTATAGAGACACGATGTTTGACACCTGGAGCTTCAAGAAGGAAAGATTTATTTTGGCTCACATTTTTTCAGAGGTTTCAGCCCATAGATGGCTATCTCCAAGGCAGGAAGTACATGGTGGTGGGGTCTGGCAGAGGAAAGCTGCTTATGCCATGGCAGCCAGGAAGCAGACAGTGAAGGAAGGAGCTGTGGAGGGAGGGAGCTGTTCCAGGTCACTCCCCCAGTGACCTGCCTGTTCTGACCAGGCCCCACCTCCTAAAAGGACCTTTGCTATATCTCCCCCATGATTCAATCACCTCCCAAAAGCCTTACATATTAGCCATACATCTCCCATGAAGACTTTGGGGGACATTCTCAATAAAGACATAGCATAAGCTCCCAGAATTTGGGAATGGAATAAGAAGTGTACTATGAGAATAATAGGCTTTATTGTGTAAGAAGAAAAGCAGTAGAGAACATGTCCTGGATACCAAAAAAGATTTTCAAAAATTTTAGAATAGACTGTAATGTCACAGAAAAATCAGGCTTATTAAAAACTTAAAAATGTTTCTTGTATTTAACAGTGAGGGGATGTTTCTAGATTGCTCTACAAAGAGTAATTCTGAAATGGTCTGAAGTAGGGAGACAGTCTTCAGTGCATTAAGGTGGCAGCTAGGGATAAAAAGCTGGCTGCAGGAAAATTTGGGTGCAGATGCTCAAAGAGAGAGAGAATCATATTCATTCTCATGATGTTAATACAGCACAGAGCACATCATCTATGTGCAGCTGACCTTTGCTGATAGGTGGGTGGATATATGGCTGAACAAATACATGCACCAAGAATGAGTACTGGAGTCTCCTCGTGGATTAAGATTTAAACATTCCAGAGTCAAAGATCCAAATTTACATAGTGCAGATGCATTGGATTTTTCTATCACAGGTTGTATACAACAGCACTTGATAAACTCAGATTTCTCCACCAAATCTGATTCTACTTAATTTAAGAAAGAAGTTGCAAGTTGGGAAATCCCTGACTAGATGTAGCCTGAAATTGCTGTGCTCTACAGTGATTTTAACTTTTTCACTTAATTTTCCAAAATGTTAAAAGCAAGAGATTCTATGCAAAATTCTGGATTTCTGGGCCCTCTGGGAAAAGAAAATGATCTGGGCCCACCGGGCACACATGCTCATAAGCTAGCTCCTCCCACCTTATCTCCAGGCTCTGAGCTCACACAATGGATACAATCTATCCATCACCATGGGTGGCAAAAAATGGAACCTAGTCCACTTTCTTGGTTATTTTTGTAATTTTGAACTGAAAAGAAAATTGTGTCTTTTATGTTTCAATCTATCTAAATTTGAAAAACTAAGAAAGCCAGTGTATATTTTAAGAAAAATAGATGACAATATATTTCTGTCTTATGAAAAATTATGTGAAACTTGGACATATGACAAAGGGATAAGGGATACTCTTTCAATGTCATAGGGAAGCATTGTTTAACAGGCCCATCCGGTACTTAATTTAATTCTCTTGATGATTACTTAATTAGCTACGGGATTATTTCATGAGGGAATTTATATTTGTTTGATGTTCTCTTTACTATTGATTAGGACCATTAAATACATGTTAATTTATAGATTATCCAGCAGAGGTAATAATGACTTCTAACTTCAAAAGTTATTGTTTATTGTCTCATAAAATACTAACTTATTTTTGTTTCCTGTTGTGATAGTAAAACTAAATAAATTAATTGTAACATGCTTTCCAAACTCTATACAACTCTGTTCCTCAAGTGCTCTTTGAACCAATTTTATCACCCGGCGGGTTCCCTTGTTAATGAATTATAAAGTTTGAAAGTGTGTTCACCCTATACTTATTTGGGTAATATTTTTAACTTTATAAAAACTATAACTTGACATTGCTGAGAAAGACAGAATCTTTCCTAAATATTCATAGCTTATACAAACTGGGTCTTTGTGAAAATAATGTCTGCACTTGGGTTGCCTGCTCGGTCTCCGCAGACAACGTTATTCGCTGTGTGCGTTAAAACAAACCCACCACTTTGCCCAGGAAGCTGGCAAGCTGTTCCTCCTACTTACAGCTCAGTGTGTGGAAGAGATGTGATTGCAGTAAAGATTGCCTGAAGACTCTTGATATTCTTAGAAGTGCCAGAGGCAGAAAAACTATAAAAATGGTGCTAGAAACTGCCCCCTGTGAAGTCTTGCCCAGGAGAGAGAGCAGCACACTGTGTCACGTGAGCGAGGTCCGCAGTGAGGAGGTGGCACTGCGTTTGGCATGCTGAGAAGTCCCTGGCGGGGCCCTGTGCTCAGGGTGCGCAGCCGCAGCCAAGGAGCTTTCTCTCTCGCTGGGACCACAGAGCTGTGAAGCGCGAGGCAACCCTGGCTTGGAGAATTCCACCACTAACATCAATAGGTAGCGGTCACTAAGGATGACGTGGGGATCCACGACCCCCGCAGACAAAGGGTCACACTGCTGCCTATGCAAAAGAGAGTAGCAAGGAAACTGTGTGTAGCAGCCTTAGGGTTTGGAATTCCAGGAAATGCTGTCATAAAAAGTCATCTGTCGTTGGTCACAATAATAAACAACAGTGTAATTTACAGTCTGCTTTTGCCCCTTAAATACCCACTCTTTTTTTTGTTGTTTTTGTTTTGTTTTTATGTTTTTGTTTGAGTTTTTTTGGTATATCGGATCCCACCCAGGGCCTCTATACTGTTGAGCTACACTCCTAGCCCTTTTTGTTTTTTTATTTTTTATTTTTTTATTTTTATTTTTTGTGGGTACCGGGGGTCGACCTCAGGACCTCGCGCAACAGCAGGCGCCCGTGCCGCTGAGCGATATCACCGGCCCTTTTTTCATATGTGGGTTCCAGGAGTCGAACTTGGGCCCTCGCGCTTGCCGGGCAGGCGCTTACACCGCTGAGCCATCTCACCGGCCCTATTTTTTTATTTTGAGATAGAATCTCTCTAAATTTCCCAGGCTGGGCTTGAACTTGCAATCATCCTGCCTCAACCTCCTAAGTACTGGGATTTTAGGAGTGTGTCCCTGAACCTGGTACTTTCTCTAATTTTGTTTGCCCTTTGTTTCACTCCCAGCATCTGCCCCTGTGCTCCCCATCCCAAGGAATCAGCAGCAGGGAGTGAAATGGAGAGGGATACGGAGTAATCTCTTCTGGCTGCCCCTCTGCTTTGGAAAACCTGTCCAAGGCTAAGCCCCTGAGCTGACTCTAGGTTTCACCCGACAGCTTCCTTCTGCTGCTCCTGCTCTGTTTCCTACAGGGGTAGTGATGATGTCCCACTTACTCAGGAGTTGTCACTCTGTTGGAGCCTCCATTCTCGCTGACACTTCTATGGCTGATTCTTCATTAAAGTCTCTTCACTCTGACTCTGACATAAAGTCTAATCCATGAAGGAAAAAGTGTAAAAGGAAAAGTCCACTTGATCTTTCAGTTTACTACTTAGAAACTTAATGATCACAATAAGCTCAAATGGAAATACTCAGATGATTTAGAAATGAACCAAGACACCATCTGGGTCCAACTAGTTGCCCAACATATTAATTTACCCCCTTGAGTAGTTTCTATTTGTATATCACTGATATAGTGCTTATTTTGAATTTTATCCCGGGCATTTTCAGTATATAATGTTCATTTTACTTACAGTTTAAGGTATCTAAATTGGAATAATAATACTCTATAATCCTGCTTGCACTAAGAGGAAATTTGTGATACTGTGTTTTTTTTATTAGTTAGATTCATGACATTGTAACAAATACCTGACATGATCAATTTATAAAGAGAAAATGTTTATTTTTGCCTTGCAGTTTCAGGAATATCAGTCCATGGTGAGTTTGCACTGTAACTTTGGGGCTGTGGTGAATGACACATCATGGGGGAGCAAGGAGGTGAAGTCACTCACCTCCTGGCCAGAGAAAGGAGAATGAGATGAAGAGGTGGACAACCACAGTTCCTGTCCGGGAAAAGCTCCAGACTGTCCTGCAAGACCCCACCTTTTAAAGTTTCTACTACTTCCAACAGCACAAAGCAAGTGACACAGCCTTTAAGACAGGGACCATTGGGGGTCACCTAGGATCCAAACTACAATGTTGATCGTTTTAACCCAGAAAAATTAAGGAAATGATGCCCATTAAAAATAAATAGAAGTGAAACAGAGTTATTGAGTGTGGTCAGTGTCCATGGGCTGAGACATGGAACGGTGGAATCCAGAGTTCCCATCTCCACGACTCTCTCCTGCATCACTGACTACGCTGGCAATTCCTGGCCATATTATAAATATGATTATTTTATTTAGACTATCAATCCCCTAAATGGTTAAAAGATAGTAATGATAGAAGTGAAGAGAGTTCGGGATTTTTTTTTTTTTCCTTTAAATGTTACTTGCATTTACTGTACTCTGGGTTTATTTAGATAAGATAATGTGATACAGCCCAAGAAATACATCATGGTTTCCAGAGGTATTTCTCTATTCTCGTTTATTTTTTAAAAAGTTACTTATATTAAATATTAAACTTTATATCCAGTTTTGATGGTCCATTTGGAGACATACAAATCTGTTCTTTGACCTTTATACTCTTCTTCCCAAATATCAGTTCACCCTGGGCATCACCACTGAGCAGAATTTATCACACTCCTTTCCATGTCAGTAAATAGCTGTACATTTTTCCTTACCTCAGAATAGCTTGAAGGCCACCGAAAGTGTGATAAATAAGCAAAGGACTAACAGGCAATGCTTTGGGAAAAAACATGCATATCACCAGGGTAGAGTCAGCTTTTCATCATTGGGATATCATGTCTGACACCCATGATTTAAATGAGAAAAGGCTTATTTGCCTCATGTTTTCTGAGGATTCAGTCCAGGGTCAGCTGGCTCCAAGGCAGAAACATCATGGTAGCAGTGTGTGGTAGATCAAAGCTGCTTAGTTCATAGTGACAGTACCAGAAGGCCAGAGACCAGACATAGACCCTAAGTTTGTGCCTCTATGGCCCACGTAGATACACCCAGCCATGTCCTTTACTGATCCCCTAGGTGCTGCCAAGCAGATCAAATTGATAACATTAACCATCACAACCATATTTTCACACCAAAGTAAATTCTCCCAAAATAAAATTCCCGTGAAATTAGTCATTTCATTATGTTTTAACTGTGGCTGACAGGAAGAAAAGGATTGATACCACAGAAAACTTTAAATTCTATCTTTTCTTTCCTAACCAGTGGATATTGACTACAGGCTGCGTAAAAACAATTACTTATAAATTTGGCAGGGAAACACTAGCATTTTTGCTAACACACTTTGCTACAAGTAATTAAATCTCAGATCACGTGGAGCATTACCCTAGCATCAGAGCGAACACTTCATAATTCTCCTGTCTCAGGGCCGAGCCTACCAAGACTCATCACTGTCTACGGGGCTCAGCACCAGGGCGTAGGTAGGAGGGAAAAGACCTGGGTGGACTCATATGTTAGATTTTTCCTTCTGCCTAGAAAGATCAGAGGCCTGGAGGGAAAGAACTACAAAGGAAGTCCACAGGATTTTCAGATTAAACCTCAAAAAACTGGCAAGACAATAAAATATGATCCACTAAGAGTGTATCCCAATAATTACAAAGCCAGTGTGTTTCTAGGTTTTTGAATACCTTAAACCTTAGTGTGGACTTCAATACTATTCATACTCTCTCTCCTTTTATAGAATCATGTGTTTTGTTGAATTGCGTTACTTTATTCTTATTACAAACAATTTATTATGCCAGCCCCATTCGTTCAGCATATTTAGAGAATGCTTACAGATACTGATCTAAGCACCAGAGACACATGGCTGTATTTAAGTAGAATAAACATTACCTGGTCTCATGAAATTCACATTCTTCATGGGAGAGTTACGGAACACACATGCATGCACATGCATCACGCAATCTATCAAAAGTATATGTATGTACATATAATACATAACGGTATACAGTCATGTGTGACATAGCAATGTGTTTGTCAGAGATGGACATGTACGATAATGGCCTATAAGATTACATTATTTTAATGATGTCATAGCAATTTGCATTTGTATGAGTGCACTCTAATGTGTTTATATTATAGACAGCTAAGTCAGGTAGAAATATTCTAGGCAGTCAGACAGGACCAGGCCCTCGAGGGAGTCAGTGAAAAGATGAGGACACATCACAACTGTGGCTGGAGGTGCATCTGTCAAAGGCCAGGCCTCAAGACAAAGACAGAATGAGCAGGCCTACTGCCTCCCCAAGGGATAAGCAATAAATTAAAGATTGTACTATAATTGGTATCACCTGGTCCACTAACGTTGATAGAAACATCAGTGACCCAGGTGGGTGACCAGGCCCTCCTGATCCATCCCTTCCTAAAAAGCTCTTTGTTGCTTCCATGCACACTTGCTATGTGACCTGCTTCCCCATTGGTTCAATATTACCTAAGTGGCTATACTTGTAATCTTATTGGTTGATCATAGTTTTGACCCATATTGTATCTACCTCATGATTTTGTACCCACCTCACGATTTTGCTCTGTAAAACTTTCTCTGTGAAATGGGGTCTGCGGCAACCCACTTTCCAGTCCCCTCCTATCTTGCAGGAGCTATCTCTCTCAATAAATTTTTCCTACTCTTAACCTCTATTGTTCCTTAGAATTCATTCTTCAAATTTGGGGAACATGAACTAGATGCATCTGTTATCTAGCAGGTTGGGAGTTATATTATTTTCCCTATGTCACTTACACTACAAAAAAATTGTAATAATAGGTTTATCAGAACCTATTCCTGTGGTTACCCAGCATAAGTATGACACTATTCGTTCTATATCGGTATATGTTTGCATGTGTGCCCTTGTGTGCATGTGTGTGTATGGATGTGCACAGTTATCCCTTGGTATCTGCTGAGGATTTGCTCCAGGATTCCCCTAGAATATCAAAACCCCCAGATGTTTAAGTTCCTTTTATAAAATGGTGTAGTATTTACACATAACCTATATACATCCTCTTGCATACATCAGCTCTAGATTATTTATAATACCTCCTACAATGTAAATTCTATTTAGATATTTGTTATATGGTATTTCTAAAGGAATTAAGAGAAAAAACCTGTAAATATTTTTGAGTACTTTTAGTCTGAGGTTGATTGAATCCCAGAATATAGAACTCACAGTTGGAGTTATACAATCGTTGGAAGACCAACGATTGTATAAAACTACATATGTGTGCATTATATAATACAGTTATGTAGTGCACACTTAAGGGAAAGTACTAAGAAAAATGAAAGCAAAATAAAAGGCACTTTGTACCCTGAAAATGACTGTACATCCATTGTTATTTCTGCTATTGATATTTTATGTTTACACATAAGCATTTAAAATGACCCAAGGAGCTCCCCACAAAGAGGAGACTGAGCCCTCAACTCGCATGCACTCACACGGAAGGTTCTTCACACTTCATGGAAAAGAACCGCTGGACTCACTTTGAGAGACAAGAACAGATTTATTAGGCAGAAAGTAGACATTCAGAAGGGGGCTTGGACAGTCATAGAGTGAGACGCCACATTATGGTCTGGCGCCAGGAGTATTTCCGCAGTCTTGGGGCTGTCCTCAGGACAGATAATCTAGGAGTGTATTCCTAGAGTAATGAAGTTACCCATTAGAGAAGTAGGTCAGGTGCAAACCATCTGCATGTGTTTGAAGTTTAGAGATAGAACCCAATTAATAGCACTGCTTCCTTGCGGGGAGAAGTCTGTGGAATTTGCGAATCTACAGTATCAGAGGATAAGGGCAGGCTCAATTTGCAGGTGAAAAGCAAAGCGAAGGCCCAATTTATTGTATCTTTTAGACTCTTAGGAAAGTTTTTTGGATTGAATTTCCTGGAAGGGGGAAAATGCATTATAACCTTGGCTAACTGTGACTTTGTCCTGAAGCTGCAGTTTTCTTAAAAGTACAATTTTTAGAATTACAATTTTGTCTGCTTTCTAATTATCTTTATTTCTTCTATCCTATCTCAATAATAGTAAACAAATAAAGAAAATCTCGTCCTACCCATTAATGATCTTTTGTTATTACTTCCTCATTTTTATAACACATTCTTTATAAACATATTTAAGGTTTGAGTAATATTCTAATTTTTCTTCCAATAGATAGGCTTAATAAAACAGATATAGCTACTGGCATATTCCTGGAATAATGATATAATGAGTTTCATACTTTATGCCCAAACACTATTATTTTTGTTTAATCCTTTTGAGGAAATAAGGAAAACGAAAACACACACTTCAGTTAAATGTTAAAGAGTCCTTTGAAGGCTGATCTAAGGGTTCAGGTGTGGAAGCACCTCAGAAGCCCCATGGGTCCCTGCACTTCCTGCAACCAGGGAGGGAGGTCTGAGGGCATTTGCTCTGCCTTCGCCTAATAAGTTACCTTCGGTGCAGACCTGGAAGTAGAGAATTAAATCCTTTATATTGTTATTTTAATATAGAATACAGCACTAAACTAATTTAGCAAAAGAGATCCTGACTTTCTGGTTTTTGTTTCACAATGGGAAGGAAAAAGCTTGAGAGGCGATTCTGTACACATGGTGACAGCTATCAGAATTCATAGACAGCTGCCTTCAGGGAGGTGACCAGTCATTCACAGTTGTGGATGGAAACTTAAAAACTCAAGCTAAATCTGGGACAAATACTTCAAACTCCACTTTGTCCTGTGCACAACGACTGTGTCACTGGCTGACTGGCTGATGTTATCAGCCAATGGCCTTCTGTGATATGGTTAGAAATGGAAAATACCGTTCCAAGAAACCTCAATTTTATCCAAAGGGGAAAAAAGTGAATAAGGAAAAAAGGGAGCAAAAGAGGGAGGAAAGGAAGGCGAATTGCATTCATATTGATGTTTTCGAGCAAAGGGCTTCAAAAGCTTTGTTTTACTTTTAAATAAAATGCATAGATGCTTATTTTGACATGAGAACAGCTGGCACATTTAACATTATAATGTAAACATCTGTTCATGTTCATGTGTTGAAATAAGCACATCAGATGTTAATGTTCCAAAAATTCAGATTGGTCTTAAAATAGTGCTTTGTGATAGCCCGCAAAGTGAAGCACAAAATCCTGATGAGAGAATGGAGGAAAGGCCAAATAAGTCCTTTCACTGTGCCCCTAACTCCCTTTAAGGCTGTATCCCACTCCTTTGCCAATCATCTGAAATTCAGTTGCATCTTCTTCTTTTTTTTTTTTTTTTTGTGGGTACTGGGGGGTCGACCTCAGGACCTCGCGCGCCAACAGGCGCCCGTGCCGCTGAGCGATATCACCAACCCCTTTTCCGTATGTGGGATCCGGGAGTCGAACTCGGGCCCTCACGCTTGCAAGGCAGGCGCTTACGCCACTGTGTCATCTCACCGGCCCGAGTTGCATCTTCTTAATAGCTGTTTTTACATAATGGGAAATTTTGTTTTAATTCTCTTTTCCCAGGTCTGTGAAAAATTGATATAGGGCAGACATTGCTTGACATGCAATTCTCCAGTCCCTTTTGAAATTCTGCTGAACTTTCTCTTTAGAGCAAATAAAGCAGGTAAACTCAATGGCCATGGAATTGGCACTATTAAATTCAGGGACATAAAATAAGGCACTAAAAGAGATAACTTCTCACTCACAAAGTCTTAAAAAAATGTCCATATCCCAAAGCGATTACTTTACCTGTTGGAGTACAAACAAAGTCAAGGTTGGCATTCAAGCCCCTTGTAACTTGCTCAGTTCCTCACTAGCAAAAGGAGAAACTGAGGCAGGGATGTAACTCAGTGGTATAGTGTTTGCATAGCAAGATTAAGACCTAGGGTTTCATCCCAAGCACTGTCAAATAACAATATAAACATAAACATAAACACAAATATAAATATATATCTATATGTATATAAGCAAAGAGAAAGAAATTGCTGACAGGTTCACAGATGAATATCGTAATAGTGAATTCCTTATGATTAGCAGAACGGAAGTGTTGCAGCTAAATGCCATTCTTATGGCAACTAAATAGATTCAGATATTCCATGCAAATGTCCTTTAGAGAACAGTCCTTTTTTTCCGGTGTTGTTTTTGTTCTTTCCCCCCTATTTCTAAAAGGGTCTACACCTTGGTGGGTGTTGAGTAAAAGAAAAGAATTAAAATTTAAGAAGGAGGAGGAAGGTTGCACCAAGAATGGCCAGAATGGCTGAGGAAAATAAAAATAACATCAGCAGATGCATAAACATGTGACAAAGCATGCAAAGTACGACAGTACGGGGCAGCTGAGGTATAATAATTATATACGAGTTCACTATAAGACTTTTGAACATTTACACAAGTGCACATATTTGAAATTTTTACAGTGTTACTTAAAAACAGTATCAGGAATTCTCCTTGAATCAATCACACAAGAAAATGAAAGGAACACAAATAAATAGATTAAAAATGGGCAAATGGCCAGAGTAGGCATTTCTCCAAGATGATATAAAAATGACCAATAGATATATGCAAAGGTGCACGGCATCACATCACCAGGGAAGTGTAAATCAGAACAACTCTGAGATCCACCTAAGGCTGGTAGGACAAGTATCAAAACACGGAAAGATAACAAGTGTCAGCAAGGATGTAGCACAGAGCGAGCTGTAGTGCACTGCGTGGCACTGTAAACTTGTCCGTTATGGAAAGCAGCATGGAGCTTTCTGAAGACACAAAAACATAGAATTACAGTGGGAACCAGCAATCCCGTTCTGAGTATACACTCAGAAAGAAGCGAAATCGTCATCTCCCAAAAACCTCTGTGCTGTGTTCAGTGCTGCACCATTCACAGCAGCCATGATATGGAGCCACTGAAGTGTCCTGCAATGAAAGTGTGAAGGAACTGTGTACTACAGAGTAGCACTCAGTCCTGAAGAGTGAGATCTTCCCACCTGCCACGGCACTGATGAGCACGCATGAGTCTTATTTCACATTATGCTATATGAAATAACCCAGATACAGAAATAAAAAGATTGCCCGATTCCACTTATGTGTGGAATCTGAATAAATACACCAACCTGAAGAGAGACGGAGGACTGTGGCGGGGAGGGAGAGGCAGTTCATTAGAGGACACAAAGGATGCAAGTAGCACACACAGTGTGTAGGATGAAGAAGTCTAGAGATGTATGACATAAGGACTTCATGTGATAAAATTGCACCATATATGGAACTCATGCTAAATGAATAGATTTTTGCTATTCTTGCTACAAAACAAACCAAGAACACGAGTAACTATGTGAGAGTATGAATATATTCATTTGCTTTACTACGGTGATGTTTTGACGATATGTATCTCACAGATCATGTTGTATGCTGTAAGCATGCACAATATAATTTATTTTAAAAATGCAAAAATAAGAGCAGGGTGCAGAGGCTCATTCTTATAATACCAGCAACTCAGGAGGCTGAGGCATGAGTTTCTCGAGTTTGAGGTCAGCCTGGGCAACTTGTTGAGATCTTCACTCACAAAACAAACTAGCGGGGCCGGTGAGATGGCTCAGCGGCATAAGCGCCTGCCTGGCAAGCACGAGGGCCTGAGTTTGACTCTTGGAACCCACATACGAAAAAAGGGCCGGTGATATCATTCAGCGGCACGGGTGCCTGCTGGCGCGCGAGGTCCTGAGGTCGACTCCCGCTACCCACAAAATCAAAAAACCAAAAAAACAAAAAAAAAAAAACACTAGGACTTTGGGCCAAATCCAATAGGAGTTAGCAAAGGAACTACTTGTCTGGACAACGAGGACGTTCGTAATGACCCTGACAAATTCAAGTTTAGAAGCCTTTCCTCTGTCACAGAGAAGTGGGTAAACTTTCCTGATTCCTCATACATGGGACGGATTTGAAAATATTCACCAAGACAGCATTTCTTGGCAAACTAAGCTTCAGATTCATTTTGAAATTTTAAAAAATTGCAAAAGTGTTCAATTTCTTGCTTAGCAAAATTTATGAAAAAATTTGATGTCTTACATCAGCCAATAGCAGATATCAGATATACCTGATATGTTTTCTATATGTTTTCTATGTATAGAAATATATATTACTCTGGAATATATATGTGCACACACACATACACACTTCTCCTCTTAGCAGTGCTCACATGTATGCGTCTTCCAGTTATAAGCCCAAGAGCGTCTGCAGAGAGAGGTGAGTGATGGAAGCATTGTGGTGGAAATGCTGCCCCTCCTCTACCTCCATGCACACCATCGCTCTCTGCATGGATCACTTAGCAGCCTCCGCTGCAGCCTGGTCCACCTCAAGCACATTCTGCACACTGCAGGAGAGTGATTGCCGTAAAATATAAATCTGAGCGGGTCAAACTCCTTCTTTAGACCTCCTCCACAGTTATCTCTTTCCTCAGGAAAATGTCTATAGCCTAACTATAACCAGAAAGTGTCTGCAGGACGCAGCTCCCACTCATCATGCTAGCCCCAGCATTCCATCTTCCTTAACCAGAACCCCATAAGAGTAATAATTAGTTAATACGAGGACACAGAAAACTATCTGGTATTTAGTAGGCAGAGCTAAAAATACAAAAACTACAAAGTACCAGTGCTCTGCTGATAACAGGCGACAGGGCTGATGTGTGGCCGCGACCTGGAAGCCTCTACTCGCTGAAGGAAAGTGGAAAGTGCTCCTGGCGGAAGGCATCTCTTGGACGATGTGCAGCTCATACACTAGATTTCTGGAAGCACTGGGCATTTTTTTCAAAAAAAAAAAAAATTAGGGGATGGACTTAGATACATCTATCAAGCCACTCATTTATACTGTTCGTAAGTCTGGCTCCAAAATAAAGTCAGTAATTGATAAATGGAGATTACATCAAATTAAAATTCAGGAATTTACCCCACAAGACACCTGCTCTGTACTCCTCAAAACTGTAAGGTCCTCAGAAACAAAGAAAATCTGCAAAACTCTGAGCCCAGAGGAGTTTAAGGAGACACCACAGGTAAAGATAACGCAGTGCCCCAGTTGAGGCCTGGGAGGAGCAAGGACGTTTGGTAAATCTAGGGAATCTAAACAAATTCTGGGCTTTAATTAATGATAATGTGTTAGTATGAGCACATGAATTGTAATAAGTGTGTCAAATAAACCTAAGGTGTTGATAGTAAGCACTGGGTACAGGGTATGCAAGGACTCTGTATTATTGTCTCAATGTTTCTATAAATCCAAAAGCATTCTAAAAAGTGAAGATTATTTTTAAAAGTGAGAGAATGTATAAATAGACTCTTGAGTGGACGAGCGGCTCCCTGCGGCTCAGATCGAGTTCATTAATCTTGCTGAGATGCTACTTCCTCACGCAGTGCGGCAGTTGAAAAGAACACAGTGAACCTGCTCACAACTTCCGAAGTTCCATGAATTCGAACAGAGAGACAAAAGACTAAATCCACAACCGATGCGTTAGTTGGACCAAGAACTGTTTCAGCAGACTAAATCTTATTCTGGAAATTAAGAGAAAAGTGTATGTGTGTGTGTGTGATGGTGTCAGGAGGTGGGCACTGGTTTGAGATCTGAAAAACATCACATGTTCTTTGACTTACTGACTTAGAATACTTCCAAGGTCAGAAGCACTGACAGCAAGTTGGCCTGAGCTATGGTTGCCCTTGTAAGCTCAATGGCTTATTGATAGAAAACAGAAGTTTTAGTTTCAGTGTTTTTATTTCTCTGAAAGAAGCCTTACAGCAATGATTTTGACACAGATCTAAAACCTGAGAAGACAAAAGCAGGACACCATGGTCACCACGAAAGAATCAGCTTTTCATTGGTCATTTAAAGACCATGTCTTACGGAGAGAAAGGAGGTAAAAACATAAAATGAGTGAATTTAAGATGAAATGGATGTTAATGAAGTCATTTCCCATGGATAGAAATACTCCAAGTCTTTTCATTTAATTTGCAAGATGAGCTTCTAGGATACAAGTGCAAAACAGGTGAAATCAAGGAGAGATATCTGTCATTTCTCATTTCTTTGATTTACCAGTAAAGGAATCTTGGTTATTGGGCAAAGGTACATGAAAACTATGAAACACTTTCTTCCTTAATGAGACCTTGAAAAGCAAAAACAAATGTTCCCAAGTATACCAAACATTCCACGGATAACATTTCTCACTTTCAATAGAAATCACTTCAGCCAACTTCTTGGAACCACCTGAATAAGTCTTAGGGGTATCATATACATCTACCATCTAAAGTGAACTTCAGCTCTAAGATATGGATTCATAAAGATCTTTCTATTACTTTGTTTCCTCTCCTTTTCCTTTCTCTTCCTTCCTTCCTTTCTCTGATCTTTCTTTCTTTCTTTCTTTCTTTTTCTTTTCTCTCTTTCTTCTTTCCTTCTTTCTTCTTCTTCCTTTCTTCTTTCTTTCTTCTTTCTTTTTTTTCATTTGCTGCTATCTGGCACTGGGGATTGAAGCCATGGCCTTACCCATGTCAAGCACAGACACATTCTACCACTGAAGTGCACTCATAGCTTATCTATCTAAATCTACAGAATAAAACAATTAATGCTTTGGAATTTCACTTGAGGTTTATACTATTGTTCTACCTCTCAACAGGTAAGTGGCTGGGTAAGTTATTTCACCTCTCTTCAGGTTCAGTTTTATCAATTTTAAAATGGAAGCAGAGGTTGGGATTGTAGCTCAGTGGTGGAGTATGTGCTTAGCATGCACAAGGCCCTGGGTTCAATCCTTAGCACCAAAATAAAAAGAGTTAAATAAATAAATAATGAGCTGGGAGGAATACTAGTATCTATGCAAAAACATACACAGAGCACCTGTGACCATGCTGAGAACTTTTCAGTACCCGCAGTGGTCACCCAAAACAGCAGGGAGTGTGGTACTTGTGCCCATCCACCCTGTGAGGACAGTCTGACTATGGGCATTAGTATCAGAGGTCTTTTGGTCCAAAACTTTTCCGTCTAGCCCCAGTGTGGACTTTTGATTGACATATTCTTTCTGTAGACAAGCTAAAATATCCTTTACATTCTATTTAGTTTTCAGAGATGCGTGGTGTCTTTTAGAAGATTTGAAAATGCCTGCCAGTTGAGGTGCATAGAGTCTAACAGAAGTGACTAGATTGTTCTGGTTTGCAAATTCTTCAGATACATAGCTCTGTAGTCAGCTTGTACTAGTTCAGGAGAGCTGATGGCTAAACGTTCAGAAATTCAGGGAATTGGTTGTGAAATATAATCATTATAAAAACTTGACTTACAGAAACTTACATCGAGAAGTCATATTTAAAAAGGGAATATAGAACACTAAAGGTTTTATAATGATTTTACTATATTTCACGATCACTTGAGATCTTGAGACTGCTCTTTTGTGGGTTACTGGGGCTCCATCCCAGGGCCTCGTGTGTACCAGGCAAGTGCTCTGCTGCTGAACTATGTCCCAGCTCTGACACTGTTTTTGTGACTACTGTAAGGGTGCAGCATGGCAGGAACACCGCAGAACCTTGGCAGAGCTGCTGCCATCTCATCCCACCTCCAATTTTCAGGGCCAGTGTGTTGGGGGTGAACCTTCCATAGTGGCAGCAGACTCACCACAGAAACACCACAAATCGGGGCTGGATCCCTAGACTTGAGAAAATGATGAAGAAAATACAGTAATGCAGATTCCATTCAAAGGGTGTCAGGTGGCATCTATTACGTTGTAAGACACAAGAAATTTGGGAAATCATCTACTAGTATTTAAAAACTCTGATTCTCCAAGAAAGTGACATATGTCATTGCTTTACTCAGCCTCATTCATTGATGTGAATGAGGATAAACGATGATATTCACACTGAAGTTATACTTCATTTCATTGTCATCATAGATTTATAATGAATATCAGAATTTGCTCAGAGAGTAAATACCTATAAAAATAAAACATCTATATTGAATTTACAATGAGTCGTATATAGTTTTGCTATTATTTGCATTCTTATATCAGTGAATTTAGAATTTATAATAAATATACATACATATATGTATATATAGAGAGAGTTTATTATTAAATATTTACTGTTACATCACTAGAAATAGACAAACAAAACTAGGATTGTATGCTATTTACATGAATAAATTTTCTTTATATCATTTAATGTGGCTCCCAAACCATACAGCTATGGAGATAATTCTGAACCGTGTTGAGACCCTTGGCATTTCATGATAGAAAATAATGTGGTGTTTGATATTTGACCACGTGCAGGTGAGGAGAGTGAGATGCTAGGCTTGCGGATGCTGGAGACGGACTTCTGGGGTTTGACTCCAGCCTTGCCACTTACAAGGTCCTCACACAAAGTACTTAATTATTTAATGGCTCCTGAAAGAACCAAACAAAAACTACTACAGCATAAAAATAAAATAAACAGCAACAGACAGGGCTGAAATCATCCACTCGTGACACCTCCAATCACTCACTGGTAATGAAATTTACTGAGAAGTCCACCAAGATAGTTAAAGGCTAGAAAGTGAAAGTGGCGGAGTTGTATCAATGCACCAAAGCAAACCAGGACTCAGACAGAACCCAGCGATTCTACAAGTCTGTATACAGTGAATATAAGAAATCTCGGGCCGGTGAGATGGCTCACTGGCATAAGCGCCTGCCTTGCAAGCGCGAGGGCCCGAGTTCGACTCCCGGATCCCACATACGGAAAAGGGGCCGGTGATATCGCTCAGCGGCACGGGTGCCTGTTGGCGCGCGAGGTCCTGAGGTCGACCCCCCGGTACCCACAAAAAAAAAAAAAAAAGAGAAATCTCACAGCTCATGACTCACGCAAACATCTTCAGCTACGTAAGTCCAGTAACGTTCTCTCCGAGTTTACAGCTTCTTATCAACCTCTGCTAGTTAGAACCAACTGTGCAGAAGTGCAGTTTTCAAGTTGGTTGATTTTTTTTTTTTTAGTTTCGTTTTTCTGTGTATGTTTTGGCATGTAACATCATCTAATATGATAATATTAGTTTCAAATGTTTTAAATTCCCAGAAGGGAAAACTGGTTTCACACTATTGAAAACAGATTGACTGAAACCAGTGACGCGAGAGTAGAAAGACAATTTTAAGTGACCCAAGTACAGTCCACTATGGCACATCTTTGTCACCACCAAGGACTACAAAAAGTATGGGCAATAAAGTGACTATACTACGCAAAGTGCTTAGAGTTAGACATGGTAAACACTCCATGGACATTACATTTTAACATTCTTATTTCAGAAAATACAAGCTGGGCGTGGTGGCACACACCTGTAATCCCAGCACTGGGGAGGCTGAGGCAGGAGAATCGCTGTGAGTTCAAACCAAGCCTAGGCTACATAGTAAGTTTAATTTCAGCCTGAACTACATAGCAAGACCCTGTATCAGAAAAACAAAATAAATAAGTAAATAAATAAATAAAGTATAAAAAAGAAAAATACTAAATAAAACCTAGCTTGACATTATATCCCAATAGATTGGAGAGTTAATACCTCTGACTCTTCACATTTGAAATATTTCTATCACGTGATCTTCTTCTCAGTAATTCTGGAGTTTGACCAATGTCTAGGACACACATGTTCTCAACAAATGGTGATCCTGTTCAAAAATTCTCAATAAGCGGTGATATTCCTGGGATTTTTATTTTAGATGTTGGATGAGATCGTCTCTAAGCATAGTAAGAGAGCACATTTTCATTATAGAAAGGATGAAAGAGCATTTACCATGTGCCAACTACGTTTCTTATTCGTCCATAGTTCATAAAAAACACGGTGCACAGAAAGGTTGAATCACCTTGCTCAGCCCCAAACAGTGAGGTGAAATTTACATTCTCTCCACCCTGTTAAGCTGCCTGCTTTCCCTAAACTAAAATTTGTCTGTAAAGAATTTCATAATTCACAAGAACACATTCACGTGTCAAGGGAAAAAAGAATTATCTAATTTCAAAAGAGCGGATGGATGTCCCCTTTGGGAGATCACAAGAAAGGGCTGAGCTTCAGTAAAGGAAGCTAAACAGAAAAAGGACCTGTTCACCCTCCGGGACCCACCCCAGAGTCCTCCTGGCTCACCGCCCTGGCTGTCACGCAATGCAGTCGTGGTTTCCATTTTGCAGCCACAGAAAACAATGCCTTAATCAATTCTAATCCCATCATCTGCACTTAATTGGGGGCTACTTTTTCTTATTTTGCATTAATATTGTCTCTTCCAACATTAGTAAGAAAGAAGAGAAAGAAAAAACTGTTCTAGAACAACAACAACAAAAAGGATTGAATGTCATTTGCATCAACCTCCATGAACTGGACTCTTCAAACTTGTATAGATGGTCACTTGCTTAACCATGCTTTGATTTTGGATTTTTTGACTTTATGACCTTGAGAAAACAATATGCAGTCAGTAGAAACTGTACTTTGAGTTTTGAACATTGATATTGTTCCCAGGCTAGTGACACGCGTTATGATAAACGCAGCAGCCATGTGGTCACAGTCATGAAGGGAGATAGCTAACACGCTATAGCGGGCTGCGAGGCCAGACTAAGGGATTTGTTAAGTTCAATGGATTAAATGCATTTTCAGTTTACGGTGTTTTCAACTTATGAGGGGCTTAGTGAAAGGAGCCCTCTCGCACATCAAGGGCATCTGTACATCAATATCTTACATCTAACTTGCATCACCTCTGACATCCTTCTTGCCTCACTCTCCAAGGATCAGCTGAAATCTGAGAGCAGGTGGTTCAATGTTCATTTGCTTCTTAACAAATTACTTCAAACACAGTACCTTAAAACATGGTCCACAAATTTTCCTGTAAAGAGCCACATAACATCTATATTTTAAGCTTTGAAAGCCGTGTGGTCTCAATCATAAATGCCATAGCACATGACACTTATATGTTAGATAATTTATCCTAAGATAATGGTGTGTGTAGAGATCCCAGGTCACAGAAGTTCATGGTGCAATTGAAAAACAGAACCAGTGACTGGGAGGAAAGAATTATTCATCATTCAAACACTGGTTGACTTTTAAATAGCTGTCAGCAATCAAACGCCAGGGTAGACAGTCAGACACCTCTCCCCCTCAGAGGTCACAATATGTTATGAGATAGGTGGGACAAAAAGAAAATGATTTCAGAAATATTATAAATTCTAGGTTAGAAATATTAATAAGCAAAGAATCATGGGAAGACACTGGGGAAAGGGTTAAGTCTGGGGACATTGAGGGAGCTTTGAGGAAGAGATCATATTAGACAAAATCTGAACGAATAAGGGAAGATTGAAAGGATGGAGAAGTGGGAGGGAGAAGTAAGGAAATGTGAGGGGCTAGGGTCGAGCCTTGACCCTAGTTGAGAACAGCTTGACTTGCAGAACAACAGTGGGAGAGAGGAGCAGGGCTGAAGAGTCCAGGAGGAGTTAGGTCACAGAGAGTCTGAGTGACATGCAAAGATGTTTAGCCCGTGCCAGGCGTGGTGGTGCCTGCAACGTAAGCCCAGCCCTCCCGGAGCCTCAAGAGGAAGTGTTAGAAGTTTGATAGCAGGCTGGTTGGATTACAGACTTAGCAACACCCCATCTCAAAATCAAAAATAAAAAAGGGCCCTGCATTAAATCCCCAGTAAAAAAGAAAAGGAAAAGAAAAGAAAAGAACAAAAGAAAGAAAGAAGTCTAGTATGTATCTGGTAGCTAAGTGATCTGATGCAGGATTTCTGAATGGTAAGAATTTAGCAACAGTGGAGAGTATAAATTGGTTAAAGAAGAAACTGGAGATAGTGGTATCTATTAAGCTTTCACGGTATTGCAAAGAAGAACGGATAACAACTTAAGGAAAATAACATTTTAACATTCTCTGTGTATTCATGCTGTTCAGAAACAAGTGCTCTGGGAACTTGAGTTTGGAGCAAGAGCAAGATATAGGAAGAGTACTCAGAGAAATAACTGATACGAGGTGTGTCGACCTATGTGGGACCAGTTGAGTAAACTGCGTTCTGAATGAGCCTCATGAATTAACTTGACCTTCAGGGACTGAATGGTTTTCTATAATAGATCTTCTCTATAATAAGTCTTTTACTGAAACTTAATACATTCTTGACCCATAGAAAGGCGTTCTGTTGTTGTTTTGTTTCACTTTTTCACTCCAAGTAAGAATTCATATCGATGAAGAATGCAAGGATTTAAATATATTTTTAAAGCATCACTTATTTCAAATTATACAACTAATATATATTCATTCTAGAAAGTTTTCCAATGAGTGGAGATGACTCGTAAGAAAGGGAAGTGTGAGAGGGAGAGTAGAACTTGTCCTTTCAGCCTCTCATTGTCCTTCTTCATTCTTCTCTCCTTTTCATTCAACAAAACAGTGAAGAATCATTGTCCTACACTGGGCACAAGTAGACAAAGGTGATGACACAAAAAATAATGTTAATTCTGCTCCTCGCAAAAGACTACCATTAACTGTTCAGAGCAAAGGAAATTGAACTAAGGACCATGGAGTTTTTTTCTTTTGTGGGTACTGGGGGTTGACCTCAGGACCTCATGCGCCAGCAGGCGCCCGTGCCGCTGAGCGATATCACCGGCCCTTTTTTCATATGTGGGTTCTGGGAGTTGAACTCGGGCCCTTGCGCTTGCCAGGGAGGTGCGTACGCCACTGAGCCAACTCACTGGCCTGCACCATGGAGATTTTAAGTCAAAACTACCTGTGCGCTAAAGATTCTGAGCAACTGTGGTCTGCCTGCCCCCTCCACGTCCACCCGATGTATACACACATGTGCATTGCTTGTATGTACATTCACACATCTAGATGTACACATGTACACACACTTAAATGCATGTCTATATACCCACACATAAGCTCACATATATGCATATATACAAATACTTGTATATATGTGCAAATACCAAAATGTGTACATATCTCTCCACAGATGTTTATACACACCTCTACAACACATGTATGGACAGATATATGTATATATATAGCCACAAATGCACATACATATATGCACAAGGCTTTCTCACATCACAGTCTTTGTTGATAGTGTAGCCTTGACCCTAGTTGCAAGCCTACTCATGTTAATTGGGCTAAATTCCATTGATCTTCCAAGACTTGCTCAGACCCAGTGCCATTCAAGAACCTACTCCCTAGGCCAGCCTCTATAAATATCTACATCCCGATAATGCTTATTTTATTTAAAATAATTTGTCTACTGATTTATTTATTCCATTAGATTATGAGTTCCTGAGGAAGAGAGCTTTGATTTTATTACTAAATCTCCAAGAATTAATATAAAATCAAGCAAATAATACATGCTTGATGGATAGCTGCTGAGCTGGATGTGGTGACATGCAAAATAGAAATGGTGATGGTCTTATTAACAATGATATGATTGTCTTCAAGACCATGAGCGTAACGTGGGTTGAATGCTCCCTTGGGAAAGCCACCCTAATGAATGCTTCTTCATTTCCTAAGTGTGAAGAGTACCCCTGTGCAATTACCTACCTGCTACGATTATTACCTACCTGCTATTTTGTATTACTGCTGAATTCAATGTTTTCCTCACCTCTTATTTTTATCATGTTTTAGAACCAACTTTTCCTGGTGAATTATTCATAATACATTTTATACGGGTATAAGAAAATTGACCTTGTCTGCAGGAGCCACCCATAATCTCCCTCTGTAATAATTAACTCTCGGATGTGAGCTATTATTTAAGGGTAATGGCTTTTCATCAGTTTGGCAATATATTATTGCTTAACAGGTTCATCTGATTCTGTAATTCACAACTTGGCTTTGTAATTTTCCCTTAAGTCTTAACATTTGCTAGCTAATTCTATGTCCCCAAATAAACTCAGGGTCTTTCAATTTGCATATGTAAGGAAAGATTTCTTCACTACGTATTAATTGCATTATTCTCTACTATTGTCATGACATCAGCATTCTGTGACTTATCCCAGGATCTCAGGTCATTCTGATTCACATCTTTATATTTCTTCTTAAATAATCATCAAAGCCTGATGAGTTTTTATCTGAAATTTGCTCCCGAGTTTATCTCCACTACTGATAGTGTCAAACTCATTGTCTCTGACTTAGACCGAGTCACCAGAATCTGAACTCATGTCCCCTCCTAGTCCTTTCTCCTCAAATCCTCTCTGCTGATTTTTACCACCAAAGTGGAAATTCTAAAATATGAATCAGACCACACCACTTGACTGCTTAAAATAGTCCTGGCCTCCCAAATCCCTCAGGATCTACTTGCTCACAAAAAAAGAATTATAGCAGCAATGCCCAAAATATTATTGCCAAAGGCTTTGTCAAAGTTGCATTTCAAGGGCCAGGGATATAGCTCAGTGGCACTAGTAGCTGCCTGGCAAGTGCAAGGTCCTGAGTTCGATTCCCAGAACCAGAAAAAAAAAAAAAAAAAGGTTGCATTTTAAAAAACTAAATGCCAAAGTCGGGCAGTGTTCATCTGTATTTCCAGCAAGCTACTCAGGAGGGTGAGGGTCACTCCTGGTTGAGTAGAGGGTTTTAGGACCACCCTGGGCAACATAGTGAGACCTCATCTTAGAAAAATAAATTTTTAAAAAGGCCAATTATGGGGGCCAGTGAGATGGCTCAGTGGTGTAAGTGCCTGCCTGGCAAGTGGGAGGTCCTGAGTTCGACTCCCGGAACCCACATACAAAAAAGGGGCCGGTGATATCGCTCAGCAGCACAGGCGCCTGCTGGCACGTGAGGTCCTGAGGTCGACCCCGGTACCCACAAAAAAAAAAAAATTAAGGCCAATTATGGAGTTTTGTGGACGATGATGGTGGCAACTACTTTGAAGCTTGATTGAAGCATCAGGTTGGAGGGAGAGATTTATGGGAAGACTTTAACAAAGAATGTCTTATAGATAGCAATGTTTCCTCTGATATTTACAAGGAAAAAAAGGAAGGCCTATAAAGAAAGTGACCCCGGGAAACCAGTGTGCTTGTCATGAATATAGCAGCTTCATAAATTTGGACCACATCCATTCAGAATTAGTGCCAGTAAAATGTACTTGAATAAATTCTTCACTTTTTGAGTCATATTTTTGTAACTAAATGTTGGCCTCATTACAAGGCAATAGGGTAAAGGGACAAAATTCGTGAAGGAGATACAGCATTTCCCAACATTTTAGTATTCTAATTGGATGTGCTTTTTACTACTAGTCGCAAATTATTTTTCTGTAATTGTTAAAATCAGGAGATTGCAGAGGATGATGCATGTGATGTGAAGAAAAATAGTCATTTTCCATTTACAGACATTCTGCAGCTCCACAGCGCTTCTTGCCCCCCTCCCCCAGGTTGTTCTGCAGCCTCGCGCACAGGAAGTTCTAAAAGCTCTGAACAGAGTGATCGCTTCCTGTGATTACCCAGCACCTTTCACAGCGATGTTCTCTAAGTGCTACAGAAAGCAACTTAAGAAAATGTAATTCTGGAGGCAAAAGAAACCTGTGAACCGTAATGGAACATCTAGAGTTATGCATTTCAGATTAAAAATTAAAAGTTAATGTTTAAAGACTTCTGAGGAGTGCTAAAGAGTGTTAAACTCTCTAATGAAACACTTAATACCTATTTAATACTTATTGAGGGAACCCTAACTGTTAGCTCTACCTGCAGCCATTTGAATTACCTTTAAATGAATCACCTTTAAATGAAGAGCTGCACATAGGGACTGCTCCTGCGTCCACAGGAGCGAGGGTCTTTCTTGTAGTGCAATACTCAAGCCTCCAAGGAGAAGAACTGGTGTTACGGTTTGTGTCTAGATGTCTCCCCAAAGCCTCAGGGAGTCATAGGGCTTTTGTGGAGGTGGCTGAATCTAGAGTGTGTGACTGATTCGTGGTGCAATGGCGGGATTAAGGGTGTAGGGATTAAGGGTGGGTGATTGCTGGATCAGTCCACCGATTGGATAGGCACTGCTCTAACTGTAGTAGACTGATACAATATAAGGGACAGAAAGAGGCTTGCTTCTGTTCCTGTTGCCTTTGCTGTCTTCCACTGCCATAAATTGTTGTACCTCTGCCGTGTGCCACCCTGCCTTGGAGCCAGCCAAATATGGACTGAAAACTCTATAAACTGTGAGCTAAATAAACCTTTCCTCCTATAACTTGAGAGGTCTGGTATTTTGTCTCAGCAATGAGAAAAGTAACCAACACAGCTGGGTTGAAACATTTCTAACAGTCCCTAATCTTACATGTTTGGGAGATCTTAGTGGTAGCTCTATCCTCCGCCCAACTCCCCACAGCTCGAATCATTCAGCTAATGACCTGCACACCTAGAAAGAACATGGCCACAAACTGGACCAACCCATATTGATATTGTGATCAATATCTGAATCACAAACAGAACTGCAAAATAAATTGTATTACCTACCACTCAAATGTATCTGCTGTAAGTTTTACAGCTCTAATAGTAGTTGCCTGCAGTTTAAATTAATTTGAGTTTAAATTAATTAAAATTACATAGGACTAAAAATTGAGTTCTTCATTCATAGTTACTACATTCATTTCAAATGTTCCTTAGCCATATGTGGGTAGAGGCTGCCATACCAGCAGTGTACCTACAGAACATGGCGCCCATCTTAGTGGGTTTTATTGGACAGTGCGCAGTAGAGAATGTACTTGGGATTTTTAAAAATTCATTTAAAACTCGTATCCAGTAATCAGTAAACATAAAATGACCTCTCATAACTTCTGCTGCAAATAATGCCTGCATATTAAACAGATTTTATCCTAGCCTCAAAGCTCCAATGTCTCACTTATACACTGCTATGTGACAAAGCTCCCAGACTGCTGTGGCTTTAAAGAACTATTTTATTATTTCTCAGAACTCTACTGGTTGACTTAGTCTCCGTGGGATTCTTTTCTAGTCTTGTATTTCAAACTTCTGCAATCAAGTGGCAGCTGGGGTTGGATGACTAAGAAAACTGCACCTCTATATCTGGCTTGTACAAAGGGACGAGGGACAGATGGGCTCAGCTCCTTCTCCTTCTCCCTCTCTCTCTCCCTCACCCTCCCTCCTGCAGTGTTGTCCCAGGTCTTCCTCTCCTGTAAATGGGCCATCTTTAACGAATATTTACCACTCCCCTAAATGACATTATTCCACAAGGTGTTCTACTTTGGTTCACAGTTCTCTAAATTTCCTTAGTACTAATGTGCTTTAGCCTTCCAGGTTCACATAAGTGTTATGCTGTCCTTCAGATCCTTCTTGAGTTAATGTCCCCTTCTTTACCCCACTCCTCCAAGATATACCATGCTTCTTTACTTTTCTTTTTTTTTTTTTTTTTTTTTTGCGGGTACCGGGGGTCGACCTCAGGACCTCGCGTGCCATCAGGCGCCCGTGCCGCTGAGCGATATCACCGGCCCTTTTTTCGTATGTGGGTTCGGGGAGTCGAACTCGGGCCCTCGTGCTTGCCAGGCAGGTGCTTGTGCCGCTGAGCCATCTCACCGGCCCTACCATGCTTCTTAAAGAAAGGGATTGTATCCTAAATACAGATGTTCCTCTATTTAAGATAGGTTTCTGCTATACCCATCGTAATTGAAAATATCCTAAGTAGAAAATACGTTCGCTACTCCTAACCTACCAAGCAGCCTCGCTGAGCAGCGCGGCCCGATATAGGGTGTGAATTGTTCGCCTTCAGGATCACAGGGCTGACTGGGAGCCGAAGCTGCTGCCTCTACCCAGCACCATGAGCGAATATATCAGATCATACACTACCAGCCAAAGAATAGATCCAGATTCAGAATTCCTAGCTCCTCCAGCAAGTCTATCATTTTCTCACCATTGTAAGGTCAGCAAACATCATTAAGTTGGGGAGTATCTGTATTTATAGCTACGGACCTCTCCCCAACTGGTAGCATTTAGCTGAGTGCTCTGCACAAATGGAGACATTCATAAAGAAAACATGAAATGGAACACACTCCTGTCCCAGATGCCACAGTCCGTTCAAAAGTAGAAGAGTGCCCGCGCATTTCTATGGAAGGTTGTATGGTGGCAGGATTTCATGGGCCAAGAGTTAAGCCCCAGATCCAACTTCACAGTGCCTCCTATTCTCTGGAAAACAATTGTGAGTTTTCCTTCATGAAAGTGTGGAGGGAACTCAATCTATGAAAAATTAATTAATGAAAAAGTGAAAGAAGGAAAGGGTAGCAACAGCAAAAGATGAGAACTCAGAATTATAGCATGAGGCCTCTAAAGCTTACTTGGCTTAGGAGTTCAGCATTTAAGCTTATGTGCTGTTCCCAGTTGCTCACAGGAACATCCAGTAACACACAGGAACACACACACACACACACACACACACACACTCAGGCTTCTTTTAAGTGTTGGGTGTCTCTAGACTCTTAAAAGGCATTAACCACATAGATACTTGCCAATGAAGGCTGCTTGGATAATAAATTGCACTCATTTTAGAAACCTCAGTTGTAAGCAGTGCAATTTGCTCTACTGAAAATCCAGATTTTAGTGATTCAGGATTGAACACCATAAAACTGCTTTTGTTGGCACTAAAAATATTTTCACTACCTCAAGTCATCACAAACACCAAATGTAACTATTTTTCTTTCAATGCAGAGATTCCAGGATACTCAGCCTCATAACCTACAAGGAAGAAATTTTATCAGCTGCCTTAGCCTTTGACACAAATATTTCTATAGGTGATTGAGATGATGGATGTGGGTACTACGAAATAAAGTGTAAGCAGAAATGAGCCATTTTACAGTATTTATTCTGCACAACCTCCAAAATAGTGGAGAAGGTGAGAGCTGAGACAGGAAAATGGAAATAATATGTCTTCTTTAATTTATATGAGAGGCAAAAGAGAAACGAACCCCTGCACTTCAGCAGTTGGTATTAAAAGATGCATCCGAGGGGATTTTCATCCAGGAGCACCTCAGCTTTCCAGCAATTTACATTCTGAAGATCAGGAGGCTTTATTAAGCAATTGGAAAGCTGTGTACCTCAGAGGTTAGATAGACAGAAAAGCACTCAAATAGAGTTTTGACTCCTATGGCTGATGCGAGGGGTGAAAGGGGTAGTAAGAGCCAAGAAAGGAACCCGACATTTGCTGATGCCACTACAGGTGCACTGACGCCTGGCGATGAATGGTCAAGGCTCTGGGGCCAGATGTCATGGACCTGGGCCCCGTCTTCAGCACTCACTAGTTCAGTCACCTTGGTCAAGGTGTTTGTCCTCTCAAACATCATTTTCCCTACATGTAAAATGTAGCTAATAGTAGTTCCCACCTTACAGACTCGTTGCGAGAAGTCAATGACACAATGCGTGTAAATCTGTTTGCACCTGTCTTGCACTTACAAAGAATTCATTCAGAGTTATCTGTAGTTAGCATTGGATAGGTTTTTCTCATGGAATCTGCATAATTAAAACCACTCCACAAGGTGGTGCTATCCTCACTTTACACATAACAAAATTAAGTCTCAATAACTTCCCAAGGTCACACACCCATCAAAGTATTCTACTGACAGAAGAGTTCATGCATTAAGCCAGTATGGCCACTAGGCCTACTGACATCATCAAGTTTAAAGAAAAAAGTTTTATTTTGGTTAACGGTTTCAGAAGCCTTAGTCAGTGATTGCTGGTTCCATTGCTGTGGGACTGAGGTGAGGTACAAAATCAACTTTTCACCTTATAGCAGCCAGGAAACAGAGAGAGAGAGAAAGAGAGATAAAGAAAGACAAAGAGGGAAACAGAGAAAGCAAGCCTAGAGGAAAGGACTAGGGACAAGCCATCGTACCCAAGGTCACATCCCCATGACCTGCTACATTAAACCAGATCCACGTCCTATGTCCATCACCTCTCAATAATTCCATCAAACTATGATCTGATCAGCTGATGAATTTTGTTTTTTTTTATGGTTACCAAGGGGTTTGACCACAGGACCTCGTGCGCCAGCAGGCGTCCGTGCCACTGAGCGATATCACCGGCCCCTTTTTTCGTATGTGGATACCAGGAGTCGAACTCAGGACCTCGCGCTTGCCAGTCAGGCACTTATGCCGCTGAGCTATCTCACCAGCCCCAGCTGATGAATTTACAGCACTCACGATCAGTCACCATCCAAAAGCCCCACTTGTGAATAGGTGAGACTTCTAAGGGACAGTTTATACCTAAACCATAACAAAAAGTAGCTGTTTCCCGTCTATGCAAGAGAATTAACTCTCCAAATACCAAACAGCAGTCACAACCAGGGTTTTGGCATATTATAAGGGTGAGTAAAATTTCCACAAAGCAAATGTTCAATAGAAACTCTGTGAGTAAATTAAAAATGGATAGTATAAATTAGCTGTGGCATTTTTGCTGCAATATAATGCATTTAGCACATACTTAGTAACTAAGATGGTCAGCTCTGGACTCGAAGCCCATGAGTGAGTCACTGTACACGCGAGTTCAGACGCCGGCAGGACCACATGCTAATAGCACTTTGCTGGCTTCATTTGCGTGGCCACAACCGTCCACTGCAGACCGATGCTTCCTGTCATTTTGGGGAACTTCTGTTTATACGTTTAGCTATGGCTTCCTTCCCCAATCCAGATTCTAAACTACGACAGTGGTTCTAATGGGCTGTTATAGTTTGCTAATTTACCTATTAATTTTGCAAATGGCCTGTTTCATGGAAGATAAACCTTATCCTTTGGAAACGTGACATTCTTCAGTACAATCTGGCTCTGAGGAACCCCAGGCCTTGCACAGAGAAAGAAAAATGAATTGTCCAAGGTGGCATTTCACAACTTACTACCTCCCCAGTGGCATCATGAGCACAAAACCATTACTCAGTCAAGAAGTCAGGTGATTAGTCCATCAGCAAATGTAAGTTGTCTAACATTTTGCAAGGCTGACTAGATTTCATCTCTATAGTCAGGAAAATAGTGAAGATCTAAGTTCATATATAACCTACTGCGTCCAGCTTTCACGGGGAGGCAGAATGTAACATGAGCGAAGCTGCAAATATCCCCTTGCTTCTGGTGATTAATGGGGCAGGAAAATAAACACAGATGACTTTGGTGAGTAATTCCTTATACATTTACTTTTTAAAAAAGCCAGCAATGACCAATGATGCAGTCTAAAGTGAAAACCTACACAACGTGTGGGAAAAAGGAAGACACATGGGCCCCCCCCCCCCCAGCTGGGCTTCATACTTCAGCCACACTCTACCTACAAAAACTCACCAGTAATTCACAGTAACGCATAAATTAATCTTTTTCATTTTCTGAATATAGTTGATTTTACCCAAGGAAAGTTTTTTCAAGTTAAAACAAAGATGTTAGCTGGGAATGATAGCATTCACAGACCACTTGGAAGGCTGAGGCAGAAAGATCACAAGTTCAAGCCCAGCACCCTAACTGCATAGTAAGATCCTGTCTCAAAACAAACAAACAAAACAGCAACAACAACAAATTACACACTTTAAATACACGCAAACGGCACCACTACTACCACAGAGGCAACAACAGAAATGTAGCCACTTCGGATAGCTGAGAAAGTTTATGATGATCATTTAGTCATTTACATTTAATAAGTAAGTATTTAAAGAATGATGGAAACAGTTTATTTTGTTAAGTACATAAAATAGCTGGTATTCTATTTTCGTACCTTTAATTATCCAACATCCTTTTCAGCCATTGGCATGAAGGTACAATTCAGTCCAAATCCTGTCTAGAGGATGGGGTTAGAGCTCAGTGGCAGAGGGCTTGCCTACTGTGTGTGGAGCCCTGGGCTCCATGCTCAATACTAAAACTAAGAATCATCGTCATTATAGTGATAACAGAGCTCAGCAGAGGGGACAAGTGCTTGTAGTCCTACCTACTCATGAGGTCGAGATGAGAGGCTTGGTTGAGGACAGGAGTTTGAGGCCAGCCATGGTGACAGAGTGAGACACTGTCTACAAAAAAAAAAAAAAAAAAAACCCTAAAAGGAAAAATTAATACATAATAAAATAGCATTTCTTGTGAGATTTCAGAGAGAGAAACTTGATAAATTTACTCCCCCTTGAAAACAACAAAAATACAGACCGAACAACTGAAATCAACCACTTTAGAATTCGAGCGATTAACCCAAGGCACGGGAGGGAATGAAAATTGCCTATCCAAATGAAACCACTGAGGCTCAGTGAGACAGTAGCGTATGTCACCTTCTCATTCACCCTCCAGCACCAGCTCCGTAGCCGTTTCACCACGAACTTGCAGTCCTAGAGACAACGGGAAGATCTGAGCCCTTCTGGGCTCCACGAAAGGGCCATCATCAAGGTACAGTCGAAGTCTGGGCAAACTCACATTTCCCTTGGCAAATCTCTGTTCTCACAGTGTGAGGGCTATGCAGTTTAACTCATTGCTCACCTAGATTGCAAAGGTGGAAGGGCCAACTTCCTGGGATTACAAATCATGGCAGACTGAGGTAACATCTCAGCAACGTAAGGCAGTGATTTCAATTGGGGCACACAAGGGCTTGGTGTGGGATTCAGTAGGAAATCCTGAGGAACCTGAAGAAGGTAGAAACCTTAAAGAAGTTCCTACATGTTCCCAGGGATTTCCAAGCTTCCCTCATGTGCAAGAAAACTCACCTCCCAGAAAAGTGGAGAGTACCATTCATTCATTCCTGGCTGACCTCAAGGCTCTGCAGAAGAGTGTGTGAAAACTAAATCTATCTTATAAAATACCTGAAGATCAAGTGCATATTTTCACTGTGATCCCCTTGGCAAGGGGTGGAAGATACAAAGACACAGTACTTACAGAAATCTTCTGACCAACCAGTGGTTCATCACTAAATTATATTGACCCAGGCATGACCTCTAGGGACCCAGGTCTACAAAGAAAAACAAAAATTTTAAAAATAAAAACAAAAACTATCAGAGAGCTTGGAGGGTACAAACTGCTGGAAATATAGAATACACAGAATTGGCGAAGGAGAGTCAGTAAAAGAATAAGCGGTGACAAGAAAAGCAACAACAGCAATAAGCCTCGGGGTGTGGAGAAATGTGATGAAGTTGTAACAATAAATTATCTAAAATGTCCAGCTTTCCATGAACAATCATGAGCTACTCAATGAGACAGGCATGTCTGTCACACATACAGGAGAAAAAAGAGCAACCACCAGGAAATGTCCCTGAAAGGATCCAGATTTTAGACTTAGCAAAAATGGACTTCAGGCCTGCAAGGACTGCTCGCCAAGATGGCCCTTCTGGATCTTGGGTAAAATTACTAGTCTGTCCTCTGGAAAATGTTGACTGTGCCCACCAAGCCCCAGACCATGTGCACAGTGCAGAAATATGGTTGGGGATAATAATTCATTCTTACATTTCCTAGACACTGTACTCTTAAAGGGGACTTAAATCAGTGAAAGGAGAACAAATGCATCGTTACGAGGAGCAACTGCAGGGGTGATGCTATGGAAGGGTGGAAGCTGAGAAATTAAGACCTTCATTTGGCCTGGGAGGTGCAAGGAGATACTGTATTCCAGGAGAACTGGCATCTGCTGAATCTTTAGGAACAAAGAGAAGACTGGTTGACCTTCATCTAAAAGAAAAAATTTGAACACTACTTTTTTAAGAAATCTGAGTAGAAACACTAGATTGTTTTGGATACTCATTTGAAGGTCATGTTATAAGTTTCGCTCATTCAAAGCTTCAAAGTAGATTGTAGAAGGCAGTGTGTCTACACGGTAAAAAAGTGGGTGGAGACAGAGGGATCCAGCTGCAGAGCTGCATGGTTATTCAACCTTTTGAACACAGATAACCATGTAACCAAAGAAATTAGTACAGAAATGCATTTAGCTTTGAATACAAAAGAAAGAGTAATAAGAAATCATTATCCAGAAACCGGATTCTAGGATCAGCTCTGTCACCTACCATGGTTAAATGTGAGGAAGTTTCTTAGCTTCCATTCCCTCAGGCATAAAATGGAGATTAAAGAGTGCCAGTGCTCAGTCTCTCACAGGGTTGCTGGGAGAATCACCATCTGTGATTGCTTGGTACACTTCGAAGTGCTTTAAAATCAAGAGATGATACGATAATAGTATTAGTGATTATTTTCAACAGCAATAGACACTGAGGTGGTGTGGCCAGCTGTTCTTATCATGAAAGAATAGGAGCCCTCGGGTTGTAAACACGGCGTTGCTGATGTGTGCAGGAACAACTAGGGCCAGTTCTTAGCTCAGTTCAGCTCTGGGAGGATCATTATCTACCTGGTTTCTTTATCTCCCTTGTGGTAAAGATCCTCCCCAAATGAAGGTGTTGCATAAATCTATGCCTTCCCAATTCATGCCTGTCTTGTGACTTTGCCTCTGGCCATTTGTCCCTCTAATGAGAATGCATGTAGAGTTGACCCTTCCTTCTTTTCTTTTCTGTCTGAAACAGGTTTGTAGCAGAAATATTAGCATGCCCTGCCTGTCAGATGTTCGCGACTGCAATCAAAGGTGCTGATAGTTTACTTTACTTCATAAATATTTACTCAATATGTATGATGTACCAAGCACTGTCCTGGGCTGTGAGGATGCAGAGAAGCCATCAGACATTATTTCTCCTCCTTGAGGAAATTCATATTAAGGTAAAGAGAGAAATGACAGTTTCCAAACTAATGGACAATAAGGCTGGAGAAAATATCAGTATGTGCATGTAAGTAGCTCAGAGATGCCAAATACTCAGCCCAAAGGCAATTAAAGAAGGGCATACTAAGATCAGGCACACTCGCTTCATAGCCCTGCCTTTGCTCAGCAGAGAACTCAGAAGGAAATTACAATTTCAGTGTTTCTACCCTCACACCAGGAGTCCTGGTTGAAACCATCAGCTCCCATTATAGGAGAGGCCTTGAACAAAGCTGAATACCAAGTCCTCTACTAGGTCCCAAATCCTCCCATTTTGGAAACACTTCTAGGATGGTAGAAGAACACATGTATCTCCAAAAATGCAATGAGAGTATTATACACAATGATAAAAAATTATTTTTCAAAATAACCAAAGGTTTACAACAACCCAAGAAATGTTTGTTTAAGAAAAATAGCTGAGCCTCAGTAGTTACTAACAGCAAGCTATGTGGTGTTTCCAGTTACCCTGCACCAGTCTCCTCCACAACAGCATTGAAAAACAGCAGTCTCGCAAGTGCAGTGGCCCCATAGCCACTCGAGGGAGCAGAATGACCGTGAAGCAGATTGCTTCCCCTTGGAAGCCCCGCAGCAGAGAACCTTCACTATTGACTTTTCTCAAAGCTCCTTGAAAAACGTTCTTCTCAAGCTCTCTCTGAGCTACCTGAGTCAGATCTTGCTCTGTGTAAACAGCTCTCACCCAGGGCATTTGTTGGAAATAGTGAGTTGGAACTGTTTAATATTGCAGCTGCCCAAATTAGTGATTAGGGAGAAACAAGAGGCTGACTAAAGTAGTTAAAGGAAAAGCTGCAGATGTCCATATGTAGCTCTGTACAGCTTCGGCATGCTTTTGGAAAACTCGCAGTATATGCACATGAACAGGGCTGTACACGTTCTCAGAAGAGAACTAAAAATGCATCTCCCTCCCCTCAAGGATTTACAGATACAGGCGGTGGAGATTAAGGCACCACGGTGCTTAGCATACATTCAGCTCCTTTCAGAAAAGCCTAGAGTTGGGAAAGATCCCTCACTGGCTTGGAGAAATCAAGGAAATGGGGTCAATAATTAGCTTCGAACAATGTTGACTGAGTAGAAAATTCAGTGATCACACGTGGAAAGGAATATAGAAATTTCAGGGTTAGTAAAGTCACTACACAAACAAACAGCAGCAGCGATAAAAATAACAAATAGTAACAAACAAAATTTGGACGTGGGGAATATGAATTTCAGAGTTAACACGTGCTTTCTAAATTTCCCAATTTTTAAGAAAAAAATTGCAAGACACAAACAGGAAATTGTAGCCCATAGAATAAAAGTAAAAACTCTCTGATGAAGTCCAAATGTTACATTAATTAAAGATATAAATCATCTTCCATAAATGTGTTCAAAGAAATAAAGAAAAATACATAAAAGAATTTTTAAAATATGACGATATCTCAACAAATAGAAAAGAATGGTATAAAGCAACAAATGGAAAACAATTGATGAGCTTATAACATAAAGATATAATCTGTGTTATACTGAAACATACAAAAGAGGGAGAAAGAAATCAAAGTACACTGTAGAAAAATTTTTGTATACTTTGGAAATTAAATTAGCACTAGTGCAAATTTCATTGTTTCATATTTTTATTTTAAACAGAAAAAAGTAAGAAATATTAATAAAACAGAGTTTCAAAACAGGCTAGTAGGAGAGTAACGGTGATCAACACACTGCGTATTGTTATATTCACAGCAGTTGTTCAGAGTACAAGATATAGGCATGAAACATTGTCCAGAAAATTACTAGCACAAAATTTCCCCTCAATGGACCAAGAGAAACCAGCTGTAGAACTGTCTCATTGTCTTAAAATAAGATGATGATTTTAATTTAGGTCTAACTCACAGGGAAAAAGCCTTAAATAATGCAGTAAGAGAAATAACAAAGGAATTTAAAATATATACTAGAAAATATCTATTTAACCAAAAAGAAAATAAGAATCAAAGCCTGAAGGGGAAAAAAATAAGACACAGGAAAACAAATAGAAACATGAAAGATGGAAATCCTATTAATAATTACATTAAATATAAGTGGATTACATAACCCAGTCAAAAGGCAATAGATAGAGAAATGGGAGAACACATTTAAATAGCGTGCTGCAAACATGTTCTATCTATAAGAGATCTGAGTCATAAGCAAAGAAACAAATATATTGAAAATAAATTAATTATGAAAAAATATACCATGAAAGCGTAACTTAAAGACATTTTACCAAAGACAAGAAAGGATATTTTATAATTACAAAAAGGAAAAAATTATTAGGAACATAAAAATCACAAATATATATCAACAACTAAGCCCCAAAATCATAAGCAGAAACAGAAAAACATTGAAGTGATAGACAATGAGAGTCAGAGAACTCAAAAACCTCCTGTAAATAATAAGAATTAGGCAAAGGTCAGCCATAACATGGACGCCTGGAGAACCCTACACCTTATCTACATCTAGCAGACATCAACAGGACATTGCAAGTATCCGCTGACCATAACCTGCTCAGCACACATGAAATACTCTCCAGGATAGAACGTTTGCACAGCTACATTCAATCAATTTAAAACAGTGGATAAACTTTTAGCTAGATAAAGCAAGAAAAAAGAGAGGATATTGAAATCGCTAAACTCAGGAATGAAAGAAGATACATCAGTTCTGGGTTTCAGCTGGGGGCAGGGAACAGGGGAGGAGCAGGAAGAGGAAGGACTGACCATTCATAGGAGGTATTATAGTGGGGTGTTAAATGTGCTCTGAAATTAGATTGTGATGACATTTGCAACTCTATAAAAATACGACAGACCAGAGAATTATACATTTTAGTGGATACATTTTACAGCATGTTAAATATATACTAATACAGCTGTAATATCAGCACTTCCTCACTGTGAAAATATTTTAGGACTTTAGAGTATAAACAAATTAATTTGAAATCTCCACTTTTTTTCTTTACAGGTGTTGACTTTGCAGAACTTACTCGTTCTCTCTATGGCTCAAGGATGCCTATAAAAACCAGATTCAGCAGTAGTGCTTGTACTAATGAACCTGGTTTTCTAGCACCTGGTTTTCTACAAGGTATCCAATAAGCAAAAACTGCTCTTATTATCCCAGTAGATACCTTATTATATATAAAAGCAGACCCCAATAAACAAAGCTTATTGGGAATATTAGCATGTATCTTCATACCTAAAGTCTTTTAGAAACATGATTTAGCTAAAATATTTAAGAAATTAGGCTGAGAGCCGGGGAGAAAGGTGCGTAGCTCACTAATACCTTGGCATTGTTCATGAGTGCATTACTCCTATCCTATCAGCATTGAGGATTCTTAATTCAGTATTGCTCATCTTAATCATCATCCTGTCATCACCACAACTGTAATCACCAAATTAAATCCATTAAGAAAGCATATTCTAAGCACATGCTAAGTTTTTAAAGCTGTGTTAGTTTTTAAGTGGATGCAGTGCTTTCAGATTGAGTATTCTGACTGTTACACGAAGATAACACCATTATTATTATTATTAATAAGCCCAATACTGCTAATAATAGCAAGCATTTAGAATATTCTAGGTCAAGCTTACAAGTACATTAAATGAAGCAACCAGGATATGTGTGAGTAGCTTCTCAGGAATGATTTTCTTTAATCCTCACAGCAAACTCATTTTACAGATGAAGGAACTATGGTTCAGAGTGAGCTTGGCACTGACATATGGTCACTGAACTCTTAAGTAGTAATGTGGAGTTGGTGTTTCTTATGTCCCTGGTTTTTGAGAAAAAATTGGGTTATATTATCTAATATACTTATTTTTAAATAGAGAGACTTCTGGGAAATCCCAGAAGGGTGCTTCTGTAGCTATACTTAACATAGTATCATGAGGAGATGGAACCTTTCTAAATATTGCTTGATAGCAGTGATTATGCTGACAATAACACAAATGATGAAATAACAGTTGAAGTCAAAGACAGGTGAGGGAAGGCACAGAAAACTGGTTATGCACCGGACCTGTGAGGCTCCTGGTGACAGCCTGAATACCTCTCTGCCTCCAGACCCTGATGTAGGCAAAAAAGAAAAGAGTAGTGCAGTTACAGAAAAAAAAAAAAAAAAAAAAAAAAAAAAAAGTGCTGCCAAATGGAGCGGAAGCCTGCAAGCACACATAAACATGTAGGTAAGGAAATTACACATGAACATTAGGGCTAAAAAAACTGAAAAACAAAAGGTGAGAAGGAATGCTGTGGACAGAAAGGGTTTCAATTCTAAACAGGGTTAATAGTGAAGGCCTATCTAAGAAGGTTACATTTATATACAGTTTTAAAGGTGGCAAAGGAGCAAGACATAGTAAGTTAGGACAGAGATTTGCAGACATAAATGCAATTGTTCTAAGGGTTTGGATTTGACATCAACACTACAAATAAGAAAAGAAAAAAAGAGGTAGAGTGGACTTCATCAAATTTAAATGACTTCAAAATTCAATATCAAAAAAGTGAAAAGATAACTACAGAATGGGAAAACTATTTGCAACCATACATCTGATAAGAGTCTAGCATCTAGGATATGAAAGGAACACTTAAAAAGCACAAGGGACAGTTTAATTTTTAAAAAGGTGAAAGACTTAAGTAGACATTTCTTTAAAAGAGAAGGCCACTAAGCACAGGAAAATGATGGTAGACATCATTAATTATTAGAGAGTACAAAATCAAAACCACACTGAGATCCACTAGGTCAAGCATAATCAAGAAAAGAATGTAAAATAAGCATCAAGGAAGAGGTAAAGAAAGCAAGTGGAATATGGTACCTATGGGAAGCCACGGGTCTTACTCAGAGTGGGAGGAGTCATTGGAGCTTGGGATCGGGAAGAAAGGCGCGCTGGCTTCTATGCTGAGAACAAACAGCAGGGGGTTGTGGAGAAAAGCAAGAAAGCTATTTTGGAGGCAACTTTAATCATATGAATGAGAAATGAGGAACCCGGAACCTGGGGAATGGCCAAGGTGGGAATGACCATAAATTCTGCATCCACTTTGAAGATGGGGAACATTATGAAAAGACCTAAGAAAAGGAGCAAAATCAAGGATAACTCCAAGGTTAGTTGGGCTAAATATCTGGAAGGATGGTTGCTATTTACAAAGTGAGACATAATCCTGTAGGAACAGATTTGGAGGAAAATGATCAGTAAATGATTTTTGGGTAACATAAGACCAGCAGGACAGAGGATGTACGAACTTTGGTTCAAAAAAAAAAAAAAAAAAATCTCAGCTTTAAATTAGAGAGGCTCTGGCATATGATCACAGGTCACCCCAGAGCAGAAGAGGAGGCACAGAAGGAGAGCTGTGTGCTGAGCCCGGGGTCCCCTTCCTTGTTTTAGGTGGAAGAATTAAAGAGAGAACCAAGTAGGAAGGTAGGGAAGGCACAGTCAGCAGGGGAGGTATACACTGGAGTTTTGCATTCTGGAAGCTAAGTTAAGCAGGTATTTCCAAAAGCAGGAAAAGATTAACTCTGTCAACTATTGCTAAATCAAAGGATGATCTCCAAGTGTTACCATGGGATGTGACCACCATGGAGATCACTGACAACTTTGATCAAAGAAATTTTGGAGGAATTGTATGTGTCCGAACTAATCAGTTAATACTTCATAAATCATATAAACATTATTTGCATATCATTTCTAATGGTGAAACTGATGACAATAAACATGGATGAGTAACACAATGATAATATGAACCAGGTTTTAAAAGAAGGGCCAAGAGCAGAGACCCTGACTGGCATCGCCAGATGTGTGTGAGCTCCTCAGTGTCCGGGGAGGGAAAAGCATCTCGGTTTTCCTTACCTTCAGTCATTGTAGAAGCACTTCCAGTCTTGCCATTTCTACTTCAATTATGACTTGCTTCGTTTTTCTCTTTAAATGACCTTAAGTTTATTCACTTCTTTTTAACTTATACTACATTATTAGTAGGAAGTGATTTGAAATCACAGGTTGGATATGCTCATTGCATATAGCTTTTTTCTAAATAAAATCAAAAGACAACAATTTTTTCCTGTGGGAAGAATGAAACATGGGGCCTTGCGCATGCTAGGCAAGCATTATTCCCCGGTGCTGCACGGTCAGCCCCAAGTAACTTCTTTAAAAAGTCCTCCTGTGTACCAAATAAATCTTTCTTGTGTTTTGTACCTTGAAAGTCCTGAAAGTCAATCCTAGAATATCAGGGAGGGCCCAGAGGGGGAAATAAGACCAAACAAGTTAAGATCAGACTGCCTTTGGCAAAGAAAGTATTTATGAAAGCCTCATTCCACCCCACTCAGTTTCCTGGCTAATTTCTTTCTAGCAATGATTCAACAGAAATACAACTGTCCTTGTGGTCCCCTTGTATCTGGAATGAGTGCCATGTTAAACAGCTAGTCCCAAAACCTTCAATTAGTTGGTTAACATCTTTCAGCTACTCTGGCACTTGCCTCTCCCTCGGGAGAGCTCTGAAGTAAAAGTTCAAAGGGAAATTATGAACGTAGTGGAACTTCTAGGTGTGCACACAACGGAAGTTCCTGATGCAGAAGATATTTCTGGATAAATGAATGACAGATGCATGCTTGAACAGATGGGTGGGAAACCCTTATGGTCGTGCATAGATTGAAATGGGCCTAGAGAGCCTTACACAAAATAGTGCTACAAGGCCAGGGAATTCCGTGATCCACCACCATCAGTCACTTACATTTAACCTTTATAAAATTCACTCTCGACTGTAATGACCTTTCAATTCCAGGATAAAAGAAAGGTTTGCGTTTTATCATCTGATGAACCAGCTCCATCATACTTATCTGCAGCAGACATTTCTTGACAGCTCCACATCCTTTGGGCACCTTTTCCCAAGGAGTGCCTTTGATCGATAACGCAAACTGGTCTTGAGGATGCTGCGCTTAGCATCCCTTGGTGGGGAAATGAGACAGAGGGGAGCAAGAACAATGACCAGTTTCTGTTTCACGAACATAGGTGTCATTACTGCCATCAGATTTTCACTAAGTGATGCAGGAGGAAAAAAAAAAAAAAAAACCTGGCAAGAGAGAATAGACATGGACATGGCTCCTGGTTAAAAAATGAAGCCACAAGGGAGTGCTTTCCATGCACTATTAATGTTAATGTAGTGGAATTGCTCCATCCCCTTAATGAGACTCGTAATTCTTAACCTTTAGGTAAACTGTGTATTCAGGCATGGCAGAGGATGAGAAATGAAATTAGCATTGACCCAAGGCAAGAAAGAACATGCCTACCAAAGACAGGAGGGTACTATGGTGACTGGAGGAGCTTTATGCTTATCTTATCCAAAATAACACTGCAGAGCCACTGCTGCCCAGCAGGCTTCAATAGATCAATGCTGCTGCTCCATGACAAAGAACCCTCATCTTCTAACCCTGAAATGCATGGTATCGCTAAGACACTAGAAACGAGTTATCAAATCTGCCACTTAGAAACCTGTGCACCCAGAGCACACATGTATAGATTAAAGAATCAGAGGACAGTCATCTTCCTCTCAGCGGGAGGTAGGGATGTTTTTCTGGTGCTAATCAATCAGCACTAGATGTTCTTAGCAGACCCTACAGGGATGCTTTCAAATGGCCTGCAGCCCCGGGCCAGCTTTTCTTATTTCTTCTTTGGCTAATCTTCCCCAGCTGCCAAGATCTTTAAAGCTTTTCATAATATTTAAAGGACTTCTACTATCTATCCAGTCATTTTTAAGATTTTTCCTTACCTTTTTTAAGAATCGCCTCAAGCTGCCAAAAAATGTATACAGTCTTTCTGCTTTATTCAGTTTCACTTTTCAAAGTGCCCAATACCAATAATCAACTGAAGTTCAAAAATGTTAACTGGGATACTCCAGAAACGAAGAATTCACAAATTTTAATTCATTCACGGTTCCGAGTAGCATGAAGAAACTTGCATCCTTCTGGTCGGCCAGTGAATTGTCCCTCCAGCATACATGCTACCCGCCCCTTAGCCATGTAGTAGCATCTCCGTAATTAATTGATGCAGCATCACTGTATCTTTATAATTGTTTTATTTTACTTTTAGTTATTACTATTCATCTCTTATGGTGCCTGATTTATAAATTAATCCTTAGAGCAGGAATGTTACAAATGTGGACAACCATCCACTAGGGGGAGCTTGGAGCGTATTCCCTGTCGATAAGGGTTGCCTGCTTGCATTTTAATTTAATTTAATTTATTTATACATATGTATTTATTTACTTACATTTATTTATTTTTACAGTACTGAGGACTGGACTCAGGCAACAGCTTCCCTTAGGCTCTTTGCTGTAATCCACACGTCATCTTGAACTCCTTTGAAATTCGGAAGGATCCACACAGCCCTTCACATTCAGACTAGGAAGGAGCAGAGGAAGCCTCTGCGGGCGTCCTGCAAGGGGCTGGGTGGCACCAGGGCAGAGTGGTTCAGTCGTGTGCTCATGGCCTTGGCATTGCCGCACGACAGCTCTCATGGCCGAGGCCACCCAGCACGGGCTACCTGCTCAGGCACCACAATCAGAGAGTAGGGCAGCTGTCCGAGCATGAGGGAGAATATATCAATGGCACTTGTGGTGTACAATTTTAAATATATACATGGGTATGCAATGGTCATAGGTAACAGGTTCATGAAAGCATCATTAAATGCAATGTCGCTGTGACTCAAAGAAATATGTAACTTTTTAGTTACACATCTAAACATGCATACAGAGAAAGTCTTACACACATGTAGACTACAGCTTTGGGGCTAATTGCAAAGAATAATTTTGGAAATGTGTTTTGCATTCCAAGAAAGCAAGTAAAATAATAGTTTCCAAATATTAACTTTCCAGTTGATGTTGACATTAGCTTGAACTAACACAGAAACTCTAGTATCACCTAAACAGTAGAGCTAATTTTGACATGGACCAAGTATTTGATTTTAGCTAAAACCAAAATTTAGGATATCAATATTCATGCTGACATGAGGATCTACAAATAGAGTTACAGTTTTAAAAATAGCTCCACAATACGTTAGAGGTCAGATATATTTTTCTTTTGTGTTCTCTATATTAAAAATGGTACAACTTTGGAGGCAAGGGGAATAGCTCAGTGGTACAGTGTGTGTCTAGCACGTACAAGATCCTGGGTTCCATCCCTAGCACCACAAAAAAGATACCGTATGATTAAGAAGGGAAAGACAATAAGGCAAACATGACTTTTCGTTTCAATTGTTATTTGCTTACAAGTGTTTTCTACTTTCTTTTCTGAGTGTGTGTTTGTCCATTTTTCACTGGCTGATGATCATTGAGATTATGTGTCAATTATTTCAGTCTCCTCGCCTTCCAGGGTGGTGGCAGCCTTTATATTTCCAGTCCTCTTGGAGTTGCGTCCATTTCAACCCAGGAAATGGGCGATGAGCGGAAGTGTCATTTAGCCTCAGCTGCAGCAGGACTGGGGCCTCTAGTACATCTCTCCTCTGCCAGAGGACTAGAAACACTCGAGAGGGAATTTCCTATAATTCTCTGCATCCTGGAGATAGCAGATATGACGCAGAGCCCTAGCTAATCCATGACACATTTCTAGCCTATTTGAGAAGTGAAACCTTGTCATTTTGAGCCAGTGAGATATTCTACATTTTTATTTTGTTGTTGGTATTCTGGCACAATTTAGCTTACTACATCTCATATAGCAGTGCCAATTATTGTTTTACAAACTTGTTTTCACCATACTCTCACACCATTTTTACACAGAAAAAAGAAATCATTTTTCTGAACACTTTGTACCAGTTAATAAGCATGGGGTGAGAGGTCTTCAGCAATGAATACGACCAGTCCAGCATGGTGGTGCACACCTGTAATCCCAGCACTCTGGGAGTTTGAGGCAGAAAGAGCAAATTTACAGCCCAGCCCAGACAAATTAGTAACTTATTGAAATAAGTTCAAAATAAAAATAAAGAGCTGAGAATGTAGCTCAGTCCGAAGGCCCTAATTTCAGTCCCCAGTACTGAAAAAAAGTCTTACTTGGAAAACAAATTTGTACTTAAATTTTGTCTGCAAGAAAACTCATGCCATTTGTGCTTCTCAGCTGCCAAACAATTGCCAACCCAGAGCTTCTACTGCCATGCTGTCCCCATTTTCCTTTATGTAGCCCATTGTGGGGTGGTGTCATTGGTAATGGTGTCTTGTTTTCAACGTGATAACTTTAGGGCCTTGGGAAAATGACACAGAGTTATTTGCTTAATATCATGTTGAGAATCTGTCCAACTTCACTCAAGAAGAAAAGTGATGGAGTAAAAGATCCTAATTCAAAAACAATTTCCAAAACTTTCTCGCTGCCTCCTTCTCCCTTCTTTCCTTCCTCCCTCCCTCCCTCCCTCTTCTTCCTTCTTCTTCCCTTCCCCTCCTCCCCTTTCCTCTTTTTCCTTCCCTTATCCTTCTCCCTCCCCTCTCCCTCCTTTCTCTCTCTCTCCCTCTCATATTTCACACCCCCTCTCTCCTGCCATGGTGGCTTCTGAACTGCTCCACAATCCTGATATTCTATCCTTTCTAAAGTCTAATCCAAAAATTCTGCTGACTATACAGATAGATTATCACACTGTCAGCAACTTCATTTGTGATGTTCCCTTATCTGACTTCTTTCCTCTCAGTGACGTATTTTCAGAAAGATTTAGTTTTCTATTTTGGTGGCATCTTATGAAATGATTACTTAGATAGATACTGGGTAAACTGCAACTGTTTCCACATCATAAGGTGCAATGCACTGCAGGCTTTACTCAGTTCACCGGGACATTGTGAACACCTCCGCCTGGGTACTATGGAGTTAGACGACAATTGGACTATTGCTTTTTCCTGGCCAGAAACCTAGATTTAATTTCATAGTTTCTGAGAGAGTCACATGGCTCTTTTTAACCTCTTTGAACCTCAGTTTGCTCACTGGTAATAACCTATACCTCCTGGGATTGTACAGTGTAATTGCGATGGTTATATAATTTGTCTGTACAGTGAACTGAAAATACCTCTCATAAAGCCCTACACATGCAGCTATAGATTCAAAAGCTTAGCTAATGTGAACAGTTTTCCTCTCCCTCTTCCCTTATTTTAAGTGCCTCCTACATACAGATTATTTAGGAACCTGAAGGAGAATAAAAATGAACTATGTGTAAAATGCATATATACACATATATATGAATATGTAAAGGCTTATTTTATATACAAATGACATATGTAACCAACTACATATGCCATATATAAATGTATTCTCTTCAGCAAAAACATTTCTTCTCATTTGGTAGAAATATGACACAGCACAAACTCACTCGAATATCAAGGGCTTGATCCTGATCCTGCTTCTCTTCCCTCCTTTCTTGACGGACGTCTGTGATTTTGAAGTTCGAGCTACATTGACTCAGATCCTCCCTGTGAGCTCTTTACCTCATATGTCTCCACCTGCATGTCTCCATCTCCTCCTCTATATAACTGGGATGAGTAATACCACGCTTAGTGGTTGCTATAAAAATATAACACACACACACACACACACACACACACACACACACCCTGTATTATACACAAATGTCTTTCTGTAGTGTTTGGCCCAGAGCAAGTGAATCCCAGCAGCTGCCATCACTGGCAGGGTTGCTACTGTGATGATGATGATGATGACGACGATCATGACGACGAAGGGGGAGCAGTACGTCTTTCTTCTCTTGCTGGCTGGTCCTGCACAACTGGCAGCAGGGGCAGGAGACCCCTCTTTGGCTGGACTTCTACTTTTCAGAGTGCTACCATCTCGTGTTCTCATCACACACCATCCTCGGAGCCGCGCAGATCCCCTTAACTTTTCTGTGGCTGCTTCTCAGAACCTTCGCTCTCTGCACCCACGAGCAGCTCTAAGGCCCAGGCACGTTCACACTCCTCAGGCCTCGTAATCCCATCACCATCACCTGTCCTCCATCTTAAGAGCTTGCGACTTGCTTCTACCACCTTCTCCTTCTCCCTTTGCCCAAAGGTGCCACTCGACTGGCAGACTGGCAGGGACTGGTCTCCACCGACACTGACTACCCTGATCTCTCATAATCCTTTCACCTCTGACCCTGGACCTCAAGCTTTAACACGGTTTGTTGACCTGACTGCCCATTCCTTCAAATATCCCAAAATCAGCACTTTTAGTAGGAATATCTGTTATGAATTAAATCTTCCTCTACCTTCCTAACTCTTATCTTTCTAACAATGATTCTTCCTGCAGCGTCCACGTCTACGGTAGCCACTGGCCACATACAACTATTCAGGCCTTGAAATGCAGTCCATATGAATTATAACGCACTTCAAATGCAAATATACAGATTTCAACGTTAGGCATAAAATGCAAAAATAGTTCACTTGATTTTTAATATTTTTACTAATTACATGTTGAAAGAATACTATTTTGGATCTATTCATATAAAGTAAGTATATTATTAAAATTAATTTTACCTGTTTGGTTTTATGTTCATAATACAGTTATTGGAAACATTTTAATTGCCCCTGTGGCCTGCACTACATTTCCATTATTTTAGAATCTGCTTTGTTCATGGGAACCACTTACCAGGCAGTATTGGTGCTTCTAAGTGTAATTTTCGCCTTTACTTTCTACATACACCCTAACAGCCTATACCTTCTCCACCATTTCCTGAGGGAGAAGCACCCCTTTCCTTCACTTCCTTCAACCCAGGATGACTCCTACCCGCGCTGGGTCTAACAAGAAGTGATGCTTTACCGTAGTGCACTCCCGGGATTCGCATACCCATGACTTCCACCTCTTCAGAGCACTCTACAGCTGTCTAACACACAGTCTCTAACTGTTCCTACAAGGGCACACACTTCTGAGATAGCACCGAGCACATGACCAGCTTCTTCTACATGTGCATTTGTATCATTGAACGTCCTCTGAGTTACTTTACAACATCAGCTATTTGGCAATGTGAAAATGAGGTTCAGAGTCTCAGGTTAGAGGCTTGACAATGTTCATTCAGCAAATAAGTGGCAGAGTGGGGTAATTCAGTTATTTTTCTGCTTCAGGGCCTCAATCATTTCCACTGCATCACCCATAAATTAAGGTTTACCCCTCTCAGGATGTTTCATGCCTTCCCTGCAAAGTCACTGTTACCATATGGAAAGTATGCTCCTTGGTATTTCTCATCAGATCCTAAACACACACACACACACACAAACACACACACACACACACGAAGATATGGAGGGATAAAAATGCCACAGTGCAGCACTCACTTGTTTCCTTTTCTCAGCAAACAGGGAGAGAACAATGAAAAGTATGTTTAGAAAGCCACCTCTGTCACTTCAAATCAAAGTAGGTAAGCTGAAAACTTAAAGTCACAAAGAATGCAACATTCCAATTTTTCTTTATCCTCCCAGTGATGCAGGTGTGGTAAGTGCTATTTTTTCCATATTTATTCTCAGGGAACACTGAGACTTAGGAACTGGGGAGCACCATATTGAAAGTCACATGGCTGGTAGCAGTAACCCAGGTGCTTGACCCAGAGCTGGTGACATGGGCTGAGCTCAGTTCCTCACCAGCACTCCACTACCCACCCTTCAGGCTGCTGCCTATGGTGAGAACTTTGTTGAGAGGAAATCCAGTGCTATGGTTTGTGTCTAGATGTCCTCCCAAAGCCTCATGCAATCATAGAGCTTTTTTAGAAGTGGTTGAATCTAGAGAGTGTGATTTGTTCATAGTGCAATGCTGGGACTAAGGGTGCTGGGATTAAAGATGGGTGATTGCTGGATGAGTCCACTGACTGGATTGGCACTGCCCTAACTGCAGTAGACTGGATACAATGTAAGGGACAGAAAGAGGCTTGTATCACGCTCTCTTGTTGCTTTTGCTGTCTTCTGCCACCATGAACTGTTGCCCCTCTGCCATGCAACCCTGCCTTGAAGCCAGTGAATATAGACTGAAACCTCCATGAATTGTGAGCTAAATAAATCTTTCCCCCTTTAACTTTGGGTGTTTCAGCAATGAGAAAAGCAAGTGAGACATCCAGCATCCAGTCTGGCTTTACCAATGGTAAGTTCTGAGGTGCCAAGAGCACAGAAGATCCCAGTAGACCGATCAACCACAACTGTGTAAGTGGTATAATTTCATTCCCATAAGAGCCCCACAGTTCATCAGGTAAGTTTAGAATGTAAACATCATAATAGATGCTTACACTAAGATAAAATTGTTCTGCTTGCTATTCTTGTGTGTGTGTATGTGTGTGCTGCACAGTTCAAACCTAAACCTTGTGCATCCTAGGCAGATGTTCTTCTCTGCCCTGTTTTCCTGCCTATTCTTGATATGTGAACTTGAGAAAGTTTCATACCTTTCTGATCAGGAATTACCATATGGAAAGTATGTCCGGAGAAGATAAGGCTTAGAAAGGTGTCAAAAACATCACCTACTATATAAATACATTACTATATGTATTAGTTTTGCAAAAGTCCCATTTGTTTTTTGTTTGTTTCTTTTGCCAGCCCTTCTAGTAACTTACTGTTTCAAGAAAGTAATAAACTCTGAAATGTGTTTTCACTCACTTTGGTTGGTCAGTATAGAGACAGGCAGTGCCAGGGCTGAAGAACACTTGAGGGACATCAAATATAACCTCCGGTCATAAAGAGGAGGACCTGGAGGCCCATAAAATGTAAGTAACTTGCTCAAGGTCACAGAGACTCAATGGCAGGGCCAGGAGGGTGACGGCAGCTCCGCCCTCCCAGGCCAGCAGTTTCCACTCTGGAAAAGCTGCTGGGCAGCAGGCTTAGCCAGATCAGTTATTTACCATGGTTTTTCTGGCATAATATAAATGTAAGTGATCCTTATTATTAATTGGGAAGGAAACTTTTTTTCATTAAGCAAGTATTTACTAAATGTTTTATATTTGCCAGTGACTTTCTAGATATTTTTGGGACAAAGAATGGGACAAAAGAGGCTCATAGAGCTTACATTCCTTTGATCAGACAGATTGAAAGCAAACTAAAAATCAGAATGAAGGTGCCAGGTAATCATCTCTAGATAGAATGTGAAAATAGGTTGAAGTAGTAAAGACTAATGGCATCGATGGTTCAATTGTATATGAGATTAAAACTGAAGGTTAAACAGGAAGAGAGAAGTAGGCATGGGAAGAGAAATGCAGATTCTGAGTAGAGAGAACACTTTCTGTATCAGCTAGTGGCCAGTGAGGTCAAGAGTGGTGGCTTGGTGGAGAATGGTGAGTTGGTGGACAGTGATGGATTGGTGGAGGGTGGTGGCTAGGTGGAGATTGGGAGTTGGTGGAGAGTGATGGATTGGTGGAGAATGGTGAGTTGGTGGACAGTGATGGATTGGTGGAGAGTGGTGGCTAGGTGGAGATTGGGGAGTTGGTGGAGAGTGATGGATTGGTGGAGATTGGTGAGTTGGTGGACAGGGATGGATTGGTGGAGGTTGGTGGCTTGGTGGAGGGTAGTGGCTTGGTGGAGAGTGGTGGGTTATTGGAGAACAGGAGCTGATGGGAGGTGGGGGGTCTATCTGGCAGGGCACTGCAGACCACAGGAAGGAGTCTGGGTTCTATTTCCAGCACAGGAGGAAAGACTTGAATCCAGAGTATATGATACCATGCTGAAAACATCATCACTTTGCCTGCAAGGTTGAAGATGAGGTGCAGGTGGGTCTGAGAGGAAACAGGAACCTACTGCTTTTGTCCAGTAGAGGGAGATGGTGAAGGCTTGTGGGTAGATGCTAGCCATGGAATTAGAGAAGAACCTGGACATTTTGAGCACCTGTTGATATTGAAAGGGGGAGTGGAGCTGGTGAGGAGGCAATGGGTACTAGGTTTTGGCCTCAAGAAACTTGGCAGATGAAGGTACCATCTATGCGGATGAAAAAGGAAGACAGGTGCATGGATTTGGACTGCTGGCGGAAGTCAGGAGGAAAATTAAGCTTAACTCTGACATGCTTAGTGGTGCTATTAGGGCTATGGAGATACTGCATTTATGAATAAGTGAAGTTTAGAAAGCAAGTATGCCCACAAGCCAAGGAAGAGGCAAACTCCAAATCTGAGCTCTCCTGGGACATATGGTGGGACACGTCCTGCTGATTGATAAGGGAACTCATATTCCTCTCATTCACTGGATAATATGAAAAAATACTGGCTGGTATCTTGTTTGTCTACCATGTCCAAAACACATCATGGGCCTCATTCAGTAGCACAGGCAAAGAGACCAAATCTCAGAAACAAAGTGAAACTGGCTTGTGATCTCACAGCTAATAAGTGGGAGAGACAAAATGTGAGACTCAGTTTTACAGTTTCTTTCATGCCCTTTTCCTGTTGCTACCACTGTGTTGTATCTTAGAATTAGAATATTCTTGTGGTAGACACATTTTTAAAAAAGTAAGTGACCAGAGTGTTGCATAAAGTAATGAGGAAAATGTGAACTTTACCTGTGCAGGGTCTGCATGTTGGTTGAGCAATCCATTTTGATTATCTGAAAAATCAATGATCTGAACAGCAATTTCTTTGTGTCCAGGCACATATCACCTCTTCAAGTTATGTGGGGTAGTGTTTATTTTTCCTCAGAAATGCATCTGCAACTGAGGCTTCAGCTGGGTAGATGTTTTCCTTGTGAAATTTACCCACGTGTAATTTTGACTGTATGTCCCCAGTGAAACACCAAAAGTGAATTATTAGGACATCAGGGGAAGTGGCGCTCACGCCCAGGAAAATACACCGACTTGATTTATGTAGTGGTCTCTATTTTTAAAGACTTGTGGCAAATTCTTACAAACACATTCTAGCCATATTACATCAAGAGAAACAGATGGCCCTGAGTGGGAAAGATGGAGGTCAGACACTTTCCAAGCTGAGTGACAATTTTCACATCACTGACTGTCAAACCACCAAAGCCCAAGAGCCTAGATTCAGCATTGGAGAAACCTGAGTTTGGCTCCTGATTCTTTCCTATGTTCACTATGTTTTCTTAAGCTAGTTAACTCCGAATGCAGATTTTTAAAAAGATATAGTCATTTTAAAACCTGTCTGTGCATCTGTCCCATTAGAAGATAGAATGGGATTTTCTTTCTCTATAACAGGAGTCAGCCCAAAGGACTGCCTTCTAATAGTTACAAAGCAGCAGCAGGGATACTGTGTGACTGCCAGAGCTTCGTAACAAACTGTGATAGAGTTGTACCTGGCCCATTCTCTCCTTTAGGATATTTGTCCCTGAAACTCAGCAACTACCCTGTGTGAAAGTCACACGGTCACATGGGAGGTCCATGAGAATGACACAGGTCCTGAACACCTGCCCACAGGTAGCCCCCAGCCAACAGCTGCAGTGAGGAACAGATCTGAGCCAGGGAGACCCCTGATGATCACAACGCACCTTCCAAGCCCCAGGAGAGGTGTAGCTGAGTTGCCCAACAGCCCAGCTACAGATTCCTGAGCAAAAGAGGTGTTACTGCTTTAAATTAAGGAATTTAACAGTGCTTTTTATGTAACAACTGATAACAGGAATTGCCAGGGCTGGTGGCAGATGCCTATAATCCCAGCACTCAAGAGGCTGAGGCAGGGGGATCTCCTGGGCCAGCCTGGGCTACGTAGTGAGATCCCGTCTCCAAAAAAAAAAAAATGTTAATAGGAATGGAAGAAAAACCTCTCCTCTGGGCACTGAACCTTTCTTGTGTTATTTTCCTTCCCTCTAGGACTCTTTTCTTCATTTCCTGCTTATTACTTTGGAATGCAAGTTAAAAGTGAAAAGGTGTTTGTATGAAACCAGTCTCTAGCACTTTGATAGCGGTAACATCTTGGACCAACCACCTAACTCCTCAGGGCCTCCCTTTGATTAATGAAAGGAGAATGATGACATAAATTTCATAATATCATGAGACCACTTAGGTGTTAAATGAAATAATGTGTCTGAGATTCTAGGTAGGGAGAAGGCACTCCATTGTTGAGTGCCAACATCATTATCAGTCCTGGTATCATTTAAGAGCACGCATTGTAGGAAGCATGGATTTCTATATAGAGTTTTGTCCTACACAAAGTAACAATAACCTTTTAGCAAAAATAAAATTACAGTAGAAGTCAATTATTATCCTGATATTTTTGTTTTCCAGTTGTCACAGCACAGGTCTGTGTTTTTGACTATGCTGTTGCTGTGACTACATCTATATACTTAGCAGCATGGTGTCCTGCTGTCATGGTGTCAACCTGCTGTCAACCTAGATATATGGATTTGAAGTAGAGAGGGAAAGGTCATAATCCCCTGCTTAAAATGTTTCAGTGACTTCTGTGCACACTTAGAAAAAAAAAATCGCAGACCTACGGTATGTATAATCTCAAGATATCGCTCCCACGACGTTTTCCTACCACCCTCTTGCCTTCCTCCCCCTCCCCATCCACGCTGGAGTCACACCTCACTGGGCTCTTCTCCTGCGTGCCCCTTTCAGGTAAGTCCCTGCTGCGGACCCCATCTGGAGGGAGGCCTTTGCTCCGCCCATCTGAGATGCAGCTCCCCAGTCTCCTCACTCTCCAGTGCTTACCGTTTTGAGCTTTCATTCCTCACTGCTTTCATGAATTGACTGACTTTGTTTCTGTGTGTGTGTGTGTGTGTGTGTGTGTGTGTGTGTGTGTGTGTGTGTTTCTGTCATCCCTGCTTCATTCATGGGAACCTCTTTTTTTTTTTTTTCCCACTATTTTATTCCCACTCCCCTGAGAAGTTACTGAAACCTAATGAATACTCAATAAGTGCTCAGTGCAAAACAAAATGTAAATTCTGTTCATTAATCTCGTTTGGTATAAATACTAGGGACAAAGAGTCTTTAGTTTTTAGTAAACTCTAGAGTACTTTGATGTGCCATTCCTTTTCTATCTAGTAATTAGACTTTATTTGCATCCCATTTACTTACTTAAATTTCTAAACTGAGTCATTAGTTTTGCAAACATGGGAAGTTAATATTGCAAACTGACAGGCAGGTTCATATAAGAGCATTTATAGGTTTAATTGGATATACAAAGAGGAATGAGCATATATATGCCATTGCATGATATGTAGGATATAGCATGCACTAGGTACTGTATAAGTAATCTAATCATTCCTGGCATGATAAAAGGACTGCTTCAAGAATGCCTCACATACACCAAAACCCTTAGAGACTCAAGTTTCATGTATGAAATGATGCACTCTTGTGTGTAACCGATACGCATACTTCCATATACCTTACATCACTGATTACTTATAATACATGATGCAATGAAAATATTATATAAATGGCTGCTATATTGTATTGTTTAAGAAATAACAACAAGGAAATGTCTATATATTTCAGTACAATTTTAAAAAAATATTTTCAACCTACAGTTGGTCGAATCTGAGGATACAGAACCTACAAATAGGGTTATAATACTGTATACATTATAAATATTTTTGTAATTGAACATAAGTTTATAGCTATGTATTCTAATCTATATATTGCATAACTAGTTATCTCTATGTTCCCTAAAGTATCAATATTTAGGAGAAAAAAGGGAAACTGAAAGTATTAAAAATCTTCAAAGAAATGGGATTCTGTACCTTTAAATCCCTCTGAAACACAACTAGGTAAAGCAGTTGACTCCAGGTAGGAACCACTTGTGCCCATGCATGGAAGAGAGATTGGGGTAAATAGAGGTTCCAAAGTGCTAGGGGGCTCTGGATCCTTAGTTCTCCTGAAGAATTTAAACAGTCCTCACAGCACTCTTTTTTGCCTGGCTGATTTCTTCTGTAAATGCCTTCTGTTCAGAAAAAACAAAGTCAACTCCAGCTCAGGCTGTTTTAAGGCTTTTAGATTTCAAAGTGATGGAGTCTGAATCTCCAGTGGCTTCATACTGTGTTAGTCAGCTTTCCTCCACCACAACAAATATCGCAGATAATTGACTTAAAAAGACAGAAGGTTTATTTTGGCTCACGGTTTTGATCATTTGGCCCTGTGGAATCGGACCTGAGATAAGATTGGGTAGAAGAGCAAAACTGCTCAGCATCATGGCCAGGAAGTGAAAATAGTAAAAGGAGAAATGAAGGATCCACTTTCCCCTTCAAGGACATGCTCCAGGGACCCGAAGACCTTTCACTGGACTCCATCTTTTACAACCTGCAAAACATCCCATTATCCCTAAGCTCAGGACCAAGCATTTAACTCATGGGCTTCGGAGGGTGCCATTCAAGATTGAAACCATAGCACAAGTATTTCACAGCTTTCACAAACTTTCCCCACAGACTGTAAATACAAAAGGACGCATACACCAGATACTCAAATCTCAGTGTGTAAATCTGGTGGGAGCATTCTTTGCCCCATGGGGAGTAATAGAAGATAATTTGAGGATAGGCAGGATGCTCAATGATAGTTCTCTTCAGGGATGTAGGCCTGAGGTTTCCCCAGGTGACCACCTTTCTGTGCTCCTCTCAATCTTGTATTCCTTCCAGAGGGAAGCTGTGGGTTATGGAGCTAATTGACCATGTGATTAAAGCATCATTGAAACTGTGACCTCAGGATTTATTTTTCTATCCTCCCTGTAAACATGTCTTGAGTGGGTCCTGCTGCATTTTATATACTCATAATACGCTGTCTTCAGGAGCCAGGACTCAGGCAAAATCCCAATAGAGGTACTGATGAGTGAGAAAAGACACGGGCTCAACCAGAGCAGCCATTCTCCTTGAGGACAAGAGGCCACCTCCTCCTGTGTCACAGGAGCTGGTGAGTACCAGTTGGCTTGTGATACCCTGCCCCTTTCTCAGAAGCTGCTCTGTCACACAGAGCCTGAGGTCCTGCATAAATATCAGGGTGGGAAGAGCAGGCAGTTAAGGAAAATACAAAGATGCACAGGAATACCAAAGACACTTTTCCTGTGGACCCAAATGACTTGGAATACTGTTCCTTCTGAGGTTTCTAATAAAAACACCAGTTAAAGAGAGATGATGCATCCCATTCACTGACCTGCATCGTCACTCTCGGGAAGTTTTTCAGAGGAAACTGTCAGAAAATGACAGCGTCATGGTTCAGTCTCACGCTGAATGAAAAAGACACACTGGTGAGCCATCCACAACCTTATTCCAAAGTCTTCTCTCTTCTCCCATGCTACTCTAAATCAAGGCATCCAAAGCCAAAGCCAGAACCCAAAGAAAGCAGGCTCTGAGGACGCTCTTACAGGGACACACAGGGCCCCCTCTGGAGGGTTGATGAGCCTTGGAAGCTGCTGCATCTAGGTAACCTTGGTACAGACCCTTTGAAGTTGCTCAGGAATTTGCCCAATTCAGGCCACCAGACCACTAGATGATTATAGCACAGACAGATCTAGCTGCTCTTCTCTGTTTTCTTACACAGTAAGGAAATGCATGTTTTCCCAAACTACCTCATTCCCTCATAGTATTTGGCTCTTTGACTTGTGTGCAAAAATATACCATTATGATTTGATTTCAGGCATTTGGGTATAAGAACTAGGTCTGTCCTTCCCCCAGTTGTGTGGCATTAAACAAGTATCTTTCTCTCTTTCTGATTCTGTTTTCTAAAATAACAGACGGGGCTAATAACCCTTACTGGAAGATCTGTTGTTTGGGTTAGATATAATGCTTATATAGTATGCTACACATATCTGCAGATATAAGACACCTCTGTCGTTAGTGGCCATTTGAATGCTTCTCTACTTCTCTGTTATCTTTTCTTTTTTATCTCCACTTTTCATAATCTACTATTTATATAGTATGGAGGAGAGTCTGTGATAAGAAGGCATCCTCCATATCCTTCTTTTATTTACTAAACTCCATCTGCAGCCACAATTTTTACAGATATTTCATAACTTCTACTAATCCTGTTAGTGGGTAGTAGCTGATAAACTATGGGAATCTGTCTATACATTCTAAAAAAGTTAACAAAGGTAACAAAAATTATTTATAATTGTCTTTGACATCTTTTTACATTTATTAGATCTAACAACATTAAAGTGCAAATATCCATTCCTGGGAAATGGGCATTTAGTACCACAGTGTTTCGAGGAAGATAAATTGGTAAAACCTTGATGTACTGTAGAAATCATTGTGGTAAAAGCCTTAAAACATGCACACTTTCTGCCCTGGCAGTGACACCTCAAGGAATCTATTATGAGGATATATTCATTGTTATGGCTTGTGCCTAGATGTCCCCCTAAAGCCTCATGTGCTCATAAGTGGGGCTTTTCAAAGGTGGCCAGATCTAGGGTGTGGAATACTTGGATTAAGGGTGTGCTATACTGGATTAGCCCACTAATTGTTTTGTCATAGATTTGAGTGTGAATAATGGGAAGACCCGCCCTGGATGTGGGTGGAACCACTGAAAAGGCTTGTAGCCAGGATGGGATGAAAAGGAAAGGGTGACTTGCTACTGTTTCTGCTGCTTGCTGCTTACTACCTCCTGCCTGCCCTGCCATGGACTGTTTCTCCTCTGTGATGCCCCTCTGTCATGCTACCCTGCCTTGGAGCTAGCCATCTATGAACAGAAACTTCTACAAACTATAAGCCAAAATAAACCTTTCCTCCTTTAATTTGTAGGTGTTGGGTATTTTGTCTGAGCAATGAGAAAAGTAACTAAGATAATCAGTTATGTTCACAAAGATCTACATCCAAACATGTTCATACAACATTATATTTATTAGTAAACAAATGGAAACAATCTACATGTTCAAGTAGCAGACTTATTAATTTTAGTACCTCTATATCAGAGAATACTCTGTTGTTAATAAAAACGATGGTCTGAATTACATTTATTTATATGCATTTGCATTTGTACATTTATGTGTGTGTGTGTGTGTGTGTGTGTGTGTTAAATACAAGTTTTAAAATAGTGTCTTTGGGTTGGGAATCCCTTTACTGCATCTACCCTAGATTTAGCTGACAGTGAAGAAACTTGTTCAACACTTCCAGACTCACAGGTAGGTAAGGGAGAGAGAATGGTACCTTTCTCCCTTCTGCCCTGGGCCTTTCCCATGGGAAAGGGAGTGCTTAGTGCTAAGGGAGACCAGGGAAACACAGCTGGAGGCTCAAGCTTTCTGTGCTGGCTCTCAGATCTGTGATGAACATTACTCTCTCCATTCCTGCTTCCACAGGTGAGCTTACCTGCATGTAGGTCCTAGTAGACGCTCAACCTGCAGCAAGGTGCAGGGCTGGGACCACATCTGTACGGGACTGGCCAATGAGTATTCTCCACCCCCATCCCCAACCAGTGACTAGTTTGGAGGAGGTGTAATCTGAGAGACAAGGCATCCTCGCTGCATTCTCCAAGTCAACTCCCCAAAAGAAAGTAGATACTGAGTGTCTATGCCATGGTCCTCCTTTGTTTTCCTACACTGATTCAGAATCCAAGGGGAAAGGGGAGATTAATGAGAACCTTCAAGCTCAAGTATGTGGATAGTGTGCTCCAACGATGTCTTTGTGAATATACTGTTGAAAAAATACCTAAAAGGCTTCACAATGAAATATTATATTGGCCTCTCCGGGTGGTGAGATTACCAGCCTACATGTATTTTTCAATCTCGTTACTATGTAATTATTGCAAATATTCTATTTATAGAATTAAATAGCAATAAAATTCCTCTCTGAGCTTATTCCCTATTATGGCACAAATTTTGGACCTTCAGGGAAGCTGTGAGCAAGGACACTCGTGTTTGTGGATAACTAATATTGTACGAGTAGCCAAGACTACATTGTTCCTTCAGCTCTCCTGTCAGGGTTATGAGTTCAGGATGTTCATGCACACTTGTCAGTTCGTGAATTTGGTAGTGGACATTGAGCAGATGCACCAGTTCACATGAATGGCGAGCACACAGTCCATCCCTTACTCCCGATACAGCCTCTCCCCAATCCATGTCCTTCGCATTCAGATACACTCAGAGAACTTAAGACAGTGGAGTTAAAGGGAAACACTGCACGTACACAAAGGTAGTGGTGTAGCCAAGTTATAGTCCAAGACTCGTTCTAAAGAAACCCCACAGTTGGAACAAACGGATCCCCATTTTCCTACAGTTCTTCCAAACTCGACTGTCAGGAAATATAGGCAACACAGTGAAATTAGGTAGAGAGGTTTGTGGATAAAGGCATCCTCAGAAAAGAGATGAGAGTGACGAGAACAGACTTCGCAGCTGGGGGAGAGGCAAATACAAATAAATACAGACATTGTCTCTTATAGGGCAGTGTGTCTGAGGATGCCAAGGAAAGGGACACCAGTGGGTGCCTCTGATCTAATCAGTCCCGCGAGTGTGGCTGAGCCGAGGGAGAGGACAATAATTGATTTTCACAATGATGATCCTGAGTCATCAAGAAAAGGTTACATTTTACATTTACAATTCTCTGTTTAGAAAGGCAAGGAAGCGTGTAATCCATTTGAGAAAGGTATTCATTTCAAATAGTTAAAAATTCTTTGAAAAGATTTTCGGTGTTTAAAGGGCTAAGGGACAGTTAACTGGAAAATTCACTTATGTGGAACAACATCTTCCCTGAAGATCTAGATCGGTGAGGCAGCACATTGTTTAGCTAGGTTGCTCTCCCATGCCCTGCGTTGACGTTTCATTGTCCGTATCTCTCCAGCCTTTCACAATTTCTAAGCTCCAAGCACTGCATTCTGAGCTTGAGACTAGAGACTTTGATACCCTTTTGTGGATACTCAATACACTTGTGGCCTCTTTTCTGCCTGAAACGCATGGTAAATTATCTCTCACAAACATGACAGTCTCCTTTGTCGCACGCATTCTGATATTTTCCACTTTTTGGAATTTGGTAAGGAATCCTAGTTTACTTTCTTTCTTTCTTTCTTTTTTGTTTGTTTTTTCTTTCTTTCTTTCTTTCTTTCTTTCTTTCTTTCTTTCTTTCTTTCTTTCTTTCTTTCCTTTTTCTTTGTTTTCCTTCCTTCCTTCCTCTCTCTTCCTTTCTACCTCCCTCCCTCCATCCCTCCCTCTGTCTCTCTCTTTCTTTCACATGTTAATAACTAAAATCAACCATTTTCTCTAAAAAATCACCATGGGGGAAAATAAGTAAAAACGATTGTCAGTCTTTTCTAAAATAAAAGTTTGTTATTAAAAGAAATAATTTCCATTAATTCCTCTGCTCTTCAGATATCACAAGCACCATCAGCACACAGTTACCCCTGAATGTCTTGCTGGCCTCCTTCCCTAATATTTCTGCCTTCTGCATCCTCTTCCCAGACACCACTCATCATCTTGGACAGATGTACTGAGATCCTTGTTTCGCTCTCACATTCTATTCCCTTCCCAGAAATACCATCTCCCACCACCACCTTCCTACGTGCAGTTTACAGGCTCTCTCTCTTCAAGTGCCATTCTCTCCAGAAGCTCTTCATTTCTACAACTGTTGCATGATGTTAGTTGTCAACATTTTCTTTCTGAAAATGAGGACAAACCCTGAGAGGCTACGGAACGCACTCAAATCATTCCTGGATATCAAAGCCAAGGCTCAGACATAACCAGGCCTTTCCTGGCTTCATTTTTCTCCACTGAATGTTGAACAACCACAAGTACAGCCCCCTCATTGGCAAACGCTCCCCCTCCTGACATTCTGGGATTCAGAGACTCATCTGTCCCACTGTCCCCACCATGGGCCTTACCAGGCGTGTTCAGCAGGCGTGACCTCTTGCAGTGGTAGGCCACCTCCTGCTCGCAGTGCTCCGAGCCATCGATCAAGGCCTCCAGCTGCTCCAAGCTGCTGCTGTAGTCCAAGGTCATGCTGTAGGGCTTCTGGGGGTCGGCGCCCTGCACCCGGGTCAGCTCTGTGTTGTTGTGCTGCACTGACATCCAGATCTTGTCCTCTGCCAAGACAGCATCCACAAGCGAGAGATGTTAGAAGGAAAGTCAAAAGAAGCGCGGGCCGGGAGTGTGGCGGGTCACTTGTGGGCCATAGTTACTCACTGTCTGTGCGCCCCACTTATGAAAAGGGTGATCCTTGTAGAGTTCCGTTCTGTTAGCATGGGGGCAAATAACCTTAACAGCTGTATTGATGGAATCCTTAGTCCACAGAGTTTATACTAAATGTTCAAATACCTTCTTTAAAGCTGACAATAGTCTTACCTCCACTTCTGTGTGGGATTGGTTCTGGGACTCCCTCGGGAATCCCCAAATCTCCAGGTGCTCAAGTCTCTTATATAAGATGGCATAGTATTTGCATATAACCTATGCGCATCCTCCTTTATACTACAAATCATCTCCAGATTACTTATAATACCTAATGCAATGTAAACAACTGGGCAAGTAGTTGTTTAGGGAATAATGCCATAGAAAATGTCTGTACATACCTAGCACAGACACAAAAAAAAAATTTCTCCAAATACATTTGCTCTGAGATTGGTTGAATCCTCAGACATGGACCTCAAAGCTACAGAGAACTGGGGCCGGTGAGATGACTCAGCAGCGTAAGCGCCTGCCTGGCAAGCGCGAGGGCCCGAGTTTGACTCCCGGAACCCACATACGAAAAAAGGGCCAGTGATATCGCTCAGTGGCACGGGCGCCTGCTGGCGCGCGAGGTCCTGAGGTCGACCCCCGGTATCCACAAAAAAAAAAAAAAAAAAAAAGCTACAGAGAACTGAGTATACCTACACTGAAAGATAGCCAATGCTGCCCTGTCAGAAATGAGGAAAATGTGAATGAGAAGTATGTAGCTGTCCCAAGATTGCATAAAAAGTGACTAAGCAAGGATCTGAATTAAGGGTTTCTGACGTCGAAGCCCACAGTTCAAGCTTCTTCTTCCCAGGAGAAACACTAGCTTAAATAATGTTTTCAAAGAACCATTAGTATCATTTTGAAAATAAGACCTACATATAATAAATAATGTAAAATATAATGTCAGCAACAAAGTCAAAATTATGGGATTTATGTTATACGTGCAATACACTTAACTGTAATTTTTCATTATTTATGCTCCATTTCATATCCTTGCCAAAAAAATTCGAAAGTTTTATGGTAAAAGAATAAACAGAGGTAAGGACCTCTACATCAGAGTGAAAGGAAAGAATTGAAAGCAAGGAGAGAAGAGAGGAATTTGGGTTTTTGAGGCTGAGGAAGCTGTATTAGGAATATTTTGCTGACAACAATGAGATTGGACAAGGTTTAACTTTTCCGAAGCTAAGTGTAGTCATCAGCTACAACAACAATGACAACAAAAGCATGTCAGCTTTACCAGTAGCATGGGCTACAGAGCTGATAATATGAAATAGCAACCAAAAATATAAAATTGTAAGGAACTATCTAGACTGCATCAGACAGTCTGTTACAATAACCTGAGCCAAAACATTTAGTTCAATTGGACGTGCAATTTAATTCTGAACTTCCTCACAAATAAAGCAAAGGAGGAAATAGGGAGGCTTGAAAAGCTTTTGTCATCTGAGACTCTTGCCCACATAATTGCATCATTACTCTTCATAGATTCTCAGAGCTGAAAAGAAACCTAACATAGAAATCATGTGGTTTATTCCCTCTTCCCCTCTTTTAGTTTTACAAATGGGAAACTAAGGTCCATAAGGTAAAGAAATAAGGCCTAGCTTTTAGACAGTAGTGATGAGCGAATATGCTGGAATGAACCACTATTATTTAGCATTACTAAGAAGGAGGGTTGGGGCTGTTGGTGTGATTTAGCTAAGAAAAGAAAAGAAAGTGACTTTTCTCAGGTGCTTGGTGGCAGTTCTTCTACCATCAGTTATACAAATTACTGGCACAAGTCACTTCACCTCTCCATAGTTCAATTCCTACATATTGGGAAAAGAAAGAAGGAAGAGAGGGTTGGTTTTAAGTATCTCCAAAGGATTTTCTAATCCTAAAAAGGAAATAAGCCTTGCATCATCCAACTGAATTATTTGTAAATAATCTACCACATCTCACACACATCCGAAAACCAGTCCATCGATAACCCGCTTCCTCAGTATTTCTCTGGAGCAGGATTACACGTTTAAGTATCAAAAAATGAATGCCACTAGATTTTCCCTTTAAAATAAAAGTAAAAAATGATAACATTACAAAATAATTAACCTCAAACTTTAAAAATGTTCATACCCGTATAGACAAACATTGACAAAATAACCAAAGTTATCATTCAATAATGAAATGTTATAGGAGCAAATAAATATGGGTGCTTTGAGATGGTCATGATGCTCATGGGAAGAAAAAGAAAACCACGTCTGGTCTACAGTAATAGAAGCCATGAGCTTCAAACACAGCCTGAAGAACAAAAGAGATGACTGAGGAACCTAGAGCCCCTTGGTTAGCTTTCATTTCACAGGTGTCCTGGAAGATATCAGGTAAAGACTGACAATGAGGAGCTAGTTAGGTATTATTTTTATTACCGGAAGGCTAGTTAGGTATTACCGAAGTAAGCTTGTTCCTAACTCTCCTTGTGTCCAATCCAGTTACAAAAGTGGTCCACACAACACCAATAAATCTTTTGGATTTATATTTTCTTTACATTTTCATACTCATACATCTATTTATCTGATTGTTCATATATTCACTAATTGAATTGCTTATTCATTTACTCGTTGATTCATTTTACCCAAATCATATCAATCTAGAGCAGAGAAGAAAAGGAAAAAATATCAGAGAGTCAAGGTTTCAGCTTAAATTCACTGATACTATCACCAGCTCCATCTTTTGTTCCCTGAGGGTGAGTTGACGTTTTAAGAATTCAACTTAATAATTGACACTTTTGGTAATATATAATATGCAGAAGATTCAAAGGAATAATTAAGAGGCCCAAAGTGCTCCCCACAGTTCACTTACCACCCATCACCGGCCCCCGCACAAGCACAGAGGGACAGGAGAGGGGTGGGCGTGTGAAACAGGAAGCTCACAGCTGACTTTCCTTTGAGAGCTGGCTTGGGTCCTCTGATTATTTTTCTCCAGGGAAAAGGATGACAACTGAAAATGAAGGGACAACTGGATCTTATTGTTTTCTGGCTTTCTTTTTTTTTTTTTTTTTTCTCAGCCCCTTTGTAGCTGTGTGTATTAGCCCTGGAAGCTGGATAAATATTGAAGGCTAGCTGTGAGCATCACCAGGGGCGAATCCAGGTACTGACACTCTCGATGCCTTGTTTGGGATGCGGAAGAGTGATTTCAACAAGACAAGGACTAGGTGAAGGTCAGCTTGAGGGATTTTCAAAGCAGCAAAAGTCATTCTGAATGGTCTTATCGGCAATGGGGGAGGTGAGATTCACCCCACATGGGCTCACACATGGACTCACACATGGCTTTCACAAAAACTGGATTCATGAAGGCAAATGACTGAGATGGTTAATTCCATCAACAGGGAAATTAGTGGATACAGCTTGGGCTCTGGAATGATGCCAGCAACACCATCAGAAAACCTGGCTTTAGGAATAGCCTTCCTTGCTTGTGACCTGTTGTGCTCTGCCCCATGTTAGCACTGAAACTTTGAACAAGTTATACAATATCGCTGGAGTTTTTTCCACTAGAAATGGGGTTATTAATACCAATCTTTTCATCCATAATAGCATCATAAGGACTTGGTCCCTGTTACAGAGACATAGAAAAGTTTGTTTGGCACAAAAACAGTTAAGGATATATTTATACCTATACCTTTATATGTATCTGTATCATCTATATCTATATCTATATATCTGTGTCTATATCTATATCTATTTCTATATATCTGTATCTATACCTATATCAATATCTATATCTGAACTATTCTTTAACAGTGAGTGGAATTAGCACCTGTATTTCACTCCTTATACAGGATGAGGTGGGGTGTTCATCCTTCAAATGAGGTTACCATGCATGATGGATTGCAGTTCTTTGTAGCATAGCTGCTGCTGTATGTAATAGATTACTACCACCTTATTCAGTTCTTATTTTATTTTATTTTTTTGTGGGTACCAGGGGGTCGACCTCAGGACATCGCGTGCCACCAGGCACCCGTGCCACTGAGCGATATCACCGGCCCCTTTTTCGTATGTGGGATCCGGAAGTCGAACTCGGGCCCTCGCGCTTGCAAGGCAGGTGCTTACGCCGCTGAGCCATATCACCGGCCCCTATTCAGTTCTTATTTCAATGTGGAATAGCTTCATGTGTGTCTCTATTTATTGATGTCCTTAGCATTCCCTGAAATTTCTTCAAGAGAATTTGTTTTTTAAGACTCACAGACCCAAAAATCATCATAATATTGCTGCTTCTACTATTTGTTACCCACTTTATTCTCTTTCCAAACTTTTATTGTCTACCAACACTCGATCTCATGATTAGAAACAGCTTCCTCTAACTCCTCCACGTGTATGTATGCCAAGCTACCCAAGATCATTTCTCTTTATTTATGAGAGAATTGCATTTGGAGATTTTGAACAGATAGGAACCCATTCCTCATTGATTAAAAGGGAACTAGGGCCAATTCACTAGGCATCCTACTTTCCTTAAAGTAACAGTTATTATCTATTCAAAATATTTGCTCTTATGTTTTGTTTTGTTTTGTTTTGTTATGATTTTGCTTTTTAAAGACAAGGTATTCCAGGCTGACCTTGAACTCATGGCAATCCTCCTGTCTCAGCCTCCCAATTGCTGGGATTAAAGGAGTGCACCAGCATGCCTGGTTTTGGGCGGACATGAATGTGGGTGATCTCATGAGCCAGATCCATACCAAGTGTCATGCCACCTTCACATATGCAGGCCATGGGCCATCAAATAACATGTGTGACGAACTTCCAAAGCATCACGTAACAGATATAACCATGTAGCGTTACATAAACCAGCAAAGTATTGCTCAAATTGCGTTGTGACTTTTAACTTTCAAGTCTGTCTTCACATAGAGTTATGCAGTCTTCCAGGATATGAAAACGTTATTCATTCTTGTGAACAAGCGTGTGTGCTATTCATGTTATGCTAGCCACTGGAGTACACACATGGGAGGAAAACACAGTAATTCTTCCAAAAGATCACCATTGTTTGGCAGAGAAAGTTGTATATACAACAGCAATGTCTCAGGCTGTTACAGTCACTCTGCGGATTCAGAGGCGTCCCTAGAGATCTGCTGGGGGAGTGCTGGTGGTGGTGATGGGGGGAGGGGTGTCCATGGAGGCTGTGTTTCCTTAAGAGCTGGCTGATCAAGAAAGGAACTTCGTCCTCAAGCTACCAGAGCCCAGGCTTTCACCAAGCACCTTTGCACTTACAGAGTATCCCTGCCAAATGGCAAGATGAATTCATCACAGCCTTTTGTAATATGCCAGGTTCTTGGTTTCAGCATTTCCAAAGCAAGTCTTCTATGCATGTGTCAAATTTAAAAGAAGTTTTAAATTATAAGATCACACACACAAGCAGCAACAACCAAAAATAGCACAAGATAAGAAAAAGAAGTTACACAAGGAGCCGGCAGATGGGTCATGGCAGGGTATTCTAGAACATTCTCCATCATCACCTCTGGGGTGAAATCTCTCTTTCCTGGGAAAAGCTATCTGATGTTCGCTGGCCTGGGTCTCCAAGTGACCTGCTTGATTCCTCTGGTGCTCGCTCCTGAAGCGGTAAACTGTTTACATACAGAGCTACAATTTAATTTTCTTTCATATTTTTTCTCCATTATATCTTATTGGTATTATCGTTGTGGTCGTTATTATTAATAATAGTAATTACAGATCCTGTATACTGTTTCATCTGTTGCCATGGGGATCACCACACAGAAGGAAGAATAAATAAGGGGAAAGTTTAAAAAAAAGAGACAGGAAATAACTCTGGTTAGTAAGACCTCACTTTGCACACATATCTGTCTTTGCAAAGCCAGAAAAAAAAAAAAAAAAAAAAAAACTGCAATTTTTCTGTCACAATGCTTGGAAGGAAGGGAAGTCTACAGATTGTCAATACTCAGCTTAATTGAATCGAAACCACTGTCGGGAGCTGCTTATATTCCTTTGAACAGTGCGCCAATTCACTTATACTTCTATTGTAATAAAACAAGTCTATATTAAGGTCCCTGGGTCACTACTGGTACAGTTATCTATGTGGACAAAGTGAATTTTCTATGCCAAGAGTAAAGACAGTTTAAATAATCCTCAAAGCGCTGTCTCTACCACTCATTTGCCATCTACTCATGTACGGTCATTTTGCATTGGTGGTTATTTAATTTTTCATATGTTTGTACCTTGTCTCCCCATTTCCATCATAGGCAATGACTTCAGTGTCACTATGGACTTGGAAACAGCTTCCACGCTTCTGGAGGCAGATGCGTAGGAGGAAAGCACCCGTTTTGCAGGCCAGACTGGGCTTCTGATGCTAGACGGATGCCAGGCGCCTGATCAAGGATGAGCTATGCCCCTCCCAAGCCTCAGCCTCGGTCTCCCCATCCCTAATCTGGACATAATCCGTGTGTTAAAATCAGAGCCGAGAGTAGTGCTGCTCAGGCCAGGTGCTGCTTCTTCCTAACCCTTGGTGGGGTGCTGGACTCCAAACAAGCAATGCACTGCCCTGAGCCCTTTTGCTGAATGGAGTCAAGGCAGCTGGGAAGAGGTCATTTCATTATTAGTAAACAATTCTAGGATCCTGTGCGGAGGGGTCAATTCCACCTTCCCCCAGTCTTTAAGGGAAGGGAGACAATAGGCCTAAGGCAATTTTGGACTCCTTTACAAGGCTAAGAATTCCCACAGGAGCTGTTACTCCTTCCAACTGTACTAGCCCAGCTGCCTGTGCAAGAATCCAGCAGTGTTGTGCTGAAACCGCAGCCACTGGGCTGCTTTTAGAGCCCGGCGTGCTGTTTGGGGCGTGCATTACCGGTGGTCACCGCGCCTGCATTAGCGGCCACCGGACCCGGGCCCATCCATCACCGCCTGCGCTGCGTGACTTCCAGACAACGCGCCTGGCCGAGATTTATCCTCGCTCTCTGCTCCAGCCTTTACTTTTTATGTACCTTTTCGGGGGCTTGTTTTTCTTTCTTTTCTTTTTCCCCCTTGCTTTAAAATAGGTGGCATGATCAAAGAGGCCTGAGAAATCTGCTTTATGGCCTTAGAGAGCGGTGGATTGGAACAGGCTCCAGGTGTGGTGTATCATACTGGTTTCTTGTTCACCAGTTTGAAGGAAAAAATTCATAAACGTCTAGTGTGTTTGGAGTGCTCTGCTTGGTCCAGCAAAGAGGCGGCACCAGGGCAGCCAGGTTTAGCCTCTGGGGCCCCAGATCTCAGGGAGCGTACAGCTGGCTCAGGGAAATGCCGCTGTGCCTGGCTTTCTTTGGGAGGTGAACATTTGGCAGCGGCATAGGTGGAGCTGGAGCAGGGCAAGGGCGAACTCCACCTGGATGCTTGAGGTGTCGGCCTTTGGGACGGGGAAGGCACCGAGCCCTAACCCTAACCCTAACCCTGGATCACTTCGTGGCAAGAGGGCTGTGAGGCTGTGTGTGGGTTTTGCCTGTCGTTGGAAGATTTTTGAGGTCTTGGCAGGGAGGTCTTTGTGGCAGGTAGTATTTTGGAGCATTCTGAGGTTAAAATGAGGGACTCACACAGGCCTAACTTCAGTTCCGAAAACATGTCACTTGTACCAAATGAGTGATGGTAGACATTCAACTCACCCTTTCACAACCTGTCCTTTATCCAAATACAATGAACGATGGTCTCTGCTGCTCTGCCAAGCTTACCTATTGAATATAGCAGTGTGTTGGAAAAGTTCAATACCCACCAATGGGTATCTGACTGAATAAAGAAGAGTTAACCGACAGTCCAATACAGTCGGCCAGGATAAACGATGCCTGCATCTCTAAGCTGACGTACACTGGTTTCCATTTTATATCGTCAAATAACAAAATGAAGTTGATGTGCCAAAGCCTATGCCACATATTGTGCTAGAATAAAGGACAAAAGTCAAATAACAAAATGAAGCTGATGTGCCAAAGGCTATGCCACATATTGTGCTAGAATAAAGGACAAAAATGAATACATACAAGAAAGACAAAGTATTATAAATAGTTGTCTAGAAGAGACAGGTAAGAATAGGGTAAAAGCAACAGGGGACAAAGAGTGGTCAATAGTGTGCGTGTGTGTATTTAATTTTTATAGCATCAAAATATTTTCGGTAGTGAAAACAAAAAATTAAAAGAATGAAGAAAGGGCAAGTCTTAAAATTGAATAGTAAGTGGAATCAAAAAAGCCTGTTTAAATTGATAAAATAATCACAAAAAATAATAGTTCAAGTAACTTTTGAACTTAGTATTTTCTGACTACATTCCCTTCATGTAGTACATTCTAAGAACAAAAATAAGGCTCAAGGAATTTTTAAAGTTTACTTTGTTGTTATCCCAATATTGCAGATGTGATTCTGAAACTTTTATGTACACTGAAGGTTAGAGCAGATGAGCGAGTGTATCGTCATTGGGACAAGTTCTCACTTAGAAGAGATACACGGAGAAGAAAGCAGAGAGAATAGTTAGGAAAAGCCTAGTAGTATGGTTTACGCTGGGGGTAATCCTGATAAACTCAGTATTGAAACACACATGCAAAGCTCCTAGCATTGTCCACTGAAACAGCCTTGAAACGAGTAAACATAACATCTGGATCTTGATTTCCAAATAACATTCCCTACCAAAGGAGCTAGACTTCTTTAGGAAAATTACCGAGCAAGGGTCTAGGGAGAGGAACATTCAAGGTGACATCCTGGGACATCTTGTTGTGCTAGAAAACCAGGAGGGACTCCAAGGTTAATGCAGGCATGTGAGAAAGATCCAGGAGCATAATGAAAGGAACGTGATTAGCTGTCTTTGGAAATATATGAATATCAAAATTAATAATGATGGTAATTGTAACAACACTTCTAAACAGAACAATTTGTGAATCCATAGTAAGGCAGGCAGAAACAGGGCAAAAGTCAAAGCTCTTTTGTAGAGAAGATAGAGAAGGACAGCTAGGCTTGTGGAAGGAAGTACAGAATTAGAAAAGCAACACTTCACAAATCTTGGTGTAATAACTTATGAGTCATGACCATTCACAGATTGGGAGGAAACGCTAGGGAACAGGATATGCAGAGTCCGCGGGTAACACCCCAGACAGCTTACTGATAATAAGGTACTTTCACACTGCAGAGATCTGGCGACCACTTCAACCAGGTGATGGAGTTGAGCATCCTTCACAATGAACACACTGACATCGTGTATCTGCTACAGGGAGCACGGAGGGCAGACCACCCTGGAGGCATTCTTGCCAGAATGTCTTAACACTTAGGAAATAATCAGAAAAACTCCGTTACATGGAGCGCTTAACAACAGCAAAAACTGGTTTCCACCACACCATGAGAACCAACCGACCAACTGACCGACCTCAACTACAAGCAGCACCTCAACAAAAAAAGGGGGTCAGGGAGGAGGACTTCTGAATTAGAAGAGGTGAGTGGGTCATGACAGTCAAATCCAAAGTGTGGACACAACTTGAATCCTGAGCAAAAATAAAAAATAGCCACTGCTATAACTGATACTGTAAGGAAAATAGGGACAGAATGTTGTATAGTATTAAATGAATTAATATTTATTTTATTATGTATGGTTTTAATTTTGTGGTCACACAGAATATATTCATGGAGATGCAAGCTGAAGACTTCAGGTTTGAATTATATGGTGTATAATTTACTTCCAAATAATTTTATATGAGAAGGCAGAGAAAGGAAATAGAGAGAGGGGAGATGAACATAGAACAAATATGCAAATGTAGCAACTGTTAGCTTTTTGGAGAATTTAGATGATGGGTACAGGGCTGCTCATTTTACTGTTCTTTCAAATTCTCTGTATGCTTGGACATCTTGCAATAAAAACTTCAAGGAAAACAACATAGATCTTGGCACAATCTTCGCATGTAGTAGGGCCTCAAAATTATTTTGTTGCACTCCAAAAATTCATATTCTTGTGCTTTTGTACCAACACCAATACACACACACACACACACACACACACCCAGAGAGCTAAGGAACATTGGCTAAATATTTATCCAAAAGAACTGTTATCTAATGCAACCACTCACATCACGGTAACTCATCCATTTCCAAGTACAAGTATTTATTAATTTTTGTGGGTCCTTTCAGTATGTCATGTGCTGCACACTTATAAAATATGTTAGTTATTATTTTTCACTCTTTCTTTGGAAACAGCAAGAACCAGAGCACAGGTTTCCAGGGTCAGAGTGACGAATAATAATCGGTATCATAGAACGAGTATACTGCATAATGCTGGGCATTTTTTCTTGTGGTTTACATCAATTATCTCATTTAACATTCACAACAAACGTGAGTTTTATTACCAAACAGAAAAAGACATTAAGGAACAGGCATGCTGAATAACTCCTAGGAATCCGATGACTCAACAAAATGAGGAGGCTTCAGGGCTGAGATTCAGAGTCCACCTGTGCTCTGAGTAACTAATGTGCTTGGGAGGTTTGCTGATGACACGAGTGCAACAGAGAGCCATGGGACTGTAACTGGCAACATAGTTTCATAAGAGAAGAGAATGTCTACATGGCCTAAAGATGGAGGTGAAGTGATGGTATTACAGATAGCAAGCCTGGGTGTAAGGATCTATGCAAGTTGCGTGGAATACTCACAGCGAGCACAGGAAATCTCCCGTGGAATCTGCCCTATGAACACCAACCAGTTGATGTTCTGTCTTAGCCCTTCTTCATAAACAGATGTAACTAAAACATATAACAACACCTGCATGCTGAGCCTGCAGGCTGGCCGGCCCTCTGTGTCTGGACTATGCAGGTGGTGACTTTGAGAGAAGCGACTAGGTCTTTAAGTGGAATCAGTGCTTGTCTCACGCAGAAATGAGTGCTCCCTGTCAGGGGACTCAGTTGAGCACCATGAGATGACGACAATGATGTGTTGAAGAGAGCACTACCTCCTCAATCCACGCTCCTGTTTTCTCTCTGGTCACATGATCTCTTGCACACACTCCTACCAGGTGATCCCATCTCCCAAGCTATGCAGCAGCCACTAGAAGCTGATCACGTGGGGCCTTGTGACCTTGAACTTGCAACATCCAAAACTATGAACTAAGTATACTTTTTTTCTTGATAAAGTCCTTAGGCTCAGGTATTTTGTTCCAGCAACAGAAAACAGATTAAGACAGTCCTCATAAGAAGAAGAATAACAGGAAAAAGTGTCCCATGTGAATGTCTCCTTGGCTTCTCTTCTTCACAGAGAAAGAAATCACAAGCTGCCAGTACAACCTGGTTCTTTTATTCTTGAGAATGTCTAAACTGACTTTCATTCATTTCCCCCTGAAATGCAGGGGTCAGAGCAAAAGCAGGCAAGAACAAGCAAGCTTTCTGAGAGATACCTTTGACACCCACTTGTTATTTTTATCTTCCTAACAGGAAAATATTCATTCAACTAAACTGTGCCACTGTATCAGAATATGTGGGTAAACCAGGAGCCCTCATTCAAAGCAAAGCTAGTTGGTCACCTGCTCATTGCATTTCTGCATTAACGATCCCACTGAGATCAACAACAGTGATTTTTCCTCTTTGCTTGCCTTCACCTAGTACAAAAATACCTTCCAAAGTTAAATACAAGCCTGATGACTCTCACGAACCTTTTTGTGGTCAATCCTATCTCTTTTGTTGTTTTAGCATCCTAGGTACTCCTACGATGGTAGTACTGAGCCATTAATAATTTCTTTCTCAGCAGTTCTTAGAGAATGCCATGTGTTAAATTGGAATTTAATGAACTCATTTATTTAATTTTATTTTATCTCAACATTAAGCCACTGTTATGGTTTGTGTCCAGGTGTCCACCCAAAGCTTCATGCATGTTTAGATGGTGCTTTTTCAGAGGTGGCTGAATCTAGAGTTTGTGATTGATTGATGGTCCAATGCTGGGACTAATGGTGTGAATGCTGTACCCGCCCTAGGGCAGGTAGCCTGCATACAATACAAGGGACAGAAAGAGGTTTCCATCTCACTCTCTCTCTCCTCCCTTGTTGCTTTTGCGATCTTCTGCTGCCATGGGCAGTTGCCCGTCTGCCATGTGCCACCCTGCCTTGGAGCCAGCCAATTATGGACTGAAACCTCTACAAACATTGAGCTAAATAAACCTTTCCCTCTTTAACTCTGGGTGTTGGTTATTTTGTCCTAGCAACAAGAGAAAAGTAACTAAGACAGCCACTGAGATAGAACAACTCCTATAATATAGATGAAGAAATTGAGCCTCACAGAATGTAAGTAACATGGCCAGGATTCCACAGCTACAGACACCCACAAGACAATTGTGTGAATTGGTATAATGGCCTGTGTGAAACTGATTTAAGAGCTGGATGGCTTTATTTTATGGCTATAGAATAAAGCCCATGTGCACGGGAGCCAGCAATTTGAAATATATGGGGCAGCACTTTAGTAGGTCTTTGTAAGGTGGCTTGTCTGTTGAATCCCTGGCTGCAAAAGGAGCTAGCCAGGTACCTCCCATAAAAGATGCTGTGATAAGTCCATCAGGAGGGAGTCAGAATAAGCCCAATGTTCTGAATGTATGAAGAACATCTCCTTTATTCACTGGACAGGGCCATTTTAAAAGTGGGGAGATGAAGAGCTGGGGATACAGACATGCCTATATGCATGTCTAGCATTCATGAGGCCATGGGTTTGATCCCCAGCACCACACACACAAAAGTGGGGTAATGACTAGGAAAAGGATTTATGAATTGCTGAGCACTGGGCCAATCACCTTATATAGATACAGCCTAAGGACAATATCTTCACATGTTCACTAAACACGCTATTTGTCACTAGTGCCTTATATCAATTAACTAAACACTGCAGGAATAGTCCTAGAAAATTGTATTTTAAACATTCATCTCAACTTATTCTTCAGAGAACTAAACTTTGAGCACTTCTGCTATATATACTTTGCATCTTATACTCAGAAAAGCCTTAACATGTGCGCCTGATCACGCCTATCTCACAGATGAGGAGAACAATGACCAGGGAGGGAAGGCAGGTACCAGAGTCCTCACTCCTTTAGGGTCACTTCCTGGAGGTACTTTCCTCCATGACACTGACTAGTGGCAGGCAGGGGTGACCTATGGATGGGGCAGTAGAGATCACAGGTGAATTCTGTTTGGACATAGGGTCATAACTTGCCCCAGAGTATGCATATTAACTGCCCTGAGGAAACTCCGCTCAGGAGGCACAGCCTCATAACATAATCATAGCTTTCACTCTGGTCAAGTTGTTTAGTCGCTTGAGATTTCTGTGCCTTCTTTTGTAAAATGGAGATGGTGGCACCTTCTCAACATAGTTGTAAGGAAAACCAAATGTCATAAACATGCATGCCTAGCATGATGCCTCAGGCAAGTAGCTGCTCAATACATGTTAGCTACTTTTACTAAAGTATCAGTCCAGGGGCAGTTCTGCAAGGATGCCTTGTCTGACTACTGCCCTCAGTCCCTGTATACTGTCCTTCAACTGCTGCCCCCTTCATGCTATTTCTGTATCACCTTTTGTTCTGTTCTGTTTCCCTCACTGTGTGTGAAATATCTGCTTATGGTGTCTGCCTCCTCTGAACTGTGAGTTCCTTTAGGACAAGAATAGGTTCATTCATTTTGTAACCTTGACGCCCATCTTAATCAATATTCAAAGTGTATTTGCATGACTTAATTTCTATATGACCAACTAAACAAGTGACCACATAAATGCTGCATAAGCAACTGGACGCCCCAAAAATACATGAAGCAGCAATGAATAAGAGACTTAGCAAATGGGTAAATAAATGAGAGATTAGTAAACAATTCAAGAAATTAGTGAGTGAATTAGTAAATGAGCGGTACATGAATGAACCATGAAATGAATGAATGAAAATCACATTGCAATTACCTGAGCCTCCTGTTCTCATCCATGTGGGCTGAAGTCAATGGCCCTTGTGCAACTGGTGTGTGAAAGGAATTTCTCTAACTGCCTGTTAAAATTCTTGGCAATTCAAAGGTGACAATGCTTTAATTTCAGGGTAGTGCTGCAGCTTTATGACTTAGTAGTTTTATTTAATGGCCCAATTTAGCAGGAGATTATGCCGTCTGCCTCTAGCCCAGAGAGACCACTTTAGAGCTCAAGACTTCAGTACTTGCAGAGCCTCTCCTGAGCTCCACCTAAGGAATCAGCCTTCTGGAAACCTCTTTGGTCACCACATTTCAGCTTACAGCATAATATCAGAAGGAGACAGGGAGACACTTGAAAAAGCTTCCTTCTTCTAAACTAGTATTTTCAGCCCAACAGAGTATTTTGAAAGCACTTCATTTACAGAAAGCAAATTGTCTTTCTGAAATATAAGCAACAAGTATTATTCCAACTAATTAAACTGTCAGTGAGCCTCAGCATATTCGTCACCCATGAGTGAGTCTCTACCAGAAAACGATGCTCCTGTTATGAGCAGACAGAGCTTTTGAACTCCTCCCCAGGATGAGTTAAGCCTGCTTTCCAAAAAGACACTGGGCATCTGAGGGAAGGAAGAAACACCTGAGTTTCCTTTACCATCTGTTCCATGATAGTCACTCGCCAGCATTGCCCATGTGTTAACTCGTTTAACTGATTACATGTCACCCACGAAGAGCTGTCATCATCCCTACCCAGGTATAGAGAAAGAACTCTCAAGGAGGGTCTCGCTTATGGTCCCACAGAAGATAATTACAGTAGATGACAATATCATAATTCACAGGATGTTGTAAGCGTAGGCACGGTTTTAAATATTTTAATTGATGCATATTAACTCACATATCTTCACCACCCTACCCTTTAAAACTGGAAAGCCATAAAAGAGGGCTTGAAATTTACACAGGTAGACAGAAATGGGTGAGGAGACATAGCCAGATCTGTGTTTTTAGAGGATCACTCTGGTTTTGTATAAGTTATAAGTCAGGGAGGGGAAAGCTGAAGACATGGGCATGTTTTATTACAAGCATATGAGATAATAAACTTTGTAAACTTCAGAGAAAATATCTTAACCATTTCTTGATTTTCACTGGTTCATGAGTACCTGGCCAGAGCAGAGAATGGATTCACAGGGCTACAAAGCAGTGGAAGAAGGACTGCCTGTCATGCCTTACTCTTTGGTAAGAAGCACTACATACTATTCTGGACAGCTGTAATTGTTTCCTGTTTCTACCACTTACTAGCCTGGTTAATGTATTTGTAAAATGAAAATTGTTCCAACTACTCCACAGTGATGTATGTTTCACTACCTCAGTACCCAGTGGATATCAATATGGTTTTATGCAGTCTGCAAGCAAGGGACTTTTGGCATCAGTACTGCAGTGATCACTACAGTAAAAAGAAACAGACTTGCAAATTTGAGCCTGCCTTGTTCTTGTATAAGCCCTGAACCAGGCAATGGAAACTAATGCTTTCTTTTGTGTGTGTGTGTGTGTGTGTGTGTGTGTGTGTGCGTTTTGGAATTGGAATGTTTTGGAATACAAATCACCAGGAAGCTGCCCACACAGAACTTTATTACAAATGCACATGACACAAAAATACAGCTCTATTTACTTTGCTATACAGTACAGTTTTTGAAGATTGACAAGTGCTAAGAAGTCTGGGGGAAATAAATGTTTCCTGAGTGGCCCCATTCTATGATCTGGGTGATTTCTCCTGACAGACTTGTGCTCAGGCCAAGGGTTACTATCAAGGCCATTGCTCTATCTTTGGGAAGCAGGCTAACAATTTAGGCCTAACCGCACAGACACATTTCTTTCTTTCCATCAATAGCTGGGATGGTAATCTATTACCTGCAATCGCACTACACAATTATGTGTAGGAATATTGGAGAGACCTCAATTGCAGCTTCTCTACCTACTCCATTATGCATGATTTGATGAGTTTTAATGAAAACAGAGGCTGCTGCCAATGCAGTGAAAAACTGAAGCATCATAATGACCAGGGTGATAAGATACAGAGCCCTGTAAGGTGGTTTACAAATGGATTAGGAGCTGTTTAAAATGGAAAACAAGTTTTGCTTTAGAGATTTGCTTAAATGCTCCTTTCAAATTCCTGGTAATGCCTGATGATTGCCCTACAGGTCCACACACGTGAAATTGGCATTGTATCTATCAAGTTTGGAAATAAATGTGTTTTTAGTGGTTCTAGACAAATAATTTTGCATATAAATATGCAATATTGCCAAACAGAGGAAAAACAGCATGCAGCTGAGAAATAAATATCTTTTAACATGCTGACAAAGTGTCCTGTTAACATTTAAAAGGGCACCATGCAAACCGACTCGAAGGAGTTTAAATGTTGAGTTCTAAGGAAAATCTTGTCAAACACTCTTATGCTTCCAATTCTACTTGATCTGCATTGGAAGCTTCCTTTCAAAAATGCTTCTAAAGCCTCAGAAATCTCACGACAAGTGGTAAGATCTTACCGTTGTGTTTTATGGTGAGGATGACTACACTGATACATCCATATCAGGGCACCTGTGAGTGAACGAAGGTCTTGGCAAGAATCACACCAGGACATTTCATGACTTGTTTCAGGACTATCAGAAAGGCAACCATTTTTATCATCTCCCTTTTCCTGACAAGAAAACCAGGATCCAGAAATGTTCAATGACTTGTACAAGGCCACTCGGGTAGAATGTGCCAGGATTCAAATTTGAACTCCAGTGTGATTCAAAATCACATGCCCCTTCCTTCCTTCATTTGAAGAAAAGTATTTATTTAGAAATGCTGTTCAGCAATGAAAAGGCATAAAAGAAATAAGGAAGAGAGGGACACTTTTCATTCCTGGACCTCAGAGGAAGTCGTCAATAGTAAGAATTACTCAAGCCCAGTTAAAGTTAAACAAGGAAGCCGGTGTGCACAATTCCAAACTGTTAGTGATTTAATGGGACAAGGCCCAAGTCTAACATCAATTATGAAGAGCACAAAGGGGAAAAGAAGAGAAAGGGAAAAATGAGTTTCAAATTTGACACTGATTCCATGGAGTTCAGTTTACACTGAGTTCATGAGAATTCATGTAAAAGTAGATACAAGGATTCGTCACACCCTGTATTGGTTCATTTTTCATTATCATACTAACATAGATGGGGCTGGGTGGCATAGAAAGAAAAAAGGTTTATTTACCTTGCACTTTTGGAGGCTAAAAGTTCAAAGAGCACAGCACCAGCTCTGGCAATGGACTCATTGTGGATGGCAGCAGACTGATGCTGTGTGCATGAGGGAAAGGTTACACGGAGATGGTGGAAGCCAGAGAGACGGGGTGAGACAAGGCCTGCTCTTAGATAACAACTCTGTTGTGAAAACTAACCAAATGCAGTGTGATCAGCATCATGGTGGAAATCTACAGAAGGTGAGAAGAAAGCATAAAGTATGGGCATCCAGTCCAGCCTGAGAATATTCACATGTGTTACTAAGGGTTCTCCAAAGAAAAACGACTGACTGAATGGAATGTGTGTGTGTGTGTGTGTGTGTGCATGTGTGTGTGTTTCTGTGTATGTGTGACAGAGAGACAGAAACAAAGACAAAGTAGAGAATGAAAGAGAGAGGGAGAGGGAGGAGAGAGAGAGATAGAATTGGATACAGAGGCTTAGTATCTGCAGAATGCGTCAGAAGGCTGCATACAGTAAGAACAGTTTTAGTTCAAGTCCAAAGGCATTTGCTGACAGAATTCCTTCCTGTTCAGGAAAAGCCACTACTTGTTCTATTAAGGCTTTCAACTGATTGCATGAGGTCCAACCACATTATGAGGTGCAATCTGCTTTACTCAAACTCTTTTAAATGCTAGTCTCACTCAAGGAACGTCTTCACAGAAAATATCCAGGATAAAGTTTGACTAAATAATGCCTCCTAGCTAGGGTGACATGAACAACTAACCACCACACCAAGGAAAGAGACGAACATCTGAGAAAAACCCATTCTTCTGTCTTACCAACCCAAGATTCCTATGGCAGGATTTTAGGTGTTCACTAATTTTATACTGAATTACTGTTCAGTAGTTGTATACAGTACTGTTTACCACTGTGCCCTGCCTTTTCTTTGCTCCTGCCTTTGCCTGCATAATGGTCCCAGCGCTAAGAATGCCTTCATTTCCTGATGGCACCTCACCTGCCCTACAAGTCCACCTAATGTCTATTTTCATCCAGCCAATCAATTCTTAGCTCCTGGATTCCTTTCTGTCTCAGATGCATCCGTTCCTGTTTGCCTAGTTAGACTGAGCAGACAAGGATGATCACAAATGTCTACGACATTGCCTGGAATGATCTGCATCCCTTCCAGCTTTTTACCACCAAACAGTGGCACAGAGCCCAGACATCCCTTTGGCAAACTATCACATTTTAGTGTGTCACAGTTACTCCTAGTTGTCTTGGCTCTTGGCTCAAGTTCTAGATTGAATGATTGCATCAATTTTTGGGTTTAGTTCTCTAAATCTTTTTCACTGTGTGTTTTTTACATTTATTTTAACCTTAGCCCCATTTTACATGGAAAGGGAAGTCCTGTCTGATTTGGGTTGAAAGTTATTGAATAAGTCTTTCCTTCATTTATTTGTATTGCTTATGAATTACACTTACAGCTCCTACCCTCAGCACCAACCTTGACCTTTGACAAACACTAATAATTTTTCCTGGCTTCTTCCGGTAGTCCTTCAAGCATGTTAATGTGAATACCTTCTGTTTGCTCCATCCGATTCATTTTCCATTCGTTTCTACTTTTCTCTGTGACCAATAAAGCTGAATAAAAGCATTCCACCAATGAGTGACCAGACCTTCTGGATTCCAGTTGGATCTCACCAAGAGGAACACAGGAAGAGGACTGGAAAGAGTAGAGTGAGATCCAGATCAAAGTGACCATTCTTGCTGAGCTGGCTATTTCCTACATGTCCCCCAAGGACCAGCTTCTCCATGTGTGTCCTCTTTCCACTCTGATAATACCTCTTCCTCTCATCTCTCCAGGCTTGGTGGTGGGAAAGCCCCTTTGTTGCCAGCTCTGGTGTAAGGCTCCTCCCTCATAATTTCCTTTTCTGTGTTCACACTTCTAAAACTAGCCATTGATTATAGCTAAGCATTGAGCAAATCCACTGTCCTCAAGGCAGAGCTGTTGTGTCCATGCATAACGTGAGAACATTGTATCGCTAGTTCTTAGCATGTGGTCCAACTTTTGTTAGTCATATGGCACGCTCAGGAAGCATTAACGATAAGACTATTCCTCGTTTTTCAGCCTGCTGGTTCTTAGATTCACATTTCCTGGCTTGGACTCACCAATTCTGATCATAATCTTCAGCAACCTTAGCTCACACATTCTTTCGTTGTGTGAGATTGTCAGTACTCTCCCCAGTCACTCGGCACAGTAGATGTGGCATCCCCCACACATGTGCAGACCACAGGGACCCTGACACTTTGTTTTTGTCCTTCATTCCCTCTTCCTGGAAACACCTTCTTTCATCGCTTCTCTTGGCCAGTTCGTGCCCCACATCCACACCTTGGAAGTGTAACCTGCCTGTGTATGGGATTAAACTCAGGGCCTTCACACTGAGCTACATCTGAGCCCTTTTTTATTTTGAATTCGGAGATTGGGTCTCACTAAGTTGCCCAGGCTGGGCTGGAACTTATGATCTACCTGCCTCATCCTGGAGGAGTTCTGGGACTACAGGCATTAATTAGGGGCACCCCTGTGATTGGATTAGGCTGGATTAGGGCCCCTCCTGTGGTTTCCCAGCACACTATATCCCCTGTCACTGTCCTCATATTACCCTTCACCTGTTGCTGTGTCTTCTCCATGATTAGTCTGAAGGAGATTTAAATGACGTTTTGAGTTAAGTTTTGCCCATCAAATGGTATACTGAATGTGGGTAACTGTGAATGTGACCTACTTGGAGACAGAGTCTTTGTAGATAGAATCAAGTTCAGATGAGGTTATATTCCATTAGGGTGGACTTAACCCAACATGATGGGTATTCCTATGGAAAGAAAAGAGGCCCACAGACACGTATAGGGAGAAACCATACGACCGTCCCTCAGGAGGTATCCTAGCTATCTCCCAGAGGGGAGACTGAACTGCCAATGCTGCAATCTAAGAGATGCCAGGGATGGGGTAAATCCCCAGAGTAAGGAGTAGACAAGACGTGATCCACCCCTGAAGATTTTATAGGTAGCATGGCCCTGCTGGCACCTCGATTTCGAATTTCTACTTTCTAGAACTGTGAGATGACATACCTCTCTTTTTTTTAGCCACCAGTGTGTGGCTCTCTCACAAATGCCCTAGAAAACTAATGCAGATATACTTCAACATCCATAGCAGCTTGCACAGCGCCTCCCAGGTACAAATTTAAATTGAGTAAAATTATACTGAGCTGAGCTGAAATGTAAGTTATTTATAAAAGTGGTACAAGTAGGCCACGTGTAAGCCAGGCACAGTGGCACATGCTTGTAATCCCAGCATGCCTCAAGGCTGAGCCAGGTAGAGCACAAGTTCCAGCCTGACCTGGGCAACTTAGTGAGATCCTATCACAAAATTCAAAATAAAAAGGGCTGGTTATGGACCTCAGTGTGAAGGCCCTGAGTTAAAACCCCAGTACCACTGTCAAACAAACAAAAAGTAGGGAATATGTGTATTCCTGCAGAAATTTACTCTTTATCGTCCGCATCTACCACCTCGTTCAATTCTGCATCCCCAAACTGGGCCTCCCCTGTTTCCCATCCACATCCACTAGTTACTGTCTTCTCCAGCTGCACATCTTCAGCTCATGACATCTATTTGCAAGTATCTATAGACTTCTTGGACAAATTTCACAGGTATTTTCCAAGAATTCCAAATAGTAAGGACTCTGAGAATACCTGGCCCAGCATCCATAGTGTAGAGGCACAGACCTTGCCCTTGGGCACTTAGCTGACTGAAAGAAGATGCAAACAGAGAATCCAGGTGTCCTGCCTCCCAGAACATTTGCAGTCTTTGTGTTATTGAAATTGAGAGAAAACACGAGTAAACCCTGCTGACTTAATGTGCTGCATTTGTTTTATCTGGCTTTAAAAATCATCAGTTTTAGAGGGTCACATAGCTAACCAATATATTAACTCCCATTAGATTTGCTGTAGATCATACCTCCACCATACAGCTCAAGATGTAATGGTTGTGTAAGTTATCTTTCAGAATCTGGAGCTTTTGTCTAGCTCAAACTGGCTGAAGCCACTGACCCTTCCCTTGGTCCTGCATAAATATCCGATGTGTGACATTGGAAGGCCAAACTCCATCCTCAGGTCATGCTAACACAGTCGTTTTTCTGACTATGGCTCCGATGAAGACCCTTGAAGTTGTCTATTCACAGACTACAGATCACTTCACTATTCCTTCATCCAAGCACAGTCCCACGCCTTAGGCTGCCCCATTTCTTTATCCCATAAATACCCCTATTCCTTATCCTGGGGGAGGTGGATCTGAGACCTGTTCTCCTGAATCCGCATTTGGCTGGTCCATGAATAAACTTCCCTTCTCCAAAATTCATCTTTTCAGTGACTGGGATACTGCATGGTGGGCGAAATGGGCCTGTGTCAATGACATTATCACCCCAGTTGCTGCAGAGAAGTGCAGAGAACAGCAAGTTTGCATTTCAGAAACCAGAGGTCAGGACACAGACATCCTCCTTCTTCAGTTTCTTCTCCTTCTTCATCACTCTCTTCCTTCCTCACTCATGCTCTTTCCTAGACCAGTTTATTGTACTTGTCATGGCGTCACAAGTCACACACGCTTAATGATATTGACAATTTAAAATGTCCTAGGGCCGGTGAAATGGCTCAGCTGCATACGCGCCTGCCTGGCAAGCGCCAGGGCCTGAGTTCAACTCCCGGAACCCACATATGAAAAAAGGGCCGGTGATATCGCTCAGCGGCACGGGCGTCTGCTGGCGCACAAGGTCCTGAGGTCGACCCCCAGTACCCACACACAAAAGAAAAATAAATAAATAAAATGTCCTAATAGAAATATGAATACTTGGTTAGATTTCTTTTGTGTATTAGAAGATTATTTGCCAACTAAATATGGTAACTGTTGGTTCAACCTACAGGCAAATTTACTTTTATTTCTAGAGCTATTTTAGGAATGGTGAAATAACAAACAGAAAACAATAACCAAGCTTATATATTTTGCAAGTGCATGTGACCGAAACAATCATAATCAGAGGAGATGTCCAATTGTGCACATGAAGAATATCAACTAAGTACACAACTTAGAGACTGTGGTGACATTCTTCAGGATGACACCATCCAAACCATGAAATTTAACTATAGGTATACCTCCGCCATTAGTCACACTTGGACAAACGGTTAAACTGGAGATAAGTCTGTTATAAGGAGCAGCAAAGGCTACCATGCAAATGAGACTTACAAACCAATCCTATCTTCTATATCCATGTATATACATTGCTTAGGAGAGTTTAACAATTTTAAACTATTTTAATGTATGTATCTAAACTTTAATATACATATTTTAATGTAAATGGGAAAAGACTACACTTGGACACTAACATTTAAATTCCCAGTTTAAATATATGTACGGCTATATATATATATATATATATATATATATATATATATATGTAAAACATATTCATAGAATAATGTCCCTCCAATATTTTTTCATATTTTTCTTTTTCCCCAAATTTACTACAATGGATGTTTATTATTTTTATAACAAAATGCAAATACTGTTTTAAACTAACCATATGCAATGCGAAGTGTCCAATTAATGGTTCGGCAATATGAATTATTAGTAAGTCAGAAATTCTAAGTGCTTTCTGAACCTTGACTAGTTGTTGCAGAACTTACAACCTTAAACAAGTAAAAAAATTATCGTATTCTCTTTTCTTCTCTCTAAGATGGGAATGGAAAAATATATCTGCCTCAGATATTTGTCATGAGAATTAAAAGGGATAATGTTTGTAAACTTCCAGTTTAGCTCTTAAAGACGGCCGCTGCTCAGGAACTGACAGCCGTACCTCCACTCCCGTGATGCCACATCATACCTGGCACTCTCCTTACTCAATTCTTCTGTGTCACGTCTGGACCAGGTACAATTTACATCAGCATCATTTGAAAGCAGAAGGGAAAGTGCATTTACTGACTTAGAATACCTGATCCTGGAAGGTCTACATTTTTAGCAAGGATCCATATGTTAATTACATTTTGAAAGTAAATAAGATATACTGAGAAGCCTAGTCCTGGACCAGGTAGTTGAACATGGTACGTTACCACGACCATGGAAAGAAAACAACACAATTTCTATTTATGTTATGAGGCTATTGAAAAGCAGCTACCATATATCTATTTTGGGAGGGATGAACTATTATGAAAGTAGATCCAACTCCAGGTAACAGGCATTTTCTGCAGCAAAAGTCTGCCCCTTTGTACTGACATAAGCTAATAACTAAGTGTCCTTGATTATCACTTCTGGCAATGGTTTGCTTTTGTTTCTGTCTGTAGCACTGCATGGCTGTGATCCTGATTTTACTGCCCCATGAATGATAGCGACTCTATCTTATTTCTCTGCACATCCTTGATGTCCATGACAAAGTCTGGCTGCAGAAAGAGTTCCATAAATGTGACTGCTCTCTTACAAAGAACCCTGGGGCATAGGGCTCAATGAGCCTGAAGAGATTCCAACTTCCCTCATCATTACGTGATTCACCTAACATATCTGAAGATCAGGCTTGGAATAGACAAGCCAAATGTGTAAGTGTCTATTAATGGCACTGAAAGTGGTAGGAGTGCTCACATAGCTAAATGTTTAAATAATTATTACTTCAAGACTTGGCACTGTGGGATTCTACTTCAAAGTGCATTGGTGATCATATCCCATTTCCAAACCCTTCTAATAATTGTCTGTTTCTATGTCCTAAACTTTTGAAAGTAGTTACAAACTACCACGAGATTTTCAGGAAAACAAAAATAGCTCCCCTTTTTTGTTAGGCATCTGGGGGATAACCAGCCTGGCTAGCTGCTCCATACACAAGATTGCATTTAATATTCACAACTCCAGATTTGAAATGAACATTCCTACTTCACGGGTGAATAACTGAAGCTCAGAATGCGTGAGGGACTCCCAGATATGCCGTCTTCAGGGCCAGGAATGAGTGGAGCTTTCCCATTACTGAATCAGGGCTTCCAACTGATTTTTAAGCTTTTTTGTTTGTTTAATTTCCTTTTCTTCCTGTTTTTTTTTTTTTTTTTGTGGGTACCGGGGGTCGACCTCAGGACCTCGCGCGCCAGCAGGCGCCCGTGCCGCTGAGCGATATCACCGGCCCTTTTCTCGTATGTGGGATCCGGGAGTCGAACTCGGGCCCTCGCGCTTGCCAGGCAGGCGCTTACGCCACTGAGCCATCTCACCGGCCCTTCTTCCTGTTTTTGAATGTTAAAAGAAAAAGTGTTCTTGGCAAGCCCTACAACAAACACTTAATAATTAAATTTTTATTTGGCGAAACATGAAGAAGGCCATGAACAAGTTTTGTTTTGTTTTTGTCTCTCTCTCTCTCACCTGAAAATAAACTACCTGATAATTTGTAATCATTTACCAAAATACCACCCCACTGGAAGCCGGTCCTTTAAATTTTTATCCTCGCCAGTACCCCTTTCAGTGAATTGCCTTTGCTTCTTACCATGAAGTGGCAAAGGTAAGCACCAGTGGAAATTCTGCACCCTTACCAGTGATATTGCAGTATACGCGCAGGGGTCCCAGGGGCCCGCTGCCGTCGGAGTCCACGTAGAAGAACCCAGCTGTATTCCCTTGATGCCTGTAGACTTCGCAGGATTGCTCGTAGATGGCTGAAAAGACAGAAAGGCAGCAGAGAGGAAACTTTGCTGGGCTGTGCATATCACTCTGGAGAGATCAGTACCTCCTAATTATATTTATTTAATGTTTTCCCCGTGCCTTTACAAATACATGTTCCACTACTTGATAGAGTCATGTCTTCTCTTTAGCTTAACTCACTGATGCTTCTAAACCCAGCTCTGGGGTTACATCCCTCCCCAGTCTCCCTCACCTTTTCCATGCTTCTTTTCACTGACTTACATGCCTTTTCTTTCTGCCCCATATATACTGAGCTAGGAGCACCAGTGTACTGTTACAGTAGAAGCCGTAAGAGTAATGGCCATGTGTTATTTTACACTGTATCCCAGGTCTAATGGAGCTCAACATTTACAGCATGGGCTCAACAAATATTTGAGTAATAAATTTTTAAAAACACATATACACTTGTGCCTTTTTACTAATAAAGTGTAAGGACACTGCCTTATTTCTGGATGCCCAAGCTTGTCTCAGTAACTCAGTAACAGAGCATAATCGAGTTCAATCTATTTTCACGTAACAAACATTTACTAATGTCCTAATGATGTCAACAGATGTGGATAAGAGAACAGAACCATGGACAAGGCAGTAAGTTGGTGCCCTGAAAGCTCACAGCCTAGGTGACAACCACAGAGGTCTCTGGATGATCAGATAAGGCAGGCATGGGGGATTTCACTGATCTGTGGGTTGGAGAAAGCTGTAATTTTCACTAAATCATCATGAATGAATTTGGAGGGGTGCAAAGGAAGCATCTCTTGTTTTATGCATAAAGAAAATAAAATACCTGATATTTCGGACAACATTTCACAATTCAGAGTAGCAGGTACACGTGCAATTGTATCACCCATCCATGCTTAAAACACTTCCCTGGCTCCTAAAATTCTTCAAGATACAGTACTCGATCCTCACCTTACCCAACCCCTGCCCCTGGTGACAAATGCTCCATCCCGGGGATATGACGGTGTGGTTTATCATGATCAAGCATGAGGCTGGGAATCTCAAATAATTCATTACAGTAAAGTTCTGAAGCCAGGGAGGGTTTGACTTTTTATAAATTAAAGTGAATTCAAGGTTATACTTGAATTCATGTCAATTTCTCTTGCATTCCTGGACACTTTCTAAAGGAGGAGGTAAATGATCGTGTCACCATTTGTAGCTTATATACTGAGCTTCACATACAGCTCATTTATGTTTGCCGATATCAGGTTTGCTGAACATAATAACACACTTGTGGCACATGTGAAAGTCAACTCTTCCTTGTGTGGTCCTCCCTAATTCCTCCCACAATGACGACCACACAGAAGGAGCTACTATAGTCCCACAAAGGGTTAACACTGCCCAGGCAGCACGTGGGTAGTAGCATAATAGTTGAGAGCACAAACCCCAGAACCAAACTGGGTAGTTTTGCAGGGTGGAGCTACCACTTGTAACGTGGGACAGCCTGGACAAGCTGCTTTCCCTGTGTTGGACACCCTTTTAGATGACTGCTGTGACCGACACCCCTTGGTATTCATGTCCTCTTCATAAATCCATCCTTTCCTCCTGAGTGAGCTGGGCTTACTCACTGCTCTAACAAATAGACTATGCAGAAAGAATAGAAGTAACTTCCAATATTACATGATAGAAAGATGGTGGGTGCCATCTTGCTCCTGCATCATTTCCCATGGTAAAAGTCAACGGCCACCTCAGACAGTGCTCTCTAAGAGACCCATGTGGGCCAGCTTGGAAGTTGCTGCAGTGTGACATGAGTATGAGCATGCAGGAAGATGCCCACAGGCAAGGCTGGAAATGACTGAAGGCACCACCAATGTCTCTCCTAGCTGCAGGAGAGACCAACCCCACTAAGATGTTATAGTCCCAGAGAAGCTATGAAACAATAATGGGTGTGGTCTGTACATGCTAAATTTTGCAATAATTCACCATAATAAATAGCTAATCACTTCTCAAAGCATTAATTTTCTCACAGTGCTATTGATCTAAAAAGAGCCTACCTCATAGTGTACTTATAAAGTGTCACAGTGATAATCCATTCATGGTACTTAGAAATCACTTGGTAAATATGAACTATTATTACAATTATACCATACAGCCATGCCATGTTATCTTTCCTTCTTTTGATTACATCTTTACTTGATTTTTTTTCACTTTTCTTCATAAATTGCAAGGTTCGTTATGAAAAACCAATAACTCCTATCTCCTTTCTCACAGTGATGATGACTTTGAAATTTTAGTTTATTACTTTGGAAATGACACATTAAATAGTGTGTATGCAGTTATGTCTTAAAATCATCATTTTAACTCATTAGGTGTTTGCTTACTAATATGGAAAATGATGGCTTCATCCTTTTTATCTCCTCTCTAAATATAACAAGCTTTCCATTCTTGCATCCTTCTAACAGAGTTGTACTGTAATTAATAACTGCTTTATTCTCTCATCCGTCTCTAAACAGGCAAAACTATATGAAGATTCACCAATTAATGCTAAATTCAATAACAAAGATCTCAAATGTCTCCTCAAATAATCATATTAAAATTAACCATAATTGAATAACTTTTGGAGTGAGAGAAAGAATGTGTCCCTAAGGAAAAAGATAAAATTTAGATCTTTCTGAATGTTTTTTATTTTAACTTTGAAACCATGCAAACACTTTAGTGTTAAAAACAAAATTATGTATAACAGAAAAGTAATTGCTGAGATTAACAGGAAATGAAAAAATTAACTAGAAATTCTTTCAATTGATACTGAAATTTCAATATTTTCTTAACTTTTTTTTATCAGATCTCAGTGTTTCAGTTAACTGTTAGTTCATAAAAACAAAGACATGGACAAAATAAGCCACTCTAATTTTGATTTTAAAAACCCATCCATGATTATTCTGAAGGTCAGCAACTTAGGCTGAGCTCAGCTGGGCAGTTTTGGGCCTGGTTCAGACGACCTCCAAGGTACATTCCAGCATCTGCAGTCAGCAGCTGGCTCAGCGGGGCTCGCTGGCAGCAGAATAGGGTGGTTTGTTCTTCAGCATGGGGCCTTGCATACTCTGTCAGATGTACATGGTAAAGACCCCAGAGCAGCCAGAAGGCACTGCTCAGCCTCTGCATGATGCTTGAGGGTGCTCGTTGACCAAAGCAAGGCACTGAGCCAGTCTCGGTGCACACTGCGGAGCCCAAAGGTCTGAACAGAAGGCAGCTCCAGAGAGGCATGGATGGTGTCAGTGTTTGGGTTCATGGAGCAGAATCACACTGCAGGGTGATTTGAATCAGAAAGAAATGTCTATGTCCTAAGCCACTGAGATTCTGGGGTCATTTATTTCTTTAGTTAGCCTACTGTTCAAAATACACTTATTCCTTAAACTGTGGTTCAGTTAATAGCAATACGGACTAAGCCTGGTGACAAGCATTATTGCTTAGAGACACAGTAAATGAGCTCTTATATAACAATATTTTGTCCAAAGACAAAGTAGCTGGTAAGTGGTTACTCTGATTCCATCACTGTGCTATAGTCTGGGTCTTGAAATAACTCCCAAAGCCCCACATGTTAAAGGTTTTATCCTCAAGACAGCACTGTTGGGAAGTGAGGGAAATTTTGGGAGGGAGGCAGAGTGAAAAGCTTTGGGTTCTTGGAGATGAACCCTTCAAGGGGACTGGGGAATCCCTGTGCCATCCTCTCTCTCTCTCTTGCTTCCCGGCCATAGGGCAAGCTGTTTTGTTTGACAATGTGCTCCTGCGTGATGTGCTGTCTTGCCACAGGCCCAAACAAAGAAGCCCATTGACCATGGACTGAAACTTCCAAAAATGTAAAACAAAAAAAACCTTTACTTAAAAGTTAATTATCTCAGCTTCTGTGTTATAATGACAGAAAGCTTACTAGCATACTCTCCTTCCTGATTTGGTAGTAGGAATGTTTTATAAATCTGAAATATCACTTATCTGTGATTCAATTTCCCTAAGCTATAAGTTTGTATGAGAAAAGCAAAAAAAAAAAAAAAAAAAGCCTAGTATTCTGTAAATATGACCAATTATAATATTTTACTATCATTATGAACTTACAGATATACAAAATATTTATTATTTAGATGGTTGTTTGACAAACAAGATAAAGTAGGGTGTACACTAACAGGAAAACAAGCCAAATAAATAAGGATAAAAAATTCTTAAAATTAATTCAATAACTTTATTTTTAAACAATATTATTTTGTTGTTAAACTATTATAGATAATAAGAAAAAGATAATAAACAATTACGTTATTGTCAACGGAAAATAAATTTTTTACCATGAAAGATAACATGTATATAAAGTGCAAAAATTACATAAAGTTCATCAGTCTTATTCTGAGTGTGTAGTATCAGTATAAACTATATTCCATTGTTTTAAATGATTTGATATCTTTTCACATTTGGGTTAATGAAAATGCTGGAAGCCACTGACTACACAGTGGCTTCTAAAGATACTAAAGGACAAGTGCTTTACTGAGTCCATGTTTGAGCAGGAAAATTACAGGATGAGATTAGAATACATAGTCTTGCCTGAAAACCAAGAAATTTACCAAAAATTGGAATTACATAAAAATGACACAGTGACCATTTTGATAGAACAATTACAGCTTCAAAAAGGACAGCCCCTGCAATTATTAAATATATGCTTTTGCACCTATCATCTATCATCTATCTATCATCTACTCAGCTACCTCATCTCATCTCCTCTGTCGATCTCATCTATCCAAGCCCATTGATCACCTCTAGAGTTTGTTAGTGTATAAAATCATGTTCTGGAAATTGGAAGGAATACAGATCTTATCCTGCTTTTTTTTGTATTGACTGTGTTTGGGAGTGACCTAAAAGTCTATTAAAATATGTTTAGAGAATAACCAAAGCTAGACAGTGCAAAAAGAACATAGTAGTACCCTCTAAGCTATCTGCAGAGGATGCATGCAAGATTTTGAGTGGACGCCTGAACCATGGATAGTACTGAGCCCTATATGCGCAATGTCTTTTCCTGTAATACACACCTAAGATAAAGTTTAATTTATAAATTAGGCACAGTAAAAGATTACAAAAAACAACCAGTAATAAAATGTAATTATATAATTTTCACAATATATTTTAATAAAAGTTATGTAAAGACAACTAGAAAAATTAAGGATAAATTTTCCGAGGTCACATTAAAAATATTTTTAGCTTTGGCTGGGTATGTAGTTAGGTTTTAAATGATGAAAAGGTTCTCTCGGTTGAAGAATTACATATAAATACGGTATTCGTAGTGAAAGTGTAGGCACAGTATTTATTTTTAAATTGCTTCATGAAAATAAGGTAGGATAATAGAAACAAAAATGATAGATAGTGATAGCTGCTTACCCTGGGTGAAAGACACAAGGGGGACAATTATATGATTCTATATTTTGTAAATTTGAAAATGTCACTAATATTTTTAAATATTTAGGCCTTTTAGGTATTCTGTGGATTTCAGTGTCTTTTTAAAATTATTTTCTGAGTTCTTCTGTCCTGGTGATCCAAATCTGGCCACCGTTGCTTCCCCATGACGTCCCTCACCATTGCACAGGGCACACCCTTTGAAAGTGGCCTCTTCATTCACCTGGTTCCCTTGAGATCCCCAACTGGCTCAGCATGCAGTAGTCCACTCTCCCTTAATTGCTGAGCAGTATTCCACAGCAAGGATCCCGCACAGTTTGTTAAATCATTAACTCATTGAAGAACAACTGTGTTATTTCCAGTTTTAGGGTATTACAATCATAGCATTTTAAAGTTCTAGTATTTTTTTCTTTGATTATACTCTTTATTATCAGATGAATTGTGATTGGTGGATATAATATTTAATACATCTGAGAATATTGATCAGATTATAATTTTTTAGACACTTTTTTCTCTAGGGAAAGACTGTGTCCTCCAAATTTCATGAGGTTGTTTATTAGCTTTATTTTTTTTGTGTGTGTGTATTTCTTTTTATTTTTGGAGCTTGTCCCTCATCCTCCTTGTCTTCCTCCTTCTCCCCTTCCTCCTCCTTGATCTCTGTATTACATTTCACGTCATACTCTTTTCTGGAATACCAAGATATCTTTTGTAGTTTTATATTTATTTAACAGTGATATTTGAAATACTGACTGGTAGCTCTAAGTAAGTGTCTGTGGTTTAACCCTCAAGGACTTTAATGCAGGGTTAAATCATTTAGTATTACTTATGGGTAACTTTTAGAGAAATTGAATGTAACTGGCTATATTCAATCCACAAAGTGTTCTAAGAAGTGTAATATTTTCATTTGTTTCCTACACTGCTTGCTTAACATATTACCCAGAAGAATATGAAAATTTTGTATATAATGAAGGCAGCAACTCAACTAAGAAGAAAAAAATAGACTGTTTAAAGAAAAAGTAATATTGAGATCATCAAGAAGCCATATAGGAAAAGAAAAAGTGGACCTACTCCTCATGCTGTAGACCAGAATCCAATTACAAATGAATCACAGACTTAAATCTTAAAATACAAAATATATATTCATATGAAAGTAAGATGGGATTTCTTTGTAACCTAGAAAAGGCAAAAATCAAGACATAATAAAAGAAAATACTAATAAACTTACTTATACTAAAATGAATAAAAAAGAAGATAACTGTGTAAAATCAGGAAATGTGTGTCTGCGAGGCCTCAAAGTCATAGAAAAGCTAAATGTAGAATGAAGGAATATCTAGCAAAGTTATTGATACATTTATACATTGATCCAGAAATCCTATTTCTACTGATCTAGTACAAGAAACTTTGGCAGAAAATATGAAAAGAAAAAACAAAGAAAGAAAACACTTGAAGTTTTTCTTCACAGCATGATTTGTACTAGTGAAGGAGAGGAATCCTCTGGAATGTCCACCAGGAGACGAGAGGAAGGTGCACGCCCAATAGGGAGCAGCTCAGCTTTGAAAAACAGAGAAGCATGACACATATAAATCGCAACAAAAATATATGGTTATTAAAAAAAGCAAAGTGGAGAAAAGTAGGCATAATATGGAAATATTTATCAAAGAATGAGTTTTTTATTTACTTTTATTTTGAAAAAATAACATTTATTAAAAAAAAGTTACATACAGGGTGGGGGAAGGGACCAGAGGGGTGGGAATATTAGCAAGACTTGCTTGAATGTGGTTGGTTTTCCTGGTCTTACTTTGGAAGCATTTATAGTAAATATTTTATATAATCGTACATTTATCATTCTTTCTGTATAGGTTAAGGAGACAGCGCAAATATTAACTAAGTTGAAACTAATCTTTAACAGCCAAGGAGGAGCTCTGTGTAGGTAGATTCTTCTCAGAAAACAACAGCATCGGCACAAATGCGCCACTGGGTGGCGTGACTGTGCAACAGGTCTGATCTTCTAGAATGTGCACCCCAACGTCTCTTCCTCCAGGAAGTTTTCTAGCATCCTACTTTGAGTTGGGCAGTTTTCCTTTCTGTTCCAACCCCTGTGTAGGGCAGTCTGTGAATCTGCTTTTTTATGTCCCGTTAGACCATAAATTCCTAGAATGCAGAGATTTTTCTCTAAATCTAAAGGTGCATATTGAGAAAAAATATTAGCTGAAAGTCTCCATTATTGCCTAAAGCTGAATTGAGAAAAACCAAAAGATTCCATGGTGATTTTCTTGGTTCTATGCAATATTAGTAGAGTTCAAGCCAAAGGGCCTTCCATCAGCTGTTTATGAAATGGCCTAATGTGTCAGCCACAAGTTCTAAATCAGCACTAGAGGTACTCTCTAGGGCAATCATGGCAGCCTCTATGGGGAAGAAGATGTGAACATGAAAGAAAAACAGAAACGATGCTGCATATCGATGCCAAGGTGTGTTTCCATTAAAAACTGCAAAAAGTAAACCTAGTGCTACATTTGAAACTCTAATACTAGGAGCACATGCAAAGCTATGCGCTCTCCAGTGAAAAGGACAGAGGTACACACACCAGCACTCTGTACAATAGATTTTATATTAATTGGGACAGATGTATAATGTAGCCAGACAGAGCAGATGGATCAGTGTTTTCATACTGGAGGAAAATAGTCTGAATATAGTTCTGGCAGCTAATTTATTGCCTGAGGTGCAATTTGAAATGTCCTTGTGATGCTCACTTTCATTAAAGATAATGATAGTATTCAGACAGCAAAATAGTTTTATTTAGACTTCACCTTTTCAAGTACCAAGGTCAGAGCTGTACTTTTTCTGCTCTGCCGTTTATATTCCTACTGCAAAACTATAGAAACAGACAAGAAACTTACTCAGTACATATTTTAAGGCCTTAAAAATGTTTCAGTCCTATTTCTCTCCTTGCTCTCTGTGTCTTCAGCAATATAATATTTACCACATGATTACAATTAGTTACAGATCTACATACACAGCCTACAGACATAAATAGGATCAAATTAATTCTGGTAATTAAGTAAATGCTTGGGAAGCATTTTGCATTTAGCAGCCATTTATTTAATTAAGTTTATCAAATCCCTTGTGCAGTAGGTTTGCAGGACTTTGCCCTGGCCTTATTTTAGTGAAGAAAAGAAAAAAAAATATGTTAAAACTAATGGGATTGCTGAAATTAGTTCAAAAAAATGTGTCAGGGGATTAAATTAGAAAATAGATCTTTTGATGTCCCAGGTTGCTCATAGCTGGTACAGCCTGGAAATAGACATAGGCTCTGTAACATTTTCCCTAATAAAAGGAGGTTAGTGGAAAGGGAGCTAGATTAGTGGCTGCGAGGTGTTAAAGGTGGGAAATGAGAGAGGTAGGTGGGGCTGAGGGGGTTGCACCTGATGGCGATGGTAATTACACAACATGCCAGCCAGATGCCATCTGACCCAGGGGAGAAGCAAGGGACTATTCTTACCCCCAGCTTCATCTCCCCCTGACCCTGCAACTGCATTTCATGTTCATCTTAGAAATCACAGCATATTCCATTCATGACGGAATGCATCAAAGGTTACTAAATTACATGGAGAAACTGTCTAATACTCCTGTTACACATTACGTCATATTGAGTGCAATCCAGTAAACTAATTTGCAAATCTTTTTAATCTCCATGTTATATTGAAAACATAAATCTGTAAGCATACTCCATATAAAAGTTTTTAATAATCCACATTTAAAATAAGCCTATTGAGGGCATGGAAGCGAAGCAGTAGGTAAGTTGAGGCACAGGCTGGCATGCACCTCAGCAGTCGAACACAGCTTCAAAGGCAGTGAGCTGGGAAGAGGGTCCTCAGACCCACAGCGATTGGCCTCACCCTGACCTTGTGGCAGACCTGCATATTCTGTGGGATCCAATTTGACCTACTGCATCAGAATCTGTGAGGACAGGGCTCTGGAAGATGTTCTACATCTCCAGATCATTCGTTTTTCATGTAAAATTTTATTCTAAAATAAACCAAAAAGAAAAACCTGTAAAATCACACTTTCTAAATGGTGACAGATATCGTGACACCTTTACTTTCATGTCCTGCACGCTGAAAACTTCTGGTAAAAGTAATAATTTCAACTTTTCTCAGAATACTATCCATGCAGTGTTTTCCCCTCTTTTGTTTTCTATATGGATCTTCATCTTCCTGTTAGGGAAGCAGCCATCACATAACTGGGATGTGAGTAGAGAAGATTTCCCAAGTCACTTATTGAATGGCCCTACTCCTGGCTACTCATTTTGCCACCTGATATACTTTGAAAAATGATCTTTTGAGGCTGACAGCTCTGAGTGCAAGCACCACTGACAATGTATGGACATAAGGCTTCTCAGCGACCTTCCGAAGCCACAGTAGAATTAGACAAGCTGGGCATTGAAGGGAACCATGATAGATATATATTTGATAACCCACAAATAAGATGCTTCATATTAATTCTTCTTAGCTGAAAGCAGTTAAAAAATAGATGCAGAAAAACTGTCTCTCCTAACTCTGTCTTAAGTCAGGACATATATATATATATATATATATATATATATATTTTTTTTTTTTTTTTTTTTTTTTTGTGGGTACCAGGGGTCGACCTCAGGACCTTGCGTGCCAGCAGGGCCACTGAGAGATATCACCGGCCCTTTTTTCCTATGTGGGTATCGGAAGTTGAACTCAGGACCTCGCGCTTGCCAGCCAGGCGCTTATGCCTCTGAGCCATCTCACCGGCCCCAAAGACATATATTTTTAAAAGTGAAAACTCCCCAGCTCTCTACCAGGAAGGACAAAACTTATCACCAGAGACAACTCTCATCAGCTCAGATGTGGCCCTGAACAATCCACAGATATCCCTCCCTCCATTATTTCTTCTCATGTGTTTACATTTTCACAGTTTATTGCCCCTGGAAGCCTAAAACAAGTGTCTATCTTGTCATTTCTCTAAAACATTTTTCCTTTGTTAAAGATTCTACAGAAGCCAGAGACTAAGTCAATGCTCTGAGTTATCTTTCATTTAGTTTCTTTTATTCCATATGATGTGCACAGCAGGGGTTAATACATTTGTTCATTTTTCTCCCGTTAATGTTTTCTGTTATAGGAACGTGTAAGATATGGACTTATGGGGGTTGTGGAGACATCCTGTTTCCTGGCTCACCTCAGGAAAACAAATAAGAAGAAGGTGGCAAGGATCCCTCCTGAGTGAGAATGAAGACCTGACCCAGCACAAGGCAATGGTAGGTCTTCTTAACTGATTTATTTTTGAAGTACTGGGGCTTGCACCCATGGCCTTCACAGCGAACTACATACCCATCCCCTTTTTACAATTTTTATTTTGAGACACGTTCCCACTAAGTCACTAAATATCCCAGGCAGGACTGGAACTTGTGATCCTTCTGCCTCAGCCTCCTGCAGGGCTGGAGTTGCAGTCATGTGCCACTACACCTAGCCTGTAGGTCTTTCTAGAAAGAGCTAAGCCAGGTGCATCAACAGTCCAGCCACACGGGAGGTTGAAGCATGGATCACTTGATCCCAGGAGTTGGAGGAGAGTCTTGGCAACATAGCAAGATCCCTATCTCTCGAAAGAAAATGAAAAAGAAAAAAGCAAGGCCTGAACATGGTCATCAACAATTGAATGCACACTATAATTTGAAGATAACTCTTATACAGCTCTCCTAGTGCTTCATATTCCTGTGTATTTCACGAGGAAAGAATCACACATCAAGGAAATACAGGACAAAGTACCATTTTCTTCCAAGTAAAATATGTTTTCAGGTTAATGCAACATTATGATAAGAGTGATGCCTTAAATTTATCTGTGATGGTCACCCAAATATTCATTTCAAATTACACAAAGATCTTACACAATTTGAGGCCACTCTGTAGCAGGGTATCAGAAAGGAAGAGAGGAAAACCATCTGGAACAAGGAGATGGTGATGTGGCAGATCAACTCCGCCCGCTAGCTGGAGTTCAAGAGGATCCCATAGTTCCCATCTGACACAAGGGCCACCTTTGGACACTACGGTTAGCAATCGATAGAATTGTTACAATTAATACCATAGTTTCTGTTTTGGCCACAACTTTCATAAATTCTCTGGACAGATCTCCTCTGCAACCAAAAAAAAAAAAAAAAAAAAGGATTAACAAAGGAAAAGAAGTAAATCTGTCAACAGAACAGGGCCCTGACTGGTCTGAACCAATCCACCAGTCAGCAGAAATAGTACCTCACCTCAGGCATGGTATGCTTTACCCACCCTACTTTTTGCCAACCAAAGTGCATATTTGATATGATTTTCAGAGACTTATTTCAATATCAGGATCTCCAACAAACATTTACAAATATTCTAGTGTTCCCAGTCACTAGCTTTCTGAACACCTCTGCCCTTAGCCTTGGGAGCTCTCCAGGGTTCCTAGAGGACCTGGCCACGTAATTGTGACTTCATAGCATTGCTCACAGCAGCAGTAACAACAAAAACTTTTAGATTGTTGTAGTTCCTAACCATTTAAAATTTTGATTTTTTAATTGATATATAATGTCAGTCTTTGTGAGCACAGTGCAATACTCCAATGTTACTATATCTGACTCTTGGCAATCACTGCCGTAGACATGGTTATTCATTCTTACATTTGCTTCAGGTCTCAACTTGATAACATCACCACCCAAGTGAAGCTGAAAGGAGAAAACATAGAGTCTAAATAAAAAAGTAACTCTTACAGAAACCTGAAGGTGATGGTATTATTTTACTCTGCATTTTAAAGATAAAAACAAAATCAATCAATCGATCAATCAATCAAAATAAAAAGCAACCAAACCTGAAGTTCAGAGAGATAAAAGCATGTGCCCTGCCTTCAGGCCAGTGTCTGCTCCTGGGCTGGCATGGCTGGCTGAGCTGGCTTTGCATAAACTCTCCAGGACTTGGTGACCCTGAGTCATGTCAGCCTTGCTGTCTTACGTGGAATAAAATCTCACTAATGCAGAAGACTTGAATGTTGTGAACAGAACTGATGATCAGTACTAATTGCTCATTGACTCATGCAACTATAAAATAGACTCTAAAGATAAAACGATACAGCTCACTCAGTCATCCATGGCTCCGCTGTTAAAATTACCACATGGTGAGCAGGGAGTCAGTGAAGATTTTCAAACTCTTTTCCCCAGGTCAGATAGAATGAGAAGCTGAGCCTCATCCACCCTCTCGCAGCTCATTCTAGACCGCACACTGGCCTTCCTTTCCATCACAGACCCTCATCAAGCTGCCCCATTGGAAACAGACCTGTCCTGTTTTTCACTGGACTCATTTATTTCCTAAGTGTACTCTTGACTTCACAGCCACATGCTGGTGACCTTGGGAGGGGAGATCATGAGCTGCAGTTCAAAAAGAGAAGTACTTAAGCTGAAAAGCTTCCAGTTGAAATCCCGGATTTGCTACTTATGAATTTTATAATCTTGGCCTTATTATTTTGTTTCAGTTTTCTTATAAAGGGATGCTGATAGAACTAATTCAAAAGGTTTGAAGTGAATTTCTAAGCTAACCCCACAGGAAGTATTCAAAAACAGTTCTGATCCTTCTTTTTGTCCCTCCTCCACAGAAAAGTTACTCCACATGTATTCAAAAAGTGTTGGTTGAGTTGGGTGTGGTGTTGCACACCTGCAATCCCAGCCCTTGGGAGATTGAGACAGGAGGATAGTTTCAGTTCTAGGACAGCCTGGATTATGTAGCAAGACTCTGTCTTGAAACCAACTGAAAAACAAAAAGTGTTGGTTGAGAACCATTTGGCCCAGAATATAACAGGCAGTACCTAGGGTCCAGCTACATCAGAGGCTTATATCCAACACAATCTGTGCCTGGTGGGTGTATTCCTGGTTTGTAAGTATCTTTCCTATCCCACGGGCTGTGCAATCTACATATGTGTCATGTTCTGCAATTACTAGTAACTACTGCTTTTTAGGGATGCTAAGAAGAGCTCCAAAAATTTCTGTTATCCAACAGAATAGTAAAGACATAGACATATAAGCATTTATAATGTAATATGACATGATGTATGACATGCACATGTAGCGAGTCTGGTTTACATTTGCTACAAAGAGCAGCTGAATGTATGACAGGCATTCATTATGTGGAGTTTGATATGAGATGGAAAATCTAAGTAGAGATATTCCAAGCAGGTAAGCAATCCTGCAGCCTTCCTGACAGAGCTGATGGACGGTGGAAAGCTCAGAAGGACAACAGGATCTGTGTGAGTTACTAAGACTGGTTTAGTGTTGCTCAAGAGGAAATAAGGTGGGGCTGTGCCCTGCTTCTAGATGTGGCCCTTCAAAGCCATCCATCTGGCTCCTCGCTGTCTTGCCCCGTATGGCTGCACAGAGCTTCCCATGGAGGGAAACAGAGTGATGAGTAGAAGCTGACCGAGACCCTGCACGGTTTCGTGGATCAGCCATGTTGTGTGTGACGTGAGCAAAGAAACACAACAAAACAACTTTTACTTTGCTAAGCCACTGAGATTTGGGAATTGTTCACCACCTTAGCCTATATTTCCCCATACGTGTGCTCCTTGGACTTCAGCTAGACAACTGGGAGATTTCTGAGGGGGAAATCCTGGTACCAAACATTCCTATTCATGGATCATACAAATGAGCTCACTCAGAGGACAGCTTTGCTCTGAGCCACCCCAGCTGGCGCATGGTACATCTGTGACTCTGATGCAGATTCTCTGATTCCAAACCCCTTGGTCTCTCCTCCAAATACTGAACACATATAAAAACTCAAGAAACGGCTATGTTATGATCATACATTATCACACTGGTTCAACTAGACAGAATCATAAGAAAAATCCTAGTGAAAGTTCTTTGAAGCTATCCTTGAAAATAATTACACAATCCACATTTTGCCATGGAGTTGCGTGTCTCTATTTTACCATCATTGTCAAGAGTCCAGTTTCCTCTGTGCAGAGGCCATAATAGTAGCATAAATTAATATTTTAGCATTTGCATACCATGATGAATTTACCTTCCAGTATGAGTTAGTAAATGGCTATTTTTTAAACTTAGAAAAAAAGATACTTTAAAATAAAAATCTGTGCTTTTAGTATGTGCGATCCACATGATATTTAACACAAAGAAATTAACCAACTTCCTCTGAGCCACATTTCAGGGAAGATAGTAACTTTTGTTACCCAGGATGCCTCGTATTGCTGCAGCATCTCATACCCATATCTGAGCTGAATTCAAAGCTTTGTCCCCCATTATTATTATCAATTCATCCTTATTATCCAAGATTCAAAGAATATTGTTAGCGATGATCACAACTACCACGTAGGAAAGTGTGGTATTTATTTCTGGGCTAGAGGTGACTTTGAAGCTAATGAAGGTGGAGTTTCAGGGTTACCTTGAAAACCCTAAATTGTGTCTGAGCTGTGTGTTCATGTGGTTGTGTATTTTTGTAAATTGTGTGTTTCTGTGAAAGCTCAATTGGCAGAGTAGAGCGTTAGGAAATCTATGTGGATCTGTAGGCCCAGGATTTGACATGATGCGATATTGGAAGCTGGTGAAGGGCACTTTCCAAGGCTCCTGTCTCTGTGCCAGATTCAGAAGTGTGAGATCCAAAGGCGAGACAAGAGGACAGACTTGAGGTTGGGGTGCAAGCACAAGTGCACACCCACAAGCCTGCCAAGGAGTCTAGGAAGTGAGTAGAAACTCACGCATGTTTCTGTTGTTGAGTGTAGTGGAGTGAAATCTTGCTGAAGTCAAGGTTCTTTATCATCTAACTGAACACACAGACCTTGCCCAGGAGTTGCAGAAGCTGAAGCAGGATTAGAAGGAAGTGGAGTGATTTTGGGATCAGTCCATTGCTCCTCACCAGCAAGGTAAGTCATCAATTCAGCAGCAGTGCCTGTGAACTGCGGAAGGCTGCTGTTCTCCTGTGGTAAATGCCAGCCAGTATCTGTCTTCCTGTCCCCTCAACTAGAAACACACAGGAAAGGAAACTGGGGGCTACACTTCAGCCAAACTGCATTCAGTTCCCACTAGTACGAAACAAAAAACAGAAACAAAACAAATGACAATCACCATCGGAGTAACTTCTGAGCGATCTCCAGGAGCACTTGCTCCTGCCGCTGCCCACGCAAATTCACGCAGCTTCACAAAAGTAAAGTTCTCCGCAGCACCTTCAGCACCCAGCACTGCAGGTTTGCAGGTTGTAGGGGAGAAGGGAGTTTCGGAATGTGGGGTCAAAAGTTAGTCTGAGAACATTCTTCTAAACCTTGTCTCTACTTTATGAAATTGGACACATTTTCCCAGTCTCAACCACAGTCATAAAAGGTTCCGTGGCACCACCAAAATAAGCTGTGAAGCTGAAAGAAAAACATACTTTTCAAAACCATTCCTGTAACTTAGAGGAAATGACTGGATCAGCCTTATTAGAGGGAACACCAAAACACATATTTATTCTATGTAAATTTGTTTTGTCCAAAATTCATTATGTAAGGAGGTAATCAAAGTATTCAAAAGATATAAGGACACCGAAGCTTTATAAAACTGTGTCAGAAAGCTAATAAGAATATTTTCATTTATTTAAAATGCAGAAACCTATGAGATTTGTCTATTTTTCAAGGAATATTAGTCATTTTTAATGACTTTTTTCATTCCAAAATTAATTTGAAAGCTAAGTATGGGGCACATGACTAAAGTCCCAGCTTCTCAGAAGGCTGAGGAAGGAGGTTCAGTTGATTGTAGGAGTTTGAGGACAACCTGAACAACATAGTAAGTTTCAATAAAAAGAAAAGTATATATATAATAAAAAATTAGACAAAACCCCTCAAAGTATATGTTTTGAGACCTTTGATACTGGAACTGCCCAGACGCTGAGCACAAGGTGAGGATTTTCCTCTCTGGCAAGGTCTCCGTGCAGAGCCATTCTTTGCAGTGCTCTGTCTGAGCCTCTCTCCCAAACAAGCAGGAGCCTGCACTCCTGACTTAGGCTTTGTTTAGTATCCAAGGATCTTTATCTTGCCTTGTGGCCTTGATACTGTAGATTGACATTTTTGTTCTTTCTTTTATCCTTGTCAGAAACCTTGAGTGAGATCTCTTCTTGTGAAATGATCAGAAATGGATGATTTGGCAGGAAAACTCAGCCTGCCTCATCACACCAAATGGTGGTTGCCAGAGTAGGCACAGCCACATGAGCAAGAATCACTCACACTAGGTGAGGCAAGATGCTTTGTGCCCCTTGTAGAACCTGCATCCCGGGCACACACCAGCAACCCTAGGGAAGAGACAGGGTCGAGGGCTTCTGAGTCTAAGAAAAAACATGCTTGCTCTTGATGGCGTGCAGCTGTCTAACATGGAAAACCTCACCAGATTTACAGAGTGGCTTCAGTTTGTTGCCTACGGACCGCTTGTATCTCAAACTTTCAAAATTAATTTTAAGGAATATTTTAAGCAGAGAGAAATTTTATCATGTGTTTTTATAAGTAAAACACATCTAAACTACTCTAAGCCACTGCTTCCTCATTTGTAAAAATCCCAGCTTAAAAATGCTCCTCTTTCTTAGACTTACAGGAGAATGAGTTCCCCGTAGCACTATTTATACAAACACATGATCATCACCGTTGGAGAAGGTGACATCTGGTGCAATGAAGGGAGTTTTTCTATTTCTAGAGATCCATTATGTGCCAATACAACAGTTATTTCCTCTCCTCTGCAGTCTGGGACCACAGTGGGCACTGTCTCACATTCCTCCCTATTAAGCCTGCATTTGGGGGAATTGCTTCACCTCTCTGCACCCGCTAGTTCTGGAGGTTTTGAGGGAGCATCCCTCGACTGGTCATTACCTGTGTACTTTCCCTGCTCTATTCAGTATCAACTTCCTGAAAACCTCCTTAGGAAGTTACCCAATTTTTGCTCAAATTTGTAGATGTTATTTCTCAATCACTGCTGCCTGAACTCTGCCTAACCTTCCCCAATATTCAACAATGCCTAATGAGATTGTTTTATGTTGTCATGCTAGAAAATTGAAAATTAAAGAGCTTTGATTTCTTAGTCAAGGAATCACATAAGGGAATCTGTGCGCTTACTTTAATTCTTTATCTTCTAATTAGAGGACTGGACTTTTTTAAGCAGTAAGAACCAGGAAACCAGAGACTATTACAAAGGCATTATTTCAACTTTTTCACTTTTATTCCCACCTTAGCATGATTTTAATTTACAGTTAAGAAACCCAAATGATCTTTGCTAATAGAAAAATAAGAAGACTCATGTTGCTCTGAGAGTTTTGAAGAATGAGAAAGTTAACAGAAGACATTTCTGTCCCAGATCACTGCAGACTTCCACCTGGGCTGCCCAGAGCCTGCCTGGATGAATTATTTCACTTCAGCTCCCCCCAGTAACTGGTTTCCTCACTGGTCCCTGCCCTCTTCTGTGTTCCTTTGATCAGATCATGTCATCAACACTCTGTGATCACGTTGTGAGTCTGTGAGGAGTCAGATGTCCCCTCTGCTCCCCAAGATTCCCTTGTGCAAATCCCTATGACCTGAAAGGACTTGCTTTTTTGTACACCTCCTATAAAGTAGGACCTCGCATCCTGTTCTGAACTCTTCAGTCTTATCTGTTCCATACACGCACACACACACACACACACACACACACAGTTGTGCACTATGTACCAATGCCTCTGTCAACAATGAATGCCATATACGAGGGTGGTCCCATAAGATTATAATGGATCTGAAAAAATTCCTATAGCCTAGTGTTTTTTTAGCAAACCTTCTCTATGTTTAAATATACGAGTACTTTCCATGGCATTCAGTTGCCTACAGCATTCAGTACAGAAACATGCTGTGCAGCTTTGTAGCCCAGAACCAATCAGCTTTACCATATGGCCTAGGAGTATAGTAAGCTGTTCAGCCTAGGTTTGCAGAAGTACATTCTATGATGTTGTCTCACAACGCCCTCATCAGAATATTCCCCATCACTACCTGTAAAGAGATGTATGCGTGTATATGCACACACCATAGATACAGACCTGTAGAAACACATATAGAGGTACAGATTAGAAAGAAAGAAGAAAGAAAGAAAGAAAGAAAGAAAGAAAGAAAGAAAGAAAGAAAGAAACAAAGAAAGAAAGAAGAAAAAGGAATAAGAGAGAAGAAAGATGGCAGCCCTTCTACTATTATGTGCAAATGTGACAATTGGGCATTTAGGAGGCTACGATAAGAAGAGTCATACATTTAAAGAGCCCTCTCGTCATTTGCTAAGCACCATCGAGCCCTTGAATGATGTTATTTCTATTAGTTTCTGAAGAAATGATTATCAAATTGGCCAAAATCCAAGGTTTTTATGACACTTTTTGTTGAATGAGTCTGAGAGGAAACTGGTACTCCTGCATTGCTGGTGGGAGTGAAAATTGGTCCGAGGCCTGTGGAAGTCAATTTGGCAATATGCAGTAAAATCACATACAACCTTTGACCCAGCAATTGCTCTTCTGGGATCTTAACCTACAGATATATCTGCAAGAGTCTGAAATGACATATGTTCAAGTTTGTTCGTTGTGGTTTTATGTGTATGAGATCCAAGAAAATCTTTAAAAAGTCAATCAATTAGGGCTTCATGAAATGTAATATGGTACAAATTTACAATTGAATCTCAAACAATTGAAAAATGAATGATGAAACCCTTTATGTGCTGACATGGAAAGATAAGCTCTAAGATAGATTATTAGGTAAGAAATGCAAAGCACAAACCGGTGTGTTTGATATTTTTTTGTGTTTGCTTCCATCCCTATGAAGAAACTAAGATTTGAGCTACAGGCTGAAGGTTAAGTCTACACAAATAGAAGACGGGGATGGAAATATGGGTTGTCACTACATGTTTTTTGATTTGTGTTGATTTGTGACCCCTGTAAACATATTATTTACTCAAAATTGACATTAAGATTTCATCTGGGCACCATGCTGCATGCTTGTGTTTGCACCTATTTGGGAGGCTGAGGAAGGAAGGTCTTTTGGGCTCAGGAGTTGGAAGCCACACTGGACAATGTAACAAGAGCCTCCCCTTCAAATAACTGAAGAAATACTGTACATTATTTTTCAAAGTTATTATTTTAAACCACTGGAGGTCTAGCTAACGGTACAGTACTTTTTAGCATATGTAGAGTCCTGGGTTTGATCCCTGGCATCAAATGAACAAAACAAAAGCCTAGAGTTGGCTCTTAGTTGACATAAAATAGGTTCCCAGAATCTATGGAAATGACTTCAAGTCCAGAAAGATGGCATAGACCCCTTTCTCCCTAATATTTCTTGCTAATTACACTATAAGCCTACAGAATTATGGAAGAGGCAACTACAGAGAACTCTGAAATGTGGAAGGAGGAAGGTGATGTGGTTTGGGGCCTAGAACCTAAAGAGAGAACACAGCGGAAGTGTACCTGTACTCGCCGCAGGCATTTCCGACCCTATGTTAGGAGCAGGTGGCAGGATCATCTCTCCCTGCCTGGCCCCATATGTGAGACTGAAAGTAAGAACCTTGGTCTCACACGAGGTGAACCAGGCCGTACTGACAAGGGCACCCATTGGGAGCCCCACTGCCTGCCAGTGATCTTCCTCCTGGGGCCGGCGGTACCGTCTCCTCCAACAGACACCAGAAAGCTGAGCACGCAACAGAAGCAAGCGGACCAACACTGGGAGCCTGTTCTCTTCGTGAATACAAATTGTCGTATAAACCATACAAAAAAAAAAGGCAAATACTTGGTTGAAGCTGCAAGAAATTATGCTGAACAACAACAAAGACCAGATATGCTCATAAATTCTTGTCTTCTTACAGCCCTTGCCCGTCATTCTGGTTTCTATCTAGATTTCTCCCAAAGCCTCATGCACTCATAGGTGGGCCTATGGGGGTGGTTGGATCATGGGGTGTGATACTACTCAGTGGATTCGTCGACAGATGAATTTATAGCTGAGTGTGACGTTGGGAGGTAAAGTCTGGTCAGAGGAAGTGGTCGCTGGGGGCATGGCCTGGCAGGGTCTACCTCCCTCTCTCCCTCCTTGAACTCTGCTTCTTGCCTTTCTTGCCTTGAGTAATTCTCCTCTGCCATGCCCCTTGACCATGCTGCCCTGCCTTGGAGTTACCCAAGTACAGACTGAAACCTCCACCAACTGTGAGCCAATCTCAACCTTTCCTACTTTAAACTGTAGGTGTTAGGTGTTGGGTATTGTATCCCAGTAACGAGAAAGTAACTAAGACATTTGTGACTAGCCTTATGTAGAGGAGGACTCTCATAAAAAAGCTCAGTGTTACGTGAAGATTGAATTAAGTATTGATGTTTGTCATCTATCTGTCACTGTAACAAAATACCTGAGGTACTTGTCTTATCTATAGGAAAGGTTTATTTGGCCTCGTGTTTTAGAGGTTCCACTCTATTACTGTGCAGCTCACTGCTTTTCTGGGTGGTGAGACAGTGGTTAATGGTGGGAGTACATGACGGGGCAGAACCACTATATCAAAAACCAGGGGAGTAAAGAGAGAGGAAAGGATGGGGGTCCCACAGTCCCTTCAAGGGCATGCCCTGCATGTCTAAGGACCTTCCACTAGTCCTCCTAAGGGTTCCACCACCTCTCAGTAGTGGGACACTGGGACCGAGGTTCTATAATCATATCTTCAATTACTTGAATGCCACTCGTCATGGGAGGTCTGCTCTTGCACTTATTTATCCGCTCCTGGTATAAATATATGTTGCATGGATGAGTCCCTCAAAAAGAGGAGAGATTTACAAGAACTAGTGCTGAATGAAAATCAATACCAACGAAATCCTAACATATCAAAAGACAAAATGTGGATCCAACTGTGCTCACTGATTTGAGGATCAGTTATAACTGGCATGATAAGATTATGTATGTATGTTATGTGCTACTTAATAGAAGTACAGTAAGTGTCCCAGCCTGAAGAATAGTTCCTAAGTACTTTCTGAATCCAACAATTTCAGGAACCATGGAGCCCGCCACAATAATACTTCACGTGAGAGACTCAGGTTTGATAGTAGTGGAGGAAAAAAAAATGATAAGTTCTCTTTTTAGAGGCCTCCTGAAAACTCTCTATGGAAGACATAAATGGTAGGTTCTCCACTGTAAAATCATTGAGGACCCACATATGACTACCTAGAGAGAGTTGGGAGGTAGATTTCAGATTTCAAATAAAACAAATCATCTAGCCACCAGAGAAGCACAGGGATAGGAGGCGGTACCAATTAGCCTGTTTCCAGATAATCGACTTGAGGAGGGATGTAAGAAAACACTCTCAAAGGTCCCTTCTAAACACAGAAATAAGCATTTGATACTAATCCAAAAGTTATCCACAGAAGAGAAGAAAATGTACAAGTATAGGGGGTGACAAAGGCAGGCAACTGAGTGCCTCCCATACAGTTCCTGCATCCTGTGTTCTGAGCGTGATCTATTGTTTAATCACAAAATTATCCTTAAACAGAGATATTGCTGTCTCCATGTTCAGGGGTGACAAAACCAAGGTACAGAGTTGAATTCTTTTTTCTATCACCCAATTAGGTAATTGCTAGATCCTGCAACTGAACACAAATTAGCCTAATTTTCAAAAATAGCTCACTTTCCATGCTACATTTTGATACAAACAAAACCAAAAAGAGAACAGATTTATTTTCTCCATCTTGTGAACAACCCCTAATGCTGTCCTTACACAAAAGACTCCTGGGAAGTGGAAAGAAGGGAGTGTAGGTCTCCTCCAATGGCCTCGAGCTTGGGGCCTCCCTTGTCTGTGTGTGTTACACGGTCATTCTACTAAGTGCCCCTTTAGACAACACGCAGAGATGAAACCAAGCATCCGCAGATGGAGGTGCTGGCCTCCTACTCCCACCATCACAACAGAGGCGTCAGGGAGACAGGAGCAAGGGCGTGACTGCCAGGGTCCCCATCATCACATTAGCTGCCAGCAGGAAAGCTGAGCCCGTGAAGTCTGGCTGACAACTCCGCTGCTGACAGGCTAATAAACTCAGTTGCATGTCCTGCTAGGACAATGGATGTTTTTATTTTCTTTTCATGTTTTCTACATATATTTACTCATCCAAATGTATTTATGGATATAAGAAGAGCTATGCTGACTGAGGAATGATTTATAAATCACTTTGAGAGTTAATAGGGACTTCATGTGGGGATACTTAAGACATACACTTTGAATAAAAAGCTGGATCCTCAGATCTTTTGTCAAATTAAAAATGGGCTGTTTCTCTACATAGTGGTTGTTATAGGTCAGAGCAGGAATGTCCTGCAAAGACATGGTGTGCTCAGAGGTGGGGCTTTGGGGAGGTGATTGGCTCGTGGGAGCGCTGTACTCATCAGTGACTGACCCACAGAGGGCTGCGAGCAGCTGGGCTCGGTTGGAGGCGGTCCCTGGAGGGGTGAGCTGGGAAGCCTGCATCTCCATTCCATGCTCTTTCCTTCTCCCCTGGCTTACAGGCTAACACGGCTTGAGTGTGGCCTTTCACCGTGCAGTACCTGCCTTGGAGACTCCTGATCAGAGGCTGAACGTTTGGAAACTGGGAGCCAAGATAACCTTTCCACTTTTAATCTGTGGGTGCCAGATATGGCATCCCAGCAATGAGGAAAGTGACCAAGACAGTGGCTAAGGAGAAACCAAAGAAGATACTGTGGGATATCATGCAAATTACTGTCTTTGACCTTCCCTCAATGGAGAGTGCACACCACCACATTTCCAGGAAGTGCCCAGTTGCAAAGTGGATTTCATCCTCTTAGCATTTATTTTGCAGAAGCAATATTCCAGATCTAGTGTTAGGTGTTGGGGACACAAGGAAAACAGCCACAGTGCCTGACTTCATGGAGTCCAAGAAAGGCAGAACAGTTAATAACCACTAATTCATGCAAACATGATACTGGACCACAGTGTGCATACAAACAGAAATTACCCGGAAAGACAAGTCATTGAGAACAATACAGGCAGAAATAATACAAGGAGAAGAGATGGAAATGATAAAAGGAACTCAAGCCAGCTAAGTGAATAACCGACCAGAACAGTTGTAACATGCTGCTACAGATGGGCTCCAACATGGGATCAAACCATGAAGGGCCTTACTCACTGCGTTGAAATGCCAAAACTAAGATAATGGAAAGCTGCTAAAGGCATCTGGGTAGCATTATAATCAAAATTGCTTTATGGAATAAGTAACACAAATTAAATTTTTAAATTAGGACTGGAATTTTAGTATCAACAATGGATCTTGTCTAGACCATCATATAGCTAAAGAATATTAGCAACACTATTCCAGTTTTTGTCCTACTTGATTCTTGGAACCAAATGTCCTTGTACTCTCAGTCTTGAGCTGCTTAGAATCTCATACTTTCCTCCTGTATATTAGAGAAAATATGTACCTTGTCCCTCACCAAGGTTGTAGGGGAAACAACATGCTGTAAATACATGAGAAGGAACCTATAAGGAAGGATGATGATCATACTTGTCAGAGAGATTTCATGCCCATTAATTCATGAATTTATCCCAGTAGCAATAAGGGGCGGATTCTATTATTTTTCCCTTGACTACAGCACAAGTGAGTCTGAAACTGTTGGAATAACTCCCCATAGGTCACAGTGTTATTGTGTAACAGCATCTTAATGGCTGATGAAATATTTTCTGAATTGAATCACAGAATCGTACAATCAAATCTCAGAACTGCGTGAGTCAAACTGAACACACTGGGAATTCCTTTACTTCCTAACAATTTAGTCAGTAAAGTCAGTCATAGTCAAAATGGTTAAAGTAAAATTGTTAAACCAGATTGAGCAAACATACATGTTCTTATTGCTTATTACTCTCGTGACTCTCTGAGTTAACCCCTTACAGAGGAAAACCTAAATGATTCAACTATGTTAATTGCTTCAAGGACAAAACACAAGGGCTCTGAATACCTGTGATGCGTACAGTACACTCCTTATATTTTAACTTGCTCTACTTTTGAAGGTCATTTGAGGTGACAGCATGGACACTCAGTGTTTTCTAAACTGTAGGCAACAGGTAGGCTACCTGGTTTATGCAAGTGTTATTCTGGGCTAGAATATTGGAAAGTGTTTAAGAAGTAGGAAATGTATGGTGTGGTCACAGCACACCAGAATGAGTCAGCATACTTGTCTTGAGTCACACTGCATGGGCAAATCAAAATACTCTTTCTGAGTTGCCATGTACAGTCCATGCACAACCACCCTTCATTTGTGAGGAACAACTAGTTACAGAATATGAGCAATATGCCTAAACTCATTTGTGGCAGAGAAGATCTGAATTTTACCACCAAAGGCACAGTCTGGGATTCTTTCAGTATCATTGTGCTTATCAGGATTCCCTCTGATGGCAACCCAATGCCAAACCCTCATTTCTGTGATCTAAAGTGCAAAGTGTCCCTACTGCCATACAATTGGTAGCATAGGAGGGCAAATCATCAGATGCCCTTTATGAATCATATTCACAAACTCACATAAAAGTAACTTAGATACTTAATAATATGATTTAACATGGAAATGCCAAGTCCTAATTATTACACTCTGTTTTTTCTATGAATCCTTGTTGGTAGTCCTCCTAATCACTCTGTAAACAATTGAGGCTGAAAGAAGTCAAGCAGTTTGTCTAATATTGAATACTATCCATAAATTTATTCTGTCAGAATCCAAAGCAGAGCCACAGAAGAAAAATGAGTATGCATATATTCAGTTAAATATGTATGTATATTCCAGATTACTTCTCACTCAAAGGACAAACTAGAACTCTACATTTCACTGGCAATTTGTGTTTTTTTGATTGAATACATTAGAAATAAGTAGTCATTGTTCTCACTCATTGTTCAAAGTAAGTATCAATGATTCTCCAAAGGAAAAAAGCATTGACAATTAAATTATCTTCAGTTAATTATCTTCTCTCATATTTTGGGATCTTTTGTTACTTCCAGCCATTTGGAATAAAGCCAAAATTAGTGATTACTTTTCTTGAGCTTTGGCAATCCAATGTAATTACTTGAAGTTAACTTTAGCTTCAGTTAAAAACAGGGTAGGATAAGACAAAGAGATATAGAGAAAGCAGAAGAAAAGATAAGATAGAACAAATTACCATGTAAGAGATTACTGTGGGAAACTCTTAAGTGATGGAAATGTATTCAAAAGGAGGAATATTGATTCAAAGGTGAATAGACACAGTTGCCCTTCCTCCTCTCTGACAAGAAGTCTGTTCATGAGTTTTGTTTTTGAATCCTGCAGTTCCATCAAATATTTAAGAGTACTCTTCCTTCCACTTAGAGATGTAATGTGAAAAGGAAGTGTTTTCAAGCCATCTAGAACTGAGTTCCAATCCCACTTCCACCAGTTCTGCGGCTTTAAGCACTTTGGCCATAAAAGAATGATTAGATTCATTGATCTCCTACTATGGTAAAATAAGTGCTACGTGAACACAACCAAGGAAACAAAGGTGAGCAGTGCCCATCGCAAGTCTGAGCTGGCGTCTTGCAGGAGTTGACAGTGGGTACTGAGACAAAGAATGTGGGAAGTCTTTCTGGCCACAAGATATTCATATGTGAAGATGGCTCAGTTACTTGAAGAGCCAGGATCATCTGACTGGTCAAACTTACAAATAAGAGATGGCCTCAAAAACTGAAATGGCTGCAGCTACCCTTCCTGATCTGCAGTTTTGCTTTCAGACGTTTCATTTGCTCAGGATAAACAGCATTCCAAAAATATTAAATGGAGAATTTCAGAAATAAATAATTCATAAATTTTAAATAATTGTTTCAGTATATCGATATAATTATCCTATTTTATTATTAGTTACTGTGATACTTTTTAATTGTGCCTAATTCATAACTGAAACCTCATCATAAGTATGCATGTTACAGGACAAACCATAGTACTGCAGCTGTAGGGATCGGTGCTCTCCATGGTCCTGATGTCTTGGCCTGTAGCCTGCAGACGGGGGAACTGCTATCTATGAAACACTAAGTCCAGTAATGGTACTTTAAGTGGGCTCAACAAATGTCGGTTCCTTTCCTCACCCATCCTCCATGTTCACTTTGATCTAAGATCCTTTCTTTGATGCTTGCCATTAAAAACACCCTCCTGAGACTTTTCTGCCTACTCAAGTCCAGCCTTTCCTTGCAGAACCATTTTCTCCTCTAAGAAGCCATTCGGATCCACTCCATCCTGCTCTAATCACTCTCTTCATAAAACAACAACCTCCTTACATTCAGTCCTGTGCCTTCTCATACAATGTCTTGCAGTACCTGTTTGTTATGGATTCCAGGATGTCCACCTTTTTCCCTGAGGGTAGGCCAATCATCTCACAGCAGGCAAAGCCTTGGACCACCTGGATCCTGACAGCACCTTGGACTACCCTCAGTCAATAAATTAATTGGGGACAGTAAATTCCAATGCATTCTAATACTACCACCCACATAGGCATGGGCTGCCTTTAGAAAATTGGTTTTCCTCTTTGCTTTTTCTTTTCCATACTGTGCTTTACTTCAACTTTTGTTCTAAACATCCACACATTCATTCAGCAGTTGCCCACCACTATGATGAAATAGTAGTCTGAGAGACACTAGCTAGGCATCTCTATGAAAAGTGTATGCCTGAAATACTGCCTTCCTGTCTCATAGGATACCACTTTCCCACTGATTCTAATCTTCCCCCTTGGACCTCATCCCACAGTTTTCCAGCTACTAGGGGACACCTTTCCAGGCCAACACTGTGCCCAAACCGAATCAAACATGCCATACCTCTATTCTCCTCTCCTATACATCCTCTATCCATTCAAATAGTAGCTAACATGGAGCCAGGCCTTTCCATGTGCTAAACACTTTACGGAAATGATTTCATTTAATCCTGTTAATGTTTCATGAGGTGATTGCTGTTATTAGCCACATATCACAGGTGAAGATGTCAAGGCACATCAAACTCACATTCCTGGCCTAGGCTGTACATCTTCTAAGTTTTTGGATCTGAATTTGATACTAAGCTGTTGCTCCAAGCCAGATCTGGAGACTCAGTCGCTACATTCTTCATCCACAAACTCTTCCAATCTAAAAAGCTAAAAGTCATCCTTCTCACTACTTTGTTCAATTTGCCTCCAAGTCTGCTTGATCCAATTTTAGATATGCCTTTCACACCAGGTCTTTCTTTCTAGGTTGCTCTGACACTCACTATTTGCTGCCTACACAATTGCAAATAGCATGTAGTACAGTATCTCTCCCGAGCACCCACATCCTCCAACTTCAGTACATGTTCTACAACACATCACAGCTTTCAAAAAGTAGCTGATATCAAAGCAAGCAACAGCAAAATAAATATTAGCAAGTCAGTTCTCAACTGTAACATAAAACCAATAAACTCCCAACAGAAAAACACACTCCTTCTCCTTTGGTCACCTGTGTCCACTTTGCCTGCACTGCTTGCAGGGATTTTCCCCATTTCCTCTCAGAATTTAGATATGCCAAGTGTCTCATGGCCTCTCTTTGTTGCAAAACTCTTCATGTTGCTCTGTCTTAGCCCATACTGTTTACTTTTCTTGAAGGCCATTCTTGCTTTTCTTCCTTCTCATCCTTCAAGCTTCTGTTCAAATGTCATTCTGAAAAATTCCTCACCTTCTCTGGAAAGTTAACTTAGGTGTTCATGCTTATATCAAAAAGTAGATGTCTACTGTGTTGGGGATGAGAAAAGAGGCTGGAGACCCAGGGAAGATGGAGACACCATTCTGTCCTTATGGTGTTCCCATGGTACATTGAATTACATTTCTCTGCTTAATTGTCCATTTCATCAATTACATGATATGTCCTACGTGTCACTAATGGCTTATTTATGATTAGTACAAATATAAATAAGACATAGTTCTTTTGCTATAAGAATTTATAGTCTCAGTAGAATTGATAAGAATAAAAATAATGGTGACATTTCAGGCTGTGGTTAATGTCCCAACATGAAGCATATGTGAATTCAACAATCACTTCTCTTACATTTTTTCCTCCCCCTCTTCTTTCTCCCCCTTTCTTCCTCTTTGTGTCTAACTGCAGCTAAGAACAATCTGCTGATGGCATTCACAGATAAGAATGGAGATTGATTTTCTTTACAACTTGATAGAAAACTCATGAAATATAATTAAAATATGAGTTAACCTGAACTAAAAGATAGGAGAGAGATATTTAAATGAATCTTTACTACCAGAATGCCCTACCCTCTCCCAACTTTCACTCTGACCACTGAAAGATAATACAGACAGAGGACCATTTATCTAGCTAAACTGGCAAAGGGCTATTGCTCTGGGTGACTACTGTAGAGTCTTATAGTCAGGCAACTTGATATGCTTCCGATCAATACCTAGCTATTGACTGTCCAAAGGGAGAACCACTATATCAGTTTGAGAGAGGAAGAAAGCTGACATCGTCTTGTAAAGCTGAAAAATAAGCTGAAACCCATTGTTAGGGTGCCAGAGAGCCACACTGTGAAAAGGGATTAGCAAAAACTCAGACACGGTGAAGGGACCTGAACAGGGCTCCTGAGAATATCATCGTATTAAAGAGATCAAGGACAGTCTCATTCAATAGAAGTATAAGGAGGATGATAAACTAGTGCTTGGATCACTTAGTGAGTTTGTTCAGAGTGACAGTAATCATTAAATGCATAGCTATTGGTACCAGATGTGTTTTCAAAACGTACTTCAGGAAAAACTATGGAAGTAATTGTATTCCTATTGTATAAGTCATCTAAAAAACTCCTTTCCTTATCTGTAACTCACTATGAGAGTCAATGATAATTTCTAATGTGATAATTTCAAATGTTGTAGTAAAAGCACATTAAATAGCTTTATAAACTAAACAACTATGGAAAAGAAGGTATAATAATGTCTCCAAAAATAATGGTCATTTTATACATTCTAATAAGGAAATACGAGTCAAGACTCTTAAACTTACTCAGAATTTTGATTGAATAATGCCATTTTTGAAGTAAGTTAGTATAAATAATGAAATTTGTGGGGTATTTAAGCACAAATATTCTCACTCAAATGAGAATATTGGTGCCATAATAAATATATGGGAACAATGAGGATCTATCCCTTTCTACCCCCCCAAAAAGGTAATAATGACTGAGTAAATAAACAACAAAAAATCCTTAGCCTATGTCTTATGTCATTATTAAAGTAGTATTTATGCATGTTACCATAGCATGAGAAAAGTTTTTGTTTTAATCAAAAGTGGGCTCCAATTTTCTCCAGAGGAAACTGCTTTACAAGAATCCCATTTGGGCTTCAGGAATGAATTGAACAGAATTATTAATTTTCCTTTCTTGAGCCAGGAAAATATCTTTATTGTCCCCAAACAACTTATACATTTCTGCCTTCATACCTTTTCTCTTGACAGTCCCCTTCTTTGAATTTGCATCCCTTTCCTTATATCTCTTCCATTCTCAATTGTCCTTCAAGTTACATCTCATTCTTTCTTCTATACACTTTGGTGCTTAGAGAACAAAAACTTTCTCATCTCAGTCTTCTAGAGCTGCATTTCAATTATACTACTACAGTATTCTGCTGTCTTATGTAATATGAAGAATGTCACCAAGTTCAGAAGATTGCAAATGTCTTACTTGTTTAAGAGGAAAAATAAGATGTGAGGTTTAAGTATGTCTCATCTGTAGCCAAATTCCCTTAGCTCAAGTCATAGCTGCAGCATTTACAAAATGGGTAACATTGACAAAGTTCTGTAACCTTTCTGGGCCTCAAAGTCCTCACCTATAAAATGGAAATTATAATACTATCCATCACGCTATCCTATGCTGCAATTCTTTCTATCTATCATCTATCTATCTCTCTCTCTATCTCTCTATCTATCTATCTCTATCATCTTCTATCTACAAAGATTCCATAATCAAAACTTGCTCTTCACAATATTAATTTAGATCCCTAATAAGGTAGACATGATATACCATGCCCCAGATACACCCCAAGTAGAAGTTTGGCTTCCATTTTACAACCTTCTAAACACACACACAAAAACAATAACCATCATATCTATTTCTGTTGATCAGATGGTGCCAAATGTAAGCTGAGAGCCAAAGTTGGATCTGAAATATAAAAAATTATTCACCCTTAGTTATTCATCTGGATAATAACATAAAATTTAAAAGAGAAAATTCCTAACCTTAACAACTTGTGCACAGAGTATAATACTATTCAATGGCACTTTATAAGTGATGGGCTTAAGTTGTCACAAATCGGATGGGACTTGCCTCCCTACTCATGGTCTCCTTCCTAAAGAGGTGGCTTTGAACAACATATGTTTTGAAATGTTATCTCTTGTATATCCAAGTTTTTCTTGTGTCATCAGATAAGGAGGAAAGAAAATCTAGATGGAATGAAGCTGTCTGTATGTTCAACAGCAACCCACTGTGTCTAAGGAATTTGGGAATTCCTGTTTTGCCATTAGAAAGTTCACCTGAGCCGGACTGTTCTCATCCATAAAAACTAGACAGAGAGAAGTTAATCCTCGGTGTCTTAAATCAACTCTATCATCCTGCTTTGGTAAAAGCAACCAATTGTGGGAAAAAAAATCCTGAAATTTTAAAACTAGGAAAACATTCAAGAAATTATCATTTTTAATATTTTTTGAGACAAGATGTTGCTATGTAGTTCAGACTGGGCTTGAACTCACTGTGTAGCCCATACTGGACTCGAACTCACAGCAATCCTCCTGCCTCAGCTTCCCAAGTGCTGAGATTACAGGTGTGTGCCACCTTGCTGGGTATCATTTTTAATATTATTATAAATATTTTATTATCCAGAGTCGGCATTTATTGTGCTGACTGTGAATGGCTGCTTCAATAAATCATGCCCCCCAACCACCAAGAATTTTGCCATTGCTACAACAGCAAGATCCCAAGGTCTTTTGCTTTTCTTTTTACCTGATGATCCTGTGGGCCACCCGCTCTGAGCGACTCCCACCGCTGATGGCTCCTGTATGGGGCACATGCTTGCTGAAGGCATGAAAACATCCACTGATTCACTAAGTTTACAAAGTGACTCAAAACAATAGTCCTCATCCAAAGGACAGAGGGAGATTAGATAAAGGGAAGACAGATTCCTGAATTGTACAAATGTCCAAGGTATGCTTGCCGAGCATCACTGATACTCAAGTGCATCCTATTTGTTCTGGCCTGGTGCCCAGAATGGAAGACGGCCTTTCACAGACTTTCAGCTACAGTGAAAGAACTGAGCAATTTCACAGAAAGGAGAATGGGGAGGTGTCACATAAAAGAAAGAATGACATTTTAAAGGCTTTATATGTTGAGTCTCCTGTCCGCCAACCTTGACAATGTTCCTTTAAAAATCAGCGCCTCGTTTCTATTGATTTTCAAAATCACACTTTTTTTTTAACAAAAATCTTCTATTTTTAGCCTGAAGGATGGAGTAAATTAAAGAAGAACAGCATCTGTGAAGATGAACAGCTCAAAAAAATTGCTAACTTACTTTTGGAGAAAGAGAGCAGAAAAAGCCTTCAACATCATAGGCAAATTGTAATATAACAGGGTTGAAATTTATGTTGCTTTCACTTAAATTTTCATCGGGGTCTTTTTGTCTCACCACTGTCTGGATGGTCATTTCAGTACTTCTGGGCTTCTTACAAGAACACTGACGAAATCTAAACAGTCCTTTGTATATACTACAATATTTCTGTACGTTATTCTTGGGTATTTGGAGATAATATTCCTGGAAACAGATTTAAAATATATAGACTGGCATTTATTGGGAATTATAGATGTAATTTTACCCTTAGATCAGCCCATGAGAATTCAGGAGTTTTCCTCATATGATCTTTGAAGGAAAAAATAAATCAGATGTGAAGAGAAAAATTATGTACCTATTCAAGCATAATAAATAAGATTTAAATCCCATCTCTTTCATTCCAGTTTTCTCTTCATTGTTCCAAACTTTTTAATTGAAAAATGTTAAATAAAATATTTTATTATATAGCCAGACAATGTGTTTTGTTTCCCCAGGCAATGAACACCAATAATACTGTCTCATCCTATGGAATAGGTCTTCTCTGATTTGATTAAACCCATATGGGCATCATGGGTAAATGCTACATTCCAAGGCCTAGAAGAGGCCATAAATGGCCAAGAGGTCTTCAGAAAAAGAACGTCAACCTTTTTCATTCTTGGGCAGAGTTTGATTGCAGCTCAACCAGCCTCTACAGTGCCCCTTCTGCATTCCTGAGTGCCAGCCAGCACCAGGGGAACTGCGAAAAACTTGTCAGATTGGCCAGTGAGGTCTAGTCTTACTGTGGCCCTCAGAATTGCTCTGGGCCTGGCTTGGCTTTTATAACTTTCTGGAAAATCCTTGTCCCCATCCTTCTCCTTCTAAGCCAATTTCAAATTTTATGTTATTCATGAAATCTTCTGTAATTACAGGCAACACCTTCTGATATATCTTTCTCAATTATACCTAGGTGTGCCAATGAATCTGGCATATACTTCTCTAAGTAGCAACCTTCTTATACTTTATCATGGGCTTTTCTTCAGTGGACTCAATTTGACTATTAAATCAGGGGCATCAGGGCTCGAATTCTTCAGGTATTCTTTACTCCTTATTTTCATAAGTTCAAGCCTGCCTCACTCTCTACTGTTTCATGAGTCTCTTCAGATCAGTCCCCTCCCTGCAGATTGAAACTTTCTACAGAACACCCTTATCTTTTATTCCTCCATTCATTCCTTTGCTCTTTGTATCCTTTGTCTTTTTGTTTTCTGCCACATCTCTACTGCATGATCAGCCCAAGTCTCGTATCTAAACAGGAAACCATCAGAATTTACCACCATGCTCAGGTTCTGCTCTCCCATCCTACAGTAAGACTGCGTGGTGTGCCCTACTGGGTGACTTTATCTGGGCAATGGAGTTGGGCAGAAGTAATGTTCGCCACTGTTAGGTAGAAACTCTTAAAAGTTAGCACACACTTCCCTGAGTTTTCTTCTCCCTGACATGGCAAGAGTACAAAGGATGGAACCTCTGTCATCAAGAGGATGATGTAGACCTCCTACACTGTGTGATGGATGTGTGGCATAACTATGTCACAGCTATTTGTCATTAGACACTGAGATCCTATTTATTACAGAAGCATAACTTTACCCAGCAAGACAATGTAGTTGACTTTATAGCTCTCCCCTGTGTACCCACAACAACATTTTACTTCCGGCTCAACATGTATCAAATGCACTGGCCTTATCTCATCTCCTGTCTGTCTTGCAGCTGTGCATAAACTCCACAGGTATGTGGCTTGTCCATGTGTCCTTTCTGCCTACTACAGTGCTTGGCATATCATATCCCTTCAAAAACCACACACTGAATGAATGAATAAAAGGTGTCCATCCTATGGTGAATGCATCTTGGTATTAGCACTGGCGTTCCTGGAGCTCGCCCAACCCACTGTGGCAACCACGAGTCCACTCACAGTTATGACAGGTGGCACCGGTGTAACCTGTGTCACTGCAGTTGCAAGAGAAGGTCGTCCAGGACTGGGAGCAGCTTCCTCCATGTTCACAATAGTTTGGCAAACACCTAATCGGAGATAAGGCAAAGCAAAATAAACCAAATCAGTTGAAATAAAGAGAAAGGCAAAAATATAGCCAACTATATGAAATATCAGTAGAAACTGATTTGCTGTATTTCTATGCCTAAGACAGACTTACACGAAATGAAAATAATACAATGGTTCAACTGCCACAGGCCAGTTGCCCTGGCACCAAGAGACGGAGGCCTCAGAGCCTAAGTAGGCACCTGAGTTAAGGGTTTAAACACTGTGGCAAATGCATGTGGAAAATAGAGTTAAAAGGAAGTGGTCAGAATCCATAGGTCATAGAAATATATAAAGATCATAATTTTATATTTTTGAAAATTTTTGAATATTTAAAGGAAAGGAGGAAAAGACAGATAATAAAGTTATATTCTACATGCTTCTTTCTGGGAAATGAGGAGGAAACTAATTAATTATAAGACCTGAAATTTGAAAAGATGATGGTGGCTCTTTGCATGGGAAAGAGTTCTTCCATTTTTTTAAAGTGCTGCTGGTGGGGGCGGTGCACGCCTGTAATACCAGCTACATGAGATGCTGAGGAGGACCCCAATTTCCAGGCTAGTTAGGGCAATTTAAGGAGAAAAAGTCATGGGATAAGATATGATATGGGCTGGTAATGTGGTAGAAATCTTGCTTCACATGTATAAGACCCTGGCTTCAGTCTTCAGTACAAAAAAAAATAATAATAATAATGCCAATGCTATCCTTAAAAGATGCCCTTTACAATATGGTTATTCCAGAAAATATTTTCACCACATATATTAAAAATTCTTTAAACACTTGTATAATTTGAGCCAGCAGTCATTCTTAGATGGTGCTATCTTAAGGATATTGTTCAAAATATGAAAACTATATGTACTAATTACTTGTAAGTACCCAACATTAGAAAATTATATAGGAAACTTGTTATTACAAAATTAATGAATTATGATAAAACTGGTACGTCCAATGTGCATAAACATCATGATAAAACATTGGGACAAGATTAAGTGAAAACTCAAGATATAAGCATGATCATAAAATGGAAAACAAGAACTGAATAAATTTCAAAAATGCTGAGATAGAAATATATTAGAAATTACTTGGGTTACTGGTAATGCAGGAAAAGTTCATCTCTTCTGTGTAAATCATGGACTTTACAGACATGCACATCAGTTTAAACCCCAGCTCAGCATCTCACTGCACGGTAATTCGTACCTCACAACACCTAAGTTAACATCGCTACAGTATTTTCCCTAACAGGTAACCTGGCAAGTTCTCAACAACTATAATGAATAAAATTAAGATAAAAGCATTGATAAACCTGGAACTTTTGAAAGCAATCTTTACATTGAGTCTGAGAGTGCAAAGGAAAAAAAATTCACAAATTTAAATAGGTAGAGGGCACAAATAATGAAGTTACAAAAGTGGTAAAACACAAGAAATAGTGAAGCCACTGAGAACCTGATGCCAGCAAAACTAAAATGATTTACTCTAAATGTCCTCCATAGGTAGGAAACCCTCTAGCAATGATTGCTTCAAATCTCAGACAGTAATATTCCCGCATATGTTCTGACTTATTAGCAGAAATTTTCTGCTCAGCACAGCAAACATGCAATTGTGCTGAGAGGGCTTGTATTTGGAGAAAGCATGTTGATAGCTTCATGGTGCCTAACTGTGGCTTAAACAACAGGGGGATAAAAAGAGGACCGAAGAACTTCACTATGGGATGTGCTCACCAAAACCAACCAAACAAGTAAGAGAAGAAAAAGTTGTCTTCTCTTTTCTCCAAATCCCACAGTTCTTCTTGATTGCCATCAACTCTCCTCAGGGTCTCGGTGGAGGGAAAGGGAAGCAGGCTTGTCACTGGTGAGGTCTGGAGTCCTTGCCCTGCCAACTGTGCTGCAGGGAAAACTACAACAACTGGTACCATCAACGTGTTTATCAATGAAATTCAGCTAAGGTGCTCTCCCTCTGGACACGTCCCACAGGAATCTCATGGAGCTAGCATAGTTCTGAATGTCTATCTGCACCATTTCATTTGCATCCTGGCAGTGCCTTGATTCTGAATACCACTTACTCAGCAGCTTACCTTTCACCTTATTTCTTTTCCTCTAAGGCTGCCAAATTCTTCTGCAACCTTTCTACACTACCTTTCATCCCATCCTGTCCCTCCAAACACACACAAGGATTCCATAATTAGAAAATAATTGCCACTGTCCCCTCTGGCTACAAAGAGTTTACTGATTTAAGAATAGAAAGCTCAACAAAAGGAGAACAATGTTATCCCATAGTTCTTCAAATTTTGGCTCCAGGAAAATCCAGGTTAGTGTGTTTTTGTTGGCTGATATTAGAAAATAAAAAATTCAGAAGTTTTCAGTGGCCATGTTTTCAACCGTGAGAAGAACATTTGTTCTCAAAGAGGCAGGAAGAAAATTGCTGATTTGCAGTTCACGGAAAAAAGATGAAATGGAGAGAGTCCTGGCAATGTTTGCGTGTTTCGTCTCTGTTGCATTCAAGATCTGGTTGCAGCCCTACATCTCCTGAGAGCTGGCTGTTTTCAGCTTTAATGGATTCTTTGAAATAAACCAAGATTTTTCCAGAAAAATCCTCCTTTCACTCAGCCTGGCTAAAGTTGTGATTTTGCTACATTCAACTAATAGAACCTTAACCTTTTGTAAGACAGCATCTTATCATTACAAAAGAAATGAAAGCATACTTTTTGCTTATAGTATACACAATAAAAATACCTTAAAACTCAAGATTGCCACGTCTATGTGTGCGCACGTAGCGCGCGAAGCCCTCGGAAACGCCAGGCACTTTGAGCATATCTTTACTAAGCCTCAGGCAGACCTGATATCACAGAGTCAATAAAGTCAAGTCACCCTTGAAAATCTAAGCTAGAATTTCATTTGTTTATGGTCATTGAAAGAACCAATGATATATTTCTGGAAGGGAAAAGAAGTACATGGATAAGGGCAAATCTAATATTCCTAGAATGTGAAAGAAATACCTGAGTCCTGGTAGGACTGCTTGGAACTTGGTTCATTTTGGTTCAAGGCACACCATGATTAGAAAAAGTAATCTGTACAGTAGACATTCAAAATAGATGCATAAGCCGAATTTGCTCACTTAAGCAGGGCAGTTTTACAAGTATAATTCCCAGATACTTTCATCAGTTCATTTTAACTATTTTTTGTTTCTTTTTTCTCTCTATGTGGCACAAACTGTGCACTTAAAACATGAACCCACAGAGGCAAATGCATAAAGCTCCTAAAGGGAAGAGAGCACTAAATGGGAGGATAGTCACCATCTGAATGCGTAAGGCCTTTAATTCCAATTTCCAGGCAGTTACCACTCTGAGCACCCATCCTCTGCAATCCTAATGATGTTGCAGATGCAGCTGGCTCTGGATAGATGTGGCTTCCTTTGGTGCACAGCGTTGTCCATGAATGCAATCGCTTTCTTCACACACCCCAAGAGCCCAGAGAAGCCGACACAGTATCTGTTCAGCAAAGGCTTGAGGAACATGGCAGACGCATTGCCAGATGTTTTGCGTATGTGTAAAAGCAGTGCGCCTGGTCTTCAGGACAAGAAGGGTTGGAAAAAAAAGGCAGAGAAAGGGCAGAAATGGAAGGAGAAAAAAATAATGATGTCACAAGGACAGAAGTTACTATCATATGAGTATTTACAATTTTCCTTCAAATTCAAATTTCTTCCAAAGGAAAAGCATCATTGTTGTGTGGCACTGTGGACAAACCAGGTAATAGAAGAAGTGGGAAGATTTATGCCGATAGAGAGGAGATAGACAAAAAGCTGCTTCAGAGACAACAACGGATTAGTATAGATTGACCCACTTGGAAAACAGTAAGCAGGAATTTCTGAGAACTGAAACCAGAGCCTAGCTTCAAGTATCCTCAGAAGCCACTTGAAGCAGAGCATATTGCTCTTCCACTGGCATTAAGAAGAACCAAAGGACACCACATCTTCCCAGAGAAGGATCAGGGTCCTTTCTTGTCTGTAACTTGGCTTTAACTGGCACTGAGCAGAAGTTCCAGCTGGAGTAGGTGAGGCTTGGGAAAAGTGTTATGAAAGCAGTGGCAGTCACGTTAGTTCACAGAAATGCATTCTGTTCGCTTTTAATTTGGAAAGTTTCACAGCAGAAATATGTTCTCTTAAAAAAAAATCAGTCTACTGAGCAATAAAGCAAATTTCATGACTACAGACATGTAACTTCCAAGTATACATTCTGAGTTCAGTCCTTCCTCTTGAACTCCAGACTCATATTTTGGCTGCCTGATGCTCAGGTCCACTTGTGTGGCCAACATTCGTGCATTCAGAATGGACTTTTTCATCTCTTGGCTGGCTGTGGCTTCAACCTGCTCCACTTTCAAAGTTGATAACGACACCATCCTTGCTGAAGTCCACACGCCAACCTCACAGGTCTTCCTCTTCTCTCACAGCCCACATAAGAGGAGTGAGCAAATACTGTGGGGTGCACCTTCAGACCCTGTCCTGAATCTGACCGTCTCTCACTAACTCTCCTGTCTGCTAGGAGCCACCAACATCTCTGTCCTGAACAGCTGAAATTATCAGCCACCTGATCTTCCAGCTTCCACCCTCAAGCCCTTTACTCAGCCCTTACTCAAAAGTAAGAGGTAGCATTCTCACACCTGAGGAAAATCCCATTAAGAATCTCTGCAATGGCTCTCTGATTTATTCAGGGTAAAGACAGTGCAACTTTTGCAAAAACACTAAGAGATGAGGGAAGAGGATAGAAAGAAAGAATTAAAATGTTTTACATACATATACAAACTCCCCACACTGAATGTAATCATTAAGCACTGCAAATATGTATTAACAAAATTTTTAAAAAGCAACAACCTTATAATGACTAGCTCTGACAGATCTGCACTCCATTTAACTCTCTGAAGTCATCCTTGCTCTTCTCACTTTCTACATCTGCTCCTACCATGTCGACCTCTTTCTTATAGCCCAAAACCTAAAAGAGATGTTCCTTTGTCAGGGGTTTTGTACTGCTGTTTGCTCTGCCCTGAAAGCTTTTCCCCCATGCCCAGATGGTTCATTCTCCACCTCTTTCTTGTCTCTGTTCAGATGTCACCTTTTTAGGGAACCCTCCATGATTGTGCTACTTAAAATTGCAGTCCATCATCAATGGGCACTGCCAATCCCCTTTCCCTACCCTATTTCTTCCATTTTGTCCTTAGCACTTGTCTTCTAACACACTAAATCCTCTGCATATGCATTATGCCCATGATGTTTCATTTGTCCCCTTACCAAAGAACTCAATTTCCATTAGGGCATTGATTGTTGCCTGTTGGGTTTACTGCTATGATTTGGATATGTTTTAGATATCCTTTGTGGGCATTTCATAACTGGAGGCTTTGTCCCTAGAGTGGCACTACTGGGAACTGGTGGAATCTACTGGTGGGGCCTAGCAGGAGGTCTGTAGTTTCTTGGGGCCATGTTCTTAAAGGTGGTTCCCATGCAGCCCCTTGAGTTATCACAAGCAAATCTGGCCCAGATCTTAGTCAGACTGTAGACTTACTGTTTCCCACACATTCTTCTGCATTGCTGTCCACGCCACTGCATGAAGCAGCCAAGAGGGGCCCTCACTAAGGAGGAGCTGACACTAAGGTATGTGCACACTTTGTTTCCAAAACCATGAGTCAAGAAAACCTCTCCTTCTTCATAACTAATCTGGGTTAGTTTCTTAGTCACTCTTCTAGTTGCTGGGATATGATATCCAACACCAGCAACTAAAAGGAGCAGGGGTTTTTTTGGCGCTCAGTTCCTGGAGGTTTCAGTGCCTAGTGTGCCAACTGCAAGGCAGGTCAGCACAGCGGAAGTTCCTGGCAGAGGACAGCTGCTCAAGGCATGGCAGACAGGAAGCAGAGAGAGTGAAGGGAGGGGCAGGGGAGGAAGATAAACCCTTCCTGGCCATGCGCCCAGTGACCCACTTCTTGTGACCAGATCTTACCTAAGAGTAAGTCAGCTATAAATTCCCATAATCCATCCCCATTCCAAAGGTCCCACCTATGATTGTATGAGGCTTAAAGGGGACATCTAGATATAAACAGTAACAATCAGGTATTTTCTTATGACTAAGAAACACTGCCTAATTCATCCACAGACATGGCCAAAGTAGTTAACAGGGTAGGCACTCAATAGATAGTTGTCAGTGGAATGAAGCAATGAACACTGCTGGGAGCAATAGCCAGTTGAAGATATCATCTTATCATCAGGCCTTGTCAGTTAACCTCGGCCCAAGTAGCTTTCACTTCTTAGGTGAGCTTAGTTCACCGGCACAGTACCTGTCTATCTCTGAACAACACACCAAGAGCCGAATGGGAAAGAGGTGAGAGAAGAGAGCTTCATTTTTGCTGTTATTGGATTACGTTTTTTTTTTTTTTTTTTTTTTTAGTAGTGAGAAAGTGATAACAGAAGGAAAGAAAGCCCTCCGTGCAGCCCCAGGTGAGGAGCAGTTAAGATATGGGAAGGAACCTCCCCCTATGTGAGCAGAGTTGCTCAGTTCATCCATGTACATTAAGTAAATAAAAATATATTCAGTTTCCACCTTTCATCTTTCACCAGAGGCCTTCATGGGCAGCCCACTGTAGATCCCATAAAGACCACGACTAAGGACACAGGCTGCTGCACCGGACTCACCCACAAAGGCCACTCCCAAATCTTCCTCATTTAGCACACTATTGTCTTCTTTGGACATGTAGTTGTTTATACAAGAGATTTCTGAATTCATTATCAAAATTTAAAATAGTGCAAACTATATTATTGATATTTTGGGGTGAAGAAGAAATATGGTACTAAAGAGAATAATGACCCAAGTCTGGCCTTGGTCAGAGGATTCTTTGTGATATAATTTGCATCATTCTAGAAAGAAATTAGTATTGGTTTTGAAAAAAAATTACATGTATATTTATTAGAGATCATAATCAGTTTAATACACAATGTCAGCTGTTAATCTTGAGAGGAACCTTAATTAATACTAAATCAAATGATCTACCATCAAGTCAAGGAGCCTAATATGCATTAATTGTGTTTTTAATTTTTATTTTATGTATAGTATGTCCAGCAAAGAATATCTAATTCTTCTTTCCTTCTAGAAATGTCCCCTGCCACCAGCAAATCCTTGAATCAGCTTGCCATAGATCTTTTCCCTCATCGGAAGATTGGAAATGTCACTTTGAAAATATTTTTAATAACTTTTTCATTTATAATTTAAAAAAGTTTTGTATTATTTGCGTATAATCCTTGTAAACTTCTACATATAATGAGTGAAACAACTGACATAGACTTCAAAATCTTCTTAAGATAGAATCAAGTTTGCTGAAGTTAAAAGTTAATATTCTGGATTTTTATTTTTGTAAGTATGTGTGGCATTCTATTTGTTAATGCAGCAAATTTAAGCATTTATAAAGTAAATGCAATATATTTCATATGTGTTTTAAAACATTCGAATGTATATACTTCAGTAACAATCAATAAACAGTATTAAACAATTTCAAAGATTATTTGGACTTGATTGCTAAAATCTTTTAGAATTATAGAAAGAAATAATCTATAAGCTGAATGAAAAAAGAAAGGAAACATGAAGCAGTAGGACTGAAATTTTGCAATTTTAAGTTATTCAATATCATTGTTTAAAAACCCAAAGCAAGCCTTCCAACAGTCTGTTTGGCGTACAGAAATCACCGTCTGTGGTCACCAGAGCACCCACAGTCAGAACTGCAGGGGCTCCGGTTCACACTCTGAGTCCCCCTTCAGCAGGCTGGCCACTTGGGAGCCCTGCGCTCTTCTCTCAGGGTCTGCACAGTGCTGCAGAGCCCGACCTCAGGAGCCCTGTTCCCTCTGCAGAGCCCCCAACACCGACTGCTCTTCCTTGATCCTGTGTCTCCATGCCTATTACTCTAGTGACTACTGTTGGTGAAAATAACAGGCGTTGGGTTTAACGTCTTAGTCAAATTCAACCATGAAATCCCCTAACTCCCTTAAGCAGAATTTAGGTGAATCTATTTCCTCAAATATGGACAATTTTGAATTTTATTTTTTTCAGTTTTTAAATGTTATAGCAGAAAGATTACTTCATCTTATTTGTGTTGTGTCTCTTTACCAATTTTCCTTATGCTTTCTGATTATTACTTCTTGTGTTACACAACTTCTTTTCATGCCTTAAACCAGTGTTCCCGTGTTATACTGCTTTCTTTTTTTTTTTTTTTTTTTTTTTTTTTTTTTTTTTTTTTTTTTTTTTTTTGTGGGTACCGGGGGGACGACCTCAGGACCTCGCGCGCCAACAGGCACCCGTGCCACTGAGCGATATCACCGGCCCCTTTTTCGTATGTGGGATCCGGGAGTCGAACTCGGGCCTTCGCGCTTGCAAGGCAGGCGCTTAAGCCGCTGAGCCGTCTCACCGGCCCTATACTGCTTTCTGTTACTGCAGTGTGTAAGGGTCACCCCTGACCGGTAGCGCTTCCAAATTATCAATTATATTCCTGCTTTAACCTAGAATTCCACCGCTTGGAATAATATCCCAGAAGTATTTTCTCACATGTACAAAATTATCTGTAAAATTATTAACATCAATAACTGTTAAAATAATACAGAAACATAACCATTTTGAGAATGGAGAAATAAACGCTACACCCACACCATGGAATGTTATGAAGCAACTGAAAGGAATGGGTCCATCCAGATGAAGACACTGGAAAGTCCTTCAGCGTACCATATATAAGTAAGGACAAAAAGCAATTACAGAGTAAACTGTGTAGTTGTAGATGTTATTATCGTTGTTATATAGAGAAAACCAGGTCTGGAGACAAAAACTTTTTTGTAACCTGTTAATAGGCTTCACTGTGGGAATAGAAGTTAACATCTCAGTATTTGCATATTTTGGGTTGCTTGTGGTTTTCATAATGAGACTGGGAAGAAATACGTCCATGCCGTGATGCTTAACACTTGTGAAAAATGCATTTGGGTGAATGTGTTGTGCATACATAACAGAAGGTATTTGCACAAATTAAGGCAGCTCTAAGTTGGCTGGTTATATCATCTTATGGGACCATCATATATGCAGTCTGTTTTGACTGAAATACCGTTATACTGCATGTGACTTATTTATTAATGCATATGTATTTTATTTTGTTATTAGACAACAGCAAAGAGAAACTCATTCTGAGTAGTAAATGGTCTCTAAAAAGAGAGAACCCAGACATTCTGATACACATGAACAGCCAGGAGATGAGGCCAGCTGGACAAGAGAAAGGTCCAGGTAGAGGAGGAGGGGAGAGTACCTGGAAAAGACGGGCATCGAAATTCTCTGACAGCGACCATGTTCCCAGAGCCTGCGAGCTACCATCCAGTCCCAGGAATACTGCCTGACTCAGCTCCCACAGTGACCACAAAGGCATGAGGTGGAGAAGCCTCTTAGACACAAAGCTCTCGAGGCTCAGTGAGCTCCCACACCCCCAGTTAGAGCAGTGCAGGCATGCAAATCCGCTCTGCCTCCCTCACCAAACTCCAGAAACATAATTAAATAGGCAATGCCTCTGCTGCTTTGGAACAAAGCCCATTTGGTAGTACATCCCTAATGATCACCATGCGTTATAGGCATCTATTGATCTATGTAAATTTTAAAAGTCACTTGTAAAAATTACAGGAAAAAGGACCTCTATCTAAAAAAAAGCGAAGTACTTAACACTGTGACTGAGTACCTGTTCTGTGGCCAATAACATGTCCTGTTAAAATGCAAGTCTTCCCACCCCCAAAATCCTCAACTTGAACATACTTAGAGAAAGTCATTTGTTACACGGTAGATCAGACCCAAAATGTATTCAGTGCATTTATATTAAAACATTTGGAAACATGCTTTCCTTCCTGGTAAATTTCCCACTCGTCTATCTGAAATGAATAGGATACCTACTGGGAGGCCTCTGAAATTCCCCAGTGTTCATACATTCAGGCCAACACTTCTCTATAACTGAATCTGAAGGTATCTGTGCTCTCTGCTTTCCATTTCAAGAATTCTCATCCCTTCTTCATTCAGTTGAAGGTCGGTTTCAATTCTATATGCTTTCCTTAGAGACAGCAGAACAAAACATTCCAATAGTCCTCAAAATGCAAGCTGACTAATGTAAGCTGTTTAATGAAGCTCATACATTAAAAATCAGCTAGGTTGGGTTCCTTTGTCTGTTCGCTTTAATTAGCAGCCAACTGTATTGATCTTGTTTTGGTCAGGTAGCTGCTCTGAAAGCTTTTGAAACCTATTTCTATGCCTCTCCATACTAACAATTACCATAATCTCATTTTACCCCTACAGTTGGATCTTTATTATAATTGAAATTTGTTGTAATTACAGCAGATGCAGACATTAAGGAATTAAAGTGAATAAAAAGAAAAGTGTCAGAAGTCAGTTGCCTAAATTTTGCAGGGGCTGGTTCACAGCAGGGAGTCAATTGTGGGTTACTGATGGGCAGATCCCCAGACCATGGGTAAGCAGTGGTGGTCACAGAGCTGCAGGGGACAGGGATCCCTGTAACAGTGCTGGGTCTGAGAAGGATCCTTGAGCTCCAGCCTCAGTTTCTCCCTGCATTGCTGCTGATGCATTGTCCTTCCTCCTGCACTGCCACCCCAGCAGCAAGGAGGGAAAATCCTCCCTCCACCCCCCTGCAAACCAATGTTCATAGCAAAGCTGTACTGGGGCTCTTTAAATACCATCCCTTCAAAGGAGAGAAACTTGAGAATTAAGAATTTATCAGCATCAGCCATTCCAATATTCCAGTACTGTCAATAGGAGAAGCAATCTGAGGGTGTAAAACTTTGCTACCTTAGGAGCAAAGAAACATCCCCTTTACTCTCAAAAAATAAAATAATATGTACAGAAACATTCACAAAGGAGGAGACCTACCTGTTAGCCCTGTGCAGGGAATTTTGACTAAAAAGGAGGAAATTCAATTTTTCTCATCAACCCATTTATCTCAATGGTGTAGACATCAGGATGGAAATACACCACACGATTTTAAGCTTTCTTATGAGAAAAATCTAGTTCAGTTATTCTCTCTCATGTCAGGTAAAGGATTTTGTGTCCTTGCAAAAGGATGATTTTGTTTAGCACCACAGAGCTGGTATCTCGATTGGAATACTGGGTCAACCAAGATATACACAGAAGTTACAGCTCCCCAGATGACTAAGATATTTTTATTCTTAAAGTTTAGAACATCACTCAGATCCCACCATGAATGGGGATAATCCTAGAGTTTGGCTCAATGCTTCTCAAATTTTGTCAAAATGAAGATCCTGATAAGGCAGGTAAGGGGGAACCCAAAGCTGTGATCCTGCATGCATAATAAGTTAGGATACCAAAGCTGGTAGTTGCTAGATCACAGCAAAGAGCAAAGGTATATAATATACTCCAGGTAAGAACCATTCTGGAGAGACAGCGCAAGGTATCTGCAAATTGTAAGGCTTTGTTTCTTTCTTTGCTTTTTCTTGTTTTGGGTTGGGTCTTATTTTGCAAAAATTTCTATTTTTTCCATCAGTTTAAATAAAAATGGCACAGTTGTTAAATGTGTGATGTATCAGATTTTAGCGCAATGCACTGGCAATGTGTTCATTTTGGGCTTCAGATGAAATCTTGGGGCTTTTATGGAGATCTCGGCCTTCCTTTGCATTCATGCGCGCTTCCCGTAGGTGTGTTATCAGTGGGGAAGGACTCCCCGTGGCACCAGCTGTGTTTCATCAGGTCCGCTCAGCCTTACACAAGAAGAGTGTGTGAGGGGAGGGCACTGCTACTGCACAGCCTTATCCACTTAAAACTGCCTGGCATGTGGTCTTTCTGTTGCATGAATGAAACAAGAGCAAGCGAAGAGGTGAACATGAAATCAAAATAACAGGATATCACAGGCAGTGTTAGTTCTGATAATACATTGATCTAGCATTTCCATTTGTAAGGAATGCACACAGTTCTTGACATCTGAAACAAAGAAAAGCAATTAGATTTACTTTTGCCAACTTCTGGATTCATCTAACTGCAAAATATCTGCTATGACAAGGTGAAGTATCCAAAACTCTAATCACTGGGCACCTACTTATCTGTATAAATCAAGATTTTTCTCAATATTTAACAACAGAATATAGCCAGATACTAATGTGTATGCTGAGATGAATGTATGAATGTCACTTGTGAAACTGTCTCTGTCACACCCCTTGGGGTCAGAGTACTTTACTGTTTTTAAGACTAAGTGTAGGAATATTTAATATAACCTTCAAATATTGTCCTTATCTATTACAGACTTAAACTTTTATTTGGCAGAATAAGTGGATTTTACTGCATTAACATAAAATTGAAGTCCACTGATACAATAGAAGCTAAGAAGGCATAGGTTACACTTGGGCTCATCAATCTCGCTCCAAGTTCTCTTCTCCAGAATCATCTAGAGTTTCCCCCCCCCAGGGGAAATGGGTGCTATCCAGGCCAGCCTTCATGTTGCGGTCATTGCCATGGTCTCGAGAACCCATGGATGGAGTGAACAGACACCAGCAGCACCTGGAACAACCAGGATGCCAATTCAATCTTAGATTACAGACTCCAAGGTTCTTTAATTTTTCCTTTAAAGGTCATGTGGCACGAGTAAAATGGAGCTGGTGCTGGAGACCCAGGAGATTAGGGCCTGTGCCAGAGGCTGCCACATCTGAGCACGGGACTGTGGTGTGAGAATGAGGGCTGCTGGCCTGGGACCGTGCTTTTGTGTCCCAACTGAGAAGAGCTTGGTCTTCTTCACAAGGTGACAGGGTGCACTCAAATAACCTGGGCATCAGAAGAGAGAGACCCAATGTTGTCACTTTCTAACACTGTGATATCTGAAATTATTTGTGCCTTTCTGAACTCCAGTTTCCTCATTTATAGACTCAAGACAAAAATCAATATCCAAATGATTGCGAGAATTAAATACATTCTAAAATGTAAATGTGACCTCGTTATTGTCATCTACACTTACAAGCGTCTTGTGACATAGACATGGACTCTCAGTTTTTCTCTTTTCTTTTTTTGACTGACATTATTTTTTTTTCTAGTTCATGGATAAAGGTCAGGATTCAGTCTGCACATTACTAAACTCATTCAGGTGCTCATCATATTTTGATTCTCTGTTGTTAACAGAGCTGCTAAGAGAGGTCAGGCCTCATCCTTGCTCACTGAAGTTTCTTTCAGTCCTGTCCACCTGAGCAGCAAACCTGGCTTCCCGAAGTGAATGAAGAGCCACCACTGCTTTGTTTCTGCACAGATCTGCATTGGAGCTTTGGAAGTGAGGGCAGAGCCATGAGCCACTGCCTGGCAAAGTGCTGCCTAGCGATGCTCCTGGTGGACTTGGGCTGTTACTAATGGCTCCAACCACAGCCAGCAAACACCTCCCGTAGCCCCTGACTTTGTGTGTTCTCTCAGAATAGGCTTTGAGTTCCATTTGGACTACAATCTACTCTTACGCATGGCAACTATGGAGAACACAAAAAGGACAGCACTAGACCATTCTCAGACTTGTTTAGATTCTTCAGCATTTCATTTAAGAATGTGAAAGATGGGGTCTAATAACCTTCCTATGAACATTTATTAGAAATATCCCAAACGCAATTTTAGATATTTTAGGGAAGGAAAGTGACATGGGCTTACAGAATTCAAGCAAGGGCTGAATAACTCTCAACAGCAGAACAAGATGCAGCTGGACCCTAGAAACTGTTGAGCTGCGAGACTTGAATCCAGCCTGGGATTGCACTTCCCTGGCCTTTGCTTTTCCCTGCTTTTCCATGCCTGCATCCCAGCCTCCTCCTCCAAAGCAGATAGGGCTGTCAGCTGCCGAGCTCTGCAGCCTGATGAGTCCATAGTAAGAAAAGAGCCTTTCACTCTAATCTCAAGTTTGCAAATCACTGAAATAAGCCATTTTGTCTGGGTGGATGAATAGTCCATGCAGATCAAGGTGAAGAGTTATGTAAGATTATAAAACTCCCAGAGGGCAATATGGTAGTGGTGTGGGGCCTACCCTAGAGGTCCCAGACAGACAAAACCAGTGAGGCTTCTAAAGCACCTCACATTTTAACACAGGAACCCACAACCCATGCCATCATTGTCATTGTTCGTGTAAAAGTCTCCTATATCATTTTAGGCACAGTGTAAATACTGTATCCCAAAAGTAAATTCTAATAATTAATAATCCACACCATAAAGTTCAGTCTTTATTCATTAATTGGATTTTTATTGAGTTGGAATTGTGTGCTATATGACATTCAGTTCTTAGATGACGGCAGTCACCATCCATTTATTCTTTTTAATCTTTGCTCTGCAGGGGCTATGAAAAAACTTATAGTTTATCTTTCTTCTACTTTTATGGCAGATGCCAGTGCAATCTTTTTCATTCATTGCACTTTTTCTCCACTGAGCCCAAACACTGACTAGGATATGTGCATTGTCTGACACCACCATTCCTACCAGCAAGCTTGGTACAAAACTTGAAGTCTATTTGGTAACTCCAGAAGCTCTGGAGTAGAAAGAAGATAGATTCTGTTCCCTCCCTTTTCTTGCCTCATTCCACCTAAATACTTATGTATGTAAAATAAAACAAGTGTCTCTACCATGCTTTAAAGTTTAGACTCAGTGCGGTAGATTTAGTGTAAAGATATCACAATAATTATCTCAACAAATCAATGAAACAACCTTCCAAGACAAGTATCATTGTCTCCAGGAAAGTGAAGCTTACAAGTCAAGGGGCTCACTTAAGAGCCCAGAAATTAAAAAGGCAGGAGGCAAACCAGGGATTCAACAAACCAAAGGCACACACCCTCCAAGCTAGAAAGAAAAATAGGCACAAGAAGTGGCCTTAAAGGAGAACTGTTTGTTTCATAGAGAAAAGGGAAAAGCAAAGGCTAATGTCTACTTGTGACCTGCAGTTCTTTGAAGGTTACCTCTGGAAGCCTCTTGTTTGCACTACTGACTGCCTTCCTGAGTTGGTACCCTACCACCAACAACAAACAACCCAAGGGGCTCCTGTTGCTCGGTTTGATTTATTAACTTTAAGGTCGGATTACCAAAAATGCATTATGTTGATGAGTAGTTTCATGCAAAGGGCTTTGTAGTCATATATTTATGACACTGTAAACCAGCTCCAGTGAATTCCCCTCTTGCACTGTTTATAGGCCTGTGAGCACGCACACACACACACGGAGAAATTCTGCAGAAAAGAAACCCATTTAATGTTTCTTACCAAAGCATTTCTCAAACTTATTTGAATAAAAAACCATTTCCCACGGAATATCATTAACATTAGGCAGAACTAGGAGCCTAGCACCCCACTGTGTAGGATAAATTTGAATGAAACTATATTATGATGAACTTAATAAAGAGGTGTCTGTTTAATCTACTGACATGCTATTTTTAAAAGACCAATCCACCCTGGGGTGTTAGATACAATGCAGATTCCAAGTCTCCATTCCAGATGGACTTAATCCAAATTGTGAGGTCCAAAAATCTCCCTTTAAAAGAAATTTCCAAACGATTTTAAAGCATTCCGAGATATTAAGCTATATGCCAATGTGGTTGATGCCTAATGTTAAGATGCCTTAGCCCATGGCTGGTGTTGGGGACTGCGCTAGGTCACCATCTCTGTCTGGCATGTATATTTCTGGGAGGCCATTTGTGCCAATACAAAGAAAGACTCAGGTGAAGCCACCTGCTGGCTGTCGAGAACCTGTGCTGTGGTTCTTACCTCTAAACGAATCCCTCTAAGTAGACTCTCAACCTGGCAAGCCCTGAACTCCACTCCACTCTTTCCAGATTCCCAGAGTCATCATCAGTCATCAAGATTACAGTCTAGGCAAACAACTTTCACAAAAAAACTGGTGTGTGACACTGCAGGGCCCAAGTCACAAATTTACTTAGAAAGTTAAAATTTTCAAGGGGCCCAATATTTTCAACAGACTGGTCAATATGTTTTGTTCTTTCAGTTGAGCTTTATGGAGTTGCAAAATATTAAAGAGCTCTGAGTTACAACTAAAATCAGAGGAAGGAGAGTCACAGGAATTTTGATTTTAATGCCAATCTAAATCTACATTTAGCTGGACATGGTGGCACATGCCTGTAATCCTAGCACTCGGGAGGCTGAGGCAGGAGGATCACCATGAGTTTGAGGCCAGCCTGGGCTACATACCCTGCCTCACAAAAACAAATAAATAAATAAAAATAAAAAAAAATAAAAAACAAAAAAAAACTACATTTAGTAAAATTAAATAAAATTTAAAATTCAACCCATCAGTCATAATAGCCACTTTTCAAGCTTTCAGTCATCACCAGTGAATGAGTGTTACATAGCATAAAAGAGAACAATTCCATCACCACAAAATGTTCCATTGCATGGTGGTGGTCTGGACCAATAGAATTTGATTTGCCAAAGTAAAAATTCAAATTACAGCCCTGTGAGTTTCACCCACTCCTAAGGGGAAGTTTTCCAATCACTCTGCAGTCAGGAACACAGAAGGGAACACAGGGCTGCCCAGCTGACATCACTTCTACCATTCCCCTTGCAGTGCAGCTTCTGAAAATGGGCGTCTATGGAGGGTCTGGTGCTGAAAGGTCTTCATTTTGTGCATCAGCAAAATAATCTATATACGAGATTTTCCCTAGTTATGAATCACCTACTTTTATTGGGCTCTTTCTTGCTTTGGAAGTATTTACATTAAACAAGCCACAGGCTACCCTGTATCTTCAAAGTGATATATTAAGATTGAATATATGTGTAGCTTAACTTTCAAAGGAAAGCATTATTTATTTTTAATTTTCAAGTTGCTAGAGGGCTTGTTAATTTCTAAGGAAAATAAGTGCCATCTATATAATCTTGGGAAAGTAATTTAACATCTGTGAACCTCCATTCCCTCTTTTGTAAAATGAGAATAGTTTACATTTATATATTTTAATATTACTCTTCATAGAATTGAACGAGATAACTAGTGGAGGAATAAATCCTAGCATAGCACCTGGCCCATGGGTTTATTCTACTAAACATGAGTGACATTAGCTAGAGTCCAGTGTGAAACTAGCAAAATTCAAAAAGAGAAGATAAAATACGTGTCTCATCTTCCCCTCTTCCTTCTAAATAAAGAAAATTTAGAAAAAAATTGGTAAAAGTTGAAAACAGCTCTCTAATTTAGATAATAACTTTTAAGGTTCTACCAGACACATTGGAAAAAGAAAAAAGAAAGGGAAGAAAATTAGTGACGTAGTATGGGTTATATATGATTCCAATATTGCTTCCTGGGTTTGTGAGAAACTTTTTATCCTTCGACAACCTCACTTTCTAACAAACAGCCGAAATGCATACAGGCAGGATGACACCCGTCAGTGACATTTTTTGGTCCCACTAATATGAAGTAAACACAATCTTTCCCACCTCGCCTGCAGGAACTCCCTAGAGGTCACCGAATCCCGAGAGTTCCTTGTACACATCTTATCACCAGGCTGACACCCTGTGTCAGTCCCAGCAATGTTGTGTGTGTTGCTCTAGAGCTACCTTCCCCTGCCTTCTACTGCAGAGCTGCCCCCTTCCTTTCCCTTAGAGCACAAGTTTGTAATAACCGTAATGCACTTGCACACTTCCTTCCACTATTATTTATAGATCACACTGCTCAAATGCATTGCTATGGTTTGCTTGTCTAATTTTATGATGGCCTTGCTAAACAAAATAATCTTGCTAGCTTGTGCTTACAGATGGAGCATTTAACAACACGTGATCAGTGACAGCTGCCACCGGCATTGCTTTTATGAGGCATTCTTGCTATTCAAACAGAGCAATACTTGGCATAAGCGACACTGGAAACTTTGCAAGATGAGAAAGAGGCAAAGGGCTTTATTTCCTAAATCTTAAACAGCAGTCTCTAGAGTTTTAGGTGTACAAAGATACTAAACATTTCCAAGTTTATTCCAAATCTTGAGGCAGTTCTGTATCCAACACCAAGAGGCATTGTTGAATTTTGTGTGCTTCCTAAGCAGTTCATCCCTAGCTACTGGGAGCAAATGCTGTTTAAGTTTGAAATGTTTGAATTATTCAGCAAATCACTACAAACCCCCTGCTTTCGATTGAATGCATCACCACTGACAACAAGGACTTTCTCACAGGAGGCAAAATGCAGGTACTGATTATGGTTGGGAGCTAAATGAAATCCACAAACATAATAGCAGAGATAGTCAAATAAGGGAAAGCCTGTGTGGACAGTCAGGGAGGCTGCCTGGAGTCGGCAGGATGTGAACTAGGTTTTGATGGATAGGCTGAATTTGGGTAACAACAACAGACAGATAAAATACTGGCGAGTGCCTGGGGACTGGAACAAGATTGGCTGCTTTGGGGCTGGTGATGCCTCACTTTTGGAATGTCCTTCCGCTCCTGACTTTATTTCTGCTTGCCTGTCTAACTGCACGAGATGTAAATATATGTCTCGCTGAACGATGAATTTTCTTGTCTAAGACATCTGCTTCCATGTTTCCTGTGTAGCTCTTTTGCTCTTGAGCTTCCTGAAGGCAGAGACCAATGCTATATATGCTGGGACAGAGCAGAGGCTCAGTGAGTGCTTGTAGATGGAACGACGAATTAATACAGGAAGAGATAGAAATGGATAGGGAGGCAGGGCAAGGCCATGGGCACTGCAAAAGGCAAGCTGGAGAATTCGGAGCCTTATGTTTAATGCTTCAGGTTTGAAGTAATTTGGAATGCCCTATAGAACCTGATGCTCAAAATAGCTAGTGTGGCAATAATAAATGCATTTGGGAAAGTGAGAGTGGTTTGAGGCAAAGTGTGTCGAGGAGAATGATTCTCAAGTATTTTATTTCCCTGTATAAGAAGTGGTTCTACATTCAGGATAATTCTATCAAGATGTATAGTGTTCTGAATTCACTATGTTGTGGAGAATGAAATGGTTGCGTATGGAGATTTTATTACAAGTGGGAGCTCAATCTTGGGCCTCTCCTTGTGGGTCTCCATACAATTGAGCCAAATGAGGGTTACAAAAAATATGTTATAGAATCAAGTTTAAGTGCTACGAGGTTCTAAGGAGCTAGCTCTTTATCAAGGCTTCACTTTCCTCTGTTTCACAGATGCCTCAGATGTTGAAGAATTATTTAACTTCACTGAAAACCATAGTATTTTGTGTTACTCTGCTTACTGTTTGCTCAGGTCCCTGCCAACCACATGTTCTCCTCCCGCTACTTTCCGCCCAGTGTGTGGGTCTTTTCACATAAACTCCAGAGTAGCAGCTTAATATGAGTAAGCATAGTAATTGGAATGACCTTTAAAATATGCATTTCTCTTGTCCCTTTCAGATATTTGGGATTTAGCAAATTGCTGGCTAAAATATTTCCATCTCTACACTGTGTTGGCTTCGAGAAGGCGGACTTTCTTTCCCGTCCGTTTTGCTAAGTGTAGGTGTAGACTATGTGAGTGTAGTAGGGAATGGCTTACTAAAAGGTAAATCCTTCAACCATTGCAGCCAAGGGACGGATGGAGGGAGGAGAGAGGGAAAGGGAGTAGTATTAATGGCAGGCAGAGGAATTCTCAGCACATTTGTATTTGGGGAAAATATGGGCCATTGTTTTTAGCTAAAATTTCAGGTAGTATTAGCTTTTCATTGAGGGAAACAGATTTTTTCACTTGTTAGCCCGAGACCTCCCATAGGAAACAACTATTTCAGCAGAGCACACACAGCCAGAACACTGAGCTCAGTATCATCTTCAAGAGGTTTGCGGAAAGCTTAAAAAAGTACAAAACTCTGAGATATTCGCTGATCAAAATTTGTAGTGATATCTAAATAGTTGCTTGAGAAGACTGGAGGATAATCATACCCACTTTCCTTTTCTCTGACACACTACTTCATTCCCGGTATAAACCAGCCTTCCACTCAGACTTCATCCTCTCTATTTGCATTATGACACTCAGTATATTATGTAGCCTACGTGATCATTTCCATGGTTATGTGTGTCTGACCACAGAGCCATCTGAAGTCAGAGGCTGTCTCTTGCACTCATGGCATTAGACATTATGTTCTTGGCATGGCTGAGATGGGGCAAACACAAGAGGAATGGTCAGTAATGGTAGAAGCTTACCTCCAATTTAAGGACCGAAGAAAAGACCAGAACAGGGAAAAGACAATGGCATGCTCTCTCAGATGAAAGACTCTCTGCCTGTTCACTCAGGGATTCCCAGGACAAATAAATATGCCTGGCACCTAAAGAGACGCTCAGAAAAGACTTGACGAGTGGCACACAGAGGAAGATGAGCAGAACATGGACATCTCTCAGAAGTACACACCGGGACTCCTAGGACAGTAAATGTGAGTACACACCCATGTGCACACACAAATGCTAAGGTTGATACATAAGACATTCATTCATGGTGTGTCTGTAATTCTTAATAAAACTATGTGGTCAAAGCTATAAACTCAATGTCGCTAAGGGCCACAAATGTGATGAACTTGAATGTCAAAACAGGGCTAGCCTCCTGTCTAATTATTAAAATTGAAACTGTATTTTTCAGCATAAGTAGAAGCAGGTAGTGAGGTAACTCTAAAGTTTTGTCAAAACTAAGTTTATGCCATTCTAGATGTGCTAGACATCACAAGAGTTTAGAGACTGAAACATTTGGAGACATAAAATACGATGTAATCTCTTTTTTCTGAAGTAAATGTCTGTTTTAGGTTTGTTTTTTCTCCTCTGCATTTCCCAGGTGTTGAGATATCTTCCTATGGTCTACAGTATATTCCAGTGTTAGAAGAGAAAGACCTTGCAGTATGCGTAGTAAATCACGTCAAAGAGATCTTTTTAAGATGAAGCTAAACTGCACAGGAAGGTTTCAAATCTGTAACTTGAATCAAGTGAAAACATTAATCATTTGTCCAAAACACAAAATAGGCTATGTATGTAGGTAAATTATTCAAAAAAGTTGTCATCCTTTTTGCTTGTGTATGGGTTTTCTAAAATCTGGCCTGAAAATATTCACAGAAACCCATCCATTTCTGTCTCTCTTGCTTTTAACTTGTAGAACTTTTATTTTTCAGCTCTTAGTCAATCCTTGTCAAAACTCCAAGAGAGGTGCGGGAATAATATCACCTGGCTTTTGTTTTACCATCTTACAGTTGTAAAATGTATAATTACTTCCACTGACTACCAAAGAAGCTGACATACAAAGGAGGTTAAATGGCAGACTGTGTCCAGAGTTGGGCTAAAACATAAACAGTACAAGCTTTACCACCTCCCGATCTGAGGTTTGATTCTGTTTTGAATACAGTTTTTAAACTTACAGTAAGGTCAGTTTCCTAGTTTTGCAACCATGGAGGCAGACACTCCCTTTGGGACTGGGAGAGCTAGAATGAAGGACAACTACGCCTTGACAAGAGAGGTGGGCCCGGTTCTGCATTCTTCTGTGTCCCCATCACAATAAATCCACCAAGCCGTATTCATTTTCCATGACCTTCTCATATGAGAGCTTCATACAAAATGGAAATATCCTAGCTCTAATTTTAAATTTAGCTTTCACAGCAGCAACAAGTGAAAACCTCTTGTTGCAGGTCAGACTTGCTTTTTCACTGACTCAAAACACTAAACTCCCTTTCTCTTCTTATTGCATCTATAAATGGAGCTTATAGTGGCCACCAGTGTTTCCTTTTGGACCAAAGAAAAAAAAAAGTATTACAAAGCTACAGGTGTTTTGCCTTGAGGGCCTAATGAATGTAAGTCAATGTAGATAAGGAAAAACTGAATGTGACATTTGTTGTGTAGAAGGGAGGCTCTTTAGAGAATGTGAAATACAGATGAAAAGCCCTTATCAGGGTGTTGGATGAAGGCTTATTGAGATATTGATCCTATGAAGAAATCAATAAGGAAGAATCTCTTTCTTCTAATTATTAATTTAGAAATGTTTTCTGCTTCACAGAAGAGAGTTGAGAATTTAAAAATAAACTTTTTCTCATGTTTCCAACTAGAACAAAAGTTTCCTCGGCTCTTCTGTGGTCTAAAATCTGAATTTCTCAGCCAGTATTTTTCGGGTAAAGATAAAGGCACCTATCAATTTCAATAGACATTTTTTCAAGGTTTCCTGAGTGTGCACATAATGACTCAGTCTCAGAATGTAACAGAAAATGGCCCCCTAGCCAGTATACTTCATTTTCTTAGTTGCCCAGGTAACAGTTCCTGTTCCATTTTCGGTTGCTTCTGTGTCTTAGAAACGGCTGGTCACTGTGATGCATAGCTAGTCACTATGACCCACATTGTATAAACCAATCCCCAATTGACAAGCCATTCTGCCACTGTACTTCCTGCTTGCTTATCCCATATAAGCCCTAGACCACCAGAGATCAGGGCCTGATATTCTGGGAATGAAACCCACCAGTGCTTGTTGACATAAACAAATCTGCCTACAAATTCTGGGTGTCATTTTGGTGTTTCTGCTTGATGTTGCAAGAACACTAGCTCTTGGAACAAACTCTTCATCTTTGGAAGTGCTTGTGATAATTTACCCAGCCCATTCTTATGGTTTTGTCTTCCTCATCCATATTTCAGATGACCAGTTGGTAGGGAAAGATTCTTACCACTGATGGGCCAGAATGATGTGTCTCCCTCAGTGTGGTTGGCACTCTGTGTTTTCCATGAATCAAAGGGGTCAATGGGTCCTTCCTCATGGACAGGTAGAAAAGTACCATTTTGCTAATGTAAAGAGAGGTACTTTCTTTGTGAAAACAAGCAATGAGCATGAAGAGATTGGTGACAGTACACAGATGTACTTGTTCAAAGGCACTTATCCCAGCCAAACCCAGTTTCCTATCACTCTCACGCCCTGCCTCCCTATTAACATCTGAAGAGGTGTGATATGGGGATGGGACATTCAGGAAGCAGACAAATGAATCAGTGCTTTTCACGGAAGCTCCAGATAGACAACCCATACCAAACCTTACTTCACAAAACAGTCATTTCAGGCTGATTCCACAGTTCCTTTACTGCCGTATCAGCCCAAGAGACCCTGTAATACCACACCCCCGGAGGAGGCTTTATCTGCCTCCAGGGTCTCTCAGTAGTGTCACCACGAGGTTTTGAGGGTGATTTCTCTGGACAGTGACCTCTCTGGCTCCCGAGGCATTCCACCTACTCTGTTCACCTCCCTTCCACCCTGCCTCGCTAAGCTCACTTTGTGATTTCGACACAAGATGAAAACACACCGTTTTCTACTTCACAGTCCTGCTGCAGGGTGTAGGTTGGCAGGTCACTGCAGGGCCAGAAGTAGCACATTGTGAAGGACAGGGCAGATCTCTCCAACCAGACTTCATTTCTAGCCAGGCTCTGCTTCATGCTGGCAGTGTGACCTTGGGCAAGTTACTTAGTGCCTCTGTGTCTCAATTTCGACGTCTGTGCAATAAGGTTAATGATACTGTTACCGGGACGATGGGTTCCCAGACGAGTTCCAACTGTACCGTCTGTAGTAATATTACCCAGCACTGAGCGATGTTGAGAGTATTACAGTAATACACACACACGTGCAAAGATGTACTGGCCATCAACAGCATTATTTAAAAATTAGCTATTAATAAGGCCTTTTTCTTAGATTTTGGACTATTTTGTGGGATGGCAAGTTCTCTCTTTAACCATTGCATGAGTTCTGTCACCCACCACTATCTATCCAAACCTCCCATCTAGGCTCTGTGACACCCACAGTGAAGCACCTGGAGTGCCCTGCTGAACCCTCCCCTCTCCGCAGTTCCTCTTGAAACCTCACTTTCTCTGCGATGCCTGCGTTTACCTGCTCTGCCTGATAAAGACCACTTGAGTCCACACACTCAGGTCCCTTTGCTAGCACCTGACTAAGTCAAAGGAGGTCATTTATTTTGGTAGAAAGAAAAAAGGATTGATTCAAAGCTACCTCTGAGGAGAGAGGAGCCTCAATACCTGGTACAGGTGTGTTAGGTTTTGTGATAGCAAGAAACAACAGGGTGAGGGAATACAATGAGACAATTGACATGTTCAGGCTCATTTCATCCCCTCCTGGACCCACACTGCTCCATCCCTTAACTAAAGAAATGAAATTGAGCTTTGAGTTTCTGGTTCCAGCATCTACAAACTCCACTCATCATTTGGGCTGAGGAGAGGTGGGGGTAGCCCTTTATTCCCTTGGCCTAAGGAAGACTGGAAAAACCACTTGTCTCTAAAGGAAAATCATCTAACTTTCAAATTTCCATTTTGCCTTCCTGGTTGCATGGTCACTATCGCCCATGACTCCTCCTTCTTAGCAAAAGGCTCGCGACATGTACATGATTGAGAAATCAGAAAAGCCTGGATTTGAATCATGGCTCACCTAAATTATAAAACATATGATCTTAGGCAGTTACTGACCCTCCCTGAGCATTGGTGATTTCCTGTGTAAATGGCAATAATGGGACAAAACAATGGCTCTCAAATTTGAGTGTAGGTCAGAATCAGCTGGGGCACTTACTGAATTTCAGGTTATATATCCCCACAAGTTTCTGATCCAGTAGGTCTTGTTTGGCACTAGTGAATTTTTACTTATAACAGTTGCCAGGTGATGCTGGGCTGCCCAGTTGAGGGACCCACTTGGAGAACCACTTTGTGGCCTTTTGCAGAACTGAAGGGAAAATTAAATAAAGTAATATTTAAAGAATGTTTCCTCAGTCACTATTGCATAAAATATAACCTTTCCTTTTCCTCTGTGAAATGGTAAATAAAAAAGCAGAAGTGATCTTGTTTTGATTCTGGCCCTGTCCCATGAGTGCGGGGAGAACACCATATTGTAACATTTCTCATTTTAGAGTGGGGAGCTCAGATTGTGTGGGCATTGCCCTCACTATGACTTTTCTGGCACCAAAAATAAAGGCTTTCAATTTTAGAGATAGAGCTAAAACATATGTATTACCCCGCAATGTACTCTTTTTATATTATCCACTGTTTTTAACAAACTCCCACACACCGGTGGGTTTTTAGCAGGAATCTGTTATGGGAGGTTATCCAACATGAGGCTTCTCACTTTCAGTGTTTACAGCACTCCAAACCCTAAGCCAAGAAAGTAAGAATCTTGACCAAAGAGTTTGGCAGATCCATTTCTTAAAAGAAAATGTGTTGGGAGGAAAAGAAAGCGCTATGGAGGGAACAAGCTACATTTCATAACTTATTTGGCTGCAGGAAATTGAAAACACTGTTCTATGTGTGATCCACTGTTTGCAAAAAGTAAACTGTTTGATTTTCAAGTGGATTAGAATGAAAAATCTCCTTAGGATGCAGTATCATGGACCAGGGGACAGTTCCTCCTTCCACACCTAGCGTTTTCATACTCCATGTGACCTCCATTTCTCCCTATGCAAAATCAGGTGACCTTCAAAGACTTTTCCCAACAGCATCACTGTGGGAAAAAGGTTAGGAAATGGGACCCACACAGACAGACCCTTTTCTGAGTAAGTACTAAGCCATATGCTATCAGTGTCTATCAATCTTTATAAAGTTTTATAGGTAATATTTGATGGGAGTGGTGAGGGGGAAGGTGTTATTCCCATTATAGTGGCACTACCATCACCTATAGATTGTGAATGCTTTTTTTTTTTTTTTTTTTTTTCTTTCCTAGAAAGAAAGATCAAGCTGTAATGTTCGGCAGGGGCCAGAAAGGCAACAATCCTTACAAAAACACAGATTACGTTTGCTGGCAGCCATAGCTATTCTAAAATCACATTTCCTTCCAGCCAAAATCCTCTATCACTTCCACATCTGAGAATCTGTTTTCCAGTATATTCACAAAGGCTTTGTTTGAGGCAGAAGCACGGATGAGCTAAGTGACAGAGACAAAGAGAGCCTGGAGGGAAAAGGAATCCAGTGCCAGACTCTTCTACAATTGATTTTAATGCCAATTTGGAAAGACAGATATTGAGACAGGTTTTGGGGAACATTCTGGAAACTCCATGAGATTCTAGCCAGGAGGAGAGCTGCTTGGAATTGCAGGAGGGACAGGTTCCATTCCTCTTCTCCATATTTGCATTACCTTTGTTGTATCCATGCAACTGGACATTGCCTAGGATTAGAGTCTTTAGGAGGCAGTTCAGGAAGTGTAGTTCCTGGGTTGAAGCATCAACCAAGGACTTTGTTAGAAATGCAAATTCTCAGGCTTACTCTCAGCAACTTGTGTTCTGACAAGGCTTTTTTGTGATTCTGGTGCAAGCATTCAAATTTGCCCATAAGATTAAAGGTAGTCCTCACACTTGGGTTCTTGTCAATGCAGGGACTACATATGCCTCAACCTGGAAATAAGGGCCTCCTTAAATTCTGCTTTCTAGGTTCATCCTAGATCAGATTTTGAAACCACTGTCTTAGGGAACTCCCAAGCCCTGTTACAGATGCCTGCTTTCTTAAAGGGCAGTGGTTGGTGGACTAGAAGGGCAGATCCTGTGAACTAGAAGAAATCAAATCCCAAGTGAAGACATGGAACAGAGATATTTCCATGGGGATCACCCAGAAGCCACTGGGAATCACACAGTCATAGGGGAGCGGAGATATTAGAAGGAGCCTTAAGGCTTTTCTCTCCTCAGGAAAACCAAAGTGTTGGTCGACATTTGGATTTGGGAATTAACACAGTGAACATTTTCTGAGTATCAACTGAATACCAGAAATGCACCTGAGCACACGCCTGCTCAGACTCTCATTTACCTCTTAACCGAAAGGTGGGCTTTATAAACTTGGTATTCCAAAAATGAACCATAGACAAAAGATCAAATAGCACACATGTCATATCTCAATCTGATAATGATGGGCTGGGATTTAAATGCTCTCTCTTGCCTCTTAAAGCTACAACCACCCGCACCAGGATTTGGGAATCTCCCCAGATCTGGCCTCTAATTCCTTCTACTTCCACAGCTTATACATCGACATCCTTATTTTGCCCTGCTAGTTTGACTTCACACCTTGGATTCCATCACCTATTCCAATTCTTGGTCATAATGTGGTATCTTTCTGTGCTTCCCTATAACTTTAAACACAAGGAAGGACTGTAGATGGCGCCAGGTATTGATTTAGTCTCTTTTATGAGGATGTTGGCAAGAGAAATCTCTAGACCTGGCCCACATTATCCCACTTGGTATCTGCCTAATATATACCACTTTGAATGCCCTTCCCCTTTAAATGGAATTATACTTTGGTTACATAAGGTTTACAAAAATACGACATATTACACACTCTCAAAAAATGTATGTGGTTGAGCAGAAAACAGGGTTACATATTTAGTGTCAGAGACACACAGTGACATTTCCATGTCAGTGTCCATTAGTACAGAGGGGGGCACTAAGGATGTTCTTGACTGCAATTTAAGCTTTCTGTGAACTTGCAAAAGCTGTTATACCTCTCCGGTCTCAATTTACCTCTTTTAAAAAAGGGGGATCTTAGTGCTCCTACACCCACAGAACTTCTACAACTCTCAGACCATCCTATCCTACTCAAGAAGATGCAAAATTCCATCTCACTCATTCAGTCAATACCTGTTTAAGAGACTGAACCGGTAGGTATAATAATCAGTCATTCACTGATCGAAACAATTATTCAAGGTGATTTTTCTCAGTGATGGCTGAGAATCATGTCTTTCTTACTTCAAGGCCAAGGGAGCAAACAGATGTAGCTCATGAAGAATAAGAGCTCAGGGTAGAAGGATCATGAGACTGGTGGTCTCGCTGGTAGAAGATGGGTAGGGAGGCACATTATATCCCAGGACTTCTGGAAGGGCATGAAGCCTGCTGGCAAAGGTCCACTTTGATCCCAATTCCCTCTTCTCCCACCATTTCCTCAGATGTCATACTCTACACCTGCCTAAAGTCAATACTTTCCATTATTCCAGAGCTGTGACCTGGCCGGTACTTGTCTCTTTTCTTTCAGAGGCCAGAAGATTTGGTAATTTGGCCATTATTGACATGACATTGGTTAAAATTATTTATTCTCTCAGAAGTATTTCTCAAAGGCACATTTTAAACAGCTCAAACTGGACAGAACCCACCAGAGTCACCAGCCACCAGTGAAAAAGGAGCCTGCCTGAGATCCTTGATAGAGGAAGCTCGTAAGGTTTTGGAACATTCTTTCCTCTTCTATGAACACTACATGGGATTTCCTGTACCTGATTTTTACATAATAACTAGTGCTAAGATAACAAATATGTGTATATGGGTCCAGCAGAAAAGCATCTGGAAGGCCGGATCCCATTTCACTTTGAAGTTGAAGAAGGCTAGGGAGGCAAGGAGGGAGTTCTCTGCCCGTTACTAGGAAGGACAGGAAAGGAGGCTAGGAGTAAGGAGAAATGCTCAGGCCCTCCTCACGGACTTCCTAGAGAAGAGCCCAGGCAAGGAAGCCCACAGCCAACCCTTCTCCCACCTCACCTCACCGGGTACTCAGCTCCTTGAAGGCAAGGACTTGCACTTAGCCTGAAATCAAGTTCACATTGATTGACACATTAAAAACGAAACTCAAAACGCAGGAATCACCTGCCCATTGAATGCTTGTTCCTCTCCAACAAATATTAAATGTGAATTCAATCAATACTGAGTCAAGCAAAGCCTTTTGCCACAGATTTCCTTTCTGTTAGAGAAAATGTCTGGTGAATTAAGAAAAACCATACGATTTACCCACTAAACTAAAACAATTCTCTATTATACAATTAACTAAAACACAATTTTATATAACATAATTATACAAGTCTACAATTACACAAAAGTAATGATGCAGTGTAGATGGCAATGACTTTCATGTAATCAAAAATAATGAAAGCTTCCCCGATTAGAAATTAAGGTATCAAGGAGACCCCATTGGTAAATGTTCCCTGTATTGATCCACGCTTTGCAAAAGGCTGTGCTGGCTGATGAAGCAGCATCCCTCCCCTCACAATTACTGAAGACTGGAGGGGTGGCCGCTGGTGATATCTTTCATTCTGAGACCTCTAAACTAGCACATTTCAATGAAGCACACATTTTATTATCCACTTTTCCAGCTGGTCAAATAGAAAAAAAAAAAAATGAAGCACAAGAGCCAGGAACTTGTGTGGTTTGTTAATGACCCCATGTGTAGTGATATTAACAAAGAAACATGTGTAAAGTTCCAGCAAATTCTATCAGCCACTCCCAGTGTTAACAGGGACTGTGATCTGCACAGTTGACTTTTATGCCATTCAGCAGAGGCACTTACTACTTTTCATACTTCTGCGATCACTCTCTACCCGTGAAGCTTTCTCATTCTGGAGTATTCCTACTAGGCAAATCTGACCACTTCCTTCCAATTCTCACCTAAAGCATGAAACAAATTCCACTAGTACACAAAGTTCTTCCTGATTAGTCTTGATATGTTCAAGCCGTGTCCTCCACCCACACTCATTTGCCATCATAAGGAGCTATACAGATTGAATTGAAGACACCGTGAGTAGTAAGACATACCACTATTATATACTGCTGAAAATCATAAATGTTCCCAGTGAAATTATTACACATCAGTTATAAATCCATCCCAATAAGAGATTTTAAGTGCAAAAGATAGTATTTTGAATTGCCAAAATTTGTACCTACAAACCATGCTCTCTCCTGTTTCCATGCCTTTACACAGTGTTACGTTCTGCCAAACCCCACGCACTGCCATCTTGACCAAGCCCTACTTTGTCTCCACCTTTTAGACTGAACTCGGTATCACATCCCCAAATCTCCTCGAGCTCATTCCCAGGGCCAGGCTACTTTGCCCACAAAGAAAGATGTATTTCTTGTCATTTATCTCACTTTATTCAAACGGCTGATTGATTTCCTGATGAAACGTGAGTAGAGAAACTCTATCGCCAGCACATAGGTAAGCACTTAGCAGATACTGTTCACCCCTTCTGTCAATGATACCTGACTGAGGTGAGCCGAATAAGAAGCACAAAGCAGGACGGTGTTAGAGAAGGAACGTAGCAAATCTTGCTGGGAATTCAGAAGCTATTCTCTTTGGTTTCCTGCAGTGCGTCTTTAAATCTAGAAACTTCCATTATAAGAGGGACCAGATCCCAGGAGAAATGGAGAGAAAATGAGCTTTGGCTAGATCTGTGGGTTGCAGAGCAAAAGAGGAGATTCTTGATAGCCACAGTCTTATCTCTTCAAGGCCAAAGAAATCATGTGGCAGCAAAGATCAGCCACCCCGAGTGCTGCTCTGTACAGTGCAGCCAGGCTCTGCAAAGCCTTGGCTGTAGGGTTCCCAGGGGGCCTGGTACTTATGCGCTTCTGAAAGGGTACCCACTGTAGAGAAGAATGAAATGGTTTAGGAGAGACGCAATCCCTCCCTCCTTTTTGCTTTACTCTTAACTTCAAAGTAATCAAATGTTGTTTATGCATAAAATTTTAATCCTTTCACAAATCTGTATTTTGATTTAATTTGCATATCCCATTTACTGCAAGTCAACATGAAGAGAGACAACTAATTTAAACCATTTTTCTTTGGGCCTGAAATCCTTTCAGAAATATTTTCCATTAGGCGACTCAATTATGTCTAATGTGGCTAATGTTGGTGGATTAGAATTTTGCTTAAAGAAACTCATATTTAGAACAGTGAGAATAGGAAGGGGTAGGAGAACAGAGGAGAAGAGACAATAATTACCTGTCTTTGATGCTACACAGATCAATGTGTAAATCACTAAAATTCCCCAGGGAACCTTGCTGAACTGAAATGAGATCCTTGGGCTGGTTATCAATAAAGATGAGCCTCATGCAGCCTTGGAAAGCCTTAATGGGATTTAAACATTGGGAATCGGTGAGATTGTCGGGGCACCCTGTGGGACAGAGAAAAAAGATGAAGAAGAATGCTGAAATGATCAGTCATTGCTTTGGCGACCTATTGACGGAAGACTTTGAGGTCTAATTATTCTAGTGCTTTCTCATTCACAGCCCTGCACGCACTTTTGCTGTAAATCCCACGATTTGCAGGGAGGGCACAGAAATAGTACAAACCAGAATACTCAGTCGCTTCATAGGAAACTACAAAGCGTGCTAAAGGGAATAGTCGTACCATTCCGTTTACCTCCTTCTTACTGTTCTCCCATTGGTAAGCTATTGGTCTTTCTTTCCCATGGTATCCTTCATTCATCGCAAGGACACAAAATGTCATAGCCACTTGGGAATCTCGGCTCTGTCTTGAAACACATATCTAAATGTATGATTCAACTCTAAATTACACTTTCAAAGGAAATTATGCTTTAGGTAAGAATGGCAGCAGAGTAACTGTCTGGTTAATTGTTATCATTAACAGGTTTAGATCCCAAGAAAGGCACACAAAGAATGTACCTGGAATTTTGAAGTAATGTTCACAGCACATCTAGGCTTTAGGGGAACCATGGGTTTAAATGCACATAGTTGTAGAAGTATAATGGGATAAGTGAAAGGTTAACACCATACCTTTTTAAACAGTGTTCTTTTTTTTTAACTACATTACACTGATTTAGCAGTTTGATAGCTACTTCTCATTAAGACAGGTATAGAGCAGTGCAGGTATCTGAGTGCTTGTGGTCTTTTAAACTCCATCTCAATGGTTTTAATAGGTTCTGAGCATATGGGAATGCAAGCTTGAAAACATGGCAATAACCCATAAATAATTGGGAATTATTTCAGCCACCTCTAATAGACAGTCACTGCCGGGCTGAAGCCAGCAGCTGGTTAACAGCTCACAGGCACACCATAAAATGAAGAGAGATGCTACAACTTCTAATTGGAGCTGTACAGAGAATTTATGTAAGTTGACTATTATTACCGAAACCCATTTATCACATTCCTTAAGTTTATAGACTATGTGTGGGGTGTTCGCTTAAGCACTGTTCAAATCATAGGTAAATCTACCTCCTAAGCCAAGTACCCCCAACCTCCTCAAGGGCACTTACTCAAATGATGAGGGTAATCATTTTGCCTTTGTGGCATGTCATTTGCTTATTATACCATAATTATTCAAAAGCATTTTCACCAGAAATAAATTCAAGATCACTTTTCTTTCTCCGTTGCTAAAAGAGTACACAAGATACATAATTATAGTCTATGAAGTACAATTTTCGGGACCCCCAAGGCCCTCGTTCTGACATTATTTTCACCTCTTTATTTTCATTGCTGGGTCATGGAGAAGGCAGATATGGATTTGAATCCCTGCTCTACTAATTGCTACTGCTATGGCTTTGTACAGGTCATTTTATATCACAAACATCAATTGTTTTATCTATTAAATAGGGACAGTATTACCTACCTCGCAAAGCTTCAGCATGAACCAAGTGAAATAAGTCACATAAAGCACAGAGTGAATTCTCTTGCTGAAGGAATGCATTATCTCTGGGGTGAAGGACAGAGGCCTGTTCTCACCCAAAAAGCAACCTCAAGGATTTTACTCCACACGGTTTCTTTCCAAGGAGACATCAACATGCTCCCTGCACCTATGAAAAGTCCCTTTTTATTTTACAGCTTTATCTACATTTCGTTGATAGTAGAGAGATTGTTGATATACTCTGGAGTTTGGAGGTAAGAGAAAACAGAGGTAAAGAGCTCATGCTTACCATGTGGGAGGCCCTGTGTTCAATCCAGAGACAGAGAGAGAGAGAGAGACAGAGATGGAAAGAGAGTGACAGAGAGAGACAGAGACAGAGAGAGACAGAGACAGAGAGATGGAGAGAGAAACAGAGAGAGAGACAGAGAAAGAGAGAGAGAGGCAGAGAGAGACAGAGAAAGAGAGAGAGAGATAGAGAGAGAGCCCGCAGCGCCTAATTTTATATAATATGTCTTTGCAATTTCCGAATAGAAATAGAATTGGTAACTATAGCCCAGACCCCAGCCCATGCCTACAATAATTGAGTCCAATTTGTCCATTCCCTGCCATGTAGCAGGTGCAATTCTCTGTGTGAATGTGTGCGTGTGCGTGTGTGTGTGTGTGTGTGTGGTTCTGGGGATGCAACCAACAGTCTTGCAAATGCTAGTCAAGCTCGTTACCACTGAGTGACACCTCCGGCTCTCATTATGGACAATGAAATCTTGCTCTCACTGCACTCCGCCAGCAGTCCTGAGAGCGAGCTTATTCTCTCATGTTTCAGGTGAGGAATTTCAGGGCTAACAGATCAGGGTTAGCCAGGCAGTGGGGTTAACTCGCCTTCAGAGATGGCTTCTATACTATAAACTGATACCATTTTTCTAATAAAAGAAATAGATTAAAAAACTAAATAAAAATATATATGCACATATAAAGCTGCATTGGATCGCTAATATATCCCCACCAGTTTGCTCTTGCGTTTTTGTCATTGAATGTTTTCCAGGATTCATCAGGCGTCAGAATCAGGGCGGAAGCTGAGTCGCCTTCCCCACGTGGACCCTCTTGGCTGGCCCCTACTTCCAGATGCCCCATTCGAGGGACACGGGCAGCCTCAGAGCGGTGGGAAAGTGAAGACCAGGGCTCCGAGTGGAAGGTGTCCGTGTGACTGAGATGGTGGGCAGCCTGTCTCTGCCTCTCACCTGAATTTTCCCCCTCGTGGGAACTGCAGACTCTTAATTCACTTCCTCCCACTTTTCAGCTGAGTTTCTCATTTCCAATGCGATCACAGTTTGGCATAGCTACAGAACCTCCTTTGGACTTGTTATGTAACACCAGCTCTTATAGCTGAAGTATTTTTCTCCCTCAGCACTGGCCTAGATAATTTATATTTACACAGCTGTGAGAGATTTTGCTTCTCACTATTTTGGGCTTGAGTGTGTGTGTTCGTATGTGTGTTGGGAGGATTAATTGACAAAACAAGAATCATTATGGTGAAGTAACTGGCCACTGCACCCCCTCCCCACCTTTATTTTCAATTTCCAAGGCTGGAGAATTTACCTCCAAAGTAGTAGTTGCTTCCAGAGTAAATCTGAACCCGGGTGGTGTCTTGAGCTGGGGATGCTGCCTCATTATCCAGAGTGAGAGTGATGCGGTTCCTTCTGGCATTGATGCTAACTGAATGCCACAAGCCATCATTCAAGCTGCTGCCTGCAAAAGAAACAGGAAGGGCAAGCGTGGGGATGATTGATGGGGAGGTCTGGAGAGAGTGGGGCTGATTTCCCAGCCTCTGTGGTCAGTGTCGTTCTCAGACCAGATTCCTGTATCTCTTCGCACAAACCCAAACCCCCAGCTGCCTCAGGACAGTCAGTTTCCTCCTTTTCCTTCTATTTAATTCAATTCTCCTCTTTGTCCTTCTTTGTTTCTTTAAGTGACTAAACCATTTCTGATATATTTAGGTTAATATCAAAAGTGCAAAACACAAAATTATATATATAATATGTGTTTCAACCAAAGACAAGCCATATATTGATCTGTTGTTGTATAATTGCAGGGGAAAAAGGGAAATAAAAGAAGAAAACCTCAAAATGGAAGTAGTATTTGGATGGTGGAGTTAGAGGCATTTTTAGTTTTTCAGTCTTTTATACAAGCCACTTGTAACTCATTTTTAATACAAGAGCTTTTTATTTTGGGTGGTGTCTAGGATCAAACCCTAGGCCTCACACATGGAAAGTAAATGCTCAACCACTAAACTACATTCCAGCCTGGTAAACTCTTTTTTTAAGTGGATGAAGAAAGCTCGGCTCCTAGGACGTGCCAGGCAGAGAGGGTCTTCTATTCAGTGAGAATGCAAAATTGGCTCAATTCCAAGTTCTTTCCATAGCTAATTATATGGCATGGCATAAGTTACCAATCTTCACCATACTCTGACTTGCCATCCGTAAATATTACCATACCTATTGTGTATCAGAGGATATCTGGAGGGAAGCTCCTAGAGCACTGTGAAGGCTGAGAGGGTGCTTACTTATTAAACTTCTTTTCTTTTCTTCCTGTCCCTTTGTTCCAGATGTCTTTTGTCAAACTGCGCACTACACTGATGACCTATCTGGTTGGGGAAGCTACATTGGGAACTAATCATGAGGGTTTTGACTGCTTCCTCTGAAAATTGTATTGTCTGTTATATGCTGTTGGTATGAAGTGCTTGCTGGAAGGAAACAGGCTTATTAACGATCTGGACACAAAGACGCTTCTGTAACAATAGCAGAGAGCCACACATTGCCTCAACTGACAGTCATTTACTGTGCCTTGCTAGCCATCCAGCTGCTTTCGTTCTCATTGCTTTAGTTACTGCACCTAATAGAGGGGGACACTGACTATACTTAAAGCTGTGGTAAGGGTTATACAGGAGGGAATGCAGAACAGGTCAGGTCAGTCAGAAGCAAGCACTCGTGTTAACTAACTCAAACGCACAGAACAGGAAGTACCACGTGGTCCCCGGAATGGAGGAGTGTGGATATTAACAACATGTGGTCCCCACCCTGGGGAAGCACACAGTTAAATAGATGAGACACAGATGAGACATATATAAAAAAGATTAAAACACCATCCTTCAAGTTCAGGCTACTGTGATAGAGAAGTAAGCCAATAATAATAATAATAATAATAATTACTAAAAGCAATAGTTGTGATTATGGGTGAAACAGTAATATGTGGGTAGAAATGAAAGAGTTCTAACTCCTTGTGAGGATCCTAAGAATGTTTCACAGAAGTGATTGCCAGAGAGGGGACGTTTTGAAAATGAGCCAGAGTTTGTAACTCATAGAGCAAGGGTGAGGAGACAGAGATGCTGTATAGAGAAACGAGGGTCTAGAGGGAAAAGCAAGGCAGACAGGAAGGCGATCCAGCTACCCAGGAGCCTCACTTGTCAGGCCACAGACGTGTTTCAATAGAATCCTTGACAAATGATTCTAGAGAGCACTTTGAACAAAATAACACCATCAGAATTTCTGGAGAGGGGCCCTGCACATCTGCATTGTTTTTCAAAAGGTCCTTGGGCGATTCAGCCAGGGACTGAAAACACTGTCAGAACATGGGAGTCCGTGAGGGGGTCTTCAGCAGGAGAATGACCAGGTGGAAGGTGCATATTCAAGGACTGTTTGTCTGCTGAGCAGACGATAGAACTAGGGAGTGGTCAAGGTTGGCCTGGGGTCTCACTCAAAGTTATGGCAGAGTTGGAAAAATAGAGTCAGAAACAGATTAGGAGCTGTTTCGGGAGGTGAAAGAAGCTAGCTTTGGTAAAGCCCATGGGAGCCATGCCTGAGAAGCCTGGCAGGATGGAAGCATTAACAATGAGAGCAGAGGCCTCCAGGCTGAGAGCGGAAGGTGCAGAGCTTGTGGCCCTGAAATCTCAGCTGGCTGGAAAAGCTGCCCAGGGAGATGTGGGGCACTAGGCACAGGCAGCTGGGTTTGCACCAGGTCATCTGTGCCCCACATGCTCAGAGCGGCCCAGATACAGGAGTCTGCCTGCATTTTCAGCCAGTTACCTTACAGCCCGCTATAGCCCTGAACATCTGCTTGGGGTGGAGTGAAGACCCCACAAGCTGCTCAGCCTGGTGGCCCCATTTTACCCCAAAGGCAACTGTCTGAGGAAGGGGCTAAGATTTGGGTCCTGGCCACAGGGACTCTGTTAATGAGGCAGAGCCTCTGTCAGGTGTTTCTTAGTGATGAATATTTGACTTCCTTTGGGAACATTTGGGGGCATAGCCAACTACAGGTCTTTCATTTTTTTTGGCTTTCATTTGCATACTTATTTGAATATATCTGCATAAAACATAAGATTGCATTTGAAGGTAAGTGATAGACTATTTGGGCTGGAAGGGAGTGAGTGATTAGTTCAATATATAGAGTCTAAATTGCCCCTGAGGCACAAGTGCCCTGCTAGGCATAGGGAACAGTAAGAAAGAAAGTTGCAAGAAGCGTTCCATTATTGGTGGTCCAACATCCAGTCCTTTACAGGTGACAGTGGCCTGAGAGACGACCTCTACTCAGTGAAATTTGGGGAGCAGCAGCACTAGTTTATGTTTTGTTTCTGGCCCTGTCCCCTTCCTTTTGTATCTCCCTGTAAAGGTATTACTTATCGAGAGCTATCTTGTTGGGTCTTTTCATTCTTTTTTTTGGTTTGTTTTGTTTTTGCTTTTTTGGTCTGTTTTTCCTTTTTAACTGGTGCCTTTCCTACATGGTCCCCATTCCCTACAGTTGGAGCCTGTGTGAAATCCTCAGTGCTTTGGGGAAGCGGGTGGTATTAAAACAACAGTTTTACATGCAGGAATCACCAGGGCTTGCTTTGAAAATACAGGTCCTTGAGCCCCACATGAGGTTAAGTCAGATGTCTGGTGGTGGCCGCAGGCCTTGGAAGGCTCCAAGATTCCCTGGAGATTCAAGTGTGTAGCTGGGTTGAACACTTCTCCATTAAAGACATTAGAAGGGAAAGGGGACCAGCTAGAAAAGAAACGTAACTAGTGCAAGGAAGCTGAACCTGAATTTGATTCCAGGGCAAGTGAAATGGCCTGTTTCCCTCTAAAAATCATCCTTTTCTACTTGGGCATTCTTTTCCACTTCATTCTGTTAATGGACCCAAAATTACACCCCGAGAGATTCTCCAAGCCTTGATTATTAAGAAGACTCATTAAAAAGTACAGGTTGGAGTGCTATTAATTATTCACAAATTAGGGAGAATCAATTCTATCAGGTTGCCTTCCTTCCAAACCTCCTCAAGATAAATAGCATTGAAAAATAGAATGTTTCAATGAGGAAAACAGGAAAGGAATATGCCTGAGGCCATGTGCACCTGGATGGGTAAACGCCCCTGGGTAGGAGATTTAGGGCTACACTGGGTCACTAAGCTCCCACACAATTTGGGATCCGAGTCCTGAACAATTTGATTTGGGTTCTGAAGGAAATTTGGATGATAATAAACATAAATCTCTGAAGTTTAAAGGGGGGGGTCTGTCTCCATCTCCCAGATGGGCAAAGAACAAAGGCTGATTATACTTCTTTGGGCTCAGTACATAATGTCCCTCAAATGGCACCTTGCTGTGCTGAATTCTTTGAACCGAAGGACCATGCAGGATCCCTGAAGAAGGGTTCTCTGAATGTCTTCTGCCCTCCAGCCCTTCTTTCTCCCACAGAGGCATAAAAACCAGAATCCCTCTTCCTCCTGGAGGGTCATAGAAACATGAACACTTTCTCCCAAAAAACAAGTCCCCCAAAAATGTACAAAAGTCACTTTCTCCTTCATCCTTTGGAGACCCTCACTACACAGTCCTGACCAAAACCTGGGAAGAATGGAGGCTGTGTATGGAGTCTAAGAAGAACCTGAACAGACAGACTTCCCCTCCCTCAGCCTGCTACCATAGCTCGTATAATGGTGATAGGCTTTGGTCCAATCACATTTCTATACCCCTGTGCATTCTTCATCCAACTTAAGCATAAAAAAATTTCCCCCCAGTTCTTTGGGTCTTCGTTTCTAAAAGCTCCATGTCACCTCCAAATTAGATTTAATAAATTTGCCATGCTTTTCTCTGGTTCATCTTCTTCTGTTACAGGATGTCAGTGATCAACCTTGTGATGGGTAGGGAGAGAGATTATATTTTATATTCCTACTTAATGTTAGTGATATAGAGGAAAACAGGCAATTTCACACGTTGCACAGGGAAACAGACGTTCGTGCATTCTCCCTTAGTTATAAAAAAACTTATAAATGTCATCCTTCATTTTCATGATATGTTATTCTAGAGAATTAATCCTAAAATAACAAAAGCTGAGACCATGATATATGGTAAGGATACTTCATGGTACCATTATTTATGGTAACAAAAATTTAAAACTATCAGTATTTCCAGCAAGGTAGCTTAATAAACGCGCTATGTTCATGGTATGGGATATAATATATTTATGAAAAGAATAACGTCCAAGAATGACTCAGACATCCTGCAATGGAAACGTCTAGCTAATCAGCGCATGTTGTGGGTGTCCCAAACAGAAAGCAATGACTGATATAGAATGATAGGATCACACATTATTTTTGTATCTTTTCTAGTGAACACTGGAATTCTCTAAGTTGCTGAAAAGAAAATCTAAATGTTTTGTAATCACTAAAATAAAAGAAATCTAAGAAATTATTTCAGTTGACATAAAATACAGGGCAAGTTATTGTCCTTTCCCACATTTGCCCTGGCTGCTTCTCTCAAGTCCCGGTGTCCAGCATAGCACATTAATATAGAAGGTTTCCCACAGCAAGACAGACAGGCTGCCCTATGCTAAGTGAGGAATCAAGACCTGAAGGGTTTTCTCCACGACGAAGGGGGTACAAAAAAGGACAGTTTCCATCCTTGCAAATGAATGCTTAAAACACAGCCTATTGTAAAAATAGCTAATAATACACACTAACAGTATCAAATGCCTACGATATGCCAGGAATTTTAAATCTGTCATTTCTAGTTGCCATCATAATCTCCAAGGAAAAGTTTGCTGTCTTAAATATAGACAGTAACTCAGAAGGTTGGAGAGTCTGTCCAAGGTCACGGTTACTGAGAGGGGAGGCAGCCCATGCCCCGCCAAAGTTCTTCCTGCCCTCAGACTGCCAAAGCTGGCCCTGCCCTGCTCCTGGAGTCACACTGACATATGAATATCTCTGCAAAGCTATTTTCTGCTGTTGATTTTGACTTTGTATTTATCATTATTTCCTGAGAGCTTTATTTAGATATATAGTACATATTTTATCTACTTAGCATGCACAAATCAGTTTTTAATATATTCTGATCTATGTAAAAATCACAATAATCAATTTTAAAATATTTTGTCATCCCTAAAATCTACCACCATCTGTTTCTATCTTCCAACCACAGTTCTACTCAACCACTCCTCTACTTACTGCTTCTAAGAGTTTGCCTGTTCATAAGTAAACAATACGCTCCATTTTGGGACTGCTTTGTTTAGGATAATATTTTAAGATTCATCCATGTAGCATTAACCAGTACATTTTTATGGCTGAATAATACTCCATGGAATGGATATACTACATTTGTTTTATCCATTCACTATTGCTAGAGATTTGGGTGGCTTTCATGTTGGCCTATTGGGGATAATGCTGCTATACACATCTGTGTACCTGGGTCAGTGTGGACATAGGTTCTCACTTCTCTTCAATCTAGGAGTTGAATTACTGGGCCAGGTGATAATTCCATGTGTAACCCTTGGAGAAACTGGAATACTGTTTCCGAAGTGGCTGTACCAACTTCCATTCCCAATATGCAACTTTGATTTTAACAATACTGACTTCAACTTTGGGTTCTGTTGACTGCATAGCTTCTAAAATGAATTAAAGTAAGATTATAGTTTTTATTTCTCAAGATACTGAAGTAAGACTGACCTTAGAACTCCAGCTGATTATTATTTTGTTTTTTTAAAGATAAAACATAAAGGCAGAGGAAATCAACTGTCTTTAAAAATAATTTGTACTGTACTAAGAAACCTTTCCAGCAATTTTACAGTAAAGTTTTCACAAAACTGAGACTTAGAGAAGTTAAGGGATACCATGAGAGCCAATGTCATTTTTAATACGAGCTGAGTTTGAAGGTAAAGGAGGGTTTCTATGGACTGGTGCTGGATTTTTCTGAATAGCTAATTCTTTGTTGGGATGGGGCATCCCATAGTATTCCTCCTGTGTGGATGCAGATCATCCTTAGATGCCAGTAACAGCCCCCAGCCTCAGCAACAAAACTGTCTCCAGATGCTGCCAATAGTCCCCTGAGGAGGATCAGGGCAGGTGGAGCGGGTGAGTGGACGAGGAAAATCTTCCTCCACGGAGGAGATCCACTGGGTTAAAGGAATATTCCTTAGCCTGTGGAGCTGTGACATGTGTTCTTGTGCTGGCTCAGTGCCCCCTTTCATTCTGCAGCCAAATTGTTAACAAACAGACCTTTGCACTTCAATTTTCACCTTATTTTAGTGTCTCTCTCTATTCTTTGAAGAAAAGCAACATCATAATCCATGCCTCAACTTGTTAATGGCCCTCTTCATCCAAGCGGCTGGCCCAGGCCTTCAGTCTCAGCCAGGCCTCAAGGAGAGGAGGTCCTTCCAGCCACACAGACGGGTCAGGAGATGCGGCCTGAGCACAGGTCCTGAAGGGTCTCTTTAGAAGCTTGGAAATAACCCATTACAGATTTCTTCAATGCCTTCATCCACCTGTTACTCCTGGCTCAAGGCCCTGACCCTTATAATTCTAGGAATTTAGACAGATTTCTTAATGTCTTTAAACTTGTTTCCTCATCTGTGAAAACAAAATGAATTGACTGCTTTGACTTAGAAGTTTTAGCTTTATCATCCTCAGAAAATCCAACTTAGGGGCCGGTGAGATGGCTCAGCGGCTTAAGCGCCTGCCCGGCAAGCGTGAGGGCCCAAGTCCGACTCCCAGAACCCACATACGAAAAAGGGGCCGGTGATATCGCTCAGTGGCACGGGCGCCTGCTGGCACGTGAGGTCCTGAGGTCGACCCCCCGGTACCCACAAAAAAAAAAAAAAAAAAAAAGAAAATCCAACTTAGTTGTTTTCCCACATCCTGCCATATTTGTCTTTACTTAACAGCTCAAAGGTAGTTTCAATTTTTGTGAGGACAAAGTAGGGAGAATATAAATAATTGAATAAAGCAATGGTAAAATGTCAGTCACATTGTAAAAGAGCATATTGCAATTACTAGAACCATTATGCTACAATTTAGCACCTGAGCTGGTTTTCTGGGATACCATTTTTCCATAGATTCTCCAATTGTATTAACCATCCCTGATACATGATCCACTGAATTCACATGTTCCATCAAGTGACCTTTTTGCTTCTATCCTAGTCCTTACAGTGTGGCATGGCCCCTCCGAAAGCAGTGTGGTGCGGGCCTTCTCAGAACAAAGAAAGGCAACGTGGCACCATTTCTAGACATGTATGTGTAGTTCTACTGAGGCTCTGTGATGTAGATTGTACCCAATCGAGGTGTTGTATGTTAGTGTGTTACCATTTAAGGGAGACAAAGACACAAAAATTGTATAAGTGGCAAAACTCCACCACCATCAGGGCTCAGCCTTTTGGCCATTAGCCCACTGAGCTGGTGCCAGCACGAATAAAGTTGCTTCCTAGAAAGATGAGCCTCAGTGTTCCGTGTCTCTGTTCAAGAATCCTGCTGCAAGGGCCGGTGAGATGGCTCAGCGGCATAAGCGCCTGCCTTGCAAGCGCGAGGGCCCGAGTTCGACTCCCGGATCCCACATACGAAAAAGGGGCCGGTGATATCGCTCAGCGGCACGGGCGCCTGTTGGCGCGCGAGGTCCTGAGGTCGACCCCCCGGTACCCACAAAAAAAAAAAAAAAAAAAAAAAAAAAAAAAGAATCCTGCTGCAAAAGCACAGCAGATGCCTGCTTTGCCTGTCTTGCTGCCCCTTTCTGGAACAGGGCCCCTTGCTAGACTGAACTATCTAAGATGCAAGATTAATGACCTCACAGGAAATACGCCCAGAGTGCACTGTGGAAGCCGGAGGATGAAATGCATACTGCTTATCTTGACAGTCTATTCCTTTTACACCCAAGTCATTATCCGTCCTCCCCATCTTATTTTCCAGTATCCCAGTGCATATTCTCTACTCCATCTAGAACAGTGTATTCACTGTGCTCCAAGCAAACAGTGCAACTCATCCATGTTTCCAGTCCCACCCTGCTCTATCGATGCTTGGCCCTTTTTTTCCCGCTAGTATCCACACCCATCGCCCGTCATCCAAGGTCCGGTTTTTGTCTTAACGTGTCCTCTCCTAACTGTATGGACAGAGAGCAAATAGCTCCTGATTTTCTATCAATGTCTCTCAGCATAAAGCAGAGCACATTCAAAGGACTGATTGATTGAATGAATGAGTCAGTGAATGAGTTGGTAAGTCAGGAAATTGATGAAACAGGCTTTCTTTGACTAGACTAGTACATAGCAATTTCTCCTCCTAGTATCCTGTAGTATCCACTGTCTGATCTATCCATTTAGTCATGTTATTTACTATCTTGTAGTAATAATTAAGAATTTATCTATGTACGTCTCCTCTCCCCACTGGGATGACAAGTTCCTGGGGGTCAGAGTCTGAATCATGTTTTGACATCTTCCTCAGAATCAACAGGGCAACATCCTGCCCTCTCCGAATGCTTATTGACTGATCGAGCATCAGACCAGCTGATAACCACTGCCAAGCGGCAGCAGCAAGACCCCCTCTTGTGCACTGCCCATAAATCACAGGTTAAGTCTTTCCTAGCCTTTAAAGCCTGGATCATATTTCAAGGCAACCTGGATCCCAGAAACTCCTGGTCAGGTATAAGAGGGAGGACACCTGGATTTGTCATCCACTCTGGTCTGATAGACACATTAATGGTAAATCATGACAGTATTTTTTTTCTAGTATAGTCAAAGACCGTCAGCTCCATCTCCAAGCTAAAAATTAAGTTCAACTCCAGAGAGATTATTTCCTTATCCCCTTCCTGAGGCAGCACAAATCCTGGTGCCATCAAAATCCTGTTTCCTCTTTTGCCTTTCCCTCCTTGTCCTCTCTGCCACAGGAATCCTAAGTCCCTGTGGAGTCTCACACCTCACCTTCTCTCCCTGTTTCATTTCTCTGCATAGCGCATTCCTTCCCTCTCTGTTTGGTCAAATTCTATTCATTCTACAGAACAAAGCTATGCTATCCCACCACCAGAATCCTATGTTCTCACCCATCTCGCTGCCTCTTGTCTGTGCAGCGTGAGTGTGTGCCCTACCTCATAGAAACGCCAGTTCTGTGTACGGTCCCTTCCAACAGCTCCTATGGGCTGCCGGTGAGCAGTGCCTCCTTCTGAGACTGGATCACAGCACCGGCCCAAAGCACACATTTCAAAAGCTTCCAGAATTAAAGGGAAGCCAAGCAACTTACATAAGATAATTGTCAACGTGGAAACTATGAAATTGAAAGGGAAGTGATAGCAGGTTTGGATAGAAGATTATTCTGCTGTAATAGTAGAAATCAAGCTCCTTCAGTTCCTATTTCAAGTACAAGGTAGACAGCCAAGAGTGAGTTAGGAAATAAAATTTTCCATTGTCATTACCCAGGCCTGAAGAAGCTGCAGATGCCCCAGAGATCACCACTTTAATAAACACTCCCAAAATTTGCTTGATATCTTGAGGCTCAGGCAATTTCATTTCAGCTTCTCATAAAAGAGAATGCTTCCTCATATTCCCGTCTTCTGAAACTCGAACTCTGTGCTCAAACAGACAGCTTGGTGTGACCATCAGGTCTCTATGGATATCTATTTATTTGCCCTTGCTAATGGGGTTTTCTCATCAACATTATCTTAGCTAAAACAGTCATTACTGACAATTTAATTGAAGCAGAGGACGAAGTTCACAGACTCGTCATGTCTGCTTCATGTGCAGATGGTGGCTAGTTACAAACGGCTTACACGAAAAAGGGCAATATTTGAGGAACAGATCTTAATTGCAGGGCTGTAGCCTGTAACCATCTGGTGGCCAGGATTAATCAGGGTGAGGACTCCTACCCTGCATGATGCAGCTCTCTAGACCATTTTCCCACCTATCTGAGATCCGCTGGCCTATATTTAATTAATAATTCTCCCAAGCATATCTCACTCTGGGGTTTGACATGCAGGTATATAATTGTTCTCACCTGCATGTTTGTTAAAAATCACTACTAACTCTTCTTCACTGTTAAGATTATACCCTTCAGAAATATTTGGGACATCAACTCCCTAGTTTATTTATTCAGACAGTTTGCTCACACTTGACAAATAGTTATCGAGGACCAGTGGTAAGCAAGGTATTAGTACTTGGACAAATAAAGGGTGGGCCAGGCAGATGGTGCTCTTGTTCTCATGGTTTTTACATTCTCCAGTAAGATGGACACTGTGTAACCAGTTAGGTACACATACAACTAACATACATACTTATAAGCTGAATTGTGTTCCTGCAAAATTTATATGTTGAATCCTTAACGTACTAAACCTAAAATGCGGCTGTATATAGAGATAGGACATAGGAAAAGCTATTAAAGTAAAATGAGGTTCAATATACCTAGCATCCCTATGAGAAGAGGATACTGGAATAAAGACAGGCACCCAAGGAAGGACATGTGAGGACACAGCAGGGACAAGCCAAAAGACAGGCCATGGAAGAAATCAGTTCTGTCAACACCATAATCTTGGATTTCCAGCCTACGGAACTGAGAAAATAAATTTTTGTTATATAAATTCATGTTGTCTTTGGTATTTTGTTATGATAACCTTAGCAAACTAATACACGCAAACTGTAAAAGAACAACTGAAAGACCAGAAAAGGGCAGCCTGGCCTGCTTTGGAAAGGTTTCTTGGGAAAGTAGGAATTGAGATGAAACCTAAAACTAAATAAGGTGGTGCTGACCATAGCTACAGGGTGACTTGTTTAATTTAAAGAGAGTCAACATTAAATAACCATCAAATAAATATTGTTATGGCTGCCGGTCCACAGTTATGTCATTAGAATATTGAATCTTGAGCTATGGAAAGAGCAAAAGGGTCACAACAATCTAGCAATGATCAATAGAATGGATAACTTCATTGGTATTTTTGGAAAGCTTTCTCTCCAAGTCGATATATTTGAGAGATTATGGAATACTGAAAACTTATGAGGTTTGGGACATGCGATAAACTCCTAGTAATTAAATGCTTTGGGCTGAGGTGTCTCTCCAGTGCACCATTTGTCTCAACTAAGATAAATAAAGAAATAAAAACTTTTCTGTGACGCCTTGTTGATGTGTGACTTTTTGCTAGACATGGTTCATTTTGTTCAGAAATTCTCTTCTGACCTAGTGATTGCCATTTGCCTCTGTCTTTTCAGCTTATCAGTTAATAGTACCCAAATGCCAGGTTTAAATCTCAGTCTGGGGTCTTTTCCCTCTTTCTTATGTATTTCAATATCATTGAAATATGATATTGAATATGTATTCAATATCTCAATTAAACTGGTATCATGTCTTTGAAGTGTAGACTCACCTTTTAATCCTGAAAATTCCCAGTCTGTGTTTGGTGCCTCTAATGATACTAAGGAAGTAAAATGTGCAATTGGGCAGTTTGAGGTGAAGATTCTAATAAAAAATCAAAAGGGGTCTCTCTGCCTTTGAGCCTTGCTGCTGTTTTTTTTTCTTTTTGAAGTGATATAAACATACATAAACCTTCATCTATGGGATAGTTTGTCCCATCTCCAACTACCCTTATCACGTCCTTGCCTTGTTTCCTCTCTATGAGAAATCTTCTCTACCTTCCTTGCTTCCTCTCTACAAGAAATATCTTCAGTACCTTCAACTTTTCCACTGTTAACAGAGTTTGAAGATCCTATGTATTCTGACACCCCTCTCCCAATGTGGACCCGCAGATATGTACACACACACACACACACACACACACACACACACACACACAGTATTCCAGTGCGATATCAAGCAGGTTATATAAAAATCCTCAAGTTTGATACATGGTTCGTAATTCCCTGCAATCACTGAGAGTCATATGCATGACATTTCTGGGACTTATAAGCATCTCAGTTACAAAAACAATAGTATCAAGGGTCCACTTTACACTTCTTATCCCACTGTCTCAGATTTTCAATGCTGGGACAAAATACCTGACAGCCACAACTTACAGAAGGAAAGGTTTATTTTGGCTTATGGCTTCAGAATTTTAGTCCATGGTTATCTGACTCCAAGGCAGAAACATCATGGCAGAGGAGCATAGCAGAGGAGTTACTCATCTATTGGCAGCTAGGAAATGGAGAAGAAAAAGCCCAAGAAGAGAAATATCTTTCAAAGGGATATTAACAGTGACCTCTGCTAATGAGGCCCCACCTCCTAACAGCCCAATGAGCCAATAAACTCATGGATAGATTAATCCATTGATGAGGCTAGTGTGCTTCGATCCCAACACTTCTCTTGTCCCACCTCTGAATATTGCTACATCCAGGATCAAGCCCTCACTGCGTGAGTCTTTACAGGATAAATTGTATTTAACCTATAACATCCACAAAAATGCACCAGAAATTTAGCAGTTGAGAGGTATGAACTGTAACGAAGGACTTGAACTTAGGTGTTTCCAACCAAGTCCACTTACCCTATTTTGAAAGAAAGAAAGAAAGAAAGAAAGAAAAGCAAGAAAAAGAAAGAAAGAAAGAAGAAAGAAGGAGGGAAGGAGGGAAGGAAGGAAGGAAGGAAGGAAGGAAGAAAGAAAGAAAGAAAGAAAGAAAGAGAGAGAAAGAAAGAAAAAGAGAAAGAAAAAAAGATAGAAAGAAAGATAGATTAAGAAACTCTTGATTTGATGATTTCCTTGAAAATAGAGCATCGAGTTCACCTACTGTTTCCCTTCAAGAACTTAATAGGATGAGGAGAAGGGGATTGAGTGTTTCCACACCAACCCTCCTCTTTAGCAAATGGGGACATTAAGGTTCGCTAAAACAAGGCTTACTCATGTTCTGCATCTTAGCTCTTTGCTCAGACTCTGTCTTTAGTGAGGAGGTAACATTTAGAAAAGCATTATAATAAAAAAAAAATTAGTCTGAAGGCCTACACTTCTTTTTTCATATTCTTTCTGCTTTGCATTGTCCCATCAGAAAAATAAAAATAAATATCAGATAACTTTCAAAATAATTATGGCAGTACTAATTTTCTTTTTAGGTCACTTAATGTTTTGCATGATGTTCAAATTATTTTTCCATCCCTTTCCTAGGACAATGAAGCCAATGGGCTCTGTCACCTTTAAAAAAATGTCCTTTATTCTTAGTGATTCTGATCTCCATTCTTCACATTTTTAAGAGTCTTAATTTGATGTGTACATTACAGATGATCCTCTGGATCACATGACCATTGTAAGAGTGATTTTGAGTTTGAAATGCATAAAGCAAGAAGTCCAAATGCTTTTTAAAAAGTTCATTTGTGATTTACCTAAATAAGCCAGGCATGATGGCTCATGCCTGTAATCCCAGCACTTGGGAAGCCGAGGCAGGAGGACCCTTGTGAGTTCGAGGCCAGCCTGGGCTACATAGTGAGTCCAAGGCCAGCCTGAACTACTTTGTGAGACCCTGTCTCAAAAAAACTAAATAATAAAAATAAAAAGATTTACCTAAATGTATTTTCCAACTCCTGAAAGGGCAAATGGCAAGGTTCACTGTGGAGCAAGATTCCTTAAAATAATTCTCTGTTTGGCTGCATCTCTTGGATTTGCACATGAGATGAGGTGTATGGGATGACCAGAACGGGAAAGGCCGAGCAACACAGGATGGAATCCTTGGAAGCAGACTGAGCCCTACTGAGACACACCCCATGTCACTGAGGAGAATTAATCCTTACCTTAGATGATGTAATAACCCTTGGGCAGAATCCAAACCAAAAGTCAAAAATATTTTAAAACCACATGTCATACATACAATACTCAGTGAATATTTGTGTATGCTGATATATAAATATGTAAGATTTATTTTATACTTGCATCCTTAGCAAAAGCGGACCAGCACTCTATAAACACAAGGAACTCCCTGTCTTGTACGATTTCCACCTGACTCAAGATTGAGGCCACCAGCTAAAATGTATGGAAGGGCAAAATGGTAGATCCTAAATAGCACATTGCCTTAATAGCTGACTTCACATTTGTCTGTAGATATTTCCTCTAAAGCAGGGTCCCTTTCTATATGATTAAGAACTGATAAACAATGGCACTGAATGGCAACAGGATACAGTGTGAAGGGCGTGAATAGGAATCCAAAGGAAAGGATCGACTTCGCTTGAGTGCCATCGCAATTCCCTTCACTTATCTTGTGATTCTCAATCTCTTTCTGTGTGGGTTGGCAGCACAATCCCCACTTCATCGGTTTCCTGACAGTGCTTTCCCCTAGGGTAGTGCAGATAAGGATCCGGTATAGGCCCTGAGCAGCAGAGGATCTGCTGTGGGTATTGGTTCCACTTTGACATCCCTCACTGTGAAATGGGGGCCTTACTCTTTCCTCACACTCACGCGTATGTGGCTTTTAAAAAAAGAGGAGACAAAACTAGAAAGCAAACAAATATACAAGTGAAAGACTATACCATTGTCCTTTATTTTCCTGAAACTTCATCCCCTAGAACAGCTCAATGCAGACACTTTCTATTTTGAGGGGGAATATTTCCTTTGCAAGCCTCTTTCTCAGCCTTAATGCAAAAAGCCCCAATAACCACTTCCCAAAAGGCGCACACACGGCGAGGGTTCCGGGCATCTTTGTGCTGTCCGTCCTACAGGAATAACTTCTTCCAGAGCTAGGATACTACAAACACCCGAGCTAGTTACCAATCAGCTTTTGAATATGTTCATTCTCTGAGGCAGTGATAAAATGTGTTGCTGTTTTTGGTTTTATGTCACACAACACATGTCAAGGGGAGCCTGGCTGGTCCTCACAAATTATTGGGATAATTGTCATTATTTTTTATTGTTCATATGGGATTTTTATCTTTCATGAAGCCTGTGAGATCTCAAATCATTTCAAAACAAGCTTCTTTAAAATTGGAAGGGAAGACAAAACTGGTTATTTTTGTTGTTTTTGTTTTTGTCATTTCCTCCCTTTCTGATAGAAAAATGCCAGAAAACACAAAATCTTGATCCATTTGAAATACAAATTAAGAAACTCAAATTTTTCAAAATGCAGGAAAGCTTCCCTGGGGCAAGAATTATGTAAGAGTTTTCTGAGACATACTTCTGGAATTCAGGCTGCACATTTTAAAAATTTCTCTTCTTGTTTCAATATTTGAGAGACAGGTCTGAAATAACTGATGATTTTCCCCCTTCATAGTTGGTAAAGTGGCAGCTTTTAGCAGCCTCTCTTTCAGTCATAAATGTGTTTTAATGGACTGACATGTGCTTAATAATACAGGCAGCACCTGGATTCTTCAGAGCCACGCTTCACCGGGGCCTGTACTACATTAAAACTGCATTTTTGACCTGAGGCCTACAAGTCTCTGTACTCAAACATTTCACCGAATTAGAGAGAAACAGCCTAGTGCCAGCTCACATTTTTCTTCTCCAAATAAGGAGGATTGAGATTTAACTTTCATAACTGTGAACATGAAAAATATTATAATTCTAAGTGAGTAACTCACTTCCATTACTGAAATCTAATATATTTTATAGAACTCTTCTGACTGTACAAATTCATCCTTAGCTCTTTTGGCCCTGTGGAATGAGCCCCCTTCTAGCTGTAGGCCCTGATTCAATAGGAAGGAAAGGAAATTTTTAAATAGCTTGTCAACACTGTACTAAGTGTTGGAGATATATTATCTCATTTAATGGCTATCACAGTCTTGTGAAGCCTCTCTCTTTCTCTCTCTCTCTCTCTCATGAGAGATGATCTCTAAGCTCATCCCCAGTGATTCATACTCCTAATATTCATGTCCGTGTGTAATCCCTCCACTTCCACATGGGCTGGACTTATTTCCTTGCTTCTAGTGAATAGAACGTAGCAGAAGTTATACCATTTTTCAGTCCAAGGTTACGAGAAGACAATAGCTCTGTCTTATGTGCTCATTTCCACTGTCTCTCGGCAGTCTGCTGGGAGCCCATGAGGATAAACTTACAGGTGGATATTCTGAGTCCTGTCAGCAGCCACTGGAAGCAGAACTTCCCCCATTTGAAGTCCTCCCTGTTGTGATAACTGATATCTGATCAATAGTTTGATTGCAATCTTATGAAACCTTGAGCCACAACCAAGTTGCCTCTGGATTTCTGAGTCACAGAAATTGAGACAGAATAAATATTGTTTTCAACCACTGAATTTTGGTGTTTTACAGCTGTAGCTAAGGAATACACTCCAGTAGCCATGGGAGACAAAGTTATGGACTTCATCCCGGGCCACAGCACAGGAAGCAGAGGTGCTTTCAGGACTTTTTTTTCCCCGACTGGCATTTGAGGCTATCCTATGGCCTGACCAGATCTTAGGCATTTATATCCTTTAATATTTAACCTAATCTTCTTTCCTGTATTTGCATAATAAAACTGATAGTCCCATAGGGGAAGGAAGACCTTAAAATTAAAGAAAAGTGTCTTGTGGTGTAATGTGGGATGGGTGCAGGCCCAGCGTGCACAGCAGAGGGGGATTTGGTGCAGACCGAGTACTCAAGGAGATTCAAGGAGAATCAAGGAGATTCCTCACTGGATTTGTGCCTCTGACTCCTGCCCAGGGCCTGGCCGGTGATCTGACAACAGTGAGTTCTTGTCAGGTAAGCAGGCCCACTGCTGCCTGAAGGACAGGAGAAACTGGGAGGATAGCCAGTTGAGAAGGAGGGAGAAGACCCCGCCGTGCCATAGTGGGGACAGCAGGCTGGAAATCTGAGTGCTGAAAAGCATGGCAGCTCCTGGACCTGTTCCGTACACATTAAAATCTGAGCTCCACTGCAATCCATGCTCGGATTTCTGAAACATCATTCCCTTGGAGACCATTTAAAATGGTTTGGCAGAGCAGGTGCCATATGTACTAGCATTTACTTAATATCTTAAAAACACATTTAAAAATGATTTTAAAAGTTCACTAATTTTTATACTTGAAATAGATTTTGGGGCAGGTACAAATCCTGTGATAGTATGATTTAAAAGGAAAATATAGACTTGGAAGCCAGATAGATTCCAAATGAAATATCAGTTACATCACTTTGTATCACATTATTTAGAAGCTATTAACATGACTCTTCGTTTTCTCATCTAAAGTAGAAAAGAGCCCCTTCCTTGCATGAGCCTGGGGAAGATCATAGGCGACCGGTGTTGTTTCCAGATCGGACCTGCCAGAGCAATCCCCAGCCAGTCTCCACTATGCTAAGTGTGCCTCTGTGGGAATTCCTATTCCCACTTCTCTAATGAGACTGCTGAGAAACAAAGACATTATAAGACTTGACAAAGTTTACCTATTTCTGAATTCACTGCTGTTGTTTTCTTCCTAATTAGGAAAAAATGCTGGCTCTTCAGACTTGGAGTAAATTTCCCAATCCTGTGCCATCCTACATCCCTGGGAGTTGTATTGTGTTTTTCTGTTTGTTTGTTTGTTTGTTTGGTCATAATTTCAACCTTGGTTGCTTGAATGAGGAGAAAGCCCCCAAAGGAAAAAAAAAAGGATAAAAAGAAACCGTCCCAGAGGGAGTCAGCAGATGGTACCTGTGAGGATTTCGGCTGTGTGTTCTGTCATTTTCTGGATCACGAGTCTCAGGATTCCACCCTCCAGGCTCAGCAGGAGGGCCCCCGAGCCTTCAGACAACGCTGTGGACAGAAGCAGACCGTCCTTGTTCCATGTTCGAAACTGGAAGCTCACTGAGAGCCCATCAATTTGGGGGGTGCCGGGCAGCAGCAAATAACTGCTGCTGGAGCTGACAAATGTGATGGGAACAATTTGTGGTTCGGAGCAGGAAAAAGTGACATTGCCCTGGAAAACAATAAAAATCAAACATATAAAAGCCATTTTTTATTCTGCAATCTGACAGCTGATATAAACAACCACCTGGAGCTGACCTTAATTTCAGGATCATTCCACATTCAGCTGCAAGAACTTAAAGGCAAAAACAATATGTCAGCTTTGCCCAGATACACTCACAAGAGTGTTTTCTGCTCCAGCTTTAAGGGTCACCATGATATCTGTAAAGAGGGCCATCTGAGACTTTAGGAAAGGAGGGGGATAGAAGCATCAACATTTTCTAGGGAACCCAAGATATAAAAATAACTACATTCACTCACTGCATAAATCCATATGTCAAGGCGACTATGTGCCAAGCTCTGAGACTGCTTTAAACACATACACATAGAAAAACTTTGTTACAGTGTGGGGTGCACTAAAAGAGAGAGAGATAGCAACTCGTACAGGAGCCTGGCCAAAGAAATCATTAGACAAGCTAAAGTTTCACAGGGAGGTGATGCTTGCACAGAAGGAGATGGTAAAGAAGAGGAGTGAGTGTGCCCTGGTTGACATTTTCACACCAAAGCACAGCGTGTACAAAAGCTTGGGGAGAAAAGCAAGATGGCATTGCTGGGAAATGATAGGGAGCTCGGCATTCTGCACAGTGGGTGGGGAAGGAAAGATCAGGAGAGTGTAACGTGGAAAGGCAAGCGGAAGCAGAGTTGGAAAGCTGTTAGAAGCTATTAACATGACTCTTCGTTTTCTCATCTAAAGTAGAAAAGAGCCCCTTCATCTAAAGTAGAAAAGCTTTGACGCTGGCTCTGTAGATGTTATTTAGACAGAGAAGCAGTGGAGTCACAGTGACTGTGTGGTCAGTTTAATAAGAGCATTTGTAGAACACAGAGTGGGAGTGGATGAGAGGACCAAATCTGGGGAATATTGGGTATATACAGAACGGAACCAAGAAGAATACTAATTATTCTATGCCTAAGTCAAGGAAGGCTGGGTCCAAATTTCTTTGAGAATGACAGAGTAAGTTTCAATATTAGAAATTTATGGGAAACTAGAAATATGAATCTATGAGCTGAGCTGAGCCACACGTTGGGATTGATTCCAGTGGATGGGTAAAGAGGAAGCCTGGAATACTGCGTAAATTGTGAATAGGTGTTACAGTAGGAAAGCTATCTGGAATGTATATTGCAAATTCTCTAACCAACCATGGCTTATTTTCTATCTCTGTCTCCTTTAGGCGCCAAACATTGACTTCCACAACATTGCAGTGAGCTCACTGAAGAAAACTCGTCCAAATAGCCGCACACATGCCACGTTCCTGTAAATGTTTCTTTCCAAAGCCATGAAACAGACTTTTATGCACGGTGCTGCAGCTCAACATTTGCGAGACTTCTCCCCACTTACGCAAACAGGCAAGATTCCCTAGCGGAACATGCTGGCTTGAATGGCAGCCTGAATTTAATTTCACCGAGGTGGCTGAGAGGCAGAGTTAGTGCAGAATTTGCACAAGTCCTAGAGCAAATTAGTGGTCCAAATCCAAAATCTCTTCCTCTGTGTCTCAGCCATGTTTGTTTATGATAGTCTTGTGTTCCTGAAAGCATGTGATTTCCACCAGGGCTACTAATTTACTAACGAGTCACTCATTAATCATGTTGCTACGAGCGTATCTTTGCATGATTCATTTGTTATAACTATTTAGATGTTTTCTTCTCTTTAGAATAGAGCACCAGAAGTTAATTAATGGGTCAAAGAATAAGACTTTGGATATCCATCAAAAAACAGCCCACAGTTTATACTGCCTCACCATGCCAGGCAGTAAGCCGAACATGTACATACATGTCTTGTAACTAGTACACAGAATGCCATATCGTATTATATGATCCATTTAAAGGGTGCACACCCTGGACTTAGGAAGAGTAAATAACTTAACGAACCCCATAGATCCCATTAGCAGTGACCATGGGAGAGAAGTCCATGTTTGTCTCATTTTGAAGTCTTCTACATTTAGTCACCATCGCTAGTAACTACCTCCTCCGCTCCAAGATCATGTTTAAAAAGGTATACATTTCTGCATTTTACCTCATAGCTGTTTAAATTTTCAGTCTTTTTTTTTTTTTTTTTTTGGTAAATTTCCAAAAAAAAAAAAAAAAAAATCCCCGCTGATGATACCCTAATTGTGATAGAGCTGTCTTTTGGAAGAAGCAAAAAGCAAAAGCATGAATTTTCTACGGGGAAGTTCAATGATAGTAGTAACTTCTCTTCCCTCCTTTTGTATCCTGAGTTCTGTATCATCTCCTGTAATAACACTTTCACCAGAGTACAGCCGTACTCAAAGTTTGAGGCTATAGAAGGAGTAACAGTTGAAACATCATAAGATAAGGCAAAAGCATATGAGGTTATAAACATGTCTCACTGATTTAATACAAAATTTATCTCATCCCCAGCCCTCTTCTCAGTGCTCTCTGACTGACATCTATGGAAGGTTTACCTCAGGACACTGGAGGACTTGAAAAACTCACTCACTTCTGTCAAAGGTCTGGCAGTTCCCTTTCTTGACTCCCTCCATGCCACAGCTAATGGGATCAACTCCTTGAGAACTAGGGAGAAGAGCTCGGAATCTAAGATGTCCCTGGATTGGACCCCTGGAGCAAGGACTTCAAATAAATGACTTCAGTGTTCTCACTGGTTAGTGCAAAACTGTGTGTTAAGCCCTGGCCTAACAGGGGTCAGGGAAACGGTCACGCATGTGGTGTATGCTCTACCATAGCTTCTTCTCTGGCTTCCTGTAGTTCTCTCTCCTCTCTCCTTTTCCTGCTCTATCCTTCACACTTTCTTGTGCTTTTCTTGACCTTCTGCAGCTACCAGAGTTGTCTAAGATTTGTTTTTAGCAGATGCCCCTGCTATGTTGTCTCATGGTAAATCCAAGGGCGAGTAGGAGAAAAGACAGGTGAGTAGATGAGAAATTCCTTTTCCACTGAAGTGTGTTTCCAGCTCTGGCTCTCATCAGGTAGCTGCTGTTGGCCACTTTTGCTTTTAATCCCGTCTTAATTGGGAAAACGCCACACAGCATTGAACAGCATCGGTACTCATCCTCATCCGCTAGAGGAGGCAGGAAGAAAAGAAAGTTAAGTACATGTAAAAGTACTGCTTTTGAATTCAACATTGGACTATTTGACCATCTTCAGTAGTTCTACTTGTGACAATCCTCAAGGTACCACTTGAGAGAGACCCAACTAATTAATTAGAAATGGCACATCAGAAAAAAAAATTTACTTTGGAATTTTGTGAAAACAGACATGAGAAATGGTCAGCAAACTGTATTCTGCACTGTATATGTTGTTTGTCGGTTTTTTCAAATTTCATCCCCCTTATTCCAAGGAGGAAGCTTCATTCCTCAGATTCCATCTATTCAACTATCTAATTCATTCAGTATTTCAACATTCCCTCAGGATTTCTCAAGTGTATTAAGTACAGGGGTTTAGAAGTTTTACACATAAATGTGACCCTAACCCTTCGCATTCTGTAGTCATTGAGTGTACACTATGACTGCAGTAGGACCTTAATAAAAGGAAGGTGAATCGTGGCTGAACCTTCAAGGTAAACCAGCCAGTGCTGGCCTCACAAGTGAGACTGAAAGGGTCAGTATATTGACTTGGCTCTTTTCATCTTCTCCTTGTCTTTTAAGGTCTGTTGACTTTTTCACTATCCAAAAATGGAAGTCATTTGACAACGGAAACACTAATCCTTGATGTTTGATATGCCTTCCTGGATTATCCCCACGAAGTCCTGTTGAATGGTAGCTTCCATTATCTGACAGAATCTGGTAGTCGAGACTGTGGTGAGGCCTCCCCCAAGATCTTTGTTCCCAAGATGGCGGATCTTAGTTCCCTGCGCCTCATCCTCATACATGCCTGTCTTGGTCTGTTTTCTGTCACATACACACAAAAAAAATTCTGAGGCCAAGGACTTGAAAAGAGTTCTACTTGGCGGATGGGTGTGGAGGTTGAACATCTAAGATGAAGTTGTCCTGTTAGTTTGGCATCTGATGAGGGGCTCTTGGCTGGGAAATGGCTACATGCAGAAGGAATCAAATAAGCAGATATTCTTGCTTGATAACAAGGATAGGCTCCTGTGAGAATTAATACCTTCAAGAGATCAGCATGAATCCCTCCTGAGGGCAGCAGCTCCCAGGACCTAACCCCTCCCACTAGGCTTCACCTTTTAAAGCTTTCATTACACCAATGCCACCAAACTCAGGGCCAAGATTTTGACAATGCAGCTGGGGGTATAGCTCAGTGGCACAGTGCCTGCCTGGCAAGCGCAAGGTCTTGAGTTCAATTCCCAGTACCAAAAAAAGAAAAGAAAAAAAAAAAGATTTTAACAATGCACCTTTGGGGGGCACACTCAAACTTGGTCAACACATCCTTCTCCAAGGTGCAAGATGCCTCATAGAGCTGGGACAAAGATGGAAAGACCACTTGTCCCTTGTGGATTCTAAAATAACATCTGCTTTCCTTCTGACAAAGACGCTATTCTCAGCACAACTCTAGTTAAAGTCCCCTGAGTATTCTTTCTGACTAAGCCTGACACTAGGTTCTGACCTTGTCCCAATTATTCCAGTTTTAGGAAAGATTATAGCAAAATTTCTCTACCCTAGGTCTGATCACCTTTGATATCTTGTCATGGCCCACACTCAGCAAAAATCCTGTTGGGAGAGTTTAGGAAAGACTCATGCTTCTGCTAAGTAATTTTCCACCCACTAACCCTCATCTTCTCCTTGACTATAAATCTAAACTTTTCTCTGTCATATTCAGAGCTGAACCCAATATCTCTTCTTCACTACAAAACCCTATTGTGGTAGCCCCCACTTAGTTTTTTTAACCATCATCATGAATAGTGTTTTCTTTAACTCTTTTCTAGAGCTCCACAAAGCTCTTTACTTTGTAGCCTATAAAATATAGAACATTCTGTTTATTAGAAAATAAGTGGTTTGATTCTAACCATTGGAGCATGGTACTGTGAAATCCTCAAGATTTGTTTATCGACCATCTCAGAGAGTGCTCACATTTCTGTAGAAACACTTTGTTGGGTACCATAAATAATGAATGCTGATACTATTCTCTACCTGACCCATGAAGCTTGATGGCCTCCTAGGGAGGCCCTTGAAACAAAACAGCCAAGTTGGTATCACTGAAAGAAACAAATGGTTTTTGTGGGTCCATTTTCCCCAAGGAGGCCCTCATTTCGAAGGTTGGAGAGAAATACCTAGTTCAATAACTGCTATGGAGAGGCATATATGTGGACGTGCTATGCATCCCCCTATAGGCAGCCATTGTGTTAATCTAGTGAAAGACAATTGAGGGTTTGTTGAGGGTTCAGCATATAAGTCTAGAAGAGTTATCTGAGTGTGTCAACTGGACTAGTCACAGGGTGTGCAGATTCAATCTCATTTCTGGATCTCTGAAGGTATTTGAAGATGAGATTAGCATTGGAATCAGAGGGTAGAGTAGATTGCTCTCCCCAGTGTGCCTGGGCATTGTCCTACCTATTGAGAACCTAAGGAGAACAAAGGCAAAAGGAGAGATTCACAACTTTTTGTTTCATGCCTCCTTATGCGAGCTGGGACACGTAATCTGCTCTTCTTCAGTGTACTTAGGCTGGCACTTATACATTCTGGTTGCCTGTTTCTCAAGCTCATGGGACATTCAAGCAAGCCAATTGCTCATAATAAATATCCTTCTTCTGTTTCTCTGGAGAAAGCTAATACCAATAACAATGGGGAAGAAGAACCAAAGGAAACTTGTTTCTGAGAACTTTGCAGGTATACTTGATAGACGGTGCTCATCAGAGGAAAGCAAGAAGATCAAGGGTGGCTCTCATTCTCCTCTGTCCACACAGTGGACTTCAGTCCATCACTTGTCTTGACTGTTGTACCTTGGTCACCAGCACTACCCTCAGTAGAGTGTGAGGACACACTAATAGGAAATGAAAAGTTTTTAGCTCACTCACTCTATCTCCTTGTATTGTTTCTACAGGAATCTGACTCCTAATCATCCTATACCCTGCTTCCCTCCACCAGGTGTGGCCCCTCCTGCCTTGCACCCACCTCCACACTCTCTTTCCTCGGGCCCAGTGGACCTTCCTCCTCACCCACATCTGACACCTTTTCCAGCACCTCCATGCCCATCGTGGCTGCCCTCTGCACTGGCTTTCAATGTGTTACCAGCAGAAATTTGTCCTTTTTTTTTTTATAGTTATCATGTAATAATTAGCTTCTTTTAGACAACTGCATAAGCCTTACATAAGAGAACATTGGTAATTAGGTATAGAGCATCTCGCTTTGAATTCTGAGAAGGAAATAAGACTGTTTAGGCAGAACTGGATTTTTGTCATGAATATCTAGTGAGAAAAACCATATCCTCTCTCTAATCTTTATTGTTTCCCACTGTAACTAAGAGAAATTCTAATAAAAGGGGTTGGTTTAGGATTCAATAAGATCATACTTTAGGTATCTAAAATTGTTCCTATATTTCTTCTCTATTTTCTCCAGTTAGATACTTTTCTGGATGAGCAGAGCTGAGTCACATCTACAGCTTTAGTTTCCTTTTTTATAAGCCAAAGTTGTTGGTTCAAGGGTTCCTATGTGTTCTCTTATTGCTGGGTATCTCAGGCTGAAGGTACACATCGTTATCAACTATATTTTCTTTGATAGGAGTTAGGCATCTTCTGAATCATTCTATTGTTGATATGAATCTTTTACATATTTCACAACTTTTCCTATGAATGATTGAGAGGATACAAAAAAAAAAAAAAAACTGGCCTTTTTCCTACCAATTTCTGTCTCTTTTTAGGAAAGAGAGCAAGGATCACCATAGTTGTTAATGATCACAACTATATATATATCTATATATGAGCATATCTATAATTATATATATGACAATATAAAAAATAAGAAACCAATCTTTTTAAACACCCCTACCAGGGTATGAGAGCCAAATGACTGATTATACTTTTTCTTCCCTTCCCCCGCAAAATGCATCCTGAAATATTTAACAAAGATAATAGAAGGTAAATGATGAACTGCATGAGGAATTGGAGTAGTTGAAAGTTTATTTCAGGTTAAGAAATGGGAGAAATTACAAGCCAGCTACTTATCAGTGTGTTCTTCCAGGGACTGTACAATAAAACCAGACAAAAATAATGAGACTGGACACAGGTTGTGAGAAGCATCTTCCTTCTTGGACATATCCAGGCCATTCTGCCACCAAATTTCAAGTGTTGACTGAAATCCAATAAAATTCATCCAACTAAAAGCTCTCATTTATGGAAGAGGGGCTCATCTAAAAGGATATTTTGGAGTAATAACATAAGTATAGTGATCTCCTTGAGTGATGGGTGGGTGCATCATGACAGCAGCCTTCCTTTTGAAACACTTCTGACAGACACAACTTGGAGCCATTTAAGTGCTTGTCATGTGGCTACAGAAATCATCAAACAGTTGACACTTATCTTTACTACAGAAGGACCGACTTCGGAAGATGATGCTTTGCTGACAGACACAATGAGGAAGGACCACAGGGGTCTGAACATGATCGATGGAGCAGACTGAAATATACTGGACAGTGAGCTAATTGACCTTTGTGCTACAGAACACTCCTAAACTCAAGATCCAGCATGAGTTCGTTGCTTACAAGACATCTCAGGCAGTTTTCAGCACATGGCATAAATGCCATAACTTATGAGGCCAGAACAAGGAGCTATCAGGACAGAGAACAGAGATCCTAACAAACAGATGAATGTGCATCCATTTTGCAGCTTTATGATTACATATTATCCTGTTGCTAGTTTAGTCGAGGTCATTGATGTACATGACACTCTTTAGATCTTAGTAGCAAAAGGGAAAGCCTGAATTTCCCACTTAGGTGTGTTTTCTTTGCCTTATCCCTCTGCTAGGAATCTGCCCTCTTTTGAGGGTTTTATCTATTTGCCAATCTTGTGTTGGCTTCATAAACTTTGGGCTGTGGCTAACATGAGCCATCTGGGATGAATCGTTCATTTACCACTCCCATTGTGGGCATTTTCCTCTGGTCTAACTTTGATCGTTATTTCAGACTGATTCTTTTCAGAATCATTTCAGCATGCAATGACCCCTTCCACAACTGACTATTATTGACTGAAGCCATTTAGCTGTTTTGTCACAAACTCTAGTATATTATCATCTGCTCTGCTTTAAACAGTAACCTGAACATAAGCAAAACTAAGAGGCCCATGAAGACCACAAACAGGCGACAGCCTCTGTCATTCTCGGACTGCTTGTTCCCACTTCCCAAGCCTCCTCTCTTGGGTCTTCCGCAAACCGTGCTCACCAGCTCAGCAGTAAGACCCTGGGCTGGGTTCCTATCATGTAGGGAGAATGAAAAAGGGACAGTGGCCCCCTCATTATCTGTTGGAAAAGGGCCTGAGGTCAAAGACCAAGGGAGGCTGGTGATCAACCATGAAGGAAGGTAGGATGAATCCAAAGTCTGGAAAAGGCAAAAGCCAGAGGAAATTACTTTGTGGGGAGAGCAGAGAGATAGAGGATGGGAGGACAATCCATTCCCAGTGGGACACCTCCAGCACAGTCAGTGAGATCCTGCAGCATCTTTTTGTAGACCTTGAGTGGAGATGATAAGCCAGGTGCAACTGACCTCAATTTTTAAGACCCCAGGGGAATACAGCAGACCCAGCTTGCAGTTCTGCTTACCTTGACTGGTTTCAGAGTTTCTTAAATGTGCTACTTCCAAGAGTTATATTCCTGTGCTGAGCTGTTATTTACAAAGAGTTTTCATTGTTGTTTGTTTTGTTTTTAATCATCCCGACATTACAACACCCTGGTGCAAAAAATAGAGCTAGCAGTGCAAGGCTGAGCTTCAATCATAAGGCATCAAACAAAGCCAATCAAGCATTTATAAGCAGGGGAAAATGATTTTGATTCTATCTAATTTGTGGGGAAAGAATTCAGAGCCAGTTCTTGATTTTCCAAATGAGTACAACCATTTCTAATTTGATTTGCCTGAAAACTACCAAGGCCGACTGGCGTGCTATCAGCATATGTAAAGGAGAGACTGCTCCGTGTGTTAGAGTTATTTTCCTTATTTACAAACTTGGGAAGAATAGGGATCAAATTAAGGCTCTTTTTCACGTTTCTGGGGAGATCGAATCCTTCATATATTCATTTATTTATTCAACAGATATCTGCGGAGCATTTCAGGAGGGCTTTGTGGCTGAGAACATAGCTCAGGTGGGAGGGAGGGCAAGACTGCCAATCTCAAGTCTGCAGAGCAAAAGGATGAGGTTCATAGAACATATCATCACAAATATGATCCAGCGCCACGAAGGTGACATATTATTGTGGAGATATCAAGTAACAGGACTTTATGAAGTACCTTTGGATTTGAGTTTTGTGGGATATGTGGGAAGGCATAGAGAGGGGAGCAGGGATTAGTTGGAGAGAGAAAATACGAGCAAACAAACACCAGGAAGAAGACCATTTGCTCTATACAAATTTAAGGGTGACTGGATGCTTGACCAGCCAAAAGCTGGTTTCTGCCAAAGGAGGTCTTTAAACATAGAGATCAAGTTCCTTGGGGTTTCATTCAAGGGACTCCCATGATAGAAGTGTCTTTAGGAGTGGAGGGAAAGCTCCAGTAATGCCCAGACTCTGACTCTACATGGCAACTCCTTTGGCTTTGAGGCACCAGTCCTCAGAGGCCCACTGACTGCCACCCACTGCCCTCGACCTCAGGGGTCCTCTCTTGACTTCGCCTCCTTGTCACCCTCCCAAATCTCCTGGCTCCTAGTTTCACCCCTTTGGCTTCAGATTCCGTTTGCAGTTTGGCTCCCTGTCTGCTGATGTCACCCTCTGTGGTCCCGTGTTTTGTGATGACTCCCCGCGCACTGAAGATGAACTTTACCAGCTAGGTTTTTGCTGTGACTCTCCCTTCGAGACAAAACCTACAGGAGGGCTTTGGGTGTTTGAGGAATCCAGTGGGAGAGAATGAATAATGAGCCTGGGATTCAGCTAAAATCTCTTACTTTCGATTTGGAAGATTAAACTAACTATCCTGAGCCCTCCTTAATTTTTTATTACGGAGTATTATACGAAGCTATTGTGAAATATGAATAAAGAAACTAAAAAATATTAATAATCATTTTGCCATATCACTTTTACTTCTAGGAGTCGGTTCTCATGGAATAATCTGAAATTGGACCAAGGTTTATACACTGAACACATTTATAATCAAACAAACCTGGATCTAAATTCATAGAAGTGGTTAAGCAAAATTATGGTACGTACATACGACATACTATTGTGCCACCACTGGTAATGATGTTTAAGGTAAACAAGAAAATTGCTTATAGGGGCCGGTGAGATGGCTCAGCAGCGTATGCACTTGCCTGGCAAGCGCGAGGGCCCAAGTTCCTCTCCCGGATCCCACATGCGAGAAAAGGGCCGGTGATATCGCTCAGTGGCACGGGCGCCTGCTGGCGCGCGAGGTCCTGAGGTCGACCCCCGGTACCCACAAAAAAAAAAAAAAGAAAATTGCTTATAGTATATTATAAAATTAAATCAACAGGATGTAAACTTGTACATATGAATAAGGCAAAATACATGCATATAAATATGTGGGTATAGAACAGAAACTAATTTGCTTAATTGTTCTTTCTGGGTGGCGGAATTACAGAATTTTCATTTATATAGTTGAACTTTTTCATATTTCCAACATAACTAAAATGAAGAAGTGTAATTTTATAAAAAGAGTTTTATTTAAAAATGTTTCCAATATTAATTGATTTGATGGCTTTCATTACAAGTATATTTGGAATTAGTAACAGCTATTAGGGAATCTTTATAGATTACTGAGAGAAAGAAATAATAACAGTTTATATGATTAGGAACAGAAGCAGCTGGGTTTGAAACCCAATGACTCCTATTTTTCAAATAGCTCCTACCCCCAATAATTTCAGGAACGTTTATTTCCTCTACCACTATCTTTAGTCATGTGTTAGTTCCACTCAAATAAGCAAAAATAATGTCATTATATTAGTAATGGTCAAAGGTGGTAGATGTTGTAGTGGTGGTGTTTAAGCGTGTTTAAGTTTGCTCTTTCTTTGAATTTCGAAGTATTTTATTCTTGTTTTCTATAAGTTCGGTTTTGAAATTGGATTTTTTTGAGTAAACAGAGATTTTCAGAACTCAAATAGAATGTACAGAATAGACTGGGCCTTGATTTTTTTTTTTTTTTTTTTTTTAATGTGGGTACCGGGGGTCGACCTCAGGACCTCGCGCTTGGCAGCAGGCACTTGTACCCCTGAGCGATATCACCGGCCCTTTTTTCGTATGTGGGTTCTGGGAGTTGAACTCAGGACCTCGCGCTTGCCAGGCAGGCGCTTATGCTGCTGAGCCATCTCATCGGACCCTGTGATCTCTTAATGATACTCAAAGACTGGAGGTGTGGAGAAGGATACTGCTCTTCAGCAGATGCTCCAGCATTAAATCGAGAGCTACTCCTCCTTATAGCCAACCAGACCATGCATGTTTATCTCAGTGTAACCATCATAATAGAAAATGAAAGAAATATTTATTGTACAACTCTAACTGGTAATGTGCTCACCCCCTGTCTCCCTGTATGAACTTCAATATACTGCATTCTCCTCTTGTGAAAACCATGCTTCCCTACTCAACATGTACCAATCACCATTTCATAATGTATTTTTATTATAGGTAGAATACAAAAAGTAGATATTTGAGCAGGATATAAAATTTCTGTAAGGTATATTGGTTAATCACAAATTTTGCATCAGGGATGGAGGCAATGTTTTGTTACTTAATCATGTACGTTGAGCAAGTTACTTTAATACTGAGTCTCAAGTTTCTCAACTGCAAAATACCACAAATAGTTATTCACCTTACAGAGTTATTTCAAATATTTAAAAAGATAAATATGAAAGTCACTTGGTAAAATATCTAGGGCATACTAGATGTTCAATAACACAATTTTCATTACACTGTGTACTGATAACAGAGAAGGAATTAAAAATAATCATTTAAAAAAGAGGACAAAAAGATCTATATCTGCATAACATAAATGGTTAACTTTGATGAGAATTTAGGTGATTTTTCTTTGTTTTTCTGTGTTTTCCTAATTTTCTATAATCTGTAGGCATTGCTATTTTTATGAATAATGGAAATAAAACATTGCTTTAAAAACCGCCTATATCGTCTTAATGGGTTTCACCACCATCACACTGAATTAAAAGTCTGATAAAATTCACTTGGTTTCTAGTTTACAGGAAGCCTATGAAGAAAATATTTGCTATCGTTGCAGGTTGGATGAGTATATGTGCCCGTATTCATAGAACTAGGTATATTCAAGCCTGTCAACAAAACTAGAGACATCTCTTAGGGTGCCCAATCCTCCATTCACCTTGGGAAGTTAGCAGTGAGTGTCCCATGAGAAAGGTCTGGTTTTCAGCGTGGTCGTTGCAGTGTTCTATGGAAATGTACCGTGCTTACGAGCATCTACCTTGTGGCACATGTAACTGAGATAAATGGTGGGTTGTAGAGCATGCCCTCACTTCAAAATCTATGAGCATGAGATTTCTGTTGGCTATATCAAATTTGGGTTATGGAGACTAAAATATATCAATTTAGCTTTGTTCTTTATCTCAGAGTTACTTTATTAAAGGCAATTAATCTACTAGTTTTTATTTTTAAATTGTCATTATTTCAAGGACAATGTATTTATTTAACTACTAGATCATATTGATGAAGTTGACTCAGATACGAACATCTTTTAAAGGGCCTGCTTCTATGGCTGAAGCAAGGCAAAATTTGGACATTGGAACTAGTTACTGAGGTACTAACTAGTTACCATGGATGAGAGTGAATATCCCCATGAGCTGAGCTGCAAGTGGAGAGATGAGCTGAAAAGGTATTAGAGAAAATGGAGACAGAAATGTTTGGGGAATAAAATGATTTCAAGAAGTGGTGGTAACCAGCATAAGGAAATCTTTAGATGAAATATGAGAAGGTAGTTTTGGTAAGGACTGTGACGCAGAAAATCCTCACATAGAGAATAAAATTGTTCACGCCTGCATCAAACACAATTTTATATGCAGCGTTCTAAATTACTTGAAATAAGAAATCCCTCTTAGTGTGAAGAAGGATTTGGACACATAAATGATATTAGTTGTTGTTTCACTATTATCTTTTGAGCAATTTATATTGACAAAGTTATTAAAATTCATGTTTTACTAATCTTAGAAGCTGATACCTGTCTGTGAGATTTGTCCTTCCTCTATTTTGAGACACGCTGGCATTGTGTAAGTCTGTTCAGGCAACATAAGAAACAACGCATACACCTAACTCTTCGTCTTCCTGAGTTCCTCTTTCAGGTGTCCAGGAACTCTAGTGCTTAACCTGGATTCTTGAAGGAAGAAGAGTGATTCATGGTTGTTGTAGTCATTGGTTTGAGTTCGAGCTCCAAACTCACCTTTCTTTGTCGGACTTTGCAAACATTTCTCTTTCGTCAGCTGGCTGAGTATAACGTTCCTTCAGTAGGGTGTACTCAAGTGACACTGCAGGGTAAAAGAGCCTGGAAGACACTTGCAAATTCCTGCCCTCTGTCACTATTTTTGTTAGGCAGCCCAGGGTCTCTGTGCAGGGTAAGTCAGCTTCACCAGTCCTATGGGAGTCAGCTTCTCCAAGGCAGCCAGCATGTCTTTTCTCTTGTGAGATATTTTGATGCCTTGAAGCTGCGTATTCCCATGGTAACCACACCCCTTGAGGAGGTCTGGCTCTGTGCCCGGGAGGTGGAGAGGAGGTGTTCCTAGTGCTACGCCTTCACTCTGCAATCTCCCACAGCCCAGGAGAGGTATTGGACTTTTTACACTGGCTATTTCTGGACCCTTTACAGTCCTCTTTTATCCATTTTAGTAAAGAACAGCCTATATATATATTTTTTTCTTCTTCAAACAACCTAGACCTTGACAGATAGAAACATCTTCTATATCTTATAACAAAAGGTGAAGAGTTTCTAAGAAGCCAGCCAAGTTCTCCACATGGAATAAATTCAGCGTTTTGTCTTCAACAAGAAACATTTAAAGAATGTTATTAGGAGCTTAAAAAGACACAGAAGAAGTTTAATTTAATCTCTATATTTCTCCTTATCTAAAATTTATCCTGGATATGTGGGCCTGGGTTACAGACAGGCCATCAACAAGGCAGCATCAACAAGGCCTCAAAACTGTTATGCAAAGTACAATGTGATCAAAGTTATTATTATGTTTTTAAAGAGGTAAGTGCTCCTCAAGCCATTATTAACCACTGCTCTAAATCTTTACCATCGCACTCATAAAAGGCAATGTATGGAAGAAGATAGAAAATAGTTATAGGACTATGGTCTTCATGGGGGACATCCAATGAGAAAGGTGAGCAAAACGGGACAATAAATATAACAGTGACAATATTATTAGCTATTAGTAATTCTATGTGTATGGGACCCTAGGAGTCCCTCTTTCTAACTGAAGTAGGCATTATTATTAGTTCTACTGTGGAGGCAAAGACACTGAAGCAGGGACTAAATTGTCTCAGCTCTGTAGTAAGTTTGAGGGGACGCTGGGATTTCATCTTATGGCCTTCAAAGATCACACTCTTCCTCAACAAGTCATGCCTTTGTCCATACACTTTCTCTGACATCTGTCATATATTCCACACCATGAGTAACATGGAAGAGTATTTCTTTTGTGAAAGTTAGAAAATACTTAGGGTGAGAGTAATAACTATAGGAAAGAGATAAAATACATTTTTGTGTCCCAGCAAGAGCTTTTGCTTATCACACCCCTCATTTAACCACTCTACTCTCTCCTTGGTATTGTCTGGGAGATGACTCTTCTTTGAATCTCAAGCCAAGTCCCTGTACTTTTTTGAAGTCTGAGACCTGGCAACCTTGTGATTTCTGCTCCAGAATGCCTGTTAACTGTGTTAATCTGGCCAGTGGGGTACAGAAGCCGGTGGCACGGCAGTCAGAAGCAGGGATGGGCGCCACAGGCAGAGGCCAGGTGAACATAATGAAACAGGGAGCTGCAAAAGCAGAGCCATGGGAAGAAAGAAGACAACCTGGTAAAGCACACAGAATAATGTATGGCAAACATAAGACAAGAGAGGTGAGAAGAAAGAGGAAGTTAGCAGAATCATGGCCTGGAGAGCAGGAAGACAGTTTAAGCAGAGCCTCAACCAAAGCATCAGCTTTGAACTCTGAGTTCTGAAATCTCAACCTGGTGGAGTTTAAGGTTTTGCATGCTTTCGAAACAAGGACCCTGGCTGTGGAGACAATAAATGCTCAAGTGGTAAGCTGCGTCACGTTGTGTGTATATAAGGTTCTCAGCAAGGAAAGTGAATGGAGCTTAGATTTTGAAGCGTTCTCTGAGCAGAAGGTGGGCATGAAATTCACCTGGGAAAGGTCAGCTGACAGCACATCAATGTGACTGCCGGCCCTGACCGCAGCAGATTCTATAGTACTTATGGACCATCGACCCTCTTCTACCCAGTCATCGCAGCCCTACAATTCCCAGCTCTTGGAAGTCATTGACAATGCACTGGAGTTGGCAATGCAAGGTAGATGTTTAACAGGCTCACACTAGCATGCCCTGGTGCTGCTTTCATTTTTAAAATTTTCAAACATTACATTAGTTGCTAAAGAGCCACTGGCCCAAACTTTCCAAGTGGCTCCTCAAAATCTGGACTTGCTTGCCTGTCTTCCATTCTCCTGGACTGCCTTACACTGCAGCCTAACATGAGGTTCCATGGCTGTCGCAGCCTTCTGGCTCCAGCATCTACTACACCTACTTCTGACAGCCAGTTAAATATTTTAAGTATTACCTGGGTTCAGGATATGAATCCTACCGGTGAGTTTGGAGAAGGATAACCAGCACAGGCCTGGGTCAGAGAGAATGTGGAGGAGAAGAAAATTCAGCTTAGTGGGGTGGGAGACAGAGACCAAGAGAAGGAGATGCATGGAGAGACTTCCAGAAATGGTGGCTAGGCTAGGCCTGGCTGCAAAGGAAGGGTGAGAGACTGGGAAACAAACTTGTATATATCGCAAGAGCTGATTATCACAGTTTTGCAAACTCCCTGCACAAAACTTTCTACTCAGTCAAGAGGAATACGAGACCCTGGCAGCAGAGGGCTGAGTTTCTGGAAAACCACTTAATCCCTGTGCATGATGCTCAGCCATCTCCGTCAGCCAGGAGAAAGAGCCTGGGGACCATATGGTGGAGAAGAGAGATGCTGAGAGCTACAGGACAAGTGGGACTGGCACTGCATCCTTTGCTGCACTATTTTCTCTAGCCAAGGGCAGTGATTCTGCCCCAAGGCCCTTACATTGCAAGAAATAGCCAGGAGCTATTACCACGGAAATTAGAAAAGGACACGGCGTACATTTCTGAAATGCCTCCTTGATCTTTAACATCTGACTGAGCAAGTGGGCAATGCTGTTCTCAGATCAACCCAGGCTTGTGTGCATGACCACACATCTGTGTGTGTGTATGGGTTGGGAGGTCTTTTTCCCTTCATTTTGATGTGAAAGTCAAAGGAAAAAAAAAAAAAACCAGTTGTATAATAAAAATGAATAAAAGCTTATGGTGTAGAGCTTTCCAGAAGAGAAGAAAACTGAATGACATAGCCGCTGACTGTATATCATTACGCTCTGTAGCCCTGACCATAAAGTATCTTTCAGTGTAAAGTATGGATGACAGTGTGTGCCCTTTGCCTGCCTCATGCACACATGTTGGGGCAGAGGGATGGATGTGACCCCGGCTGCATCAGTTATCCTTGAACTCACTGCCTCTCTGGCATTTGAATGATGGTCTGAGGCGTAGTGTCTACACCATAGCTCCCTGGAGCTACCCAGCTTCCAAGGAACTGGCTAGGGCTGTTATTATAGGGTAGAAAAAAGCAAAACAAAATCACTAAATCACTCAGCTTATTGATTGGAAATTTCGCATAGAGGGAAAGCACCTGAGCTGATTTCAACTTCCATTAATCTCTACTCTTTTTTTTTTTTTTTGTGGGTACCGGGGGTTGACCTCAGGACCTCACATGCCAGCAGGCACCCGTGCCACTGAGCGATATCACCGGCCCTTTTTTCGTATGTGGGTTCTGGGAGTTGAACTCAGGACCTCGTGCTTGCCGGGCAGGTGCTTATGCTGCTGAGCTATCTCACCAGTCTCAATCTCTACTCTTTTTAAAGTTACTTGAATACTGAAATGACTAGAAAGTATCAAGCAAAACTGGAGGGATGAGTAAGCTCCTTTCTAAGCTGGTGGTGAGTCTGAAGCTTGGTGAAGATTTCACACAACAGGGGTTGAATTAAACATCCATTAATCCATAATCCAAATTTAAGAAAATCCTTTTGCATAAAAATTGTAATCTCCATTTTTTGGCAATAAAAATCCAAACAATATATATTTTAATATAGCAGACTCTTAAATGAATAATAGTTGATTTAATCATGAGTAATATTTATAAATAACTAAAAACTTAATAAAAATTTAGATATTGAAAACATTTTAAGGAAAACACTATCCTTAAAATCAAGATATAAAATTGTCAATAAAGGGCCAGTGAGATGGCTCAGCGGCGTAAGCGCCTGCCTTGCAAGCGTGAGGGCCCGAGTTCGACTCCCAGAACCCACATACGAAAAAGGGGCCAGTGATATTGCTCACTGGCACGGGTGCCTGTTGGCACGCGAGGTCCTGAGGTCGACCCCCCGGTACCCACAAAAAAAAAAAAAAAATTGTCAATAAAATATAGTCTATCCTCTATAATGTGCACATTTAAAATGTGAAAATGGAATTCATACAGATAAAATTAGTGATTCCTTTTCAGGCTGATTGGTGCTTTATTCTGTATATTTCACATTTTTATTAAGTAGCATACAGAAATGTTTTTAAAAATTCTGAAGTTTCTTTTTAATGTCTTCAAGTAATGATTTATTCAGATGAGTGAATTCTATTGATCATTTAAGAATATAAAATTCTAACATTAATTTAATGTAGAACGATTTTTCGACAGAATGACTACTATGGCCTAAGTATTCGTGTATCCCTCAAATTCACATGTTGAAATCTAATCCCTAATGTGATGGCATTAAGAGGTGAAGTCTTTTAGGACGTGACTGGATCCTGACACCCTGGTTTGGTGTCCTAAAAACATTGGCCCGAAGAAGATGGTTTGCCCTCCCACAGTGTGAGGGTATATCAAGGAGTCTTAACCCTGGAAGAGGGCCTTCCCAGAGCCCTACAAGCCTGCCACTCTCATCTCCAATTTCTCAGCCTCCAGAGCTGTGAGAAATAAAACGCTGTTGTTACAAGCCACCCGGTTTATGGTATTTTGTTACAGCTGCCCAAATAAATTAATATTATGACCATTCCACTGTTAGTTTTTTTTTTTTTTTTTAACTGTAAGCTACATCAGTCTTCTTATAACCTTGAACTAATTCATCTCAACTTTCCCAAAGAAAGGAAGGAAATGACTGCTCAGGAAGCTAGAAATTCAGAAAGCATTTTTCCAGGGTATGAGGAGCACAGGACACAGATGCAGGTGAAGTGAACGCCAGCCTGGTCAAATGGCAGCAGGAGGCAGCAGGAACTGGACCATGAGATGTAGCTGCTTTTTCCAGTGATGCCTCTCGTCAAGGGATGGCGTCATTTATCACAGCGCATCCTCGCAGAGATGAAACATGATCCTGGGGCAAGCTGAAGAGATTACAGGCTTCACTAGACAGAAAGGGAGTATTCTCAGAGCAATTTTCATGAGCTTGTGGGTCCCAGGAAGGTACGACAAAGGTTGCTGTCACTAGAGATGTGTGTGAGTGTGTGTGTGTGTGCAGATGTGGACATGTGTGGGCTCTCACCTGTATATGTACATTTATCTGTTAGTGAGGGTGTTCTCTTGGCTTTAGAGTTACCAGAAATAAGTAACCACATTCCAATGAATGGCATGGCGGTGGAGATCCAAAAAAAAAAAAAAAAAAGTCAAACTTCACAAAACCCCACTGTCGTTAGTTATCTGTATGCCTTTTAGACCAGAACTCACTGGGCAACATCCCTTTTTAAACACCGTATTTTAAACGAGTCCATCATTTGATCAAGTCTAGATTGGAGCTGTCATTTAACTTCCTCAAATGAATGACATGGATAACATTGTAATATATTAAGTCCAAACCCACTTTATGCTTTATATAGTTTAAGAGTAAACTAAAATTTAGATTCAGGAAAGAACGAGCTACTTCCAATCTACTTTTATTATTTGGAAACTGTATTTGACTTCATTAATTATCCGTGTAAAATGGCAAATAAATAATGCCAACTTCAGCTGAATGGCTTGGTGGATGTTTCACTTAATTATAGCTCCAGCTTACTAGGTGCTTAATGTGGACTACGCGTTGCCCTAAATATATTGCAAGCAGATTCAGTCTTTCCATTAGCTCTTTGAAGTAGGCACTATAATGGTCCCATTTTACACACAAGGGTATGGATATCTGGTAACTTGCCCAAGGTCCCATAGCTAAATGAACTGTATAGTGGGGATTAGAAAACTAAGTGCTCAAACTTTCTACAATTATGTAACACCTGCTGCTGCCAGGAACACTCAATTGAGACCATTAGGTTTCCCTGTAGAACAGGTGGAAAGGTACGCTGTGATCACGCTGCAATTCTAGTCTTGGGTTGGTTACTATCATCATGTGCGCTTTGTGTTGAATACTGCCTATCCAATTCCCTGATTTCAATTATTTGGAGACAAAGGTACAGAATTTAATTGACATGATCAATTAGCTCCAAAGCAAATTCTATAACTATAGTCTTGCTATTAGCTATTTTCTTTCTTCTCCCTGCCTACTGATGGCAAAGTAAAGCAACACGAGCAACTCTACAATGCTCATGCTTCTTTTAATTGAAAAAGGAACCATTTTAAGACCTACAGTGGAGTGAGACATCGGCCAGCTCTCCCATAATCATGTTACTCTCCTTGCCTCCTGGAGAGAGGATGCAGTATTCAGAAAGGAAAGCTCCAAAGAAAGCATCACTTCTTGTGGAATGCAAATTACAAAATTAATCATGTTCAGGAGACTATCATGGTGATATATTTCTTATGTTATGTATATAATAATCCACATTACAGGTGCCATACATACACTTCAGTGGGCCATTTACTTTCTGATTGTTTATTATACGGTATTGTATTATCATAGAATGGAGGATTTGAGGAAGAATAGCGAGGTGTTTTTATGTCTACTTTAAGCTGTTAGTTTTACTGCATTTTGGGATGTGAAGGATGGTCCCATAGTCAAATCGAGCTATAAAGATGATATTGAATTATCCCCATGGAGTGGCTGTTAAATCTCCAGGGAGTGGGGAGGCCCACCAGAAAAGGATGACAGTTCTTACGGGATGCCACCTGAATGTGGCTACTGGAGAGCAGTTACAGGAGCACAGGGCGGAGCTTCCTTGAGCCTTGAATCACATTTTGTAATTTATGCACATTTCCATGCACCTGCTGCCAGATTTCTCGATTTCTTGAATGTCCTGATAAACTCTGAAATTACCCAGGACTCTATCACTGCCAAGGAGCTGTGAACAGTGGAAAAGGATGAAAATAACATTTTTTCAAAAGCCTTACCTAGCTCCACAGTGATTCAATGACTTGGAGCAAAGCTGATTTTGTAGCAGATATGTTGTCTTGGGGGAGACTTTAAGCATGATGACAGGAATGAAAGGGTTTGTACTTCAGTTTTTAGCAGTGCAAATCATTCCTTCCCAGAAAGAATTCCAAAGCAGCAGACCTGGTACATAAGCGTGTGTGTGCATGATATGCATATTCATCTAAGTTAATAGAAACGATTTGGAAGAAAAAAAATGTTTTATCCTAAAAATAATTTTTTCTTTATATTATGAAGGTGAAAACTCACATTATCTACTTGCTCTGTAAAACACTTTTCTTGTAATTTTTTCCCTCCAAATGCATTAATGTTAAATGGGTTCTCTGTGCCTCATATTCATGATACTGACAATTAAACCCCAAGGAATAAAGGACACAAGCAAAGTTTTAGACAACTTCAAAAGTGCTAAAGTAGCTTAACAATCCCCACAAATTTGTGAATGTGTTGATTAATGATTCTCTGAGAGAACAGGGAGGCCACCAACAGTCAAAAGCTCCTGTTTTTTCTCCTCGCACTTTCTTATCTTCTCTTTTTTTGTTCTGCTTAATCAGTGACTGTGTTTAATACATCTCATCGCTGAAGATATTTTCTAATCTCATAGGTATGGAGATCTCCCTTACAAATGTCACCAAAGGATCTTAGTTACTCACCTATAAGGCCAGGGCTCCCACACTTTAAAGCGTCAGTTTATGAACAGTGAAGGTGAGCGATGTTTTCCTAAGCTTATTGTGTTTCCACTCACTCTGCATACTTTTTGCACAATGATCTGTGGTGCTGCTTTTTGATGTCCGTGACATGTAACTAAGCTCAACTTCTGGTACCATACGATCACAATGTTAGTGTCCCAGTCTTAGCATGAGGAACTCAAGGAACTGATACATTATGAAATATTTCTTGGAAATAACACTACGGAAGGGACAGGAGCAAGTGTATTTTTCTATACCTCAAATCTTCTTGCCCAGTCTTAAGAAAACTCTCATTAACAAGGGAAGATTTAGGTTAATCAGGAGATGAAAACCTAAGCTACAGGTAAGTGGGAGAAATGTCAAGAGTCTTGCATATGAGCCAGGGATACAGAATTAGTCAGGGAGCAAAGCCCTTCTCAGCACCTTCCTAACTCTTGCAAACTAAAGTAGTCACATATTGGATACAGATTTTTAGAAATGTTGACAACCTAAATTCCAGGTATGATTTTTTTCTTTTTTATGTGTACTGGGGATTTAACATAGGACCTTCCTCAGCCCTTTGTGTTTTTACTTTTTGAGACAAAGTCTCACTAAGTTCCTCCAGGTGGGTCTTAAACTTGTGATCCTCCTGCCTCAGCCTCCGAGAATACTGAGATCATAGGCATGTGCCGCCATGGCTGGTTCAAGCATTTTTCTCAAGATTCCCTTTCTCATACCCATCTCATTGTCATTCAGTGGCTATTTTCAAAACATGTAAAGGAAACAGAGCTTTTTAAAATGCAAAGGGGATTAAGAGTTGGAGGGAACAGGGAGAGATGAGAAGGGAAAGGGACAAAAAAGATTTAAGGTGTAGTATGTACATGCACAAGCTCCCCTATATACCACAAAATGTACATAAAAATACATAATTAATTTAAGATATGTTAATATGGGACCCCAAAACATAAAATATTCATTATAGGTTTTACTTATCAAGGGAAATATAATCACATTTAAATACCAGTTTGCCCAACCATGCTGGAAATTATGTTTAAGAGATACCTAAAAGGGCTGCGAATGGTGGATAGAAGACAGAAAGCCTAAGGATCCCAGGAAAACATAGTGGATAACTCCCTGCATTTTCTGTTTTTCTTCCCATGTCCTCACAATGCTGCTGAATGGCTAACAACACGGGGAGCTCAAATAGTACAGAAAAACAAAAACAGCAACAAAAAAAATACCCACTGGAAACCTGATCTCTCTAATCAAAGGACGAAGAAAGTGGCAGCACAATGAGACAAAATATTTTCAAAAAGTGACTGTTCTACCCAAGCCGAGGGCCACAGAAAGAACCAGGGCCCCACCTCTATCCAGCTCTACTGCCTCAAAATGCCTCAGCGTCCAGGGCCTATCAGAGAAGACGAATTTGGGAATGTCTTGCATCTGAAAGGTTAATGTTAGGAATCTGGAAGTTTTATCACTGTCAGAGAATCACAATCTTCTACATGTGGATCAGTGGGGAGCATATGGGAATCCTGAATTTCTACCGCGACGGAGCAGTGACAAGGAATCCACCACTCCCTGCAGGGATAGGGTCGGAGACAGCTCAGTGGAGCACAGGGACTGTCACCACAGTCCTGTGATACCAAGAGCAAAGCCCCCACACACTCTAATGTCTCCACAGGTCACACGGGGAATGTTCAAGAGGTTTTCCTGCCATCCCAGCCAGAGATGGATCAGTGAAAACCCAGAACTCTCATATGACTAGTAGTACCAAGTAGCTTTCCCACTCTCCGGTATTAGGGAACACTGAGCAATGGATCAAGCTTCTATCCCAGGCTAGAATTATTCAGGCGAAACCTCTTCATCCTTTACTTGGACAGTGTGAGGGCAAACAGCTAAAGTAGGTTTAAACAAGATTCATCACAACACAGGACCCAGTATGTCCAGGTTTTCTTTTTAAAAAAACCTGTTATTATACCAAGACACGAAATGACCCCAAATTGAATGGAAAAAAAGACAACAAAGAAATGCCAACACAGATGATAGAAATGTTAGAATTATCTAACAAATATTTAAAAATACTGAGGATGATAAAAATCTCTCAAGAGCCAACTAAGAAGTTAGCATCAGTAACAAGGAGAATTTCCTAGTAAGGAAATAGAAGATACAAAGACATGAATGAAAGGTGTAGAAGTATAAAATACAACATTAGACAAAAATTAATAAATGGGTACAGTAACAGCATGAGAGGAATAAAGAAAAGCAATATCAAATATGTAATAAAAGAAATTATTTAACTTGAAAAGTATATAAAATATGATTTCCAGGATTATAACAAAAGATTCATTATTCTTATTGACAGAATTCAGAAGAAAAGATGAGAAAGGGGCAGAGCTATAAAAGTACTCACACAAGTAATGGGAGAGTACTTCACAAATTCTGTGAAAGAAATAAACCATACTTTCAAGAAACTGAACAAGAACTTAAGAGGTTAAACTCAAAGGAATTCATATCATGACAAAGAGGCAAACTTCTAAAACTGAAGACAAAAAAACTTGAAATCATCAAGAGAAAAATGACACATTACCTATAGCAGAAAAAAGCAAGTGGAATGAGAGAATGGATTTGTCACTGAGGTCAAAGAGAAGAGACCCAACATTTTCACGTGCTGTAAAAAAAGAACTGTGAACACACACCTTTGTATTTAGAGGAAATATGTTTCAAGAATAAATAAGAGAATTTTTCATCTTCATATGTACCCTAAAAAGAATGATGAAAGAAAATTAGTTAGAAAATGGCAAAAGAAGAAATCTAGGAAAATTAGGAAGGAATTAAAGCACAATTTTTACTTACTGCAAAAAATATAACTAAATACAATAAAATCTCCTCTTGAGTTTTCCAAATTGTGTTTGATAGCTGAAGCAAAAATAAAAGTATCTGATATAATTCTAAATATATAGAGAGGAAATAATAACTAGGACAATCATAAAAGTAAAAGAAAGTATGTGAATTTCAAAAGAGGTAAGTTTATTTTAGGGGGTTGCATTTGAGACAGGGTCTCACTGTGTAGTTCAGGCTGAACTTGAACTCACTATGGAGTTCAAGGCCTCAAACTGGTGGAGATCCTCCTGCTTCAACCTCCCAAATGCTGTAATTATAGGCATGTACCACCACACCCGGCTAAAAGAGATGAGATTTAAATATTTCACTCAAATGATAAAATGATGAAACTAATAAGTTATGAGAAGTTATTAGATGATACCTAAGAAATCACTAACAAGGGCTGGTGAGGGGGCTCAGTGGCGTACGTGCCTGCCTGGCAAGCGTGAGGGCCTGAGTTTGACTCCTGGAACCCACATACAAAAAAAAGGGCCGGTGATATTGCTCAGCGGCATGGGCGCCTGCTGGCCTGCGATGTCCTGAGGTCGACCCCCAGTACCCACAAAAAAATAAATAAATAAAAATTAAAAATTAAAAAAAAACAAACAGAAATCACTAACAAAGTCTATGCACAAAGATATATTCCAATATTAGATAAATCAAAATGAAATTCTAAAAATAAATTAAGAAACACATAAAAGAAAATGTATGGGAAAAGCTAAGCCATGCAAGCATTAATTGCAAAAAAAAAAGCATTCATGGCTACATCATTAACAGATTTCAGAGCAAAGAAAATAATCAGATATGGAGAATAACATTATAATAATAGCGAAATTGACTAGGAACAAAGAGCAGTACTACAGAAATGCAAAATTTATGCAGCAAATACTGAAAGAACTGGAAGGGGAAATGATTCCTCAAGTACAATTGGAAATATCAACACCTTTGCTCAGCTCCTACCACGTGCAAGGCACTGAGAATGTGGTGGTAAAAAAATATGACCCGGTTCTGACTATGAAAACTCATGCTTTATTAGGGAAGACACATTTTAACCAAATCGATAATAATTTGCCAGGATTATAAATGAGATAAAGGGACTTTCTAAAAGACTGGAAGTGTAGCCTCATGTGTTTAACATGCCCTGTATTAATGTCAACAACACCTACGCAAATAAATAACTCCCAAGCTAGAGAATCTAATCGGACCTGTGCTGCTCCTGTTGCCTTTCCTAAAGATAATAACAAAATCCATGTTACCCACTTATGCTGCAAGTACTACCCACAGCTGGAAAATAAGCTATTGCCAGGAAAATGGAATTTTGTCTGTAATGTATTTGTTTCGCCAGTAACACGATTCACACTGCCTCAGTCTCCGGGGGCCCTGTTGTTCTTTGGGGTGGAATGCTAGGCTGATGGGCACTGCCAGGGCATATGATAAACACACTCTAAAGAGACGCAGTGGCGGGTGGTGAAAGCAAAACTTACCCACCCCTGAGAAGTAACCACCAGGAAGGTACGAAATGTGAGCAGACTTACCACAGTGTAAATCTGATGCTTTCGTCTTTTAGCCAGGTCAATTATGTTTACTCCGTTGTAGTAAAGGTTTTCGATACATCCGTGGAAGTTTTTCTTTAAAAAGGTCCCAGGTTTGCCTGGTACTGGAATTCCTCCAAAACTAAGCTTTATGGTGGGAAAAATAAAAAAAATCCACTCTTAGGTATAAGCACTGAAAGTGTAGGAGAGGAAAAGGAACAAGCACATTTCAGGAGATTCGACTGTATGCAAGAGCCAAGTGGCTCAAATAATTATAGATGCCACTTGATTACACATTTAAAAGGATACTGATTATACCATGTAAAAATAACTGTAATTGCTTGCTTCTTAAGGGCTTATTATACAAAACCATTTTCATTTCTTTTCTGAACCTTTTTAATACTAAATAAAACAATATTTTACAGAAAGAGGAATAAAAAGAAAAGATAATCAACATCTTTATATTCATCTCTTACACAAGCATCTTAGATCATACAGCCAAACAAAAGCCAAGGGACAAACAAAACATACATCTTTTGGGTTACAGAAAGACCTGGGTTGAAAGCTTGCATTTTACACAAAAAGCCTTATACACAAGGTGGTTGCCAAACTGTTATCTGTAAAGATGAAAGATAGGAATTCATGCATGTATCCCATGCAATTTTGTAAAGCAAACAAAAATCAATATGAGGAATCTTGCTTGGTATCAGTAATGACACTTATTGAACTTATGTGATAAAATGAGAAATGAATGTAACATCTAATGAACAGTGCAAGGGTTATAATTGGTTTTGTGAAGTATGGTGTCAGCAATAAAAAGTTGTGCACATAATATAGGCTGGGGAGAAATGCACCAAAATACTTATTAATGCTGGATGTCTCTGGAAAGATTTTGGGACATTAGTTTCCTTTACCATTTTTAAGTACAGTATTAACAGAAATTACTTTTTTTTTTTTTTTTTTTTTGTGGGTACCGGGGGGTCGACCTCAGGACCTCGCGCGCCAGCAGGCGCCCGTGCCGCTGAGCGATATCACCGGCCCCTTTTTCGTATGTGGGTTCCGGGAGTCGAACTCGGGCCCTCGTGCTTGCCGCGCAGGCGCTTAAGCCGCTGAGCCATCTCACCGGCCCCTAACAGAAATTACTTTTAATGGATGTATTCTTTAAAAAAAACTCAACTGTTATGAATAAATTTTTATTATGCCAGAAAAGCAAGCTATTTTTATAAGACCATTTATCCCACCACCATTAAAAATGTAACCAATTCCTTCTCTGATTTCAACTACCAGCTGCATTTTGTACCTGTACTACATCCAAGTACCTGCATCTAGTACTTACACTACATAGAGGTCCAGGTCCCCGTCCCCACCACTGCCACTCACTCAAATACATGGGTGTGTACACACACAAATGCACAAACAACTCTACGGGAGGAGGTGTTCTTGCACTCACAAATTCTTCTCCTTATATGAAAGTTAGTGATATACAGTAAGGACAACTTCTAGAGGTTTTTTTTTTTTTTTTTTTCATAGTTTCACATTCTTTAAAAAAGTGTTTGTTACTGAATAGTAAAAAGTGTTGAGTTATTAATTCTGTAGCTGTTATTTACCACTGTTTTACACTTTTAATATAATTATTTTGATTTTAATCTATTTTACTTTAAAATGTAATTTCAGATGACTTTATTTAAAGTAGTTTGTTAGAATCATGGTTGAAGAGTCAATATTTACACTAAAACATTTATTTGGAAAAAAATACATGTTTTTCTAAACATGTCTTCCTCACTAAGAACCTATTGTCTCTATTCTCTAAATATTTCTGAGAATACTCTCACTAAAGATATTATTTCTTATGCCAGTTTACCTATTTATCATTAAATTAATTCCTATAAATTGTATGCTTTGAAGAATTCTATTGTGTATGAATTGATTCATTCCAAAACATTTTATCATGAAAAAATATACCCATCCTACTGGTGGTGGCTTATTTTCTCTAACCAGATTGATGCATATACTTTTATATTAACACATAAATATTTTAATTTGAATTTGTGAAGGGTTGTAATCATATAAAACATGTACTTTATTTTCTTAAATAAATTTTTTATATATTTTTTTCTTATTTTATTCTCCTTGTCAAAATCTAAGACCTGGCCAAAACTTCTTAAGGGATGTTTAAAAAAATACTAATGCCATAGAATCTTGTAAACACAAAACAAAACAAAAATTTTCTATTTTCGAAGTACTCATGACACTGACTCTGAGACTACGTTAAAAAAATATTTCTCTACTCTCATTTTACATCCTATTTATAGTTCTTTTTTTTTTTTTTTTTTTTTTGTGGGTACCGGGGGGGTCGACCTCAGGATTTCGCGCGCCAGCAGGCGCCCGTGCCGCTGAGCGATATCACCGGCCCCTTTTTCGTATGTGGGTTCCGGGAGTCGAACTCGGGCCCTCGCGCTTGCCGGGCAGGCGCTTAAGCCGCTGAGCCATCTCACCGGCCCCTACATCCTATTTATTTATTGTTTGTTTATTTGAAATTGGAATAAATGCTGTTTTGCCTATTGAATTTTTTAAAGATTCATGTGATAGAATATAGGATATTTTGTTTAATCTATTGCTGTTAAATTATATTATTAGGCTATAAATTAGTAGATCCTCACTTAATGAAGCACACTTTTGTTGCATTTATCTGGAAATGGTTGTGTCCATATTAAAAGCTGCAGATGAATTTGAGCATTAGTTTTCTTTTGTGAAGCATTTGTATCAAGTCTAGATTTGGCTGTTAGAACAACTAAGGTAATTTTATCTTTTACTATAAAAATAGTTCCTAAGTCTTGGAAAATATTCTGGGGAATGTTAAAAAAATTAAGGATAAATTTCTTTTTCTTTGTTGATTTGTTCCAGTGTTGAAATACTGTCAATCTGAGTTATATTTTTAGAAGTTTTATTCTTTAATTTGCAAACTTCTGCAAAAATCAAATTAGCAATGTCAAAGTATAATAGGGTATTTTTACTTTTATATCTTTATTTATATAATTTTTAATATTTAATCACAAGTTTATTCTTTTCATTTTAAGTTTGGCCACATCTATGAATTTCTAAAAATACTTTTAATGCTTTACTTCACTTGGTTTAACTTAGGAAAATACGCTTGCAGAACAATATTTGAAGGAATGAAAAGAACAAAAAAGTGCTGTCATTAAAATAGCAAAATATAGTGCCTGAAGGATTCAGGTTAGAGATTTTCCTCAAAAGCCAAATAGTATGCAGCATACCACATATCACAAAATTATAATTTTGAGAGGCACAATCTCCCCTTCTAGGCTGAGTGGAGAATTTGGGAAAAATTCAACGGGGACAGAAGTAGAGATGGACACTGTAGTCATTTGGGGGTTTACTTTCTGATCCTCTCTGGTGGATTAACGCCAGAGATGTGTTATGGAGGCTGTGTCTAGAGGTCATAATGTAGATCTTGGAAAGCAAGGAAGGTCCTTTTCTCCTGATTCTAATAGCTGATGGGTTTGTCTGGCACAAACCCATCAGAATTGCCTGAAATTTAACAAAGCCCCAGCTCTCAACAGCTGGAGGGCGGACAAGTTAGCATTGGCCGAAGGAACTCATAGATGGGCCTGAAGGCTGTTTCATGATGACCAGCACAGTGACAGGTGGGCTGTTGATGAGTCACAGGCCCATGAGAGCAGGACAGGAGTACAGCTGTGCTGAGACACTCGGCAAATGCACAGAGGGCAAGCAACTGGCTCTGGAATTCTGGGAGAGTCCACCTGACTAGACCTCACAGACTCAGGCCATGGCAGGTACAGATTTTCACGGCAGAAGCTGACACATGATTCTCATGACCCCAAGTCATGTGGGACCAGTGGGCAACATGTCCAGTGGATCCAGTAGATGATATGCCTCTATTATTCAGGACGTTACAAAAGCCACCCAGCTCATGATCTGCCCAGGGAAAAGCAAAGAAGGAGAAGGGGAAAATCTTAATATAAAACAGTATTTATACAAAAACATACGCAGTTTTAAGTAGGGATTAACTACTTGTGTATCATGAAAGGTAGGTTTTTCTACCATCAGGGGAAAGAGTGGCTGATGAGCATGTTGAATCCAGTAAAGGAAGAACCAAAATTGCATTTATGTACATTTGAGTGTTAGTGTAAATTTTACACCTGACTTATAGATTTTTCAAGTAGAGAATTTGAAGTTATACTTATATATAGAATTATAGATTTAGTTCACTGTCAGATAAGGCAGACTGGAAAAATTTGTTTCGCATATTGATGTTTTTATTTCCTATATAACATTGATTTTTCTAAATATTTTGTAAATGTTTATAAGTTATCCTCGGTATACAACTATTAACTCTGCAATTATATCTCATATCATTTGAATTTTTTATTTATTAAAACTTTGGAGATAAAACATTAAAATCTTGTTTAAAATTGTATTTCTGGGTTGCTGGCTTCTGAACCCTGTTCTGGAGGGAGTGCGGGCGCCATGTCCGGCCGTGAAGGTGGCAAGAAGAAGCCCCTGAATCAGCCCAAGAAACAGGCTAAGGAGATGGACGAGGACGATAGAGTGTTCAAGCAGAAGCAAAAAGAGGAGCAGAAGAAACTTGGGGAGCTAAAACGAAGGCTGCAGGAAAGGGCCTCCTGGCCACAGGTGGAATTAAGAAATCAGGCAAAACATAACTGTTCCTTGTGCCGAAGATGATGGTGACCCTGGATTCCCTGCCATAACATCTTTTGACACCTATAACTAGAATGAGGTGTGTTGTTGGAGTCGGTTGTACATTTAAGAATAAAATTTTGTAAAAAAACATCGTATTGCTGTCCATCAAGACATTCATATGAGACACTGCTGAGCAGAACGTGGGTTTGCCAAATCATGGTAGCGACTATTTGCAAAAATTGAGTATTGATTATTTTCAAGCTGTTCTCCCTTTTAGTTCAGCTGGACTCCAGTCGACTCTCTCCCATCTTCCTGACTCTGGCTTCTCTCCTTAATTCTCTGTTAGTTCATTCATTTGATTGCACAGCTAGATACGTAAAAGCCACCTCTTTACAAGCAATGTAATCATTATGTACTGCAAACGAGTACAAGAAAAATTAAAAAGAAAAAGTAAAACAGCTTCCTTAGCCCGGCCCCAGTGCCTCTGCACCACAGAACTGATTCTTAGACACCTCATAGCCAGCGTTAACCAGTATCTATAGAAATAAATGGACATTTAAAAATCTTTGCATTTATTAACACTATGTGGTAGGTACATGTATTAACTAATACGTGTTAAGTGTTTTTAATTAGGGACCATAGTAATAATTTTACAATCGCCTTTAACCTCTAAATTTTTGCTATCAAAGATAGACGTTTTTCTGCTTCTACTATTTTCCCATACAAATTTAATTAGTATATCTTTGTCCCCAATTCCAACTCTTTAAAAAAACTTTTATTTTCCTTCACTGATTTCATTCTTGAGGATGTTGATGCCATGTCTTTAGTCTTTGGCGTATTTCATTATGTGACAAACACTGAATAGTGCTGAGTGAAGGGTGTGTTGGTGAGCTTCTGGCTATGATCAAATACTTCACATCTGAAGGAGGAGAGGTTTATTTTGGCTCATGGTTTCAGGGGTCAAAACAGAAATGTAAAGGTGAAAAGGCACAGTAGAAGAGAGCTGCTCAGTTCATGCCATTAGGGAAACAAAGAACGGAGGAAGAATCTGAGAAGGGGCTAGGGACCATACACTTCCAAAGCCACACCCCCTGACTCCCCCAGACACTCCGAAGTGCACTTTCCTGATAGCCCATGTGTCTCCCAAGCCAATCAAGCTAACAGTGAGGCTGAACCATCACAGAGAGCAAGGCTGCATGAGGTGACCAAAGGCCTCCCATGTATGGGAAACAGACGTGCAAACCCAGCCAGTTTTCAGCCATTGATTGGCACCTTATAGTTGTCATAAACTTTGCAAACAAAGTCTGCCCCATCCACACAATTATTTTTGGACAATATTAATGAAATCTTTTATTTCAACTATAATTTTACAACTTTAGAAACCCTTGCAAAAGTTAAATCCAGTTTGGGGACACAAATCCAATTTGCTAAGTAGTTGTTGAACGCCCACTTTCTATAAGCTGTGAATCAAGCCCCTGCGGTAGAATTAAAGTTAAAACACCCATTGTCTCTTTTCTCTAGAAATACAGGGCCAGTGCTGGACAAATCCATCCTTCAACAGACTGAGGCAAGTCAAAGTTTGATAAAAACAATGCAAAATACCAACTATGCTAGACAAGCACACTAGAAGTTTTAGAAATAACTGGAGAAAGTAACTGGAATCAGAGTTTGATGGATGACAATTTTGAAGCATACACTTAGAAATAGAGATGTTACAGAAAAGCAAATGAAATAAAGTATTGAGGGCAATGTAAGGAACACTCCCAGAAGCCCAGGAAACAAAAAGTAGTTTGTTTGATGATATCCATACTGGCAACTTAAAGAACAGGCAATCAGAAAGTGTTAATAATAAAATTAGCAAGATGAGCTGAAGCCACGTGACAAGGTCTTTGCTGACCTGAGAAGAATGGAGAATTACTGAAGTATTTTTCCTCCATAAAAATAAAAATCATCTTTAGGAAAATGTCACTGATTAAATTGAGAGGGTAAAGGCAGGATTCAGGAGGGTTATTTTGGCTTCTGTTCAAGGACATGGAAGTCTGACGTCATAGTGCAGCTGTCATAGGTAAAGGAACCCCGAGTCCTGAGCCTGTTTTCTCCAGAGGTCAACAAAGGAAACTCCCTCAATTCCTTCAGGTATCTGCTCAGAAGTGATTGATGCCGGCCCTCACCACCTAAAACACAACCTGCTCCCTCCATCCTTGAAGTCCCAGGCCCATAACCTTGACCCAACTTTGTTCTTCTTCAAATAGCATTATTAATATTATATTACATAATTCATATAATTACTATACGATCTACTTACTTGTGTTTTTTATTGCTTAGTTTGCTTCTTCCACAAGAACAAAAATACCACCAAGCTAGAAATCTTTGTTTTCTTCACTGACATTTTTCAAGCGTGAAAACGGGTACATGATACATGTAGATGCTGAATAAGAATTTGATGAATATTGCTATGGTTAGGATCTTGACTGACCCCAAACTCTGGTGTGTTAAAGGCTTGGTCTTCAGGGTGGCATCACTGAGAGCTGTGGAACCTTGAAGTAGGGAGTAGTGGGAGGTATTTAGGCCATTGCAGGTGTGCATTTGAAGGGAATAGAGGAATCTCAAGCTTTTCCTTTTCTCTCTCTCTCTCTCTGGCTGTGTGGGCTTACTCTGCAATATCCACCTGTCATGTTCTGCTTCCAGAGACCCAAAGAAAGGGCCAAAATTGACCATAGACTAAAACCCCGAGAAATATAAAACAAAATAAACCTTTTCTCCTTATAAAAAATTATCTTGGCTGTTTGTTATAGTAGTGGAATGTTGACTAATAAATGTATTTTTGAAATATCTCCTTAAAAAAGGTTTCTCAGAGACACGTATCTTATTTTTAATTGTGTAATTCCAAGAGGTATGATTCAAACATAACAGACTCAACAAGTATTTTTTAAACTCAACCAGAAAAAGAGCACTAACAACTTTCTTCTAAATCTGCTTTTTGGGCCGGTGATATAGCTCAGCAGCATAAGCACCTGCCTGGCAAGCGCAAGGTCCTGAGTTCAACTCCCGGTACCCGCATATATAAATAAATAAATCTGCTTTTGCCTTACTGTAGTTTTTGACAACTCTGCCTCTTTCTTTTCCTGTTTGTTTGGTCTTAGCAAATTGCATAACTTCCTTTGATCTTAGGGCTCAAAATTCAGGTATTAGATTGTAAAGTTTCATCACAGTTCATCTTGGACAACATAGTCCATCAGTAATCTGATGGAATTGTCTTGAATGGGCACCACCTGAATGAATGCATCCCAGGAGAAAGCCTGCTTTGATGTTAAACATATGGCGTACCAGAATCTGCCACTCTCTTCTTTGATCTATTCCTCTTCTTTGGTCTGGTATCTGTTGTCTCTTTTTCAATCTTTAGTACTCCTTCAATGGCAATGATTCAATTCCTCCTTTACTGGCTAAATTTTCTCTACCCCTGTTTCAATTTGGAGTCTTCCTGGTCTGAAGATTCTACTTTCTGCCTGTCTTAAATTTCTCATATTTTTGAAATTTCTCAAAGTATGGTGAATATTTTTCTCAATTTTGTAATGGGAGAGCCAGGGAAAATTATCCAAACTTCTGTGCTCTTTATCCACATTTGAAATGTGCACTGTCTAGAGCTCGCTGAGCCATGCGGGAAGTCTTTGGCCTTTGCAATGCAAGGCAAGGCTTAGGAATTTTTACTACTAAAAATAAATTTTAAAAATTAAAAATTCCAATTTTCTAGTGAAATCTCTTACTTTTTAAATATAGGTCTCAATTGAAATGATTTTTTTCAAAGAAGGAAATCAGTATATAGGCCATTGGTGATCCTGGCAGTACAAACCTTGCCAAAGGTCACCATATTGTAACTTATACTCTACTGCTTGACTTGATCAAGGACTCGGTCTGCAACATTTATAGAACTTCTGAGTTTTGTAACAATAATATGCTTGTGATGCACATATTTTATTTTTCTCTCTAATTTGTAATCACATATCGATGAAAGTTGATTGGTTCTGTTTTCACCAAATATTTTTGTCTTCCTCCTCTTCTTATCCACCAGTTCACAAGTTCCCAGTGTTGCCTTATTTCTAAATAAGAATTGTACTATCTTTTGCTGTGGACAAAGAATGGGTAACACCTTAACCAGACACATCTTGCCCTGAGTATTAGGAACACTGGTTTTAATAGATATCCTTGTTTATGGGGTCCTGAGTGCCTGGACCCCTTGCCTCATTCATGACACCGGCTGCTGCCCAATTTTCCAGGTCTGTAGCACTCCCTATCTCTAGGTTTGGCTTCTGACCCAAGCTTAAGAGTTGCCCTTTCAGTCTCACCTTAATGCAGCCTCTCTATTTCAACCCTCAGCACTCTCCCTCAGATGAGGTTTTATTTTAGTAATAGTACTAGCATTCATTGATTTTCTTTCCTTAGGTACCACACTAAGAGCTTGCTTTCTTTATTTTTCCTCTAATCTTTGAATCACATACTACTATTTGTTCCATTTTACCATTAAAAATAATAATGGGATAAAGAGTGTTAGTAATTTGAGGGACGTCTCCCACCCATGAAGTAGAGAAGCTAGAATTCCATAGACTTCAATTCAGAGCCCTGTCTCCTACCCACTATTTTTAGATTTTTCAATTTGTGGTTCATCAGAACAAGACACTCAATGAAACAGATGCCACACTAAGGTGACAAACTTTTTCTGGTTTTCTTAAAAGTGAATGTGGATGGGGGCCGGTGAGATGGCTCAGTGGTGTAAGCGCCTGCCTGGCAAGTGCGAAGGCCCAAGTTCGACTCCCGGAACCCACATATGAAAAAAGGGCTGGTGATATCGCTCAGCGGCACGGGCGCCTGCAGCGTGCAAGGTCCTGAGGTCGACCCCCGGTACCCACAAAAAATAAATAAATAAATAAAAAGTAAATGTGGTTGTTAAACTTCACTATGCCATCATGATCGGCTTGGCAGCCACCAAGGGGATTAGTAAAGCACATTCTGGGTGTATGTGTGCGAGTCGTGATCTTAGGATCTATATCTGGTACCTGGCCTCTGCCTCTTCAGCCTCGTTCTTTTGTTCTGCTTCCTGACCACCAAAAACTAAGCAGCTTTGCTCCCCACACCCTGACCATGATGTGTCTGCCTGGAAACCAGCTGACAATGGACTGACTCTCCTGAAACAGTGAGCCAGCTTAAGCCTCTCTTCTTTTAATGTGGAAATTGGGTATCCTGTTATAGCACTGAGAAAAATAGTTGAAACACTGTCTCATGTTTGAAAACTAAAAATCTGCAGTCCCAGAATTCTGTCAGTCCTCGACAATCTGGCACAGTTTACCCCACTGTCTCAGGTTTCAAAGCAAATAACTGGCCTATGCTATTTGGAGAACCTGGTGCTGCCATGGAAAAGAAGAAAAGAAAAGGTAGGAAGATAAAGCAGCAGGAGCACCAATGTGTTCTTGACAGTTTAAATCAGCGCCTCCGGTTTCTCTGATAGACCAACCCTATGTTCTCAATCTACTATCAGGTTTTTCACCCTGGGCTCTATTCAGACTATCATTCTTATTATTGTTCCGGTCAGATCAATTCAAGGCCTATGATTCCTTTTTTCTAAATGGGCGTCTTTTCACTGACTCACAGGCATTAGGTGCTGATGCCTCTAACACATATTATATGATTTTTTTTTGTCTGAATGAATTTACAATATTTTTACCCATGTTCTATGGCCAATCCATCAATCTTGTACTTGTCCATGCTCAAACAAGGAATTCGGTGGAAATTCTAACTTCAATATCACCCATATATCCAGGCAAGAGGAACTTCTGTGAGGAATGGACATTCATTACTGGCCTCATTGATGGGGAGGTGCTTGCGGGCACAGTAGACTTGATCACAAAGCTACTACCCACTTCCAGACAATGACCTTCCCCACGACACCCCAGGATCTACCTTGAGAATCTAGACTGTCCTCTTCCCTCATCTGTCTGTCTGAGGGCTGGCTGAGGGGCAGCTGTTCCTAGCATGAGCAGAGTTTGGCCTGTGGGGTGTGTCTGGGAAGGTATATTTGTCAAGCTAGGGAAGTAGCACATATTTCATGCAATGGTTCATTCACCTGAGTTGTAACTCCCTAAGTATTTAGATTTATGGCATGTTGTTCTCCTTTTGTACTACTGCCACAGGCAAAATGAGCATACAGGTGGATTCTGCCTAACTTTACATTATTTTATTGATGATTACAGTAATTTAGCCCAAATGTCTTATTGGCCACTTCCAAGAAAAGTGGCAGGCTCATTACACCATACATACCCTTCCCCTAATAGAAACATATAAAACTAGAAGTTACATTCTCACTTACTGCTTTAGTTCATGTTAATAAAAACAATAATTTCTTTTTGGTATAGTAGTGGCATTGAAAGATAATATCCACAACATTGGATACAATTGCTTTACTTTTTTTTTTTTTTTTTTTTTTTGTTTTTGTGGGTACCGGGGGGACGACCTCAGGACCTCGCGCACCAACAGGCACCCGTGCCGCTGAGCGATATCACCGGCCCCTTTTTCGTATGTGGGTTCCGGGAGTCGAACTCGGGCCTTCGCGCTTGCAAGGCAGGCGCTTAAGCCGCTGAGCCGTCTCACCGGCCCTTTACTTTTAATATATATTAAGAGGCATACTTATACCTTATTTCGCTATTATAAAACTTCAGGAAATATAAAATTAGTGGGTCAGCAAGTCATAACAATCTTAATTGAATATTAGAAATAAGGAGTTACACAAGGTGTTTTCAGGCAGAGCTCAGAACCAACACATAAATCTGTTGTTAAATCTCCAGGGACTGATTCTCCCCGCTAGAGAGAGAGGAATTTTGTCCCCTGCAGGATATCTGGTCAGAGGGCCATGGGTGTGAGCTCATACCCCATTTCTGTTACTAGGTAGCTACAGGGGAATAGAGATTGGGGCTTTTCCAATTTTGCTGTGTTTTTAATTTTTGAGAGAAGAGTTCATATCCTCCTTTATAGAGCTGGTTTAGGGGTTAAACAAAAATCACAAACGCTACACATAATAGTACTTTTTTGGTGTCTCTTTTGAACCTACTTGTTTTCTCTTTCATTCTTTTCTTTTCTTTAGCTTACTCCTATCTATGTAGAACTTCTAAGTTAGACTCGCAACTGAGTTTCCAAGTTTAAAAAGGACCAGTGACAATTGTACTATCACATGGTCTTGAAAATAGTTTCCCTAGAGATCTGTAATTACTTTGATCACCAAATAAATAATTTTAGGAGGTCCAGCCAGTCTTTTAATCATGCCTGTGTCATAGGAGAAGTGTCCACCAGACATGTGAAGAACAGTGAGGGCTGCAGCAGTCTGGCGTCTGAGCTTGGAGACCCATCGGGTACGTCTTATGGGGAGGAAAGAAGTCCTCAGATTGGTAGTGATTGTAATTCACACAAAGAGAATTCATTCACTGACTTAACATATATTTGCCGAGTACATTTTCTGTTCCAGACACAATTCTATGGAAGTAAAGAAAATTTCTACACATAAAAGAAAATGTCCTCCTTTATGATGAGTTTAAATTCAATGGCTGCAATGCAGATGATGAGATAGGAAAAAAATTTTAAAGTAAATTTAGTTATAAGGCATTTTCAAGTGTTTTTGAAAATAAACTGTGAATTAAAATAAATCAGGGCATACAAGTTTAGAAGCAGATATGTAAGAACTGTATTGTAAATTATGTATTATTTCTAAAACACTTTTTTGCATATTTTACAAAGTTTAGGAAGTTTAGGGAGAATATACAGTGAAAAGCAGAGCTTCTATTTTATTATCCCCCACCCTCTGAGATTCTATCTTACCAATCACCTCAGAATCCTTCCAAAATTTTGTGTATGTGCATGCTTCCGAATTTAGGGATTCTCCTGCTAAAACACATACCATTTACACTGTACTGCATACTGATTTCTCTTTTTTTTTTAAGCAATATTTATTGCAGATGGTTTCTCGTCATTTTTAATGAATGAGGTGTACTTTTGTATGTGTTTGTCAAGCATACCCACACAAGGTGAGTTCAAAACTGCAGTCTAGTTCTAATGGGCTGACAAAGATAAAGGAGTTGTTGTTAAATTCAGGCAGTTTTGGGCTCACATAGACAGTAAAGAAAACAAGAGCCAAACATTGCTGCTGCCTGTGGCCCCTTTCCCACCCACCCAAAAGGATGACTCCTAAACAAAACGGGCCAGAAGACCACAGTATGAACTAAGCAGTTCTCATTTCTGAGGACCTAAATGCAGACTGCAGGGAAAGAACATCCTCAGCGGCAGCTTATTCTCAGGGGATAAGGTGAAAACCCCATTTCACAGCAGGGCCTGGGAGGTGATAGGAAACTGTCCCAGATGGTCTCTGGGGTAGAGAGCACAGCAGGACAGGACCTCAGGTCTCCACCCTCTCCTTTCCTCCAGGGAGCACCGGGCAAACTGCCACGCAGATGAGCCGTGGTGAGAGCTTGCGGCTGTGTGTCCTATGGGGACACTGGGAGGTCACCAGGCGCTGTGTTGGAGCTGCCCTAATGCGGGCTGATCTATTTGTCATCAATCTTTTCTGATGGACTTTTGGGCAATTTTCCACCTTTTACCATTCCTACCATATACCCTATTACACACATTTGCTTAAAATTACAGGGTAAATTGCCAGAAACACAATTTTGGAGTGGAAAAACATTTGTTTCTAATTTTGAGTGATATTATCCTTCCTTAAATTTTATATTAATTACAATGCCAACATCAATGTGTGACATAGTTGTGGTTTCTTCATATCCATACCAGTGTAGCATATTATGAAGTACTGGTTTTTGCAGTCTAAGCTAAAAATACCATTAGAACATAAAGTGGTATTTTATTATTATTATCATTTTGTAATGAGTGAAGTTAAACATCTTTATGTACAAATGAAAATCATTTATATATTTTATTTATTTAATTTCTTTCCATACTATTCTATTAACTCTTCAATAATTTATAGATTGTTTTTATTTATTAAAGAAATTGTTGCATTTTTCAAGTTATTTGGTTGAGGGTGATGTCATTAGACATATATTTTAGGGAAGGCCAAGTTGTGTTTTTTTTAAAATTTTATATTGACAACAATTTTCATATATTTGATCTCCAGGTTTCTGGAATTTGTCATACTTAAAAGGGCTTCAAACATTTTTTAGATTATAAAATTATTTTTCAAGCTTTATAAATTTAATTTGAAAATATATAAATACCACATGTGTGTTTTCAAATGTTTAGGATTTCACTTGAGTCTAGTTTTGGCGTTGTGGCTCTGTAGTTTAAAATAAGAATTTTCATTAAATTATATTTGGCATTTTATAAAATATTTTTCTTGCATATATTCTAAATCATATATTCTAAAAATATGCCTTTAAGAATTTGGGGACCTATAAGATGGAGGTGTAAAACAGGTCACTGAGCACTACTGAAAAGACTTCTTGGATTTACACAAATGTCAGAAGCTGGAAGAAAAGTAAACTGGCCCTAGTCTTCCTCGTCTTCCTCGTAGCCTTTGGAGAAGTCACGTGGGGTCAGCGATGTGAGCCAGGAAGACACTGAACAGCAAGTGAAGGGTGTGAATTCTCTCTCCTCCTCACCCTTTTGACGGAAGATTCCATGAGCCCTTGTGTGTTTTGCCTTCTGGGCCTGAAGAAAAGCAGACACCTGCAAACACTGTACTGTGGCCAAGGTCATGCTAGGTGTCTCTTAGAAACTCATTTTGCCACTTGATTGATAACCTTAAAGTAGTCTCAAATGAGAAATGAGAGCTTCCACATTTTCTTACCAAACAGTACCACATCCGGGTAATATCTGAAAAGGAATGTAGTTTTGCACAATAAAATTAGCTCTGCATAAAATTTGATAGAAGACAACGGTCTATTCACAAGGCAGCTTTGACAGGGCTCACTGGGGCTGAGGAACGTGAACTCCATCTTTTCTTCCAGGTGGCAATATCTAGGCCTCTTGCATGCACAGGAGGCCCATCACAGAAAGCAGACCGATAACATTACCATGAAGCAGGTCTTCGATCCACATGTCTTACTGAGCTCTATTCCTTGCCATAGTGGTGCTGATTTTGCTTCTGAGTAACTGAAGTTGGGAGATTTCATTTCCATTTTATACAACTAGTCATTGGTAAAGTAGTGATTGGAACATGGGATCACCCAGCACGCCCCCATGCTCTTTTTCCTCTATGCATCCTCTGAGGTGAATTTTGAAGGCTAGAGACTTCTTCCAACATATAACCTTTGTCTTTCAGTTTTGCCAATGCCTCCCTTTCTGTTATATTTAATCAGTCTCCTTTTATGACCCCTGCAGTGACCTAGCTGCACAACTGGAAGGGTCTTGAACCCTTAGAGCAGAGGCTACTTGAGAGGAACACGTAAAGGTGCTTTTTTTCCAGGGAGCATTTCATAAGGCACCAAGGCATCCATGCACACCCTGAAGAAATTGGTTCAATCTTCATAAATTAAGTGACATTGTTGTATTTCCTTGAACATTAGCAAAGGTATGGTGGGAGGAATAGCGCGACAGCAGAGTGATATTATGTGCCTTTTTATTGTTATCTTCAAGTTTCTAAAGACTTTTCTCTGCTTTGAAGTAGTTCTAATATACTAATATTTGAAGTAGTTCTAATATAGTGTACTCTCTGTGTTTTCAATCAATTAAACAAGTTGACAAAGGAGAAGGATGGATATTCAAAGACATCCAATTTTTGGCAACTCAAAAATACCTACCTGGCATCTTGCATTCTTGAGTCACAAAGTGACAATTTCTCTTTTGAAGTTAAATAAAGGCATATCTTATCCACAGTGTACTACACAGAGTTTAGGATCAAAGGAAGAGATACCTTTTAGAGCTCGTGATAGTGATTGAAAGAAGAGATGCCAGCTCCTTTCTTTCAGTTATTCATCTCCACCTCCACTGGTCTATTATCTCTTCTACTGGGGACTGAAATCGTCTCCTAGCAGGGTTTGCTACCCTGTGTCCAGCAATGTCTTCCTGCAAGTCCAAGCCACATACACCCTTCACGGTGACGGCTGTCAGATAGAGGCTCTCACACATTAGGGAATACTGGGATCTCCTGAAGAACATCTAAGCAAATATTGCTGTGCCTCTCTCAGACTTTTGATTTATATATTTACTTTTAACAAGTTTTCTAAGGTTGCTATTTGGGCTGGCCTTTAAATCAAACATTTAGAATTATTAGCCTAAAACATAAAATCATCTATGTCACTATGTTGTAAAACAACCTTCAGAGGTTCTTCAACCAGCCTCACATGGCCCTCTACCACTTTGTCCTTGACTAATACTTATGTTTTTCTCACTATCCCTGCCTCAGGCGGGGTGGTGATAAAGTTTAAAAAATGGCTATTGAAGGTGGGCACATACATGAGCAAAGACATGTATGTGTGTGTGTATGTTTGTGTGTATGTGTGTGTGTGTAAAAACCTAAGCTTATTCTGGAATAAGCAATGCATAGCAAACAATTTGCAAATAATATTCTAGATGATAACCTTTATTATAAATTCCAGCTAATAATCAGTTGATTCTCATATGATAATTTTGTTGATTTTTTTTACTAAACTCTTTTATCTGTGGTCACATACAATCTCTATCATATATCACTTTCCTTTTTCTATAAGTTTTAAAAATATAAAATCAGTGTTAAACCACAAGTCATGGGAAAATAAGATGCAAACCATACAAGTCTACATAATCTAGAAGACAATTAACCAAAACACATAATTTGTAGCATTTTTCAGTATCTTTGTTGCAAAAATTTCTACTCTGGCAGATTTCAAACTATCTAAGCAGTGTCACTGAACATGGAATTGGGAAGTAATTTGCTGTTTCAGCCCAATATAAGGTATTTCCACTACATAGGTAGAAAGCTGCAAGTTTACTTCATTGCAAATTTCCTTAACTTTTAGTAATTGTTATATATATGAGGTGGCTCACCAAGCTCCTAAAAATCTAACATTCAGCCCTCAGGAGCTGAGCTGACTTGGATGCCCCACTGCTGGCCTATTACTCTGAACTCCACACATAGGGCACTGTTTGGCTTTCCATTCACTGAGCCCTCACACACCTTCCCGACCTTTGGCGTCAGTATCACTGTATCCTCCGTCCAGGACTTAGCAGTGTCTGCCAGAGCCTGCTGCCATGTCCTAGGCTGACCCCAGTGTCCTTCCCAGGGCTCCTCACCAGTGTCACCTCCACAGCCCCATTTTTCAGTGACTTATTTTGCCATTAGACTGCGAGCTTCTCCAGCTTGAGGACTTGCCCTTTCTCATCTCTGAGCCCAGCACGGAGCCTGGTATCCAGGAGGGGGACAACAGAAACTGCACTACTGGCATAGCCGGGTAACTCTTGGCTGCCGATTAGCACAGCTCTGTGCAACCTTCTTTGTACTGCAGAGCTGGTGCATTTCACTGGGCCTCCTCTACAAAAGAGCAGGGAAGAAATAGCTCTCCATGTGTATTAGTAAAAGCCTGCATCGGAGTGAAGTTAAAAAGACTGTGCTGATACCGTAGATTTTAGATGCCTGGAGATTTGGTTTATGCTATGTATATCTTGCATTACTCCAGCTAATTGAAGTTGTTTTTAAAGAGAAAATGACTATATATAAGCAACAGACTCAATAATGACACAGGCAGGTTGCAAGCGCACACACACACACTCACACACACACACACACACAGGGTCAAGAGAGCTGAAGGACTGAGTATAGTGCTCACAGATAGCTGGCACATTCTGGAGGACCCCAACTCCCACCAGGGCATCTCCCCACCTCACTTCTCGGATGCTTTTGCCTGGACTCCTCCCTTCGTAGGCTTTCTGGCATGGACGGAAGGGAGTAATTCTCTGGGTGAGATTCTCTGTTCCTTGGGGCCTCATGTCTCCCAGTGGCTGTGTTCACTGAATTTTCTCAGAGCTCTTGAGCAAAGGAGCTGGGGATATGCAGGGGGAGTTGACTCACCTCATAGTCAATGTCCAAGGCATCTGCCTCGCCCTTGGTCCTGAAGTGCTGCGTGTGTTTGTCCACGGTGAAATTCACCTGCTTGCCCACACGCTCGATGAGGACCGAGTGCCAGTGCTGGTCATCCAGGAGGCTGCCCAGGGTAGCTGAGGGCGGGCTGCTGCTGAGCCGAGCTTTGCTGTCGTCTGTGAAGAAAGAGGTGGGATGGTATCTGTGCCCAAGGGCAGCTTTTAGCACTAAAGTGTCCTGCAAGATAGGCCAGCTTAGGGTCGGGAAATAGCTCAGCGGCACAGCACCTGTCTGGCAAGCGCAAGGTCCTGAGCTCGATTCCCAGCACCAAAAAACAAAAAAACAAAAAAACAAAAAAACCACATAAAAATAAAAAAGATAGGCCAGCTTCCTCTATCCTAAAGGTAAGGAACCCTTATCTTTCCAGGCCCACACCATGCTGGACTTGTGAATGAATAATAGGCTTTGTCCACAGATTCCAGGACTGAATTTTAATTCAAATTAATTAACTCCCAGGCAGGAAATCAAACGTTTCCTGAACTTAAACAGTTAAATAATGAAAAGAACTAGATCCTAATGGCCTCAAGAATCAGACTGAAAGGCAAGGTTTTCCACTTTCAGGAAAACGTATATATCCTTTGAGTTTGATTGGTTCTTGAACAGAGAAGGCAGATCTTGAGATGTGCAGAGGAGGAAGAATAAACTTGGGGAAAGTTGGAGGAGACAGTGGGGCTGCTGACTTAGAGAGTTCTGCAGGCAAAGGCAAAGGCAAGGAGACACCATTCTTGTTACCGCTGTCAGCAGCCTATTGCGTGAATGATCCTTAAACAGGGCGTTTACAGCCTCTGTTTCAATACTTCAGTGGAAAATATTGCCTGTATTCTGCAAGTAAAGAAATCTGAGGCTCGGTGAGGTTAAGCACACATGCTTAAGAGGTGCAACCAGAATTTAAACCCAGCTCGGCTTTGACCATTTTTACTCTGATCACAGCTCCGGGTCGTGACACAGGTCTCCTGTGTTGACAGTTCGGCCTACATCCATACAGTCTGGGACACTCCCTTCGGGAGAGGCGCTCAGGTGGAAGTCAGTTCTCAATTCACACATCTCTGCCTCCCTTCCTGCCCCCCCCTTCCAGGTTTATTCTTTCCCTACCTGTAGTTTTCCATGGAAAGATAACAACTTCCTCCTCCTGCAGCATTTGCCTCACCCATAGCAAAATGAACAACTAAATACCAGTAATCATTACTTATAAATGAATGTTCAGTTTGGGGTATATTTTATGCATTCAGCTAAAAGTCTCTCTCCTCTCGCCTGCCATGTGTTTTCACAGCACAGCATGCAGGCAGCCTGTTCAGCAGTGTGACATTCAGGGGGCAGGAGCTGCCACTTCCCCTGTAGGCTGCTTACTCCCACCTCCAGTATGGCCCCGAGTCACTTTTCCTTCACTTGAGAACACAGAGTTGCTTTATACGGGAGTGTGAGGGGGGAAGCCACACTTAGGATTGGAAGAGAGCTGGCGCTTCAACACCTGACCCTATTTTGACTAATTGACTAATACATATTTTCCTTTTCTTTATCTCTCCCTCTCTCCTCCTTCTATGAAAAGATGCTGTAATCAAAGGAGATACAGCATTAAAAGTTGTGCTGCTCCCTCTGAAGGTCTTAGTGTGGGACTCTCAACAAATAAATCTGTACCAAGTGTCCAGTGGTACCCAGCAGTGTGCACAGACAGCCATGGACATGCAGCCCGGGTTGCGGCAAGGCTTCCACACAGGGCAGCAGCAGGATGAGCTCAGACTGGAGGAAGGAGCCCAAAGAAGCCCAGCACTACAGCTGGCTGGCGGGCAGGCTCACGTCATCCAGGGCTTTTTGAGCAAGGTTACAGAGTGCACTTTCTCTTTAAGGAACAGGAGCCATGGATGCGCTAGTAAATCCAAGAGTTCAGATTAACCTTGAAGAAAGGTTATTTGGGCAGCAAAATGAGAATTTGCTTCTTACTGCCCCACTGTTTTCTCTAAAGTTTGCATCTATTCAATCTCCTGCTAGAACTTCATCAGAGTCCTTTTGCAACAGCCTTCCCAGGAAAATAGGGCCTAGATCTAAAATTTTACTTGATAGGTTAAAAAAAAAATTGTGTTTCTGAGTGATTTCAAAATGTATTGCTCTCTTAATATAGAGAAGGTTGAAAATCGTGCCATTGTTTTCTTGTCTATGAACTGATTTGTCTTAGCTTTTGTTCATTTTTTTTTCCATCAATTCGTGTTTAGCCCATTGTCTGTAATATAAATTTTGCAGTATATTTTGTTCTTTATTTGATTTTCGACCATGCTTTTTTTGTTTCTTTATTTACCACTTAGATGTTTTTGTGTTGAAAAAGCTATCATTTCCTTTTCTTTATGGCTTCTGAATTTGTGTTATAATTTAAAAGGTGATCCCCTTTTTGAGATCAGAAGAATTTACCCAAGATTTCTTTAATTTCATTTCATTGGGCATGGCTCCTAGCATATGGCATAAAGCACAGTTCTATTTTCTATTTTTAGATGATTATCAAATTGTCTCAAATCTACTACTTTCAAATCCCTGAGTGATAATTTTAAGCAAATGAGGTACATTATATTCAAATATAAGGAGAAACTCTACTAAGCTGGATGAGTGAGTTTGTTACATTGATTAGTTCAGTCTTCTCTTAGTAGATTTTTAAATCCTGATCCTTCAAGCAGTAAGTTTTCAGACTGGTTGTTGCCTCCTATTCTCAGTGTAGTCCCGGCCATTGTCATGATCACCATGTGAATGGGCTGACACACACTTGGTGTGGGAAGCATTGGTAGCCTTGTTCTCCCAAAGTCTGAAGTCATCCCTTCCTCGCCTGTATCCTAACTCTGCCTCCAAAAGCTGGTGACTACCATTCTATCCAACAATTCTGTTCCTCATAATTTTTAAGGTTTTAGGGAGAAAATGCATCTATTTTTAAATAAATATTGCCTACCTCTTGCTCATTGATTTAATAAAACTATAAACCTTAATCAACACACATCATTTTATGCACTGTGGCTCATGACATTTTTATGAATACATAAAGCAATTTGTTGACCTTTCCTCAACTGGATTAACATTGCTCTTTGTTTATTTTGTTCATTTACTTAACCAATATTTTCCTTGCTCAAAGAGTGTAAAATTCAATTCCACCAATATTTTAGAAAAGTATAGGTCAAGAAATATTTCTGGCTAACAAGTCCAGAAAGACAGCACTATATCTTATATGATTATATACAAGATGCATGAATGGTCTCATAATTACTCATGAGAGACCTTTGAAATAATAATTGTCCTTTCTTATAGAATAAAAAGTAAAAATAAATAAAATGTTTAGTAATTTATAATCTATTGATTTAAAATATATAAAAGCAGAATAAGAAAGTATAAATATAGACTTAAGACAGCTAGGGGAAAGGTACAGATAAACACCAGGAGCAGATAAAACTCAAGAATGCATTTATCCAAATATTATTTTTTTTCTATATTTTAGAATGAACGTGACTACTTCTAATAATGGGAAAAGATAAATTTCATTAAAAACGTAGCCCTCATCCTCCTTAGTTGATTCATTAAAAAACATGTATCAGAGATATGCAAATTATTGAATATCTCCTGAATTCCAAGTTATTTTTTTTCAGTTTTAGTGATCAAATCCAAGCTTTACACATGATAGGCAAATACTCTACCACTGCCCTACACCCTCAACTTGCAATTTACTTTTTTTTTTTTTTTTTTTGGTGGGTACCGGGGGGTCGACCTCAGGACCTCGCGTGCCAGCAGGCGCCCGTGCCGCTGAGCGATCTCACCGGCCCCTTTTTCGTATGTGGGTTCCGGGAGTCGAACTCGGGCCCTCGCGCTTGCCAGGCAGGCGCTTAAGCCGCTGAGCCATCTCACCGGCCCGCAATTTACTTTTTAATCAAAAAGTAGAAGACATGAAAGAAATTTGCATGTTTATTCTTGCTAACACTCAGAAATCTTGCATTACAAAAAGTTAAATAAAAGTTGGTTTGGTTAGACTATTGGTACACAAAATATTTGCTATTCAGAAAGCAGGATGGTTAAAATTTTTTCTATGAAGAAAGAAGAATAGCAGTGCTAGCAAATGTTTCATTTTACCTAGAAACCTTTATTATTAGAAATCATTAGAAAAATTTAATTCTCAGGACATTGTTAAACTTTTATCTTCCAGTGTCTATTTCAAGTTTTATCTCATGGCTCTTGAGTTCCAATTACTTAGTTTTAACTAGTTTCCTTAATTAAGGCAAGATAAAGTCTTCATGGCCAACTGTGAAGGAAAAAAACAATAAAAGTAAAAAGAAGGTCATTTTTGGTCCAGAAACATAAGGAAAAGCTTCTAATTAAATAAAATTTTGTTTTCATTTGGCCTGAAAGATAGTTAAAATGAAGTGATGTAAGTACTAAGAATTTATAACAATTTATATAAAAATGTGAAATGATTGCCTTTCTAGCTTCACTTTATTTATCTCCTTCCCCTCAGCCTGCTCTGGATAAACATGGCAATCTCCTCCCTCTTGCTTGGAACTCACATTTTCAGGTTAAAAGCATCGTATTGAACTATTTTCACCTAGATGCCTTGTTCAATTAAATCTTGTTGCTTGGTCTGATCTTAACAATTCAAACTTTCCTGCCCTGTGAATTTAAGGCAGCCTGAGTAAAAGGGAGTGAGGGTTCTCTTATATAAGGGCGTATTTTGGTGAAAATGTCATTCCTTGGAAGAGATTGATTTACTATTGGTAAAACAGGTTGCTAGCTCTGAAGTTCCCTGTGCCTTTTTCCACCTGACCTTCAGAATTGACCCTCTCAACTTTAATGTGTCAGATTATAAATATTGGTATTTGTTTGTACTTACCAAGCTTCTCACATAAGGAAAACATTTTACATGTGTTGTTTAAATTATTCCTGAACGCAGCTCTGCAAAAATGTAAGAAGCCATAAAATTTACCCAAGGACACAAAGAATTAACGTCACCATTTGGCTCCACCTGACTGCAAAAGTAATATTTTCTCCACTGCTTCCTCTGGGAAAAAATGATGTTCTCATTTTCCCTCATTTCTCATGTTGTGACTAACTGCTTCCCACTATACAAGCTTGTAAGCTGTGTTGCTTAGTCAGAATGGAGAGTGTCAGAAAAGAATGTGATGAATTGGAAAGCAAAGAGTTGTGGCAAAGGAAGATGGTACAAGGCAGGGAAGGAAGGACATGATGCAGAGCAAGAATGTAAATTTCATCTCCGTAGGCTAACCAGTCTAGAAAGACAGTGCTGTGCCCTTGCATGGTTATATACAAGATGCACAAATGGTGTCATAATTACTCATGTGAGACTTTTGAAGAAAATAATCAGGAAGCAATGTGATTCTAGAGGACCTGATTCTCAAACCAGAATAATAACTATGTATTATTAAAGCAGTGAAATACAAGTCCTTTGTTGTTAAGAGATTTCTTAATATTAATGAATAAAAATACTTTCCAGATTTTGGAGTTGTTCGATCTGGCCTTTAATTTGTATCTATTTTCTGTGACATTACTTCTATACAAAAATGTTGTCTTAATATGTTTGTATGTTTTTGATAATGAATACTTATTATATTTTTAATTAATATCCAAAGCTAAATAATAAGTAGAAGTAAGTATTTTACTAAAATGGAATTTCCTTAAAACTCAGGACTGGCATCTGGGTGTGGAGGCTGCCACCTGTAATCCCAGCTACTAGGGAGGCTGAGGATTGAGGGTTGTGAGTTCAAAGCCAGCCTGGACAATTTAGTGCGACCCTATCTCAACATGAGCTCATGAGAAGGGTTGTGGATGGGGCACAGTGGAAGAGAACTTGCATGGCGTGAGTAAGGTCCTGAATTCCATCCCCAGAACCCCCCAACAAAGAAGGAGACTGACAAATTCAACTTTTAAACCAAGCTCAGTGTCTGAAGTAATAAAATTTTTCAACCTACAATTATTGCCTGAATGACAGAATTTATTAAAAAGCATGCACCTTCCCCAGCTGACACTACGTTTGAAATGCTTATATTTCTCCCCTCTTTATGAACGAATCTCCATACAACTCAAAGTTAATTGTGGGTTCCTAGGTACATCCTGATCTCTCCATTCTTAAAATTTAACACATGAATGAATGTCAACTGCCTGATATTTAATATATAATTGTTTGAAGAAGGTTTCTGATACAGTAGTGATTAATGTCAGGGCATAGGGGAATGACCGAAGAGAGCGCTTATCCCGGTTATACATCTATGCAATGATATGATCTTAAGCAACTGGTGAACATCAGTGAATGGGTTGAGAGATAATGTGGACTGTTGCATGTTTTACATTATGTATACAGTGGACCCTCAAGTTATGACCAGCCTGACATACAAATAACTTGGTTTATGACCAGAATTTTAAGTTTAACTTAGGATCAAAGTCTTCAGTTACGACCCAAATGCCGGCCACTTGTGCAGTTGTAAACAAAGACTCACAATGCCAGAAAAGCTTATGTAAGCGCACATAACCCCATCTGAGCCCAGATGCCATGTTCGTGAACACAATTTCAGTCAGCGCTGTAACATAATTGCTACGATTACCGCTATCAAAGTGTCCCCAAAAAGCTAGAAAAGAAGCTAAGGAAGGAAGGGAAGTAAAGAAAGCAATCACAATCGAAAAGAACAGTGTTAAAGAAAAGACAGAAACAGACAACCTTAGACCGGTTTTTAGTTCTGAAAAGGTTGAGACCTAGTGAACCAGAAGCAGGTCCTAGTGGGCTACAGACTCCCAAGGAGAGAAAGGGCACCAGAGAGCAGATTCCTGATGTTCCTCTGGAAGGGGACTCTCCCTCCACACAATAACCACCTTCCATTTCATCCTCCCTCCCTGCAAGCCAAAGCCGTCCACTTGGATGCTGGGTACAGTGTGAAATTATTGTTCCTGGTAAAATAGGCACATTTTATAAGTTCTTGCTGAATACATGAATACAGCAGGAAAATTTTTGGTGTTTCTGGTAAAGTATGCACATTATACAACTTTTTTTTATTATGAATATGTTAGCTAAGGGATGCCTTGGGAGGTTTGGAAAGCATTATGGGCATTTTCATTATTTCTTAGGGGAAAAGTAGTCTTGACTTACAACCAACTTGAGTTACAGCCAGCCCTCGTGAACAAATTGAGTTTGTAAGTCAAGGGTCCACTGTATTAAATTTCATACGGCGTTTTTATATTTAAAAAGTTTGGGACAGTGACTGAATGTGGGCTTTAAAAAATAGCAACTTGGGCTGGTGAGATGGCTCAGCAGCGTAAGCGCCTGCCTTGCAAGCGCAAGGGCCCGAGTTCGACTCCTGGATCCCACATACGAAAAAGGGGCCGGTGATATCGCTCAGTGGCACGGGTGCCTGTTGGTGCGCCAGGTCCTGAGGTCGACCCCCCGGTACCCACAAAAAATAAATAAATAAAAATAAAAATAAAAAAAATAAAAAATAGCAACTTGAAAAAAGCAATGTCCCCATAAACATGATAAACATTCCATAAATGTATGTGAGTTGGCTTCTTAAAGTGCTTGACTTTCAAAGGAGTGGAAGTAAATGTGTGTTGTACTCTTTGGAGGATGTGAAAAACTACCACAGATATATTTTTGAGTTGATCACACAGTCAAGGACTTCGACTTCTGAACCTTGGATTTGGCTCTGATGGGTTTCCTGCTCTGCACATATTTATTCTAGTCCAGGATCTCGCTATACTTTAGCTCTTTGTGCTGGGTGCCGCCCAAACATCCTGCCTCAGTTCAAAGGCATTGAACTCTTGCAAGGATAAGTGACCTACGCTCACTATTGATGTCTTGTTTAGTTCCTGCACGTCCCAGTCACATAATTCTACTCTTTGATTCTCCACCTGCCCTTGTGGGTTCTGGATGTTGTAATTCTATAGAGGGCAGATTGCCACAGGTGAGCTGAATAAGATGGACAATAAGTATACAGGGGAATCTCCCTAACTCCCTTATGGATTGAAAGAAGAAATCTCTTTCCCACCTCCTAGTTGAGGAAAATAATCAATGTTCTACCCTAACAAAGTAGGCCAAGGTGAAGCACCTTGTTAAATCTCACCATGGGACTGGCTCTGCCCATGTCAGACTTGGGACATATAACTATGTAATATGAACTGGGGAGTCATTTAAGAGTGTCACTTGAACTACAGCATACCAGTAGTCTTGTAAGTGGTTTATATTTAATTTAATGCATTAGGTGTCAGTTTTATGAGTTAATCTTGGATATCTGTAGGTTCTTCCTGCTACCTTGCCCATACTCACAATGGAGGCCAAGAAGATTCTTAGAAATGCCTCAGAATAAAGCCCTACAAGGTGTGGTTTTGGACTTTGTACTAATGTTCAATCTGATGTCTCTTCTGCTAATTGCTGAAATATATTTGTTGTTTTCTTTCCAGTCCCCATGCAACTTGAGCTTATGGACTGCAATTTGCTACGTCTTTCCATTTTTGTTATTTGATAGTAAATACTAACAGGTAATTCTCCCCTCCTGTAGGAGGCAATGATAGAATCCATCCCACAGTGGGAAGCTGGAATCCCTAACTGTGCGAGAGGCAGAAGGGGATTCTGTACTAAAATAGCTGGCACTTAATAAATCTGCAGCTCACCCTGCCACAGTCAGAAAGTAAACAAGATTTCCCTTAACAAGACACCATAGTGTCCAGGATCTTACAGTTTGCCTTATATACATATGACTTCTCCAAAAAAAAACCTGAAACAATAAAAAATGTTTTTCCAGCAATTTTCCCTTGAATGAAATTTAACTTTCAAAAATGTACCTAATAGTATAAATTGTAAGCAAGCTCATTATAATACGTGTGTGTGAACTTGCTAAAGTTACTTTAGAGTTTGAATTGCTAAAAGACAAACAGATAAGGAGGGAGCTAATGAATACCTAATAACTAGCTTGAAGCTCCTTCACACAGCAGTAAACATTGCAAAATATGGTAGTTTTCTATCCCCACACAGATGAAGGAAATACACCATCCCGTAGGCAGTGGTTTGTATCTGACACTCCAGAGGCACAAGAGTATAAGACCATGACCTCCTGAAGAGTGTAGTACCCTGCTGCCTGACCCAGGAAAAGAATGGGCAGAGCCTGACCCTACCCAAGTTTAGGTACAGGGTAAGCCTCCCCTTCTGGAGCTCCAAGGTGATGTGGTCGCCACGTTGACCTTCTCCGTGGAACAAGACTCCATCCCCTTGCATGCTCTTGAACTTCAGGGAGATCACATCTTTGAGAGTGCTCATCAGCTTCTGATTGAACCTGTACAGAAGCGAGCTTCGGCCATCGAAGTCAGCAACATCTGATTCTGAGTACAAAGAGAGAGGAGGGAAACAAAATTAGTGTAAATCCTCATGATTTGGTGTTTCTGTTTCCTGTCTTAGTTGTTGCCCAATTCACATGAATGTTCTTGAGATCAGAAAGGTACCGTCTCAAGAGGAAACATATAGGCGAGATTCAACTTAATTAGACTCAGAGGAATTACTCATTTACAAGCAGCCACCCCACACTGAGTCGAAGTGAACCGATCATCAGACTAGAAGCAAAAAGCTCTCATTAGTGACATGTCAGACTTTGCTTGAGGGGACAGGGTGACAATACCTCAAATACCTATGTCAGGCTTATCATGTCAGGTGGCTGGTTTATAATAACTTTTCATGATTTATCATGCTTATTAATTTGCTTCTGACAGTTGGAACCATTTGATTTCCTCATCAAGGCAGGAGAGGAAAAAGAAATATACTTTGTTATGACCGCTAGAGTTGAATAATTCAATCTTTCCAGAGTCCTGTGTTGAGAAGGATTCTGAGGCTCCTTCTGGGTTAAGAATAAAAGAATACTCATAAAGGAAAGCTTGGTATTTCATGAAGGAGAGCAGATACATTGCATCTTTGCCTTCCCTGCTTTGTCCTGTGCTGTCAGTACATGTCTTTTCACTGTTTTCATACAAAATTATTCATTTCTCATTATTTTTTGCCTTTCTTCTAACCAGAGATACCTTTAGTTGATTAGCAAAATTTGTACATATTTATGGGGTACCATGTGATTTTTTTTTTTTTTTTTGTGGGTACCAAGGGTCGAACTCAGGACCTCACGTGCCAGCAGGCGGCCATGCCACTGAGTGATATCACCAGCCCTTTCTTCGTATGTGGGTACCGGGAGTCGAACTCAGGACTTCACGCTTGCCAAGCAGGCGCTTATGCCGCTGAGCTATCTCACCGGCCCCTGATATTTTGATACATGAATACACTGCATAACGTTTAAATCAGAGTAAGTATATCAGTCTCTGAAAATAATTATCATTTTGCTGAAATAAAAACATTGAAAATACTTTCTTCTAGTTTTTTCCCTTAAAAAATTATCACTTTCTATAGTCATTCTACTGTGCAACAGGACACCAGAGCTTATTTCTGCTATCTAACTATAGCTTAGTATCCACGGACCAACCTTTCTATCCTTCTATCCTCTCTAATTAACCCAGCTTCTGGTAACCACTAGTCTACTCTCAATTTTTATGTGATCAACTTTTTTATATTGCACGTGTGTGTTAGATCATGTGGTACTTGTCTTCCTGTGCCTGACTTATTTTATTACCATAAGGTCTCCCAGTTCCATTATTATTAAAGCCAAAAAGAGAAGGTCAAATTATCATGATTTAGACAAAGGTACGCCAAGAAAGCTAATAGGGAAATTGTTTGGGAGCTGTGATTGTAGGTTATTTTTACATCCTTTCCCCAATGATTTACTATGAAAACTTTCACAGTAAGCTTTTATTACTTTTACAATAAGAAAAATCCAAAGCTTTTTATAACTTGAAACAGATTTCTTATGTACCATCTCACATGGGTGAAGCAGAAGTGAATGGCTGTATGGATGAGTTGCGAGTTTCCTTCTTCGAAATCTTATACTTAGGAAAACAATTTTTTCAATATTTGCAAGCAAAAGAAATTCTCTGCTTAGCATATAAAATGATAATTTAAGTACATTTTCTGATCAAAAGTCGAGAAATAGTCTTTGAAAAGCTGTTTTTGAAATAGAAAAAAAATTGTACTCTTCTGTGATTAGTTTTAGAACACATTTTCATAATTCATTTCTAAGGAATAAAGTGATTCCAACCAAAGTCATGGGTGACTCCAGATTGTGAAAAAAATCCTGTCCAGATGCAGAGAGATTTTCAGAAACTCCCACCCTTCTCAGAACCTCCCGAGCCCATCAGTGATCTCTGCCTGTGCTCTGAGTTAGACTTCTACCCAAGCCAAGCAGGGTGTCCAGGCATATGAGGCATGTGAGAACAGGAGTTTAAACTCTGATAGTCATAGCTTCTTAGCTCAGCCACCTTGGGTAACTTTACATCTCTGAGGCTTGATTTCTTTATCTACAAACTGTAGATAATTATGTCCACTAGAAAAGGATGGCAGAAGAAAGGAACATGGTAGAGTAAAATTCAGCAACGTATCATAGCTTCTCCAGGAGCAGCAACCTTGACACTTGGAAAACAACAACTTAGTGAAAAGAAATGGAGGAGCTCCAGGATTCAAGAAAACCCAACCGGAAAACTTAGAAACCATAGAGAACCTAGAGAACCTAGAGAAACTGAAGACAACAATGAAAGGACACTAACCCTGGCTCCCAGGGAGGAGACCTGTCTTGGCAAATACAAGATAAGCCCAGAGAGGGTTGGCCACTCCAGGGAAAATCAACAGACCAGGCCATTGCTTGTTTAAGGAAATCAGAAGTCACAGAATAACTGCACATAAAAGTCTGTCAGTTACCCTGCCACAGTGGTCTGTGAGGTCACCCTACCACACAGTTGGCCCCCTTTATATTAGCATCACTATTAAGCTTTATTGATTTTCACATATTTAAATGATTCTATGCTATGATTGCTGAATTCTTTTCTATTGTTAACGGTGGTACAGTTGTTACATTTAACAGATATTTAGTGTATGTCAATATTTCACTTGTGTTTGTGCCTATAATTGCAGATAGCTTTTCAATTGTTAACGGTGGTACAGTGGCAGGTTTCTGCTTCTTATTGTGTATCAATATCTGGTTTGTCTTTGATAGAAGCCTCTGTCTTTGCTATTGCCAGTGGTGGCACTGCTATTGCTGCTGATATTAACTGGATTTGCTATATGTCAGTCTCTGGTTTGCATTTGTGTCATCAGCATCATTGCAGTTCATTTTTCCCTTTATGTGTGGTACTAGGGATCGAGTCCCCAGAGAATAAAGTTGGACACTAAGATGAACCTCAAATATTACAATGAGTAGGTTGAATAGGGCTACAAACACCAAAATATCACCAAACACAAAAACATGTCGCAGAGCCAGGCATGGTGGCACACTCCTGTAATCGCAGTACTCAGGAGGCTGAGGCAGAAGGATTGCTGTGAGTTAAAGGCCAGCTGGGGCTACATGGTGAGTTCAAAACCAGCCTGCACTACAAAGCTAGACCTTATCTCAAACAACTACAAAAATCACAAAGAAACAGATTCTAACTGAAGAGATCTCCACAGCAGTGAAACAGGGTTTATATCCTGACTAATCTTCAACCTCCACAAAAACAATATAAATATGAGAAAGCAAGACAACAAGGTACTTCCCCAAACCCTTAACTCCCCAAAAGCTGATCTCACAGACTAAAGTAGAGGAAGTTGCAAGAACTCAAAAACAAAACTGTCAAAATGTGTTAGGAGCTCAAAGAAGAAACACATAAGCCAATTCATAAGATGTTTAGTAAGCTTAAGGAGTACTTATTAAAGAAGATTTTATTAAATGGAAAAGGGAATTTACTAATAAAATATTCAACAAATCTAAATAAGAAATTGAGTGAAACAATATAATATAATATGAGTGACCAGTTTCTAAAGAGTTAAAAATTATGAAAGGGAAGCAAGCAGAAATACAAAATGTGAAAAATTCAATAGAAAGATTGGGTAGCAGATTTGTCAGTATGAGGGTGGAGTATCAGAAATTGAAGATAAGGTGGATGTAGCACATTATAGACTCAGTAACATCATAAATAGGACAAGACAACATGCAAGATAGATCCATCAGCTGTTGGGTGACTCAAAAATATCAGAATTGTGGGAAGAAAGGAAAAAGTAGAAGATGACTTAAAAGGTATAAAAATTTATTCACTGAATTTATACCCATAAACTTTCCAAATCTAGTGAAATAATGCAATATTTAAGATCTATTATTTATATGTACCAACTCCCCATGATAATTGTAATTACTATGTACTGCAAGTATGTGCTAATTACAAAAAAAAAATTCAATATCCCAGTGCAAGAGGCATATACAACCTCAAATGACCACAACCAGAAAAGGACTTCTCCGTAATACATAATAACCAAAATTCCAGAAATTCAACCTAAGGAGAAAATACTAAATGCTGTTATAGAAAAGCCATGTTACTTACAAAGGCAAGCCTTTCAGAATTATAACAAAATTCTCAGCACAGACCTTCAATGCCAGGAGGAATTAGAGTGAATCTTTTCAAGCCCTAATAGAAAGTAAGTGTCAACTTGAACTTCTATATCCTGCAAAATTAGCCTTCAAAATTGACAGAGAAGTAAAGACTTTCCATGATAATGAAATCCTAAAGAAAGACATAACCACTAAGCTAGCATTGGAGGAAATACTCAGTGGAATACTCCACAGAGACAGGGAGGCCACCAACATCGAAGAGACCAAAGGAAAGTATACATCTCCCTGGGAGATAAATTAAACAAAAGGAAAAACAAAAACCTTTATTGCTATGGTATGATGTATTTAATTCTTCCGGGAAGATACTAGAAGGGGAATGGCTGGGTCAAATGGGACCTCTAATCCTAGTTTTTTTTTTTTTTTTTTTTGAGTAATCTCCATAATGATTTCTATAGTGGTTGTACCGGGCTACTCCCACTAACAGTGCATCAGGGTTCCTTTTTCCCCACAGCGCCTTCAGCATTTGTTACTGTTGATTTCTTGATGATAGCTATTCTTTCTGGAGTGAGATGAAATTTCAGCATTGTTTTCATTTGCATCTCTCTGATAACCAGTGTTGTAGAACATTTCTGCATATATTTATTTGCCACTTACATTTCTTCATTTGAGAAGTGTGTATTCATTTCAGATACCCATTTTTGGATTGGCTCTTTAAATTTGGTGGGTCTGATTATTTTAAATTCTTTATATGTTCTAGATATAAGGCCTTTGTCTGAAGGACAGCTAGCTAAAAATTTTTCCCACTCTGTGGATTGTCTTTTTACTCTGTTGGTGATTTCTTTTGTTGTGCAAAAACTTTTTAATAGGATGATATCCCAGTTATTGATTCTTTATGTTATTTCCTGTGTGATCAGGGTTTTGTTCATGAAGTCTGCCTATACATATATCTTCAAGAGTTCTATTTATTCTCTCTTCCGACTGATTTAGTGTTTCTGTTTTAATATGTAGATCTTTGACCCATTTTTATTTCAGTTTAGTGCATGGTGATAGACATGGGTCTAGTTTTAGTCTCTGGCATGTTTATAGCAGCACAGTTTGTAAGAGCTAAATCTTGGAAACCACCCAAATGCCTATCAACCGAGGAATAGATAAATAAGATGTGATGTTTTATATACAGTGGGGTACTACTCTGTCATAAAGAAGGATAAACTTGAAACATTTCTAGGTAAATGGGTGCAACTTGAGACCATACTTTTAAGTGAAATAAGTTGGACTCACATGTGTAAACATCACATTGTTGCCCTGGTATGAGAAACTGAAAGAGTAAATAAGGACCAAAATGTACAATAGATACTGTGAAATGGGAATAAATTGTTCAAAAGGAAAGAGGAACTAAGGTCATGGAAGTGGGAAAGGAAGGAAGGGAAAAGGAAAAATAAATGATAAAAAAGGATAAAATGGAAACAAAGCTTTGTAAATGGGGGCGGGGAGAGGAGTTGAAGGAAGGAGAGGGGATTGGGAAAAAATAATCAAAATATATCATGTACAGGTACAAAATCCCTATGATGAATATGATCATTATGTGTATCTAAAATATACCAATAAACTTAATTTAAAAAAACAGGAATCAGCACTGGAAAAATAATGCATCTACAGGACTCAGTAAACACATTACAATAACAACTTTCAATATCAATGGTCTTAACTCCCCAATTAAAAGACACAGACTGGCAGACTCGATCACAAAATAAAATGCAATCATAAATTGCCTACAAGAGATACAGCTCATCCAGAAAGAAGCGTACAGACTAAAAGTATGGAAAATAATACTTCGTGCAATTAGTGCTTGAAAGCAACCTGGAGTAGCAATATTATTTTCATAAAAAGCAAACTTAGAGCTAAAAATAATCAGAAAAGACAAAGATGGTAGCTACATACTGGTAAAGGGAACAATTCAGCAGGAGGAGATAATAATTGTAAATACTTATGCAACAGATGTTGGGGCACCAAAAAAGAAAACAAAAACTACTAGACATAAAAGGACAAATAGACACAAACACAGCTATAGTGGGGGACTTCAACACTACTCTCACAATGAAACAGGTCAATTAGATAAATAATTAACAAAGAAATAGCAGAGTTAAAACTCATCATTGAACAAAAATGGACTTAACAGATATCTACAGAATGCTTCATTCAACAACAGAATACACATTTTTTTTTCAGCAGTACATGGAACTTTTTCCAAAACAGACCATATTGTAAGCCATAAGACATGTCTAAATAAATACAAAAGAACAGACCTAATCCCTTGCATGCTATCAGATCATTGTGGAATGAAGCAAGAAATCAATAGCAGTACAAATCACAGAAATTACATAAACATATGGAAATTAATACGTTACTTGATGACCAATGGATTATAGCACAAATCAGGAAAGAAATAAGATGACATGTCCTTGAATCAAATGAAAATGGATGTACAAATGCTAAAACCTATAGGACATTACAAAGAAGGAAGTTTATAGCTGTGAATGCTCACAGTAAAAAAAAAAAATATATATATATATATATACATATATATATATATATATATATATATATATATATATATATTTTTTTTTTTTTTTTTATGTGGGTACTGGGAGTTGACCTCAGGGCCTTGCACTTGCCAGCAAGTGCTAGTGAGGCTGACCGATGTCACCGGCCCCTTTTCTTCCTTTTTGTGGGTTCCAGGAGTCGAACTCAGGACCTCACACTTTCCAGGAAGGCACTTATGCCACTGAGCTATCTGACCAGCCCCAACTCACAGTAAAATTATTGAGCAATGCCCAATAAATAACCTAAGGAGGCATGCCAACATCCTAGGAAAACAAGGGCAGCACAAAACTGAAATTAATAGAAGAAAACAAATTAAAATGTCATAGCAAAAATTAATAAAACTCAGACTAAAAAAATTCAAAGGATGAATGAATCAAAGAGTCAGCTCTTTAAAATGATAAACAAGATTGACAAAAACAGCTAAATTTACCAAAAACAGAAAAGGAAAGAAAAATCTAATCAATGCAATCAGAAATGAAATAGGCAAAATCATGATTAACACCACCAAAATCTGGAGGATTATGTTATGGCTTGTATCTAGAGATTCCCCCAAAGATGCATTCATAGGTGGGGCTTTCTGGAGGTACGTGGATCTAGGGTGTATCAATATGGATTAAGGGTATGTGATAACTAAATTAGTCCACTCATTTGTTTAGCATAGTTCTGGGTGGAGCTAATGGGTATTGATAATGGGAAGGCCCATCCTGGTTGTGGATGGTACCAACCAGTAGGCTTGTAGCGTGAATAGAATAAAAGGAGAAGGGAGGCTAGCTCCTGGCTGCCTCCTACCTGACACACCATGGACTGTTTTTTCCTCTGTCATGACCCTCTGCCCTGCTGCCCTGCCTTGATACCAGCCAACTACGGACTGAAACCTCTACAAACTGTGAGCTAAAATAAACCTTTTCTCCTTTAACTTGTGGGTGTCAGGTATTTTGCCTCAGCAATGAGAAAGTAACTAAGACAGAGTATAAGAAACTACTCAGAAAGTTTATATTGTAATAAATAGGAAAATCTAAAATAAATTCCTAGACACATATGTGTTACCAAAATTGAACCAAGAGGATATAAAAACTCTGAATAGGCCAAAAAACAGGCAATAAAATAGAGGCAGTAATAAAAACTCTACCAACAAGAAAAAGCCCAGGAACTGATGTATTCACTGCCAAATTCTGCCAAAACTTCAGGGAAGATCTATTGCCAATAGTCCACCAAATCTTCAATGAGACTGAAAGTGAATGAGTATTCCTAAAGTCACTTATTGAAGCTAGCACTACCTTGATACCAAAACTGGACAAGGAATTCACAGGTAAAGAAAATTAAAGGGTGATTTTTGCAGAGATGCAAAAATCTTCAACAACACCTGAAAAAGAGAATGCACCAAATTATTTAGGAGATCCTACATCATGACTAAGTTGGCTTCATACCAAGAATTCAAGGATGGCTCAACATACAATGGTACCTCAGTTCACAAATGCTTTTCTTTGTGAACAGTTTGGTTCACAAACAAAAGTTGTTGGCAAAATTTTGTTTTTGTTTGCAAACTCTGCATCATGTGACAGACATGACAGCAGCCATCTTTCCTACACAAACACAAATGTGGCCATCTTTTCCAAAATCATGAAACAAATTAAGTTTATGAACTGGGGTATCACTGTATATAAATCAGTAAATGTAATACATCATATAAGCAGCAGCAAGGACAAAAATCACATGATCAGCTCAATAGACACAGAAAAAAAACCTTTGACAAAATCCAACATCCATTCAGGATAAAAATACTGAAGAAAACACATATAAAAGAACCTTGAATCTGTCTGATAGAAGTCATTTATGAAAAACCCACTGCCAACATCATAGTAAATGTGGAAAAACTGAAAGAAATTTCTCTAAAATCAGGAACAAGACAAGGTTTCTACTCTTACCACTCCTTTCTATATAAAGCTCAAAACTTTAACCAGAGAAATCAATCCAGAGAAAAAATAAAATAGATACATACAGAAAAGAAAGAAGTCAAACTGCCTTTATTCATGAATGACATGACCCTTTACATAGAAGTCTCAAAAACCTTCACCAAAGCATCTTAGAACTGATAAATTTAGCAAAATAGAAGGATACAAAACTCACACACAAAAATCAGTACCATTGCTGTACAACAACAATGAATCAAACAAGAAAGAAGTTAGGAAAACAATCCCATTCACAATAGCTTGCAAAAAGTTAAATACTTAGGAATTAATCTAACATAGAAGTAAAAGACCTTTATAAAGAAAACTATAGTACTGTGAAAAAGGAGATCAAAGAGGGCATCAGAAAACAAAAAGACATTTCCTTTTCTTGGATAGACAGAGCCAATAATCTCAAAATAACCATATTAGCAAAACTGATATATAAATTAAATGCAATCTCAATCAAAATACCAACAGTATTTTTCAGGTAACTAGAAAAAATAATCCTAAACTTTATATGGAACGAGAAGAGACCAAGAATATCCAAAGCAATACTGGCCAACAAGAGCAAACCAAGGGGCATCACAATCCCAGATTTCAAGTTATATTACAAAGCCACATTGCTAAAAGCAGCATGACACTGGCATGAAAACAGACATATGGATCAATGGACAGGAATAGAAGTTGTTGAAAAAAACTCAATACACACTCGGCCATGTGATCATTGAAAAGTGACCCAAAAACATACACAGGAAAATAGTCTCTATCAAATGGAGTTGGGAAAATTGGTTTTCCACATGTAGAATAGTGAAGCTAGACCTATATCTCTCACCCTGTAGTAAAATAAAATCAAATGGATAAAGACCTATATTTTAAAACAAAAGAATCTGCCAGAAGATAAAATAGGTAAAACTCTTGAAGACATAGGTGTAGACAAGGACATTCTCAACTGAACTTCAGTTGCACAAGATATAACACCAAGAATGAACAAATGAATTATAGCAAATTAAAAATCTTCTGCACAGCAAAAGAAACAGCCAAAGGAGTGAAGAGACTACTTACAGAATATATATATAGACCTCAAAAAAACTAGACCTCTAGTAATAAAAGACTGAATAGAAAATGAGCAATTAAAATGAATAGACACTTCTCAGAAAAAAAAAATACAAAGACTCAATAAGTACATTAAAAAAAGTGTTCACCATCTTTGGCCACTGTAAAAATGCAAATGAAAATGACACTGTTATGGCTTGTGTCTAGATGTCCCTCCAAAGCCTCATGCGGTCATAGGTAGGGCTTTTTCAGAGGTGGCTGGATCTAGAGTGTGTGATGCTGGGATTAAGGGTGTGTGACTACTAAATCAGGCCACTGATTGGTTTGGCACCCACCCTAAATCCAATTGTCTAGATAGGATATAAAAGGGGTCAGAAAGAAGCTGCTGTTGTCACTTGGACTTGCTGCTTGTGACTTCTGCTTTCTGCCTGCCATGAACTGTTTGTCCTCTGCCAAGCCACCATGCCTTGGAGCCAGCCAACTATGAACTGAAACTACTACAAACTATGAGTTAAATAAACCTTCGGTTCTTTAAATTTGGGTGTCAGGTATTTTGTTTATGAACTGAAACTACTACAAACTATGAGTTAAATAAACCTTTGGTTCTTTAAATTTGGGTGTCAGGTATTTTGTCTCAGAAATGAGAAAAGTAACTAAGACAAACACTGAGATTTCATCTTTCTCCAGAAAGAATGACTATCATCAAGAATTCAAAAAACAGGAAATTCTGGCAAGGCTGTGAGGGCAAAGGAACTCTCCTACATTGTTGGTGGAGTGTAAATTAGTATAACCACTTAAAAATCAGTATGAAAATTCCTCAGACAACTACAAATAGAAATTCTATTGGACCCAGCTATTCCCCTTCTAGTTATCTTCCCCAAAGAGTAAAGATACCACGTTACCATAATATAAGCATACCCATTTTACAGCAACACGATTCATAATAGCTAAATTTTGGAGGTTGCTGATAGTCCATCAACAGATGAATGGTGTTATGACTTATATCTAGGTGTCCCCCAAATGCTTCATGCACTCATTGGTGGAGCTTTGGGGAGGTGACTTGATTATGGGTGTGTGATACTGGATCATGGGTGTGTGATACTGTGTGCATGTATCCACTGAAAGATTTATAGCTGGGTGAGATGATGGGAGATGAAGCCTGGTGGGAAAAGGTGAGTCACAGTGGACATGGCCTGAAAGGGTCCTCCCTACTCCTTGATGCTGCTGCTGCTGCTTTTTGCCTGTCCTGCCATGAACTGTTTTTGCTCTATGATGCCCCTTTGCCATGCTGCCTTGCCTTCAAACCAGCTATGGACTGAAACCTCTACAAACTGTGAGCTAAAATAAACCCTTTTTTCTTTAACTTGTGGGTGTCAGGCCTTTTGTCCTAGCAATGAGAAGGTAACTAAGACAAATGGATAAAGAAAATGTGGTACGTATACACAATGGGTTACTACTCTGCCATAAGGAATGATAATTTCTAGTCATGTGTAGAAAAGTTAATGCATCTTGAGACTATAATGCTAAGTGAAATAAATCAGAAACAAAAGGTTAAATATTGCATGGTTTCCCTTATATGAGAAACCCAAAGTATAGGTAATTTAAAGAGCAAAATAAAATATAGATTATAGGAGAAAAGAGGTAGAGTTTTTGCAGGTGAGAAGGGGAGTGGGGATAAAAGTTAATGGGAAAAAGATGAGTTTTTTGGGAAGCAGAAAGGATTAATATGCTCTATGTACATGTACCAATTCCCCATGATGAATATATTTATTATATATTGAAAACATTTACTAATGAAATGTAAATGGATATTGAAAGAATGGAATATGGTAATGTACATAAAATGTTAACCATACAGGGTGAGGCTCTCATCTTTGGCATATGACTTGTTTTAAATCAAAAATAGGAATTAGGCATGCTAGTTGGGTTAACTGGAAGGCCTTGACTTCCTAACCAGTCTATTTCGTGGCTGTCATGCCACCTTTTCACTCAGATGCAATTATTTCCCTATTTGATTCAATGGTTTGCTTCCAAGCTATGTCAAGTTGGTGCTCAGTTTCCTATGCTACCATATTTTAGCTGCTCACACTCTGAAATTCTCCATACGTGCACACTGTGCACAGTGGGTATTCATTCTCTTTTCTGATTGCCTGCAGTCTGCCACTGGGTCGGACTCTGCAATAGCAATCAAGCGCTTAGGAGCCGTGTTGCCCATCAGTGAGTAGAACAACCACACAGAGCCCATCACAGCTGTAAAGGTGAAAGCAGGGAGCCCCGGGCACACAGAAGAGACTCATCAAGCTCAAAGGGGCCAGAGTTGGGATGGTTCTCTAGAGTGAACGAGCAGGATACTGGTCTTGAATAATACATGTGGGAAGAGAAGGACTCTGTGTCTCCGGGAAGAAGACCAAGGATGAGAATGTGCATACAACTACAGGAGCTTAAGGCACCTTGAGCAGGGGACGGGCAGAAGGAAACCTTCTTACCAAGATGGTTATTTTCTGCAAGTTGAGATATACAGGAAAACTGGCATCAAATTCCACTGTATCCATGGAAGCATTTGTCCCACTCCCTAACATTGAGTCAGAAGCTGGATGGGCAGTGCCTGCGGTGTGCTACTGTGAAACAGCATGGGTGAAACTTGCCCTTGGTTCCCTGGAAGTAACATTAAATGAGGGAGAGAAGAGTGCGTACACAGCAGAGTTGCTCTTCTGTGGACCATGTGCCTGAATGGGGCATGTCCACATCACAGATTTGGGCCTCACTTTTCTTGTTTGTAAACTGGTACATAATAATATATTTATTTAAACATACAACTGATTTTATGTAAGAATGCAAAAAGAAAACTTGTTGAAATTACTATACATCAATACGTACATAGGTGTTTATACAGATGTATGTATAATGTATGTACGTTTGTTTATATAATTTTGTTTCTGTTTCCACCCTCCAACTTCATTTTAGGATCTCACAGTGTGGTGTCATTGGCCACCAGAATTTCTCATGAAGATCTGAGGTCTCCCATCAAGTCCTGGGTTCCAGTCCCTTCCTTTCTCCAGTAACTTCAGTGTCTTCCTTCCATCCCATCCATCAAGCTGTTGTGATCTACATCTCATTTCCTCACATTTCTGGCCAGTCTAGTAACAACTGATGAGATATGGGTTGAGGCCCTGGAACACCTCTAAGGACACACATCTCCATGTTGTTCTCAAAAACTAAAGAAAGAAAAAAAAAAAAGAGAGAGAGAGAGAGAGAACAGGGAAATTGAACATATCAGTGATTTATTCTGGTTTTGCTGCTTACTAATTATGGGTGTGGAGCAAATCCCTTGATTTTCATGAGATTTAGTTCTATCCATTTTACAGCAAGGCTCATAGCAACCTACCCTAAAAAAGTCACTGTGAAAGTTACATAAGCTCACACCTGGATATTCAAAAGCATTCAGCAACATTTCATCCCATCATTTCCATTATTAATCCAAAAGAACTACTCAGTGGGAAAGATTTCAAGCATTGTGTCAAGATGGTATAAGGAATATGGTATGATGATATTCTTTTGGGGTTTGGAGTTCAATAGCCTTTACTTCACTCGGAGTGGGTGTATATCACTTATACTCACCACTGTTCGCCTTCCATATTTTTCAAACAGCATCAAAATTGCATTCTTGGATTCAACTTTTGCCACATCTACCTGACACATTTTCATAAGACATATCATGCCCTGGCTTTGTGAAAGTGCTTCAGCAAACTTCCTTTGCACTAGAAATTGAATTCAGTCTCAAGACCCTCAGGATGTGGCTGCGTCCACCTCTCCATCTCAGCCTCTCTTCCTCTCCCCCACCCACGCGCTACCGCAGCTACACTGTGACTGCAGTGTGTGTCTGTGATTCATGTGTGAATGTGGTTAGGATAATGGGGATGGAGGCCACACGATAAGCCTTGTAATTCTGTAAGTCTTTTTGTGCATGGACTCATTTAATCCTATGAATTAGCCACTGAGGAAGATATTATTATTCTCATCTTATAAATGCTGAAATAATGGCACAAAAGAGATGAAGAAATGGAGCTAGATGGTTATTGTTCGTTGCATTGGATCTGAGCTGAGCACTGGACTGGGAGCTGACACTGTCTCAGGACACCCAGGTAATGAGGTAGTGACCCACTGTGGTACCGAGGTTCCAGTGTGATGCTTCCCTGCTCTCTGCTGGCGCTCTGCTGCACCATCTGCAGCACCCTTAAGGCGCTAGCTGCCCATCCACACGCAGGGCCAATTCCCTCTGGAGCACACGCTCAATCACTTGTGGCGGCACTCCTGAACCCCTCACAGAGGTTCATGGGCAGGAATGAGACACCCTCTTTCGTGAGCACAGACGTCACCTGTGGGACACCTCCAGCATTTATTAGAGGAACACTTTGCTCATTCATTAGAACTCAGCCAAACACCCTGGACATCTGCAATATTAATTAAGTCACCGATGAAATGCATCAGCCACTTCACAGATGGAGAAGCAGAAGCTAATGATAAGTTTTCAAGAAATATTAAAGTTCTCCCCATGGGAATACTTCATATTTCTCCCACACAGCAGGAAAATACTTAGCATTTCCAACCTCACTTGGATAAAACAGTTTTAAGATTAGAATAATAAGGATCCATACTTTTCATGTTTACTATTAGCAACAAAAATCATATGCTGGTTTCTCCTCATTAAATATTAATGGGAATCCTTTGTCTTGATCATCTCATTTAGATCTTAATTTGTAAGCGCGGTCTGGTTATGGACATCAGAAATCTTTCTTTGTATTATATAAGAATCATGACACATTATCTTTAGAAGTATGAAGAGAAAGAAAGTGATTTGGAAGGCAAATAAGGCAAGAGAGGAATTCCTATTGGCAGATAGAGAAGTACGCTTTCATCTCAGAAGGTGGCGTGAGGGCCCCAAGAAAATAGCTAACAGAACTAAATACATCTTCTGCATCTCTCTTACTTCTCTAAGTCATGTGGAGGTTGCTTCCTCGGGATTAAATAAACCACTGTCCACGGGATAAAATAACTACTTAGCACATGTTTCCTCCTTTAATGTACTTGACAGTCCTGCCAGGTTCAGGATTTTCCACCTTTGGAAAATCCGAAGCTCAGAAAGATTACGCACCTTGCCCAAAGGTATATACAAGGAAATGAGTTGTTCGACACTGGAACCATATATTTTTCTTCATTAAAAAATGCAGTGGGGGGGTCCTCAAGGGTTACAGGAGACGTACAGGAATGTGTGCTGCGAGAATTGAACAGTCACTGGAGTGTGTGTGTGGGTGGGTGAGTGTGTATGGTGAGTGTGTAGGGGTGAGTGTGTATGGTCAGTTTTGATTTTTAGAAAGAGCTCTTTGGTTTTTAGGAAATTCATATGATTTTGATTGCATAAGCAGCCCTCATTCTATTCCTGACTACCTCTCCCACCCTTTCTCAGTGGAAATATCCAGTGTTACTATCTCTTTCTTGCCAGGAGAGTAAAACACTAATGCTCGCCCTTGGGATTTTTTCTGCTATGAGATGCCATGACCACTGGTATAGTGTCTCAGGACACTATAGTGTCCCTCAAAAGTCTCCTGTGTGTGGAAAGTGGGTGGATCATGGGGGGAGCTCTCCTCATCAGTGGATTCATCATGGATGAATTTAGTAACTGAATGAGCTATTAGGAGGTGGGGCCTGGTTGGAGGTGGAACACTAGGGGTATGGCCTGGAAAAGTATATTCTTGTCCCTTCTCCTCCCTTCTCTCTGCTTCCTGGCCCCCATGGGTTGAGTACCTTTACTTCTACCATGCCCTTCTGCCATCCTGTTTTTGCCTTGGAGTCAGCCAGCCATTGACTGAAACTGTAAACTGAAACATACCTCTCTCCCTTAAAGTTGCAGGTGTTGGATATTTTGTTTCAATGACAGAAAAGTAGCTAATACAATCACTCCTCAGAGTTCTTTAATTCGTCTAACTAGTGACCCAGAAGAGTTGTTAAATATTTACTTGCCGGAATGCACAATCTCTCTCTCCTTCTCGAAATCGATTTTTAAGATCTCATTATTGCAAACTCAATTTGATTCAATTTGTGGTTTGTTATAATGATGATGCATTGGCAGATTTCTCTAGATTATGAAGGATAGGCCAAAGGTGGATCCAAGAGTCCCCAGCATGATGGGGGGTCCTGCAGCTCAATAGCCTCTCCTCGCAGGCCAAGACAAATCTAGCTGCACCTATCCCAGTGGAACTGAGGAATGCAGTGCTGGCCAACTTCCCACTGGACCCATAATTGCTGACCCAGCTGTCACAGCTTGTTTTTTGAGAAAGACAGAGTTCTGGAGGCATATTCTGGCATATTTGATGGATGTTGGTAGCTTGTCAACAAACCAGCTAAAACAAGGGCTCTGCTGAATATAGGATTCCTAGCTTGGATTCCCAAGGGATCTTCTAAGTGCTCCTCTGCGGGCCTGTGAAGAGCAATCTGTTTCTCATGACCTGAAAGCCGAAGCTCTAAGTTGACAGAATAAAGTATTGATTCACCCTGAGACAATTAAACCCACTTGAACTCTGGTAGTTCACAGTAAACAGGATTTTCAATATAATTGCATTTTGAAGCTTTTCTCATGATACATTCCATAAGAAAAAAAAAGATTATTATTCAGGATGTATGCTTGCACGGAAGACTTGAGGGCATTGGCTGGGAATCCACGAACCACAGAGGTTTCCACAATCAGCTCAGATTTGCACAGGTTTCCCCCACAAATGCTGTGACTTTTGCAAGCCTTATGCGAAAATCTCAAAACCTCAGATAAACTCAACAATCTTCCACAGTGAACTGTGACCACTCCTGAGCATAGCTGCTCTCATGAAGTGTCTGACATCCCTGTGTGTGATAGCAGGTGAGAAAACACGAGTCTCAACATGACAACATAAAAAACAAGCCAAGCACGAGAAATTTCAAAACTCTGAAATTCAATCCTAACTTCAGCTGATAAACTTTCTTTTTTTTTTTTTTTTTTTTAGCTCTGACAGTCTGACTTACCTTCTTATAATATGTAGTTTTGGGGGGATATTTTAGATACATAGATATCAGTGTGCATAGTGAAAATCCGCCCTTCAATGACACTTCCCACTAACTACAAAAATTACACCAAAATAATGTTTTAATTTTGGGGAACTCTTGTATTAAAGAGCCTTCCTTCATTTACACCTGAGTTCATTGGCAGATACTGGACATAATAAGCATGGAGTAAGATTTGTGCAATAAACCAGGAGTTGTATGGTCACCCCCAGTGAAAAGTAAGTGTGGACAGTGGCAAAAAGTGGCCACTTCTCTGAGGATGTTCACAGGTTAGCACAATGTCTTATTAAGGGAATAATGTTTCATAAATCTTATTCACAAATTATCTGAAAGAGAGGAAGGATGGATGCAAAGATGGATAGAAAAATGGCCCACCCTTGTAAAAAATAGCATAATGCAATTATGTGATGCTTCCTTACTCATACAATCATCAGGGATCCTCAGGTACGATACCCAGTTGTTCCTGGAAGGGCATTTGTCTGAAGAAAGACTTCTTAGTAGAAGTTTCAAAGTGAGAGAAGACTTGTTGTGGTTTTTGTTGGACTATTTGTCTTGCTTTGTTTGGATTAGTTGTGTTTTTGCTTGTTTGTTTTGAATCAAACCCAGGGGCACTCTACCACTGAGCTACATACCCAGCCCTTTGTTATTTTTTATTTTGAGACAAGGTTTCACTGCGTTGCACAGATAGCAGTCAAATTCACAATCCTCCTACTTCAGCCTCCATCAGTGCTGAGATTGTAGGAACATTTCATCACATTTGCTTGCTGTTTTCTCTTATGTACAAGTTACTATGGTTTTCTATAAAATTATTTGCCCTGGTTTCATGTTTGGGTGAAATAGAGTACACTTTGTGATTATTCTTGAGCACAATCTGAGGAACCTCGTAGAGGAAACCATGGGGATTGACAACGGTTCACTGCAGTGACCACTTCAACGCCCTGTCGGAGGCAAGGCCTTGACACGGTGTGCAAAAGCACTGCTACATAAAGGGGCTGATCTAACTATCAGGTCACTTTCCCTTTCAAGGTGTTCTCTAAAATCGTCACATCAGTGACCAGGCCATGGGAATCAGAGTTATACAGTCAAATCACAACCTGGGCAGCACAGCATTAACTCACCAGTAAAAATTGTTAGCTGGGCATTTTCCTTCACTTTACCAGCTTTACCATGAAGTTGGTCCCCTCAACATTCATATTTCTGGCATTTATTTGTCTGTCTGTGTGGCTTCTGAAAACCTGTGAGTTCCTAAAGGGCAGGAACTGTTTTATTCATTTCTCTATTCCCAACACCTAGCAGAAGGGAAGTACTGAGTAACCTTTATTGATGACTGAAGGATCTTTGAGATCATCAATGCATCCAAAATCTCATAAAGAAGTCATTGGTATCACAGAGTTTTTTAATTTGCCACGTTTATGTGACATTAGATATGCACAGAAGATATTTTTCAGTCATTCATATAGAAATTATGCATGTGAAGGGTAGCAGACCACGTCACTGACTGACCTAATTTTAAGGCATTTCTGGGCTTCCATGTTCTCATCTCGAGAGTGAAGGCACTCGGTGAATGATCTCAGAAGTTTTTCCAGCTCTAGAAGGCTCTGATTTCCAAAGTGGGATTCAAACCTCCCATGTGACCTCCACGTCCCCAGGGCTTCCTGCTACCATCCTGTCCCTCCACCCTCCAGAGCTGCCACAACTATAACCCGGGCCTTGTGCAGTTCCCTGTGATAGCACCGTGTGAGCCTTATCACTCTGGAGATGAAATTTTTGTGTGTGTGTGTGGGTACCAGGGGTCGACCTCAGGACCTCGCACGCCAGCAGGCGCCCGTGCCACTGAGCAATATCACTGGCCCTTTTTTCGTATGTGGGTTCCGGGAGTCAAACTCGGGCCCTCGCACTTGCCAGGCAGGCGCATACACCGCGGAGCCATCTCACCAGCCCTGGAGATGAAATTTACAACTTGGTGGCTTCACATATGACGAATGACCCCAGATGATGAGAAGAGCAAGAAAGAGGGCAACAGAAGCAAATATGTCAAGGGAATTTACTTGGGAAAGGAGAATATGACCTTGGCTCTGAGGGTGACGAATTTTGGGTGATGCCACTTGGCAGTGATTAACAGGAGCCAATGTCTTGTGTGAAAAGAAAGCAAGGGATAAGGTGATAGTTGTAATTCCTAATGAGACAGAGAAGCATGGCAGATCATTATACTTCATCGGAAGTAATGCTTTTTATAATTAATTCACTTCCCATATATAAAGAAATCCAAATAGAAGTCCCTAGAGGAAACTCAGTGCAGCCTAATGTCTCTAGATGGCCTAGGGAAGGGGTCAAAACTTTCAGGACTAGGGGTCTGGAAAAGCTGACCTCAGAAGCGTGGCCTGAGTGTCCAGAGAAGCAAAACTCTGGACGGCTTGCCCTACGCCAAATGCTATCGCAAGGTATCACATGCATAAAGCGAGCACTATTATTATCTTTTAAGAACAGAAAACTGGGTTCCCCAGAGAAGCCAAGAATGCTAAGATCCCACAGAGAGTAGGTGATGAAGTCAGGTTGTCTATGTGTTCAGTATGTGTTTAATGTGGCTCTAGGCTGCCTTTAAAAGTTTTCACATGTCACTGAAAAATCTTGAAATGATCAATCATCTGTATGAAAATCACAGGCTAAGAATGAACTGACTGTAACCTTTGCATAAAAAGAAAGTTTTGACACATTAGTTTCAAAAGCTGGCTCTCCATCACACTCACAAACCACAAAAATATATTAGGGCCCAACCAAGAGATCCTGGTTTAGTTGCAATGTAGCCAAAGTAGATATTTAAAAGAAACAAACACCTAGGTGGTTTTTGTGCAGAATTACGTGTGAGAATGCAAGCGTGGGCTGGAAGAGTGGAGGTGTGCGAGTCCAGGAGGTGGCCCCAGGCAGTCACTAAACTTTATCCCTCAAGCATCTTAGCTGCATATGCTCAAGAACTGCAGGTTGCTGGCTTTAATTTCATAAATAAAAAAATAGTAATCTGGTTATCAGAAGATTGATTATAATGTTTTACCTTCAACAAAGTGTTCCCATGCCATGTGACTAAGGACTTTGACCATATAGGGCATAGCGGGAAGGCCAAGATCATAGCAACAATGGAGAATTGGGTGCAGACTCTGTCCCAAAGAAAGCTTACTGGTGATGCCACTTTGGGGAAGCTGTTCACTGAACAAGTTCAATCGCTATTGATCAAAATGGGCCTTATTCTGTAGTGAAAGCTGGGTATCTATGTAGGTTTGGCTCTTGACTGTATGGAAATCATTACTTGACAGGTGACGAAGGTAATTCACAATGAAATATACATATGAATACCTAGTTACATAGGTAAGTTAATAGATAAATATACATAGGTCATCTATATTTTATGATCAATACTGTGAAAAAAATAATTGTGTTTCTAGGTAGGAAATCAAGAGTAATCTTATATAGGGGCCGGTGATATAGCTGAGCGGCATAAGTGCCTGCCTGGCAAGCGTGAGGTCCTGAGTTTGAATCCCAGTACCTGCATATTAAAAAAAAAAGAGTAATCTTATTTAAATTGGAAATTAACTGACACTGTTCCAAGAAAATATTATGACTGAGACTAAGAGAAAATTAAACTAAAGAATGGAAGAAACTTCTGAGGCAGAGGGAATAGCCTATACCGGAGCTGCAGGGTCTGGCAAGGCAGTTGCCAACAGGAGTTGAGTTCCACTAGAGAGGGGACGTTGTCGGAGGGTGGGACAGATATAGGTAGGGCTCACACTTCAGGGACAGGACTTTGGAGTTTTCCTATGTGTGGTCAGAAATCATTGAAAGGCTTTCAGTAGGCAGGGGCTCAAACTTTGTATTTTATGATGCTGCTATGGTTATAGCAGAAAGAACAGACTGAAAGGGAATTGCTGATTTAAAATTCAGGTGATACAAGGTATAATTGTACTAGGCTGGTGACTGAAGATGAAAAGAAATGAACATACTTATGATGATTTTCGGAAGGAATGCTGATAAAATTTGATGATGGATTCGCTATGGAAAGAGAGGGACAGGAAAGATTGCAGGAAAGACACCCAGATCTCCTGTGGGCAGTTTGCAAATCTATTAACATGAGTAATGGTAGAAAGAAGATTCCATATCCTTGAATGTGCAAGTTGATTGAGAGCTGTGAGGGATTTATTAAATTGAAGGTATTTGTGACATAATCAAAAGGAGATGTCAATCAAGCATATACTGAGAGCTCAGAAAAACTATTTTATGTGAGATGTAAATTAACTAACTTTTCTAAAAGTATATATACCTTTGTAAATTTATAGATTTTAGGTTCCTTTTCTATACCAACTGCTATAAGAATAATAATTCCTACCTGAAAAGATTGCTATGAGATATGGGATACATGTCACACAATACTAGACATACCAAATGACAGGAGGTGGGGACATGTTGATCACTATGACAATATTTCTCATAAATGGCTAATTTAATGAAGGAAAAGTTGTCACAGCAGGAAAAATACTGGCTGTCTTATTCAGCAAGTATTTCCATTAATGACAATTCAGGATGGTTCTCTCATCTCCCTGTCTTTCTTCTCTTACAGTCACTACAAGACATGAATTCATTTTAGCAATTTTATATTGACATATTTATTTCAAGTGTACATCTTTTTATAGTCAAGTCAACAATTTAGCAGGATTCATGTCCTTTATTTACTTAATTCACTAGAAGGAGTATGGTTGACCAATCTGACAACAGAGGTAACAAAGGAGGAAAAACTGTCTCCGATGATTCTTTCGAGAAAATAATGTAGCAAGGTTGGCTGTCACATATCCACACGTGGAAGATGTGTAAAAACCAAAATGAAATTGATATTCAGCAATAAGTGGTATAATTTGTTTCAAATCATTGTCTATAAGATGCTAAACGATTTGCCTGTAATTATTTATTTCACAGAATTATTTAGCATAGTAATCTTCATGTGAGAAGAACCTGTGCTGTGTTCAGTGTGCGACGCAGTGGGAGATGCCCTTCTATTCCACCCTTGGGCAAGGAGGAACCCGGGTATGGCAGGAGACTGAGATCCCAGAGCTGATGACAAAGAAAGTGAAGATGGCAGCAGAAGTGGATACAAGTGTAAGAGAGGATTCTTTGCTGCCAGACGTGGGCAATGTTTTCCAAAAAGGCAACAAAGTAGTGGCAATAGATTTCTTCTCTGAGTGTCTGCCCACATCAGTACTAGATAAAACTAAGCAGGGACTCCTTGCTAGAAATTCTTCTATGTGCTTGATATATAGCAACTCAAAATCTCGTAGCCATCTTTAAAATAATTGCTAATGTCATTGCCAGATAAGAAAAGCTCAAAAGAAGTTGAGTGTTTGCTAGAAGTCTCATGATCTTTTAAGTTTGATTTTTAAACTTATTCTTAACTGACATTTTTTTGTTTTGTTTTGTTTTGTTTTGTTTTTTTTTGTGGGTACCGGGGGGTCGACCTCAGGACCTCGCGCGCCAACAGGCACCCGTGCCGCTGAGCGATATCACCGGCCCCTTTTTTCGTATGTGGGATCCGGGAGTCGAACTCGGGCCCTCGCGCTTGCAAGGCAGGCGCTTATGCCGCTGAGCCATCTCACCGGCCCCCTTAACTGACATTTTAAAACATAAAAATTATACATATTGCTGGAGCACCATATGACATTTTGATACACATATATATTATATAATGTTTGAATACAGTTAAACATATCTATCACCTTGAACATTTATCGTTTCTTTATAGTGAAAGCATTGAAAATTCTTTCTTTCTTCTACCTTTTTGAAGTATACAGGACATTATCATTCAAGTCTCCTATTTTAGGAGCAAGACATTGGAGTAAGGAATGTGCAAAAGGAAGCTGCCGCTCTGTTCTTCAGTGTGAGCACCCCAAAAGAAAAGCTCTTGTCATACAAAAGTGGCAGAAGCCTGAGTCATGTCAAACAGGTCACCCCAGCATTTATAAGAGGGGTAAAGTTATCAAAGACAAATTATTAAAAAAAAAAAAAAAAAACACTTAGAAAAAATAGATGCTGCTTTTACTTGCAGCGATTTTAAAGCAGAATATACTGAAATAGACTAATGAGACTTGGAGCACCCTCAATTTGGGAATTGCAGTTATATATAACCTCAATTATTTAACAAAAAAAGGAATAAAGTACATAAAGATACCAATTAGTATGAAATGGTCTGATAAATTTAGTGCTTATAAAGTATTTATATACATATGCATATGAGAAAGGAAGCTACCCATTAGAAAGAATACTGTAATTATTTCTCTAAAAATTCAAAAATGAGTAAGAAAGGCTGATCTCTAGGTCCAAAAAGTTAAATAATCACTGACCAAATATTCTTGGATCAAATAGTAGGTTTCAGACATGGGTCTGGCCCCGAGGAACAGAGAGGCCAGGGCTGATTCCAGCCTTCCAGATCAGATAGATGATGATGAGGTCTGGTGGCCTCATCAGTAGGACCTAGGAGTGAAGCCCTGCATGTGGTAGGGGGAGATAGGCTGATAAAGCCCAGGACTCAGAAAGACTTTTTTTTTTTGGTACAGGGAATCGAACCCACGACCTTGTGCTTGCCAGGCAGGTGCTGTGCCACTGAGCTACATCCCCTGCCCAGAAAGCCTTTAAAAGCAGGTGATGTTTGAGCTGTGGTGAATGCCAAGCAGGAGTCCTCCTGGTAAGGGAGAAGGACCTTCTGTAGAAAAAGGTAGCAGCAGAGAGTCAGCGTGGAACGTGAGAGAAGCTCATAGTCTACACGGGGACCAGCCATCAGGAGCACAGCGTGGACGTCAAATATGGAAGACGCAGGAAATGTAGGAGTGGAATACTGAAAGTCCTCAGAAGTGTCTGTTCTTTCATAGAGGAACCAGTCACCGTTCCTTTCAGAAGGTTCTAGAAAACCAAGAAACTGTCAGAACAGCTCCTGAAGTGACAGGCCGGGAAAGTTAATGGACAAACTTCACTAGAGACGAGTTGGTGAAGGCCACAGGAAGTAGAATAAGCAGTATTGAATAACGAGGGCCTGCAAAAAACCCTACAGATATGAGATATTTAAGCCTCATTTGGATAAAAAAGACAGAGAAACAAAATACAAGAGAACAAAATGAAAGCTTCCATGTCCTGTAGACTCTGGCAAATGACTGAAAGACACTGAAACTCCTCACCTCCCAGTCTGTCTTAATTCTTGCACAAGGAAGATGCTTTCCAAACTGGAGAGGGTGGACTTCCTTAGTGGGGAGTTGACATCCAAGAGAGGTTGGGAAAGAATGAGGGCTATCTGATGATACCAGTGACCTTACTCTACCAGCCAGATGAACTGTATTTTAAACTGCTGAAATATCTCCATGTAAATATCTTCATCTCACACTTTCTCTTTGTTGCCCCTGTGCACTAGGCCGAGCAAAACCACATGGCTGTCCAGCCTCCCTGAATGCCAACTCTTATGCTGTCTAGAGCTCCTTAGTGTCACAGGGTGACTATTCAAATTTGGAGACCAGCTAATGTGGATGACGGTGTCTGATTCATTCTTCGTGACACTGTCTTTATATGCCCTCCTATTTCCTGTGTTTTGCCACATGCTTGTGACCCCATTCTAGGCTCCTAATAATGCCAATCATTCAACACACACTTACTGCTTGTACACTGTATGCTCAGTGCCCTGCTGGGCTCGGGGACTCCTAGCAGGCCCAGCTACAGCCTTTGCAAAGGTTAGGGTCAAGGTAGAGGAGACAGATATCAGATAAACAATCAGAGATTTTATAAATTAAATTTTTTAGAAGGTGCTTCAAAGTACAAACATGAGACTTATGAAAGTTAAGAATAAGATCTTCATTTTCCTTGTATCTCTAGGGCTTTGATTATTGCTTAATATACTAAGTGCTAAATAGTGACAACTGACTGAATAAATTAGTGAATGAGAGAATGAATATGTTAACTTGTCCAAAATGATAAAGGTTCATGTCTTAGGAAATTATAAACCTGTAAATTCTCACTAATCTTTAGCAACTTATTCAAATAAAATTTTGAGAAGATTTATTGAGCCCATAGAAGCAAAATCAATTCCATATAAACTACAATTGTTTTTTCAACAAGTAACCTGGTTAACTAACTGAGGGAATGAGGCTTGACCAATGAATTTACCCCCCAATAAATATTCATCAAGTAGCTCTTTGTGGTTTTTAGGTTCTGAAGCTTAATAGTCAAACAGCTTTACCTCATGCTTCTAAAGTTATATTAAATGCAGGGACTTGGGGAGGCTCACAACAAACAGATGAGAAAATATAAACAAGTGGGATTCTTTTTTGTGTTTTACAGTGAATAAAGACACATCATATAAGCATATGTTAACAGTGTGTACCCAGGAAATAGAACATGTGTGTCTAGAGGGAAGGCCAGGGTGAGCTTCTTTGAAGAGCTAACATTAGAACTGAGAATTATACCAACAGGAGCAGTGAACCATGTGAATTCTGGGGAAAGTTGTTTGGTAATTCAAAGGTCCTGAGATCCAAAAATCCGGGCATATTTTAGGAAAAGCAAGAGGGCCATGTGGCCAGACAGAAGTAAAAAGAAGTTGAAGAAGTAGTAAGGAATATTCAATAGGGCGTTTGCTTGAGGAGACTGGATTTCATTTCAATTGAATCAGGAAGGGAAATGATATAATTTCATTTTTTATTTAGAAAGATCACTTTGGTACCTGTGTGAAACATGGGCTTGGATCATTGGGGTTTGGCAGGGAGTTCACGTTGGAGGCCGTGGGGCACGTCAGACAGAGGATTCTATTCACAAAGTGAAGAGAAGTTCACATATTTCACACATGTTTTGGAGAAAGGAACTCGGCTCTACTGAGAGGTGAAGCTCACTCAGCAGGACTAGATGTTCCAGAGAGGAAAAAGCAAGGCTGCCTCCTGGGAGGGGGATGTTTGTGCCATTTACAGACGTAAAGGGGTGGGGAGGAGCAGGTTGTGAGGTGAGGAGTAATTAAGAGTTCCGCTTTTGCTCTATTAATTTATTTATTATACTTTCAAGTGGTGATATCAAGTAGGCAATTGCATATATGATTCCAGAGGTCCAGCCAGGAATTGACCAGCATGTAGATGCTGTTAAAATTCTTGGAGAGCTATAAATTTAGCTAGTCACAGGGCGTAGACAGAACATACCAGAAGTCCTGGAACTAAGCCCTGAGAAGGGTAGTAAGTGAGGTAGGAGGAAAAGCTGGGATTTTAAAAATAGAAATTGTGGGCTGGTGAGATGGCTCAGCGGTGTAAGCGCCTGCCTTGCAAGCGCGAGGGCCTGAGTTCGACTCCCGGAACCCACATACGAAAAAAGGGCCGGTGATATTGCTCAGCAGCATGGGCGCCTGCTGGTGCGCAAGGTCCTGAGGTCACCCCCGGTACCCACAAAAAAAAAAAAAAAAATGGAAATTGCTATCTGAACCAAATACTGTTAGAGGTAAGGGCAAGAGAAGTGAAGTGACCCCGTGGATTTGTGTGAGTGAGTGCTTCTGGTTATCTGGACTACAGTAGTTTCTGTAGAACATTCTTCATTAGTCAGGGGTCTCCCACAGAAGCAAAACCAGCAAGATGCTTATAAATATTAGAAGATTTACTGCAAGCTATGGCTTATGAAATTTTGGTGCTGGTTAAGAAGTGTGAAGTCAGCAGTCTACCTGGAAGACAGACGGGAAACTCAGGCAGGAGCTGAGGCTGCGGCCCACAAGTTAGATTTCTTCTTCCTTAGAGAAATCTCAGTGCTGTTCTTGAAATTTTTCAACTGATTAAATCAAGGTTATGAGATTATCTAGGATAATCTGAATTAAAGTCAACTGATTTCTGACATCAACCACGTCACAGCAACATTTAGAATAGCTTTGGGTTGAACAATTGGGGACTCTAGCCTGGCCAAGGTGACACATTCAACTGACCCTCAGATGTCTAAAGATTGATTAGGATGAGATTCAGGGCAAAGGGAGGTGAGCAGGTTGAGACAGCAAGTGAAGAAAGAAACTATGCTGAGAAGAGGAGGAAGAAAGAAGAGAGGAGGCTGCTAATAGGGCTGGAGGGGTTTGTCACTGTTATTTTGTCATGTAGCATATACACCAAGGTTTTATGTTTACTAGAAAAATCCAGGTCAGAGGAAGATAAGCTCATGCTGAAAGAAAGAACTGGATATACAGGCATTTTGAGGCATTGGCTTTAAATAGAGGTTAAGAGATGTGCTCCTCCCCCACCATCCCAAGGGAAAAAGCACCAAAGTGCATCAATTAGGTTGAAGATTGTAGGTTTCCACTGTGAGGTGCTCCGTATGGAAGGTCACTTTCTGTCCAGCAGCTCATTGAGGTAGTTAACGTTGCATCACTGGCCATGCTTCCCCAGAGGCAATTCATCCGCATAGAGAATGTTCTAGATGCACAGCTGACACACAGAGAGGTAGGACTGGCATCCCTCAAAGTCAGGAGTTCTCTGTTTCATCCACGGTTGGGCCCCCGCAGACCCAAGGAACTTTTAATACCATAGAAAATCTTACGCGTTATTGTGGACATTTTTCTGAGGAAAAGATCCCTTGCTAACATTGCCATCAGATTCTCAAAGGGGTCCATCATCAGAGAAAGTTAGACATGCTTCTTGGAGATGTCGTTTAAGCCTGCAGTCCATGGTTTACAAGAAACCATGACTCTTTCTGTAGGAGCAGACAGTGTGGGTGAGCAATGGGTGTGAAGATTGAGAAGAAAGCTCCAACAGGGACAAAGCTAAAATATGAAATATGAGGACATATTAAAGAGTAGGGCAATGATTAGGTCAAAACAGACTACTAGAAAAATAGTATAAATAATCTTTCTTATCTCTCAGAGTATGAAACTTTTACATTTTATTTAAAAACAAACAAAAACAAAGAGAAAACAAAAGGAAAAACTCAATCCTCAGTGTAGTGGCAACTTGCTGGTAAGAGCTCAGTTATGAAGAGACTCCAGATGAGACATAGAGAGGAAGGAAGTCCTTCCTTGGAATAGTGGTTTGTTGATGTTGTGTTCTAAATCACACTCTCTCTGAAAGTGCTTGTTAAAGATAAATACAGTCATTTCACAAGCAAATCTCCTATGTGCAGGACTTCATTGTTAGAAGACACACCCCATACCCATAGTTTGCCTGGAGAGTTATCAACCTTTGCTTTGTGAGTCTCCATTCCCAGAAATATCAATATAGTTTGTATGCAGTGGGAAGAGGGAAATGTGTTTTTACAGAGCACTTCAAACAGTTCTGAGGCAGTCTTCTGGTTGAACTCATTGTGGAAAACAGGTAAGGCATGTCACATCCCAGGCACTCCTGCAACCCAAACCAGAAACCTGCTGAACTCATTTAAATAAAAGTACTGGTGATCAAATGTATTTACTCAGTAGAGGTCAGTGAGCATTAGTACACAACACTAGGAATGTCATTTCTTATAGCAGAAAAACGACCTATGATGAGGCAATTTTAGGTTTCAATACAAAGCCTAAGGGGGAGAATTACAGGGATGGGAAGCTTCCCTGGACAAATCTGACCTTCTACAGTGATTACCAATTCCACCCATGTTTCCAGCTTTCTGTGTGTGCAAGATGGAGCTCTACTTTCAAGTCAGCATAAACAACTCATAAAGCAATTGATTCATATCATAATTCTAGAAGAGAAGCATTCTGTGAGTTACACTGCATTGAAATCATCCTCCTCCTTCTGGAACAAGTGAAGGAGAATATTTTTCCCTCGTGGTTCTAGGGTGGAAAGACCTTTATAATAACTCACCTCATTTCTGGGGAAAAACTGAAAATAACAAGTTCTTTTATTGCAAATGACAAAAGTGTGCCACCCCCAAGAGCTCTTAATGTTGAACTTTTGGTTGAGCCTTCGCTACATTATTGTCTCAAAACTCCTTGAGCCCCAAACAGAAGTGAAGTTGTCTTATTCTGGGTTGAAGTGCACACATTATGGAAAGGACAGGAATCACTGTATACAACAATTTTCTTTCTCAGGGTGGGTAAACCAATGTCCTCTGTCTGTGTCATAGACACAGAGCAGCACTGGGCGGCACACGTGAGTACTCACTGTAGGAACATCCGTACACCTCAACCCTCATGCCAATCTTGCCGCTAGGATTCCACTCCAGGGGCACGAAGCGAACGAAGCGGGCCCTCACTGAGTGCAGTAGCTTGTGATGCACCACGCTGTCAGCATTCATGTTTCCTGCAAAGGTCTATGGGGAGAAAGAGGGCCGGGTTACAAAGAAGCACAGCAGAAACCCATGTAATTCCACCAAGTCTTTCAGAAAAATAAATCTTCATTTGAAAGACCACACGTTATCCTTTAAGCAACTGCTCTCCCCCACCCTCAAGGACCAGCCAAAATTTATAAATAAAGCAATCCTAGCAAGTTGCAATACATAACACCTAAAATTTTTACAGACTTAATAATACAATCAAAGTCCAGTATTCCTAATGCTCCTAATCGCTGTGGACTGGGTGATAACAGATGATCTCCTCTTGTAAGGAAAGGAAAGGTTTTTATTGAAGTAATTGTTGTCATTATTTCAGTCCAGTCACTGTACTATGCACTTTCCATTATAGTTATAACCATTTTACAGATTCAGAAAAGCTGGTCTCTATAGAGAGAAAAGGGGAAGAAAAAACATCTCCAAATCACCCACCTGGTTGGTAACTGGTCTGAGATGCAATTCTAAGGTTGTTCTATTTCAAACCTAATGTGATTTCTATAGCCCTTGTTTTTCAACTCTACCATTGTGTTACAGGAGGGAGATATCACAACTCAGATTTATATGTAGTTCATTTTCACATTTCTTTGTCAAGCTTAAGTGAAGGAACACACAACACAGGAAATATTTGGTCCACTAAAAATATGCCTCGCAGCCTTCATGGGTATGAATTATTTCTGGAAAACTTTATTTTTTCTGCACAGATCATCTTTCTTTTTTTAAATTGGTGTAGAATATACATAACATAAATATTAACCACTTTCAAGTATTTAACTCAGCAGCATTAAGCACACTTCTGTTTTCACACAACCTTTACCCCTGACCAGCTCGAGAACCATTTCATCACCCTGGTCAAATTTCTTTAAAACAGGCTGTCTGCTAGTATACCAATGTGCTTGCTTCATTTTGAGTCATCATCTGTCTTCTTTCCAAGCCCAAGAATTTATAGATAAACCTGCCTGCCCATGTGCAGTCAACATTAACCAAGTAAAATGCCATTTGGTTTTTCAAATGGCCAAAGTGATTCTTGTCTACTTAATGGAATCCATTTTCAATAACTCTTCAATAACCTTGATTACATACTCCAACATCTGGGAATCTAGGGTATCTTGAACTAACTCTGACATTTCTATTACCCACAAAACACCTGCTAGCTCTGATTTTAGGCCACTGATACAGTAACTCCCATGATATAATCAAAAGGTGGCTTACGAAGAAGGAAGAAGTTGACTTCCTATGCTGTCACAGCTCCTGCAGCACAGCTTTGTGTGAGAAAAAGTGTGCTGGTGCAAAGAGCTTCCTGAGATTCAAGTCCAGGATTTCATCCTACATGTTTGTCAAAGGTTCTGGCTATTTCTCTTCATCCAAACAAAAAATTATTTTATTTGACTCACTTGGCCAGCTCCCACCTGGCATACACAGAAGGCTGTGGCCATTGGTTTCCCATTCCCTTGCTCATCTAGAAAGGGCTGATTCCCAAAAGATTTTTGTTCTTTTTAAAATTCCCGTGTTCATATTTGTGATTTACATATGTAAACGAAGAGGTGAGAGGTCTGGTGATTTCTCATCGCTTTGTATGGAGTAAAGATTTTTATGTTTCCCTACAACCTAATGGGAGGAACTTCCATTTACCACTCTGGATTTCTTATTGATTGTGGGTGTATCAATCCCCAGGCATGTGAATCCAGGGGACTGGGGCATCATTTATCTAACCCAAGTGTATAACTGGAATCTATCCACTCTGAGGATGACCAGGCATCCGTATTATTATTATTAGGTTCTGTGTGATTTGTAGACAGAATATACCTTGACAATATCTTCAATGTCTAATTGTGTATCCGTATAAAGGTTGGTGTTACGATCTGGAAATGCTTTGAGTTTATTCCTTTACTCATAGATGCTATCCTCTGATGAGAAGGACTCCGGATTGTCATTTAAAGTTGGCAGCAATCTCTTATGACTGTGAACTGAGCAAGCAAATTAATCTTTCTGTGTCTCATTATCTTGCAGTCTTACGATTGCAATCTCACTCTCTCAAATACTTCCTGTCCCACAGCTATATCACAGACTCAGAGGCTCCAGCTCAGGCTGACCCAATGTCACAGAGTTTAGAGATCGTAAAGTTTTCAATGCCTACTCCCAGGGCCCTCGTAGAGCTAGCAGTCTAGAAGCACCTCAGAAGCACTTGATGCTGGGGTACACTGAGTGCCAACAAAGCTCTAAGCAGCCCCACACCACGCTCACCAGGATAAGACTAGATCATAGAGATTCTGCCTTCAGCCCAAGAGTCCTTCACTTTTCTCCCATTATCACCTCCATATGTAAGTGAAGTCAGGTTCCTGCAAGAAAGCCATTGCTGTGACTTTTCCACTTTCAAGGGTATCCTCCACACCAGCCACTTGCTTGGCTCTTTTCACGTTCACTTTGCCCCGCTTATCAAGAAGGAAGGTTTGCACCAACTTACACACACACACACACACACACACACACAGAGTCAATCTTGCTGAATTTGCCATGTATTTTACCATTATGTGATCAATTAATAAAGTGTCTTCACATCACCTGTGCCTCCGAGAGGCTCGTAGCATGAAGGCATCGCAAGGCATCGCAAAAGGGCAGGTCCTTCCCATTTCCAATTCTGAATGATATTCCATGCACCACTTCTCAGAAGTTTGCCCTCTGTTTTTCTCAAACCCATGTCAATTAGTATTATACTGAATTTGGGCACAGCCCTTTTATAGTTGTAATGAGATTCAGATAATTATTACTATTAAATATCATGCATATGGTCTTTAGCAAAAGTTTATTATTGATTCTTGCCTTAAAATATTTATCTTTCTGTTTGTCTGGCTGTCTATTTATCTATCTATCTGTCCATTTATTTATTTTTGTGGTGCTGGGGATGAATCCCAGGGTCTCATGCATGATAGGAAAACATTCTACTAAATTATACTTCCTGTTCTAGTAATTCATTGATTTTGGTCCTATGCAGTGAAATAGTACAGAAGTTTATCTTTTCCAAAAATGAAGAACTTGAGGCTGACAGATATTAAGTTTTACGTAACGGTCCCATGGAGATTGTGGGAATTTGCAAAGAAACTCTTTGACAAGAAATTCAGTCTCCTGTATCCTCCCTCAGAGAACTTTCCATCACATACAGCACAAATGTTACAAAAGATAACTAAGCAATGGAAGGGGGATCAAAGAAGGAGTGCCCCCATGATTGGGCAAGTAGAAGAATTTACAGGAAGTAAGAAAGAGGAGTGTGTTGGAATGAGCCCTGCTCCTTCCCCTCGCCACTCACCCCTGGACACGGAGCATCATCTTGGTTTGTGAATGATGAGCCTGTGGAGAGGATGCAGGTGCTGATGCTCTTCTCCATCGCCAGGCAGGTAATGGAGTGAGTGGTGATCTGTGAGGCTAAGACTGGGATTAGACTTAGCAGTGGAGGCAGCACTGGTAAGAGTTAAGTGTCTGCAGGTTGACTCCTTTGGCTTCAGTAGCCACCCAAACTGATGTTTGCCTGGCTGCAAGATTATGAGCATCTAGGTGCCACCAGGCAGACATTATTAACTGGCCTAACTGTAGTCTGTGCAAAAAGATAACAGGAACAATAACTGAATTTGGTAGCCCTGATTTTGACAGAGAATAATGGGAACCCTAAGGGAGATGCCATTTCAAATCTGGAGCTCTGGCTGTCACACTGCGCTGCCTAAGGGTGTGTTTTTAAGAGAACTGGGGAAATGGGAAAAAAAAAATGATGAGCATTGGGTGCTAATCCTAACAACCCTGATGATGCCCCCTCTTCATCCTCGGCAAGGCACTTGGACGATAATTCCCTTGGTGAAACAGGCTGTGTCTTGTTTAAACCACAACATCTGTCCAGGTGCATGGAACACAGTATTTCTTAAAGGTGTACTGACATGGATTTCAGTAACTCGAACAAAACTTGTGTAGTTGTTTCAAAACCTATACATTTACAAATATCACCTTTATATCACTGAAACTGTTATTAGAAACTTACAGAATGACTGAAGGAATGGATGAATGAAGATATATCAATGACTTTTTTTGCATTTACGTGTGCAAGTGACATTGTACTTAGTAGGTTCTTAGCAATACAAACACTACTCACAAAAATTAAACAGAAAGAGCCATGTTCCTATACAAAAATACCTTAGTGTGAGAGTATATTCTGAAGCAGTGACCTACTAATATAGGGAAGACTTTTGCAAATTTTATTTAAACTTACTAAATGATGTTCTAAAAGCTCTTTCCAAAAGAGTGTAAACTAAAACTAAAGAAAAACTGAAAGCCCAGAGCCAATTATAAATACATTTTTATTTGATAAAATACATTTAATAAAGCAAAGGGGAACTAGCACGTAAACTGTAGAGTTAAAGTTAAAAATGATAAACCCACTCAGAATTTAATGCTCCAAACGCGTCTGCAGAGGTATGTGCAGAAATGGATTTCCAACAGGCACTTAAAGAGAAAAGGAGCCTCTATAGGTGGATGAGAATGATTCTAAAATGTTAGACTTTAAGAGGTTAGAAGAAGAATTAAACTGTTGAATTATTCTCATCTTTCTTGTTTATAGTGTATTCTTTGTGATGGTCTTTTAGAGTAGCAGTAGGGTACCTACTGCCATTTCAAAGGAACTGTTATATAATTACACTAGAAGAGCACTCAGATCTCAATTGCTATATAGGAACATAGTTGTATTTTAATATTTGACAAAAGGGTAGGATTGAGCCATGTTACTCCCCACGCAGCCTCCTTTGCCTCTTTACGGCCTCCAGTGTAAAAGGATAATGCAAGGACTTCAGAGAATGGTGTGGACAAATGGCTCAGCCGCAAACATCTCAGCTTACTATGGTTCGGCTTAGGATTTTCCAGCTGGGAAACAGCTCCCAGTCAGCCACCCGGCTCAGTAGCCAGTGGCATGGAGTGGTGCTCTGTGCTGCTCAGCCTGGTGAGGTGTGCACTATACATTTCCTATTTATGATATTTTCAACTTACAAGGGCTTTATTGGGCTGAAACATGATTGTTAAATCAAGACACCTGCGGAGAAAAACTGTTACTCCTACCCTATTGTGACGACCAGCTGGGGAGAGCATGGGCTCACATAGCCTGCTCAGATAGGTGCTCCATCAGGAGCCCCTGCCACCTCTGCTCTCACTCTGTCTGGGCCGTATAATTCTACCACAGGAGGCAGATGAGCTCGCTCTCCAGTCTCTGGCAGCAGAAATCTCTCCAGTAGACCTTGGTGCTTCTGCAGCGCTGTCCACCCACTCAAGCCGCATGACACCTGTGGTCTTGTACTGTATGTGGCCAAGCAAACACTTTGCTACTTGTCTCCTCATTCTCACCTTAGCTGCCAGTCATCCTCCTGAAACCCAGCGTGCCCATTTCAGAAAATGAAATCCAAAGAGATGTCCCAACATTGGCCATTTTGTTATTAATTTACCCATAGGAAAGTTGTTTCTGATGCAAATCTTATTAGATACAATATCTCCAAACACACGGCTGGAACCCACCCCAATGCACTGCATATGACTGCTTCTAACCCCAGTGACTGGATAGTGTAGGACCTGACAGAAGCTACTCCATAACCTGTGTTATGGTTTGCACCTGGATGTCCCCACAAAGCTTAATGCAGTCATGGGGGCTGGCTTTCGAGAGGTGGCTGAATCTAGAGTTTGTGACTGATCCATGGTCCAATGCTGGGATTAAAGGTGTGAGTGCTACACCTGCCCTAGGGCAGGTAGCTTGCATACAATATAAGGGACTGAAAGAAGCTTGTTCTGTCTCTCTCTCTCCTCTCTCTCTCGTTTCTTTTGCTGTCTTCCACAGCCATGAAAGGTTGGCCCTCTGCCACATGCCACTCTGCCTTGGAGCAAGCCAATTATGGACTGAAACCTCCATAAACTGTGAGCTAAATACACTTTTCCTTCTCTAACTTTGGGTGTCAGGTATTTTGTCTCAGCAATGAGAAAAGTAACTAAGACAACCTGTGAAGATGTAGGTGATGGGTTTAATCAAGGGCTTCTCCCACTTGAGCTCTCAGTGCCATCAGAATGACCTGTACCTGGCCCTAGGCAGAAAAACCCAGCCTTCTATAGGCCAGAAACCTATAGTATGAAGCATCTGGACCTCTACCTTCACCCACCTTGACAAAGTGATGAGTTCTGTATCCCATTCCTTCCTCACTCTCTCAGTTGATGAACCAGTGTCCTTTCTGCAGCTGTTTTCATGAAAACGCTCCAGTCAGTAACTTAAGCACAAACAGAGCTCACTGCACTGCAAGAGTTGTAAGCACCAGGAAGGGGAATTGATGAAGTTATTTTAAAGTAGAATTTAAAGATCCCTCCAATCACCTTTAGCCTCTGTCTGTCTAGCTTTGAAAACCAAGCAGCATCGACTTGAAAGAAAGCTTCTGAATTATGTTGCACAAAATTGTTCAAAGACCAATAGAACCTTATGCGTATAAGAGACTAACAGCTTTCTCATGGCAATTATTGTGTCTAGCTCACTTTTTACGAGAAAATAAAATATAATTAACTAATAAAGCAACCATGTATATCAACTGGAAGCCAAATTGAAATGTGACTTATCCTCGGATGATCTAGACCACTAATCGTTCTTGAAGGTACAATGCATATGAAGATAAATATTCGTTAAATAAATGAGTGCACATGTGAAACACTCTTCCATCGCTGTTCCCTTGCTGTTGTTGTGTTTATTCTGAAGTTCTAGAACCTGTGTGACTTCTGCTGTGTTAAGCATGGGGGTAATAAAGGGATCGCTGACAACCATGTCACATATTTGTTTCCATCTCTGGGCTGAGAGCTCTAACGCCAACATGTATGGCAGCTTCACCATATGGTGCGTGCCTGGTGACTGAAATACCCACTTAGAAAAATCACACTTTTCACACTCTACTAAAGCAAAGAGAAACAATGACTTTGCCCTTCTGAAAAATAATCAACATGCGTTCTTCTTGATTGGTTCCTGAGAGTTGACACGAAGGCCCAGGCTTCTATTCTGGGACCTGGGTTGAGGAGGTATCCTGCAGCACAAAACAAGCCCCGAGTGAGAAAGAGACTAATGTGTCCAGGGTAAAGTGCTGCAGCAAAGGGGAAAATGAAAACCAAGAAGGAAAGGCTGCCAAGCTGTCAGCCCATTTATGTATCTTGGGTACTGAGACAGCTTCAGCAGGCAACCTTGCCAACTATGACCATGCAGTATGAGCTACCTCGCTGTCCTTCTTATCTTCCTTCCTACACTTATTGCCACATGACAAACTAAACATATTGTGTGTGTGTGTGTGTGTGTGTGTGTGTGTGTGTGTGTTTAACTTGTCTGTCTTCCTCCCATGACACTGTAAGCTTGATGAGAGTGGATTCTCCTAGAATCAAAAGCTGGACAGGCAGGCCATAGCTACTTGTTGAATGAGTGAAGGAATGATATTCTGCCTTCATTTCCCTAATTTTTTTTAACCGTCATTTTTTGATAGAGCATCTTGAGGGAATAGTGCTCCTGAGAAATGTGAAAATGATGTCACAATGGGAGAAATTCTTGCTCATAGATTTGATGAGAAAAACAAAGGATATGAGTTTCAAGAAATTTTGACAATGCTTTGTCACTTGTTTAAGGGGCTGGGATGATACTGAGGCGCAGAGTTCCTTCCACTGCCACTGTTCATTTAAGGCTTCTTAATTCCCAGACGTGTGCTTAAGAGAAAAATAAAACACCTTTCAGTGAGGGCTCGAGGTTCCAAAAATCCTATGCTACATGGCTTGCCAGAGACAATGTGAGGCAGACGCATCAGACGGAGTTGGTGGGCAGCACTTGCCTCGTTCTTCCGTGCATTCTTTGCTCGCTCCATGAGGTCGACTGATGGTAGAGTTCAGTTCCTGCTATTCTTTATAATTACATATAAATTACATGGCCAGGTAACATGACAAGTTTGGTGCTGGCTTTAAGAGAACTAAATGATGACCAAGAGGTTGCTCTGACCCTTATTTCCTTCCTAGAGCTTCTCAGGCTCACTTCCAGTTATCACATCTACACCAGCAGTTAAGCGCCAACTCATCTGTCACGCAATCAGTTTCTCTAAGGATAATTTAACTTCTCTGACTGAGAACCTTTGATGAGATGGCAGATTCTCCTAGACAGAGGAGACTGAAAGCAGACATCGTGTGCCTCTTTTAAATTCATTTTCCTGAGATTTGGATCTCAAGTTAGCACTTTGCTGACATGATGTAACTTTGGTTTCAGCCACTGGCAAAACCATGGACTGTAATTGGTCAAGTTTAACGCGATCCCCTTCCCTTTGGCTTTGCTCCTTTGTTCCATTTTGGCTCCTAGTGGACTTTCTTTTCCCATTAAGCTTTAAGTAACCTAAGGAAGACACTTCCTAGGATAAATCTGCATTACACAGTGTGTGTGTGTGTTTACTATTTTGTGTACAGTACTGGGTATTGAACCATGAACTTTTGCACTGAATTACATCCCTTAAAAAATATCTAAATCACTAAATTGCTGAGGTTGGGCCAGAAGTTTTGGTCATCCTGCCTCAGCCTCCCAGAGAGCTGGGATTACAGGCACTAAGCCTGGCTGCATTTATATTTTTAAAAGGGAAATGTGGAGCACAGTAAAAGAGAGGAACAAAGGAGGAATAAAAATTTTGCATGCACAAAGAAATTAATTTCCACTGCTAGTTTGACTGATAAATTGACAGTGAAACTCTGAAGTCTGGGCTGGAATGAAAACCTCAGTAAATACCTCACTTATTACTCATCTCCCTCCATCTCCACCATCACCTTCATCTTCTCATTCCTGATTATCTCATTAACATCCACACAATTCTTCTCTGTCCAGTACTACTCTTATCTAGGCAGCACAGCAGGGGTTTCTTTAGCTTTCAGATTAAGTACGGAATCCTTCATATGGTCCATTCACCTCTCCGCCTCTCCAACTCTCTGCTTCTTTTCCCCTCACCATGTCCTCCTCCTGCCATGTGAAACAGCTAGAGGCTCTCCAGCAAATGTCTTCCTTTTGCATCTTCTCTGTTGTGCTGCTCCTAACCTCTATTTTTAAGCTGGTGGTGCTCTCCTTGAATACCTCCATTATCTCTTCTGGCACAGTACAGCTCAGAAAACAGTCTGGAATGTAGATTCTTAGGTGCCTGTCTAGACAGCAAGCACCTCAAAGGTCGCTGTCTTCATTCAGTTTATACATCGACAACTCCTACGACCACAGCACATCAAAGGGGGAAAGGGCATGCTTGTTCCTAGGAACTTAATGGAATTCTAGACAAACCACAACACAAAGAAATGAATAGATTTCCCTAGACACCAAAGTAAATGTCTTGTTACCTATTATTATGAACAAAATGTGAATTTTGATCTTATCCAAAGAGCTATTATGGGTTTAGATTCTTGGACCTAAGGATAAACATGAGGGTGGATGTTGGTGTTTTACCAGTGCCTCTATACAGATGCTGATATTTTTCCTTTTCATTTCATTCACCATGCCTAGATCCTTCTTGAGGAGTTGTCTCAGGATTGTTGGCTCTATGGTGCAATATGAAGCCACTGAACTTTGAAGGGGTTATCTTTGAAAATCATTTACAATCATGATTTTATATATAGCCTTTGGTTTTTCATACCATATTTTAATATCCCAGTTACTTTATTAAATGGAAATCATAATACCATATGAAATAAAGTATATGTATTAGATACTCACACCTTTACTTAGTTTCTGCAGCCACATCATGTAGTGGCAGTGATACCAAGACATAGTTTGGGAGAGGTGTTATAGGCAAAATGTTTTGGTGTTCCTCAAATTCATGTATTGAAATCCTGACATCCAATGTCATGATATAAGGAGGTCAGTTCTTAGTGAAGTAATTACTGCCTCAAGGTAAATCCCCCATGAAGGAATTAGTATCTCTATAAGAAGGAAAAGAGAACTAGCCCCCTTTCCTCTCCCCACCTCCCATGTAAGGATACACTAAGAAGGGAGCTGTTGACAAATCAGGAAGCAAGCCCTCACACGGTACTGGATCTTAGCACCTTGATCTTGAACATCCACCCTCCAAAGCTGTGAGAAATACATTTCTGTTATTTAAACCACCCAATCTATAGTATTGTGCTGCAGTAGCCCAAGGTAATGAAGTTAAAATGTCTTTAGAATTGTCAACCTCTACCAAAAAAATCATGCCACCTAAATAGGCAGACCTTGCTCACTATCTAAACCCCATAGCAAAGGATTCTTTCTGCCTGTCTCATCAATAGACTATCCCTGATTTTCTTCTGCACAAGAGTACCTGGAAGCTTTAATTATTGCAAAAGGAGGCTGTGACTCTAGAAAACACAGGGATGCTCAATGTTAGCTCCCGGTCAGCTGCCCAAGCAGGGCTCTTTGCCTTCTGCATTGACTTCAGTTCTTGGTTTTTCTTATGTACCTGTTAGAGTTTAAGTCCAAAAGGCCAGGAGTAAAATGTCAGGAGACCTGGATTCTAACCTCAAATGTGTGTTATGCCCTTGCTATTTCTGTGGTTGTTGACAGGTTGATACATGAATCCATGTATACAGAGATCTGTAGCTCTGTTCATTCATATTACTGATGAATTTACTCAGTTGAGATATTTAGGGAACTTTTCTTCATTTTCGTATCTTTTTGGAGCATGTATAGCCAGCTAGCTATTATTAGGATAATTTTATTTTTCATTAGAAAAAAATAAAAACAAAAGCAAAAAAGATCCCCTAGAACTGAGAATTGATTAACCTTGCAACAGTGCTTTCCTCACTGGCATTAATCACGATTCCAGGTGTTTGCCTGCACCAGGACCAGGGAGGTCCGCATGCTTTATATCAAATGCAGAGGATTAACCCTGGATAAATATGTTGGTGCCATGCTGTGACAAGGCACACTCAAAGCCCTATTCATAATTTGCTTCTTTCACAAGTTTAAAAAGTGATTTACAGACTACGCAGCTTCATAATTCTACACACAGTCTGATTTCTTTGTTCATATTGTTTCTAGACAGGCATTCTGAGGTCGACTTGATCTGTGGACCCTCTGAGTTGGCCTGGATCTGCTTGCTGTGTCTTGTTTCTTACAGTCCCTGCATGCACTGTAAACCCTGAAAAGTCAGACTATTTATTCACTGCCATTAGCTATACATATTACCTGAAATTTTGTTTCTGTATCTTTGCGCTGTGAGTTCCAGACATTTCAGTGGAGTTAAGGACAAATATTAGTTCAGTCTTTTGCTCCCCCATTTACTGCAGGTGAGAACTTGGGTGATAATTACTCTAGCTTTTCTGTCCTAACACTTGCTCAGCTTTAAAAGCAGAATAGGAGTACATTCTTCAAGTGTTGCTGACAAGAAGGTACAAGTGAGTGTGCTTATGTGTTCTTGTGAGTATGTATGAATACATATGTGTGTGAGTTTATAGGTTAATATGTATAATAGCAACTTATGCCACAATTATTCTAAATAGAATGTTATAGACATTGACATACAGTGCATGTGCATTGCTTAGAATGGTTCTAGTATGAAGCACAGAGTTCTAGCATAGTATTTGAATGATTTAATGATTCATTACTCTAATTTCTAATTTTATATTTTTATGTGAACCATAGTTCTTCTTCAGGCACATGTTAAATACTGATTCCTTTATTAAACAAATCTTAATCTTCTATACAAGATGAGCAGGAAAATAATGGTTGCAAAGAATGATGTAAGTCCATGTTTTCACATCTGTATTTTGTCACTACCAATGGTGTTTCTGGGCATTTGAGAAAGAACAGATGAGGACCTAGAAGTGGAGTTGGTTTCCCCTGGGGGAGCTGGGATGTGAGTCCAGATCTGTCCTCCTGTTGGAATCTTCACTCTGCTCAACACTGCTGCTTCTCAAGGAACGGCCTCTCTTTATTCTGAACCATTATTACAAAACTTTCCATTTCATATTTACAAAGTATTTATCCAACAAGGGATTGATATCCAGAATATATATGGAACTCAGAAATTCGAACACACCACACTCGTGCGCGCACACACACACACACATCAATTTAAAAATGGGGCAAAGAACTAAAACACTTTGCACACGATATCAAACGAATGGCCTACAACTATATGAAAAAATATTCAGTTTCACTAATCATCAGGGAAGTGAAAGTCAAAACCACAGTGAAATATCATTACACCTTAGAGTAGCACCAAAAGGCAAAAAAAAAAAAAAAAAAAATGCACTGGTGATGTGGAGAAAATGAAACTCTAATACATTGTTGATGGGAATATAAGTTGATATAACCATTTTGTAAAGCAGCGTGGTGATTCCTCAAAAAATTAAAAATAGAACTAGACATTCCACTACTGGCTGTATATACAAGACACAAAATCATTATATCAAACAGATTCTCGCACCTCCATGTTTATTGCAGCACATTCAAAATATCTAAAATAAGCAGTCAACACAGATGCCCTTCAGTGAATGAATGGATAAAGAAAATGTGTTGTATATGTACAATAAAATATTACATAGGCATAAAAAGAATAAAACTCTGTCCTTTACAGCCATTAAGATGGAACTGGAAGTCACTATGTTAACTGATGTTTATCTGATTTTTCATATCCATTAATATTTGTTTTATATAGTGGGGTGCATCAATATTTGGTGCATACATGTCTGTCATCTCTTCCTTTTGGATTGTTCCCTCAACCAGTATGTAGTTACCTTCTTTGTCTCTTCTGATCAGTTTGGCTTGAAATCTACTTTGTCTGCAAATGGAATAACTGCCCTTGCTCTTTTCCAGGCTCCTGTTGCATAAAGTATTGTTTTCCACCCTTTGACTTTCAGTCTAAGAGTATCTTTTGAGTTAAATGTGTTTCTTATATGCAGCATATTGTTGGATCTTGTTTCTTGATCCATTCTGCGAATCTGTTTCTTTTGACTGATGAATTGAGACCATTCACACTGATGGTTATAACTGATACATATTGACTTGTCCTTGTTAACATTTTTTTTTCCTGTTGTTGATTCCCTTTTGTTCCCTTCTATTTAATTGTTTGTCTGGCCTGATGGAGCAGGCAGGGTGGCAGGGTGGCCTGGTGGGAGGTGCCAAACTACATACCAGCCTAGGATCTTTAATACGTAAAAATCAGTGTGAATCTCTTCTTTGTTGTAATTTTCTTTTAGTTGTTCCCCAAGATTCTCAGCTCCACACTAAATAATTATATCTTGCCTAGTCTTTGGAGAATTATGAGAGAGCACTGTGTCTTTGCTTCGGAAACTTGGAGAAGTAGAATCGGATCGACCATAAGGCCAGGAGTCCCAGAAGAAATGCAAAACATGAAAACATTCTTTGGAGTCTCTCAGAAATATTCAGGGATCAAAGCAGTCATAGCAATGTGGGCTTAACTAATTGTCATTTCAAGATTAAAGGGAAGTGCGACATCTAAAGAAACCTCATTCCACATTACTCACACATTACTCTGCAACCTACTGTCCCCAGTGGGCACAAATGGGACTCTAGCAAAAACTATGCCTACTTAATGGGTTTCTCCCATACTTACACTGAGAGTAAATGATGAGAAAGCAAACAGTAACAGAAAAAAATTTCTATACTACAAAAGCACAAACAAAAATATAAGCTAATATTTGGGAATTGCTTCCACAGCAAACTAAAAGGATAAATAACTTTTAGGAATGTCCTGCAGATCAGTTCCCATTAGACTTCTTGTCTGCACCTGTCTAAATGCATTAGAGTTTCTATGGTTGTTAAACCAAAAGTGCTTCTTCATAATTCCTCACTTAACTGGAGACCTATAAACTGATTAAAGCATATTTTTGCTTTCTCTCTCCCTTTGGTCCCTCCTCCCTCTTTTCTTCCTCTCATATTTTTCCTTTTGGCAAAGAACAACAAAATGCAAATCTCAAGTTGGAGTTATTCAAATACCATACTTAGGAAACATATCTGAGCAAATTATTGAGAGCAGGAGCTAGGGATGCTGAAAGACATGACAGGGTTATATGAATAAATTTCAATATGGCTTTGCTCCTGTATGATATAATCTCAGTCTTAATTTCCAATGAGGCTGTCAAAATGCATTAGATCCCTGTCTCCATTAAAGAGATTTCAGTTTTGTGAACTTACTTACTTTAGAGATTTCATTTAACTAAACTCTTTCTAGAGATTTGTACTGACAACTGGTTTAAAGGATTAGCAATCTTTTAACTGTTTTCCTTTTAAAGGTAATCAAAGCCATTTCTTCCTATCACCAGGGGTAATTGTTGAGGATATACCTTTTTATCCTGTTTATATTATTTGACCTTTTCCTTGTCAGCTTTTATAGTTCTTCATTCCCGCTAACATTTCTTCACAGTAAGCAATCTTGGTGTATAGTAAATGCTAATTGGCCCTTTAAAAGGTTCCCATGATAAATATCTTTACACCTCAATTTAAATTTTCTGGGCACAGAGCAGAGATGGCAGAAGTCACTTTGCACTGTCCTTCACCCAGATTCACATTCCACTGTCACCCTCCTGCTTCTGAACAACACTTGATTACTTCTCATCTTTTTTACCTGTCTTTCCAGTGCCTGGTCTTGCCTCTTCCTCTTTTTGGTAAGAACAGAGAATGCTCCCCATCGGCAAGACAGACAGTAGTCCTATTTGGGTTTTCTGCACAAGAGTTAAAACAAAAATACTGAGAGGTTGCGAAGAGAACCACCGAAGTGAGCTAGCAATACACCATCAGTCCAGCGCAAGTGGCATTGTACAGAGGGCAGGGACCTAAGGAAGCTACTTTCTTCTAGTTTCATTGACTGAACTATGTCAGATAAGAAGTGCAGTGAGGAGGTGAATGAACTGAATTCACACTGATGACTTTATCAGTTCCACGGCTCATCTAATTGTGCTCCGTTTTCCATGCAGCATTTTCTACTCTACTTAATATATCTAACTAAATAGGTTAAAATATCTTAAAACCTAAAATATCTCAAGTATCTCAAATATCTTACTCTATACACGCTTTTTGACAAGTATTATGTATCTACTGTGTCACAGGTATTTTTTCAAGAGAGTCTGATGGGGGTGGAACCCAGAACATTGTGCATGCTAAGTAAGACCTCTACCACTGAGCTACACGCCCAGCCCAAGAATCTGGTTTAGTGCACACAAGAATTATATCGTTATAACTACTTCCCTAGATAGCTTCTGTGAAGTAAATTTAATTCGCGTCTACCTATTGTATGAAGACATAGACCCATGGAGCTCACATGACACCTCTAAGGCTACATCTCTGTAAATATGTAGAACTGCAGTTTAGATGCCTTGCTGGTTTGGTTTCAAAATGTAACTTTTCAAAAAAAAAATGTAACTTTTCCACTGGATTGTGCAGAATAAAGTTGGAACCCATAGTTACTGTGAATCAATGTCTAGCACATTTACTTTTTTATCTCCCTTTCTGAACTACCTTGATAGACCTATCTAATTCTATTCCTCTGCCTTTACAGAAGATGGTTATGGCTTTCTGAATGTTTTGCAAAAATACACGTGAATCTCATTTCTGTATTTTCATATTACACCATTTATATATTTCATATAAAACTGTATTATTAAAAATAGTGTGGTACCCGAAGTATTTCCAGAAAGGTTTAACCAAATAATTCCTTCTTGAATTTAATCACTGGCAAAATAATTAGCCTAGAGTTGTATATTAGTCGTAGAGTGCTTGCATCCTGCATGCAAGGCCCTGAGTCTGGTCCTCAGTACAAAGAAAGGGGGAAGGTGGAGAGAAGAGAGAGAAAAAGAAAAAAAAGAGAAGAGAGAGAGTACTAACGTACTAAAAATCTGAGTGTGTATATTCTTTTAGTGTAGGCAAGGGTGTGCAGCCCAGCATTTTGCCATTTTGTCTCAGCAGCCAAAAAATAAGTATTTCCCAGGTGTCTTAGTCTATGAATGTACACTGCATACTCCAACTCTCGTCTGCTATCACACCATTCAGGATGGCTCTGTGTTCTTTCATCTTCCGTAGTCTTATTTCCCTTACGTTAATTGGGGCCAGCAGGTGCTGGGCCAATGAAACAGGCCGGAGGCTGGTGGGCTCTTGAGGCTTTTTAGTAGAATCCTGTGCTGCATGGCAGCTCCTTCAGCATCGAGGAAAGAGATGCAACCATATTTACAGTCAGAAGTAACTCATTGGGGTGAGCCACCACACTGTTTGGTAGGCAGGTGAAAGAGATATTGGAGGAGGCAGATGGAAACCCAAACTCACGGAAGGAAAATAAGAGCAAGGCAGAGAAGCTGGTCCTGTCAGCTGCCAGCGTATCTGGAGTCAGGAGAGGGACTAGCACGTGGTCAGTAGGAAAAGAAAGGCAAGTTCCCTTTTGCTGTGCGTGGTCATGCTTTCGGGCACGGATACCTGTGACCTTTCACCAAGAAGAGTCTCTAGGCTGACCTTCACATCTATGAACAACCCCCCAAAATTTGCTGTTGCTGTTTTTACTCTTGTTTTTAAACAAAGATATGCAGAACTTCTTTGTAGCTATTTGCATCTTGACTACTTGTGAAAGACAGGAAATTCTGTTTTCTTGTCCCAAAGCAACCAAACAAACCAGAATCTCTATTATGTGAATAATTAATTCACTTGCTAAATATATACGTATGACTTTCTGCTGATAAAAACTAAAGTGGTCCTACTGTGAACACAGAAGCGAAGACATTTTTGAAGGCAAGAGGTATAACGTATGAGCTAATTAACTCTACCGAGAACTACGTGAAAAGTGTCAAGTGAGTAAAAATAAACGAGGTTATGTTCTTATCGCTGGTAAATAATCAACATAAAACAGCCTGCAGAAGTTTTTTGAGTGGGATTTGGGAAGGAGGACAAAGAATTATATTAATACTTCTAGCACACAGATTTTTCTTCTAAGCTACAGCCACAATTTTTTAAAAAGCAAGGCATTTTATGAGATTTTCAAACTCCCTGTTTGTATCTCATCTGTACCTAACATTACAGGACAGAAAAAGTTGCTGGATTTTCCCCCAAGCTCTGTTTCTTTAAATTTCCCATATAGATGTTAGTGTTCCTAAAAGATTTTGGGAAAAGATATGTGTAGGGAATATAAAGGGTTTCTGTGACCTTTAGGGCAAATTTAATACTGTTCAGCTGTTTTGATTTGGTAATTAATGGGCTCATATTCCTTATATGTGCTTGGAGTTCTGTGAGGTCCTGGGATAACAGTGAGCACAAAAGTGGGCTCCATGTTTAGACCTTAAAGGCAGGTGAGGGCAGACATTACAAAATATTCACATGTGAATGTATGATTGTGAACGTATGTAAGTTGAGAGCACATGATCCCAGAACTTGGCCTAGAATGGAGGAGCAGGGAATGCCTTCCCAAGGGACGATCCCTATGCTGGGGCTTTCTAAGCTCCTTCACAAGAGAGGCTTTTGCTAGACATAAGCAGGGCATAACCCTCAAGAGCCACGCTGGGTGTGTTCAGGGCTCCCTGTGCAGTTATGCACCTGGCCTATTGGAGTGGCCTCAACAAAGCTCCATGCAGCTCCCAAAGTTCTGGTTGTGACTCTGGTAGCTGCTGTCACTGCAGACCCAGAGTCCACCGCATCTGCTGCCCGACCCTGAAGCCTTCCAGCCACACTGGACAGCAGCACCTTGACTCACATCAGAGCTACACATCTGACTCCTCTTCTGAGACAAGAAGCCTCAGAATACGTTTTCTACCCACAAGGGTGCAACTGTAGTTATGGGGAGTTAGAGCTGTAAGCTCTTCCCCTTCTGTTATTTCGACAACCTGCTGCACAGTGCAGCTGCTTCCCAAGACCACTCTGAAGCCTTTGAGGAAAAGTGGCGAGCTACGAATCTCTCTTAATCTTAGTCACTGTCTTGTCTCTTGGAGAAAATACCCAGGGCGTGACCTGGAAGAGGGTATCTTCCTCCCTACTTGGCTCCTCCCTTGTCTCTCTCTGTTTCCTGGCTGCCATGACATCAGCAGGTTTCCTCTGCTATGAGTTTATGCCATGCCATTTCTGCTTAGCAACTGGCCGAACATGGACTGTAACCACGAGTCAAGGTAAGCCTCTTCTCTTTTATTTTGCCATTGTCCCAGAGACCGGGCTCTAAGCAGGCCCCACCTCCTAGCATCAAGTCAGCTGTGAACTCCATGGTGGACTAATCCACTGATGAGTGTAGCGCCCCCATGATCCGATCACCTTCCAAACGGTGAGAATTTGGGGGGTCACCTAAGATCTAAACCATAACGCTCTTTCAGAATGGATTTCCCTCTTTCCCTGCCTCCCTGCTTTTCCCTTCAGCTTGCTTCCCTGGGATTACACCCACTGAAAAGCTTACGACTTAGACTTCATTTCTACTCTGCTTTGGCAAAGACACAAGGGCTGTGGATGGAACTCCAAACTGGCCCCCATTCCACTTGTTCTGATCTCAGGGTAAAATTTAGATATTAAAAATCCTTTTGTATATAAGAAGGGGTCCAATAGATGCAGGGAGGGGGAAGGAGAAGGGAGAGGCTTAAAAAAAGCATTAAGATGTGTTTTGTACATGCACCAACTTCCCACAATGAATGTAATCATTATGTACTACAAACTTGCACCAATAAGAAATAAAAAACAGTGGAACATACTAGACAAAACATTTTGCTCATAGCCATACTGTCCCCAGCAGAAGAGACAGTATACTGCATTTTGGCTTTGTGCTCATCTTTAGGAGACTGCATGCATAGTTTATGGACTACGCATGGGAGGAGAAGTAGAAGGGTTTGAGCTCAGGTTGCCATGACCGGGTAACGTAAGCTAGGTGACTTAAATATCAAAGATTTATTTCTCAGAGTTCTGAATACTGGATGACCATAATCAGGGCCTAGCTGTCATGATTCTTGGCGAGGGACTTCTTCCTGATTTAGAGACAACCACCTTTCTTTGTCTTCACATGGTGGAAAAGTGCAAGCTAGCTCTCTGGCCCTTTATTATAAGGGCAGTGGCATGATTTGACAATACCTTCAAAACTCGTGTGTTGGAATCTTCATTTCTCAATGTGGCCATGTTGGGAGGTGGGACTTAATGGGACATATTTGGTTCATGGAGAGAGATCCCTCATGAATACATTAATACCATCTACCTATATATAGCTCATGAGTTCTTCCACTTGTAGGGCTGGGTCTGTTATTGTGAGAACAGGTTGTTATCAAGCATCTTTGCTTTTTGTGTTTTGTCTCTTTCACCCTATCTTGTTTGGTTTTCTACTTTTTTTCATGAATTAAAATAGTATGGGGTCCTTGCCAGATGTTGACACCTAATCTTGGACTTCCTAACCTCCACAATCACTGATAAGTCACTTCTTTTTAACTTACCCAGTCTCAGATATCTTTTTCTAATTATAGAAAATGGACTAACAGACACTAATCCCACCAGTTTGACTTAATTACTTTCCAAAGGCTCCATCTCCAAAAAAACATAATATCTGGATTAGAGTTGCAATGTATGAATTTTAGGGGCACATAAACATTCAATCCTTCAAAGGGAAAGCACATTTTTAGGAAAACACTTACGTAACACGATCAAAAATAGCACAAGACTGGGAAGCCATTTGAGATGGCCACAAAGAACATTGAAGAGAGTTGAACATGTTGAATTGAGATCCACATCCAAAGTGTGGGATAAAAGGGTCGGTAAAACTACATCAGATGGTGCAGTTATTTGGATCTCAAATGCTCCCCCATGCCTGTGAATTGAAGACTTGGTCACTAGCCTGTGGTGCTATTGGGAGGTGGTGGAACCTTTAAGAGTTGAGATCTTTGAGAGGAATTTAGGTCATTGAGATGTGTCCTTGGAGGGAATATTGGGATCCTACCCCTTCCCTGCCTTTCCCTTTTCCTTCCTTGCCCCCATAAGTTGAGCAGCTTCTTCTGCCATGTGCTCCCACTATGATATACTCCTTTGCTGCATGCCCAAAGTGACGGAGCAAATCCATGGACTGCAACTTCTAAAACTGTAAGCCAAAATAAATTTTCCTCTTTTTCAGGTGATTCTCTCTCTGCTACAGTAATGGAAAGCTGACTAATAATCACAAATGGAAATTTTAACTTCTTTTATATAATCGTAAGCTACAAAAGTAGCACTAAACATAACTTATTATAAAAAATATTTAGCTTAAAATTAAGACTTTTCTTTAAGAGAAATGCTGTTCAAAGATGGGAGCAACCTGATGAGACAGCAAGCTCACCATCTCCGCGTGCTTTCCAGCCTCTGCAGAGAAACTGCGGAAGAGGGGATTCCTTCAGAAGAAGGTGAGAGCTGGGCTGGATGGTGGTCAAGGTTATGTATAATTTGAAGAGTCTATGATTCTGCGTTTCATACAAGGTTAATACCTCATTTGGAGGAAACCTCTATTAAGAGGAAACCTCTGAAGGGGACAGATTTTCTTTCCTTACTGGCCAATGCCCTTCATACAATGAGAGAGACACTTAAACAACGTTGTTCTCCAGCCTCAGGTAGTTCTCAGCAGGTATCACACAAATGCAGAAGTTTGGTTCCAGGGGGACCATATGAGACAGAAGTACAGTGCAGTACAATCCATCAATCCACAGGAAACACAACTCAATGTTCAAGGTCAGCTGACTGTACACGTCTTGTTGCATGCACTCCAGGCAGTGCAGTTGTTCATTCACTCACTCACTCAGTCATTCAGTAAACCTCAATGCTGTCATGCTGCTGGACACTATGGAGATTCAAGGTGAATGATATGCTCTGTAGGAATCATTGCCAAAAGGCAGGTAACAGGACAGGAAGAGAACACAATAACAAGCATGATGAAGAAGGAGGTGGGGATTATGATACCGGGTCCCATCCAAGATAGCATCCTCAGAGAGCCCTTCCCCAACAAGGGACTCTTTATTTGCCTTGAGGGAATTGTAAGATTGTTCTTACTCAGGAAGGAAACACAAATTTGTTTATCATAACACTTACAATAGTGGTACAGTTAGGTGTGGAATTATAAACGGGTTCAGCCACTTCCTTCCTGTTTAAACTTCCATAAATGCATATTTATTTATAAAAACAATTCTGAGGGCTTATTCAGGTGAAAAGCATTGTACAAGATATTGAAGATGAGAGTTATGAAAAGAATGGTGCATATCCTGCTCCAGGGGTTATAGTCGTGCGGTGGAGGGAGTTATTAATTGCAGATTAATTCACCTAAATGCTCATATTATACCCCTGGGCTAAGTGAGAGGAATGGGGATCTCACTTAGCCATGGGTTTCAGAGGCCATAATTATGTCTACTTTGCAGGACTGAAGTTGAGGTACTGATACCTGATGATGAATATTCTCATTATGTATCAGAAACTTACACTGATAAAAAAATGAACATTTTTTTGGAAAAGAGAATTGATGCATGCAAAGTTCTTACTATGGTGACTGGCACAATAAAAGATAAGAACATATAATTTATTTAATGTTAACAATGATAATACTTATTCCTCTCCCATGAAATCCTCTGTTGTGGAAAATACAACCTCAATCTTCATCTACTGGCACGTCTACTTTTTTCCTAATTTTGAGGCTGCACTTTCCTTACGCATGTAAAAAGCTAACTTGCACCTCCAATTCATGCTCCACATGAAATTACTCTTACGACAAAGCCTGAAGTATGGTAAGGGACCTCCTATTTACTGCCATTTGTAAAGTGACCTCTAATCATTTGCCAAGTGCCAGCTGCTTGTGTGGCAAGACTCAAGCCAGCAAGGTGCCTTTTCCTTCCTTGAGTCCGTATGGCATCTTTGTCTTCTTCTGGATACTTCAACCTGTCTGCTGCTAACCTGTCAGGAGTGAAGTCACAGATGGGAAAGGCAGCAGAGTGGGGTGGACAGAGAAGGACAGGCAGGCACCTGCCACTGAGAGCTCCCTGCCTCATCTCTTTGTTGCAGTTAAAAGACTGAGGAAATTAAATAGCAGTGGAAGAACAAAGTCCAGAGCCAAAAACACCACAGTGTATTCAACAGGTGCCTATGGACTTATTTTTCTACAGAATCAGTGAAAGGATATATGTTTCAGACTAAGATGAATTTAGGTTAAATTGCCAGCCTTATGTTGTAAAAGAGTTATCACCTCAGAAAATTTACTTACTTTTTATAAGTCTCAGTTTCTTCACGTTTCAAACGGAGATAACATGTCTTTCCCAAACACAGATTAAAAAGCCACATATATGAAGGACTCCATATATAGTAACTTCTTGACAAATGTTCTCACTTTCTTACTGCCCAAAGTTCACTTCATTGACCAACATCTACCCTATACTGGACATTAAAACAACCTTTTCTAAAACTCCTCAAGTAAAGTTTTAATTCTTAGCAAAATGACACATAAATATTTATTTCCATATAAGAAAAAGAAGAGAGATAAAGTGCTGAATTTTAGGCTCAGGTAAAATTCTTTATGCAAGGTGACCATGCAAAACCAATATAGCCAAAGAATTAAACACATATAAACATATGTCCTCAGAAAACAATGCAATACAATAATATATGATAAAATAATACATTTTAAAAATTGTTCATTTAGAAATGCAATATACCAGGATTAATAAACCATTAATTAAAAGAGCAACATTAGGAGAAATATCGATACGTGTAGGGCTGAACAACATGTAGAAGTCTCCACATCAAAGCTATAGCATTGTTAAAAGGGAAATACATAGCTTAGTTTCTTTACTTGGAAAACAAGAAAGCATGAATGTAAGTGAGAAAAAATATTCATGTAAAGTAATTATCAAATGCTAAAATATATGTTGATTGTAAGCCATGAGTTACAATTCATCGAGTGCTAACAATGGCAGAAAGTGCGCTGTGAAGGATTTTACCTAAACCAAATTTTTGCACAAAGTGCTACAGTTTTTATAAATCTCAAAAACTGCAGATGAATGATACTAGAAATTATTACTGGGTTAATAAGTTTCCAAATGGTGGGGCCTACTTGCAGCTCGAGATTTGTCCTGATGTGTATTCTTTCCATGATATCAACCCACACTGGATCTCACTGGACCATAGTCTCAAAGTGTGCAGGGCTGGTGGTGCAAGGATTTAAGTAGGTAGAGGGCAGAATCCATCATGACTGTGGCTATTAGGGAAGGTTTCATGGTGCAGAAAGGCTGCAATGGGCCTCAAAAGACTGCTGGAAGCTGGAGAGCTGGGGAGAAAGTCATTAAAAGCAAATTATAGGACTGGGTCTGTAAACTTTCAAGATGTCGGCTTGCTTGTCTGCAAGTCTAAAACTAATGTTTACTTCAGGATGGTGATAGGAGAGTAAATCAGGTAATACGAATGCAGATTGTAAGCTCCACAGAAGGCTGGGGCTGAACAAACCTAAGTAACTGTTATTATTACTCCAGCAGTAATGTTTGCCAAGTGCTTTAGACCCTTTGCAAGAGAGGTGACATAGAAATGCACAAGGCATTGTGCTCCCTGGCGTGGCAGGCCTGGAGAATAAGTGAAGGTGTGTATGCAGAAGGCATCAGACCAAAGAGAACGGCTTTGCAGCCGGTCTGCAGGAGTAGATTTGAAATCCTGACATTTCAAAATACATACCTAATTTTACTTCAAGAAAATGCCAGAATCTGATGCATGTAAAAAACACTTTAAGAGGGGAGAAAAATGACAGTCTTTCTAGTGTTAAATGTTGTGTTTTGCTTTAAAAGAAACACAGATTCAATTTTCAAACTTCAGATGCAAGAATTAAGCAAGAAGGAATCCTAAAAACCCAATCAAAGACTCAATAATGTGAGTTAAGATTTGTGGGGAAGAATGATGTTGATGAAATATTTTGAGTGCTTAGATTTTTTTTTAAACAGTTTTCAGTGTCCTTTCTCTCTCTCTCTCTTTCTCTCTCTCTCAAACACACACACACACACACACACACACAAGCATACACGTGTATCTATATGCAGAATATGACCAATATCACATTGTAGGGACAAAAACTCTATCCTTCAGATACCCTCTCTTCTACTACTTGTCATTTTCCCATTTACAGATTAAACGGGAGGGTATATATGAAGCTCCTAGCATATCAAGGCTTTTACGAAAAGCTCCTCCATAGTTGTGATTTTAATTGTAACACTGAGAAAACTAGATTTAAAGAGCAGGGTTTTTCTTTTTAAACAGGATCAGGAAGCTTGGAAGGGTAATGAATTGAGACTCCTATGTATTGTTCAGATTTGCAGAACCACCAAGATGATGTTTCCCCAGGTAAATTCACTCTCCCAATCTCCAAGAAGATGATTTCATGAATTGTCTGTCTTTAGAATCTGATATTCCTTTCTCATCCCACACTGAGCTGATGACTCTATCACATTTTCAGTACCCAGCCAAAGCCCACCTGAATGACTTCTAGCACTCTCAAAGCTACCACCGAGCCCCATACACACACACTGGCCACCTTCCCTGCTGTGCAGAGAACAGAGCCCCACACTCACCCTCTGACACAGGGCCCACCTGTCCATTTGCCCTCCCGCCCACACTTCCTTTCTGACGGCCTCTTTCATCATCAGTTTTCTTCTTCTCCTGGGTCATTCATTTGGGCATAGAAATACGCCCTAATATTGCTCCTCATCCTGTAACGTAAATGGACAACCAAAAAGCCAGCCAGCAACAGAACTGACAGATTCCCCTTCCCCTCACTGCTCCCGCCCTGTTTCTCCATTTCCCTGATGCTGTGGCTGTATCACTTTCTTCTCCTTCCCTGTCTCTCTTAGTTTTTCCTGGGCCTGTGATTCCTGGTTCTCATTCTTAGAGTGCACAGGGATCTGTCATGTGTCCCAGTTTCTGCTTTGCCCAGAGGAAGATTTTTTTCACAGTGGACCTTGATAAATCCACAGAGGTGACGACCACTGGTATACCTGGTGACTCTCACATCCGTAAGCCTAACCCTCTAGCAAATCTACCTGCAGATCTGCTCACCATCTCCCCGGCTGTCTAATAGGAGACTCTAACTTTATAAAACTAAAACAAACATTGCTCCTCCCCACAGCCTGCTTCCAAGAAATCAGCCATTTTTCAAGACTTACCCCCTCAGTCTGCTGTGTCACTGTGTGGAAACCTCTCTGGATGTTCTGCCTAGGGGTCATCGTATCCCCATCTTTTCCCCATACTCAGGTAACCCATCAGTGCTTCCCCTTAGCTCTTTTCCAACACGATCACTTTTAACTGTCTCCCATGGTTCCATTCCGGCCATATCACTTCTTTCTCAATCACATCAAAGAAAGTAAAGTCACTTTTCCCACCCTTGTTCAGCCTTCTGTCTTCCCCCAAGTTTGTTCTAACAGATAAAATGAACCCTATTTCTCCACCATGTAGATCATTGTGTTGGCCTCCCGTTCATATCTGAGTGAAGTTCGAGTGCCAAATGTCCAAGCAAGACCTACAGGTCACCCACGTCACTGATGGTTCCTCGCTCACTACCTTTCCCTCTGCCATTTTATACGTGGCTTGGTAACTTAGCTACAACAGGTATTTGTTTGTCCCTAAACCAACCCAGCTGCTTCCTGGTCAGGTTCTCTGCACTGCATGTTCCTCCTGGGGAGAATTCACTGCTCCAGAGGCGCCTTCAGGCTGTGGTTTCTGAACAGTCAGCTCTCAGCTCTGATGGCACCTTTGCAGAGACGTCGGTCCTCCTTCCCATCATTCTCTATCATGTGGAATAGCAGGTGACTACTTTTGTATGATACATGCCATTATCTAAATGATGTGCTCATTTGGGGGGTGTGTGTTTCCTTATTTTCTAATGGAGCATGCAATTCCTGAAGCAACAATGGTTTTGAGCACTGCCCCATCCCCAGAGCCTACAACAACGCCCTGCACTTCCTCCATTTCCGGAGAGTGTATCGACTGACTGACTGTCAGCTCCGAGCTGCTTCGAAGGGGAGCAGAGGGGACAGGTTTGTTAGATGGTGCACTTCCTACAAATTTAGAAAAAACTCATGAAAAGGAAGACAATAAACAGTAAAGGAGTATGTAATTTAGTGCCAAAGTACATTAAATATATTTCAAGTACTATAAGAAATATGCTAATTTGTTGAAAATCAAAATAAACTAAGTCTGGTCTCCCATGATTACTAGAGAATTACAGTGATATCTTCTCTCTCTCTCTTTCTTTCTCTTTCTCTCTCTCTCTGTCTCTCTCTCTCTCTATCCAATGTAAAAGTATTAAACTCCAAAGTATCCTGGAGCACAAATTCAGTAAAAAATGGTCCATGCAGTGAAAAAAATATGAACATTCTAAAAAGAGAAAGTTCGTCTTGAACCTTAGCTCAGCCGTGTACCAGATCTAGCAATTTTCCTTATTCTCCAGACTTTCAATTTTCTTATTTCACAAAATTGCTTCTAGGATTAAATGAGATGGTAAAAATGCAGTTCCTGTCGTATGGTTAATCCTAATGAACTACAGCCAATAACACTTAGAACAATATCTTTAAAACTTTATATATAAAGATACATACATGGAGGCACATCTTTTAATGTATCTTTACATTTTTAAATATCTTTGAAATTCAGGGGACTGGTGAGATGGCTCAGTGGTGTAAGCGCCTGCCTGGCAAGCGCGAGGGCCCGAGTTCGACTCCTGGATCCCACATACGAAAAAAGGGCCGGTGATATCGCTCAGTGGCATGGGCGCCTGGTGGCGCGCGAGGTCCTGAGGTCGACCCCCGGTACCCACAAAAAAAAAAATTCATACAAAATATTTATATGCATTGGAAAAATCAACAGAAAATTAGCTCTGGATCTACAAAGCAAATAAACTATATTCAGAATGACAGAAAACTATTTATTAAGAAAAATAAAGGAACAAACATAAGACACAAAACATGGTGACCCGGATCTTAACTTGACTTCTGATCAACATGTGGTCTTAAGGGTAGAAGTTTCTGTAACCAAGTTACCAGGATGGGTGTGTTTGAAATGTAACTTCATGGGCCCTCTCCTGCCCCTGGGTAGCCAAAATTCACAGGAAATGTTACACCCTCTGGGTTTCTGCCCAGCTGTTTCACCATGAACTCCATGCAGGAATCTGCAATTACCATCAATAGGAGAGAATCCAGGCCTGGGCGTGGGGTACACTTGCGGGTGTTGTGTTCCGTGGGCAGCCAGATCTGGCACAGGAGTCTCACTCAGGAATAATAAATCTGGAGCAACTCCAAGGAGTTGAAGATTGATATCCATACATAACACTTAATTCATAATTAACCAGAATGGGAATTTACCAAGATGTCCTTCAGTGAGTAAAAGGATGAATAAACAGAACAAGAAGTAATGAGTGATCAAGCCATGAAAAGATATGGAGGAAGCATAAATGGATATCACTATACTATAGAAACAAATCTGAAAAGGCTACGCACTGTGCAGTTCCAACTGTGTAACTTTCTGGACAAGGCAAAACTATAGATATAAGAAAAAAGATCAGTGGCTACCAGGAGTTAGAGGGGGAATGGAGAGATATAGGGGGAACATGGGATTTTTAGAGCAGTAGAAGTATTTTATATGATACTATAATGATGTTTATGTGTCACTATACACTTGACAAAACCCACAAAAAAAAAAAAAAAAAAATGTGCAACACCAAGAATGAACTCTGATATAAATTTTGGACTCTGGGTAATAATGACCTGTCAACGTAGGGCATCAGCTGTATAAATGTGCCACTCTGGTGGCAGATGTTGGTAACAAAGAAGGCTACCACGCGTGTAAGAGAGTCAAGGGGCATACAGGAAATGTCTGTAGCTTCTGCTGAATTTTGTTACAAACCTAAAACTACTCTAAAAAACAGACTACTCAAAAAAGTCACCAGCAGCTATCTTCACAGGGCACTGGAGGAAGCAAGCCTTCTATGCAAGATAATCCACTTGCAAAACGAGCTTGTTCCAGGTCATTCTGAGGAGCAAAGTTGTTTCTCTTGAGATGTAAACAGATAGTAACAAAATCCACAAATGTCAATAAAAACTGAGGTTAGAACCACCTCAGCCCAGAACAGCATCCAAAGAGAACAGATATATAAATACACACATACACACACTCTGCACCTCAACAGATCCACACCCAGAAATAGTTTATGCAGATATTCTCAGGCATGTGTCCCAGGACACAGGTATCATGCCATGTTGACACCATTTTTGAAACATGAAGACCTCATAGCCATCAATATGACGGTCCAGCAAACAAGGACTGTGGGAGTTAGGGGGAGAGTAAGGTACGTGGAAGGAGAAATGAACAATTTTATTTTTATTCTATATACTTCTTTAACATCCTTTTTTTATAAAAGAAATTCTACTTTTAAAAATTGTGTAAATTACATGTATTTTATTCCATAAAGTGAATTTAACCTTTCATTCTTTTCTTTTCCTCATGAAGTTCTTAATTTAAAGAGGAATACTTTAAATTAAGTATTTAACTTAAAGGGGGATGAGTGACAATATGTCTTTTACTATAACAAAATTTTTAAAAATCAAAAAAAGATTAAAGGCTTATAATAGACAATATAGAGAGATACATACACATGCATGCGCATGCGCGGACTAGCTTAATCCTCTCGGATTATCTAATAAGTGTTCTAAGTAGGCAAAATCCTGTTTTAGCATAGCATATGTGATGGTGCCAAAATGAGTGCAAAGCAAGACCAAATTCTGAAGCAGCACTCCCAGGAACTAGAATTGGCTTCTAGAATCACAAATGGCAATGAATGTGATCCAAAGGCCAGCGGCTTACTAATACAACCAAGAGGCTCATTGGAATCAAGATGCACTGAAGGTGGATGTGAAATTTTTTTCTTGTATTATTCATATACCTAGATCAGGAGCTCCTGAATTTCCTAAAATTAAAAAAGAGAAGTTTAATTTGTAGATACTAACTTTCCGGTAACCATAAAACTTCCCCAAATCAATTTCTTTTTTCTTTCCAGAGCCCTGCATTAATATTTTTAATGCAGGAATAATGCCTTATTCCCATTTTGGGTTGTAAAATTATTGTGGTACCTAATTTATTTTTTCTTTATATTCTTCTCCTACACCTAATATACTCCTCATTCTTTCAAGGTGACCTGTATGCTAACCTTTAAATAGGTACATAGGAAGAGACCCTTTTTGAAGGATAAATCCTTCCACTGAAGCAAATTATTTCTGAAGTGAAAGAAAGTGCCCATGATGTAAATAACCTCCTCCTTCATTATCTGCTTGGTATGCTTGAATTTTCTTATTGCATTATCATCCAAAACCTTGGCACTTACTGTCTGGGATGCAGCTTTAAGGCTATTAACAAATATTTCTAGCTTCTCCTTCCTGGGGAGCTTTTATTTTAATCCTTCATACTCTAATGCCATAAAATTTAAATCTCACTTTGATTCAAATACTACAGGACAGAGCTTCACATCTCCCAAACCTCAGGAGAAACTTGTTTACAGGTGTCAATATTTCCATTTAAATACAGGAAATGAGTGGAAGGAAATGAATCAATAGTGCCTTCACCACTTCTCTGGAGGCGTGAAGCCTGACTCATGGAAGTGCTCTAATTCATTACTTTCTTAAGCTTATGAAACTGGACCATGTGGGCCGTTTGTGGATGTTCATACCACCGTAAATTTCTTTTTAAAAATAGGAGAAAATGGATATTTACATGGAATGGCATGCTCATTAAAAGGCATTTATGCAACCCGAAATTGTCATATTCAAATGTTAAACTTTATAACAACACTGCTAGCACATTCCACTTCCTACTAAACACACACACACACGCACACACACACACAGGCAGAGGACAGAGGTCACAGCATCTTGGTGTTTTAGTTTAGATGGACTTGCAGGGATCAGAAAAAATTCTTATCCAAGCACAGCCCATCTTTATGAGCTTCAGCAGGGATTATTTCTCTCTTTCTGAATACTTCCATTTACCTGGCACTCAATCTTTTATAAATAGCTATTGCCAAGAATTCCTTATTCTGAGCCAACATTATTTCACAGTAATTTCTATTCTTGTTCTCATTCCTGCCTTGGGGAACAATATAAAAAGCTGCATTTCCCTCATTATGGATTTCCAATAAAGAGAGCGCAATTATGTTATATGAATGACGGCTGTCACTCACTCATTCTATTTCACCTGGTTTCATGACAGGCAGCATCTTTCTATTTCCATAATGGTATAAATGGTTGTTTTGAACCTAAAAGCAACAGCTTCCCCTGATTTTTCTTAAAACAAATTTTAACCCAATCTTTCAGTTAATTTTGGAGCAAATTTCTTATACTTCACTCTACTATCCTTCCTGGTTTTATTTCTTGTGGAAAATGCACACATCTGAACCCATCCTCACTCCATTCCAATGCAGCGCACTAGGCCGCGGTCTGGGATGACCTTGTGATTCCTTCTAGAGGACAGTGTCGGGGGTGTGGCGCCCATTCACACACTTGGAGTGCTCAGTGGGCAGGGGTTTGAGTTCATCAGTGTTGCTGCTTTTAGGACTTTTTTTTTCTGCCTGGAGATAGGAGAACATGTTAATCTGGAATGAACTATTGCTTTCATAAACAATTATTTTGAAACAATGTTGGACTTACAAAAGGTGGAAAACAGAGATCTGGAAACCACTCAGTTACTCTTCCCAGAAGATTAACAACTTCCATGACCATAGCACAATGGTCTGAAGAGGAAAGTTACACTTCTATGCTCTCAATTTTCATTTCACCAGCTCCTTCGTTACTGTCCCTTTCCTGTCCATATTCCCATCCAGGATCGCACTTTGCATTAGCTGTCATGTCTCCTCCAATCTGTGACAGTTGCTCAGTCTTTGTCCTCATGTCCCTGAGACAAAGCACACTTACTGATCTGTCATCTGGTAGCACGTCCCTCTGTTTGAGTCTCATTTTTTTTAATAAATAGGTTGAGTTTATGCGTGTTTGTCAACAGTGCCACAAGTTGGAGTACATCATGTTAGGAGATCATGATGCCAGTATGTTACATTTTTGGTGATAAAAACCTTTATCACTTAGTTAAAATGAGCTCTATAATTCTTAAATTGTGAAATCACTATTTCCCTTTGTAATTAATAAACATCTTTGGAGATATTCTTTCATGTTTTGCAAATATCTTGTCTTTCCTCAAATTCTACACACTCGTTTTAGTATCCAAGGGTTGAGTAGTGCTTGCAATTATTATGACTGTGGAGTCCTCAGCGGAATTTCCTATTTCACTCACACATTCCACTTTTGTAAATTAGATTCTTCTTTAAGAAAAGCTGTCTTTTCTCCCACTTTGTACTATTTGTTCATTTACTTATTTATTTATATCAAGATGGACTCAGATATTCAGTCTGTGGCCTCGAGGTTAAAATATGATATGGTTATGATTTATTTTATTACTCCAATTTTTTCTAGCTTTGGGAAATCTTTTTGGCTACATCTGTATCATTTGATATGTTGCTGTCCTTTCTTCAGTCCTCTGTGTATGTGTGTGTGAGTGTATGTTTGTGTGTGTGTCAAGGTCCTCCAGGCCCATCTTACCATCTTATATTCTTCCTGCCCCAGCTTTTGTACCAGGCACTTCTGCCTGGCTCTGTTGCTTGGAGAATGTGTTTAGAATCCAAAATCTTACTGCTGTGTGTGTTCATTTCATTCCTGCTATTGTGGTAGGTCTGACTTATTCTAGATGTCCTTTCTCTAGCTGTAGTGATTTCACTTGCTAGGCATTCACTGAACATGATATCATGAGAGTAATTTCACCAGTAAAATTATTCACAAACATAGTTTTAGTAGCAACATATAATTCTGTTTATTTCAATTTTTAAGCTAAACCTGTATTATTAGATCTTCACTTTGAATACTATACAATGTAATAAGTGATTTAGTGTAAGAAATTTTGTCCAGATTTGTAATCATCTCCTTAAGATCGGTCCTTTGAAGTAAATTCACAATGCTACAAATATATTTATGCTACATTATATTTAACGTAATTGAAAGTGTTGGTTTTATTTTGCTTTTCTTTGTACTTTCTTGAAATTCTTAATTACCATGGACTTCACATTTCTGCATAGCAGTTTTAAAACTCTTGTGCCATGCTTTTGTACTTACTTTCTATATATAATTGCAGATAGCTTGATAAAATATGAATTTATCAGTGAATCTTTCAACTACGTCAATTGATTTAGTTCCTTCCTGTTATTTCTCTTGTCAGTCATTGCTTACCACTTTTCAAATCATTTTACTTTACATGGTCTCTCAATTTTCTTGATATGTTCCTCTCATAATTCTCTTTTGAAACCTGTGACTGTGGTCACTTTTGAATTGGTATGCTAGACATTTTACTATAGACAATGTACATGAGATTCAACCTTTCATGAGTCCTCTGTTGTTTCCAATTTATAAAGCAATACCACCTTGTAGATAAGAAATAATAGTTCTCTTCATCCTTCCTTATGTCTTACCAAATATTCCTCTCTCAGCTGAGACTGCACGCTAATATCATGACCATTAATACTCCTTTTCTCAGCAGTATCTTTCATCTGTGGCTGCCCTACCAGGGATCTGTGTACTGCCACATGCCTGTTTTCAATTGGAATGGTAATCTGTCCCCTCAAGGATACAATCTCTGTTGCCTTTGTCTTTTACATGCATGCCAAATTCTTCAAGCACGCTTAAACCATCAGGTGTAAGGAGTTTCAGGCAGTGGCATATATTCCTCTCACGCGTATTTGATTTTACGGCCCTTTTATTTTCTCCTTCGTAAGATTCTAATTCTTTTGGACAATGTTAATTTTTCATTTTGTTCCTGAATATTATATTAGTACCTTTTGGTGAATATGCCAGTTAGCACAGTTTTATCTGCAATGACAAAAACCTGAATCAAATATTTTTGAGTAACAGGGAACTTACTACTTGACACATTAGTAAGTCTAAAAGTAGGAAAAAGCTTAAAGGTTGGTTATTTCTATAATATCCTCAGCAACACAGCCTCTTTGGGACCTTCCTGGTTGGTATTCAGTGCTAAGGGTGAGTCACTTAACTGTCATAATTTGGCAGTTAATAGCTAGCAGGAAACTTGTTCCCTGGATCTTATTAAGGAGAAACAAAATAAATACCTCAAAAATAATATAGCAATCTCAATCGGTGGTCCGTTTTTAAAATTTAGGATCCATGTCCCTCTCCAGGGCTGTTGCATACATCACTGAAAGTGGCGATCAAGGAGACACATTTGTTCTCTTCCTTCTTTACCCCCAGCAGCGATGAAGTGTGGAGTATTTTAAGATCATGTGTATGACTCTTTATCTCCTTTTCGTATCTTCCCCCACTTTTATTGCTACTCAACTTTATTCTTACCAGCTACTCCAAAGTTTCTCAAAGTGCTTCATTCCAAGAGTTCTATACATTTATGAAATACCGTTTATTCGGTTTGGGGATGATTCATATTAACATATGATGGTCTATGAGAAGCTCTGTGTTTGAAAATACAAGTTCATTTTGACGTATTGAACATCTCATTTTCCAAATTGATTGGGCTTTGAAACTTTCTTGTTGCATGTCTTTGATCCTGTGTTAATAATATATTTTTCAAAAAGAACACTCGGAAAAGTTATTTTAATGTGTAGAATAGTTACTTTAATCAGAAATTTCATCTATCAGCCCATGCTTTGTTGTACTAAGGCACTTCTGACAAGATTGCTGATGTCAGAGCAGATGTATAGTTCCATACTGCATGGGGTTCAGGACATGCTGCCCTGGAATTTTTTTTTTGTGGGTACCAGGGGTCGACCTCAGGACCTCACGCGCCAGCAGGCGCCCGTGCCGCTGAGCGATATCACCGGCCCTTTTCTTGTATGTGGGTTCCGGGAGTCGAATTCAGGACCTCGCGCTTGCCAGGCAGGTGCTTACGCCACTGAGCTGTCTCACCAGCCCCCATGCCCTGGAATATTTTAAACTAAGGCAATTTTAGAAAACAGCAGAAGTAGGAAGGTGACACTCATCCTCCTTTGACCCTTGTTCCATAAAGTAGCTCTTAAAACCTACCAAGGATTCTCTAACTTTCCCCTGCGCAGAGCCATAGGGCCATCCTGTGAGAGGTGCCCGCCCCACACCCGGAGGAGCCCCACCTCTGAGCAGGCGGGCACACAGGAGGAATCTGAACAAACAGGCCTTGGCAAGCTTCCAATTTAGGACCACTGCACCACACTCCTTTTTCACTATCAGATTTTCACTTGACTCTTCACTCTTCATCAATCCTAGCCTACGCCGAACCAAATTGCTGAGGCAGAATGTTTCTTCAAGTCCTTAAAGCTCGCATGTCACATAAAAGTTATTGTCAATAACTGTAATACTATATTCTTCTATTAATCTGTCTTTCATTACAGGGATGTTAGCTACGGAGCTAGGATGGTGTTATGGTTTAGGTCTAAAATGTGCCCCACAGTCTCATGTTCAGAAGTAGGAATTTTGGATGGTGCTGGGTGCTAAACTCATCAGTGGAAGAGCCCTTTGATGTTTTCATAGCTGTCTACGCTGTTCAGAGGCAGGGCCCGGTCAGAAGACAGGTTCACTGGGGCATGAACGGGAAGGGAGTATTCTTGGCCCTGGCTCCTCCCTGCTCTTCTCTCTGCTTCTTTGCTGCCAGAGATGAGCAGCTGGCCTCTGCCTTGCCCTTCAGCCATGCCATGCCATTTCTGCCTTCGAGTCAGCCAACTTTGGACTGAACCAACTGGAAACTGTGATCCAAATAAACTTCTCCTTTAATTTGCGAGTATTGGGGATTTTGTCCCAGCTATGGGAAAGTAATACAGATGCATAGAGAAAAAGATGTTTTCTTCTATTATAAAGGTATCTTCCATCTGTAGCCCAAAAGCCAATTCTATGGGCTAAACCATGGTTTTGGAATATCAGATTGTGACATCAGCAGCAAATCTATAACCAGGAGGGTGCATTTCCCATCCCACTGTAGTTACCAAATTTCCTCTTTCTCCAACTGAAGTAGTAGGTAAAAGATGGAAGCAGTGTAATATCTAAGAGTTCGCCATCCTCTCAAAGATGACGCGGTCTCCAGAGCCATCCAGGTTCCTCCTATCACTTCTCTTTTTTCTCCCAGTGAGTTGGAGAAGGGGGTGGCAGTCATTTGTATTATGAAGTCCCAGGGAGGACCCTGGAGCACCCAACATTCTGACAACCTTTCCCTCAAACTATCATGAAATCTGCCATGAGTCAAGGCTCTTTTGTGCTCGTCTTTCACATGACATAACCTCTTCCGCGGAAGGCCTACTGTTGCCTCTGCAAAGCACACATGTTCTCGTTTTTCAGTTTCTTTTCTTTATAGTGTATTTTACCACTCTAAAATTGTCTGAATCTTTTTTCCCTTCAAGTCTTTATATATCATTTTCTCATTAGAACATTAACTTCAGCTTCCCTAGGATTATTTTTATATTTATTATACTTTGTCTCTAATTCTAATGAGTATTGAGTATTTAAAAAGCCTTCTAGGACAACTTATTTCTCTTACTCTCTCTCTCACCTCCCACCCCCAGCAACCATGTGAAATTAGTATTATTGGGGTCACTTTGTCCCAGAGAGAAACAAGGTAGAAGAAAAATGTGCCTATGGTCATAAATGTGCTAGAAGAACTGACCACTACTGCTCTGATTTGAAATAACTGTGTCCTTTCTACCAAGCCCAGGGAATTACCTTTCTGCAGATTTTTGTGTTGATACCATTATGAAAATACGTATAATTAGGAGCTCTTTATATTCATCCGCAAGGCACATGTGATATATGTATACGCAGGACTTACTGAAAACCTTTTATGATGCTGAACACAACCACCTCTCAAAACCAGTCTGTATTCTTAGAATAACTTATGAAGTTGAAATGTTATTTCCCATTTATTTTGTCATTTCATCCTTAAAAATTACAACTTGAAAAGTAACAAAACTGAAGCAAGAAGGTGTAGAAAGAGGAGGAGGAGGAGAAGGAGGAGAAGAGAAAATGTTTCTTGTTGTATCTGTGATTTGCGATCACCTGAAAAGCTTTAAAAAAAAAGAGAGATTATACCTATGTCTGTTCTCAGCAGATGCTGGCTTGAGTGGAAGTTTCCCCTCTGCCTACCTCCTACAAGAACTACAAGAACATACCTTTTAAAGCTTTCTTGCTTGATCAAATGTATAGCTAGGTTTCAGAACCATGGCATTAAATGATTCAACTAAAACCCCATAATTGATAGACGCAGTTAGATTTAGAGTCTCCTGGTTGCTACCCAAGTTATCTTTCCATTAGGCCTAGAGGCCTTAAAGGTTTTTTCCTATGCAAATATATGAAGGTATTTAAATACTCTGTAAAGAGAAGTGCCTGGCTTTCCTGACACAGTTGGGTGGGTGGAGAGAGCTCCCTTGTTCCCTCTCCCTAAGAATCCTCTGGGCCCTCACCTTCCCCAGTGCTCTGAGACAACCAGCAACCTGACCAGACCGTGCAGGCTCATCCAGTCAGGCCCGCTCACCTCTCCACGGCCCCGCTGTTTCCTCCTCTCATTTCCCTGATTATATTAGATTTTGTTCAACCTTCCAGCCACCAAGGTATTTTAAAAAGTCATTTGTTTTAAATAGACAACAATCTTAAATAGCTAAAAATGATAAAGGATTGAGTATTCAAAAAAAACTTTCTTCCCCAACCCTATACTTTCAGCTTGTCTCACTGGAAATGACAACATCCAGTTTCCTCCCTATCTCCCTAAAAACATCCGAGAGTTACATAATTAAATATATATGCATTTTTCTTTTCTTAAACAAATAATAGTACACTATGTACAATGTTTTACATCTTGTTATTTTCATTTATTAATATATTTTGGGTATCTTTCCATATATCTATTGAAGATATCTCTTCACTGTTTTTTTGTTTTATTTTGTTTTGTTTTGTTTTGAGACAGTTCAGGCTGGCCTTAAACTCACTTTGTAGCCCAGGTTGTCCTTGAACTCACAGCGATCCTCCTGCCTCAGCCTCCAGAGTGCTGGGATTACAGGTGCGCACTGCCACACCTGGCTTTTTTCACTGTTTTTATATGTTTGTATAATCAACTGGTATACTCTTCTGCTAATCGACATTTGGTTTATTCCAAAGATTCTGTTAATACAAACAAGACTCTGAAGTGTATTTTAAAGGAAATTTCTAGAAATGGAGTTCACGGGTCAGAGTATTGCAACTTGGACAGATATTACCAAATCGATCTCTGGACAGCACACACGGTTTTTATATCCTTTTCGATACCGTGTGTTACAAAATGATTTGATCCGTATGTTGACTGGACAAATGGAAATGTCTTTCCTGCACAGTTTAAGTATGATATATTTTAAAACTATTACAATCAAGGTTTAGAAGCTCATTTCTAAAGCCATATTTTTTGTATTTCTCTTATAAAATTCTCAGCGTTAACTTATTGAATTTGCCATATATTATTCTTATTATTACTAATTGGTTCATGTTTGTAGGATTTAATGATCACATTCGTAGGAAGTTGGTACATGTACATAACACATACTGATTCTCTTTTCATCCCCTTTCCCTCCCTTTTAATCACCTTCCCTCCACCTCTTGGTCCTCTTCCCTTTTGCAACAGATTTTTCTGTATATTATTTCAATTGCTTTTTTCTATATATGCTGAAAGGTAAATACATGGGCTAGCCTGGGACTCTAGCTAGTACTTGCAACAGTAGTGACATAGGGGTGAAAATTTCCTATGGTTTCTTATAATAGAATTATAATCCACTTTTGAAAAGCTTGTGGTGTTGAGCATTGACGCTCTCTGTGCTCCTCCTGTATGTGCTACATATTTCATGGCCAGTAAGTGTCTGCTCAGATGCATAGTAATGAACACAAGTGTATTCAGAAATTATCTGCTAGTTCCCTTCCAGGAATTGATCTTTCTCCGTAAGTAATTACATTTTGAATGAAGGTCATTAAACAGCCATAATAAAAAAGTTACCATTTTAGAAGGTTTTGTGAATTTTCTATCACATCAGGGAGCCAAATGATTTCTACAGTTCAGATGGAGTACACTTTAAGCCCCAAGCTCCCGAAAATCAATTTATGCGGACACATGGCTTTCCGATGTGGAGTGGAGGCCAGAGGGCTAGTAACGTGCACAGGGTCTTGCTGTGGGCAGCCATCTAGAAAGGGAAACCAGGCTTCTCCCCCTGGCATGAAGGTTGCTGCTGTCTGCATTCAACAGTGAAAACGCACTCACCTCTGTTCTTGAAGCATCAGTCCCAAACTGGAACTGATAATTATCCTTGGGAGTTACGTGAAAAGCAAAGGTTCACTCTGAACTCATAGTTACTTTTTTCATTTCCCTGGCATTGCACCAAGCATATGCAGTGACATGATGTAAACCCAGTGACCACATCTACCCTGTCGGTGCCACACTGTATGGTCTAGAACCCCCTCAAGATCGAGGCTGTCATTCGCGCAGCTGATGTGGGAGTTGGCACCTGACAACCTTTACCTGCGCCCTCTCTTGGAGTTGTTTTCAGTGGGAGAAAACCTCCTTGGACCATCACTCCTGCAATGGAGCATCTGCAATGTAAGCCTGGCCCATGTGTGAGACACCAGAGTAGGGCTCAGCACAGTTTTATCAATCTAGACAACTCTGGAAGGCTCTCCAAGCCCCAGAACTCCTCAAGAGATTGGCTGAGACCTGGCTTATGAATTTGACTACAAGTTCATAGGAGGAAGAAATGGCTAGAAGTTATGAACAAGTTGTCCAAGATGGCCCAAGAGGGAAAGAGCAGTAAGGGATGAGATCTGAGAGATCTGCAGAAGTTGTGTGCAGCAGGTGTAACTTTACAATCCACAGTAAGCACTCCGTCTTTTAGCACCTGACTGTACCAGGGTGCTGCTGTCTGGGAATAAATAGCTATGATCTGATTTCAACTTTAAGTGGATGCCCCTGGGTTCTGGATTGAGACTAGAATCCAGAGAGACAGAAGACAGAACACGGAATGCTGATGGTGGCTGGGAGCAGCAAAGGCAGTGGTGTAGGTGTTGAAAACTGGTGGGATTGTGCATATATACAGAGCTTCAATGAGAAATGACCAACATACATGAAACTGCACTTATTTAATGTACACAGCTTGATAAGCTTGGACATACAAATGCATCCACCAAATCACCACCACACTGAAGGTACTAGACATATCTATCAACACTAGAAGTCTCCTTATATTTAACATTTAAAAATTTTACTTAGAATTGTTTGTTTTGCTTTGCTTTGTTTCAGGATTTTTAATTTTTTTATAAGAAGAACATTTTACATGAGGTCTAACTTCTTCACAGTTTTTTTTGTTTTGTTTTGTTTTTTGTTTTTATGTGGGTACCGGGGGTCGAACTCAGGACCTTGCGCTTGCTAGCAGGCGCTTGTACCGCTGAGTGATATCACCGGCCCTTCTTCACAGTTTTTAACTCCGCACTAAAGTACTGTTGACTATCAGCACTAAACTGAGCTGCCATATACTGAGGTTTTAAAGATGGAGAGAGGAGCAAACTTGGAAAGCAAGGTATTTTGTACCAAGCGTCTTGAGCTGGGACTACTGTTTCATTTACAAGGGGGACAGCAGATAGAGGTATCAGTGTGGAGTTTAGAAGGGACGTCTAGAGTGTGCACTGGGAAACGTGAGAATACATAACATCAACTCAGGTAAAAGAGAATCATCCGATGAACTAATGGGGCAGAAGTAAAACCCAAAGGGGGTGGTGTCCAGGAAGTCCATGAAGAATGAAGCAATCAAATGAGATCTACAGTGAAATGAGGATTGGGCATGTCCTGATTAATAGCAACAACAGGGCAAGTAGTTAGAGAGATTGAAAATAATCACAGTACCTTCCTATCCTTACCACCATGGTCAAAAGTGAAAAGTGTTTATGTACCGGTGTAATGACGCTCTCCTCCGCCTTATCATGAGCCATGTGCTTGTATGCTATACCTTGAGCTCCCAGAAGACCAGCTGACAGATCTGGGCAGAAATACTTATTGAAGTGATTTACTATGAACAACAATAAATGGAATGTAATTGTTATGGTTTAGAGGTGCAATGTCCCCCAAAAGTCTCATCTGTTCAGAGGTGTGGCTTTTGGAAGATAGTAAGACCATGGGAGCTATATACCTATCCATGGATTAACCCATTGATCCAGAGCTGAATGCGCTATGAGGAGGTGGAACATAATGGGAAGGGGCGGGTCACTGGGGAATTCCTGTCCCCATCTCCCTGGCTGCCACAGACTGAGCAATGTTACAGCTTCGACATATCTAAATGCGCCTCCAGAAGCCTCATGCATTCGTAAGTGGGTTTTGGGAGTGCCTGGATCATGGGTGTGTGTTACCAGATTAGTTCACTGATTGGTTTAGCATAGTTCTGGGTGTGGATGATAGGTTTACTGAAGAGGAAATATCCACCCTGGGCATGTGCAGCATCACAGTCTTGATGGAATGAAAAAGGAAAGGAGAAGGAAGTCTCCCTGTTTGCTGCCTACCCTGCCAAGAACTGTGTCTCCTCTCTGATGCTCTTCTGCCCTGCCACCCTGCCTTGGAGCCAGCCAACTATGGACCGAAACGTTTACAAACTGTGAGCTAAAATAAACCTCTCCTCTTTTAAATTGTGGGTGTCAGATATTTTGTCCCAGCAATGAGAAAGTAACTAGGACAAGCAGCTTTCCTCTGGCATGTCCTTTCACCATGCCATTTCTGTCTCGAAAGCCAGGCAATCAAAGACTGAATCCACTGAAACCAGGAACCAAAATAAACGTCTCCTATTTTAAGTTGCATATTTGTGAAATATTCTGTCCCAGTGATGGCATAACGACTAATATAATAGTTATCAAAGAGCTACTAAAAGCATAGTATATCATCACTCAGCCTAAGACCTGTCACAGAATAATGGGGTGTAGGCAGAGATAAAGGGGCCAAAATGAGGAAGTACATAACTTTTTAAGAAGGTCACAGAGAGGCTGTGCACAGTGACACATGCCTGTAATCCCAGCACCCTGAGAGGCTAAAGTAGGAGGATGTAAGATTGACCCCAGCCTGAGCAACTCAGCAATTTAGCAAGACCCTATCTGAAAATGATTGAAAAGTAACACAGAAAGTTATGTGGAAGGCTAGCCTTTGAAGTCTGAGAATGACTAATATTGACTGCAAGGTGAAACTAGATTTGCCTAGGTGGTACTATCATATTTATTCCCTCACGTCTAATGGACATCAGTTTCTTACTTCTTACTTTATTCACTGCTGTCTATGGTACAGAAGTTAAAAGACATGCCTCAAGTTATGGAGGTAAGCAATGATTAAAAAGTTCATGGAGGGCCGGTGAGATGGCTCAGCAGCATAAGCGCCTGCCTGGCAAGCGCAAGGTCCTGAGTTCGACTCCTGGATCCCACATACGAAAAAAGGGCCGATGATATCACTCAGCGGCACGGGCACCTGCTGGTGCGCGAGGTCCTGAAGTCGACCCCCGGTACCCACAAAATAAATAAATAAATAAATAAAATAAATTCATGGAAAGAGGTTTGATTTTAGAACGGTAGTGAGTAAAATAAAATCAGTTAAACTGTGTAATATAAGACAGTGAACAGTGAGATAAAACTGTGGAAAATAACAGTCCTTAGTAGACACGGCACACTCATCTCTTTCCGTGGTACTTGGCTGTTCCTTGTTGATATTTAAGGTGTTGGGATTCTAGAGATGAACATCTGGCAAACCCTATTTCTAAAATACACTGCTGAAATGATTGATTATGTACATATTTTAATGGACACGAGACATCAACTTTAATTTTACATCTGCTAAAGGCTTTGTTTTGATTTTACCCTATTTTAAAGAGGATTTTGCTAAAGACAGTTTTCCAACCATGAGCGAGTCTTAACTCTGTCATTTGATCATAATATATGACTGCCAAAACACGGAAAGGAGAAAATTTAACTCCGTTGCATCTCTAAGCATTGTTTACTTTTGCTATGCTAAATACTTACAGGATTATAAAAGCCATGGGGAAAAGCAGTGTCTTCTGCTTCACTCGCAGTTGTAGTAGCCTGGCATTGCGTCTATTGTTGACCCTGGACATTCCAAAGGCCAAACAAAGCTCACAGAGTCACTCTTGCCAGACATGGATTTGCCCTCTTTTCTCTCTGGTGTCATGACTTTTTATCATCTCTAGTGAATACAAATTATAAATGTCCAACTTTCACTTTTATGTTTAGCTCTCTTAACTTAGAAAAAAACTAAAAATAGACTTTGCATGTAAAACCCACAAATTTATGCAGGCACTGTTCCTGCTGGGGATTTGAGCTCACCCTGAGTGTGGAAGTGGGGACTCTTAATTCCCAGAAGGGGGCTGGAGACTGAACCTCCTGGCCCACCTATGACACGGACTCAGGGAAAGCCATCACAGTCTCCCTGATTCACTACCAAAGATGGATCATCAGCACAGAGAGGTGACATGGAGCAGTGAGTTAGGGAGATGGTTCAGCCACTGCTGCTGTGAAGGGCTCACCACTGTCACACAGATGACTTGCTCCATTCCATCTGCATGCTCCCCCATGTGCAAGCTGGACACTTGCTAAAGGACAGAGTGAGAAGAGGGCTTAAAACTTAGTGCGTCATTTTTATAAAATTAAAATTTGGTTTCTATAATAAAAATCATATATGTATCTTAAAGGGATATGAAAATGAGAATATTTGATAAGTGACATATTGTCATTTGTTTCTCTTAAACTTCTAGTTTACAATACTTTCACCCAATCTATCTCTCTGTTCACTTGGAATGTGATCCACTGTGCCCTTACCACCCTTCTGTGACACATGGAGATGGAGCGCAAGACTGCACTGCCTGGAAAGCTGTCCCCTGAGAATTCTTGACTCCAGTGCTGCCTACAGCTTGACTGTCATAGAGGACCAGTTTCTGGGAGCATGTCCCACTTCTGGATGCTTTCTCTTCTGCTAAGTTTGCACAGACTTTCAGGCTTCCATTCTGCACTACTCGGGCTGTAAGAAAATTCGTGTGCAAGTTTGAGACACCATGTTATGTCGAGGTAGAATGAGGATAACACAAATGCTACCCCTGCCTGCCTCAAAGCAGGCTCGTAATGGGACACATGTATAGGTTTTTGTGTAAAATACACATTGCATTTCTGACCCAAAGATACGCTCCTTCAGGCAGACGGCCTAGGTGTTGGAAGAGCATGCACGGTCCACGGCTTCCCTTTATACTCCACCTCCACCAGAACCCAAACGTGTGAAAATATCGCAAGCACTGGGGCATTGAATTAAATGTCATACTCTTCTTATAGTCCTTTTATGGCTTTCGTCTCTTGTTGTTGATGTTTTTCATGCTTTTGTTGTTGCTTTTTTGAGAAACTGGGGAATAAGGAATCAAGGTTTGAACTTAGCTCATATCATTAACCTAAATCCCCCGAGAATGAAAGGTTTTCATCCAAACTCACTGAGTTTATCTATAAAAGTGAACACGTGCCCCCCTTCTCCCTGGATCTTTGTAGTATTCTTTTTTTTTTTTTTTTTTTTATGTGGGTACCGGGGGTCTACCTCAGGACCTTGCACGCCAGCAGGCGCCCGTGCCGCTGAGCGATATCACTGGCCCTTTTTTCGTATGTGGGTTTCGGGAGTCAAACTCAGGCCCTCGCGCTTGCCGGGCAGGCGCTTACGCCGCTGAGCCATCTCACCGGCCCTCTTTGTAGTATTCTGCAAGGTCTCAGTTAGACCCTCCTTTGCTTCGAAAGGCAAAGTGTCCTCCCAGCTTTGTGTGGCCACCCCAAGTTAGGGCCCTACTTTAAATGAAATGCCACATAATTGGCAAAATAATCTCTAATAAGAAAAGAATAAATCTTGCAGGTGTGGAAAGCAAAGAGTTGGTGCTTGAACCTCATAGTCAGGATTCAAAAATTTAAGACAAAGTACCAGAAAACAAACGTGTGAAAAGGAAACAGACAGCTTGCAGAGGAAGAAAATCAAATGGCTGAGTAAGATGGGAAAATATGTGACTAACAGTTTAGGCTAAAAACATCAAATCAAAGCAACAATTTCATATAATCGCTACTAGGTTAATAATTAAATATTAATGACAAGACAATACAAAAAGTTGGCCACATACACTTTCAAAAAACGTGTATTTAAACAAGAATTCTTGTAAATAAAATTTAGCCAGGTGTGATGGTACAAACCTATTATTCCACCACTCTGGGAGGATGAGGCAGGAGGATCACAAGTTTGAGTACAGCCTGGGAAATTTAGTGACTCAGTGAAACCCGGTCTCAAAATAAAAAATAAAAGGGCTGGTGATGTCATTCAGTACAAAAGCCTGGGTTCAATCACCAATACCAAATAAATAAGTATTAAGTAGATACAATTTAGCATTATAAATGTATTTACATACATTAGTAGAATGTTAATAGCATGATGTGTACATATAGATTATAGATAGATAAATAGATTGATGTAGGCAGGAAAGCTTGGTGCGCACCCCCACATCCATACATTTTAGGCCTTGGAATTCCAGAACGCCATTTTTAAAAAAATTTCTTTTCAGAAATAATCCATAACAATGGGAAAATAATTTACGTAAATATGTTAATTGCAACATTTTGTCCAAAAGTGAAAAATAGTAGATAAAATTTGAAGTCTGATATTTTTCTTCTGATATATAGCAGATTAAATATTAGTGATGGTCGTATTTAGGCAGTAAATTTTTGGCAGACTTAAAATGTTTTCCTTTCTACATGTCTGCATTTTCTAAATATAATAGTCACACAGTTGAAATAAGCAAGAAAACCAGGATTACTAGAAAGTCCTTTCAAAAGTTTCTCAAATTTCCTCAAATTAATAAAGGACATCTACAAAACACTCTTAATTACGTACTTATTAGTAAAATACTGAAATATATTTCCTAAATTTAGGAACAAAACAAGATGGCTGCTGTCCTCACTGCAGGTCCTAACCAGAGCAAGCAGGCAAAGAATGAAACACAATGCATCTAAATTGGAAATAAAGAGCAAAACTGTGTTTGCAATTTCAGGTGCATTTTTATGTACATGCAGTAAACAATCAGAAAGCAAAGTGAAGGTAATGATTTACCATATGATAAAAAAAAAAAAGGAATTAGGAGGTATTTTACCAAAAGAAGCACAAGATTTGTGCCCTGAAATCTGTGTGGAAGTCCTGTATAGACTATTGTGGGTAAGCATTTGAAGGGAGACTGACTGACTGTAAATGTACACACAGTCACCTTTTTAACCCCTTCATTTTGTTGATGGCAACTGGGGACATTTCCTACCATGTCAGTTCTGAATTAGCAGTGGAAATGTCATATTAAATAGAGAGATTAATCTGGTAGGAAACTCAACTACCGAGAAAGTATGTGGGCAGGTGGAGCTCCTATGATCCCACTACAGAGATGGCACAAATCGGGCCCTGCCCCCGGCCGTCCTCCTGATGTGAGAACTACGCACATAATTAACGGGGAATAAAAGCTCGGGGGAATCACTCCTACCCGGGAGAGTCTGGCAGTTCTCTTCTGATCAATTCTGGAAGCCTCCTCCTGTCCTCCCATCATCCACCTCTTAGGTCTAACGTGCTGTCATGCTGACCTTCTGCCCTGGAGCAGAGAGACAGGGAGGGCAGGTCCTAGTCAGTACCCAGGCCTCGTCACCATCTAACCAAGAAGCGGAGTGTCCAATTCTCACTCCTTCCAGCTCTCTCGTGTTTGCGGCTTAGGAGGATGTAGAAGAGGAAGAAATGCTAAGCACCGCGGGAGGAGACCCTAACCTGCTTTCGGCCAGGTGCAGCCCTGAGGAGCTGTGGGCTTCCCTGGAACCACTGAGTTAAGGAATCATTCAAGCCTTGCTGCCTGTACTGATTCTCTACTTCTACTGTAACACACTGTCACAGATTTAGTGGCGCAAATTTATGATTCTACAGTACAGGATATTAATTTTGCTTATGCAAAGTTATTGATAACAATCTGAGTGGTGAAATCAGCAAGCAAATAATGTCAAAATACGTCATTTAACAAATACGTATACTTTTAGTTATTAAAAGCAAGTCTTACTCTTTTCCTTTAGCTCTCCAGTTTTATATTACTTTGGAAAACAAATCAGTGACACTGAAGAGAAAGTATAGATAATTTGTTTTCTATATTAGATCAACAGATCTTAGGGATTTCAACATGTCATTAATTAGACAGCATTATTGAAAGTTTCATCTGAATCACGCTTTCCTCTTCATCTGGAGGTCATAAATGCCGTGCTATTATAAATGCCGTGCTATTATCGCCTGCTTTCTTCACAATGTTCTTACTCATTTGTAACACAGTTGCACTATTTTACTTTGCTTTCCTTTAGACTAAATATCTATTATAAAATAAAATCAAAGTAAATCACTAACAACCACAGCTCACAATCTTGATGATGATTTTGAGCTAATAACAAAACAGTTGGTCCCCCTCATCCATGTGGGATAAGTTCCAACACACCCTGGGGATGCCTGAAACTGGACAGTAATGAGTCCCACAAGGAAGCGCTTACCACACACTGTGGCCTTAACTTTTTCAGTTTGAGGTGAGACAGCAAAACTCACAAGAGTTTCTTTTTTCCTTTTTCATGATTTCATGTATGCAACATTCTTTCTTACGGTAGGTCTTAGCAAATTCAGAATATGCTATCTATTTCTTCTTTCTTTATCAGTTTTTGAACTTTCACTTTTTCACTTAACAAGAAAATTTTATGGTATCTCTTTGGCATATCCTGATTGCCAGATTTACTACTTTGGTGCCAGATATTATTTTACTTAATTATTATTAAGTAAAATAATAGTTACTTATATCATGACAGAGGATCTAATCACCAAGAAGGCTACTAAGTCACGATTGTGTGGGCAGTGTGCACAGTGCAGATACAGTGGACAGAGGGAGGGACAGAGGGAGGGACAGAGGGAGGGCATGTCCATGTTGGGAGAGAGCAAAATGCCAACAGATTTCATCATGTTACTCAGAATGCCTTACATGAATTATTTATTTCTGCAATTTTCCATTTAATGTTTTCAAACTTCAGCTGACTATGGGTAACTCAAAGCATGGAAAGTGACAAGAGGAGCTACTGTACTAGGACAACAGCGAGTGCCTTACTGGTTAAGAGTATTCAGCAACCACCTGGTTTGCTTACTAGTGTGCTGATAGCATGTAGGATATGGGCAAGCCATTAGGGCTGTGACCTTGGGAAAGAATTAGCCAAGTGAACAAAATGCCCAGAGTCAACAACCCCTGCCTGGATTTTTGAGGAAATTGGGAATGCTCAACAACTGAATTTTGAGCTCCAAATTAGGAAGTTCTGAGTCCAAATTGGTCAGGTTAGGCCTACAGGGCTACCTGTGATAAGTACAGGAGCAACACTAAAAAGAATCCCATGCTCTGCTGTTGGGGACCACAAATTCACAATGGCTGATTTTGTGTACTTCCCTAAGGGATAAATGGAGGCTTGGGATTATCGGTATCGCCCTTTTGAGATTTCCCATTAACTCTTTAGGGATGGGCTATCCTCTCTCACCCACTAAGACTAAACTAAAACCACTAAGATTAAAAAACACTCCAGGGCAAGATCCTTCTTAGCATGAGATCATCTCCACCCTCTCGAGTCATCCCAGCATTATCTGTTGTCTGCTGAGTCACTGACCTTGAATCTTCCGCTAGCCCCTCCTATCACTGTCCACACACAATACATTGTGGCTGGCTTGGAGGGTCTTGGTCTCTGCCCATCCTGAGGCACTGACCTTCCAGGCCCCTTCATGTATTACTAAATTTGTCTCTGTTTTTTTATTTCATCCTTTTGGCGTATCCATCATACAGGCAGTTGGGGATCTTGGCCAGGTCCCCGATATTCTGCTTACTCATAAGGACACCTAGACAAGGAATCATCTCAGAAACCTCTTTTCAGATCCCCTCCCAGTTAGCATGAGCTTTGCCTTTCTCTTCTCAGTAAACTTCCCTACTTGCAGCTTGTTTATCCCTTCCACAATTGAATTCTTCAACTTTTCAAGACACCAACCCAGCATTTTGGAGCAATGTCATGCTTTCTGACTACCAGAGAAAGCATATGTTGGAATTCAGGTAAGTGAGTGCAAATGGTATTCTAGGGATAGTATTGAAATGGTCTTGAGCACACTTGTGTTTAAAAGGTAAATCCTTAACAAACTCTAAGACATACTTCCAGCACATTTTAGAATTGATCTCAACTCATTGGTATTTCAAAATGTCGGTTTAAAATGACCTCCTAGAGTCACACTTTTGGAACTTGTCTAATTCAGTAATTTTCAGAGAACTGCAAGGTCACACAACTTGCTATTTCTCTTACTGTTATTTCTCAGGTTTAGCAAATAGTTCAAGATGATTGGAGCTTAGATTAATGCAAGTGAGAGAGAGGGAGAAAGTCTGGAAAGAGGAGGGACCAGGATAATGTTGCTTAATACAATAAGAAAATGAGCCCATGATGATATTTGGAAGAGATTCTGTGCTATTTTGCTAAATTCCTTCAATGCCTTGGTCTCCATTTCTTTTCTTCTTTATTCCAATTAGTCAGGATGAGCAAATTAGAAGTAGCTATGAAAAACATAGGAAAATTGTGAACCTTGTGTAAAAACAGACACATAAAGAGATATGCCTACATTGTTAATATATCTACTATATATATATATATATATATATATATTTTTTTTTTTTTTTTTTTTTTTTTTTTTTTTACGTAGGCTGACAATTTCACAAATAGAATCACAAGATTCTATTACTGTTCAGGTCTAAGTCCCTGCTCCACGTAGCCACAAAATTCCTCTCTGGGAAAGTCAGACTCTCAGTGCCCGTCCTCTCCCATGATAATGGTAGCTGTTCTTCATCTCCACACACCTGTTGATGAGCTTGTTTTGATTTTGTCCTGGTTTCTACTGGAGTTTTATTTGGGTCACAGTAGCAAAGGAAACTATGAATGAAAAGAAACTATCTTTGATATGTTTGGAAATAGCCTGTTTATTCCATCACAAAGACTACAAAAATGTATATTCTGATAAAATGCATATTCTCAAACTCTACTAGTTACCACAAAACATTCCAAGGTTTAACATCTACAGACTTGATAGCTTTAGATACCAAGGCATTTGGAATTCACAAGCACTTTTCTCAAAATCTGTAGTGGGTGCAATGCTGTACACCTGTAATCCTAGTACTCAGGAAGCTGAGGCAGGAGGATCATGAGTTCCAGGCCAGCCTGGGTGACATAACTACCTAGATACTCCCTGTCCTTTCCCACAAGTATTAATCTAGTTGATCCCCAAGTTTCCATGGCCATACTACAACATTATGTCTCACAGTATTCTCTTCTGTTTTTCTTTCTCCAACCTCAACAACAAACTTTCACCACATTTACCTTCTTCATGTACAGGTTTGGAGATAGTACACTCCTGCTTTCAAATCACCAAGGACCTACCATGAGTCACCACGAAGAAGTGCAAGAACACTTCCTGCTGTTCCAGAAGGATGAGAGCCGGAGTTCTACCATGTTCTAGCAAGCAATATTTGGCAAGGTTTTCAGCATTCTGAGGATTTTCTTCATAGAAAATGGGTGTGAAATTTATCTCTCAACATTATGGTGTGACGGGATGAAACTGAATAAAAACAAGGCCCTCTTCAAGATAATGATCTATTTTCTTCTCACTCTTGTTTCATCTAAACCTGTCCTTTTACATGTGCCCCAAGAAGCAGAAAGACTGGGTTATGGCTCTTCTATGAATATAACCTGGATGACCACCCGCTCCTTCTGTGGCCTTGCTCAGGATGCTTCCCCATGCAGAAGCCCTCCCCGGTCCACAACATTCAGAGGACCCATCTGCACTCAGAGGAGTAACCAATGTTTCCGGTCTCAACCACTAACTTTCCCTGGATAATTTTAGTCTCACCTGATCCAGATGAAAAGCTTCCCTCTTTAGACACCTCTAGTATTTCTCTTGTACTTGTGTTATAGAAACACTTGCCTCACCCAGTCCTTTAGAACATTTCTGCAAAATCCTCATTCTCCCCTTCTCTCGGAGATACTGCACACATCTTTCTTCTCTTAATCCTCTGCAGGAAGCCAGCTGCTGTCTATTCATTTGCATTTCCTGCAGGAGGGGTCTTGTCAGAGGCCAATGCCCAGCAGCATTTAAAGAGAGCAATAAGCAGAAGGCAACTTTAATCACCTTCCTGGAGTGCAAGGAGGGACGAGGAATTCATTTAGAGAACAAGGGAGAATAACACTAGGATAAGACCAAGAACTGAATGGGTTCATTCTGAGTAAAACACAAAATATTTTAAATTGTATCTGTGATGCAAGCAGGGCAAGCTGTTCACAGCCCTAGATGCAAGGGAAGGAAATAGAACTGCTGATTTGAAGGTAAGAGGAGAGTGATGAAAAATCAGGAATTTAGAAAACATCCCTCCCCAGGGAATTTTTACTCTAAAAGTGGAAATCCATAAATTCATTCATCATATATATATATTTTCTCCTTCAAAATGTATGTGGAAGAGCTGGGTGTGGTGGTGCACACCTGTAATCCCAGCACTTGGGAGGCTGAGGCAGGAGGATCCCCATGAGTTTGAGGACAGCCTGGGCTACATAAGCAAGTTCAAGAGCAGCCTGAACTACACAGTGAAACTCTGCTTCAAAAAAAAAACAAAAATATATGTGGAAGTACCCAGATTGAGGCAGGAAATTAGGGTGTAGCCAGATGGCTTGGCAAGTGGGTGTGACCTGTCAATCACAGAGATCCAGGAGCTCTCTCTTCCAGTTGCCTGCTGTCACTCTGCAGAGCATATTCCTTTTCCTAACTATATTAAATGTAAAACCGCACTACCTTCTGAGTGGTTTTTTTTTTTGACCAATTTTTTGTTCAGGGCAACAAGAACCTAGGAAGAATCTCTAGAAGGAGTTCACAGCATTCTAGCACCTCAGTAACAGCGTTACAAATAACTTTTTAAAAATATCACTTTTTTTTTTTTTCTTGTTGAGAACTCTACTGTTTAGTTTTTATTAGAATGCCCTTTCAATAAGTTTTGAGTTCTTGTTAATGGCAAGTTAGGTCCATAGCTCTGATTCCTTTACTCACCACTGACCAAATCAAAGGAGCCCATTTATTTTAGTCAATGGGAAAAAAAATTTATTCAAAGCTAGCTCCAAGAAAATGGCAGTATTTCATCACCCAAATCACCCTCGCACATGTACTGGTGAGTCAGGGTCTTTTGTAGCAAGGGGAAAGGAAACACAATGAAATAATAGACATGCAGGCTTATCCCATCTCAGCCTAGACTAGACCTCTTGCTCCCCTCCCTGTGGAAATGAAACTGGACTCTGACCTCCTGCTACCAGCATCTGCACATTTTGTCCATCATCTGAGCTGAGGAGAGGTGGGGGGGTTGCAGCTTATGCCCTCAGACTGAGGAAGTTTGGAGAAGCCCCCGTTTCTAAAGGAAAATGTCTAATTTTGGGAGGGGAGGGGACTGGGAAATAAAAAGAATTAAGATGTCTTTTGGACACGTACCAACTCCTCATGATGAATGTAATCCCTACGTACCACATGTACACTATTAAATTTTTTTTTTAAAATGAAAGAAAAATAATGTACCATTTTGCTGAGCCAGTTACATTCTGAGCCCACTTTATATGGGTCTATAATAGACCCTGCTCCAATTTTCCTCTTCTTGAAACTTCTTCTTGATTCTCACAACAATCATAAAAATAATCATTCATGTAATGCTCATTTTAAGAATGAGGAAACTGAGGCAGAGTTCTTACTTACACAGCCATTCATAACTTGAGAGCAGGGAATCTGCTTCAATCTGCTCTAAAGGAATCTGCTTCAAGAGCTTATGATTTTAACTGATTTTCTTTCAAATATAGTGCTATTCTTAATGATTCACATACTGCTTTCTGTCAAGCACAGGCTTTATGCTCACACCCTGGGCCACACATGAGTAAAATATACTTTAAGTTTGGAGTTCCTTCCCGGGACTGTTACATGTTTGCAGGAACACACACAAACACACAGTACATCTTACCTGAAAACCAAGCTCAGTGCTTTAAAAATCATTCTAAAAACTTCATAACTACCGCACAACTGTAAGGGGGGGGCGGTTGGTGTAGGCCATGCACATAGTTTATCAAGAATGGCGAGCCCTGAGAACAGGCTCCCTGGGGATGGATTCTTCGTGATGAGTGTTCAAGAAAGACTCATCGTTCTCTACTCTCCTCTTGTGTCTAAACTTAATGTTCCCTTGGCTCTCTCCCAGGGCTGGACTATTCTCTGATACATTCTGCAAACATTTAATCCTATTTATGGCTTGTTTGTTATCTGAATTTATCCTCCGTATACTTATTTTGTGCTTTCGATGTCGCAGCCACCGTGGCTGCCTGTGGGTCTGAAGCCCTTGGGTGGCACAGCTCACTTTCAAGCTCCCTGCACGAAGCCCTGAGAGTGCTCCCTCCCACAAGGCCTGCAAGTAAATGGGGCCCAGCTAGGAGGGTTCCAATCCAGGGCAGGTTTACAGCCCCAGTTTCTTCCATTTCTCTACTACGTTTAACTTCAGGTAGGCAGCTAGATTTCCAGTTATAAATCCTCAAGCTTACTTGCAATGAGAATGATTAGCTATGGGAGAAAGCCTAGACATGGCCTAAGCTGCCTTTCTCATTTTAGAGATACAGAAATGAAGGCCCGAGTGGCAGAAGTGACTCGATAACTGTCTCTCTGTTCAGGAGTGCAGAGTTGAAGCTCACAGCTAAAGCTTTTCCTCCAGGATGAATGCTTTTTAATCAGTTTCACCTTAGACCAAAACATAAGAAACAATGTAAATAAATCATTCATGAAGACACTGTGACACATCGACGACATACACATTTTAGAAGACTATAATTTGGCTGTGAATTGGGTTCCTGTTTCCCATATTAGCAGTTACTATATGGGTTCGATTCTTACCACCTTAATCAAGAGACCCTGTGCCTACAACAAAACATCATGAACTAGATGGCTCGTAAATCATAGCGACGCTTGTCTCACAGTTCTGCAGGCTAAGAGGTCCAGATCAAGGCGCCAGCAGATTTACCATCTGCTGAGGGCCCAGTTCCTGGACCACACATGGCACCTTCTTCTTGTACTCTTGTAGCATGAAAGAGGCAGGGCGGCTCTCTGAGGTCTACTTTACAAGGGCGCTAAGCCCTTTCCTGAGGGCCCCATCCTCAGTCTTAGGACATCTTCGTCTCCTGAAGGTTCTACTTTCTAGCACATTCACACTGGGGGCTGGGATTTTAACATATGATTTGGGGGTTACACAAATCTTCAGACCAAAGCTCCCACTAGTGAATGAATGGTTCCATCTTATTTTCAACCTATTCTACTTAGAGCCGTAATATGACTTTTTCTCATACATGGTGTGCTTATGTAACTGTCATTCAAAGAATTTCAATTATGATTGCTTTAGTTGCCTTCCAAGGCATCATACTATTAAAACTTTGAGGCTAAAGAAACCTATTTTGCAAAATACCCCTTTTCCATTATCCGATTTTCTCCTTTTCCATGCTAAGTTCTTCTCCCGAGATCCCTCTGGACTGCCTCCTCAGTGTGGGCAGGGATTTTATTGGAAAGCTTTCCTCTACTACACGATACATATTGTTTCAGTGTGGTTTGTTCACAAGTCTTCAAACCCCTGTAAATCAGAGTCCATTCACCATTAGGCAGCACACATCCAAGTGGACTCCCACCTTTTGTTCAGATGCCCCCCAAATCCAATCACCTATCAGTTAGGCTCAAGAACTGCTGGTATTCCTTCTGAAACCAGCTTCCATTGCTGCAAATTTGCTTACTCTTCTTTGTTATTTTTCTTCCAGTTCATCTTCCTCTGACCTCCTTTTCCCTCTCATCATCCACTTTGAGCATGCCACATGCAAATTTCTGGGTCCAGAAGTTTGATTACCACTGGTAGGTCCCCAGTGATCACTAGAGGTACAGTGTTATGTCCACTCTGCTCCAGGAACCCCCTCTGTGTCTCCGTTATGGGCTCCCAGCCTACCCAGGAGGCAGGGTCAGGCGCTGAGGGTAAAGTGGACAACGGCAGAACTGCACTCAGCCTGAGCCAATGCACTAGTTCCTCACAGACTCCCATGGGATTGGCTCATTTCCTTCAGAGTCACCCCACAGGACCACTGTCTATCATACTGATGGATGGTCAACTAAAAATTAAATAAAAGAACAGCAGGTTAATGAGTTCATGCATTTCTGTCTGTATCATTCATTTTCTGGCTATGTACTTTTCCCAGATTGGATGCCCAGATCCTAATGCAAACACATTCTCTTTCCCCTACTGCCCCCTAAAAACTCAAATCTCTGTTACTCTTTCTTTTCTCAATCTCTCCTTTCACACTCACACACACACACACTCCCCCAGGGCCCAAACATATAGGCCACATTTTTCCCTTTATTTCAACTTTCAACTGGAATAACTGAAGGTGGAATTTCAAATAAGCCAAAGCAAGCGTAAGGTAATCCTCACCTGCCTGAGATTTAAGGTCTTGACAAACATCATCCTCCAGTTACTTTGCAAAGCCTCCCTTCCAGGCAGGGCTCGGCAGGTCTGATTTAGCAGGTTAGATGGAAAACACACCTATCCCTCTTTTGCTCGAGATGTAAGGGTACTACAGAAGTTGTTTTAAGTTGATAGACCGGTGGGGCTTAAGTTTCTTTCACAGGCTGGTGCTATTGTCTCCCAGGGTCTGAGCCCATATGCTTTCCTATGGATGAAACCGTTCTGTAAATCCTTTGTGATTCTTGATCCCTTCAGCTAGCTTAGTTCCCAGTAGAGACGTTCTGCTGACTGGCATGACTCTGAGTTTACAAAAAATCCTTTCATTTGTACCAAGGCCTTACAAACATGGTAAGGTCAGGTATGGTCTTAAAGCTGTAGAATTGTTTTGGTGTTTCCCTGTAGCCTTAGGATCAAGCCAAGCAGCTGGAGATGTGGAGAGTTAAGAACCTGAGATCTCAGTTTTGCAAATCCTTGGCTTATCTGAGGCCTTCATTGCCCAAACTGAGGGCTTTTGCTAGGAAGGTGTTCATGACTTACCCAGACAGATATGGTAATTCCTTCCCCCGTTCTCTGTACAGTGATTTCTATAGTAGTACAAAATTCCCAGACTATTTGTTTATAAGATCATGATCTCTGTACAGATAGAATAAGTTTCATCCTTCTTAATATTTGCATACTGCAGCACCAAGTGCAGCCTTAGTCTCGTGTTAGATACTGAGTTAATATTTACTGAAAGAGTAACTTTGAGCTCCTGGAATTGGAGAGGGCAGCATTCAAGTCTGTATGCATGCCTGGCAGAAGACACAAGTGCACTGCACTTCCACCTGGCCAGGTTTGTGATCCTGCAGGAAATGCTGTTTTCATGGCCTGAGGACCTGTTTCATGGACAGATATTCCGCAGAAATTTTCAGCTGCACAGGGATGTTGCTGCAAAACATTTAATCACATGCATTGCGAAGTTCAACTTGTTAGGAGAGGCTTCCCAATTAAGGTCAAAGCCACTGTACTACATAACTATTTCACACATGTACGCTTCTGATTTGTTATTGTTAATTTTGCTTTAATATAGCTTTTCAAAGGCCATGGTTTACCCTTTTTCTCATTTACTCTTTTATTTTACTGCCTGTCTGTCTGGTGTTTGGCTATACTAAAATTTCTTAGACTAAAGTAATCTTCTGCAGATGACAAACTCCAAAGCTTCTAATAGACTAACATTTATTCACTAACGGATGATTGGCATGACATCCAACAGAGCTGAGGATAAATGCAACTGTTAACTTACTTAATTTGTGCCCGGCCCTGAAGAATTATGAGTTTGCCATCCAGCCAATGAGAATAACTTGTTGTCTTTACAGATTTGCTTTGAAAAATAAATCAACCTAAAAAGTAGCTTATAAATCCACATAAGCATTGTAGATTTACATTTAGAGCCTCAGATTTAGGAGGCTATTACAGAACTTGTCTCAATTTTCTGTTTTCTTATTTGTTTTGTCCTTAATATTTTAAAACACCCAGAATATATCAAAAGTAAACAGAATATTCACCCAGTACAAGAATCAGGGAAGCATTCCTGCAAACTTCCAAATACAGTTGCTCAAAAACACTATCTCCAGTCCATCTCTGAAGGAACTTACTCAAAATTATTTTTCCAGATGTTCTTTAATGAGTATCTGCTTTTTCATAATGGAACCAAGCTTTAAAAAAACCTTCAGGATGGAATTAATCATTTTTTCCCTTTTGTGAGATAATAAAAATACAGAGTAAAAGAAGTTATCATCCTTCCCTGTATTTTGGTTCCAAAACAGAGCTTCCCCTCCATTCTCACTGCAGGAGAAAATGATTCCCTCCAGCCGGTGCTCTTGGGCTGTGATAGAGGAGTCGCTGCCCTGAACAATTTGCAGGAGTCCCATGCTGATGCTCACCTTCGCCCTGGAACACGGCAACTCCAATCTCCCTCACAGAGCACTCCATCTCCCCTTAAACTAAGACGGGCAGCCACTCATTTCACAGCTAACCCTGCTTCCCATGATGGCACACTTGTAGACACTAAAGATACTTGATGTGGCATAGTCAGAAATGAATAGTTAGCCAGCAAATATCTCTAAACACATCAACACACCAATGTCCAAAATATCAACTATGAGAACTATTTGAATCATAGTTTAATATTGAGAAAAATAATTTTCTCTGGATGATGTTTAATGAAATATCAGAATCTTTATGTAGTTCTGGGTACACAGAATGTGTGATTCATGAATGGGTTGAAGGTATACAGCTAGCTTAGAATACCCTCTTAATACATAAGTGGAAAAGTGAGTCTGTACACAACATAGGTGTCCAAAGCAGCTGCTTTAAAATTCAGATGCAAGCAGTGAAACACGATAGGTCCCTCAGGTACCTGACGACGCCACGTAGTTCCAGTTGGGTAGTCCATTCAAATGACCCTTCAGCATTATTATAGTCAGGGAGAGGCAAATTCAGTGACAACTGGCCACACTGAGAAGTAGAAGCTTGGCACCTCCTGCTGGTGGGCAGGAAGGACAAAGGGTGGGTTCTCTCCCACATTGCTGGAGAAAACATAGATTATCACTTTTTTAGGAAACATCTATCAATATTCTTTTCCTTTAAATATACACACACTTAACCACGTGGAAATCTCAATCAAGGGCAGATGGGTCATAGAAATAAAAGTGGCAGCATGTATGACGTAACTGCGAAAGTGCGCATTGTGGCATGACATTTTTAGATCAAAATAGAATCAGAATCAACATTTACGATGGGAGGATTGGCTAAAAAGTCAGTAACACGTCTGTACCAGGGAGGATTTTTTGTACATTTAAAGATGAACAAGTCGGTGACATATTTGCCAATTTGGAGGAAGTGTGAAAGGACATATACTATATTCAAATCTCTGTTGATAAAAGTAACTAAATCCCCTTGCTTGCCTTTTAATATATGACTGTAAAATGAGCGCTCAGAAATATCTATCAGGTCCTAGCACTAACTTTCTAGAGCCCTGGGTTTCACTGGAGGGTTATTTTATCCCCAGGGGACATTTGACAGAGTCTTGAGACATTCTGGTTATTACAATTTTGGGGGAAAGGCTACCAGCGTAGCATGGATTACGGCCAGGGATGTTGCCAGTAACCTGCGAGGCACAGGACAGAGAGGACAGTGTCCACAGCTAATAGTGTCTTGCTCTTACTGTCAGTGGTACTGAGGGTGATCAACCCTGGCTTAGAGGATGAAGATGGAAGGGGAACAGAAATATTAGAGAGAACTGAAAAAAAGTAAAAGAAGAACAGAATGACTATGAAATTTCTAAAAAGTTTACGGCATACACACCAGCCAGCCAATCAAACAAATACATGATTATTAAAATGAATTACATTAGTCTGGACAAGAGTAAGGCAAGTTAAACAAAACTATGAGATCATGTATCATCTTAAGGCATCCTAGTTTGTAATTTTTCTTTTCTTCATATAGCCAGAAGTCAGAATCCTGACAGGGAAGAGTCCAATATGCTTCACACAAGTGAAAAACTCTTCATTATTTTGGTATCATATGGAGAATTACTTGTTTGTATACATTTTTGCCATTTTCCATATCAACATGCTAAAAAACCCAAAAGGGAATAATTAACATCTCCTTTGGACTTATTAATGAACAAATTAATTAATAAGAAAAACTACCTAAAAATTAAGGAAGAGAACAACTAGGCAAGAAAACCATTGCAGCGTTTTCTCACTCAACGAGTACTGGCCAGTGATGGACTGTATTCCTCCTGTGCCAGATGCCAAGCGTAGAGAGAAAAAATGAACAGAACACTGTCCGTCCTATGAAAAGCCTGATCACAGACAGCTCAGGCGTGGAGACAGACCCGTGGTGGCGAACTGGCCAAAAACGGTCCTGGTAGCTCGGAGTCTGAAACTAAAGAGGGCAGTGAGCAGTTGGATCAACCCAGCGAGAGCAAGAGGCCCGGGCAAGCTTTACGGGAAGTTGAAGCTTGGTGGATGAGGACCAATTGAATTGTGAAATTACAACACTGAGGTTAAAGAGAAATGGATAGAATCATATTTAAGTGATCAAAACTGCAGAAAAATTAGAAGTGGGAGGTAGAAGAATAAGGGAAAATAAAATTCCTAGGTTTCTTGCTTAGGGAACAAAGTAGCTGTTTAGTCAGCGATTAACATTGCCATCAACTAAAATACTGCAACATTTTCTGTCCCAGGGTTTTAACAAGATCCTTTTCCTATTGTGAGACCTGATCTGAATCACTAAAGTAAAGCTGTAAAGCTGTTTTCCAAACCCTTCCCTTGGTTTATTAATAGCTTCAGCAATTAAACTTAATAGAATTTTAGACATTCTTTAAAAATGATAAAGCTTGACTGTGAAGCATAAAGTAACATAATTATCTCATTATTTCCTGATCACAAGTCTATGCATTGTACCTGGAAAGGGAGACAGATTCATCCATACTTTGAGGAATTTGTGCTTACATAAGCCATCATTTTAGTACAGGGTTTTAAAAAAATTAGTGTTATAAATACATCCTGTCTTAATGGAAAGCATATTCTAACAGTGGTTTCTACCTTAATGTTCTTTAAGTTTTAGATATTGTTGGGGCTCAGAATGTGTTACCCCAAAGCATATCTCCTTAGTGTACTGAGCATTTTGAATTGAGAACACTAAAAAGGCCTGAGACCCAAGGTCTTTTTGATCTCCCATTCTCCTGTCTCCCACCCCTCTCATTCCCCAGGAGTGGGTCACACAAACCAAATTCTTCCGCCCCAAAAAGAGTCATAGAAACTGGAACCCCTCTCTCCCAAAGTGAGCCAGAGCACCTAGGGAGGTCAGTCTCTCCCTCTCCCTTGAAGCCTCTCACTGGAGAGGGGTCTTGCTCCATACACAGGAGGAAGAAACTCTGAGAAAAATCTGGACAGGCAGGCCTTGCTGGACTGCCCCTAGGCCACTGCCATTGGATGTCCCTGTCCATTCACTCACATTCACAATGCTGACCATTCTTCATTGAACCTAACCATAAAAACAGACAGTTTTCCTGGATCTTTGGGCCTTCACTTCTGAAGATCTTGTGCCAGTTATAACTTGGATTAAATTTGTAATGCTTTCTTCTTGTTAACCTGTCTTTTGCTATAAAACTGTTGGCTGTTATCCTCATGATGGCTGAGGAAAGGGAGTGCACTTTTCTGCCCCTGCAACATTAACCTTAACAGAAAAATCATCTTCTACGTCTTCTAAGGAGAAAAAGAGGCCTCAGGGCTCTGCCCCTGCATGCTTCTCCCTGTCATCTCCTCCCTGGCAAGTGCCCCGCCCTGCAGCTGAGCCCCAGCACCAGCGGACCAGGGTCCACCTGTGTCTACTGTTCCCTCGGATTGCTTTTTTTTTTTTTTTTTTTTTGTGGGTACCAGGGGTCGACCTCAGGACCTCGCGTGCCAGCAGGCGCCCGTGCCGCTGAGCGATATCACCGGCCCTTTTTTCGTATGTGGGATCCGGGAGTCGAACTCGGGCCCTCGCGCTTGCTGGGCAGGTGCTTATGCCGCTGAGCCATCTCACCGGCCTGTTCCCTAGGATTGCAACTCCTCCTCTGTGTCACTTCTGTCTCTGTCCATCTCTTTTCTGCTGCTCTAGTGCTGGATCTTCCAGAGAGCACTCACAGAGCAATGTTTCTGCTTTCCAGTGAAGCCTTCCACATGCTTCAACTCCTGACCCTCTGACACATTCTACAATTACACAAACAAGAATGAAGGCCATCTGTACTTAGCTGTGGCCAGCACATGGCCAGGCTGACATGTCAGGCACAGATTCTGGCATGTACTAAATATCATATGCATGTGTATGCATGTGTAGTATAAATATAAGGATGCATGTACACATGTGTCATGTGTGAAATTGAGAGAGTGTGTGTGTGTGTGTGTGTGTGTGTGTGATTTGAACTCAGTTATCTCACTGGTCTCCACATGGGCACCTATGCCCCTTTCAACTCTCTTTTAGACTTTACTAAGTATCTAACTTGTATTTAAACCAAATAACATGTTACACAGAAATTATGGAAGCAAGAACAACAGAAAAGTTTATTTGCTTTCCACTCTATTTCAAAGGAAAATTGCTGAAATGTGCTTGACATGGTTTGATATAAATATTCCCTTAAAATGAGGAGGTAGAAAATTAACTATATTAACTCTGGGGTTGGAGACTGAGGAGCAGGCTGTGCAGAGTGGCTGAGAGCCAGGGTCCTGAGAAGCAGTCTGGGGTAAGTCTGAACTTTTCCACTCAAAAGCTGAGTGACTTGTGGAAATTTGCTTAACTGTTGTGTACTATAGTTGTTGTTTTGCCTTGTTTTGTTTTACAAAATGGCAATACAGCACAATTTACAGTTCTGATTTCCAAAAATATTTGATAATTATTATTATTTTTTTTTTTTGTGGGTACCGGGGGTCGACCTCAGGACCTCGCGCGCCAGCAGGCGCCCATGCCGCTGAGCGATATCACCAGCCCTTTTCTCGTATGTGAGTTCCGCGAGTCGAACTCGGGCCGTCGCGCTTGCCAGGCAGGCACATATGCCACTGAGCCATCTCACCGGCCCGATAATTAATGTTATTATTGTTGTTATTATCATTAACTCATTTAGTTGCCTGACCTGACCTGGGGGTGAGATGTACTCTAAAATAACATGTAACCACTGTGGTCTTAGTTGAAGCCACTTAGTATGAATAGTCATATACACTTGGCCAGAAATTTTAGTGTGATCATTTTGTGTATAAAAGTGTATTTTGTAGAAATTAAGATGCATTATGTTCATGTACCAACTGCCCACAAGGAATATGAACATTACACAGTACACACATGTATTAAGGCAGTTTTAAAAGTGTATTTACTGCAAATTCTGGCATATGATAGACTCCTTACACCAGTGCTAATATTAAAGGACTGTGGAGATCATGAATTTCAGAAATGCACCTGATGCTTCTGTAAAATATGCTTTAGCGCGAACCTGTTAGCAATTCTGTGACGTAGGTATTAGGGGTATTTATCATCAATTCACTAATGGGATTATCAAGGTATAGAAGGATTAGACAACTTTCTCATGCAGAAAAAGTGAGCTGATTTCAGTTGGAATTGTATTCAGGGCTTCAGATCCCACTCAGTTCCTTCTGCAACACCTGGAAGGCTACCGGCCATGCTAATTTGTATCTGGAATGTCCCCTGAAGTCCCATATGTGAAGGGTTTGGCCTGCAGCTTGGCATTATTGAGAGCTGGTGGAACCTGTAAGAGGTGGGACCTAGTGGAAAGTTTCCTGTCCCTGGAGGTGCGCCCTTGAGAAGGATAAGGAACCTTGGCCCCTCCCCTTTTCTCTGCCTTGCATCTCAGGCATGAGGTGAGTGGCTTTCTTTGCTTTGCCACCATGATGTGCTGCCTTGACATAGGCCTAAAAGCAAAGGGGATCAATTAACAATGGAATGAACCCTCCGAAACTCTGAGCCCAAAGAAAACTTTTCTTTGTAAATTTATCACTGGTATTGTGGTACAGTAACTGAAAGTTGACTAACACACTACTCCTCTCCAGGAATATCTGGTCTGCAGGCAGAGGAAGGATCATATTATACCTCACCTGGGTGGTGTGTCAAAGAACACCCACCTTCCTGGCCCAGGGATGGTCATAAAGCAAATCATTCGAGTCGTGGGCATGTTGGGAAAGGCAGTGAGTGCTTACGATTCAGGTGGGGTTGCTGCCACATATCCTGCTCCCCATCATGCCGCCTTCCTCTGTACCTGGGCCAGCCCAAGGCTTGTATTGAGCGATACAGCTGTTATTTCAGTTACAGGCTCAGGTAGAAAGGGGGCTGTCTTTTCTGTCTTGTTTGTTTTTTTTCCAGAATAAAGAACTTTGTTTAAGTGAAGCTCCTGGCACACTTTTAATCACATTATATGTGCACATGATCCAAAGGGAACGGACTGCTGGACACTTCACTTAAGAACCACTGACATGAGGGCTGAATTGTTCCCAGACCATGCAAGAACCCCTGGGACCCAGTGGGCTATACCGACACGCTGACTCCAACACCCTGGGGGAGACCCGGCACTCTCGGGGCGTCTGTCAGGCCTGCTGGAGGAAGCGACCACCTTAAGGAAGCCATTGGATGAGATCAGTAGTTTTCAAAGATCTTTTTTAAGCAGTAGAAACTGTTATACCAAAAATAAATAAAATAAAATATCATCTTGTGTAACCTGACACTATTTATAAAACACAGAAGTGGAGCAGCCACTGAGAGAAGCCCTATTCTTTCAGCTTCTACCTCGACCTAGAACGACCCTAGAAGCATCTCTTTGAATCCATAAAATTAAAAACTGCAGGGCCAGATGTCCTCTGAGCTCACTCTCAACACCTAAATTATACACATTATATAACCAAGTTCTCTTCTAACAGAGCCAGGATAGTGCAGGCAAAACAGAATACAAACCAACCAATCAAACAGAAAGGCTTATTTGGTTGCCATATGCTTTATACACACAATTTACGCTATATACACATTCTGGTTACTTTCCCTTAACATTAAACAATATTTTTAAAGTAAAAATTGCTGCAGACACTAAAAAGCATGTATATTTAATATGCATTTTATTATCTCAATGGGAATATTTTCATAGTATAAAGTAAGTTGTTTTAAATATATTCCTTATAAAAAGCACAATATACAAAAGTAAATAGATAGATGGGTAAAGTGATGGTTTGATAATTGCATAAAGTAAAATGCCAAAGTAATTATGATGGAATTATAAATATGTTTTATTCTTTCCATATTTTGTGCTGTATGAAGTGAGTATGCATTACCTTTATGAATGAAAAAGCAAACCTATAATTATTATTAATTTAAAAAAATCAAAAAGGGAATTCTAGGCTCAGACTGGGATAAGCTAGACATGATGAACTGCAGGCCCCATGGACATTATCCACGTGAAAATAATTCAGTCACTTGGTACCTGCATGTATCCCCTCAGCTGAAATCATGAATCGACTCAGTGCTGCGCCTGCTCCCAATGACAAAATATGGGTCTCCCAGGGCCCACTATGGAGACTCAAACAAGTCACTGCAAATCGAGGAGAAATGGCTTTTCTTACTGCTTTTGGCAAGGCACTTTCTAATTTGAATTATGCTTCTCTTACTCCTGAAGACTAGGAAACTGTAGGTTGTGGAACATGAAAATTAGTAACAGAATGCAGACAGAAACTCCACACCTCAGTAATTCAGATGAAGTAGCACAAGACTACACATTGCCAGCTCCAGGCCTGTTCATGGGTGAGCCCGAAAAAACAAGGCATCGCTATCACATTACTCTGCGAATCCAGTACTTGGGAAACACAGTTTCCTGGCTTTCCCTACAAATCATCTACATGCAGTATTTCTGAAAAGATGCAACAAATCCAGAGTTGCTCTAAAGGACAAGGAAAATAAAAGAGTATGTTTACAGTTATTAAGAAAAGCTCTTGAAGTCTGTAATTTAGCTGTCTCTAAAGATGACATTATGAAAGAAATTACTTTCATCTACAACTAAGGTTTTAGTACTTGCAAACCATTACCAATGAAGGGAGAACAGGGATGATCTAGATTTGAGGTTCCTCATCCCCCCCTGCTGCACTGCTCCCTCTATCTGTCCCAGAGCTTTGTCGGATGCTTAACTGCTCTCTGAGGGCTAGATGGCCATGGCCATGTGCAGAATCCCCATGTGATAATATATTAATCACATGGACGCAAACGGAATGGTCCAGACGACAGCACAAAATGTTGCATAGGTGACAAGTGTCCAAGGGTTGTGAGAAAGGACCCAAAATTTTATTTTTTTTGAAGTTGACAGGATCAAAATAATGTATATAAAGTTGGGAAAAGGAAGAAGTACGTGAGAGCAGAAGAAGAATTTTTGAATTTCTGGCCAATTCTGCCAATAGAAATAACATTTCCGAAATTTGCATTTTCTTTTTTTTCGCGGCTGGTCTCATCTTTCTGGGTGGGCCTCTGGTCTATCCCAGCGTAGTGAGAAATGATTTTAAAATATAGGGACTATACCTGGAACAAGTATCTGTCATGGTAAGCAAGCTTCCAGAACTTTTGCTTTTTTAGTTGCAAATATATTTAATGATCTGATGTATAAAATGTAACTCAAAATAATTTTTCCAATCATCCCTGACAGGTGATTAATCATATAATAATTGAGAGCAGTCACCTTCTAGACTATTTTGGGAACGAAGTGAATGTGTAAGCCTGAGTGACTCTCACAGACAGACGATGGCACAGATTAATTGAGGAACAATAATGGACGCTCTTCATGCATTGTTACTCATGTGCACACAGTCATTTCCAGTCCATTCATAGCCCAGGTCCCATTCATGCAACTGTCCTCTGATGAAAGGACAAATCACCAGTCATCACAGTGCTAAATTCTATCTCACTTTCAAGGCCCACTTTTGCCCTAGCTCATACATCTCTAAAGCAATTCTTATCGCAAGCTCTGTACTTCATGGTTAAAATACACGTGATGCTTTCAAGGACAAAGAAGTTGCCTTCAAGAAGAAATATAAGGTCTGCTATAAACCAGCTCCTGAGTGCTGGCTTTATTGTTGACTGAGTCATCTACCTCCCATCTAGCTTCTAGGGCCTTCAAATAAATTCCAAGTTGCCTATTACCATCCATGCTTGCCGCTGCTTGCCTTCCATTTCCTTTCCACAACTCTCTCTGCTATTATTTCAAGACTCCCTGGAATTTTCATTTCCAGTCATAGGTAGAGGTTCTCTTGTTTGTCCTGTCCTGTGCCATGACCCTATTTCTGTGATCTTATCTACAGTAGTTTATTACTCTTGTTTTTTTAAGTGTCTGTCTCTCTCAATTACATTTAGAAAGTATAAAGATCATATTTTACTAATTTGGTAATCCCAGAACCTACTATACACACAATTATACAGTAGGCTATTAACATTTATTAAATGAATGAATACACATGTCACTGTTGGGTAACTTGTACAAATGGCTCACTTCTTTCTGTAGGAACTTTAGAAAATTAGGAAACCTGAGGGCTGCAATTTATGGATTAAATATTGCTGTGGACTGAGTGATGCCCCCTTCTAATTTGTACGTTGAATAATCCCAAAGTAACCATATGTGGAGCTAGAGGCTGTAGGAGGTAATTATCACTGAATTAGGTCTTAAGGGTAGAACCATAATCCAAAAGGATTAATGCCTTACAAAAAAAAAAAAAGAAAATACAGTCTCTTTCTCTCTCTCTCTCTTTCTCTTTCTCTCTCTCTCTCTCTCTCTCTCCCCCTCCCTCCCTCACCCCACAGGACAAACAGTGAGGAGACCACCTGGGGACACAGTGGCAAAATTTTCTCTGCATGCCAGGATGAGAGCCCTCATCAAACACTGAATTTACAGCACCTTGATCTTGGACTCCTAGTCCCCAGAAATGTGAGAAAATAAATTTCTATTGTTTAAACACCACCCCCATCTATGATATTTTCTAGGGCTTCCCATGCTAAGATGAGACAAAGAAACAGAGAAAGAGAGAGAGAAATATTATATATAGTCTGATAAAGGGGAATGCCATCTAAGAAAAGAATAACAGATGTGTCACTCTCTCATTAGAGATGAAGGCCAGCTCCTCTGAAGAGACACTTAGAGCAATGAAAATAGCAAGCATTGAAGCTCTCTTCAGTGATCAGAGAGACAGTGCTCGATAGTTATGAAGGTCTTTCTAACTATCAGAGACGTACACCGGGCTCTATGTGCAGACACTCTCCTTTTAACACACAATTTTTGGCTTGTTTTGACAGAAGATGTCACGATGTGGTTCACGCTGACCTTGAACTCACATTATTCCTGCCTCAGTCTCAGTCTCCTGAGTGCCTGGGGTTACAATGCACTACCATGCCTGGCTTAATGCATGTTTTTTTTTTTTTTTTTAAATGCAGTAGAGAAATTGTCCAGGCGAGGCGTTGTTCTCAGCACACGTAGACACTGGCACAAGCACAAGGCTGGCTGGAATCAGGATGAGTCCTCAGCCTGTACCACTCGGCCGAGCTCCTGCCTACTTCTGGCTCTGACCAGGAATGTGGTTAGCTCTGAAGAAACTTGGGTTACTCATCCATAGCTCTAACAAAGTAGCTCTTTTTATGACATTTGACACTGTCCTTGAAATCGTTGCCCGTTTTTCTTAATGAAAGTTTACATAAATCCCAAGGGGCATCTGACAACCTTCTAAAAGAAAAGCTTTTTTGAGAGAGTCATTAGGGAAATTGAGGAGAACTGTTTTCTTTTCTTACTCTCTCCAAGGTATCCTTAGGGGTGAGGCTGGGTACAGTCAAGGGGGCAGTGAAGAGAGGGAGGGAATTAAATTATAATGGAAGTTATGATTCTAGCCCATCTTGACCTTTCCTTCAGAGGGGAGGAAGAGACAACGGTTATTATTAATAAGGAGAAAGAGTTTACCAGCTCCCCAGGTAGGGTGTTCCACATATTTGCATCTTTTCTTGCTCACTCTGTGCGGCACCCTCTTCCTCTCCCTCCAGAGCATGCGCACACACAGTCACAGTGTGGATGCACACGCAACTCACACCCCACTTAACTCAGGACTCTCAGTGTGGCGCCTTCATACTCCACGCTGAAAGCAACACATGGCCTGGAGACCGCTGAGATCAGCACACATAGTTCCTGCTGATGGAAAAGAAATTTATTGTTTCAATAAGGCCCTCAGGGAATTCTTTTGTACAAATTCACATCAGAGAATCACTTACCTACCTGATCGTGACACTCATAAGAGATCGAGGTCCCTATTGGATGAAAATCGCCTGGAGCATGCCGAATGGGTAAGCTACCCATTTTCTCCTTGTAATAAAAAAGTACATGCTTATTGATTAATTTAACAAATATCTCCGGAGTCTACTATGTGCAAGTCATTGTTCCCGACACGTCAAATAAGTACATAGGATAGAAAAGTCTGCTGCCCAATGGGGCTTGTATGCTGCGTAGTCACCCCATAGCCCCCTCTGCCTTCCGTATCTGGATTGTCTTGGTGGGAAATTGGTTGGTGAAGACAGTTGTGTGGCACAGCTGTTGCAAAGCTGCTGGGCCTCCAGGACAGCTCTGGTTAGAGGCCCCAGGTCTTTGCAGTGTGGAAGCTGGGATCTTGCTCTACTTGTGCCTTGGGCTAGCAGGGGCCTTAAGTGGTCACTAATCTCCTTGCTTCTCGTCTTGCCTCTGCATCTGTTAAACTGGCAAAATAAATCTTCTACTCCGAGGGTTGCCTACGAAGTTCGAATGTAGTGGATTTGACAAATAAATGCTCCCAAGCATTATACAGTCTCTCACCCATGCCAGCACCCCTCCACCAACATTTTCCCTCAGTGTGTGGCTAATTCTCCTTTACTGAGTTTCTGCAGTACATACTGGGCCCTTTAAGTAAATAACCTCGTTCACTCTGTTTTGCGGCCCTTTACAGATTCTAGTACTGCTCCCATTTCATAGATAAGGACCTAACTCTGAAGGTCAAAGCGGTTTATTTCTTGCATCATAACGACCCCGTGGTCCCTGGGGATTTGAAGCCAATTCAGTCTGATCCACAGACACGTGCTCCCCCCCGTTGCCCAAGCCTCTGTTTTCAAACTCACAAATCTACAAGAGATTTTCTCAATACAATGTACTAGGAGTTTGCCAATTTTGTATTCATATATGTATGAATTCATTTTTTTTTTTAATTCCAAAAGCAGTAAAACAGCTTATACTTCATTTAGGAGATAAAACTACAGGTCAAGAGGCAACTTTTCCCTCCTTGATTCAGCTTAACTTTTTTATTTTGTAATTCAAACAAACTGATGTTGCGCTTTCCCTTTGGTAACCTTTTAGGCTTGTTTAAATACTCTGTGGCTTAAATCTCCTATGCTTTTTTCGATTAATTTGATTTGAGCCTTCTGGTAATTCAGCTTGTTACATAAAATAGTCAATAAAATTCTTGCACATCTGGGTTGGTTTTAGTTTGCAATACTGGGATTGGCTGTGTGTGTCAACAGAAAGGGATGCGAGCGCATTCAGTCTGCTAGGTAAGCACTGAAGTATCACGCTGGAAATAGGGGTGCAGGCTGGAGAAAGGGTTGAGGGCAGAGCTGGAGCTGTGGATAAGTAGCCAAGATGATCACCTCCACTGTGGGAGATCACAGTTAACACTGTTTTGTATGCAACAAAATGTGACTTTTCTTTTAAAAACAACCCTTCCAATACCGGCAATGAAGGGGGCCCTTTCATGCAGGGAAGGGACATGCACGTAGGCCCAACATTTCTCCCTTGAAATTTGCCTTGCTTGTGGGAGTAGCTTGCTTAAGAGTTACGCCCCGTTAAAGTCATGGCCATGTGCACACCCTCAGGCTTCCCCTATTCCTGAAGCACAGTGCATCAGGCACTGAAATATTCACAGCAGTGTTTCTCGCACTGAAAACTTCTAACAAATTTCCTAGCAGGCTTGTTCCGTGTCACAGCTTCAAATTCAGTAGGCCTGGAGTGGAACTGGAAATGCCACATTTCCTACCAACTCCCCGCCCGGTTTTGGAGAGGACTGCTAAACCTCTCCAAAAGGTGACGGAAGAGCAATGACAGAAAAAAGCAGGAAGTGTCAAGAGCCAAGCACCACCCAATCAGTGGCCAAAGCTTGTTTGTCTCATCATTAGCATCTCTCCTTCTAGGGACCAGACCCAAGAAACACCAATTAGGGATTCACTGTCCTTCAGCAGACACCTAGCCATCTTTGGTCTTTGTTGTTTCAGCCGAGAAAGCAAGACCCTGTCTTCCTTCCTTCTAAAGCTACAGTATCTGCTACACGAAGTTATTCTTTTGAGAATGATGTGAAAAGGTGATGGGCCTCCTCACCAGGGATGACCAGAACCCACTACCTTACATCAAATTGCAACCAATAGGCAAATGACAGCTTGGGTCAAAAGCCCAACACCCAAGAACGCACAGATTTCATGTCTAAGACAGACTAAAAATCAAAAGTAGAAACAGTGTCCCTCACGATGAGTTCTAAATGTGGTAAATGAGGGTGACTTCAATCAGTGGAGCTCTGCTACGAACTGAAGGGAATGTAATTCACGAAATCCATATAATGAAATTCTAATCCCTATTTTCATGATGCTTGCAGGTGGGGCTTTGGGAGATAATTAAGGTTAGATTAAGTCATGGAAGTAGAGACCCCATAATACAAAGAAGAGTAAACCACAAAATTGTTCTCTCTCTCTCCCTCCATCTCTCTCTCTCTCCTGCAGAACTTCTGCAATTCTAATGAGCCCCTCTTGGTTTGGAATTTGCACATAGCCTGTTCCCTCTCTATGAGTACACCCTTTCGCTGTCCCCCTCGGGTGATTTGCTCTTGTCAGGTGTCAGCATAAATATCATCACCTCAAAGAAGCCTTTTTTGGTCTCCTAGTCTAGGTCTGTTACTCAAATTATGAGTTATTCATCACAAAGTACTTCTTTTCAGCAAAATAATTACAAATACTTATGTTTCTGGGTGTTTTGTTTTGTTTTAGCTTTTAGTTTGAGACAGAGTCCTACTATGTTGATACTTTGCCCAAGCTGTGCTGGAACTTGCAATTCTCCCACCTTAACAATAGAATATATTATAGTGATGATGATTATGATCCAGAAATGTGAGTTAGGTTGCACTTCACTGTGTTAAAATAACTGAGCCCAAACAAGATGCTTTTTCAACTGTTTTCAATTCTTTCCAATAATGTATATTTTCAGTACATGAATAGCTTGAAACTACACTCTGCTTTAAGTGTTAGTGTTTTATAGAAGCAGACAGAAGAAATGTAATTGTTGTTTCTAAATTGAACACCTGCATTGATCGTTTGTGCTACATCAACAGCTGCTTCTAGCCTTAGAGGAAGGGTCAGACATTTGTGTGGCTGCTGCTACGGCTAAACTGCTGCTTCACCTGCTGTAACATCTGCACAAGAGTTTGCAAGGTGGAATCCTCTATTTTTGGAAATTGTCATTTATAAAATGTGCCATGACTGAATTTTCATGTATATCTTTCAAAACACATTGTTAAGTGTCCACACAACCCTGGCCAGTTTGAGTCAATTCCAGGAAGTCGTACTTGATTACTGCCTTCCTCTTCCCCACACAGTAATAAACAGTACAGTAGGCTTTAGAAAAAATGAAAAAAAATAATGGACCTCCTTAACATTATCTTGAAAGAATGAAGGTGTTTCCACAAAGCAGTGAATCTCATGGGAAATGAAACTTCTCATGACTGGCCGTAGTGGATGAGCTGAGGACAGTAAGAGCAGCTAGGTATGTGTACCTTCATGCAGGCACAGATCAAATGTATTTAGTCAAAATTTAAAAAAAAAAATCAAAGGATTCAATTCCTAGGAAGATGCTCTGAGCAACGGAAGGATGTGCTACAGGTCAGAGATCTGGAGGCCAAGCATATTTCCCAGAGGATGCAAAAGGAACTTGATTGGACTGCTTTCCATATTGAGAACACCACAGAGCACACTCAGGCCAAGAACCACTTCGGTGTGGGAAGGATCCAGATCTAAAGATGGAGAAAAGGGGCATGTCCATGTAAAGCAGAACAAAAGGACAGAAAAAAACCTTCTTTCCTCTCTCTCTGCCTTTTCTTTTTCTTTTTCTTTCTCTTTCTTTCTTTCTCTCTCTTTCTTTCTTTCTTTCTTTCTTTCTTTCTTTCTTTCTTTCTTTCTTTTTCTTTCTTTCTTTTCCTTCCTTCCTTCCTTCCTTCCTTCCTTCCTTCCTTCCTTCCTTCCTTCCTTCCTTTCTTCCATAAGCTATGCAATAGTCAGATAGGTCAGCCATAACAGAATAGTACAGACAGAGCAGCATAAACAACCAACACTTCTTTTCTCACAATTCTGAACCCTGGAAATCCAAGGTCAAGGACCCAGACTACTCAATTTCTGCTGAAGCTTCTCCTTGGCTTGAAGATGGCTGTTGCTAGCTATGTCCTCACATGGCTCTTTCTGTGTGTGCACTTCATCTTCTTATTGGATTAGATCCCCATGTTATGACTTTATTTAAACTTAGTTACATCCTTAAAGTCCCTATTTACAAACAGTTACAAGGACTTAAAGATTCAACATACAAATGTGGGGGGAGGTCATTGAGTCCTTGTCTTAGTTACTTTGTCTTTGCTGAGACACAACACCCATCACCCAAAGTTAAAGGAGGAAAAGTTTATTTGGCTCACAGTTTGTAGAGGTTTCAATCCATAATTGGCTGGCTTCAAGGCAGGGTGGCTTACCAGACAAGCATTGCAGAGGAGAAACAGTCCATGGCAGGCAGAAGACAGCAAAGCAAGGGATGACCACAGTGCTTTCTATCCCTTAGGCTACTTAGGGCGGGTAGCACTCACACCCTAATCCTAGTGCCCTTGATCTTAGCATTGCACCATGAATCAATCCCCGCATCACACACTCTAGATCCAGCCACCTCGGAAAAAGCCCCCCCCATGACTGCATGAGGCTTTGGGGGGGACACCTAGACAAAAATCATAACAGGCCTTAACAGTCTACTTCAGTGAAATTTTCTCTTAAGGTGCCACCTATGATAGATATTTTCCCCCAAATTATCTCGAAAAGAGTCCTTAATTTGGGCCTATAAATGAGCCACCAACAAGATCAAGACAAAATTTCGAGAAGGACATATTAGAAGTATCACCATAGATGCAGTATGGTACCACGAACCAGAATAGGATGTAAAATAACATAAATAGAAGAAGTTCCTGGGAGAAGAGCTGTAGGATGCCCATATGACCGATGAACCCCTGCCCACATGGAGTAGAGTATGGATGTGCGTCAGGCAGAACTAAAAGCAGTAAGCAAGTGGAGCAGAATAATCTAATAAGGCAATGTATGTAATAAATGAAGAAATATTTCCCAAAATAACATTAATATTATTTGTATTTTCTCGAGTTGCATCCATTTACCTATAAAAGTCTCCAGTTTATCCTTCTTTATGGCTGAATAGTACTCCATTGTATAAAAATACCACATCTTTCTTATCCATTCCTCAGTTGATGGGCATTTGGGTTGTTTCCAAGATCTGGCTATTACAAATTGTGCTGCTATAAACATGGGTGCACATATATCGCTGTGGTACGATGTTTTTAATTCTTCTGGGAAGATGCCCAGAAGGGGAATAGCTGGGTCAAATGGGACCTCCAACCCTAGTTTTCTGAGGAATTTCCACACTGACTTCCACAGTGGCTGTACCAGTCGACACTCCCACCAACAGTGAAGAAGGGTTCCTTTTTCCCCACAGCCCCTAGATATGGTGAATCAAAAAGAAACTGGTCAAAAGGAAAGAGAGACTGGAATAGGGAAAAGAAAGAAGGGAAAGGGAAAAAAATTGTATATATATATATATATATAAGATGGTTAAGATAGATACACTACCATTTTTACTTAGTTCATTGAAGAGTAAGGTTTGTGCCAATAATGTTTGGACAATTGAATGCTAATGTCTGGTGTCCTGAATAACTAACTTAAAGATAGTAATACGTAATGTATTAACCATTGTTACCCTCCTATTATGTTTGTTTGAAAATTTGTTCTTCTTTTGATTTGTTTTGTTTTTTCTTCTCTTTAAAATAAAAAAAAAAAAATAAAAATAAATAAAACACAGATCTTTATCTTCTTTCACCATCTTAGGAAAACTAACACATTCTCAAATAGTGGTACATGAAGCTCAAACTCCATGGAGAAACTCTCAAATCCCTGCCTTGGATGGGAGGAAGGACTATTCTATGTTTTGCTTTTCTCTTTTCATTTACCAGCTGTCCCTGCTGCTGGGCCAGTTCAGCCACAGAGAGACATTGGTGGAGAAGAGAGGTCACCACTGGGGGAAAATTAGAACTGGAGAACAACCATACGCTTATTAATTAATATAGCTTTGGGATATCATTCACTCTATTTATATGAACCTTTTCTGGAAGTGTGATCTTCAGGCACTGTTCAGAAGAGTCTTGTGCTGGCTACTTAGTGTCTTCTGATGTACCGCATGAATTGTTTATTTTTTCCTATTCTTGTAAAAATTGCCATTAGAATTTTGACATATATTGTATTAAATCTATAGATATATTTGGGTAGTGTGAAAATTTCAACAACATTAAAGTCTGCCAAATTATGAAAAAAAAAAAAAAATAACATTAATAAAATGTAACTATATTAGAAGAGTCAATAATACCACAGTACCCATGAATCCTTCCTTGATGTCTTCCCTTCTTGTATGAGGAGGAGGCATGGGAATGAAAGTGTGACAAGAGGAAACAAAATAGTGCAATGTTAGTGCAAAAATTGCAAAAGGAATGATAGTTTAAGAGGTTAATCAATACCATACTTTGTTTAGCAAGTACAGCTGTCGAATTTTTGGAGATTACATACTGCCTCTGCAAAGAAAATAAAGATCCACAGAGTATCAATTGCAAGTGTTATATAGTTCATCATTGCAGCGAAAGAGTTAGTTCTTGGAGCAATTACAGACCAATGTGCTTATAAAAGGTGCAGTGCATAAAGGCATAATTGCCAAGTCACAAACTGGAGAAGAAATGAGGTTGTCCTTAGATACTATAATTTCTTCAGGAAACTCATTTTGTTTATAAAGCTGTAACTAACCATTTTTTAAACTTTTGACTTCCATACCCTGGATGAAGTCTGAGGATGTATTTGCTTCTAAAGCAAAAATACATTATAACTACAGTGCCGTGGTTTTATAGTTCTTGTATCTGAATCTTATGTGTAAGCATGTTCCCCACATCCAGCTCCATTCCCACTGTGTTCCAGGTTAAAGCTGCAGCAGTCACAAATTTTGGTCCTCTGTTAACCTTTGTAAAACCAGTTAGAGAATGAGGTTGCTGAAAAGATGCTGTTGGCCTCCAGGAAAATCATGCTTTGAAGTTCTTGCTGCTTGGAGGAAGGCAAAGGCATGGATGATTCTCCTTTGTCCTAAGAATCCACAGTGAGGTCCGATTGTGGCCTTCCGCCCTGCTGTCTCCACCGCCTCTTTTCCTGCCTGTGCTGCTCCTCTCTGTAGCAGGACAGGCCTGATAACCTTCCTCCGTTATTCCAAGGATCCGTGCTCCTCCGACTTTGCTCTCCTCTGCTCTGTAACTGGAAATGACTTCCCTGCTCCTATTTCCATGTGGCTCTTCTATATCCATTCTTGACATCTCTTCTTCACTGGCAGATCCTTTATGTCCCACAGAATTGGAGAGGTAACTCTGCTGTAGGCTTCCTTAGTACTTGTCAAAGTTTATCTGATTTACTGTTATTGTTGTTGCTGTGGTATTGGGAATTGAATCCAGGGATGTTACACTAAGTTACATCACCAGCCCTTTTTATACATTTTTTTATTTTGAGATAGAGTCTTGCTAAATTGGGCTTGAACTTGCAATCTTCCTGCCTCAGCTTCTCAGAATGCTCGGATTATAGGCATGCGACACCCTGCCCACTAAGTTTGTTATATTTAGCTTTGCTATATTTTACTTTCTTGATTACTGAAATGTTTGGGCTCAATGATAATGTTTGGAGAATGAGGAAACAGATTTCTGTGTTCACTAAATCTAAGATAAGAGGAAATGCTGGGGAGCCAGGGTAATTGAAGACAAGTGTATGCCCACAATTTTCTATCCACACAGCTGCAAACTCATAACTTTGTTGCCTCACTTCTAAGAGAAAGTTGAAATTACCATTAAATTATTGATTGCAAGAGTTTTCCCAAAGAAAAATTGGTTTGCCATAGTGTGCCGAGGGACAGCCCTCACCAAATGCTATGTTTGGTCCCCTTAACTTCCCAGCCACCTTTGAATTTCACTGTCACCATCAAGCTACATACAGGGGAAGACACAAGGGGGGATGCTGAGCGTCACTTACGGAAAGACATGGTCCAAATTCAGCGTCACTCCTCACCTTCACCAAGTCATTTGTGACCTCAGCAGCCATGGATTCCATATGGCAGTGGTTTAAGGTGAAGAAGAAATGTGTCAAGTTCGCATAACCATAGGGTAAGAAGTAAATTGCTGCATTCAGCGTTGAGAATTACAGGTCTGTCTTTTGTGAGAAGTTTGTGTTAAGTACTTAGACCAATAGTGAATTTGGTACCTTGAAATGAAGTGTTTCTGTAGAAAGAAACAAAAAGAGAAAAAAGAAAGGCGCAAGAATACACAGACAGGTGCGGTCTGGCTTAGGGCTTTGTGGCTGGGGGGTGAGGAATCTAACATTGGAAGCAGGCGAGATAGATGTCTGTGTTCAGTAGCCATGAAGTGAATTAGAAATTCGAAAGTCAAACTGTGTGCACAGTGGACCTATATCTCCAGAGAAGAAGCTGAAAATCAGAATAGGCATTATATATTAGCGATGCTTAGTAACATTTAGAAGAAAATAGCTCAATAGGACATTTGCCAGTTTGTGAACAGAAACAAAAGAAATCCAGAGGTGACAGAAATATCGGGACTTTCTGATTGGGAAAAAAAACAAAAATGAAACAAACAAACAAAAACACCTTAGTATCTAGATATCCAAAAGAAAGCATGGTAATTTACAATGACCGAGGAACTAGTCCCAGTAAAACCTCTCCATTATGTAAAGCAGCTTCACACAAATGTCCCATTAGGGGTGCACCGTCCCCGTGCATGTTTCTGGACAGGTTATTGCAGCTAAGTTGAGTGAGGAAGGCTTTGTGGGGTGGGGGTTGCAGAGACAAGATAAACATTTTCTAAAGAATTTAGATGTGGCACTGGCATGTAGAATTAATTCAAAGTCTGTCAAGAAATTAAGATTTTGAGGTAAATATTTTACTAAACATAACATAAATTTGGAACAAAAAAAGTCTTTTCATATATGGGCCTTAAAAGATTTTTTATAGCCATATCTTTGAGCAGAAAGTGAGATGAAAAAGCTGTATAGCCACAAAGCGGGCTTGTCCACCGATGTCCATTTCAGCTAATGTCACAGAAGGTGATATGAGGGGTCATGACGATAGGAAAGGAAGAACCTTCTAGAAAGATGTCTGAGGGCCTAGATGATGATAGACAAAGGAGCTGCTCCAGAAGGGAAATCGAGCCTTCATCTTCTAAGTTAGAAGAATGTCAGTATTTTTAGCACTGGATTGAGCTTCTGGGTGGCTACATTAGTCCACTTTCTCTCATTGTGACAAAATACCTGAATAATCAATTTAATAAAGGAAAAGGTTTATATTGACTCTTTGTTTCAGAGGTTTCACTCCGAGATCTCTGGGCACTATGGCTTCGGACCAGTGTTGGTCCAGTACGTCATGGTGGGAGTGCATGGTGGGGGAAGACTGCGCACTTCAGAGTGCAAGGAAGCAAGAGAGAGAGGAAGGGGCTGCATCCCAATATCTCAAGGGCCAGGCCCCGCATCCCAAAGATCCCACCAATTCCTAGGAGCACCAAGTGCTGGCAACCAAGTCTTGAGCACGTGGCCTAAGGGGATGCTCAAGATCCAGACTACAGCGATGTCACTGTCACCTCACCTGGAATGAAAAGCAGTGTCTACCACAGCCATTCTGTTCCTGTTCACCTGCCCTCCTCAAGTCTGTGTAGATATGTGCGTCTTAGTTACTCATTTGTGTCTAAGACATAATATCTAACACCCACAAAGTAAAGGAGACAAGGTTTATTTTGGCTCAGTTTGATGAGGTTTCAGTCCATAATCAGCTGGCTCCAAGGCAGGGCAGCATGGCAGAGGAGAAACAGCTCATGGCATCACAGGCAGGAAGCAGAGAGAGATCAAGGGAAGGCGAGGGAGATAGACCTCTTCCAGCCACACCCCAGTGAGCACCTCCTCTGACCAGGCTTCACCTCCCAACATCACACTCAGCTATAAAATCACCTGAGGATGAATCCATTGATGACTGTCACACCCCATGACCCAAATGCCCCCGCAAAATCCCACCTATGAGTGCGTGAGAGCTTGGGGGTCTTCTCGACAGAAACCATAATGATGGGTATGGAGGAGGGCTGACTGGGGAAAGGAAATATTTATTATATTTTTTTAAAGATTCACGAGCTTTGTTTCAAGAGTGGTCACACCCACACTCAGCAGATACACCGACGCGCATCTGGACTTAGAAGCAGATGCACTATTGGGTGGGCCTTTGGGATACCTCCCGGAAGTGTGGATAACAAAATACAAAAGGATAGTGTGGCACGTTGAGCGAGTGGAAGGATGTGAGGGGACACGTGGGAGTGCCAGTTTGCGGGAGAGAGGCGTGTATTTAGTGACAGAAGGCCCAAGGGTGAGAAGGTAATGATCATCAACTATTCCACGTTCTCGTTTGTCCTCAGTCATGAAGCCAGTGCACCATCTGGACCTGGACTGGGTTCAGTTTCTGGGAGCTGAGAACAGGGTGCACCCCCATTTAATTTTCCTGCCACTGATACTTTGCAGATGCTTCCTCTAAACGACAGGGTGCAAGGTGGGGGACGGCCACGCAGTCATATGGAAGGAGACTTGACAAGTACATTTTTGTGGCATTAAGCCACCAAGACTTCAAAGTTGTTTTTCTGTTGCAGGGAGCTAACTTTAATTACCTCGGTAAATTTAAAGAAAAAAACATTCACTAGCATTCTAATCTACTGAATAGCAGTGTCTATGACATGAACAAAACTAGTAAAACAGACATGTAGAAAAACAGAACAGATCGAAGTGCTGATAGAATGTTACATGAATGTGTATAAAAGGTTTTTAGACTCTTTAAAAATTTTTTAATTCTTTTTTATTTTCTGGGGTGGTCGGGATTGAACCTAAGGCCTCACATGTGCTAAGCTCATGCTCTTCTATTAAGATACACCCAACCCCAAGACATTATTTTTCAGATAAAAAGCAAACTACATAGGAGAGGATTATCTACAAATTTTAGTTACTTTTAATTGCCTGCAGAATCTCTTTAATTGCTCATTTCTCGCAGATGATTACCACCTGAAAAAGGCTGAGGGAGAATCAATCAAAGTCCAAAAGGTGGCAGCCACTGACATAAGGACAATCGGAAGGAAATTAGCTCAGTTCTGGAATAATAATGGGCTTAAGAACAGCCACCTGAAAGGCTCCATGACCTGCTGCAGAGCACAAGGCTGACTCTGGGGGCTGCGTGGCGCAAAGGGGGCCGAGCTGTTTTCTGAATCGCGCCCTCCATCCACACCAGTGACTCACTATCAGGATGAGCTCCATGGAAATTTAAGAAAGTAGAGCATCTTTCTGAACAAAAACTAATTTAAAAATGTTCTTCATAGCTGGTCAAAAGAAAAAAAGGCTTGAGGACCATCTGAAGCCCTACCCCCTAGTTTTACAGTATTTCATATACAGTATTTCAAACCCCAAGTAGAAGGAAGTGCGCATCATACTGACACAAGCATGTATGGCATGCATTCCCTTCTACATAGGAATGACAATGTGAATTAAATTAATTTTTATTATATAAAAATGAACGGGCTTCTTCAATCATATCTATTCTCTAGAAAATTTTCCCATAGTAATTATAAAATTCAACCCCTTCCCTTTAGCTTTAGATGTATTTTGGCCTCTAACTCTCTCTGCATTCTTTCCTTGTGGCCCTTTGTTCTTATTTTATTCCTGACCTTTAGGTCCCAACTTTCTTCTGTCACCAGCTCTGGCATGTCTTTACTTCAGTCACAGTGGAAATTAAAACTGAGTCAACTTGACCGGCAAAAGCTTCAATTGGAAAGTAAGAGAAAATAGTAAGGAATTTTAGACTGGGGACCTGAAGGCTGAAGGGGACATCTCTTAAAGATTAACCCGGCCCATTAACAAAGGGAGCGCAGTTCCGGTAGAGGTCAGGTTAGTCCAATTAGCAAAGAAAAGAGAACAATTTCATAGGGTGTTGCTGTGGGCTGGGGTCTGATTATTGTCTCATTCTTGGTTTCACAGCGCTGGAGGCACCCTCAGGCTGGAGGAGCACCTCAGTGTTCATGAGATGCCTGCTGCTGTTCGGAAAGGGGGGGTTGTGTGGTTTTGCAGGGATCCAGGGTGACTGCAGGTTTAGGGCAATGGCTGGAGACTTCAGGCACCCATGCTGGGGGCAAAACCTGGTACACAGTTGAGTGTCCCTGTAAGTCTCTTGCCTTGGTGTCCTCAGTCTTCAAGGAGGATGACATGGTTTAGGTTAATTTAGGGCTAATCAACCTTGTTTTGCAACTTTTAGACAGATACTCTCTAAATTATCAACATGTTTATGTGCAGAGAGGAGCAAGGATCTGACCCAAAGTTTTAAGGCAGTAAAAGACAAAATGAAGGTCAAGCTTTCTTCTGCTTTCAGTTACCTACTGGGTATCAGTGGGTTCAAGTGAAGAATCCCTGTTTTAGCAAAAGCAGTTCTAAGTGCCTGACCGTCTCAGAAGAAAGCACCAATCACATTTTAATGAGTAACAGGCTAAGGAGTTCATTTGTTCTCTGTCCCTCTGTGATGATTCTTGAGTTTCATTTTCTCCTCTGGTTTATTTTTGGAGACGCTATGGAGGAGGCACCCTGATAATAAGGATGCACCTGGGTTTTGGGATTGATAAGATTATTGGGGAGAGGAAAAGGGTGGGGAAGAATACATGCCATATTTTTAATGGGTAACAGGTCCTGAGTTAAGGCCCAGGGGTGTACCACCCATGGTGGTCTAGGTTTTCAAAGAACAAGACAAGCTTGCCCCTGCCTCAGGGCCTTTGCACTTGTCATTTTGTCATGCCTGCTGCCTGGATGATGTTCCGACAGCAGGAAAGGTAGCTGAGGTCTTCTTGGAATGATGCTGGGGTCCACATATCCCCTTTTCTGAGAGCCCCTTCCCAACTTCTCACTTCATATCTAGTTCCAACCCAAGCATTCTTAAAATTATCTGTTTTATTTATTTCGTAACACCAGTCATTATTTAAAATTGTCCTGTTACGTTTTCATTGCCATCATCCTCCTACAGGTGCTCTGGGTGTTTACGGGTCAGCATAGAGTTTGATCCACAGGTAATAAAATATCAGCACACCCATCTTGAATGAATATACTGCGTGGAATGACAGGAGAGGTGACAGCTGCAACCACAAAAATGCAAGTTAACACAGCCTGAGCTCCTCTAGCAGGATGAGGGGGACTCAGCCACTGGAACCCCACAGCCTAGGCACCCACCTCTCCTCGCCTCCTGCAGGCCCTGAGCCCTGGGACCCACTGCGTCACGGTCCTCTGTTCTTGGAAAGCCCAGGCTTCCACGTGTCAGGACCAGTCTCAGTTTTGCTGCTCTCAGTCTCTTGTCAGCGCAGTCCCGCCTCCTCGCCTTCCTGTCAGGGCTTCCTGCCCGGTAGGTGGGGTCACCCTCGGGCTCTGTCCACAAGGCTGTTAGCACAGTGGCAGATGTTCCTGGTGATTACCTCTGTGTGTGTCTTCCAGCCCTTTCTAGGAGAATCCTTTAGGACAGGTCTCTCTCCACTGTAGCTTGATAGCTACACCATTATGCATAATGCCTCGAATATGGCAAAGGCCCAAGAACTGCTTCTGATTTAAAAATATAATTGACTGAACAAAAATTCTCAAATAATTCTCGAATAATTTCCACAAGTACCATTCACATAATTTGCTTAAACATTATCTTCCCACAGAATCCTGTTGCTGCTATTCTTTCAGTTATTTAAAATCTTTTACTTTTTAAAATTATACATTGGATTTTTATTACCATTACTTCTTAATATTCAGCAAGTACCTTTCAAAGGACTTCACAATTTAGCTTAAGTATTTTATATTACAAAATTCAGAAATTTCTCTACTTGGGATCTATCCTATCAAAATGATCAGGATTGTGCTGGCTTCGGCAGCACATATACAAAATGATTAGGATTGCAGATAGAAAAGAGCCCACTTACCGTGGATTACAGCAGAGGAAATCAGCACTATGCTAAATGCAGTACCTTAGGGGAAAGGTTAAATACCTTACTGTATATCATGAAAGAGATGATTTGCAGTCATGGATAAATTTTAAAAATATTTTTTTAAAATGCTCATTTACTAAATAACGAATTGATTTTATTTTACTGGTGAGTTTTTAAAATTAAGAAAAGAAGCCCATTAATGATAATTTAATGATAATTTATAAAAAATCACATTAAAATTAGTACATTAAAATAAGTTTTTCAAAAGCTTGGTACCAAAATAAGCAAAATACATATTCTCATTACTTATTTATTACTTTTTGTTTTTCTTGTACTGGAGATTGAACCGAGAGCCTTCCCACTGAGCTACATGCCTAAAACTTCTTTATTTTTCCAATTTTGATATAGGGTTTTGCTAAATCACTGAGTTGTCCAGGCTGGGCCCAAACTTGCAAGTCTCCTGCCTCTCCTGTCATTCCGGAGCGCTGGAATGACAGATGTGTGACCCACATCCCACTCTTATTCATTACTTTAAATAATGTTTTTGCCCTATCTTTTTATAACATCTCATGATTTCATTTTTCTGAAAAAGTATTTTTTCAATATACCAAATTTCTAAAATAAAATTGCTTATAGTTTTTTCAAAATTATAATTTATAACTTATGTGTTCGAAATTGTGGATTTGCTCACTCGCATCTTCTCTACGCACAGTAACATTTTTAGTCTTGAAAGCACCTCTCAAAGGTGCTAAGGGTTCTGGCCAATTCAGAGCAAACTTACTAAACCGAGCATATTCTTGATATTTTTTAAAAAGTTTTAAAGTATTAAGCTGAGTTATCTTACACATACAGTGTTTATGCCTTTTTATAATATTGCTCTGATATATTTACACAATAAAAGTAGTCAAATAATTTGCCTCTATGGTTCTCTCAAAAGTATTATTAGATTTAGATTTATGTGAAATCATAGATTTCCTCAATTTCATTCCCTTCTGATTCAGAATATGAATTCATCTAATTAAAAATAGGAGCCACAATAAAATATTCTTCCAGAAGTCAAGAGATTCCAAAATGCAATTAGAGATTCTTAAAATTAAATTTGTACACATTTAAGTGTTCATCATTTAATTCCTTCAGTTCCTCCCTTGCTTTTGTTGGAATAAATTTTAATATATTCCTTTGTAAGCTTTGTTTTGAATAATCATAATTTTCTAAAAGCTTCAAAAACTAAAGCTTTTGGCTCAAAATTTGTTGAATATTTTGAAAGAAATAATTTCTTGAAGAGTTTTGAAAATACTGGGAAGTGTTCCCAGTTTAATGTTGCATGGAGGGGGGAGTAAAATTAAATCAAGCTCCCTAGTAGAAAAAAATATGTAAAATATTGTTTTCACGAGTTTAGCCTGTACATATATTTCACTCATGAAGGGGCGGGGGGCGCATCTTGCTTGGCATCATAACACACAGCTGCCACTTTACCCTTGTGCCTGGCCTATGGGAATTGCAAAGCTTGGGCGGAGCTGCCCATCTTTGTCACTGTGAGGGTTAGGTGTAGAGTCTGTCACGCTCCGAATTCAGTTGCTATGTGAAATGGTTATAAAATGTTACACTGTGTTGCAGTAATAAATAGTGCTGGTTACCTGGAAGAGTAGCAGCTCAGAGGATGACACTGTGGTGAGGACAGAGAGGGCTCCAGAGAGTGATGCTAACTGTGGGACAGCTTTAGGAATATCTTATCCAATTTATTTTGCATCTATTTACCTTTTACATGTTATAAGAATGATGCTGTGATAAAAAGTCCTGCCTATCTAATTTGGGAGCACCATTGCCAGACATTCAAAATAAAAATTCCAAGTGATGAAAAAGGACTGTGTCAGTATTTATTTGCCAGCCTCTTCTTTTCTTTCTCAGGAAATAACATTAAGTCTTATAATCACTGGCACTGAGACTGGATCAGGCTCTCTGCAGAACAAATCAAAGAGAAGAACAGATCGGAAAATCCCGATAGCGGCCGTCTCTGGCCTATGGAATTACGAATGCTTGTACTACTTTCAATTTACACTTTATAATTTCCAAATGGAAAAATATATGCACGCATACTTTTACAGAAAAAAAATATATGCATAATTACTTATAATTAAAAGATTAATTAATAATTTAAAGTTATTTGTAATTTTAATATTGCTTGTTTTGTTACTGAGTGAAAAAGCATAAATCAGTGTAGATATATATACGATTATATCTATGAAAATACAGAATTAATACAAAATGAGAAAGTAAAACAAATGTTAAGAGTAGTTAAAATGGTAATAATATCATAGAATTATGGATTTCCACCTACAGTTTTTCTTTACTAATTTTTATTAATAAATACATTATTCATTATTAAATGGATTTTATATATGTACATATATGTGTATATATATGCAGTTTTTATAATATCCATAAAGCAAACAAACCACTTCAGCCTAGTAAACACAATTAGCAATACAACATCTAAAATTATTTACATCTAGCTGGATGCTCGCTTTCTTTCTCTCTTCGTCGTTCTTTCCTCCTTTTTTTCTTAGTCTAGGTGGGCATCATTATGTTGCCCAGGCTGGCTTTGAAATCATGTTTTTGGGGAACTCTCCAGTCCTGACCTCCCAGGTAGAAAGGATTACAGGTATGTGTCACAGAACCAGGCTACATCTATGCTTTTGCCACAGCAAGCAGAAACACCGAAGTGACACCTAGGATTTGGAGGCAGATTTATTTTACGTCGACGGGCACTGATCGGGATCGTTCCCAAAATATCAGGCCTCAAAGGCCCAGGGAGGGAGGTTTTTATGGAGCTCAAAAGGGAAGCACAGAGGCAGAGTACTTGGCTGTCTTTGATTGGTTTTTACAATATGCATCACAGCGACCAGCCCTGTCTAAGAGACAGAAGTAACAGGAACTCTAACAAGAACTATTTCCTTGGCAACTAACAGACTGGCTGGAGGGGCATTTTTTTTGCTACACTTTATGTACTGCGTCATTCACCCAGAGTGATCAGGAGTGTTTTGGACTCTTTTGGATTTTGGAATACTTGCATATGCATAAAGAGATATCTATCTTAGGGGTAGCACCCAACTCTAAACACAAAATTCAGTTATGATTCATAAACACCTTATACACATGGCCTGGAATTAGTTTTATACAGTATTTGTGTGCCTGCATTCTGCGACTTCTCATCTAAGGTCAACTGTGGAATTTTCCATTGGTGGCGTGATTTTGGTGTTCAAAAAGTTTCAAAATTTGGGGGTCAGTGAGAAAGCTCAGTGGCATAAGTACCTGCCTGGCAAGCGCGAGGTCCTGAGTTTGACTCCCGGTACCCACATATGAAAAAAAGGGCCGGTGATATCGCTCAGAGGCACTGGCGCCTGCTGGTGTGCGAGGTCCTGAGGTTGATACCTGGTACCCACACACACACAAAAAAAGTTTCAAAATTTGGAGCTTCTCAGATAAGGGATGCTTAACCAGAATTATTTTATTGCTCATGCATTACAACTTTATAAGGAACGCCTTTAATCAGTAATCATCCCTACTTTAGGAATAGGGAAACCGAGGCTTAGCATGGTCCACAGCCTCACAAACCCGGTTGGCTAGTAAGTGGAGCAGCCAGAGAGAAGGCGGAAACATCCGTGTTTAGGACACTGTGATGCTCCTGGGTCTCTTCTAATCACCACAGCGATCCGTGATCACAATGTGCCTGCTGAGTGAGTTATAGAAGGGAAAGTTTCCATATTACAGAAACAGAAACCATGGTAGACAAAGGCCAAGTGTCTTCTGGAAGAGGGGAGATGGAAATATTGAGAGAAAACATGGGATGTAGAATGTGCCTAAACAAAGGGCAAGACCTGCAGGTAGTGGAGAGTGAAATGTATGTCCCAGTCATGTTTCAAGTAGTACTGGGGCAGCGTGGGAGTGGAATAGCATTTTCCTGAAATTTATGTTGCATCACTAGGTCCAATTTCAAAGATCCATGTACAGAGTAGGTGCAGACAATGGATCTTTTGTGACAGCCTTGCAGTCAAGAAGTGGACTGAATTGATTTCCCTTTCATTTGGCAGATGAAGGTGGAATATAATTGTAGTAATAACTTATACAGCAATTTTCAAACTGAAAGTGCCAGGTAAAACACATTAAATAACTCAATGCCATTTGAATATGGCATTCTATTAGCTACTGAGTTTCAGCGATTACCAAAGAGGAAAGCATGTCGCCCGGGACTTGAGGAGAAGCTCATCTTCAGATCTGCCGTGTGGGTAAGAACCGCGGTCCTGCTGACCTGGGATTCTGCTTTTCACGGCAGTTCCAAGGGAGAGGTGAGGGAGGAGTCAGTGTCCAAAGATATATGCACTCCCTCCAAAAAATGTGATGGGTACTTTTAAACCCATTTCTTTCCCAAAGGAGAGAAAGTAGCTTATGTTTCTTAGAGATATTTTGAACAATAAATTTAAATCAGAAAATGAAGCACTCACTACCCTGCTATTAGAAAATATATATTTATTATATAATAATTATATACATATATATTTACATATAATCTCAGTAGAGTGTCACTAAAGCCACACAGCCAGGTAAAAGGGTATGTGGAGCTTGGGTCTGTAATTCCAGCCGGTTCCACAATAGGCAGTGTCACAGCATGCAAAAGTCTGGTGTAGGAAGCAGAGTTTTTCAAAATGACAGGTTCATGATCTGGTTAATCTCTCTGACTCTCCATTTCTACATCTGTGTAATGGTGATGCTGTATCTATTTCACAGGACTGTAGTAACATCTGAAGGGCCTAACGCATATTGAATGCCTGGTCCACTGTCTGGCTACATAGTGGATGTCCATAAATGGTAATTACTTAGAAGTATATAGATTTCTTTTTTTTTGGTTCCGGAAGTTGAACTCAGGACCTTGCGCTTGCCAGGCAGGCGCTTGTGCCATTGAGCTATATCCCTGGCAGAAGTATATAGATTTCTTTTCCCTGTATTCTAAATAAATAAATAAATAAATAAATAAATAAATTTCTTATACTTCAAGCAATAGGCCTTTGTTTTAATATTATGGAAACTGATAACAAATTTGTATTTACAAATTCATACTTTCATACCCCTTAAACACATCCCTTTAATTGTTCATACATTTAAGCTATGTGAAATCAACTTAAATCTATTCTTAATCTTTAGAGGCTGAAAATCCCATACATTTATTCATCTGGTTTATTGACACAAAAATTTGCCCCCATTCATTAAAACAATTGTTATTAAATTTAATGAGTGTTAATTTTGTGTCCTTGGCAAAATGGCAGGTGTCAGTAATTAGTGAAATGGTCTCCAGAAAATGAGAGAGAAGGAAAGAATACACTGGGCATCCTTAAAACTGAAGACCAGCACAGTGCATATGACACAGTGCCAATACTGAATGCTGCTTTGATATGACAACTGGGTCTTCAGGTCCCTCACCACATAATCACCCTCGTCATATGTTGGCAGCCTCAAGATATGGTTATTACTTTTAACCATGAACCTGAGTTATAGAATCATAAAATGTCCTGGTTTGATAGAAGACCCTAAGAAGCCATCTTTAACTTCTCATCCAGTACAGAATTCTCTGCTGCTCCATCCATAGCCTATATTCATTCATTCATACATTTATTAATTCATGCGTTTATTCATCCAAGGAATGTTCATTGAGTGTCTCTGATTTTCCAACATGTTTGCTTGTCTTTGATGATATTCCACCAAATATTTGTTTTATGGACAGAGAGCTTATATCCAGTGTGGGAAAAATGGGCAAAATGTGTAAAAGCATAATTCAATAAATTCAGAAAGTGATAAAATGACTATAAGGAAACAGCAGAAGACTTTGGAAAATCAGTGGAGAGACATAGGTTTAGAGGAAAATTTTAGTTAAATAGAAGAAATGAATGAGTTCCACTTTTTATTATCATCTAAGCACTTTGAAGGATGTTAGCTCAAAAGCGAATGACTAGAATTTAGTCTCCCCTAAAACAGGAGAAAAGACGTTCTACAAGAAGCAAACAAATACTCAAATAAAATTTTTTTTTAAAGTTTCTCTTTACCAGAAAGAGTAAATTTCACTATGTAGATGGGCTCATGTCTGATTATTTCAATTTCCTGGGCTTAAAAACAGTGCCCAGTATATGGAGTTGTCAATACAGATCTGTTGACGAATTGACTGGCTTGATTCAGAGCGAGAGTAGAACTGATGCATTGACCAGAGAAAGCTAATGGGGAATATCTCAAAAAAGTTGTTCTATCTGATACTTTAGTTTAGCAATTTGTCTTCATGACTAAATCACACAGTCCTTAGACTTGACTGGAATCATGATTTCTTTCTCCACTGTTTACTATTAAATATTCACTCTAAATTTCAAGTATTCATTACACATATATATATACATATATATATAATATTATATATATATATATATATATATATATATATATAAATTAAACCAAAACAGTTCAGCTTCCTTTTAATTTTTCTTTTCCCTTAAAGTTAAAACATCTTTATCCCAAGCAGCCTTTCTGTAACCCACGGACGCACTGCAGGCAGTGATAGCCTCACCTGAATCGAAGTTCAAGCTGAGTTGAGAAGGTCCTCGCCTCGATGACCGACCTTGTAAATGGGTGACAAGAAGAGGGGGCTGTTGGGGGGACTGGACTCCTATTATGGTGCCTTAGTTTGTAGGTGCATTTAGTGTTTATATTAGATGCAGCTAAAATATTCCTAATAGTCCATAAATGATTGTTCAATATTTGTTTGTTTTGTTTTTCCCTTAAACAGTGATGGTCTGATTTATGCTCCTCTAAAATCACAATGAGGGCCGGTGAGATGGCTCAGTGATGTAAGCACCTGCCTGGCAAGTGCAAGGGCCTGAGTTCGACTCCTGGAACTCACATACGAAAAAAGAGCTGGTGATATCACTCAGCGGCACGGGCGCCTGCTGGCGCGTGAGGTCCTGAGATCGACCCCTGGTACCCACAAAAAAAAAAAATAAATAAATAAATAAATAAGATCACAATGAATCAGTGAGGCAGTCATCATCACTGTAAATTAAGAGGACAATGTAGTAACAAAGCATCAGAGTGCCCAAATTAGAAAGAAGAAATCTTTATGATTCCAACTCATAGAGGCTGCAAATCATTAATCCCCCTTACTTTACACTTATTAGCATCCAGCTTACTGGCCTAAATCCTTGATTTTTGGGTTACTGCTAGCTTGCAAGCTATCAGAAGGTGAAAACCACGAGCTCAGTTCACTCACCAGTCAAATGGGACAATGAGGCGCCTGGGCTCACAGAATACTGTGGAGATGCTAAAATGATTAGTGCAGTCCCTGCACATGGATAAGACAGCTCGTACTGATGCATGTATTTCTTATCAAGATGAAGCTATGGACCTCTTGGTGAGTAGGAGTCAGACTGGTGGTCTTTCTGGTGAGCATTGTACATGTGCTGGCTGAAGCATCCACCATCCCTCAGGGCCATCTGCGCACAGTGAGCAATGGCTGGCCTGGAGACGGTGACTTAGAGTGAGGAAAAGCTAACTGGTCCCTGGGAGCCTTCAACTCTGGCACCGAATCTGTGATCTGGACTTCCTTACATGCAAGTCCCTGCAGCACATCTTAGAGTGTTTTATTAGCTGAAACAAAGACTTTTCCAGGGTGTACCTTGCCTACCGAAGGCAAGCAGGGATGTGGACGGCATGCCACAAAGCGCTACACTGGAGCACTTCTCCCGGAGGGGGGCGAGCTGGAGGAGGAGACTGGGCTGGCTATGCAGAGAGCAAGGGGCAGATATCTGTCGGTCCGTGGGCCAGCAGTGCAGCGTCACCGTGTGCTTTGTGGAAACATAGACTCAGGCCCAGCCCCCGTTCTGCTGAATCTGGCTGTGGTTAACTCCAGGGGGTTCATTCGGACATGCAATTTAAGGAGCACTGCTTTAAAACATGGTTCTAACTTCATTGCAATTCAAATTACCAGAAAACTTTCCGAAGTCAAAATGTCCAGCATGCTCCGGACCAGTGGAATCAGAACGTGGGAAATGAGCAGGCATAGTTGTTACCTCTCCTCCAGTCGTGCTGAAATGCTCCAGAATGTGACTGCGAAGACGCTGTACCTGCTTCCAACTTGAGCATGAGCTGGGCAGAAAAAGCAGGCTGTCCCTGAGAAGGCACGAGCCAGCAGGAGAAGAGAAAGATGGCTCTACCTAGGGAACGCCTTTGCCCACAGGAGCCAGGCAGATCCACGACGAGTCCCAGAACCGCCAATTAGTAGCTCAATGGCTTTTGGGAAGTTATTTAATCTCTCTGGCTTTTTGTTTCTTCATAGGTAAAAATGAAGATTAAAATGACCTAGTTTGACGTGCTGTGATCAAAATGTAAAAAAAGGCAATACACAGTACATCTACAGTACCTGATGTATGGTGCTATAATCAATACATAATAAATACTGACTGAATAAAAATGTCATTAATAATCATGCTTTACTATTCTGGGTGAAAAGGTATCCAAATGTCTTCACAGAAACCAAACTCATTGCATTCAATGGTGTTCTGGAATAGTGTAAATGTTCGAGACACATGCATCATTTCCTTGAGGAGCACATGAAGGAACAGAAAGTCCACAACTGTAGATGTAATGAAAGCCAACATATAAAAGCTGGCTAGCAATTTTAAATGGCTTTATATAACCTAGTTGCCTACTGTTCGATGTATGTATTACACAGCACATTGTTGATTTCACTTCTTAAGATAACTCTATGAACAAAGCTCATCTTATGTCCAGAAATTCCCAGGAGTGCCAAGGAAGGGCAAGCTGCCAACATGACTATAGCTTGCGAAAGTAATTATCCCACGAACTCATGCAAAACTGCCCTGACTCAGTATTACAAAAGCATCTGGATGATATAAACCAACAAAGGCAATGCCACCTGGGACCTTACAAACTAAACTTAGTCATGGTCCCTGGTGGAAAAGAAAAGCACATCCACACCATTGAATATACATCCCCACTCTAACAGCTAACTTATTTTAAATAGCAAACTGTATTGAAAAGCTACTCTGTCTGTATCTTCCACTTTCTTGAAAACTGGTCCAAGCTCTGCACTGGAGGTTAGGGTTGAAACAGTGAGCTAAGCAAAGTCCTGGCTTTCAAGAATTTTATGGTCTAGCCCAACGCCAGAGGCATTCGAGTGATTTCAATGGTTTGGTTAATCATTCTAAAGGAGGCAAGGGAGATATTTCAAATATTTAACGGACCCTTGCCCACCAGAGTGTTGGTATTCCATCACGGGGATCTGTTTCTAGATGGGTCAGGGAGGGCCCCAGTTATCTGCTCTAGTTACTCGACCTTGGAAGACTCAAGATTCCTACTCTTGGGAGGGCAGAAATGGACTTGATGACTTATGGAAGCCTTTGGACATGTTGGTATTTTGACTGGGAATTAAGTTTGGTTTGGCCATATCCCAGATTTGAGTAAAGGGTAAGTAGAGGTACTGGGCTTGCCGAGAGGAAACCCTTGTTAGGTTTGAATATTTGCATTCCCCAAATATATTCGTTTGTTGAAGCCTAATTACCAGCCTAAGAAAGCTGGGCCACTGAGAGATGTGTAGGCCATTAGGACAAAGCCCTCGAGAATGAGATCAATGCTTTTATAAGAGGCCCCAGAGAAACCCCTGACCCTTTCCTGCAGGTGAGGGCACAGCTGGAACTCGCCATCCTTTAACCCTGCCTACACAGCGGATCTGCCGACACCTTGGTCTTGGACTTCTCACCCTCGAGAACTGTGAGAAATAAATCTGTTGTTTACAAGTCATCTAGTTGATGTTCTTTTGTCATAGCCATCGAAACACACTAAGGCAGCACCTCTTCCATTCTCAGTGGGCAAGGTGAAGCTCCCCAGCAGAAATCGATATTGCCAAGGCAGAACGCGTTTCCTGCTGTCCCCTGGATTTACTCCTGACACACCTGACTGAAGCATACATCACTGTCTGGCCTAGAATCAAAGCACACACCGGGTTCCCACGGCACATCTGCCAGGATCTCCCCAGCTGTGGCACTCCTGGCAGTGCCTCACAGATCCCAGTGGAGCCACTCACCTTCCTGCTGCTGAGCTGGCCACATGTCACCCTCTTTGACTCAACCTCCCCACTATCCATCTCCGACACTCCATGGGGGTGCACCCCAAGGCACACTTCCACATAATAAAGAGGGCTGGCTGCCTGTCATAAACACCGAGGGAAAATGCTTCCCAGCAAAATCTAGATCAAGCCAGCAGGTGAAAGCTAAAGCCAGCTTCCCCCACCAAGAGGAGCCAAGACCCTGGCAGGTGGAATCCAGTTCATCAGGGGACTGTAGGGTCAGGGGTCTGTAGACAGGAACAAACAGAATAGGGCCTAATTAGGTCTTTTAGCTAATCCCAACTAGAAGGAGTGAAAAACAGTCTTTACTAGAGTAATTCCCCTGGGAAATAAGTCAAGGATGGGGGTAGAGAAAGAGAGAGAAACCAGATAAAGAAAGGGTTTAATGGCCTTGGGACTTGCACCTAGAGACCAGAAAAAGGAGCAGACAGGCAGGACACAGAGAAAAAGCCAAGTGCACAAACATTAGGCTGCCCTCGCCTCCAACAGAAGGTAAGAAAAGCAAGGGGCGCAGGGCTAACTAACTTTAAAGCAGTATGTACTCACGCCTATGCACTAACATACGCGCGCGCATGTGTGTTCACTCTAGAATCACTATATTATTCATTCCAAGGTCATTAAAGAGTACAGTAGACATCCACACCCCCCCCTTACTAACTCTAAGCTAACCATAAATAAGGTATCCCCTCGCCAATTAGCCGCCCACTCAAAAGATAAGGTCCTAAAAGGTTCATCAAGGACAAGTACACAAACAGCTGCACACAGGCCACTGGAAGAAACGATGTTAGAGGTGCCCAGAAACCGGTCCAGGTATAGCAAGTTCAGGGGGAACCTGCCTGCAGAGCAGTGCCACCGAGGTAAGTGGGAGGAATTGCCTGCAGGAAGGGGTGCGGAAGGGCAAGTTGCGGAAAGAGCCACTGCTTCGCCTCAGCCTGGGCACCAGAGCTGTGATACATGCCTTTCACTTTCTCGCTTGCAAGGTCCCATACTTGGTCAGCAACAAGCCTGAAACTGGTTTGTGGAACCACCACAGAAGAAAGAAACCAAGAGCTCATTGTTCTCACTTTCATCTAATTGGCCCCAGGAGAATCCATATTCTCCAAGTGTCCCCAGTAAGCTGTTTTATCCTTGGGGTTGACTGCCACGATGGCACCAGCCTTACTGGTAGTCTTTCAAATACCTCCGCGCAAAAGCAAAATAAAAATTTTGGAGAAGAACATTCACTTTAAACTTTGCCTGGAAAGATGTTTCTACTTTAAGCACACTCAGTGACATATTTCTCAGAATAGCAATTTAAAATATCTTTCTTTCCAAATCTCTGAAGCACAAGGTCCTGAGTTCGATTTCCAGTACCACAAATAAACGAACAAAACAAATCTCTGTATGTCACCACTTGCTCAAGGGACAGGGGCTTAAGAAATGCACAACCACTAAATTAATTTTAATTAATCTGCTTAAGGTTTACAGAACATATTTTTTTCCATGGACTCTTCTTTTTGATCTTCAAACCAATTCCTCTTATGGGGTAGGGGAAGGGGAGGTAGGAGGAAGACCCAGCCTTTTTACTCTCTTTCTCCATTTGATCTGTGTTCTCCATTTGATTTGCTCTTTTCGACTGCCTTAAATCTGTTCAAAGTTCCATATATTATATTTCTTTATAGCCCCATAATCTTTCCCATGCTGCTGGAGTATTACAGGTGCTCAATAATCACGTTCAGTGATTAATAAAAAATATTTCATTTCTAGCATGACTATAAAATTGAGAGCTTAAATGCTGATTTCAGCAAACTCTTTGTTGTTCTGGAGTGGCAGCAGAAGAATGAGCTTGCTTTTCTACTTCGGGGACAGAGGGATTTTGGTTGGCCCTTTGAAAAATTGTTTAATAACTAAATGAAATAAAGGTAGGGAGCTGGCATCACGTGTAAAGATGGGCTGCGAGGAGGGTCTCAATTTGATGACACAGTGTTTTCAGGGAAATGAGGCCCGTGAGGGCAAGGCCAGTTAGGTGTCCAGAGCTGGAGAACATGTGACGGACATAGGAAGAGTGACACCCAATGTCAGATGTTTTGTTTTCTCTCTTTGGTGCAGTGGTCATTCTCCATTGCCACTAAAAGCCCACTGTACAAATCACTTTGAGCAGATGGACATTGTGAGGAACTTTCAGCAAGAAATGATCACAGAAAAGGTGTCTGTGACATATAAAAGAGAAGGGAGTTAGGGATAACAGTCGTGTCTTAAAGAACATGCACCAGGAATTCTCTAGGATGCATGGGAGAACACTAAATTTTCTAGACGCAAATATTAGATGGTTATTTAAGTTATATATTCTGGTATTATGTGAAGAAAAATGTTAGAAGGCCGTAAAGCAGGGGGAAAAGATTGGATACATTGATGTTTGATGATGAATAAGCCATCTTCCTTTGTACAGTTTAGGGACAGTGGAGGTGGGGAGAATGATCAGATGGGTCCCTGAGTTCAACAGATACCACAGAGTGTGAGGAACTACAAAGCTCCTCGAAGTAGTAGTAACTCTTCCTCCCTCCCTCCATCCCCGGGCTTCCTCCCTGCCACATGCACAGTTTTGTGGGAATAGATTCTGTGTAATTTATGAGCATCGCTTTTTAAATACAGTGAATTTATATGTGTCATCTACTCGTCCAGTTCCAGGGAGGTCATGTTGAGTCTCCTGGGCAGCTCACGTCCCTTTAGTTACCACACTGTCTTCAGGAAGAAAACAGCAGTAAATGTGCCCACCCCCAGGGATTGTTGTTGAGGGCCAGATGATGGTCGAAGACCATCAGTACCAAATCTATAGGAAGTAGATGGTCAATGAGTGGTGCCCGACATCTCCATTACGCAAAGTAATACTACACAGAGCACTTGAGGTCGTTACTCTGTTTTGTGGTAGATGTTGGAGCTGGCTTTCAAACACGAATAATGGTACTACTTTGTCAAAGAATGTGATCTGAGACTTTTTAAACTCTCGGAGACCACATGTAGAAGACAGGCTGTCATGATCACGAATTAACAAAAAACACATTTTCTAAGGTTTTAACTAGGAAGTTAGACAAAACATACAAATTATCTTCCAAACTAGAACACTTGAATATTAAAAAGTCAGTATAAAGAGTTATGCACAGGCATAGACACAGACAGAACTGCCTGAAAGGGCATTGGGTACAAGGTCATTTTGATGTTAGTGCTGATACAAGGTGTGGTAGCTCTGTCTGATACTTGGAGCAGCAAACTGACAGTAATTCCAGCACCTCTGTTTTTCTGTTCTCTCAAAAGAATTATGCCAAGCTATTGACAATAGCAAGTGTTTAGTAAATATTAAATACAAAATGAAGGAATGAATAGAAACAAATTTTACAACATCCCTTAAAGCAGAAACAAGAACAATAATAAAATATGTTTGAAGCATTCTTTAAGGAGGTATGTGTTCCCTCGTACAGAATTAAAGGCCCTATTAAAAGTGGAAAACTGGGAAAAGAACTATGAGAGTTGTAAGGAGAGATTTACTCAAAACATTGCTAAAACCAAGAGGTAAAACCAACTGCAATTCGACATTGTTACAAATCTCTTTAACTTAGTCCAGGCTATTTGTAAAAGGCCACCCATTCTTCAGGGGACATCACAATTTAGAACGAGATGGCTGGGTCTGAAGAAACCCGTCTCTATCATCTTAAACTCTTCAAGCACTCAGTGAAAGTCCTGCATCATCCGCACGCAGCCTGTTAGCTCAAAATTGCTACAAATTTACAGAAAATTTAGAAATCACTGCCTGTCTAGGGCTTTGTTTTGACTGTGGACAAACACTTGAATACATGATTGGCCATCTGGGGAATTAAGATTCTGTCTTTTCCTCGAGAAGTTGACTATAATGACTAATAATGCAGAGGTAAATGTTTTCAAAATCTGTTTGGATTACATCTCTGTAGACATAAATGCCTTATGTTTTATCAAATTACCACAGTTTTTTCAATATTTTTCCTTTTGAAAATAATTGTGATTCATGTGGTAATAATTAATTAAATGAGGACCTGTTTGTGACTTACTATGCACTTGTTATTGTCAATGTCTCTCCTTAAATGTAGCACTGGGTCTATTAGGCCTGAAGATCTTGGAGGTTTTGAGCAATTCCTATGGTCGTACTGTCCCATCTAACTTAAGGAATGACTTCATCTATATTTCTATATTTGGGCAATCCTTCATCTTAGCCCTAAAATTTCCTCCAACTTTCTTAACTATAATCATTTCTGGGAAGATGCCGAACACACCCGCTAGGGAAAGAGCTGCCACCACCAGCAGCTCAGCACAATGGGGATGCTACTGCTCCCTTCACTGCAAGCAGAGAGACACCAGGGAGGGAAGTCGGCTGTCAGGGACCTAGTTCCTGAGATTGGTTTCTTCTGTATAGCAACATGGCAGTTATTGCAACCACATGGGCCCTACCTGCAGACGAACCTTGATTCAATTCTTAGCTCCTGTACTTACTAGTTATACTATTTGACATTTTCTCTAGCAGATCTGAATTGCCTAGATTTCTTACTGCAAAAGACAAATAACTCCTCCTTCCTAGAAGAGCTGTTCTGGCTAGCAGAGAAGCCAGTTCTCAACTGACATGCTAGGTTGCTGTGATACTGGTAATAATACCAATACTACTACTAATAATAATGAGGCCAATATTTATTTTATTTTAATGTAATTCAGTTGTACAAAACACAACATTTGGAGCTGACAGTTAACAAGGATTAGTCTTACCCAATCATTCATACAAGGAATAAATTTTAAGGTTTTATGAAAACAGCAATAAGCATAGAGACTATTTAAGTTTCTGTGAAGGTCTTGTATGTTCTATCAATTTTGAAAATACGGCAAATAAAATTCCAGCATTTGAAGTTTACAGGACACCTTGGGTTTCTCTCCTTTGGCTGCAGATTACTCAAGAAAAGTGCAATCAATAGTAGTTTCTGCTAGAGGCCAGAGAGGGCCTGAGTTTACACTCTTTATGGTGAAGCCACACCCACCTTGCAGGTCCATGATGCCTACTGTTGGTTACATATGGAAAAGCAAACCCTGGGTTACAGTGCAAAGTGCTCACTATTAGAGGCTCCCTTTTTAGAGATGTTTAAAAGCAGCCTGGTCCTGGATAGATTTCAGAAAACAACCTTACCATTTTCCATGCGATTGTGGAGAAGAATTGTTTTACAATGGAATCTCAGGGCCCTACAATGGAAAGGGGTCCTTGAGGTCATTAAGCCCCAATCTCTGCATGTGACAGCTCTACCTTCTCCCTCAGGAAGTGGTCCAGTCCATCTTGGTGATGTTTCCTGAGTCCCTCCTTCTTTTAGCAATGTGTTCCTGTCATGGGACCCACATTTCATCTCCTCTCAACCTTGCAAAAGTAACCTCCAGACTGAAAGTCTGTAATGTGATTCACTTCCTTTCATGTGAATTGGCTTTAATGTGCTTCCTGTTCCATAGCCTCTTCTTTGGTTGCACACTCTTCTGTCTTCTTTGTTCTTTAAATATGTGATGCCCACAACTAACCTATCAAATAAAGACTTTTCCTGACCAGTACTAACAGCCTTCTTGTGAATTAATTTTGGGGGAAAGGATATGTCACCTACTTAACTAATATCAACATTAGACTTGGTAAATTCTCCAGGTAGGAAAATAGTTTTCACTTACAATATTGGAAGTTTAGGTGCAAATATCATGTTTTTGGGTTTGGCCCATCATTTGACCTTTATTTTAATGGATTATTGTTGACATCTATAATATGCAGATATAATTTAAATAAATCAAGAAACATATTTGCATAAATTTCAACTGGAAGATGGACTGATACACAGTTTTTCTTGATTAGAATTTTAATTGGATTCATGAATACTTTAAGTTAAAATCAGAGCTAAAATCTTGCCTGTCATGGCCTTTTGTTTTTAAGTCACTTCATTTTTAAGTCACTTGCATACCTAACATAGACTCATGTATGGATCTTAGTTTTCTTTCCTCTTTATTTCCCAGACCCTCTGTACTTGTTAACTTCAGATCTGTGCACTGTTGCATACATAATAATTCTAAATTCATGTAGAAAATATTATTTAAGAAGTTGTTCCATACACCTTTGACTTTTGTGCTTTTAAAATATTTCCTAGGAGTACACAGTATTTCAGTGTGAAGTTTGCAGAATAAGGATTACTGGTTTTATTTTTTAGAAACCTTATAGCTCATGAAATTAAGAAAACCATGTCAACATTGTAACAAAAACAACAGCACAGGAATAAAACTTTCCACTTGCAGATGTTAGACATATCCATCAGCAGTAATGTTGGGTAAGTTAACCACAAATCAGGTGAGGATTCTAAGAAAAAGAAAGTGTGGTGAGCAGGTACACAGTGACCAGGTAGGTCACTGGGGAAACATCTAAAGACAGTCACGTTATGCAGGGCATGAAGGTCTTAAATTCAGTGTGCAGACAACAATTACCAGGAATACTAAAGCTCGCGGGCAAGACTGAAGAATCATCCCATGAAGATGCAAGCCATTGTCTGATGCCACGTTAGAAATATACAGTAAAAAGGCACTTTTCTCAGAATGCAAGGGGGCAATGCAGCCAGAAGAGGAGGGACCATGGATTGCAAAGTAACCAGAGATGCCCTTTAAGAAATGGACCAGAAATTGAAATAGGAACACGTCTGTAGGGGGACACTAGCATCTAAGAGGTGGTAGACCCATATAGATAATGAGGCAGATTCTAGGCCCATGCTATAAAATTTTTTTCTGTGTGTAAGTATGCTGTATTTCAAAGTAGGAATCCAGGTCAAAGTTGTGAGTATACTGGGATAAGCATTTCATAAGACATTGTAACTGTAACTGCTTAGACCAAGTGACCTAGAGTAATAGTAGCACTGTATATATATATTTTTTTTGATAGTGACATTTACACATTATTGGGAGAAAATGCATGAAAAATATATAAATAGGGAATTTTTTATTCTTTTCATTTTTTTATACTATCAAGGATTTTAAAAAAATTAGAAAATTCAGTCGTGATACATAACTTAGATGTTCTATGTGAAAGGTATTAAAAGTAGATGGATGACCAGAAAGGTAGCTGTTTAATGCGTGGCTACTGAGCACCTGGTACACAGCTATTCTAGATGAAGATGAACTCTTGATATAGCAAACACACTGAGTTTTAATGACGTAACTCCAAAGAACGATTTGATTAATATTTTTGTTTTATTTATTGAAGTAATAACATTTTGGGCACATTTAGTAGAACATATTAAGAAATTAATGCAATTGTTTCATTTGTTTTTCAAATGAGACTACTAGAAAAATTTTAAAAGTACACATGGCTCGCTATGTAGTTATCTGGGCCAACATGGTCAGAGTCACATGGATTTGCACACTTCGGCAGCTCTTTTATGACTGAGCACACACTCTTGTTCAAGTGACACTCTTTGGGCTTTCAAAGTCAACATCTCAAATATTGGTAAAAAGAATGGAACTGTGGCTTACCATTCAGATGCTGTTAAAAAGAGTTAGTGTGAAGAGAAGTAATTTATCAAGAACACAGATTTTTACTCTGAAAATTGTTTTTCATAAGCAGCACTCCTGCTTCACGCCCTCTGGGCCTCACAGCACAGCCCTGTCACACACAGCCTGGCAGGAGGCATCAAGGGGGTCACTCTGCTCCCTTAGTTTCTTTCCAGGACCTGTAGGCAAACACTGATGAAAGCTAGACACACATTTTACACCTGCTCTGTCTGCAGAGACAGACATCCGAGTGTTCTGGTCAACAATTGCAATAGTCAGGGAAGGAGGGCCAGAAAGAAGTTATAACAGCTGAGGAAAACTCTAAGTCTTGGGCCAGAACACTGGCAGAGCCAACAAAGAAGTCGAGCGTGTGCTTAAAAGACAGAGATCTGGGATCCTTTACTCCTCAATTGTGAGGGTTCCGACTGCTTAGCCACTGTTCCTTAGCAGGACGCTGATCTCTGACCACTACTTTTTAATTTTAGCTCATATAGACTGTTTTTGCTATATTGGCCTCTATAACTTTTGAACCTAAAATAACCCTGGAAAGTAGGCAAAACTCACAGTGCTGTAACATTACAGGAGCAGTTCTAAGAACAGAGGATGGATGCTTATCGAGCACTTAATACGTGAGAGGCATCACGCCGGATACATCGAGTGCTATATCTTCCTTCAGACCCAAAGATCTTTAGCCAGAAAATGTTAATGACTTTCTTAAGGCTACTGAGCTAGTTGGTCATTATCGGAATCAAGACCATCACCACTCTTTCTGTGTTTTAGCACTTCCATTTGGAGAACAAAGTCAAGAATTAAGATTTATGAAAAATGACTTGCAGGATCATGCACTTGGTCATCTGATATTTAGAGACAGTTGATAGCAGATGCACACATTAAATTTCTTGCTTCCTCAAATATAATAATCTCCATTGTTTATGGTCCAAATTCATTTAAAAAAAAAATAAAAAAAAAAATAATAATATAATAATAGTGTATGGGTATGGTTTATTGAACATTTACTTTATAACTGGAGCTTTTCATACAATAGAGTGTTTAATCATTCAAACAGTCCCACGCAGTAGATACTACTATCCAATTTCACAGACAAGGAACGGTCTAAGAGACCTGAAGCAATTTGATGGACACGCCACCCCTGAATAACAAAGAAGCTGCATTAAAATTCATTTAATTCACTGACTCATTCGTCCTCTTTTGTGCAGTGATGAGGCTAGAGTTATATCATCTTGAGTCCGCAATTCTAGGACTTAGCATGCTGCCTCTGCTTCTTTTCTGCCTCTTCTGAAGAGGTGGGGGAGGGAGCAGATGGATTCTGCAAACTCCTCCGGCCTCAGATGCTTTTTCAGTAAGCACATCCCATGTAAAATGTCTGGTGTATGTGTACACGACAGATAGTTCCTATTAAAGACCACTCCAATCCATTCTCACAACATAGCTAAAAGTAAAGTTTATTGCCAAAACGGAACCTACTTGGTAAGCTACGGCGATCCATCTTGTCTGAACTAAAGAAAATTATTGAAAACTGAAAGTGTAGATCAGAGGTTGAGAAGAGTAAAAATACCTCAGAAGCAAGCCGCTTCTCTTCTTAATTTTTGATGATAGGTATCTATAGCCAAGTCTCAAACACAGAAGATAAGAAAAATATGTCTGCGTCACAGGCACATATAATTAAGAGAGAAAAATAAAACCAAGAGGAATTTCTCAAATAGAAAGCTAACATTTTTTAATGCATAGAATGAACTTGAACTGCAGATGAAAACTAATGTTGGCTCTTAAGATGCCAAAGTTTTCAATGAAAAATACTGGCTTCAGACAGGCACTGTTCAGATTTCCCTGACTGCGATTCCTTCTCCTCCCACTCATCCTGCACGCAGGTGAGTGACCCATTTCCCCACACCCCTGTCACGTCCTCTCGGCCCCAGACCCCTCTCTTCTGCCCTCTCCACACCCAGCCCAGGCCTCCTGGACCATAGATGAGGCCTTGGGTGGCATCTCACGCCTCTCCGAAAAGTCAGCCCTTTCACCTGCCTCCTTCATCCTTTCTGAACAGTGTCTCTTCTTCTCCTGTGCTATTTCTTTCCTCTTTAGTTTCAAATTCTTTGCTCCTTTTAAGAATACACATATAGAACCTATATTTATCTTTCTTTTCTTCTAGAATTGTCTGCAGTGTTTTCTAAACTTTTTAGAACACTCAATAATTGTATTAGTTGGGTAACCCAGGCAGTTGCTTACGGGTCACTGGGCCAGAGCTTTGCCCATGTACTGCCTAGCAGCTCCCAGGCCAGGAGAATCAGCGACTCTCTGAAAATAACCCCTTCCTTGCCACAATCCGGCAGTGAAGAAGCACTATTTCAGCTGACTAATGGTCCAGACCATGCAGCCCAAAGCGAGGATGATATAATATGATAAGTATGCATATCCTAATAACAAGAGAATTGGGGTGGAAGAAAAGCAGATCTGACATTTCAATACAGTCATTTTGATATGGTCACTTAAATGTCATTTGGAACACGAATATGGCACTTCACATTGACAAGGCTTTTCGATAGGGGATTTTGATGGGGTGACATTTTGCCTTGTTCTAAAAAAAAAAACACGAAGTCATTTAATTTACAAACAAAAAATGTCCAAATCATACACTCAGCAGGCAAGTCCATTACCTTTCTTCCAAACACAGAATCCAAATGTTTTGCAGTTCGAGAGACGTGACTTGGGGCTGGCTATCTCCAAGTATACACGAAATCAGACGACTGCACCTCGCGCTCCCCCTGCCAGCCCTGACCTGGGAGCATCACCCCTGTCATTTCACCACAGCCTCTACAGAGCTGTGGACCTGGGACCTGGGACCAGGATCTCTATGCGGTGTCACCGTCATGTCCCGACTAGGTGATCCAGTGATCCAGGTGACTTATTTTCAAAAATTTAAAGATTTCTAATCTAGACTTGTACATTGTTTTTAAATATAAGAGCTGCTGTGTGTCCTCTGCTCCAGCACTGGTTTGTCTCGGTAACACCAGAAGACTTGGTCTGAGGAAGCAATCTATCTATCTCATCCAACAATACCAGTTTTCCAATTGACTCAAATGTTTATCTTGTTTTCTTCCAATTGATTTTATGTTTTGACCTGTTTTAATAGAGGAAAACTTGACATGCTTTTTAAAATCATGCATTACATTTTTTTGTTGTTGTTCTACTGCATGCTGTAGGATAAGGTTGTAACTTGAATGGATGGATATCCTATAATCAGTTACCAATGGGGCAGTGGCTTTATCTTCTCATAGTTTGAGCTCCCTTTTGTTCCGCTTGCATTTGTTTTCAGGTCAGTCTGCAGAGGCCTTCCCCTCTTATCACTTCTGTGTTCAGAATACTGGCAAGAAAATCCCTCCCCTTGTGCTTATCATGCCCTGTCTTTGCTGGCAATTGCACACCCATACATCCCACAGCTCCTATCACTCCCTGGAAATAGGTGGGACCATGGCAGAGCCCAGCAAGCCTTATCTTAGGCACTACTGTCCGATAAGCTGTCCTGGCGTGCTCCTAAGGGCCGACTGAAGGAGATCCCAGAGAAAGAAAGCTTGTTTAGTTTAATGGGGGCCCGGATTTGGGACCCATGGCCACTTCTCAAGGGAACTGAGGGTTCTGCACTGAAGCTTGGCTCTCAAAATCTTTTATTTTCTTCCTATGAAAAGGATTTCAAAAAAGTCAGGTAGTCATGTTTTTCTTATGTTTTCTTTTAAACACCAGCAAGCCACTCAAGTAAAGTGGATAAAACATCAGCTTTCGAGTCCCATAGTCTTACTCTGAATTCCATTCCTTTCTATCCCTACCTCCAGCTTAGACCAGGGTGCAAAGGGCCCCTCTCTTGGTTCCTTGGCTTTTAAGGGATATTTCTTTCTTTCTCTGGGGTTTCACCCTGCAATGATTCTCTGTGGGGCTTGGTACACAAAGAGCCACCCTCCATCTCCAACCCCACTTACCTCCTTGCTTCAGCCTAGAGCATGATGCAAGTGTCCAGACCTCAGAATGTTCTGGCCAACCAGCCCTACACCTACTCATGTCTATGAAGGCCTCCCCCAGGGACTAGGCCACGAGACTGCTATGGGCACCCATTGGATCAAGCCATGAGAACTGGGGGAGATGTGCCCAAGCGAGAAACGTGCGTTCACTCATGCCAGATGTGAGGGAAGGTGTCCGGGGTGGAAGGGCAGGGGTGGTATATACCACATATTCTGACTGGTCTCTAGCTTTCCACATTGTGAAAGTCTATGTGCTAACAAAGAGGGAGAAACCATAAATTACCTAAGAGTTTGTTTGCGTGACATATGACTTATATATGTAGGCACGTGGTACATGAGCTTCATTTATAATTTTATTTTATTTATTTATTTTTTTTTTGTGGGTACCAGGGGGTCGACCTCAGGACCTCGCGCGCCAACAGGCACCCGTGCCACTGAGCGATATCACCGGCCCCTTTTTCGTATGTGGGTTCCGGGAGTCGAACTCGGGCCCTCGCGCTTGCAAGGCAGGCGCTTACGCCGCTGAGCCATCTCACCGGCCCTATAATTTTATTTTTATGTTAATCGACATATAATAATTATAAACATTTATCGGGTATAATGTGATGAGAATTTAAGGTATGTACAGTACAGGGGTTGTAGCTCAGATGTACAGCACTTGCCTAGCATGTGTGAGGCCCTGGGTTCCATCGCCATTCACCAAAAACATGAAAGAAAGAAAGGAAAAGAAAGAAAGAAAGAAAGAAAGAAAGAAAGAAAGAAAGAAAGAAAGAAAGAAAGAAAGAAAGAAAGAAAGAAAGAAAATGAAAGGAAAGAAGGAAAAAGAGAAAGAAAGAAAAAGAAAGAAAGAAAGAAAGAAAGAAAGAAAGAAAGAAAGAAAGAAAGAAAGAAAGAAAGAAAGAAAGAAAAAGAGAAAGAAAGAAAATTACTTGATATAATGCTCAGTTTAGGGTAATTATCCATCACGTTGTACATTTATTCTTTGTGGCAAAAACATTCAAAAACATTTCTGTGGCTACTTTGGAATATAAATACATTATTCTTGACTCCAATCACCTTGCTATGGCACAGAATACCAGATCTTAATCCTCCCATCTACTCAAAACTTTGTACCCTTTGACTAGCCTCTCCCAGTTTCCAGTCACCGCTATTCTAATCTCCAACTCTCTGTGATCACTTTCTTTAGATTCTACCTATGAATGAGATCAAGCACTGTCCATCTTTTGTGGCTGGTTTCTCTTACCATAATGTCTTCCAGAGCCACTGATGCTGTCCCATTCCACTTACACCCTTGCCCTGAGCCTGACCATCCTCAGGAATGTTCCTCCTCACTGTATGCTTTGGAGTAAATTTCCTGACCTCTACGAATCACAACACTCTCTCTTATCAACGGATGCACTAATACCAATCATTTGCCTTATTCAATTTTATAATATCTGTAATAACACAGACTAACTGGTTAGCAAGTAAAGTCTATAAACCATCTATAAAAGATTCATATTCATAAGGAAGAAGAAGCACAAAACAAAACAAAACAATTCCCAGCACTTAGCGTTTAACAATATCCAATCACAACTACTTACATATAACCTGTTGCTCTTTTTAGAAACATGACCCTTTTCTTGATGGTTCAAAACAAAAACATTATAGACAGTCGCGAATCGCTGACTCATTCCCGTCTTTGCCAAGATCTACCTGTCCAAAGACAGAGAGCTTCGACCAGGGTGGGCGTCAAGCCCTCAGCTCACACAGTAAGGAGCACACCAAGCCCCTCTAAACGTTTCATTGCTACCGAGACATCGCTTTGAAGCTCTGAGCTTGATCTTAACAACCTCAGAAGCTTCCACGCACAATGTCCATGCCTTGCCCTCTGCATAACTCACTAGTGGTAAGAGAGGTCTTGGCTAGATTATGTCAGCCTTAGAAGCTGCATATTTTAAAGTATGAGAAACTAGAAGCTACGCTGTTTTCCTGCTGCTCCCAGGCTTTCTACTTTTTCTTCTGAAAAACAGTTTGCTTGCCAGAAGCATTTTCCCCAAATTCTCCCAAGCTGTGAACATAATCTTATATTCAGAACATTTTATATTATCCAAAGCTGCATATTAGAAAAATATATATTTCTCCCTAGGTCTTTGTGCTGTATAAACAATGCAAGTCTTTCTCTTAGAAAACTACATAAATTTTACATATTTTTGTATCAAAATGCTCTGCCCTAATTTAATCAAAATTGATAAACAAGTACAGAAACAGGAGTTGAAACCCTAAAGGCTAATATATTTAGTCTTCCTGAAGTACCATATGCATACATACACTTCACAATTAAATGACATACAGGGAGACATGCAATATCCCAAAGAAATCCTGACAGCTTTATTAATTCTGCCAACAGCTCACGTAGTTGTTGGTCACAAGGGAATATTTACTGGATTTTGTGCCTATAGGAACAGTGACATTTGGAATGGAAATTAACCACCATGACCCCAAAGGTGATGATTTGATTTTTTTTTTTTTTTTTTTTTTGCTTTAAATGTTCACACTGAATAAATTCAGTAGTCATTCCCTTCCAAACACCCTTTTTAATAGTATCTGCTTTGTTCAGGTCCCAATTTTCATATTCTGTCAGAGAACATTGTCTCAACTTTCCAACTATGCTTTTTTGGGGGATGGCAATTGCAAATCTGTCAGGCATCACTCTTCCCCATGCGGAGAGCATATTCCATACAGGAGCAGGCAATGCTTAGAAGTTATGAATCTTAAAATAGACTTTCACCATAAAAAACTGGTTAGAGAGATCAGATAATGCCTGCTTCCTAATGATAATGAGGACAGTAAATAATTTTAAAGCCTTTGCAGTGTGTTAAAAAAAAATCTCTCATCTATCTTCTCTATAATAATAATAAATCCATGTTATGCTTAAGCCAGGAAAAGCATATGTAATTTCTATCCTATGGGGGTGTATTTTTGGAAAGGCAACCAAGATGCTGTCTTTTCACCATCCCTGGGTTTGCACACAAAAGACAAAGTGTCGCTTGTCAGATGAATCCTAATTGGCAGGCAGGGCTGAGTTTTATGGCTTCACTTCTTCCGCACATGAAGACCCAGGTATTAATATGCAGGGAAGTAAAACATGATATAAAGTTCATAGTGCAGGAGTTAAGGAAGAATACCAGCACATCAGTCAAATATGATCATCCCAAGACCTGTCAAGAGAAAGTTTCAGTAAAAATTCTCCTCTCGAACAGGAGGTTAAGGTGGTTACAACAACCAGCTCTACACCAGTCACACATCAGGAAATCTTTTGACAAATGCTTTAAAGAAAATGAGATTTTATGCATCAGAGTCCCATTCATAAATCATCCTGAGGGCTGCCCATTTTTTTTTTTTTTTTGGCAAGGTGAAATTTAACTCTCTTCCAGAGCCAAATCAAGTCAAATCAGCTTCTGGAGTCCGCATAGAAACTGATATTGTATCCACAAATGCTATGTGGTTGATTTCATCCATTCAGTTTAAGAAGATGTCAATTTGGCTCTTAAAAAATGGTCATCACTAGTCATATAGACTGGAAAATTAAACAGGGTGGCACGCATGATAATGCTGGGCTACCTAAACGAGGGCAAGACACTTCAAACTTCCATCCAGTTCTATAAAGCTGGATAAAAATAGTATTGATGGCTGTTGATTGAGCTTTTACCATGTGAAAGGCTTATGGGATAAAGCTTAAAGTGTCAATTTTATGGGGTCAGTAATCTCACTCGTTTCCTTTTATGGGTGAGGAAACTAAGGATTGGAGAAATCAAGCAACTTGCTCAAAGCCACACAGCTAGTAAGGGTTGGAGCCCAGCTATGGACCCCCGAGGCTGAGCTCATGAGCATAAACAGGGTGGAAGCAGACAGAAGATGTCAACATGGGACAGAATGAAGACAGCAGTTTGTCTCCTCGTGGCCAATGCATGATCTGCTTGGATGTTTGACTTTGCAGTGACCCCAAACCTCACAGACTGATCTGTTCTTTTTACCATTCTCATGCTGCAAATGGGAATGTGAAGGCCCATTAATTTTGTGTAGTCCAGCAAGGGCTGCTGGAGAGAAGACAGGTCCCCAGCTCCCAGACCAGCCCTCTGTCACCTAGATAAGCCAGAGTGTATACACGCTGCACCAGTTCCAATTGCATGTCAGGATCCTTTACCCATGAATTAGTTTTATTTGCTGCATCACAAAACCTTGCCAGAGGACCACCCTCTCCCCTAACTTGCCATAATTCTCTCTCTGAAGCATGTTGCCCATGCCCTCATTCTTTCCTCACAGAATGCTTCCAGAAGGCATAGACATAGAGCCTCCTCTTTAAATAAAATTTCTTGAGTTCTAAGAATGGCTGGTATGAAGAATATCGATTGAAAGGACAGAAATTATGATGATCAAGAGGCGCTTTGCACCCCATGAACATGAGGGAGTATAATGACCCTATTAAAGTAGCCAGCAAAGCATTATGACCATAGTCAGAGTCTGCAGAGGTGCCCTGCCATTCATCCAGACTTTAATGGAGGCAGAAGGTGAAACTCGCAGTAACGGATGACGCCAACAAGTGCTGATGACGTGCTGGAAATGTACCATTCTCACTCCAGGGATTCCACATGGCAAGGCCATGTGCAGTGGGAGCTTTATTTATGCCCCTTTCTGTGCCCATGAAAGGAAGGGATTTCTGTGCTATTCTGAAACTGGGAGAGATGCAGGGCAGCATTTATCATAGTCTTTATCTGAAAAAGTACACTCTGAAAGCACTGAATTTCCGCGTTCCCAACCAAAGCACCTTAAGTTAAAAGGCCTGCTGATTTTCTAGAAGCACTGCTATGGATAAAAAGGGTCATCTGGGATCTCAAATGAGGTCTGTGTTGCTGCCACTACATCCGGCCTTTTAGCACAAGGCAAATCCTCTCAGGGAAAGGGATCAAAGCATCCCTAAATTCACATCCAGTGGCATGATGTAGATTCAGGCACTCCGACACACCTACCCGTGCACACACTCAAAACACAGGCACACACCATACCACAGAGACAGTGCACTGTAATGGAGAACATGAATGACTAGGGTAGCCTTTGGCTATCTTACTGTTTGTCTCTGGTTTTTGAGGCACTCACAAAATCACTGGAGATGGTTGGAGATGATCAGCCAGGGTTTTTTACCTTGAACCAGAGTTGGTATCATTGCAGACCACTGCGCATGAGCCTGAGCTCTTCAGATGACAATTTCAATTCTGACTTGCTCTGGCTTTTTGTCATTTGTGCTGATGCTGCAGGTCTCAAGATCTGATTCTAGAGTTTTGTCCAGGGAACCGTGGTTGGATGGATCCTCTGTCTCTTCAAACCTATGTGCCTCAGGCCTCAGAGGGATGAGCAGCCCTCAATCTGGTACTGGAATCTGATTCTCACATTGGCCATGGTGCCTGGTGTAAGAATGTAGATTTGGACATCATGTATTCAAAGACCTCTCAGAGACAAGATTCTTATTTGTTGCTCTCTAGGAAGAACTCAATCATTTTTGTTACTTTATAAGAATAGTGTGAAAGATTTGTATGGTTAAAACAAAACTCATTTTGTTAATCCATTCAGAAGTTCTTATAAAGAGCCTTGATTTGCACAGCCATATAGCACGCAAGTTCCTATTACTCTAATATGTGGACACTGAAAATAGTTTTCTTTTGTGTATGGCAAAATTAGATGGTGTGAGGCATAGTGGTTAATAATGTCAAGCATTTCTTTATCACCCACTGTGTGACAAACACCTTACAAATTTTATGTCCATTCCCTCAATAATCCAACATGAGAAACATGATAGACAGGCTAAGGGCACAGGGAACTCAATGTGGTAGAGCTGAGATTCAAAGCCAGGAAGTTATGGGCATCATACCCTGTTTTTCAGGCATTGCTGTGCCTCTTTAGCAGGGCTTTGGGTACACCTGTCATAGGCAAACAGTGTCATTAGCAATAGACCTGCAAGTCTTGTACGATCTTTGAAAAATCAACTAGGATCCCAAGAGAGGTAGTTTTTGAAACCATGTTTTTGGTAAGGGGTAAGGGTCCTTGGGTTTTTCCTGTAGAGACCTTGTAGAACATATCCACTAGTAGAGACTGATATTAATGCATATACCTCCTGCTCTTTGTATTTTATAAACAAGACCTTCTATCCAGGTAAACTCTCTTGAAGGAGGGCTTTATATCACAGGGCACATGGACTTCTCCCAGCTTCCTCTGTCTTCTGATTTCATTTGGTATCGGGATTCTAGGTTATTTGTTCAACAACAAATACTCATCTTTCCCAAAATGCGTTTGGGAAAATCTCATGTTATCCTCCATTAAAATAAACCTAGTCTCTTTTCAATGACTTGCAGGATACTTGGCCAGTTTAAAAACTATTACTTAAGAGTAAAAAGGGACTGGGGGATAAATTGCTAATATTTCTATATTGATATCTTGTTTCAGTGTCATGCTTGAAAAATTTCACATGCAACAGCAACGGTAGCAAAGATAACACTTGTCATAGGGAAACCTGCTGTGCATTCAATCTATTTTGTTGCATTAGTCTCTCACATTGGATTTATATTACCTGTGGACAACTATTTCATCTTTTCTACCATTCTCTCATTGACTTATTTATATATTTTTATTATTTATTTATTGTGCTGGGGATTGAACTTAGGGTCATGTGCATGCAAATAAGCACTTCGTCACTGAGCTACACCCCCAGTCCTATATATGTACCTTTTGAAAAGGCATCTCACTCCTACATAGAATAGGGGAATAGAATACATAGAATAAATACCTACAAAGCAGTTACAGTGATCATAATGAAACTAAGAGTTGTTCTGTCCAGTCAGCCGATGCTTCCATGCCCCTTTCTGTTGGAAACCGTTTGGGGTGACCCTTCATCTACACAGAAAATTTTTCTTTATTCGAGAGCATGAAGACTAAGCACCTGAGCAGCTCTGTTTCTGACAGGCAATGAAGAAGGAAATGTCACTGCAGAAGCCTGCAGCTCCCAAGTGCAGAGTGGCCTGGTTACCAGACAAACACTGCAGGAGGCAGCAGGCAGGCAGATCCCCTCCTGGGGAGGGAGGCTCCCTCTGCCCTCACTGGGATGCTGAGAGCTCCCGGATGTACTGAGGTGGAGTTTAGTACAGAGCAGGGGTAAGGGGATGCAGAAATGTCATTGCTGCTGTTTTCACTACTTCTTAGCATCATTATCATCTATCATTATTGATATTTTTACATAAGGCACAAAATCCTGCCTCCTCTCAAAACTTAGTCTGCTTGGGGGAGACAGGAGAAATAATTAGAAAGATCATTAAAATAGACTCTGATCTGTCCTCTTCAAGGTGCAATTGTCAGAAATATGGAGATGGCAAATGTCAGTAGGGGCTGAGATTGCTGACGGCTGAGTAGCGAGAACTTCACTGAAGAGTTTTGTGCAGGGAAGATTTCTATACTTTAGAAATCTCTTTACTGACATGATTCCCCACCTAAGAAACTCACCACTTCTTCAGTTATCAGATTAAATAAATCAAAAGTTAAATATGGTCCTCACGGATCTTAGTATTGATGTGTACCACTTCTCGGAATGACTGTTTCATTTTTAAATTACCAGAAAGGAATTTCTGATACAGTGAATCCCTTGCCCTTTCTGATTTTATTTAAAATTTGAGATACCATCACAGAAAAAAAAAAAATTCATTACGTGGAAATTTATCTGTAAAATATTTTCAAAATAACACATTGAAAAAGATTAATCCTTTGATAAATATGCAATAATTATTTAAAATATGAATACCATACTTCATCTGTGTGTATGTTTACACACATGATATGTATGACATGTACGAGAAGTCAGATCTTCAGGCAAAGATCCCACATGCTTTGCATTGGCTGATATTTTAATTTCATGATATATTGCTCTTATCTGTGAATGAGCTAACATTTCTCTTAAAGTTAAGAGTTTATGTGCTTTTTCCAAAATGCTATTATAAAGCATATTAAGCTATGCTGGTTGGAAGTATTACTGGACATTGATATGTGCATTTAAAGTTATTTTTACAATTATTAAACTTATTTTAATAATAAAATCATTTAAGATATCCAGTGACCACTATGCATAACTTGAGTTACTGTGGAAGTTATGTGAATCTTAGAAGGTAACCATTACAAAGTCCTCCATACTAAAAAGCTGCATTTGGTCTAGCGGATTCCTTTTCAGCCATGCACCACTATAGCATAGTCATGAGTTCATGTCTCCCTGGAGTATTACCTGTCAAGCAGTCAGCCAATTTCTTCCTGTAACATAGTGTACAGCAGGCCCCAAATTGAGCTTCTGCTTTTAAATATGCTGTGCTATTTTATATTCTACAAATATTGAAGGGAGAAGAAGGTGCTGTATGTCTAAGATGTTCGGTAGGTGCCATAATGTCATTTTGCATTTGTCCAGCCCTTTGCCCCAGTGTGACTTAATAACCTATTCACGCATTATATTGAAAAGACGGTATTCCAGGGGCATTATTAGGCGGTTACTACTAGAATTATTATTTTTTTCTGGGAACAAATTAAGGAGGAGCTACATCTTTTTCCTCTGACAAGTAGGTACTGCCTTCTTCAAATTGGTCCATTCATTGCCCTTATCCCAGAACTGTGGCCACTCAGCAGAGGCAGTGTGAGCTGTACGTGTTCTCTTCATGACAGACCATTTGTATGGTCACTTGTTACTTAGGGGCTGACATCTACTTTTCCCGTGAATATTTGTGCTGTATGAGCACAGTTTTAATGAGTTTTAGGCAAGAGATAATCTCCAGTAAATACATCAATGGCATGGCTTTCACGTCAAATTTATAATGATGGAAAAGTAATTTTCAAGAACGTTTCAGTTTTATCACTTTGGAATGAGGGGGGCCAGGTCAAATAGTCAACAAACTGCTATCGCATATGTACTTTGTACAAGGCAAGGTAGAGACACGGAGGCAAAAATCAAACTGTGCTCTGTTTTCCCAAATCATCCTGTTCAGTTTTATGGACAGGACGAGCTCCCAGAGAGCAACATCTTGAGGGACCGCAACCAAATGTAGAGAACTGCTGCAAGTTATAAGAGACGATCCAACAATATGAAAAGGGAGAAGAGATGTGCAAGAGATCACTTTCACTTGAAGTGACTGAATCAGCAGAATGTGGTTGTGGGCCTGAGATGATCTTTTAAGATCCAATTCAGGGCCGGTGAGTTAGCTCGGCGTCACAAGCGCCTGACTGGCAAGCGCAAGGTCCTGAGTTCGGTTCCCGATACCCACATGAAGAAAAAAAAAAAAAAAAAAGATCCGATTCAAATCCAAAGCTGGAGATGCAAGTGTTGAGGAGCACTGGGGAAGACTCCAAGAGATTGCGACCGAAAGTATCACCATGAGCAGACGCTTAAAGATGGAGAGGCTGAAAACACACAGCCGGTTTTGGGTGTGTTGGAAAAGCAGTGTCCTGTGCTAGATGCCCTGGAGGAACACAAGAAGTCATTGTCCCTGGGCTGCTGTGAGCCGTGCGTGGAGCCCACAGTGTGGAGGAACTCAGAGTTACACTTGGAGTCAAAGCCAATGCAACGAAGAATGCACAAAGTATATTTTTTTCCTAGGGCTGTCATAATAAACACCACCAACTGGGGGGCTTAAAACAAAACAAACAGGAAAAATTATTCTCTCATGGTTGTGGCAGCAGAAATCCAAAGTTAAAAGTGCTAGCAGAGCCAGGTGCTCGCTGCAAGCCCAGTGACAATCCTTCCATGCTTCTTTCTAGTCTCTGGTGGCTCCGGCAGTCAGTGGCCGCCCTTGGTGTGAGGCTGCACCACTCCAGTTTCCGCCTTCTTTGTCGTAGGGTCTTTCTTTTGTCTCTCTGTGTCCTCTCCTTTTCTTGATAAAGTCATCAGTAATTGCATTTCCTGCCTCCTCTAATTTCAGAATGAGTTTATCTCAGATTAATTAATACATCAGCAAACCCCTCCAAGGAAAGTCACAACTCGAGCTTCCAGATGCGCACGGATTTTGTGGCGACAGACTTCATCTACCACAAGAATATTTGTGCACAAGTTAAAAAGTGACCACAGGAAGAGGGTTTCACCTGGCAGCCCTACCTACAGTTCCAGTGACGGGTGACTTTGCTCCTTTGATTCTTTAAGATGAAGTATATTCCTTTTATTTGTTCATCTATATTCTGTGGGGCATATTTCCCCCAATAGACTAGTTTTGTCTTAATAAAACTTTATAGAAGCAGGTAAACATCCCATTGGTTTATGTTCATAAGCTTCCTGCAGGAATTCTTTAGAAATTAGGGCTTTTGTACATTATCATTCATTCACTCTCGTGTCATACAAATTCCCAAAGACCACAAACCTGTGAATCCATTGAAGGCCTAAAACCAAAGTTTTGCACATTAGTAGCTCTTTCATCATACTTAAACATTAAAAAAATAATTGCTCATCAGCCCCTGAATTAACATCAGGGTGAAGATCATCCAACATCGACTAATATCATTACTCATGCTCTACTCGCACATGTTCAAATGGTAATACTTTTTCTTAATTTCCTTTCTTGCTGAGTTAATTATAATTTGCTCATTGTGGGTTGATGGCCCTTAGCAGGACATTGTTCATACAATTTATTGCCAAAACTGAGATATTTTTGATAGGAAAAAAAGATTCAATTACTATTAACACTGGAACAACAGGTAGAAACAAGGTATTTTCTTGAACAAACTCAGAAGATTCAACAGCCAAACTTATCCAGACTGACCTCTTATGTCTCCAAACTGATTGCATTTCTTTTAAATTTTGTTCAGTGGAAGGACTATGTATCCTTTTTTCTACAACTCAGTTTTGTGATTTACCACATTATGCATTCAGCTATTGTTTATTGGAAATGACACAGCACTTAATTATTTAATCCAGCATTCATTGAGTAACTGCTGTCTACCAAGACTGAGTAAAGGCCTTTGAGTAAGATACAGTGATAGAGGTCAGACAGATTAAGTAGCTTTGAAAATGGGCTTAAAACAATAAGGAAGAATCAGAACTGGGTATAGATTCCTTATGTCAAATAATATTAATTGTATTTGATACATCACTTAAAACTTCTTTAAGTTTCACCAGATAGAGATGATTCCAAATAGAATGCCTTCAATCCTTTCCAGGTCTTTTCTGAGAGCTTATTCTTTTCCCTTCTGTATCCAAAATTTGTTACTTCCCTGCCTTCTCCTGCCTACCTTGCCTCCTTTCTTTGGGGTTTATCTTGGCACAAACCTAGTGTTACTTGAGCCTTTGTGTAACAGTGTTTGCTTCTGTAGAAATCTTTGTTGGATAATATTTTTATTTAGTGAGAGGAGATTAAGGAATCAATGTCAGACTGGAAACAAATTGTAAAACAAGCTCATGCTTCTGAAAATCATCAGAAGTCACCATTTTGACTCATGCCCTTCGACTGGCTAGCCAGCCCACTCTGAAATGAACACACAATGACTTCGCTATCATCTAGTGTTGTAAGAAGAGGTTGACATGATTCCTCAGACTCCCAACCTCCAGCAAGATACCCAATATAACATCTTATTCTGCACTGAATTCCCAGCTCTTATTTTAAAGCTATGCTTAAATTGTTTTTCTGGAAACTGATTTAAACAAAATGCCAATGGCTTAAAATCTGTTCCTTGTTAAATTCCTGGCCCTCAAGGTGATTTACCTTGTTTACAGACATGCTTACATTTTCTGTCATGTTACTTAGTAGTCTTTGTTTACCCATAAAGATGGCAGATGATCCGTCCATCCCAGGAGCAAATTAAACAGCATCATCCCAACAAGAGAAATGCGCAGCTATTCAGAAGCTACGGAGACCCTACCCTCTTCTCCTACTAGCAAGCTCCTGCATGAAAATGCTGCTGGCCTAGGAAAATACACCCAGAGTAAGAGTAGGGATTTATCCTTAGCAGCTTATATTTGAAGAAAGAAAGATGCCTTTTGAGATTCTGACACAGTCTTGGTCAGCATTAGTTTTGGGTTTTTTTTTTGTTTTGTTTTGTTTTTTCAAATAAGGATTTAATATTGTTCATTTGAGTATTTCTTGAATGTCTGGGACACTGGGAGACTGCCTTGGTCACCTCAGTGAATTCTTACATCACTCTGGTGTAGGTTTTACAAACATTTCACAAATGTGACCTCTAAAGATCAGATATATAAAATGCTGCTCGAATGATACTAAGAAGCAGGGATTCAAACAGATTTGTCTAAATCCAAGTATATGCTCCAAATCTGTTCATAAAGGAGAGTTTTATTAAGTACTCTTAAATTAAAAAAGATTCAAATGAAACAATATAATCCTCCTCCAGTCTGAATCACAAATCCTCCTTTCCCAACATCTTCTTATCTAAATCCAGGCGGCACGGTCATAGCTTAGTGCCAAGAGTGAACCTTGTTGTATAAATGAAGGTGGTACAAACTGGAAAGCAGTTAATTCCGAGTCATGACACTTATGAGTATCCAGTTCACCAAGCACCTTGTTAAGAAGCACCTAATTATGTTTAAAACACATTCATGTATTTTCTTTGTCTTCTTTTCTTTGTTTAAATAAAGTAATCACACAAATCACTGAATACCAGAGCAATACTCTCAACAAATCCTTAACCTGTTCCTTCATCAGGGGTCACACTGATTAGAGGAAGAAAAGAAACAATACTGTCTTCAAAAATTGTGATTGTTGCATTTTAAAATAAGGTTGCTGACACAAATGTATTTGCGGGTAGGTGCTATTTTGTTTATTATGAATGTATCTTGTGTAGTGCAGAGAATAAGGGCATTAGGTCCAGATGCCTCCTTTTGAAATCTCAACCTGTTACTCGTGGATGTAGCCAGGCTTGTGTTTAACTCCAGGAGTCCTAATGCCTCCCATCAGTAAGTGGAAATAATCTCTTTTTCAGGACTGAGTTCTACAAGGTATTCAGCACAAAAGTGCCTCTTAGTAGACACTTGGTGGATATTGCTAGCACCATTATTTCTAGTAGACTAGAGAAACGGGTCCAGACCATCAACGAAGCAAAAATCCATTAGAATCCCACCAGACAGTGACTCTTAATCACAGGTGGACCCTCCACAAGTCCTTACCAACCCAGATTCCATGTGGACAGAGATTAGCTCCTGACGTTTTCCTCTCCCTGATTAACAAGGCGACTGCAGCTCCCACTGCAAAACGCTGGAGCCCAGCTTGGTGGCCACTGCTTCGTATCACAACTCAGAACTGTTGCCAGCGTCCACAGGGACAGAAATGGGGCTGGCGTGAAATGCTGTCCTTTCTCCCTTTATTTTCCACACTCCATGCAGACAATGATAATTAGCAATACATCTTTGTAGTTATTTGGCCTCATTTATATATTCCTATACTGTGATACTTAATTCTAAGACCAGTATTGTAATACAAAGTCAATGGGCCCCAAATATTCTAATTCTTCTAATAACTATCAAGAAAGTAATGAATTTAAAAAAATCAGAACTTGTAGTTAAGGAGAAATCAAGATGAAACATGCCGAGATTTAAATATACATCTCTATCTATCTCTACATGTGTATATACATATATGTACATAGATATAGGACATCTGTATTTGTTTACATTTATTTAAATATATAGAAATAAATATATTTATATTTATAAACATAAATACACATAATTTACAACTATTTATACACATATCTTTAAATACTAATTTGTATAAATATATATATATATATATATACATACATATGTATATGTTAAGATACTATATCAACACTAGCCTATATATTAGGCTCACATTTTAAAAAACAGATTTTTCATTCACATCTTTATATTTAAATAAGGCCATATAGCACCCCTCAAGTTTCCAGAAAAAAAGGTTTATAAGATGTTCCTATTCCTTTTGCAAATTTAAATACCTCAAAAAAATTCGTAACCATGTAGTTATTTTTAAAAGCTCTCTAGAATGTCATACAAAGAAAGATTTTGCATTTTCTTACATATAATTTGGCTTTCCATTACACAAAATTGACAAAGCCATTTATTGAGTTGTCACCTAATTGTTTCAGCAATTACTCATTACGTGAGAAATCCATCTCAAAGGAGAACTGCGATACATTATGCAGAATAAGGGAGGGAGGTATGAAAGAAGCTTGAGCCGTAGAGTCGAGCCCCACCATGGAAAGAGAAACAGTATCCAAAGCCTTCCTGGGCAGCTGCCTCTCCCTAGATTCATCCTGGACACAAGCCAGCCTGGACACAGCAGGACAGAGCTGGCCACCACCTGGGAGCCCTTGAAAGTGCACCCCCGCGTGCACCCCCACACCAACACCGGAGCATCAGCATTGCTACGCGTGAGTGACATTGGAGCAGCCAGCTTGATGGCAGGGCTCCCAGGGACTGGCCTCCAAGCAGAACTTGTGTGACAAGCACAGGGCCTTCCGTTAAATTACCTGTTCACTAAAGCAGCTTAGGATGACTTGGTCTCTCTCCTGTGCATACCCAGACCTTCTTCAATTGTCACATACGAGTAGAGAAGTCCCATGGACACGATGTCTGAGACAACATGACACTTCACAGCAACGTGCTAATCGGGGAAAGCTGGGGAAGGTCCAGCAGCACAAGGCAGAAGTGTCCACCTCTTCAGAGTAACACAGATACGGATCACGGTCCTCTGTACCCACAAAGTGTTCTCTTTCACTCGGCTACTCTCAAGTTCTTTCATAGTCATAGCAGGTAGACACAATCAGCTGAGTTGTTTAGAAAACAGTGCTACCTTGCCCATGCCTACCTTCTGGTCCATATTCATTCTTCCCGCTCTGTTTCACAGTCCCTTAATGGAATTCTGGGTCTCCATGGCTGTACAGTGCCATAAAAGGGACACTTTTTTATTTAGAGGGGAAAACAGGACAACACTGTTGAATCGTTAAAAAATCAAAATCATGCCTGGGGAAAATTTATAGCACTTATTCTCCTGATGAGTCAAAAGCTTCATGCTTCCATCTACATGGCCACCTGTGCATAGCCTTTCGTTGTGCACCTTTCCATGCATTTATCTTACCTCTGACAGGAGATTTCTGCATTCTACTTTTAAAATCTCTCTAATTTATTGCATCCAGAATGTGCCTAGCAGATGCCTGATACCTTAAACTACAATCAGATAAGACAGGATGTTAGAGCTCTATGGTTCTCCAAAATAGATTTTTCTAAGTATGTCTCCCTTTTCACATGATAAACACCTATGACATTCAGGTCAAAATAAATCTAGCCCAATTATTAGGACTACCTCATTTGTTCTTGCAATACATTCAGAAAATTTCATTGGTCTCTCTAGAGGCTCATAAATTAATTTCTTAAAAAATTCTAGAGTCACTAAAATAAGGAATTAGTTTCAAGGCAGGTCTAGGACGCTAGACACATTTAGTAGCATCATTCAAGTCCTCTAATTCACAGAGCTACTACAACAGCAGCGGTGCCCTTTGGTTACACAAAGAGGGAGGGATGCTCTTCCATGTGAATAACCACTATTGGTCAGAGGTGTGAAGCATGATATCAACCCTACTTTTGTTAACATCACATGAGCATCAACTATAAAATGGTTACCTTTATTTACATCTAACAGTGAGGTAAATGAAACTGTTAGTCCTACTAAACAGTAATAAAATTTGTGATTACTATATTTTCCTCCTTAATATCAACTATTATTGTTATAATCATGAACTTAATATCCTTATTAAGTTGCTTTCCTTTGAACTTTTTCTTATTTATTTTACATACTGGAAGGACTCTGGCTCCCTTAGGTCCCTGCCTGGCCTGGAACCTTTCCACATGACTAGAGCTAAGTAGACACCTGGGGCACCAGATTTTGGCCTAGAGTCCTTGTCTTTAGGCGTCAGCAGGTCCCCCAGGCTCTTCTTCTAGCTCTTTGGTCTGCTTCCAGGCCTCTGAGCTAATTGTCTGTAATGAGGCTGCATAGGTAACTATCTTTGCCTGTAACCACAAAGAGATCTGACCTTTTCCATTGAGGATTTCATTTATTAAGATGAAAAGCACCAACTTACTAAGCTTCACTTCCCTTCCGTACACAAAGCTCAAAAGGAAGGAAACTCAGAGAGCTGGTGTCCTCTGAGTATCTCCACCAGGTTTGCTGCACGCACCTGTCTTTAACAAGCATCACAGCCCTTATTGTAGTACTCGGAAAGCTCTTCACATGTAGGAGTCCATGTAAAGTAAACACAGTGATTATCGAATTGAGGTGCTAACCGATGGCCCCATCATGTAGGACTTCACTAGAAATGCAAATTTTAATCTCTCCCGAGAGCTACTGGGTCAGCAATTCTGAAGACAGGGCCTGGAAATCTGTGTCTTAAGCCTAATGGGACATTTTGATGCCTGCAAATTTTTGAGATTTTTGTCCTTTATAGATCATATGAGGTCAGTATCCTCATTACACTCACTTTTTAAGGGAGGAAATTAAACCTTCTGGGAATTGAGTCATCTATCAGAGTCATAGAATCTCAGACTTCACAGCTGAGGTAACATACGGAGCAAAACAACAACACAAACAAGCAAAATTACGCACACAGTGGTTAAAAACTCAGTAAATAAGAGAAAGTTTAAAATATTTCTTCTTCTCAGTTGTTATACTTAATATATTTCAATACATTTACATCTTAAAAACCCCAAACTAATGCTTCTAAACGTTAAAATTGAAATATGAACTCTGATTTCTCCTAATTGTTAGAATCTCCAAAACACAGCAAGTTTATACATATTGAAAATGTAATCATAAGTTGAGTTTCCTGTGAATCACTAAGTACCTTAACAATTAGACTAATTTAATAGCAGTGGATTTAAGGGAATTAATGGTAAATTGATCATCCTTCTTACTTTAATATCAGCTGCTGGATCCTATCCCATTACAAATACCAGTTTGTAAGGAACTGCAAACATCTGCTCTCCTCTAGAAAATGCCCATGTGAATATTAACCCTGAAGACTGGATGTTGCCTCCCTGTCCACGAGAAGTGTCTAACTGCCATCTGTGTAAATGTGTGAGAGCGTTTGCTCCTCACAGAGGCTAGACCCCACGAGGGGAAATGCTCTGTAACATCTCAGCAAATTCTCACACTGAGAGGGGAAAACAGATGGGCATCCGGGAGGAACTTTCCAGGCCAAGTGTGGAGCCAGTGGACTCAAAGGAAGCCTGCTGAGGCTGGGGCAAAGACCAGCTGTTGCTTTCACAATGCTCACTGTCCAGTGGCTGCCTCTTCCCTCTTTCTGCAGTGCTTCATCCACAGATAAGAGCAGCACTTCAGCAAAAGCGGTCAGGATAGAACCATTGGGATGGCTCAAGACATTGGCTTGGAGGGCTTTTACTTGACTGTTGTTGTAAGCTGGATGCAAAGCAAAGCCCAGACTTCATCTCCATGCTATTTCCCATGGTAACGCATGAGCAAGAAAGTACGGAAATACCTGCAATGGAAAATTATAGATCTATGCCTTCCCTGAATGGGAAGGAAGACCCATTGTGCAGAGGCTAAGTTATATTTCTAAGTCATTCAAAAAAATAATAGTGCAACTGGAACCTGACTTTAATCAAAAACTTTGGAATTTCCTTCTACTCTTTATTTCTGTTGGTCTGTCACATAGTGATAAATTGCTTTTCCATTGGTGGTCTCCATTAAATCAGCAGCAAGATTCTGGGAATGTCAAGTTCTTAACTGAGTTTTTAATAATGTCCAGCTATGAAATTAATGTCGATATTAAAGCTTATAATTATCTGTGTGTGAGAGAGCAAATGGAAGAACTATTAACAAAATCCTGGCAAATATATTCAATAGCATGTTCCTATATAAGGTCTTTAGTACTTAAAAAAAAGTACTAAAACAAAATGGCTAACAAATAATGACACAATTGCCGTGTCTCAAGCTGAGACAATCTGGAGAAAGAAGAAGTTCACAATTGCCACCAAGTCTCTCTCTTCAGATTTATCTTGTGTCATTGACCAGAAGTCTTCTGCCTTCACTTATTATTTCTTTGCGTCTCAAATACATTTCTTCTTTTAGTATTTTGTTTTTAATTTTCCTGCAATGAATGCTCCTCACTACCTACTATTCCCTCTCCCTATCTTATTGTGCTTATTGAAGTTGTATTGGGCACAGCACTTGGCAATTGCTGAGAAGCCCCAGTGACTTAAACACAGTTCCTGCCCATTTGACTCATCTTAGTCCCTTCTACTCGTGTGCTCCCAGGCACACCGTCTCTGTCAGCTTTTGCAGGTGAACTGCCATCAGCGCTACTTCTATAAGTGCATGATGTGTTGCAGTGCTACTCATTTATCTCTTCAATGCTTCTGTTCATCCAGGAAAGGAAGAAACCACGGCTTCAGCCCCTCTGTATGCCCAGCACCAAGCTCAGTGCTTGGCGTATAACGAGAACTTAAAAGATATATGTAGATGGTAATGAGATTCTTGTTCTCAAATTGTTTTCTGAAATTGGTGGGCTTAAAATAGTATATCAAACAGTGATCAATACTCAGGATGTTCTAGGCCAAATTGGCAGAATAAATGTGTATAAATCACAAAGATAGGAGAGCATCTCCTAGATAATTTGGAAGTCACTCAAGGATGAAATAGGGGAACTGAGGGCTGAAACACGTAACCCATTGTGTCAATTGACTCCTGTGTGAGCAGAGTGCAGAGCAATGAAGGCAGCCTTTCATGTGAAGACAAACTCCAGAAAGCCACAGAAGTCATCGACTCTCATAAAGCGCAGTTCAAAAAGATTATCTCATAAAGGCCTTGATGGCTCATGCATTTGGAAGAAGGCAACGTGTTTTTTTAAGACTATAAATAGAGTATTAGTAATTGCAAGCTATTCAGAGAGATCACAGTGTGGAGGCTGGAAACTACTGATGTGGAGAGCCCCTGAGTATCCAGGGACGTTGGACTGGAGTGGAACATCCTTACAGCAGGAGGGGAATCATGGAAGTGAAGGAAAAGGATCAACATCTGCAGCTGTCAAAAAACCCCGAAGTCTATTTTGTATAAGAGGAACTAGACTTTTTAAATCCACAATGCACAAGGAAACAACCGAGCTTCCAAGTGCAAACCGTGGAAGGAGGCTTAATTGTATGGCCAATACTCTCTCCAAACTCTAGTCCTAATAATCTGTTTTATAGTATCCTCACAAGATGTTCAGAAGAGTAACTCTAGCCTGCTTCTGAAATAATCTTGACCACACCACTAGATCTGAAGGCACCAACCATGGTGGTGTAAAACTAGTTGTCTAGGATGTGCCACATTAGAGACCCATTCTAGACATCCTCATGATCCTCACAGCTTCCCTTGAGGGTAACAGTGTCGATCTAGTCCACGGGAGGTGTAAATTTCCATTTGGCTTTCCTTCAGGGGCTACTTCCCCACTGGAGTAAAATGTACTCTGAACCCCAGTCCAGCGGAGACCAGCTCTGTTATCAGAGAATACCACTTCCCATTCCCTCACTATTAACCCTGGCTAAGGTACTATCTAGTGAATGACATCTTACACTTTATGGACAGGCAGAGATGGGTTTGTAAATTGGTCCTACCATCACTTTGCTATTTTAGTGATATGGACCAGGTTTCTTGACCTTTGAAACCTCAATTTTTTATCCTGTATAATAGAAGAAACTCATTAGAATTGCATAAAAGTTAAATTAAATAATATCCTTCTTAATCTTACTAGGTACTCTTAATCAGAGTACGTAGTTATATGGAGTGTCAGATGAAGAGTAGCTGCCGGATTATGTTGATTATGTTATCCTGGGATACAGACACTCAAGGAAGCGAGCAAAGTCACTATAAACTTTTGTATGTTCATTTTAAACTGCTGCCATTTCCTTTATATGTTCTGGCTTGAAAGCTCCTTATGTAAGTCACGGCCACAGCTCTGTAACCTTTCCTTTCCCCAGTGACATATAATACTACGGTTCTTGCATCTTTCACGCCAGTGAGGCAGAACGAGCTAATATCTCAGAGGAATCTACCAGCAACAAATGTTGGGCTAAAATCAGTAGTGGAAAGAGGTTCGTTAAATTATATTTCCAAAAGACAAAATAAGTTATCCTACAAAGATGTATATGAGTTTATCATTGATAATATGAGGATTATAGTTAACAAAGAGAGGACAGATGATTAAAAAAGGAATTTAAAAATTCAGTATTCTCACAAATTGCACCTGGTTCTTGTTTTGTACTATGATCATCAAAATTTTAGGTGGCGCTGATATCTCTAAGGAGTGATGATGTGGAGTTGGATTGTGGAAACAGTTTGCATGAAATTTTTAATGAATGCATCCAAGGGCCAGAAAAATAAATACTGTGCTCTTTTCTGACTCAAAGACCTGATGATAAAACTGCTTAAGAAGGGGCTCTGTACATCAGTTATAAGCACTGATAACTTCAGTGAAGATTTCCCTTTTATTTTCATACTGAGTGTATGTGTGTGTGCATTTTCCCTAGGAGAGCAGTGTGAATTGAAATCTACAGAACACTCTCACTTGCAGTTTCCTCTAGAGGAACAAGGGATGACCTGCCAGCTTCCTCAAAAGGGCTTCCCTGCCTGGGGCTGAGCTCTACCAGGGTGCCCAAAGAAAGTAGACCCAAAATAACCTAATTCACAAGAGTCTAAACCATCATGAAGGCTTTCTGAAACTCATTCCCTTAGAGATGAAGAAAGCAAACCAAACTTTAGTCTGTTTTATGTGGCAAAAAACTGGAAACCCTGCAAAAAAGCGTATGATGATAACTCAAGGCCTCAGCTGACACCTTTTCAATATACAATCAAAGATGTTAGTCCAGGAACAGTCTGTGGCCATGACCAGTCACGTTCATTCTGAGGGAGGACAAGGACAAGGCATGAGCGTCCATAATGGCTCTCTCCATGCTGGAGATCTAAAGGAGCCCTAAAGGATCCAGTGGCTGCTCAATCCAACAAGATGGAAGTGGCAAGACAAGATCTGCAGCATCAAGGAGGCAGGACCAGTCCAAAGTTGATGTCCCGGAAGCTCACTGCAGAGTCACCAGTGCAAATTTCCACTGGAAATCTGAAGAAACTGGAGACCTGGAGAGCAATGTCCAAAGGTGATGGCAGCAAAGGACATCACTGTGCAAGACGGGAGCTCTTCAAAACAGGTGCACTTCCCTCTTCCCCATTTTTATTCCATCCAGGCTATAAGCCTATTGGCCTGTGCCACCCACATCCATGTTGGGCCTTCTCCCCTCAGTTTACTGGGCTACCTGTCAAATCCCACAGACACACCTAGGACTGTGCTGTGCTAATCCATAAGGCATTTCTTTCTTTTTTTCTTTTTCAATTTTTCTTAGTAGATGTTTCACAACATAACGATCACATTCCTTGTAGGAAGTTGGTACACATACAATACATCCTAATTATTTTTTCATCCCCTTCCCATCTTCTACCTTTTTAATTCCTCCAACTCTTGGTCCCCTCACCTTTTGCAAAAGATCTATCTCCATATTTTCTATTATGTACCATTTATTTTGTTCTTTATTGATATTTTTGGTTTCTCATGTAAGAGAAACTATGTGATATTTAGCTTGGGTGTCTCATTTATTCTACTTAAGATTATGGTCTCAAGGTGCATACATTTTATACAAATGACTCACATTTTCTTTATGACACAGTAGTCCTCTGTCATGTGTAAATAACACATTCTCTTTATCCATTCATCTGTTGATGGACACATAGGCCACTTCCAAGATTTAGCTATTATGAATTATGCTGTTATAAACATGGGTATGCACGGATCACTGTAATATGATGTCTTTACCTCTTTCAGGAAAAGACCTAGAAGGAAAATAGCTGAGTCAAATGAAATTTCTAGTTTTAGTTTTTGAGGCATCTCCATACTGATTTCCATAGTGGTTGTGCTAGCTTACGTTCCCACCAACAATGTAGAAAGGTTCCTTTTCCCCTGAATTTATTATTTTATTTCTTGATGATAGCCATTCTTTCCAGAGTAAGATGGATTCTCAGTGTTGTTTTTATTTGCATTTCTCAAATGGTTAGAGAAGTTGGACATTTTTTTCATGTATTTATTGGCCATTTCTATTTCTTCTGAAAGGTGTCTATTCATTTCAGTTGCTCATTTATTATTTGCTTTTTTTGGGGGGGATCTAATATTTTTGAATCTTTATATATTCTAAATACTAATTTTCTGTTGCAGAAATAGTTAGCAAATATTTTCCTATTCTATAAGTTGTGTCTTCACTCTGATTAATGTTTTTCTTTATTGTGCAGAAGGTTTTCAATTTGATATAATCCCATTTGTTGATTATTCATGCTATTTCTTGTACAATTAGAATCTGTTCAGAAAGTTGCTGGCTATGCTCATGTCATTAAGAGTTTTACTATTTTATCTTCCAGCTTATTAAGTATTTCTGCTTTAACATTTAGATCTTCAATCCATTTTGATTTTGTTTTAGTACATGGTGAGAGACATGAGTCTAGATTCAATGTGCTGCATGTGGGAAGCCAGTTTTACCCAGCACCATTTATTAAAGAAGCCATCTTTCCTCCTTTGTCAAAGACCAGGTGGCCAGATACACCTGAAAATGCTTCTGTGTCCTCTATTCTGTTCCACTGATCCCCATGTCTGCTTTTGTGCCAGTACCATGTTGTTTTTATCACTGTATCTTTCTAATATAACTTGAAGTACAGGACTGTGATGCTTACTGCTTTGGTCTTCTTGCTCAGGATTCCTTTTGCTATTCTGGGTCCCTTCTAGTTCCATATAAATTTTAGGATTGCTTTCTCTAGTTCTGTGAGGAATGCTGTTGGTATTTTGATTGGGATTAGAGTAAATCTTTGTATCAGTTTTGAAAGTATGGCCATTTTGATAATATTGCTTCTGATTACCTAGGAGCAAGGGATTTCTTTTCATTTTCTGATGTCCTCTTTAATCTTCTATTTCAGAATACTGTAATTTTCATTGTAGAAGTCTTTTACTTCCTCAGCTAGCTTAATTCCTAAGCATTCAACTTTTTTGATGCTATTGTGAATGTTACTGTTTGCCTGATTTATTTCTCAGTGAGTTTCTTATTGGCATAGAAGGACACTATTGATTCTGTATCCTGCTACGCTACTAAATTTGGCTAATTCTAGGAGTCTTTTGGTTGAATTTTTGATTCTTCTATGTAAAGGTTCATGCTATCTACAAATAATAAAAATCTGAAAATTTCCTTTCCCATACATATCCCTTTTATTTTCTTCTGTTGCCTGATTGCTCAGCTAATCTTGGGAGTACTATATGGAACAGGAGTGGTGATAGTGGCATCTTCTTCTTGTTTCTGATTTTAGACAGAAAGCTTTCAGTTTTCCTTGTTTAATTTCATGTTGGCGTTAGGTTTGTCATAAACAGCTTTTATCAAATTGAGATAAGGTCCTTCTACAACTGTTTTCTTGGCTTTTTATTGTGAATAGATGTTGGATTTTGTCAAAGGCTTTTTATCTAGATGATCAAGTGATATTTTTCCTTGCTTCTGTTCATGTGATGTGTAATATTTATTGATTTGTGTATGTTGAAGCATCCTCATACTTCTGGAATGAAGCCTACTTAGCCATGATGTATGGGCTTTTTGTTGATTTATTACACTCTGCTTACCTGTCTCTTGTTGAGGAATTTTGCATCTTTGTTCATTAATTATATTAGCCTGTAGTTCTCTTTATTCCTTGGGTCCTTGTCTGGTTCTGGAATCAGGTAATTCTAACTTCCAGGAATGACTTGGGTAGTACTCCTTTCCTTTTAATATCATTAAAGAGTTTGAGGATTGTTGACATTAGATCTTCCCCTAAAGTTACTGTAGAAATCAGTGTTGAATCTATTGGGTCCTGGGATTTTCTTAATGGTAGGTTTTTTTTTTTTTTTTTTTTTTTGGTAATTTTTGCTTCAATTTCATTGCCTGTTATTGTATTATTCAGGTTTTTCATACCTTTGTGATTGAGTTTTGGTAATTCATATGTATCTAGGAATCTATTTCTTCTGGATTCTCCAATTGTTTGAAGTACATGTTTTCAAAGTAATCATTAATAATCTCCTGGATTTCAGTAGTGTCCATAGTGATTTTAACATTTTCATTTTAGTTGCATTTCTAATTTGTGTGTTTTGTGTTTTTCCCACATAAGACTGCCTAAGGGTGTGTCTATTTTATTTATTACTTTGAAGAACCAGTTCTTTGACTCATTGATTCTTTGTATTGCTTTTTTTATTCTCAATATCATTAATTTCTACTCTGCTCTTAATAATTTTTTTTCATATACAAGCTTTGCATTTGGATTATTCTTTTTCTAGAACTTTGAGGTCATCATTAGGTTACTTATTTGGACTTACTCTGTTTTTCTGATACGAGCATTCCCAACTATACACTTTCTGCTTAGGATTGTTTTATTGTGTCCGTAAGTTCTGGTAGGTTGTGCTGGAGTTATCATTTGATTCTAGGAACTGTCTAAATTCTTCCTTGATTTGTTCTGTTGCCCATTGATTTTTCAGGAGCTCATGTGGTTTACTTAGACACCTTTTTCTGGTTTTATTGTGCTATGGTTTGTAATATACGTAGAATAATTTTAATTATTTTGCTTACTTAGCACTATTTATGAACTAGAATATGGTTTATTGGAAAAAGTTCCATGTGCCGGTGAGAAGAATGTGTGTTATATTCTGTTATTTTGGGCTAGAACACTCTGTAGTTACATATTAAGTACATTTGTTTTCAATTTTGGTTCAACTCTGATATTTCCTCGTTGATTTTTTGGTCTTACTGACCTGTCTGTTTGTGACAGTCGGTTTGATGGTCCTGAATTTATTAAAGTACACCTTACCATGGGAAAGCCTTCTTTCTCTAACAATTTTAAAAGACCGTTTTTGCAAGATTTATCAATCTGGGTTGGAGGATGTTTTCTTTCAAGGTCCACCACTATAATATAATTGAGGTCCATCCTTATAATTGTGTTGATGCTTATCTGATCTTTTATGTCCAATAGTGTTTGTTTTGTGAAGTTCGGTGCACTGGTGTTTGCTGCATAAATGCTTATAATTGTTACCGCTTCCTGTTGAATTGTCCCCTTAACCAATATGTAGTGACCTTCTTTGCCTCTTCTGATCAGTTCTTTTTTTTTTTTTTTTTTTTTTTTTTTTGGTACCGGGAATTGAACTCACGATCTCGTGCTTGCCTGGCAGGTGCTGTACCGCTGAGCTATATCCTTGGCCCTTCTGATCAGTTTTAGTCTGAAGTCTATTTGTCTGCAAACAGGATAACTTCTGCTTGTTTTCCAGTTCCCACTGCATGTACTATTAAATTTTTACCCTTTGATTTTTAGTCTATGAATTTCTTTTTAGGGTAACTATCTTTCTTTTGTACAGGATATTGTTGGACTTTTGTTTCTTTATCCATTCTGCCAATCTGTGTCTTTTAATTAAGACCATTCACATTGAAAGTTATTACTGAAAAGCACTGACCTATCCCTATGATTGTATTATTTTCCTGTTTCTCATTTCCTTTTACTCCTTTCTTCTAAACTGCTCACCCTGCTTGGTACATCCATTGTATTAGAACTTTTCACACGGTTAGCTACAGTCTTTCTAGAACATCCTTGATAATATCTTGGAGTGCTGGTTTGATAGTCATGAATTTATTAAAGTACACCTTACCATAGAAAAGCCTTATTTCTCTAACAATTTTAAAAGATAGTTTTTGCAAGAGTTATCAGTCTGGGTTGCAGGATGTTTTCTTTCAAGGTTTGAAACACTTCCCTCCGAGCTCTTCTGCCCTTTGGGGTTTGTGTTCAGAAGTTTGCTATAATTCTAATGAGTTTACCTTTATAAGTAATTGTTTTTCATTAATAGCTTTTATTACTGGGATTTTGACTATGATATGTCCTGGAGAGGTTCTTTTTTTTTTTTTTTTTTTTTTTTTTTTTTATGTGGGTACCGGAAGTCGAACTCAGGACCTCACGCTTACCAGGCAGGTGCTTATGCCACTGAGCCATCTCACTGGCCCTGAGGTACTTTTCTGATCATGGCTCTTTGGGGTTCTATATGCCTCACTCATCTGTATGTTAAAATTTTCCCCATGGCTGGAAAGTTTTCTGCTATTTTTTCTGTAAACAGATTCTTCAAGCCATTTATGATGTCTTCTGATTTTTCACTAAATCTAGTTAATCTTAGATAAGTCTTCTTGGTGTCATTGAGCAGTTGTTGGATCCGTTTTTCACATTCTCTAGGGTTTTTTTTTTTTTTTAAAGGTATCTCTGAATAACTGGTCCCTGACATTAACTGTATCTTCTACTTCTGACACTGTATCCTAACCTCAGTAGCTTTTGCTGTCTATACTTGCAAAATAATTTTTAATTCCCTGAATTTCTGTTTGGTACTTTTCATGGGTTCCAATTTATTAAAGTAGTCTTTCATGTTTTGCATCATTTCGTTTAGGTCAGTTAAGTTTTTGTTAATGTCTTTTGTAAACTTGCTGATCATTTTGTTTATTAAATCCATTATCTGCTTATTATACCATTTTCAGCTCACCAAGCACCTCATTGATCTGTTTTTCAATCTACTGTTATCCTTTCGAATAATTCAGCTGTATGTTTTTTTTATTTCTTCCCCATCAATGTCCCATGGATCAGCTTTGGGAAAGTTGTGAGCTTTCGGAGATGTTTTGTTGCTTTGCCTTCTCATGTTTCTATTGTTCTGTGCTAAAGTCTGCGGGTTGATTACAGTGAAAGACTTTCTTGTTAGTATGCAAAACTCTTTAGTTAGTGTCTGTTTTTCAGTGTTGCATTCACCCTGGGTGTGGCTAACTTGAGACATTTGCTTCTGTCCCAAGATCCAATCACCTCTGTTTATCTGGGACAGGAGGCTGCAATATATTTGGCCCAGCACCCAATTCTCTGGGAATGGACAATAGTATTGTCTTATTGACAAAAAGACAATTCAGGTATTGGCACACAGACAGAAGCAATTATAGCAAGGACTATGCCATTTTGGCAATAGCAACAAAACCACCAACAGTAATAGCATCAAAGTCCAATTGGATAGTGAGATACCCTCAGAGCCAGTAATTTATCACCCTTATCCACAGAAAAGAGGTCTATAACTATAGTACAAACATTAAGATAAATAAATATTGGCACAAAGTAAATACCTACTAAATGTGAAACTATACCTCCACTAACAATGGAACAATATTCAATAGTAATAACATAGAATAAACTAAAAGTTTATAAATTATTAAGGTTATATTAGTAAGGATAAAGGGGGAGGATACCAGAGAATAAAAACAATAAAATTTGAAAAATTAGTCAATGAAAGATAAGAAGGAGGAGAGAAAAGTGAGATAAAGGGTCCTATTAAGGAGTAAAAGAAAATTAATAGAATTAGGTAAAATGTCAGAAAAGAACAAAGAAGAAAAGGAAGAAAAAGAAAAAAAAAAAAACAGAGAGCAAAAATGAAAACAAAAACTAAGAAAAGAAAAATAGAACACAAAAGAAAGAAGGAAAAAATTCCCCAAACCTCAAGAAACAAATTTTTTAAAATGGGGAAATAAGTTTTAAACAATTCCTGTGTTTTTGAATGAGTGGTTCCTTTCCAGGGTCTGCAGTCATGGAATTCACCAGCTATCTGGGAACTGCTCACTCCTGTTTTATTTCCACCCTCATGTTTGTGCGTGTGAATGCTGAATCCTGCCCTGCCTTCCCCATTGGGTGCGATTGGTCAATGGCATCTGCCCTACAGCTGTTGTTGCTCTAGCAACTACTGCTTTTTGTGCCCCTCTCTGCACTCCTAAGTCCTGGTTTCCTCTGCGTAGCTTTATGGCCTGTGAGTTTGTCTTCCCTCTGCTCCAGAGGCCCTTCTGTCACTATACCCCAGGTTGTGGCAACCATGCAAGCTGGGGTGTATGTCTGCTAGCACGATAGGAAGGGAAAGCAGTCAGACCACTGATCTCTGTCCTGGATGTAGGCAGTGGGGCCTTCACCCAGGCTGAATGCTGGACTTAATGCCAGCGCATTCAGACCCAGCCGCCTCTGAAAGCCACACAATCTGGGCCTGGCTTCTCACCATGGAAGGCAGCACCCAAATATCCTTCCTGGCCTAAGCTTAAACTTCCAGCCTGCACCCTCTCTCCCCGACTGTCTCTTATGCTGTCTCCCATCCAGTCACTGTGGTAGAGTAATACAGAAACCCTGAAGGAAGCTCTCTGCACCCCGGTCTGACGCTATTAACTCCTTTCCAAAATAGGTCTCAAATATGGTGGGTGCTGCACCGGATTTCTGCTCCAACTCTAGCCTGCCATGTGGAAGGAGTCACTTTTGGAGTAAAACCCTGTGCTGCTTTTGCAGTTTAAAATAATCTGTACTTGGCGTTAGTGCTGCTGGCCAGGTCCTTTGTTTCTCCCTAGAGTTGCCAACAATCCCAGTCTTATCTTGTGTTACTGGAGACAAGTTCAACCCTGCACACACACTGGGGAGTTGGGGTGAGATTTCCAGACCTTTTCGTTCTTTTCTCTGCACTGTGCTCTACTGTGTGTTTCTTGTGGTGAATTTCTCAGACACAAAAGGGAAGAGAACTGTGCTTTATAATGTCCTCTATGCCCAAGAAACATGGTGAAGGGTGATGGTGTTAGGGGCTATGAAAGTGGAAGTTAACTCCGAGAAAAGAAGGCACAATTTTAGTGTCTCCTCCTAGAGTTTACCGTATGGGTTGAAAATTCTTGAATACATGAAATTGTTTCTTGTCTACTCATAATAAGAACTTATTAAATGCTTGTGAGTTCATTGGTTGGAAGTATTACCTTAACCTGCCATCTCAGCCCAATAGCTATGACATCAGGAATGCCATTAAGGAAGAGTTTGAAAATAAACACTAAGTTTTTAAATATTTATATAACTGTAATATACTTGGCATAGTTGATTTCCTCAAAAAAGTGGAGTGGAGAGGGCTAACAAGGATCATAATGGAAACTGTCCCTGAAATTTTATAACACATTGAGAAGAGATGGTGATACTTGAGTCCGACATGAGAAGAGAAAAATGATCCTGATCAACAAAACCAGGCGAAATACGGCTGATTGAAAAATAAAGGGCCATATAGTAAAACCAACATAAGTGGTATCTTTGAAATTTGAGTGACAAATATCAAAAAGTTAAAAAAAAAAAAAAGAGCTGGAAAGTTCAGTTTATTGGTGGAGGACTCACCTAGCCTGGGTGAGGCCCCAGGTTCCATCCCCAACACTATTAAAAATAAATAAGTAAATAAATAAATGGAAAAGCCAGTGCACACCGAGTGGGGTGCATTTTCAGAACTACACTTTGTACGGAGGTTACACAGAAGGACTCAGGAAGGATTCGGAAGCTCACCGGAGAACTGAGGATGGAAAGCATTATCACGCAAAGTAACGCAGACAGTGCTTCTTGTGGCGTATTTTTCAAAGCGGATGGTAATAGCACCTGGTCTGGGTGGACTCTTCCTTTATTCCAAATAAGTGTATGCTCCTGTGGCAAGCATTGGCGTACGTTATGGTTCAAAGTTAGAATTTTAATATTTGAATGGCTTCAGCATGTCTTATGCTGAACAGGAAAAGATCTTGAATCTACTAGGATTCTAAAAATTTTGCTAAGTTTGTCCCTAAGACACCTTCATGCCTGATTATTTAGTGAAGCAGAGAGCTCTGGCTTGTTCATAAATCATGATGCTTCACTAAGCGGCTGCTTAGTGGCCTCCTTCATGAACATTCTGTTTAGTGACAGATCAGAAACTCTCCAAATTGGATTCTTAGGGTATGAAGATTTGCTAGTAGACAAGGGAAGGGTGTCTTTTTACGATTCTTGTTCTGAAGTGAACTTTGTACAAGAATATAAATGGCTCGAGTACTGGTAAATTGATGTCCCATCCACAAAATGCATTGTTTGTATCATTTGGCAAATCCACTTTAGAAAACATTAGGAATTTCATGACATCTAAAAATGGCTTTGTAAAGATTAAATGCAAGTACATATTCAAGACATTCTCTACTTCCCCAATACTCTATCCTTAATTAAGTTAGTACTTGATATTGATGTTTTTAGGTATTGGGTTTCTCTGAAAAGCTAAACAGTACAGTTGAGATGGTTTTAACAAAAACTCTTGTTTTGCTATTACTCTCACTTTGCCTATTAGGCTTAGCTTTCATGAATCCATAGCCTTATTTCTAAATTGAAATTTAAAAAATAAAAAGTGAGAAGAAAATTTTAAGATAATCTATTCAACAGCATAATCTAATATAAATACCAATAAACATAAGCCACAAAGCATATTTACACATTTTTGTGACCTATTTGTGAAACACCCTGTGTCTCCTTTTGATAGATGTTCCTTGAGAATTACAGAGTTTAGACATTTTTTACAATGTATATAATATATTCAGTTTGATGTGATTGGTACTTTCTTACTTTTATATTTAGTAACACATGCATTAAACAGTAGTGCTTAATATTTTTCTTACTGAGCAGGCCTGACAGGTTAATATTTAAGGTGAGAAAAAAAGTGAAAATTTAAAATCAGTCAAATCGAGTGAAGGAGAAACAGAAAATCCAGCTTTGCAATTAAATATATTTAGTAATAAATCTTATGTTGCCACCAGTTTCTGGTTACATGAACGTGGATCGGTCTCTGTGACCCTCAAGCCTCCTGTTCGTGGAGATGTGACTATGGAGTCACCAGAGGTTATAGAATCCCACATACACAAGCACACAACACGGTTATATTTGCTTAAAGTTGTGACATGTTGTAGATGCTCAGTAGCTCTCTTTGTTTCTCCAATATTAATGTCAATGAACATTCATCTTTGTTCAGATTTGAGCTTAGTTTCCATACTTAACACATTGTTTCTGCCTAACCAAATGTCACTCTTTAATCTGTAAATTGTGGTAATCCCTCCGTGAACCCCTTTTCCTCACGGTATTCATAGCTAACAAACTGGCCCTAAAGGCCTCTCTCCAGACGTCTTGCAGGCAACATGAGCATCTCCCGGGAAGCCGCAACTGGAACTCACCACCTTCCTCCTAATGTCAAGACTGCGATAGAAACGAGGGGTAGGGATAGTCTCCCTCTTCTGCCTCACAGTTTTAGGAGGCTTAGTAGCTCTGCAGATCTTTTATTAACCATCCAAATATTAATCCCTTGTGTGCAGTAAAACTAGGTCCAGAGGCTACATAGATATGAAAGACAGACTCCTGCCATTAAGAAGCTCGGAATTATTTGGAAACACAACTAAACCAAAAGAGGTGTGGAAGTGGAAGAAGCTATGTGATAGCTGGTCTCAACCCCAGAGAAACTGTCATCCCTTGAAATAGATCCTGATCGAGAGCATGGGCTGAAAGCGGGTCATTTGGTTTGGAAGAAAATGAAACTTGTTTTTGATTTGTTTTGTTTTTTAATTGAGACAAAATAACTCAAAACTGCAACTGCATCTGAGAAAGAACCAGCTCTGATTGAAAATGCCGAGAAAATAAATAATCCCTGATCTATTTGTCCAGCTAAAGTCAACATAAAATATTACAATTGTTCCTCCAAATGGAAGGCATGCTTACTTCTCAGTTCAAACTAAACATCAAACCAAACAAAAATCTGTGAAAATTTACGGGGACTTCAACATTCACAGAAACAATAGAATAATTTTCAAAGACTATTTTTAAAATAAAAAAACCTGTGCCTTCTATAAATATTAAAATGTAATATTACGAGCACCCCAGAATAAAGATGACAATAGTATTCACCCTGCCATACCTGATTTTAATTCTTAGTTTAATTACTAACAAACTAAAATTAGTAATAAACTAAGAATCCTAGTCTTGAGTTAGTAATAAACTAAGTAGGCAATTATAGCAATGACCCTAAAACAGAATTTCTCTTTTGAAAATTTGGTTTAACACTGAATATGCATGTGCAAAAAATAGCATTTTGAAATTATAATTGCCATTGATTTCAGGCCAAACAGAACCAGGGAAATCCTGAGAAGGAACGAATATTATCAATAGACAAATCTCGACACTTTTATGTGCATTTAGAATAAATGAAGTGATATTTTTCCCACACTAAAAGTAACATAACCTAGCACACTGCTAATTTCATTCAAAGCATGAATTTCGAAAGCTCCTTTTCACAAATTTTGCTTTCTGCCTCTCCTCCTCCCTTTTCTTACTTGGTAATTTAATGGACACCTTTGACCTACACTGAGGTCAAGGGTAGGGCTAGGACTGGGAAGAAAGTTTCGTTGTACAACTAAGAGCAAACTCTCTTTCACTCACAGGCTGAAGATTGTTCATAATGATGGGATAACTCTAATGTTTGTATTTTTTTAAGCTTTTCATACAGTTTTCAAATCTTGGACACAGGCTGTTCAGCACAGTGGCTTTAATATTAGACTGGACTGGAGTCCCCAGCCAGGATTCTCAAATTAGGCACTTTGGCCAAGTGAGGGAGCTGAGGTAATTGGGCTGTTACAAGGTATGTAAACTACCTGGTACATAATAAACAAATCAATAGATAAAAACTCAGTAAATCAATACAATCTCATCGACAGTCAGACTTCAGCAGTATGTTTCTCCATTTCAGATAAAGCAACTGAGACTCAGTGAGTGAAGTAGTCAAGTTGCCAGAAATTGAAAAGCTGGCTAAACTCCTTACAGCAGACATCCTCATTTCCTTAGGAACAAGAGCATGCTGGAGACAGGGGTTACTCTTGATCTAATTATTTCTGAATGAGCACTCAACTGCTTTAAGCTACCAACGATCTGGGTACAGGAAAATGACAGGATCATTCACTGGTTACCGTTAGTACATCTCAGTTTATTCATCAGAAGAGAAAAAGATGTCCTACCCAGATGCTGTCTTCTTGCTTGTACTGCTTCCAGTTGCGTCCTGTGTCACTAAACATCAGGCTATAACTCGTCACCCAGTCAGAGCTTCCGTATCGTCCCTGCGTGGCCACCGCCGTAATCTCCACTCTGTTCCCCAGGTCCATCTGGAGCCACTGTTGAGTGTTGGAATCTGCTGGGGACCAACCACCAGTTCCTGGAACAGGATCAGAGAGACAGAGAGAGAGAGAGAGAGAGAGAGAGAGAGAAAGTTATAGCAGTGTCTCACGTAGCTGGATCTTTCCACCATGAAAGATCAATGAAACCGTGTTCAACCACGACGCGCTTACATGGAAATGTGCCACACTCTTCCCTGTGTCTATACTAAAGATCCTGGTGCTTGCATAACGAAGCTTCCATCCCATCTCTCCTATGGCTAAGGACTACTTTTAATGCTGTCTCCACCATACTTCTTCCTTCTTCCCTCAGTCATTGTGGCTTTCATCTTATGAATACCTAGTGGAGTTTCAAATTTAGGACATTTATGAGAACCTAGTGGTTTTGTTTCTTGTCTTTCAACTTTAGCTTTCACTCTAGATAAACAAAAACGAGCCTTTTATACTATCTCTCTAATTTCCCTTCATTTTATTCCTTTCCCTTCCTTCTTGCATTCCTCTCTCTCTTTTCCCTGCTGCTTATCTTTCTCCAAATAGGTATCATGAACCTGCCACGCGCCAGACATTTTACCATGGATACAAAGATGAAAGGACTCTCACTAAGTCTTTGAGGGACAGGATTTGTCCTCAAGCACCAAGAGCATGCTGGGTGCTGAAGAGACAGCAAGGTACAAACAATATCGTACAATGTGACAGGAAAGAATCCCTGACAAGGGGTAAACACAAGTGACAACTGGAGCGGAGAGGACACATTGCCTTAGCAGGAGCTCAGAAGTTCTCCAAAAGATAAGGTTATGGAGCTGAAATCTGAAGCAAGAATAGCCACGTCAAGGAAAACAAATACGGGGGATACTTGGGTAGACATCAACCAGAGTAGAGGGAACAGATACGCAAAACCTCAGGATCAAGGGGGAAGCGGACACATTCTGGGATCCACTTGTGGCTCAGGGCTCTTGACACACGGAAATATCCTACTATGCCAAAATCCAACTTGGGGAATCAGCCCAGGAGCCCATCCACAGATAAATGGATTAAAACACACACAATGGAATATTCTTCAGCCACAAGGAAGAGCAGAATCATGGCATCTGCAGCAAAATGGAGGAACCTGGAGATATCATGTTCAGTGAAATAACCCAGAGACAGAAAGAAAAGTATTGCATTTTTCTTTCAAATATGGCAACTGGAAAAAGATAAATATGAGCAGAAAGTACAAGAAAGCCAGGTAGGGTAAGGAAAAGGGACTGGCATGGGAGGAGATGGCCAAAGAGGGTTATAGGAAGGGTAGAAAAAAAGCAGAGCTTCTGTATGTATGGAAATATCACAGTAAGCTTCATTAATTTAACAATTGCTATGCACTAATAAGTATTAATTTTAAAAAAGCATTTTGGTCCCAGGATTTCATTATTACTCATACTTGAACTTGACAGAAAATAGCTATTATCTCTCACTTAATCAGAAGATTCATGATTCAAGTTTTCTGCTTCCAGTGCTCAGGGGAAAGGGGGAGACAATAAAACTGTTACTGACTGCAGAGTTCACAAATCCTATGATACCTGAGTGGGGCACCATGGCAGGCTGTCTTGTGCCATGCGTAGGGGGTGGCATAAAATCAGCCCCTACATTAGCCACCTTGCTCAGGGCACCTGGTTAGAGAGTTCTTTGAAATTTTAATTTAGAAGAATAATTAATAAATTCCTTTTTCTTTCAGCTTATTTCATTGAGAACCACTTTAGTGATGCTCCAAGTCTACTTTCCCACCATCTGTTGGAGGAGGAGCCACCTGGACCACTACCTGATAACTGAATGCTTTTCTCAGTGCTGGCTCCCATCGCAGGGTCTCTTATGCTACAGGACTGTGTGTTCTGACACGGGAGACCAAGCCTGGCCATGATGCACATACGTGCATTTTACAAAGACTGCCTGATTTTAGCAAATAGCTAGTCCATAGTAGGTTTATTTGATAAAGTTTTTTTTTTTTTTCTTTTTTTGGGGGGTGGTTATTGTTTACCACTATCCAAGAGATTTAAATGCAGGAAAAAATAAGAAAAGGAAATATGCTTAAGACCTACTGTGGAATGTATTTTATTAAGTGTTTCGCAAAATATGCATACTGCTGATATTCTAATATTCTCTCTTCTTTTCTAATGACAGTGGTACATGGCTATTTTTAAGTTTTCCATATTATAGTTATGACCATAAGACTAAGTTCTTTCAATATAAATGTTCCTGGGGATACAAGCTGTTGCACTTCAAGCCAGCACCCCTCTTCCCCACTTGCCTTCCCACTTGATAGCAGGTCCTCGATGATGGCAGAACCTCAGCAAGGAAAGATCCTGGGCCCCTGCACCATCACTTAGAGGCGAGTAACGTACGATTGTAGTACACCTGCACTAACCTATTCCATGAATGAGAACCAAACACCAATTGTGCTTAAGCCTTCACACACTGCAATTCATCTGATACTGCATTTTAGCCTCCGTCAATCCATACACAACACGCTGCAAAGTAAATAGCACCACCCCATTTACGTGGTTGAAGAAACTCAGATTCAGCAAATTGAGAACATTTGGCAGCCAGGATTCAAACACAGTTTGGGCAAATCCAGCTACTGAGATTTCTCTGTAATGGAAAAAAATTTTTTCCTACAGCTCCAGAAAATATGTGAAGGGGAAAAAAAAAAGAAAGTTATCCAGAGGAGGCATTGGAGCAGGCTTCTGATGTACCAGTTCTAGAAGTGCGTGTTTATTGCCAACTCTGTGTTCCCTGACATGGTCACCATCCTCTATCACCTTCCCATTCTCCTAACTGCTTAAAACTGACAGAGAGGCAGAGATTCTACATTCCTAAAAAAACCTAAATTATTCTGAATCTACTTATCATTTCTACCCAATTTCTTCTGCTGCTCATTTTAGATGCTTCTTTATTCTTATGGGTGGTTGTTTAAATTGCATCATCTCAACAATATTAAAATATGATAAAAAATAAATTTATAAGGTGATATTTTCTGAGGAAAATATGAATGATTTTGTATTTTTATGCTTTCTACATGTAACGCATTTTCTTCCAATATGCCTTTCTTGTATAAATTTAGAATTTTATTACTCATATATGATTTACTACAAAAAGAATGTATACAGCAAGAAATAAAAGAATATATAGAGGAATCTGAGAGTCTGTGGTATAATATAGGACTTTTGCCTATCACTATTTTTGAAATTAAAATCGTCATAATTTAAGCCATTTTTCTTTTAACCTAAGCAGCCCATAACTGGAATCCCTAGTCATGCTCTAAAATTTTTCCTTTATTCATTACAATTACCATGTAATAAAAATCTATATGAAGGATAGAAAACAGAAAGTGAGATGGTGAGACATTTCCCTTGCAAAAAAAGTAAAATCCCTAAAAACCTGATCCAAACACAAATGTAACTAAACCAAAACAAAGTAAAACAAAAATAAATAAAGATATTTAGTGCTAAAATGAATTCTTCAAATTTGTCTAAAGAAAATCACATCTTTCTTTTGCTCACTGCAAAAACCTTAGCTTATGAATCCTTCTAAAATTAACCAAAATGAAATAACTGCTGTTCGCATTCATTAACACATCAGGTTAAGAATGTCCTGAACCCAAGAGTTTCAACTTCTGCGCTTAGAATGGAGGGCCACTCCCCAGGTGATAATTGCCAAGGACTATTTCCCTGCGGTTGAAGATGCTCCCTGAATTACAGCTAATAGGCTAAACACCAAGGGTTGCCATGGTTGCCATGGAAAACATTTTGTTCCTTCCACCACACAATAAATGTGTTTTCACAAATTCTGACCGTGGCCTGAAGATATTATTTGCAGTTTCTCTAAAGGCATTGTATTCACACTGGTTCCCAGTTACTGAATTATTTCTACATTGGGGATGTAACATACACACAAAAATGAGAATTTGGGCAAGTCGAAGGTTTTAACTAAGGTTGTGCTATCTGTGATTGTGGCTGAAGTCTCAGTGACTATGAAGCACAAACTTTCCCAGAGATCTTGCAGTTTATGTGTAGCAACATTTGATGGAAATTTATTTTTTTTTTATTTTATTTTTTTTTTTGTGGGTACCGGGGGGTCGACCTCAGGACCTCGTGCGCCAGCAGGCGCCCGTGCCGCTGAGCGATATCACCAGCCCCTTTTTTGTATGTGGGTTCCGGGAGTCGAACTCGGGCCCTTGCACTTGCCGGGCAGGCGCTTAAGCCGCTGAGCCATCTCACCGGCCCGATGGAAATTTAAATTATAGGAAAAATTTAAATTTAAAGGAAAAATCATCCCATCTTGGACTTGTATACCATCCAGATTTTTCCATAGTTCTTCAAACATAGGGTCATAGGCTTTCTGTCTTAGTTTATGTCTAGCACACCCCAAACCCCATCCACTATCTACTGTACTATTTGATGTTTAGGGAAAAGGTGGAATAAGGAGATGCTAGTTGGAAAGCGAGGCGGCCTGCTCGAATACCCAGTTCTGCTCCTGATGTTAGAGTAGCTGAGACTTTCTCAAATGTGCTCAGTCACCCAGCTGGAGTGGTTGGGCAGCTTTTCCAGGACCATGCAACCAGTCATGGCCAAGCAGGAATTCAAGTCCAGGAAACCTGGGTCCTCACCAGAGTTATTCTCCCTGCTTCACGGGACCTCTGGACAGCGCTGACACATCTCTGTCGTGCTCCTGCTCCTCGTTCCTTTTAACAGCTATTCTCATCAGAGACGTAATCCATACTTCATCCTGTCAGCGTCTCACTGGTTTCTCATGGCAATCAGAAATAGTGTTTTTTTACTTCTACTTGTTAGGGAACTAAACAATGTCAAAGGCCAACTAGCCAGTCTAGGTTACACAGCTGGAGACTGCACTCGAATCCAGGTTCTTTGAGGTCCAGTCCCTGCCTAAGGATTCAACAGGACTAAAATCTTAAGTGAACAGGAAAAGATTCCTATGGAGAATCCTGAGCCAGCTCTAAAGTAAGACAAGAAACCAGTTGTTGTGACTCCTAGCCAACCTCCCACTCAGTCTTCTACAACAGTGTGCTTATCTCTAACCCTGAATTTGAAACTTCACGTGACAGCAGAGGTTCAACACATGAAACAGACTAACTGCCAGAAAAATGCAGAAAGCCCTCCACTTCTACACTAATTTCCACTTCTAATTCCGAAAGGGACACGAGAATTGATGGATGTCACACACTGAAAATAGACACTAAGCATTATATACAGGTCCCTGCTAAGAGAGGTTTCACAAATATCACTCCAATCACACATGACATGTAGCATTTTCACACCTAATCTGTTTTAAGCAGGCAGCTTGGCCATTTATTTTAATCCCCACTATAAACCCAATAAGCAACAATTTTCCCCTCCGGTTTTGTGCAAGACCCTATGAAGCTACAAGCACATTCTCACAAATGGCTGAGAGGCTAACTTAAATGACTAGGTGCATCTTTAATTATTAAATAGTTGATGCCTCAGAAAGCTAAGGATTGAGGTTTTTCAGGGAGAAATTACCCAGTAATGGTAATGCGTGAAGCCTAGAGGCTCTCCCATGAATATGCATCAGTACAATGCGTGCATAAGAGTAAGTCAGCATTCTCACACATGCTCGCTGTGTTCAGGAGGGTTTCTTCCTCCTCTCTTAAGTGCTATCACCCAGGTGTAACAAAGTGTGAGGCTGGGAAGTTATTGGCTAGAACATGGGCGTCATCCTTCTGCTACTGCGTATGTGCAGTAGGACCAGATGCCGCAGCCTGGCACTGGTCAACCTTGTACACTTCCATCTACACATTAATTTAGACAGTAAATAGCCTTCCAGAGGAGAGAAAGTGGGAACTTGAACAAATACCTTGTAGGACTCATTAAAGATGAAAACCTGTAAGTAAACACAGAGTGGCCCCATTTGAGATCACTTTTCAAGCAAGAACAAAGGGGCTATGACGAAGAGATTCACGTAAGGGAGGGCAGAGTTTGGGTCCAAATCTGACCCTATTATTGTGGTTGAGAATGGCCTCATGAGCAGTGTTGGGCAGGAAGTGGTTCTGTGTATGACTTAGTTTAGGTTCCCTGAAAATCAAGCATGAAACAAGGATTTGAGTGCAATTATTTCATTTGGGAAGTGGCCCCAGGAGGCCAAGGAGGGTGAAGGAAATAAGACGTGGAAGAGCGGAAAGGCAGCCCATGGTGCTTCATCAGGCCCCGCTTCCTCAGGCGCCAGCTAGGATGCAACTGAGAATTAGCCAAGGGTAAGAGAGCTGGAGTTTCTAAACACCAATCATCTCACATAGCAAATGAAGACTGGTGGGGAGGGAGTGGTGTCAAAAGCACAGAAAGGAAGAGTTTGGAGAGAGGGAAAGGTGCAGCCACTGGGACTGCAAGCAGTTCCAGTGGGCATGTTTTGGTGTCCACCCATATTCTCCTCAGCAGGGGTGCTCATCCCCAGCTTGAGTGCTGGTTGCCAACCTGGGATATCCTCTCCTCAGAGGTTTATCCTTGGACAAAAAAAAAGCCTTCTTGCTCAGGAAGCTACCACAGCCTTTATCCGCTACAGCCTACCAGATGAGGATAAAGTTTGAAATGCTGGTCAGGCTGTGACCTAGAACTTCCTCTTAGCATCCCAGAGAAGCTAATTTTGCATTTTTGCCAGTTTCTCTCACTTCTGCCTTATTCTGCTTCCCTCACAGCCTGTCTCTAAAGCGATTCCTGAACAAAATCACCGCAACAAGAAGTTTCAGCTCAGCTCAGCTTTAAAAGGATACCCATAGACAGCTAACATGGTGAGTTTGTAAAGCAGTGGTGAAGGCCGAGGGATATGAGCACTGGCAGCCTCTGACAGTGTGCACACCAGGTTGCTCACGTATGTGTCTGAGTCTGAAGTGAAAAAGCTAAATTATTCTGAAGGATGCTCATGACTCAGGCACTTTTGCTGAGATATCTTCCAATAAATACCTTCCCTTCGAAAAGTTGAGATATTGAGGCCCTGATTAATTAGGAAAGGATATGTGTCTGTACGTATCATAGTACCATAGTCTACAAGTTATGCAATAAGTGAGGAGGACCACAGGAGCAGAGCTGGGGGCTTAGCAGATTTAGAGCACAGTCCTATGGAGGATACCCCGCATTTATGTTGCTTAAAGACCTAGCATTGATTCACACTTGCATAAAAACATCCGGGTATTTTTAGAAACTGCAGCAGGAAGCCAAGTACTGTATATAAAATTTGAAGGCCTTTTAACTAATTGTTCAATATGGTAGTGGATAAATTTAAAATTAAGTCAAATTCAAAAAGAAATTTTGTTCCTTGGTCATATCAGCCACATCTAGAGCTCAATAATTGTTTAGCTAGTGGCTACCTTGTTAGAAGGCAGTTAGACAACATTTCTGTCTTTGCAGGACTTCATGTTGGTCAAAGGTACTCGAGAATTTCTCTCATAAAATGAGTAGAAGGTTAGCGCTACTTTAATTTGGCAAATCAATACACTGTAACTATTCCCAAGTGCTGCTCAAGTCTAAAGGGGTTTTAGTGGATTATTTATATCTAATTTAATGTATTTGTAATTACTAAATTCTATCTATGAGTAAACCAGTGTCAAGGATTTACCAATCAGGTAAGACAGTCTTCCTGGTTCTAGGCATGTAGAAAAAAAATATTGCTTTCCAAGTATCTTTGAACAGAAAATGGAGAAATGGGACTGGAAGTCATTGGAAACTGCAAATCTCATATTACTGGTATTACCACTTTTTTGTCATAAGCAAAACACTTTTTGCACAGCTAAGCACACTGCACTTAACTTAGTTTCTTGCAGCAAATTTGTTTGAAAGACAGCGTTTAAGTTTGATGTCTGAGTAAAAGCGGTTGCTTTCTACGTTAGGACTTTGGACAAGTAATTTTACTTCTTCTATAAAAATAATATGCGGAGTACTCTACCAAGGGTCGAGTGAGACATTGGAATGCTACTTCAAAAGAATGTCAACGTGGTCCATCAAAGAAGATGATCAACCATGAAGAAAAAAGTAAAAGGCAAAGTGCATGAGTTTATTTATCACTTCTATTGTGTCAAATAGTAGCGGTTAGAGTCTTTGAAGCATTTCATCGTTAGTGACAAAGAGTAGTCATACCAGCCCTCTCCTCCCCGCCACAGTGCTTTGCTTTGCAATTAGCCTCACTGAATACTGGACCATCACGATGGATTTGTCTCCATTAGAGACAGTGTCCCAAGGCTCCTGATACATAACAGAAGATTTCTGCTCTGCATTTCTTGATGATTTATAGTTGTCCTAATAAGAGAAGAGGCTTGGTGCATGGTTTAAATATCTAGGTCTAGGTTAGATTTACCGACAGGAACATCAGGCAGCAGTGTAACTTCATGCCATTGGGAAGGCACACACACACGTATGGCTCTTTCTCTCTCGATGTCTGAGAATTCCACCTTTTTGTGGAATTGACAAAATATTGCCAACATCAGTTGGAATGCCAAAATTACCTGGATAGATGACTATTATGCCTACAATATCTTTACTCAGATTATAATTTCAGATCAACAGAAATAAAGATACTGGTTAGTAAGGGGTAGAGAGACTTAGATATAAATCCAAGCCCTACCAAAATTAGCTGTGTATTTTTGAGCTGGTGACTTAATGTGAGTCTGCCTCTTCATCCTTAAAAATAAAGTTAATACAGAACCAAGTAGTTTAAAATACTGATGTGAAGATAAAAATACAAAGCTGGAGTTTCTAACACTGCTTCTCATCCATAATAACTGGGCCAACTTTGATGACTTTTCATTCTTTCCTCACCACTCAGATCCAGGGAGAGTAAGGCATGAAAGTAAGAACTGAAGAAGCAGAAGATGCAGAGATGCTCTGGAATGCGCATCTTAAATGTGAACGTGGCCACGAAACAGTTGTTAAAGCAGGGCTCCTGGTCTAGTCATTCTGGGTAGAAGTTGAGATCTTGCATTTTGAACAAGCTTCTGGTGAAACACTTCTGGGAGTGAAGAAGAACGTTAAGCAAAGGGAAGGATGGCTCTTGATGCCTACTGTGCCTGGGGCAGCTAGAGCAGGGCAAATAAAGGAAAGAACATTTCAAGGTGAGAGGAGGGAATCCAGGGAACAATTTCTGCAGAACCTACTGTTTTGTTTTTTTGGGTTTTTTAAAATATTTTTTTAAGACAAATTAGATTATACTCATATCATGCCTGCCTAACTCAATGAGAGAGTGGAGCTGTCTTTAGCAAGCAGACATTGCAGCACTGTTGGGAAATTAGATCCTCAGTATTCTTACCTAGCTATCTGGAACAAGTCCCTTGAGAGCTTGTATCCTGCTAATTGTGGGTATGAATCCTGATTCCCATTGTTTCCAAATCCCATTTCCTCATGGGGAGTCTGATGAAACCAAACTGAAAAGCCACTTCCCATAGACCTTCATGGATCCTTGGAGTTTGGGGACCAGTTTGGTCCAACGAGGTGTGGTGTGTACAAGGAATCTGTTCCCAAGGGGGAAACGAGGGCTTTACAGCTCTTCATCCATCTATGAGCACAGGCAGCTGAAAATGCCTTGACACAAGAAACCAAATTCTCCATGGTAACAGAATTGTCATGCTAGAAACATACAATCTGCACTTTCACAAGCAAACACTTCAAAAAATAACATTCCAGCAAGGAAGGATTACAATTTCAAGGGACAGATAGTAAACATAATTGTTTGCAAGCTGTATTTGGAAAAAATAAATGAGGATGGAAAGGGAAATAAAAGCCTTTGGTCTCATCAGGCCAAAGATGTTCAGTCATATTTGCTTTTTCATCATATAAAGAAACTTAACTCCTTCCCCTCATTTTCAAGGTCTCACCCACAGCTCCCCGCCTGGTGCGGGGCCATCAGCTCCTGCATTTCCTGCTGACAGTAAGTGCTTCTCTGACCTCAGCCAGCTTAATGCCCAGATCAAAAGCAATCTTGCCACAGAACAAATCACATTGACAAAGACTGATCCTTCCTAAGCCGCATTTATATAGATTGATTTGGCAACCTAAGTTAATGGTGATCTGACCCCCAATTTAATGTATTTTGTCATTTTTTTCAAAAGTAATTATTTCTCTTTCTTGCTTTTCATTTGTGTGTGTGTGTGTGTGTGTGTGTGTGTGTGTGTGTGTGTGTGAAAGAGAGAGAGAGACAGAGACAGAGACAGAGATTAGATGGAGGCTAACGGATGTGTGGAAGTGAAAGAACAAAAATTCCATACGGCAAATCCTCTCCATAGATGAGACAGCAGTGTGGAGACAGTTGGGCTTTTAACCCTCTAATCCTCCTTGACGTGGGGTGGACTGCCCAGATTTTGGCTGGACAGAAATAACTTCGGTCCACAGCTGTTTCCATGGGTATTATGTTTTCCTCAGAGAGATTAGCTTGTTGTTGATTTAACTTTTTTTACTGTGGCTAAGGAGAGCTCATCAGACATCATTGCCCAGACAGCCTTTCTGGACTCTATCCCTCAACTTTAGAATGAATCCCGGCTTCTGTCATGGCAAATTTATAGGTTGTGCATGCTTTCTCCCTGAGTCCAGTCAGACAGATGTATTCTGAGTTTCTCATACACCCTGGAGGCTAAACAACCTTTAATCACCCACAATCAAAGTATGCCAATAGCTTATATGGTTTCCGGAGCTTTTAAGTGATGTCCAAGCATGAGAAGGGAGCTTGAAACGTGAGACAGTTCAGCAGTGATGCTTCTGATGGATGCCACTGCAGGCACGGAATTCTACTGAGGAAGATGGAATTTAATGAAAATCAAGGGCTTTATAGCTTGGATTCCATCTTTGAGAGAACACAAGGAAGTTCTTTGACAGGTGTGTAAAGGTTGAATAGCATAAAAGAGAAGGAAACATGAAGCACTGTGACAAAACAAAATTCATGAAGCAAACCTAAACAAAGCTTGGAAGTTATAACAAAATACAATGTGTCTTTTCAGTATCATCCTGGGCCACTAACTAATCTAATTTATGATTACTTCATTCTCTAGAAGACTGTACCTGTCATTTGGTTTTGGTATTTCCTAGCTGATCAGATCTCAGATACTGTGAAGTTACATGTTAATTTTATAAATATGTGTTACGCAGGATTAATCCACGAGTTAATCTTGGAAGACATACTGATGTTAGTTTTAATGAAGTTCAACTTGACTAGGTTAAGTGATGGCCAGAGAGCTGGTAAAGCATTATTTCTAGTTACATCTGCCGGTGTGTTTCCAAGGAGACCACAAGCAGTGGGCTCAGTGAGCCAGATCTGCCCTCAACAATGCGCATGTGCATTATTCAGTCCCTTGAAGGACCAGGTGAAATAAAAAGGCCAGGGAAAGGGAAATAGACGTCTCTCTTTGAGCTGAGACATCTGTCTGCTAAAGCAGAACTCCAGATTTCACGGACTTGGGTTCTGGGAGCCGCACAGTACACCCTTCCCTCCCACCCTGCACCCTCCATTCTTCTCAGGCCTCAGACAGAGTGTCACCCCATCTGCTCCCCAAGTTCTCAGACTTTCTAGCTCCCAGTGCCTGATGCCACTGGCTTCCCTGATTCTCCAGCTTGTTGTAGAAAGCATATTATTAGCCTCCTTAGCTTCCATAATCATCCATATTAAATCTCCTCCTGCATAGCGATGGATATCCTACTGGTTCTATTTCTCCGAAAAACCATAACTAATACAGGCATTAAGTAGTTTTGTATCCACCTAACAATTTTATTCTAATATTCTTTTCTTTCCCTTCAAATACCTGTGAATACCCACTGCTTCAAAGTACTGCTTGGACCAGCTTTACCGTCTTCCTGCTTCTCTCCTCAGAGTTGAGTAAATTTTCGATGTGCTTATTCTATATTTGTACGAGAGCTATAACTCTAACTTATTTAAAATTATAAAGGAATATTTTCTACATTGTTGGTGGGACTTTAAACTAGTACATCCACTGTGGAAAGCAGTATGGAGATTTCTCAAAATCTAAAAATAGAAATTCCATTTGACCCCTTGTAAGTATTTTTCTGCAAAAGTTAAAGACATCATATTACAGTGATAAATGAATATCCATGTTTATAGTAGCACAATTGAAAATAGCTACATTGTGAAAATGACCCATATACTGATTAACTGATGAATGGACAAAGAAAATGTGGTCTTTATACACAGTGGAGTACTACTCTGTCATAAAAAATGGTAAACTTGATGCATTCTTAGGTAAATGGATGCACCTTAACAACATAATATTAAGTGAAATAAATCAGACACAAGAGCTTAAATATTGCATGGTTTCCATGATAAGAGAAGCCTAAAATATAAATAGAGAGCAAAACAAAAGATAGATAATAGGAAACAGGGAGATTTTTTTTTCAAATGGGAAGGGGAACAATAGATGGAGAGAGAGGAGAGGGATGGGAGTGTAGCAGATGAAAAGAGAATTAAGATATATTGTGTACATGCCCCAACTCCCCATGATAAATGCAATCATCATGCACTATATACATGTACCAATAAAAAAAACTAAAAAAAAAATTATACTTGGATAACTATTTAATGCTCATTATTTTAAACTACTTCCTGGGAATCAACAAAATGCATCTGTGTCTTGATTTCTGATCTTTTAAGACTTTAAATCAAAGTTAGAACAGATGGTTATGAGCATGGCCATGTGTGAGGATCTCACGTACAGCAGGATTACAGTTAATAATATCTGTTACAGACTTGAAATCTGTTCAGATGTTTTCAACCCCCATACACAAAGGTAACCTTGGGAGATGATAGAGGGATTAACTAAGCTGACTGCAGTATCACTTCACAATGTACACACATATCAAATTACCACACTACCTTAAATATATACTTTTGTCAGTTGTACCTCAATAACACCATGGGGGAGGGTGAGCTAATAAAAACAACCCACACATTTTCTTGTCTAAAATACTGAAGCTATTTTCACCTTCTGGGCAGGACAGTGTCCGGGGCTTTGAGCAGGAGCATGGATGTTGGAAGCAGACTTCCTGGGTTAAAGGTTGGCATGGCAACAGCTGCCCTCTTTATAACAGGTTTTGCCTTTGAAATAAGGCTAACAAGATTATCTACAGGGAAGGTAGCTGTGAAGGTCAAACTGATGTACTTGAGCGCTTGTAGTAATGGTGGTTTATGGTGAGTACCTATGTACGGTTGTCATAATTTTTGGTTTTATGCTAGTAGCATAAGATGGTGAGTGAGGATTCCTAGATACATAATCCTTGCCTTTAGGGAAAAGCTTTCTGATGTCTCCACAGATATCTCCACACATACCAGATTTCACACATGGGGCTACAATTTGTTCTTTAGGGTACATTTGATGTCTTTCATAAAATGCAAGGGAAGATTTGAAGAATCCATATGGAAAATAAGTGTTAAGGGCTGCAATTACTTCTAGGTCCTGATACTGAGCAGGCAGGATATAGATCTGGTTTGAGAAGGACAAAAATAAACATTGTTTTTACTCATATTTCCAATATCAATTAAAGCTATGTTTTTTCCCTTTGACTTGCTAAATTTTATATTTCTTTATCTAGACATATGACAAAATTTATCCTCGACATTAACATTATTATGTTTTATGATAACATCTGTACTACTGGTATATATGTTCTGTATATGTAAAAATCTTACATAATTTACATACATATATGGGTTACTTTACCCACTCATATATACATATACAGTAGAACTTAAGTATTTTCAGGTACTACATTTGTAGGTTCAACCAAATGAAGATGGAAAATACTTGAAAACATTGCTTGTGGACTGAGCACATATAGACATTTTTCCTTGTCATCCATTATCCCCTAAACAATATATTATAACAACTACATATTTAGATGCCATTTACAGTGTATTAGATAACACAAGTAATCCAGAGATGGTTTAAAATATATGAGAAGATGTATATAGGTTATATGAAGCTCTATACCATTTTAAAGAAAGGAATTGTGCATCCATTAATTTAGGCATCCACAGGGGTCCTGGAATAAATACGTAGCCCATCTATACTGAAGGACAACTATATATATTATGTGCATATGTATATTATATACAGTAGTGCCTCAGTTTACGAACTTAATTTGTTTTAAGGATTTTGGGGAAGATGGCTGTGTTTGTGTTTGTGTTAAGAAGATGCCATGGTCGAGTTTACACCTGGTGCAGAGTTTGCAAATGGGGGCAAAACTTTGCCAAACACTTTTGTTTGCAAATAGAGACATTTGTGAATCAAGGTATTACTGTCTATATGTATGTATGTGTGGGGGGAGATCCATCCTTGTATATATCCATCCTCTAATATGACCCTCAGTCTCTATATATTTAATATTTGTATATATTAAAATATCTCTCTATATATGTGCTAGTGTACACTGTAAAATGTATGGATGGGTTATTTTATACACACACATAATTGTATGTAGTACCCATACAAAACAATTATATCAATATTGGTACTAATTATCAATGTTAGTCATTAATTAGGATCATAACTTGGAATCACACTGTAATCTGCACTACCCCTGTGAACTCCTCATGAAAAGCATACCTATTCTTGCCAACTATGTGTCCGGGTTCCAGCATGGTGCCTAACACATAGCAGATGCTCAATAAATAGTCACGGAAGGATTTGTTATTCAAGAATTCATCCAACTTTGTGGTTTGCAGCTCTTCTTGCATTTTTGATCACCCATAAAGCTATTATTTATTCACTGGATCCATCTCCTTCTTAAGTTTCATCCCACATGATTAGTTGAGAATATGTGGGAAATGGGCTCGGGCAGTGCTCCCATCAATCTCTCTGGGCAATTTAAGTGTGCAGCCTTGGACTGAGAACTCTGGAGCCTGGGCCTGCTTTCCCATAAGGACAGGGTGAATGACAGGGATGCTGTCCATACCCTGGCTGCTGTGCCAGAGCATGAGCTGTAGTCCCATGCACCTTTGCTCTGCAGCTCTGCCCTCCTACTGCTCAGCTATGCCGATTTAGACTATTTACAAGAGGAGTAGGTCTCCTCTCCACACGTACTCATGCTAGCTTTGGGTCAAGGCACTCAAACTCTGAGTGAACAGGTCAGGGCGGTTAGGAGAGGCGGAACAGAGACACCTATCCCCAGTCAGTCAGTCCCTGTCCAGTAGGGAGGGAGCTGGCCAGAAAGCAGACCCACAGCTTTCCCCAGAAACTGCCCAGCAGTTACCAAGCATGAACGGCTTCCTGCTGCCACTTGATTTGGTTGGGATTTTAAGAAATTGTGCCTGGAATCCCTGTTGGACACAGTGTCAAAATCTCCTGACATTTGTTCCCTCCCGAAATGGAAAGTGGCCTCCTGGGTACACTCCTGATTTTCAATCTTACAGTGGGAAAGATCTTTGGGGTATGAGAGTACAGTCTTACTTTGGAAGCAGTTGGGCAAGGTGAACATGCTATGCTACCTCAGTGATAAAAGCAAAGATTAGGACCAGGTAAGTGATTTATGGAAACTCACAGAGCCCACACGTGTTATAGCCAGCATCTGAATGCTGACTGCCTAGTTTCTAAGGCTGTCTTCTTTATTACTCTAACCCTCTTCGATCATAGCAGTGAATCTATTTACTAAAATGGACTGCTCAAGAGTGCGTACCCTTAGCTTTCGCACACGTTGTAAAGATACTAAGCATTTAACTTCGGTTATATGTAGTTGGTAGGATTGTAGATGATTCATAATCTCGCTTTTAATTAATTGTATGTTCTAGTTTTCTGAAAAAAAAAACAACATTAATTGTTGTAGTTACTTTAAGGTTATTGAAAAATTTTAATAAACTTCATATTTTATACATAAAGCATAATAATATCTTTCCAATGCTATTTATGTTGTGTGCATGAAATGTGAAAATATAGTGAATGCATTTTAAAGAGAAAGTTTTACAAAGGCCTCTTACGATAAATCAAAATGAACTCTGTGGTTAAAGGAGCACTAGTCAGATATATGAATAACCATTATGTGTTTAGATGTGTGGTTACATCAGACTTTAACTCATCTCCTCCCGCATCTTTTTCTGAACACTACCTTTAGACATGATGCCAGCAGATGGAAACAATCACTTTTCCCAGGGACTCACAGTGTCCTTATTTAGCACTTGGCTGTAGGATTTTAATCACTCCACTTACCAACTCTCCAGTTGAGCTGAGCTGGGCTGGGAGTACCGGTGAGGTCTGAGGAGCTGGAGAACGCCATTGGAGAGAGCAGTGAGGCTAGTGGGTCATCACAGTTGTCTACAATGTTGGGAAGGAGACAGAAAGAGAGAGTAGAATTTGTTAGCAAAGCCTTTCCAGGAAGAGCAACATCATGATATTATCTACCATACTCTGTGAAGCACTTGCTCTAAGGTTGGTACTACTTGCTTTCTTAAATTCCTGTGACTACTGCTCATAACAACCCCAACGGACAAGAATAACTTCCTTTCAGAGCAGGAGGGAATGAAGTTTAGAGGTGTCCAGGAGGTTGTCCAAGGTCATAACAATAGAAAGTAGCACAGCCAGAATTCTCATCCGGGTTTATCCGACACAAATCCCCAGCTACCATCCATTCCTTTAAAGGATGATTTATACAAAGACTTAAATCACTGTTACTGTGCTAATTCTAGAAGAAGGGGAACAACTAAAGGGGAAGTAGTGTTTAACTTTCTCCCATCTTCTATCCCAAGGACCCCTGTAATAATTGTATCTAGAAAAGCAGGATAATTTTGACTAATTTACTCTTTGTTTTGTGAAAATCACTGGAAAAAATCACTTATTCTAAAAGCTCATTTATAGTCCACGAAGCAAGGGTAATAGTCCCAGATTTTACACAATCTTGAATATGACAGTCACCTCAGTAGTTATACCCCCAGCTGTCTTAAATGTGATAATTATGCTATCTAAAGCTTTTTGGATAATGTCTTAACGGGACACAGGGTGGACCACAGGCAAAGAGGTGGTCTTGACGACACAGCTATGTCTCTCCAGGTTGGCACTCATGCCATGACCGACCAGTTCTTGTAGATAGTGCTGCCCTCCACTCTCAGCATACTGGTACTCTAATTGGAATGTTCATACCCTCCAAAACTCATGTTAAAGATTTAACACCACCGTAACGGTTCTGAGAGGTGGGGCCTTTCAGAGGAGATTAACCCATGAGAGTTCCACCATCATAGGCTGCCTTAATGCCTTAATAAAAGGCTCTCAGGAGGGTGGTCTCATCTTGCTCTCTGCCAGGTAACCTAGTCTCAGGTATTCTGCTATATTGGCACAAAGCAGATTAAGATATTTGGTCACCATAATGTTCTGTACTAATTCACTTATTTGTTTGTATTTCTCGCCAAGTAGCACATCTTTGTGGTCCCCTAACAAACACTATGGGCATGATACTTCTTTTTTTTTTTTTTTTTTTTTTTTGTGTGGGTACCGGGGGGTCGACCTCAGGACCTCGCGCGCCAGCAGGCGCCCATGCCGCTAAGCGATATCACCGGCCCCTTTTTTTTCGTATGTGGGTTGCGGGAGTCGAACTCGGGCCCTTGCGCTTGCCGGGCAGGCGCTTAAGCCGCTGAGCCATCTCACCGGCCCGGGCATACTTCTTGAGTAGAGGTTTGTTGAAAGAATGAGCTGGTGAGTCATGAGCGAAGGAAGGAAGAGAAGAAAGTATCAATGAATCAAGCAGTTCATCAATGCCACGGCACTCAAAATCTTTTCCTATTTTTCATTTTGTACAAAATTGACTTTGCAAGACACTGACAAACGACCTCATAAAATTTAGATACACTTCAGTCAAAATAAATTTGAAATGTGCTGTTCAATTTCAAGGTAAACTTCATGGCTCTCAGGAGTAATTAATCTGACTTTTTATAAAAGAATATTTACATAGGATCATGCTTGTTTATCTAGGAAGTTCTGAGCTGTATTTCAGCTAATTGCAGGGAAATTAATTAGAAATGTAAGAATTAAGTTCTTGTTTGTTAAATGTGTTAGAAAATCAACCGCCAAAGTGTATTTTGAGTTTCTCCCAAACACAAATGTTTGAAAAGTGTTTTGAGGTATTTGACAAACACCAAGCAGAGCCTCATCCTCACTGAAGAGGAATAATATAAAAATCACCAGAAAGGCACCTTGGCGGTTATGGCTAATCTGCTAATAGAAAGTAAAGATGTGTCATTTGTACTCTTGTCATAGGACACAGCTGAAGGGAGCTGCACACACTCATACTTCGAAACACTTGTTTGAAAACACACATTAGTTACTCTATTTATATATTGGGAACAGTTTGAACATGATGCTGATCTTGCTTTTGCTTATGACTCCTTTATCATTAAGAAACACAAGTGTGGAAAAATGAAAACTGCAGGAATATTGAAAGTGCAAATACACATATGCACGCACGCACGCGCATACACAGACATTAGTCATCAACATGACATCTAAATTCAAAGCTGTGTCATAGGCCTAGCTCTTCCACATCTGTGGTCACAACCATCTTCCCATTTCGAAATTGCTCTCCCTCACCTCACGATAACTCTCGGCCTTGCTAACGCCCAAATCCACCAAACTGCAAATAATTTCAAGGCAAACAACTACGTTTATTATACTACTCATGCACTTCCTAAATGTTTAACATGTATGCAATGATGTCATCATTTTTATTAAGTTCTCAGAATATTTCTGTGTGTGTTAATGATATTTGTGAGTTGTCTCCTTAGGCGTATTTCTCCCCACGCCCTCGTTTATATGCAGTTCTTATTGTATATTTAACCAGTTATTTTTACAAATGCGTATGTTGTGCTGTAGCAGAATTGACTGTACATGTGTAGAAATTTCAAGTCAACTCAAGTCACACATTACTCAGGAAACAACCCTAGAAGTAAGTTTTTCTCTTATTAAAATAGTCCTTGGGTTCAAATACATAAATGTGCCTATGAAATAGTAAAAATGGGAGTTACATAATCATTTAAAAGTAATTCAGCACAGATATGTATAAAGTCCTATTTCGTGTTTGTCCTTGGAGAGGCATGAGGGGTAGATTTGAGTAAGACAGAGTCTCAGACCTCAAAAACTCCACACACTATAAAGAAATACAAAGATGTAAACACAGAAATGGACAAGACAGCTGGCAAAGGTTCACCAAGCTTACAGTGCAGCTCTAAAATGGGTTCCTCACAGTGCACACGTCCAGGCCACCGACCTCCCACAGGCACTGGGGTTGGGGACCGTGAGCTGCTGGGGACCGTGGACCTCACGGACCAGCTGCTAGGCTCCCACTGCCGTTTCCTCCTCTGAACCCTGCCTGCCTTGCATCTCTGCTTCTGTGATTAAGGCTCCCACTTGGGAAATTCGCAAATTTGTAAAAAATGATCTGTGCTCAAGGCAAAGGCTCGGAGGAGATTTTTGAGGGACTCCTCTCCTCGCAGACCCTGTGTGTTTCAAGAGGGTCTTGGGGAGAGCCTATGTGAACTGATCTACTCCTAAAAAGGAAAGGAATGGGAAATTTCCACATCGAGAGGAAGAAAGATGAACTCCCTCTCCATCTGGAGCCGGGAATTAGGTCCCTGTGTCATCTCCCTGTCGCATGAACAATGCTGACACCCTCACCTAAAAAGAGAACAGATCAGGCCCTTTCTCAAGTTATCCCTGGTCACTAGGCATTAAGGGTTTGCCATATAAGACGGCTAACTTCAAAGGCAGGTATGATTTTAGACATGTTTCTGATTCCTAATGCAGAGGAGAAATGACCCAGCACACATGAGAACAATAATTAGGTTTATTTGGGAAGCAGGGTTTTAAAATTGAACCAGAGACTTCGAAAGGAGCTCTCTCTCCTGCCCTGTTTTCTAAGCTGGTAAGTTTCCCTCGCTGGTCTCAAACTTGTCATCCTACTTTCTCAACCTCCCAGAATACTGGGATTATAGGCATGAACCACTGTGCAGGGCTAATAATTAGTTTTTATTTTGCTTTGTTTTATGATTTAGGATATCCTGGAGTAGAGACCTAAACCTAGGAGATCCCGACCCCTCGGTCTGTTCCTTCTCTTGACTTGGTGACTTGAGATAAAACGTTCAAGTGAACCAAACTTGATTTCAGTGGTCCACAGAATAAAGAATCCTCTCTGCCATATCCAGCCATACAACTATTTTAAAGATGGAATGAAAATAGAAGGGGAAGAAAAACTCTGCTTGTAAAGTACGAAGCCCAAAATGAGAACAGGAAGCAGTCTATGAATTGAATATCTTATTGCAATTGAGAGCAACTATTTTAACAATTTTATTTCTGGGATCTCATTTCTGTGCCATGAAACATGCCCAGCAATTGGTGTCACAGATAATGCTTCTGAAGGCTTGCAGTGGGCCAGATGAGTAGAAGAAGACAAAGAGGAAGGGGATGGAAGGGCTGAGGGATGGCAGAGCCATGCTGCCCTTGAGGGTGGGCAGCCTGGCCATCCCTTGAAGCACATGGCTGGGAGGTAAGGAAAGGAAACACCACCTGGTCCTCCTGCCCCATAAGATCCCTATAAACAAAGCCCACTGTCGTCGGAGTTCAGGATCCACTTGCATTCAGCCTTCAACAGTGTGTTGGCACCACATTAAATGCACCATTTGCTCTCTCCAAAAGTGTGTGTGTGTGTGTGTGTGTGTGTGTGTGTGTGTGCATGTGTGTGTACATTCATCAGTGATTAATGAAGAAAGAAGAATGAGAGAAGAAACTGAGATCCAGTGGAAGATTTTTGAAGGTTAGGGAAAAACAGAGAGACAAAATATCAGTTTGCTTTCATAACTGGGACCACCTGTGATAGATCATATCGACTTTCCCAAGAATTGTTTCCAAGAACAAACGAAATGTCATGAATGCATTGGCATAGTAAAACATTCTCAAAAGGAGCTCCTGAAACCCTCCTTTTGTGAACATTTTTCTCCCAAAACTCAGATGAAATCAAAAGGCTATTTTAAAAAATGAAATTCTTGGGCCGGTGAGATGGCTCAGCGGCTTAAGCGCCTGCCCGGCAAGCGCGAGGGCCCGAGTTCGACTCCTAGAACCCACATACGAAAAAGGGGCCGGTGATATTGCTCAGTGGCACGGGCGCCTCCTGGTGCGCGAGGTCCTGAGGTCGACCCCCCGGTACCCACAAAAAAAAAAAATAAATGAAATTCTTTATTTAAATCTGATTTACGATTCTTCATTTTCTTTCAACAAATAACGATAGTGTCATTTCGTTGTAAAGTCATTGTATCTGCACTTCATCCCCATGTAGACAAAAATATATATTTGTGGGTTTGATCAAAGCACTTCTGTGTCTTTAGTTCATAACTGCTTACATAACTCCATGTCTATTTGCAAATAACTTTATATTCATAGAATAAGAAGCATCAGAACCAGAATGAATTTCTTAAACTGTGGAATTCAAGCCTTTTGCTTTACCAATGATGGGATCAAGGCTTGGGGAGGTGACAGGACTGCCCACTAGGGGACAAGCCTGGACCAAAAATCTTATTCACTCTCTGCTGGTGACTACAGAGAGTCAGTTGTCTGCCACCACTACAGAAGGCTGACAACCATTAGTTATGTCACCCTTCCTCATGACTGTTTCAATGGGTGACTCTTATTCTCTCTCTCTGTCTCTTTCTCTGTCTCTCTTGCAAAAGGAAAGAAATAGATTTAATCCTGGATAAGAGGAAAGAAATGGACAAGTGGTTTGTAACTTTCAAGCAGTATTTAAATCTTCTTACTTTCCTTACTCCCACACTTTCTCCTACCCCTTTTTCCTCAAAGGTAGATGAATGAAAAAGGAATGACAAAAGAAAAAAGGGAAGCATATGGGTTTGCTTATGTATATTTTCGTGCATACTCAAACCATTTATTTCACATTTTCAAGCTGAAGAAGTAGGGATAATTTGTCCTTTAAATATATGTGTACAGTCAAATGGTAAAGGTCCTCTTTCACGTTAAAAGGTAGAGGCACAAAAAAGATTTCTGCCTAAGTACAGTATTTACATGGCTTCATAGAAATCATTATTGGCTTTTTAAGGTGATTCTACTTTAAGTAATATTTTTGTTGCCAAAATAGATTTTTATTCATTATTATTAAAATACCAATAGAGTTACATATGGTACCCAAGTGAAATTGTGTGTATGGCCTTGATTACCACAGTAAATTGTCTGCATGGGGATTTGGAGCTTCAAAAGTTCACGTGTATTTATAGGCGAAATAAAATTCCTCTTAGCACTGCACACTTAACAGCCTATTTTGTTTAAAAGATGTAAACCATGCATTTTGTAGTGTGCCTACAACGGTGCTTAGAAGTGATAACATGCTTTTAGCTTCATTTATTTTTCCCCTTGTTACCTATAATTTCATTTAGCAAACAGCAAAAATAAATAGTGCGATATCATTCTGAAATCTGACCCTACCCCCCTTCTCCACCACAAAACCTCAAAGATAAACTGCTTCATAACGAGCCGACCAAGAGACAAAAGCTCTCTAAAATGAGTCAGGAAGACGAGGTCAAACCTTCTTGGTCCTGACATCCATCTCCAAAAGACTGTAAGACTCGCTTTCCGATCACCTGCTAGATACTCATGGCTGGGCTCTTTATTGTAAGAGCAGAATAAAGTCAAAGACATAGACCCTGAGCTCAAGAACCCAAATATCTACTTAAAAGATAAAGAAAGTAGTGCCAAATGCATAAAGCTCCGCATTCAAACTCAGAACAAACTCCTATCCTTTTGTTTATGAATGATTACATGTAAATAAATCCCCAAAACTAAACCACACAAAAAACCACACTGGCCTAAGATTCGGAGTCCTAGGCCCCCTTCTACCCGCACTGTGAATGTGGTCTCATTTTACCTTTCTGTATTTCCAAAGCCCCAGCCATAGAATGGCAAGAGTTATTGCTCATTTGTCCCTTCAACTCACTTTAACTGAGCACATACTAGATGTGAGGGCTTCTATCAGGGTTTAGAGACGGTGAAAATAATTGCAGCAAATCCCTCAACCATGGCTGAGATGCACACACCACCCCCTGCACTGAGGCAGAGATTGCTGAAGGACAGATGGGGTCACAGCAGGCACCCAGAAGAGGGGTCCATCCTGCTTAGGGATCAAGAGAAGGCTCTGGGATTCTTCCCAAGCTTTTTGGATATCAGGAAAAATCTGACTGAGTTACAAACCTTCTCTTCTTACAAGAGCTGCATCACCATTAAACGCAATAAGTGAAGAAATTGAGATGCACAAGCTTAAATGGCGCATGGTTTCTCTTATATGAAAAACTTACTATACTACATATATATAAAGTATGAAATAAAAGGCAGATAATAGGAAAAAAGAGGAAGAAAAGAAGTATTGTAATCCAGTGTGGACAATGTATATAAAAGTGTACTTTGACTTAGTACAATTGCCTTACATGGTTTATATGTACTTTGACCTATTAGTCTGGTTTTCATCTGTTCATATGATAATTAACTTTACAAAGTCTAATAGAGGAATCTGGTGCTGGAAAAATAAAAGCAGGGTGGAGGGCAGGGAAAAAAAGAATTGAAATGTGTCATATATATGTAGCAATTCCCTACATGAATGTAATCACTAGGTACTGCAAACATGAACCAATAAATATAAATAAATAAACAAATAAAATTTAAAAAAAGAAAAATGATAAAAAGGAAAAAAAAAAAAAGAACAAGGTAACAGTGGGGCATAGTGGTGCACAACTATAATCTCAGTACTCTGGCAGGCTGAGGCAGGAGGATCACAAGTTCCAGCCCCACCTGGCAATACGGTGACTTCGAGTGACCCTGTCTCAAAATTTACCATGCGCTGAGGATGTAGTTCAGTTCAAACCCCAGGACCACAATAAGTAAGTAAATAAATGAGTGACTAAATAAGTACTAAATGCACAAATAAAAAGAAAAACTCTTAAATATAGTAAAATAAGAATGGCTTGGGTACGGCTCAGCATGAAGACCTTAGGTTCAATCCCCAGTGTCACTCAAGGGAACCCGCTGGTGGCAGCAGTGCCCTGCTCCTCGGGAGCCCCCTGCATCTGTCAGGATGCTGGAGAGGGGACTCCCTGCAGACAGCTCGCCTGCCCTGGCCCGCAGCGTCTGCTTTCCCTCTCCGGCCTGTGCCCGCTCCTGGCCTAGGCCTGACCCCGAGCGTGCACCTCTCCTTCCTTCTCCACGCTCAGGAGCATCGTGGTCAGCTGGACCATGCTGAGGTAACACCCCAAGGACTACAGTTTAAGGAAAGGCGCAGTGTGGCCTGGTTCCCACCTTTTCTTCTGCAACCCGTGGGCTCGCAGACGGGTCCACGGAGGCACAGGGCGTGGGGAAGCAAGGCAGGAGGCATGCAGAGTGGCTGGGGGTGTGGGGTAGAGATAAACCCTCCAAAGCCACCCCAGAGGAACCCCTCTCCAACGGGGCCCCACTTCCTAACAGCAGGTGCACACTCAGCTGTGAGGAGGACCCTGTTACTCTAACCAAAATGACAAGTAGATTTATAGCCAGGCACGGTGGATGGGTGATGCAGGCCAGTAACCAGCACTCCTGAGGTTGAGGCAGGAGGCTGCCATGTTGGAGCCCAGTTTAGGCAATTTAGTGAGACCCTGTCTCAAAATAAACAAAGTTAAGGGAGGGGGCTGGTGCTGTAGCTCAGCGCAAAGGCCTTGGGCACAATCCTCAGTACCAGAGGGAAAAATGAAAGAAAAAGAAAAGGATGAACAGGCACAGCCTCGCCCAGTGGCTCTGAATTATCTTTTGCTGAACTTCTCTCCTCCCAGATGAGATCCTGTTTTTTATTTATTTTTTTTCTATATTGCCAGTGGTTTTTGTTTTGTTTCACTTTATTTCTGACTCTCAGGTCAGGAAGAGTTTTTCTTATCAGATTGCTTTGCTTCATTGTTTTCCATTTGTATCGTCGAATCTAATTTATCAATGACAACCTAATTCAACCAATGTTTCAAAAGCTGCCTTGAAACTGAAACAGCGCATTGGTGCTTCCAAGAGTACAAAGGACACCACGGGACTGGCGCTCTTCCCCTTAGCACCTAGAAACTGGGACTGTGCAAATGTTCAGTGAACCTTCGAGGACGGATACAAACCACCAGCCTTACAGTGTTTGTTTGTTTTTCCTTAGAAAAATCTCTAATTTTTAAAATTTTTATTTTATTGGTGCATTGTAGATATACATACTAATAACATTCTTCATAGGGAATTTGTACCTGTACATGATTTATCTTGATTCTTCTTTTTTTTTCCCATTCCCCTCACCTCCCTTCAGCACTTCTTCTCTTCCCTATTTACAAAAGCTTTGTTCCCATTTTTCCTTCTAGTCTCTTTTTTTCTTGTACCTTCTTTCCTTTCCCCCCCTGCCACCCTTGTTTCCCTTCTCATCTGAACAAATGTATTATATATTTTGGTTCTTATTTACACTTTTGATTTCTCATACCAGAGAAACAATGCAGTATTTACACGTGTGTGTCCGATTTATTTCACTTAAGAGTATGGTCTCTAGGCGTATCCAGTTACCTAGAAATGTCTCAAGTTTATCCTTCTTTATGGCAGAATATTACTCCATTGTATTAAAAAAGAAACACATCTTCTTTATCCACTCATCAGTCAATGGACATTTGGATTGTTTCCAAGATTTAGCTATTACTAACTGTGCTGCTATAAACATGGGTGTGCATATACCCCTGTGGTATGATGCTTTTAATTCTTTCAGGAAAATACCAAGAACGGGAATAGCTGAGTCAAATGGAACCTCTAGTCCTAGCTTTTTGAGGAATCTCCACACTGATTTCCACAGTGGTTGCACCAGTTGACACTCCCTCCAACAGTGGAGAAGGGTTCCTTTTTCCCTACAGCCCCACCAGTATTTGTTATAGGTTGATTTCTTGATGATAGCCATTCTTTTTGGAGTGAGATGGCATCTCAGTGTTGTTTTAATTTGCATCTCTCAAATGACCAGTGATGCTGAACATTTATCATATATTTATTTGCAGTTCTATTTCTTTATCTTAGAAGTATCTGATCATTTCAGACATCCTTTTTTTGGATTGGATCTTTAAATTTGGGGAAGTCTGATTTTTTTAGTTCTTTACATATTCTAGATATTAGTCCTTCGTCTGAGGAACAGCTGGCAAAAATTTTTCCCACACTGTGGGTTATCTCTTCACTCTGTTGATGATTTCTTTTGCTCTGCAAAAGCTTTTTAACAAGATGAGATCCCAGATGTTGATTCTTTGTGATAGTTCCTGTGCAATCAGGGTTTTGTTCATAAAGTCTTTACTTACATTTATGTCTTCAAGACTTCTACCTATTCTATGTGGCAGCAAATTTAGTGCTTCTGTTTTAATATTTAGATCTTTGATCCATTTCAGTTTTAATTTAGTGCATGGTGAAAGATATGGATCTAGTTTTAATCTTTGACATGTGGAATGCCAGTTTTTCCAGCACCATTTATTTAAGAGGCCATTTTTCTTCCAGTGAAGATGAAAATCTCTAATATTTGTAGTCACTTTTTTTCTTTTTCAAAATTTGATTCCAGTTCAAGTTTTTCAAATATCATGTTAAGATGTTGCAATGGTCTTCTCGATTAATTTACCACCGGGCTCTACTTCTGTTAAAGCATCCTTTAAAACTCTGTTTTTCCTGCAAAAAACTTGCTAGGAATGCCAACCTTAAGCTCGGCTTTTGGATGTGGCATCATGAGGAGAGTGGAGTACTTGCAAGTGACAGGTCTCTGCTGAGCACCAAGTCAGGGTGTCATTGGTGGGCTCAGTTTGGAGGTCCAACAGGCAGAGGTCAGGGTCAGAGGGCTGCTGTGGGCGTCGGCTTTGGTCAGAAGGTTGAGGGTCAGGCTTCCACTAGCATCACTTTGATGGTATCCAAACTCAAGCATGGCAAATCCATTAAACCTTCAGAATTAAAAGTGGTCCTTTACAGCTTAATTGAACTACCTAGAGAACTTGAAACCTTTTATAACAGGCATAGAAATGGTAAGATTCATCGATGCAAAAGATTAGAAATTTCTGGACTATGAGATGCTGAGAGTGGTTGTTAGCAAACTTTGGAGGGTTTTAGGAGAGACTGAAAAGAAAAACAAATCTTTGAAAAATTAGAAATTTACCTCCTTGAAATTTTTTTTCTGAAATTGAACTCTGCTTCTATATACCTCGTTACAGTTTAGATCTAAAACGGCCCCAAAGCCTCCTGTGTCTGGAAAGTGACTGGCTTACAGGGGTATTAAAGCTGACTTGCTGTGCGGAGCAGGATGTGGTTGGAAGAGCGGGCCACTGTGGGCGTGACCTGGAAGGGTGCATCTCCCTTCCCCGCGCTTCCCTTGGCGCTGTCTGGTTCCTGGCAGCCATGAGGTGAGCAGCTTTCCTCCATCATGCCCCGGTGCCATGCCACCCTGTCTTGGAGCCAGCTGACCATGCAGGGCATGAGACTACTGAAACATGAGCCAAAATAAACGTCTTGTTCTTTAAATTGTGGTATTAGGTATTTGTCCCAATAACAAGGAAAGTAGTTAAAACACATCCGCATCCTTCCTAACACTCTACATAACACGCACACAAGCACACACGCACGCACACACACGCATGCACACGTGCACACGCGCACGCACACACGCACGCACGTGCGCACGCACGCACACGCACGCACACACACCATTAGAAAGTACAGTGCCATGGGGTTCAGAATTTATGGCATTTTTAAGCCAGCTAAATAAATAAATGGATTGGATAGTATAGAATAAGGTTGAGAAAAATAATAACAATATGGAAGAAAAAAGTTTTAGAACTTAAAAGTAGAGATGATGTCATTTTCAAAAAGGGCATTTTTCGGGCCGGTGAGACGGCTCAGCGGCTTAAGCGCCTGCCTTGCAAGCGCGAAGGCCCGAGTTCAACTCCCGGAACCCACATACGAAAAAAAGGGGCCGGTGATATCGCTCAGCGGCACGGGTGCCTGTTGGCGCGTGAGGTCCTGAGGTCGTCCCCCCGGTACCCACAAAAAAAAAAAAAAAAAGGGCATTTTTCAAATTATTATGCATAGAATATTAAAATTAAGGAAATGATACAGAAGAAGAATTTTAAAGATAGGGCTTCTTTCAATTTATTTCTCATCAGAGTTGCGAATTTCTCCTCCAGATCTGTCTTTCTCAGTAGATATCTATTCTTTTTTGAATACCATGGAACTAAACTTCCAATAGTTAATCATGATCCTGCATCGAATGGTTCTAAATTATACTGAAAATCTTGGTTACTCAGGAAACCATGATCTTAAAGTGCGGCTCAATCAATCTACATACGTTCATAAAACCCTCTTCATCTTATGTGGGCCTGGGCACTGTTCCTAAATGAAACACTAAAATCTCACTAAAATTTCAATCTGCTCATTGAAATTGAGGAAAAATGCCTGATTAAAAAGATACATGTATTGTAGACCATATATATATATATATATATATATATATATATATATATATACACACACACACACACATACATGAGAGAGATTGATTAAGGCTGTCTAGCTGGCTTATAGTAAAACTAGGGAGCCCAACAACAACCATTTGTGATTGGATAGGTTAAATATGTGAAATAATTTGAACAACTATTGACCTCTATTCGTCTTCATGCATAAGAAAATGATGAGAGCCCAGGAATAGAAGAAGTGGTTCTTCAAGAGCAAAATCTGGTGTGTGTGTGTGTGTGTGTGTGTGTGTGAGAGAGTGTGTGTAAATGTGTGTGTGTGTGAGTCTGTGTGTGTTGAAAACAGTAGTATATTTGGAAAAAGTCCAGATGTTGGAATTTAGCCCAGTCTGAATTCAGATGCTGACTCTGCAGCTTACTAATTACATGTCCTTCGGGAAATTACTTAATCTGTTTTCTCTATGTACAATGGGAATAAAAACTGTGTGAGCTTATTGGGAAAATAAAAGGAGACAATTCATGGAAAATATCTTGCCCATTGATTGGCACATAATTGGATACATACTAATTCCATTTTTTTTTTTTTTGGTCTTTTTGAGACAGGGTTTCACAATGCAGTTGAGTTTAGGCTGGCCTTGAACTCATTATGTAGCCCAGGTTGGCCTCAAAGTGGCAGCTATCCTCCTGCCTCAGCCTCCTGAGTGCTGGGATTATAGGCATGTGCCACCACGCCTGGCCTCCATTCATTTTTAAATAATTTCCTCCTTCTTAGCTTCATGTTCAACATCTTCAATTTCTTCCCATCTGTACTCCTCATATCCTCTACCATTCCTTTTAGAGTTTTTCCATCCATGTGGTTTTAACAATTGATCATCTATTCGTGAGATAATTCTTTATCAAAAACTATTCTGTTGATGCTTTGCTTATATTCCAAGACATACAGAAAATACTTCCAAGTGTTCTTGTGTACTTTTCGTGTGTTCACCAAATAATTTAAGCACACTGTTGGAAGTATCATGCTATCTGGCACACAGACTGGTGAATCCTAAGAACAGGGAACACAACTCTCATAGAACATTAAAAAGAGGCGGCAGGGTGGGAGAGCACACTGTTTTTACTTTATATGCCTTTGTAGTCCTCATGTATAATATTTTTTAAATGGAGGCATATTAAAGTGAGGTCTGCTATATGTTTGTTTTTAGATAAAAAGCTTAACAGCAGGGAAACATTGCTTGGGGCTGGAGAGATCCGCCAAGTTCAAGGTAGAAAGTTCTCTCTTGTTTCAGTACGGAGGATGGGGCAGGGAGGTGTGTGTCCGTGTCGCAGTGGCAGTGGGAGTGAGGATTAGAGACTGGTGGCGAGAAGACTCAATCAGGGATGCAGAAATAGGGAAGAAGAAAAAATAAAGGCCTGAACTAAAGTAATGGCAATTGGACAACAAAGGAAGGACAGGTGGCTGTATGGTATCAGATTCATCATCATCATCCAGAAAGGGAGAACAAATTAAAGATTGTGTCAAGATTTCTGCTTTCACTGACTACTGTGTTATGCTGGAGACCTGGGAAGTTCAGAAATCAATCTCTATGATTAACAAATATTTAAATCAAGCAAAAACAGCGGCAATTAGTGGCCATACATTTAAACGACCGCCAAATCGTAGTTAAAGTTCTTAATCTTTCTTTTATATAAGTAAAGTCATGGAACTAAAAACAGCAAATCTCAACACACAACCAGAGGTTAAGTCATATTATGAGGTGATACCTTCTTAACTGACCACAGGCAGGCGAGCAATGAGTTCTAAATTTAGGAAAAAGAAAGGTGACGCTGATCTGAGGTGACTTCGGGATAAAATTCGCGTCTTGCTTCCATACTTGCCTGCATGGCCAGACTCTTGGCTATTTTATCTCCTAATACTCCTTATTTTTTAGTGTGTGCTCAGTGTTCCCAATTTATTGGCAGGTTCCCGGGCGTTCTGTGGCACAGTGCTGTGCCCCTCCGTGTCTGACTCTGTCTCCAATACTCCGTATCCCCTTCCATTGCTCACCCACCGACTCCATCCCCTGCACAGGACACGACACTTCCATAAGCAGCCCTAGATCTGTCCAGGTGAGAAAACTGTTTTCTCCCTTGGGCTCTTTTATGCCTTGTTCTCCAACTTAATGGTGAGTGTTTGTTTCGAAGATGATGTCACACATGTGACCTCGAGTCCTTCGAGATCAGAGGACTTATGCATCCTCTTTTCTCCATCGCCCTTCATATTTATGATCATAGAGCCCCACCCAAAATTATCTACCAAGTGGAATTTTGCATAACTGGAGGGCAGTCTTAAACAAAGACTGAAACTCTAGCTAGAAACTGGACAGGTTTCTAAGTTGGAAAATGTTGGTTTATCAGTAAGGAGACAGTCACTGGCCCGAGTCACAGTCGGCAGCGAAAGCAATACTGAGTGCTCTTAAAGAGAATACTGATAGCACTGTCATTAGCCCTCCTTAAATGTGTATGGCATCCAAATACCTTCTTTTTTTGTTCTTTGAAAAAATCTTCTCCAGCAGGAAGAAGATTCAGGATAGTGACCATCTAACAGATGAGGAAGCACAAGTATGAGGGTTTCACTGCATCAGCTGGGAAGACAAAGCCACCTTCTTCCCAAAGTGCTTATGCCAGTCACCAAGTCCTGTTCATTTTGCAAGTGAAGAAACCGATGCAGAGAGTTGGGGGTACAACTAGAAATGTGAGGAGAGCACGTTTGTGTAGAGCCCTGAAGTCTTACGAGCACGCACGTCACCTGAAGTAGGATGAGGAGATCACGGCTTTGGGGATTTTCACCCTGCTCTACTGATTGGCTTGATAAATTTCAGCAGGTTCATGCACTTCTCCATGCTTTAGTATCTTTCGCTAGAAAGTGAAGCTGACGATGCCTCTTCCTACCAGTGGACCATGACAAATGAGAATAATTAGGAACTGCCAAGAGAGAACGGGGCTTGGCATATACGAAATGCTCAGGCAAGCTCGGTGTGGTGACACGTGCTGGAATTCTAGCACAATGGGAGTCTCAGGCTAGAGGATCATAAATTCAAGCCCACCCCAAGCAACATTATAAGACCTTGTCTTAAAACAAAACAAAAAAAATGTTAAAGGGCTGGGTAAGTAGCTCAGTGCAAAGGCCCTAGGTATGCTCTCCAATATTGCAAAATTAATTAATTAATTAATTAAAGATGATAACTATAACATTATAATTGTCCTGCAAATGTCTATTAAGATTTTTGAGTGAGGAATTGATGTTTATAGCATACCTACATCGGTATCCTAAAGTTATAACATGAAAACCTTGTCAGTTTTCAATAGTCAGCTCCAGGTCATTTTAGCACTGGGCTCCTCTTGGTTTGAGTTTCTATATTTGGGGGACAGGCACGTGCTGTTTATTGGCCAACAAACCAGCACAGATGCTCCCCACTCATTATCTGGCTCTGTGTGATGTCTGAGGCATAGCTTTACCTTATGTATTTATTCTCTTTGAAGAGGAGCTTTTCATATTGGAAGGAAGGTGACTGGACAAAGCTCAGGTCTAAATCCCAGATCCAGCCCTTTGGCTTTTGGCAATCTTTAACATGCAATTGCCCTTTAAAAAAGTATCCAAACCAAGGTATCATAGAGAAGATTTTAATGTTTTACACAGAGGTAAAAATAAATTATCCTAAAAATCCTCAGAATATCAGATTTTAGTTTTGGAAAAAAATTTTTTCATGATACCTCAAAAATCCTAGTTGTAGTTTACGGACCAGACTCTGCTCTGCCATTTGTTAAAACTCTGTGCACTGGATAAAGTTTGCAGGTCAGAAAACAGAGGGAGAGACCAGGTTCCAACAATCCATTTCACCAATTGGTCTGTGGTCTGCAGAGCATACCCCTCAGATATCAAATAGACTCCTGCAGGACTCCATAAAATGACCTACAAGGCACTCAAATATAATGATTTTTGGACACATTTCAGGACTCTTGATAATGATTTTGGGGGGAACAAGCTAAAAATAAAAGCTTTTTCCACACAGTATGCTTCAGCATGTTCTATTTTTCCTTATAAAATGATATTCTTGCTCATCCTGAATTACAATTGTGATTCTTAAGCAAACACTGGCTGTAGCTATGAAGACATAAAATGCTATAAATGTTATATGGACATGTCCAGGTATTTGGTTCTGTAATTTAAAAGCATCAATAAAGTTTAAGTTGTATTCAGAGTTTGCAAATCTGTCACGGTCAGATGAGTTCAATTTCCATTTTTCCCTCACCCAACCCTTCAAATTATGCATGAACAGATTAAAAATAGCAGGAAAATACATTGGATTGTATTCACTAAATATCTTTCATTTTGGAGAAAATCTTTAGCAATCAAATAACATGAGAAAAGACACACTGGAAAGCAATTATAACCCCAGGAAAATTTCATTTCATTACTGAAGACAGAAAGTGGTATATTTCAAAACTGTGAGCAAAGATTAATGGAGATGAAGGGAGTGGTAAGTGGCCGTGAACCAAGACATTTAAATTTAATGTCACTGCAAAACATGAAAAGCCATCGTTTCAAGTCTCAATAACATCAAACTGAAATGCATTCAGTGCTATTTTTTTCTTCCATTTTATTTCTCCAACATTGTTTTTGCAAGTTGAATGGTCCTGACAAGGAGTTGGTTTGAAAGTTAAGGGTTTTTTTCCCACTCAACAAGGTTACATTTAGCTTTGATGTCAGCATAGCTCAGAAATCTCCTGCCAAGCATTTCCCGGGGGCAAGAAGGCAGAGGATTTTCAGTTTCTCTGTCAGCTTCAGCTCTATCTCAAGTGGTAAAGAGTCAACCCTTGGAAGAGAAAAGACGGAATGAAGAAAATAAAACCTTTAATGCGTAACATTGGTCTGAGAGTCCCACACAGATATTTTTTAAGTGTATCTGAATTAACTGGGTCACAAAGTCTAGTTCCTCTGTGGAATGTGTTAAGAAGGGATTCTGGTTCCTTTAAATGGAATTTTAATTTAGGAGTAAATTCAGTGTACTAGGACAACGTGAATGCACACTATTTCACATGAAACATTATATTTGCCAAATTCAACTTGTGTTGAATTTGTATAAATACTGGAAAATTAAGAAAATTCAGGTGTATGCACATGTGATATCTATTGATATTTTGACTGCATAGGCTTTTCCCCCCTTGCCTGTAAACTGTGCATTCATAAGCAGTGTATCCCGAGAGAATTCCTAACATGGTCATCTCCTTACCGTGGTCATACCTCACCCCATTCCAGCATCTGCCTAGCTTCTGCCACCCAGTAGTGGTATGGTCACTTGATTTTGATTTAATAGAGTTCTCCCAGGGATACAGATTTTCAGAATTTATTGTGAGAATGGATGACTTTGATAAAACACAGGTTCTGACTTGTATCAAGCTCTCACCCACTCAGATCCTGCTGGTCCGCAGTCCACACACGTATCAGCATGGCCCTGAGATGCTGGTGGTCTCTCTACTCTGCCTTAGTACTTCATGGACCTATGGCACTTGCTGATTCAGACATCTTTGGTCTCTCAAATGCTTGTGATAGCATACAAGTTTCACACCCATGATGGGGGGAAAAGGGATACTAGATGAAAAAATGGCAGGGGGATATCAGCATGGGCACCATATAGATAAAGTTTCCCCTTTCATCTCAAAATGTCTTTAGAGTTTAGGCCACATACACATCCTGTCCTGATTGTGATCACCATCATTATTATGATAGCACACATCATTTAATGAGTTCTGACAACAGTCCACTGTAACAGATGATTTACATAACTTAATTCCATGAGTGAGGCATCAATGTGCTAGTTTGATAAAGAAACTGAGCCTCAAAGCATGTTAGCAACTTGGTCAAGATGACAAAGCTGAGATCGGCCCGATAACTAGTGTTAACTACTGAGTTACCATGCTGTAGAATTGACCGAAGATACTTGATTAGTCCCTTCAGTTCATCTGCTCTTAATCTGGGGCCAATCTCAGAATGTGTAGAAAAATACAAGTGCTTTCTATATACTCTTTGCCCAGGGCTGTAACGATATCAGAGTATGAGTGGGGTGAAAGGCCCACTGTTAAAACATGTAAAGAGAGACAATATTTCAGCCTTTTCTTTGAGGTCTTTGATCGCAGGTTGGCAGGCACGTGCACATCCCTCCAGGTCTGCGAGAGCCGGCGAGATGAACAGAGCATGCGAAGGAAAATCAGCTCCAGCTTGCAGCTTGCTGCTTCTCAGACCACAGCCGAGCGCTTTTGCCATCTTGAAAACTGGAATTTGATGTCTTGGACACTGAAGACATGATTAGTTTTCTAAGCCTTCCTGACCTTCCTGACCTAGATAGTTTATTTTAGTTTTCAAGAATTATCCTAGCCAGGCGTGGTGGCACAGGCCTCTAATCCCAGCACTCGGGAGGCTGAGGCAGGAGGATCACTGCGAGTTTGAGGCCAGCCTAGGCTACAAAGTGAGTTCAGGGCTAGCCTGAACTGCATAGTGAAACCCTGACTCAAAATGACAAAAAAAAAATTATCCTGGAAAAATATGGCTTTGGAGTCTACGATTCTGCCTGTTTTCTGCCTTGCTGGAACACCAATGTGAGGACTCTGCCCCCAAAACTTGTCCGCCCTGCTCCTCAAGTCCAGCCCTCCCTGACCACAAAGCCTCATGACAGCTGTCTCTTCAGCCTTACACTACTGAAGTGACACCAATGATCAGAAAAAAAAAAAAAATCTATATATCCATATATCTAGATATATGGATATATATATACATATATATATATATCTAGGAGTTCCTCTAAAAGCTCTCAGAATGGCCATCGAACACCATGGCTGGTTATCTTTGACATCCCATCAAGTCATTCTCATTACAGCTCTCCTGGCAATGTTGAATGATCTTTGAAACAACTGGACTGAGAATAGGAAATTGGGAGATGTCTTACTCTAGACACACACGGGCTGGGCCATAATGGAATGATAGTATACATTCTCTCACCTTAATTTGAAAATAATTTTAAATGATTATGTTAATATTTTTCACATTCACTCTCTCCAGAAATTTAGAGCAAACACGATAATTATATTCATATTTAAATTAATATCAGGCTATTCTGCATCACAATGTACGTCATTAATTCACACTTCAAAAGGTGTTATATATTATATATACATATATGAAAGACTCAGATACGAATTACACAAGCCCCATTTTGGAGCAAAAGTAAAACAATGCTAATGGTGAAGCTAACAGTCTATAATTGTATGCTAGTTCTGATATCTAAAATAAACTAATAGTAGGAAATATGAAATATGTCTTGAAATACTGCTTCTGTACTTTTGTATCATAGATACAATCTAATCTAATCTAATTATGATCAAATCTAATTATGCAAAATCCCACTCTGGATCAATTTCAAATACTGATTTCATTCCTCCTCCATTCTTTAACTCCCTGCTTGCATTTCTTCCCCATTTGGAACAGGTTTTGGGCAGCTCCTGCTGGTTTCTGCATCATAGGATGGTTACTGTCTATTTCTCCAAACAGCCTTGAGTCAGGGCCAGGCTAGGGTCAGGGCTTAGGATCAGGGTGAGGATCAGGGCTAAGCATTACTCTGTCCTTCCGAATGCCAAGGAGCCCAATGAGGGACTGGTGTAGTGTAAAAGGAACAAGGTTTTGGATACATCACCTCCGAAAAATCTACTTCACCTCTTTGAACTTTGTTCTCTTTGACAAAACTGAGATAATTACCCGTTCTTCATATGATTACTTTAAGGAGGATTAAATTTGATAACACATGAATTTGATTTATTGTAAAGATTTTGTAATTATTTATTCTCTTTCAAAGGTCAGTGATGGTAAAACATCTAGATTAGCTGATGGATTGCTGTGATTTCCATAATTATTAGAAGTTTTTACATCTCAGTATTGTTTTTTATTCCTTCCTTGGCTAGGTTTAAGAGTGATGCATACATCTAAGAGGAGTCCAGGCTGCCAGAGAAGCAGGGGACAGGGCTACTCACAAGCAGGGCAAGGGCACAAGTGTCAGGTTTCTATTGCTGGTATCAGACATTTGAATGAAACAAAAATGAAGAGTAACTGAATTGTTTCTCCCCACGCTATGTGAGTCAATGCTTAACATGCATGGTGGGGCAGCCGAGGAAGGGGAGAGGCTGAGTGATGTGTGGACACACACAGGTGACTCTGGAGGACTCGTGGGCTTCAGAGGTGATGCGGGCTGAAGACAGCCCTGCCCCAGAGAACGAGTGTGTTCGTTCAAGGGGGTGGAAAACCACGGGGAAGCCAGCTTTGCGTTGGCAGGCAGTTGCCTGACCAGCTGGGGGAAGCAGAGTATGGATAAATTGTGCTTCTAGACCAGGAGCTCGGAATCCAGATTGAAGAATAAGAAACAGCAAGAGTTGCAGCCTCTGAACAAGGCCAGAGATTGAAAATAGGGAGTTATTGTCCAGTGGTTTTTCAGTGGCTCAAAATGAGTAATCTGTCCGCAGCTTTTGTACAACATTGTCTCTTTAGTTAACAATAGTGTAATTCACTATCCAATAAAAGTAACATCTAGGCTTGATAAAAACTTTAAGCATATTAGACATAGAATGGCATGTATGCCAAACTTACAGCAAACATTGCCCTTAAGAATGAAATGTTGAAAGCATTTCCTTGGAAGTATAAAAAAGACAAATATGCTAACCACAAACATTCTTTATTGCAAATTGTAGTGAAAATGCTACTGGTAGAGTATGCAAGACAAAGAAAATTTCTGATGATTGGTGTTGGAGCTCGGAAAATGATACCCTGAAGTATACTTTGTCAGGCTGATTATTTTGAACTAAAGGAGGTGAGAAGCCTTGAGAAGAAAGGTATCCCTGCCCTCCTCCTGCCTGTCCATGACCACTCTTTCTACCAGGACAGGGTCATAGAAGTTAGAATTCCTCTTCCCAAAGGAGAGCCATAGAAACTGGAAACCCCATTCTCAGAGTAAGCCGTAAAACCAAGACAGGTCACTCTCTCCCTTCTCTCTACGAGACCTTCATTCCAGAGGAGTCCTGGCCTTAACCTGGGAAGAAGGAATGCTCTCCAGAGAGTTCGAGAAGTACTGAGACAGACATGGCTGCCCCTGTACCCGTCAGCCTATGACATCAGATCAAACTCACGGTTCAGTCCCATTTCTACACCGTCACCCAGGCTCTACCTAACCTGCGCATGAGAACAGAGCTCCCCGAGCCTGTGGGTCATCATTTTTGAAAGCTTTCATGTTACATAAATGTTTGATTAAGTAAATGCAGTATGCTTTTCTTTTATTAATCTGTTTTTGTTGTTGTTGTTGTTGTCGCTGTTAGAGCTGTGTGTTCTAAGTACAAGTTTGTGAGAGCTGAGGAGAAGTTTTACTTCCTCCCTGACATTGAAAACTTGGAAGCCTAAATCTCATTATTTGTGTGTAATACGACTGTACATTCAAAAAAACCTTAAATAATCTATGTAGAGGATATTGGAATTTAAAAAAAGCATCAGGACCCATAAAACCAATGTAGGAAATTCAGTTATATTTATACATACCAGCTGAAAACACTATTTTAAAAACAGAAGATTGGTAGTAGTTTCAAAAACTTTAGAATACATCTAATAAAATATGTGAGAAAATTATAAAATATTTTGAAAAAACCTTTTGAAAGACCTAAATAAATGGAGCAAAATTCTTGGTTCCTGGAAAGAGGAGACATGTTGTAAAGTTTCCATTTGTAGCTCTCCCTAAATAGATGCAAAAATTCATTGAAATGTCAATCCAAACCCCACATTTGAATTCCTTTCCCTCCCTCCCTCTCTTCTTTCCTTCCTGCCTGCCTTCCCTTTTTAACTCTGACAAGGTGGTACTAAATTTTGTTTAGAAAAGATCCAAAAACTTGCAAAATAGTCTTAAAACAGTAAATAATGAACAGAAATACCTTGCTAAATATAAAAAAACTTTTTCTTTTTTTTTTTTTGTGGGTACTGGGGGTCGACCTCAGGACCTTGCATGCCAGCAGGCGCCCGTGCCGCTGAGCGATATCACCGGCCCTTTTTTCGTATGTGGGTTCCGGAAGTCGAACTCGGGCCCTCGCGCTTGCCAGGCAGGTGCTTACACCGCTGAGCCATCTCACCGGCCCTCCAAAAAACTTTTTGAAATATGTAGTTATTAAGGCAGTGTGAGTATTGGAATAGGATAGAATAGTACCAAGATAGAAACAAAATAATGCAACTGGACACGACTCCGCTTGTTGTAGAATTGGTACTGTAAACAGCAAGAATAGATTTATAGTCCATGTTGCTAGAAAACATCCTTGTGGAAATACACAAAAAATACTTCTACTCACACCAACACAAAACAATACATTTCAGATTCATCAAAAATTGAAATTTAAAAGATGAAACTGCACAATTTTGAGAAAACTATAAAATAATGTGTTCATGACTTTAAGCTAAAAAACCATCTCTTCAACAAAATACAGAGAATTCGAGTTATCAAAGAAATGATGGGTTAATTACCCTATACAAAAATCAAAATTTCTGTTCATTAAAATGTGTACATAAAAATGTAGTAAAAATCTAAGCCACAGATTGGATGATAATTTTGGCAACCCTATAACTGACAAAGTATTAGAATTCAGAATATATAAGTAACTTCTGCAGGAAAGGCAGATGGTTTAGTAGAACAAATATTCAAAATATCTGCAAAGAAACTTAAAAAGACAGAAGAACCTCAAATGACTCACGAACTTTAGTAAACCTCATTAGGATTTAGGAAGATGAAAATTAAGATGGAAACGAAGTATTACTTCACACCCACCATACTGACTCAAAACAATAGTCGCAGGAGATTACGTAGTAACTTCTGAAAACGTGATCTGGGACAAACACTTGGAGGCCCAGACCCTAACAAATGGTTTCCTTGTATGCACAGATGTGTGCAAAATTGCACAGGAGGGTCTTGCCGGTTATAACAGAAAATGGAAAGCAACATAAATACCCCCTAACAATAGCATATCAACAGGCTGTTGTATGTTATTACGAAGGGAAGTCACCACTGAAGATAAACTCAGTGGAACTCAGGAAAGTAATATTGAGTAGAAAAAATCAGGTCCTAGAAAAAGACATGGTGGATGAATCCATTTAATGGAGTTTAAAATTGCATAAAATTAAATATATAAGGTGTGATTGACAGTGGAGGTTTAAATTTTAAAAATTAGGACGAGACACACTGCCCCCTCAAACCACTCCCTCTTCCTCCAAACACACTGTCCTATCATTCTTACCATTTTCTGAGCAGTTCTGGAAGTTCCTTTTCAGGTGTTTAGTTGGGCTGCCATGGCTCTTCGATATCCTGAATAGATATCCTGACCTTTCACGTTCATTTTGACTTTGGGGAAAGCCAGAAGTGCACAGTGCCAGACCCACTGAATAAAGCAGATGAGGACACACTGTGATGTCTTTACAAGCCTGCTTTCCCATTGGCTAGGACTTAGCAACAGCACACAATGTATTTTTTTTTTTAATCACATCTTTTAAAGACACTGGTGAAAGAAAATTTCAAGAACTGCTTCAGCAAGTGGCAAGAAAGATGGGATAAGTGTACTCAAACAAAGGGGAGTACTGTGAGGGGGATTAAGGGCAATGTTCCTTTTGCTATAATAAATTTTTAAAAATTTAAAAATCCATCATATATTTTGAACATGCCCCATAGAACTATAGATGCAAAAACCTATTAAAGGAAAGTAAAGGAATCATAAAATACCATTTATTGATTTATAAACATCTGTAAAGGAGAAAGACAATAGGATTAGAAAGAGTCCCACAGTATGGTAATATTTTCCCTAACTTAAATATGAGCAGATAGATACACATTCATTACCATCACTCACACTATTTACATAATTATCCATGATCTCATATGTCTGAAGTCTAATGAAAAAGAATCTTAGAAAGAAGAAATAAAATATTTAATGTGGGAATCAATGTATGTGAATGATTTAGAACTGATGTTGGAAGCTGAGACAATGCCTCGGGTCGGCCATATGGACTCCCTACCTTTCACTTACACTAACAGCAATAGAAAGTGTGGGTCTGCCGGCCTCACAGACACAATACTGGGAACGGCCAGAAACTTTATACAAAGCCACCCTTGTCCCTGGGGCCTGAGATCTGGGAAGGACGAGCGCAGATGAGGGTCCACAGGCTGCAATAGGAGTTTCTAGAATGAAGGATCAGGTGTGACCCTGTGAGAACTTGGACCATTATGGGATATCTCTTTTGTGTTTTACTAAGTTGCTAATGAACTCATTGACATTACTAACATTGCTTTTTGTCAGTAATGGATTTTTAAAGTGCTTTGCGAGTGTCTGTACTGGGAACTGGGACCATGTCCAGGTGCTCTGGAGTTCAAGACAACAAACACATGGTGGCATTCCACACAACACGTTCTGCCTTTGTGGCAATGGACTTCTCTTTGTTAATGAGGGTGGTGAATGAGCGTGCTGTCTTTGCATGGAACTATGGAAAGCAAAAGAAATCTGGAAGCACTACATACAAATTGTTAGTAAGACTTCCCTGATAAGAGTGTTATTTTTGTATATTCATCCTATTTTCCAAATTGGGCCATTAACCCTCCAAGTCGATACTATCATCTTAATTATAACAGGAGGACACTGAGGCTCATAGAGGCAATTTCGCTATGAAGAGCTAGGATGCGAATTTTAAATCAGCCCCATTCCCTTGCGTTTAACAACTGCAGCATGCTTATCCTTTAGTCTTTTTCACCTAGGGAGAGGGTTTTCTTGTAAAACAGAGATCCATTTCTTCTTTATCAGAGGTAATATCTTGAACAATTTAAGTCATTGTGCATGTACTTTGACAATTTTCTTTTTCCCTTGGGCATTTTCAAATCATTATTTCCTGATCAAGAAAAAATGCTGCTATTTTTATCTGGTGCCATTTATGTTTCAAAAAAAGAGCACTAAAAAGTACTGATTCCCAGTCACAATTACGCAAATCATCAAAGGAGAAGCCTACATTTTACATTAACGAACTCACCATGGGCAGCTGGCAGGTATTCTGTGCAGAAAATCAGATCTTGAAAAATTGTGAGCAAATTAAAATTTTGTATCCAAGATTTTATTTTTTACTTAGAAAAAAATGAAATTTGACTTAGATATTGAATCATGAATAAATAAAATTTCATATTACTAGGTTCATTTTCATTATTTTCCCAGATCACCATCTTCTTTCTTTCCTAGTACTGAGGATTGTACCCAGGGCCATCACACTGAAGTACACCTCTAGCCCTTTTCATCTTTTATTTGGAGACGGGGTCTCCCTAAGTCACTAAGTTGTTGAGGCTAGACTCAAACTTATGATCCTCCTTCTGCCTCATCCTCCCAAGGTGCTGGAATTACAGGCCACCTTCTCTTCTTATTCTTTCTCATATCATTCCCATTTTCATCCCTGTTATCCATAAGCAATCATTCGTATATGATTAATGTATATTCTATATTTAATCTTGGTAGTTCTTCTTCTATGTGGGCATACTGTTTAAATGAGGGGGGTACAAAAGAATAGTAAGATTATAAATGATAGTCCAGGCCACTTCCAGCCCACTGCCGGTTGCCTGTAAATGACATTTTATTGGACCACTGGCACCTGCATTGATTCATATCATGTCTGCAGGCTGCTTTTCATACTGCGGGCCATATAAAGCTGTCATAGGAGGGAGGCTCACAATTTTATCCTGACATCCAGGCTCTTTACAGAGCAAGTTCGATGCTGCACATAATAGGGCATTCACAAATATCACTGACTCCTAGCTACATATTCTCTAACACCTTCAGAAGTACTAAATTAGCGTTCTCATTACTGCTCCCCGAGGAAACTGTGTAAGTAGCAAGTAGGCTACATGCTCGGAACAGGAATTATGGGGCCCTAATGACACGTGCATCTGGGGCCTTGGCTGTCTCAGCCACCGGACTATGGACCACGGCCATGCTCTCCCATAGCACCGGTGGCTCTGCTTAGCTGTCTGCTTCTTGGCAGTGTCATACATGTTAGGTGCATTTTCATGTTGTTTAAAGGCACCTAATTGATTTTAGTACAATTGAGTTTCTCTCTAGATACTTTCAAAGTTTTTCCTTCTGAAAGTGGCTGTGAACTTTTGGCCATTTTTCTGTTGGTGTGGCTGTCCTTTTAGTCATGATTTTTGGTTTACAGTATCCCTTACATGTTTTAACAATCCCTCACACGTTAGGATACTGTGTGCAGGGGCCGGTGAGATGGCTCAGCGGTTTAAGCACCTGCCTGGCAAGTGCAAGGGCCTGAGTTCGACTCCCGGAACCCACATACGAAAAAAGGGCCAGTGATATCGCTCAGTGGCACGGGTGCCTGCTGGTGTGCGAGGTCCTGAGTTTGTCCCCCGGTACCCACAAAAAAAAAAAAAAAAAAAAAAAAAAAGGATACTGTGTGCAAATAACTTCTGGAATCCTGGCCTTCATGTATTAATTTTGCTCATTGTGTCCAATGTGGAAAAGCAATCTTTTTTCTGGACTATTAATGCTAAATTAAGAGAGCTCTTTATGATTATTATTACATCACATTACATATAATTATGCTAAATACTTTATGATATCATGTATAATATTATAATGATATGCTCTAGCATTATATCATTGTTAATGTAGCAAGCTAAAGTAATATAATTTTCCAAGTAAATTTTTTCATGGGTTTCCTCTTTTTTTTTTTTTTTTTGTGGGTACTGGGGGGTCGACCTCAGGACCTCACGTGCCAACAGGCACCCGTGCTGCTGAGCGATATCACCAGACCCTTTTTCGTATGTGGGATCCGGGAGTTGAACTCGGGCCCTCGCGCTTGCAAGGCAGGCGCTTATGCCGCTGAGCCATCTCACCGGCCCTCCTCTTATTTTTAAATGATGGCAATTAGTAATTGGTTTGGTTGAAAGTAATCTACTTTCAAATATTTGTAATTATTTGCCAGTCTCTAAAGGAACCCTAAGGATGACACACGGTTGTTTCCACGCGTGTTCATCCATAGCTAGCCTTTCCTGGTGTTAAACACAAGCCATTCGTTTGGGGACGGATGATGTGAAGGGCGTGTGGATGTACCAAATGTTGGAAAGGTGCACTATCCCTAAGGAAAACATAGATAGGAGCATGTGTTGGGAGGTAATTTGAAATTAAATTATGTTGCAGCATCTGTGTCCTGCAATCATAAAGGGATCCTCACTTGCCTGCCAAGGCCTGGGATGAGTGGATAAAGAGCGGCACAGCAAGGTTAATTCCCAGAGCCATGCGGGTTGAAGTTGGTAGACTACTTATGACCCAAAGCTCATAGACAACAGTGTGGCCAGCTCCATGCCTGTCCTGCTGGGCATCACTCGGGTTTATCTGCTAAAGTCTGCTTAGGGCTGAGGTCTGGCACCCCTCTTACACCCTTCTCTCGGACTTCTTGCTCTTCGCCTTCTCTCCCTCCCCAAGGTACATATCAAATATTTGTCAGGACTGACATTTGGGAAATTTAATAAAGAATTAGTTGAAACATAAATGTTTCAAGTTTCATGAATATGCTAAAGAGTAGGGAAAAGAAATCACTGGAGTGAAATGTGGATCTTCAAATGCTCAGCGAGACACTGTTTTCCAAGTGAAAGACTAGTGATTGGTATCTTTTTAAAATTACAACGTTTGCTTTTCGAAACCAAAAATTTCAAACCAGAGCTTCACATACTTTTTTCCCCATGTTGAGCAAAAGTTTAAGTCACATTAATCCATAAAACAGCCTGTTATTCAGACTTTCCTCCCATTCAGTGAAAATCTATTGAGCAGCCATTATTTCCCCACATAATGCTGGATGAGTAGGATACATCAATGAATAAAAGAGACAAATATTCCTGTTCTCAAAAACCTTAACTCTTGCCAGTGGAGACAGATAATAACAGTAGACATAATACACAAGTCAACACGTGCTGGAAGTTAAATCGTGTCCTCCCCAAAGAGATGCACTGAGGTCTGAAGTCCCAAATTTCAGTACCTGTAAATGTGGCTGTATTTAAAAATAAAGTCTTCATAGATTTAGTCAACTTAAAGGAAGGCCATTCTGGAGGGTGGGTCTGTTGTACAACTGGTGTTGTGATGGGACGAGGGAGATTTGCACACAGGTAGATGGAAAACATCCTGTGCAGATCAGACTGACACACAGAAGTAAGACCATTTGAGGGTAGAGGCAGAGATTCAAGCTTTACTTCCACAAGCCAGGCAAGGTCTGTGACTCATTGAAACTGGAAAAGATGAGGGCTCCTCCCCTAGTACCTTTGGAGAAAGCATGGCACTGCTGACACCTTGATTTCAAATTTCTAGCTTCTGGAAATGTGAAACAAATATATCTGTTGTTACAAGTCATCTAATTTTTGGTAATTTGTTATGGTAGCCTGAGGGGAATAATACACTATACATTGTAAAAACGTGCTGAATGCTAAGAAGCAAAGAAAAATTAAAGCAAGACAAGGAAAGGGAGAGAGAAAGAAGAGATGAAGACGACGGGGAGGTCAGGGTAGGGCTCCTTGTGACCATAACAACTGACCTAAAGTGGAGTACGGAAGCCTGGAAGCCAGCTTTAAGAAGGGTGCACAGGCTTAGGACATGCTTCACAAAGTCCAGCTCATTGTAACTGATGGTGCTGAGAGTAAGGAGAAGCTAGTTGAACATGAAGCATGCAGGCTCACAGGTCTGATTAAGGGGCACCTGGGCCACTTCTAGGAGCCTGGGCTTCTCGAGGTGGGGTTCAGTGTTGGAGCTTTTGAAGACTATCGTAGAGTATTTTACAATTTAATGCAGTGGCATCACTGCTATGTTGGGAACAGGGTGTTGGGGCAAAGGGACGATTTGAGGCACGGCTGCACTAAACACAGCAAGGGAGGGGAAGAGTTCCAGCCTGAGCGGCAGCCAAGCTACTAGTAAGAAGAGACAAGATTCTGGATGCATTCTGAAGGTAGAGCCAGGGCCATTTCCTTACCGACTCTGTGGTTCATAAGAGAAAGAGAGCAGTCAGGGAGGGCTCTGAGGTTTTAAGTTTGACAACTGGTGGGATGGAATGGCCACAATTGAGAGGATGCAAAAACTTACAGGAAGAGAGTGTTGTGGCATTTGATTTTGACATCTTGAAACTGAAATTTCTAAAAGATATCAATATCTATCAGTGTGCCAGCAAGAAGTAGCTGGCACGACTGAATATGAGGCAAATGGAACAAAGGAACTGTCTGCTAGATGTGGGGAGGGTAGATGAAGCCCAAGCAAGGCAGCTAGAGTGGGGAGCAGGCAGTACATTTTGCTCTGCACATGGGTTGCGGGGGGGAGCCAGGGCTCCAGGAGGCACCTAGAGGGCAAGACAGGCAGGGGCTGGAGCATTCTCCAGGGAGATGACTCAACTGCACTAGCAGGGGGCAGCAAAGGAAAGGTCATCAAACTTTCCAACCTCCCTCTCCTACTCCACTTTTATCTCGTCCTTGTGATTCCCACGGACAGAATGCAGCAGAAGCCAGAGAGAATGAAGACCAACTTATAACATTAGGCTCCCAGAGTACAGGCCTGCAAGGCCACCAGAAAGCATCCTGCTCAACACCTAAGCAAAGCAGTTATTTCCCATGGCCATGAACCGCTCCATTACTCCATGGCTCCAGCTCATTTACCCCATCCCAAGAACATCCAAAACAGGAAACACACACACACCATACCGACTTCTGCACAGCAAAGACAACAATCAGTAGAGTGAAGAGAGAACCTATGGAGTAGGAGGGACATTTTGCCATGTACTCCCCGACAGAGAGCTAATATCTCAAATAGTCAAAGAATTTAAAAATTTGAAGCCCAAATAAAAGACCCAGTTGAAAAATAGGCAACTGAAATGAATAGATATTTCTCAGAAGAAGAAGTACAAATGGCCAATAAACACAAGCAAAACACGCTCAATATCTCTGGCCATCAGAGAAATACATATGAAAAAACTTGAGATTCCATCTTATTCTAGAAAGAATGGCTATCATCAAAAAATCAAACAATAATAAATTCTGGTGAGGCTGCAGGGGAGAAAGACACCCTTCTGCATTGTTAGTGGGAATGTAAACTAGTACAACCACTATGGAAATCAGTACAGATTCCTCAAAAACATAAACTGAAATTCTGTTCAACCCAGCTATTTCCCTTCTAGATATCTTCTTCAAAGAGTTAAAGACATCATATTACACTGATACATGTTTACCCATGTTTGTAGCAGTACAACTAATAATAGTTAAATCTTGGAAGTAGCCTATATAGTACATTCGTCAACAGATGAATGGATGAAGAAATCTGGTATTTATGTGCAATGAACTATGGCTCTCCTTAAGGAAAGATAAACTTGAATCATCTGTAGGAAAATGGATGTACTTTGAGACCACAATTTTAAGTGAAATAAAAAAGACACATAAGTTTAAATATCACATAAATTCTCTTATATGAGAAACCCAAAGTAGGGTAGTTAAAAGAAACAAAATAAAAGATACACAATAGAAAACGAGGAACGGTTATTTTCCAATTGAGAAGGGGATCCAGAGATGGAGGAAGAGGGCAGAGAGAGGCAGGAAGGGGAATAAAAAGAATTAAGATATGTTAAGTACAGGTACCTATCCCTAGGATGAATGTAAACATTATGTACTGCAGACATATACTAATGAAAAAAAATTTTAAATATGTTAAAGACAAGAAAGACCCAAATCATACAGTGGTAATAGGCCCAGGAAAGGAAGACGTGAGTTTTCATCCTTATGTTGCCTACAAGCCTTGGGGCTGCAGCTACACTGGCCTCCTTTATTCTGTATTTTTCTTTGAGTAAAATGGAACACTTGGGCTAAGTGATAGTTAGACTCTTTCCTACGATTCTTTTTTTCAATTGGAGAAGAGGCTGAATTTAAAAAATCGATTTGTAAATCTGAATTTAAGATTGCTCAATTGTCCCAAATGAAAGAACAGTCCCAAAATAGTTTGATTTTCTTACCATGGTCATAAATCAAGATGAAGGCTCAAACTGAGACCTTACGATTTTTGAGTTGGGCTATTATGGGAGTGAAGGTAAGTGAAAGTAGAAAGATTAAGGTCTGCAATTGCTGACATGCAATACAAAGGTTTTAAGGGTTCTTAATATACTGGCTAATGGTAATACAATAGATTTGTAATTTATCCTAAATTAGAGGGTTTCTAAAGAATTTTGAGGGCTACAAGCAATTATGTAATGGTTTGTCTGGCAAAACTACCAAACAAGTAAAACTTCTTAAAGAAGCATATGTGAGCACAGGGCAATTCAACATCCCAATGGAGTGGGTGCATGCTGACATACACAAAAGAGCAATTCACAGAACAATCATTACTTGAAGGTGTCCTGCCACACAGCAAAAAGTTTGTGCACATATCTATGTATGTATCACACATGTCAGTTGTCCTGAGAAAAGGGGTCAATAGCAGTATTACTCAAAATCTTTTGAGGTTAGTCAGAAAATATGGATGCAACTTGATCAATCCGCGATACATACTGGTAGGGAAATGTCACAGTGAAACCAAAGAACTCGTACAGTTAATATATGTTACAACTAACCATTATGTACTGCAAACGTGTACCAATAAAAATAAAATCTAAAAAATGTGTTACTAATCACAATTAAAAAATGAAAAGTAACAAAATTGGGAGCAGATGCATTTTGGAATTTGCTCTTGAACACACTAAAAGACATGAAAATGAAGTACAATCCAAAAAATGCATAATATAATTATCCTTTGAGTTTCCAATAAAATATGTCCCCAAACAGGAGGCTACTCTCATTATCATTCAATGAGAAGTCTACCTTTGAAAGATCAAAAATAAATAGCTTGAGTAGTATGGTTCCAGAGAATAAGAAGGGAAATAACACAACAGTTTATCTAAATGAAGCATTTGGAGAAAATGTTTTAGAAACCCACAGAAATGAAATTATATGTTATGTATATTCATATATAATGTGGTAAATGACTACATTACTTATGTAGATGTCATATGATTCTATTAATGACATGGATATCTATTATAACCCATTTATTCCCATTTTATTAAAGAAGAAGTGGCTTAAGAGAGGTGGATATTTTATTTTTCTAGAAACATGAGTAGAGTACTTCAATTGAGCTTATTTATTCTTTTGCCACACTCTGTGTTGATTAATTAATGAACTGGGAAGTGATTATTTGCAAGCTTGGGATATGTTTGACTTCAGGTACATCATTTTATCCAGTGAGAGTCCTGCAGGGCCAGCGCAGGAAAACCTGTCAGTTACACCCTCAGTCACACGTGGGAATTGTGCTGTTGGGACTGCTCGTGTCTTGCTCCCTAACAGAGCTTTTAACAGTGATTACTACCATTATTGTGTTTAGCTTGTAAGACAGTTACTTGCTGTTAGACCTCTTCTCTAACTACTCTTGAAGTCTGCTCATCGCTACCAGTTGTTAGGCTAACAGTTGCTCATGCCCTACCCATCGTCAGACTAATCGGAAAAGTGGTCCAGCAAAACACATGAAAGCTGAAAGTTGTAATTTTTATTTTTATTTATTTATTATTTTTTTTTTGGTAGGTACCGGGGGGTCGACCTCAGGACCTCCCGCGCCAACAGGCACCCGTGCCGCTGATCGATATCACCGGCCCCTTTTTTGTATGTGGGATCCGGGAGTCGAACTCGGGCCCTCGCGCTTGCAAGGCAGGCGCTTATGCCGCTGAGCCATCTCACCAGCCCTGAAAGTTGTAAATTTTAATTCAAGCATCAAAGTTTTGTATCTTCTTTTCTCTTGAAAGAGTTTTAATTCTAAGGCTCCACCAGTAGTTAAGAAAGTTGACCCTCCCCCACCCCGCGGCCAGTTTTCCCGACACAGAGAAGCTCCGTGGGGTTAAAAGCCTTGTGCAAAGCAGGCATAAGACGCCAATACCTGTATGTTTTCATCGCCTGTTCTTTGTAGCATCCTCTGTCCAACCGCAGCGTTGCGGGCTGCTCACTCTTATATTCGGAGCCCTGTGTCCTTCCCTAAAGGTACTATCACTTATTTATTAAAATAGCGGTCCTGAGACCTTGGAGGGTGTTTTAGCATATATCTGTCATCTAGTGACAAACACCCGAGCAATTCTAAAATACAGGCCTCTGTCCAATGTACTTAATAAATAAAACAAAAATCTCCCCAAATAGGGCCGGTGAGATGGCTCAGCGGCATAAGCGCCTGCCTTGCAAGCGCGAGGCCCCGAGTTCAACTCCCGGATCCCACATACGAAAAAGGGGCCGGTGATATCGCTCAGAGGCACGGGTGCCCATTGGCGCGCGAGGTCCTGAGGTCGACCCCCCGGTACCCACAAAAAAAAAAAAAAAAAAAAAAAAGAAAATCTCCCCAAATAAAAGGATTTTTCTCCTTGGTTAATCTTGGGATTAATTACGTTTATAAAAGTACATGACTGACAAGTACCCATGACTTTCCACATCAACAGTTACACCCACATTCGGTCACTTACGTTATCTCCTGTGAGCCTCTCACCACAACAACCACAGCACTGCAGTTGCTGCACTTGGGTCTGGTGGTGGCTTAGCGTTTTGTCCAGGGTCAAGAGAGTGGCAGATTTCAGGGAAGGCGCATGAGGACGTGCGAAGGGCTTCCTGGCCACTATCTTCGGCTACTATTGGCTTCTATAATCACACTGGCTAGTGGGGCCTAACGATAGGATTTTCTTTCTTTCTTTCTTTTTCTTTCTTTCCTTTTTCCTGCTGTCTCTCTAACATCTAAAGGAAAGGCTGACTCTGGTACTTGACTAATATTTATCACCTGAACAATAAGAATTAAAACTAAGAATTTCAGGGGCCGGTGAGATGGCTCAGCGGCTTAAGCGCCTGCCCGGCAAGCGTGAGGGCCCGAGTTCGACTCCCGGAACCCACATACGAAAAAGGGGCCGGTGATATCGCTCAGCGGCACGGGCGCCTGCTGGCGCGCGAGGTCCTGAGGTCGACCCCCCGGTACCCACCAAAAAAAAAAAAAAAAAAAAAACTAAGAATTTCAAATTATGTAGGGGCTGCACATTATTAAGAGTACACATTTCCTAACATTTTTACTTCATTTCAGTTTGCTTGGTAGAAGGAATCATTGAAGAACTTATGAATAGTTTAAACTTCAAAACCCTGAAATCCTATTATATGTGGTCCTGGGTTCACACACCGTGGCTGGATTTAAGACACCCAGATGTGAAGTCCCTTACTGTATGATTAATCTCACTCTTCATGATGGGCAGAAGGTTCAAAGCATGGCAAACTGGCAACAATTCAGGATATTGTTGAAATATCTGTCCCTTTCTCATTTTCTCTTTTCCTTTCTTTCTTACAAAACTTTTTACTACAGTTTTTCCTACATTCAGAACCTGCCAATTTCTATACTGCACACATTAAAATCCTTCTGCCCATGTGAAAAAGTCAAGATTAATGTCTGTGGAAAGGATCTATTCAAAAGACCAAATTCCAGGAAACTCGTGAGCTCTGCACACTTTGCTGACACCACCCAATTCTCACATTTCGGTTCTCAAACCCTTTCCCTGATAAGATTTTCAGTGACCTCATCCACCTCTCCATATAATAAACCATAGTCTCAGAAGACGACTGGCATTTATTATTTATACTTTCAGCTGCTGAGTCAAAGTGTCGTCTTGCTTTTGGCATTATTTGCATTTAACGCTATCTTGGATTTTGAAATAAAATTTTATCCCCCTCTTAAATGAATTACACTCATTAGAAGATGAGTAGGAAAAATAATTTAAAGAGCAAAATAAAAGATAATAGGAAATAGAGAGATAGATCTTTTGCAAATGAGATACAGACCAAGAGATGGAGAAAGGGAGGAGCTAGCGTAGCCAGAGGGGATATAAAAAGAATTAAGATGTGCTATCTTTGTGTACCAACTCCATAATGAAGACAATCATTATGTACTGCAAACATGCACTAATAAAAATTTTTTTAAAAAGTTTAAATAAATAAGAAGATGGGTAGGAAAATTTGAAGGAAATCTAATTCCAATTGACTAATCAACTCAGTAAGGGTTGGCTATGAAGTTGCCACAGGTCAAAGCCCTATAAAAACCATAGACATAAATGCACATGAACCTCAGACAAAAACACAGTAAGGGTCTTCCTTGCATTTCTCTATATTTGAGAAATGCTGATGTCCACAGGTCATTACATATGTCTTCCTTTCCTTTTGTCGTACTGCAAGTTTATTTTAGTGCTCCAAAATATACTGGTCCAGGGATGTGAGGGTGATCTGGCTGTGACATCTGTCACCCCATTGATGACCAGGGTTGATTCAGCTGATCTGGCTGGCTAGGCGGGTGTCCCCTTCCTCCCTCAATGCTCCATGTGCGACCTTCCCAAGGCTGCACACGCAGTGAAAGGACGACCACCGCCATAGAGGACAGCTTCCTGATCACGGGGGCACGAGTAGCTGTGCTCCCCTGCTAGAACCTCCAAACAAGCTCTCCAAATATCCCAGGCCATTAATTCCTCACCTACTGCTTCTGCCAACGCAGTGGGACACAGGTATTTTGATGAGTTCACAGGAATTTAGATGTTTTTTTATCCCTCTTCTTCTCAGTGGTCATTTTAGAGAAGCACTCATCTCAGTTTCTGGATCTAAGCTTTGGAATCAGACAGACCATTAGCTCAATTCTGGATTTTCCACTTTTAGCCAAAAGTCCTTCAGTTCAAGACTAAAATATTCTGGTTCCCAGATAGTACAGCTGTAGATGAAGGATAGTATTTATTGTGATATGATCGCATAAACATACAGAGAGCATGATCACATCTGTGGGACAGAGGGGTCAGCAGTGTGTGGCCATCTCCTTTAGTCTACATTTTCTTTTCTTCTTCCAGTTTACTCATTTCTCTCTCTCTCACTCTACTCAAAGAACTTCTGAAGACGGAAGGACAATGTTGGAGGGAAAAGAGTGATTGTTCCTGGAAATCTGGATGCCCTGGTACTGTTATTAAGTTTGCTTCTGTCACGGCTTAGATCTAGAGGTTCTCCTGAAAGTCTCATGTGTTCCGAAGTAGGACTTTTGGAAGTTGATTGGATCACTGAAGAGTTCAGAGCTGCCCATTTTATTAGAAGGCAGTGGGATCTTGTGGGAGGAGGCAGATGACTGGGGGCTTGACCTGGAAGGGTCTATCTCCCTCCCGGTCTGGCTCCTCCTTCTCTCTCCTGCTGCTTCCTGGCCACCATGATGTGAGCAGCTTTCCTCCACCAGACCCTCCCACATGCCATTCCTTTGCTACAGCCAGCACACTAGGGACTGAATCCTCTAAATACCACGAATCAAAATAAACCTCTGCTCCTTCTAGCTGTATCTGTTGGGCATTCTGTCCCAGTAATGAGAAAGTGGACTAAGACAGCTTCTCCCTCTGTCTTCCTAAGAGTCAAGTCCCAAACTCATGACTCATATTTCTTCCTCCTCCAAAGGCAAAATTTGCCTTTGAGGAAAACACACCTCCAGCAGAGGTACGAAGTGTGAACAGGAGCACAACACATATGGAGTCTGTGCTGTGCTCTCAGTGATGTTATCAGTTAAATGCCAGAGGAATTGCACTGCCTCTTGAACAGGAAGGAAACACAAGAAATGATGGAAATCTGACTTTGCAGAAGGACCCCTGTGGTTCTCAAAGAACACGGACCATAATTTATTTGGCACTCCCATATGTGAAGTATAGCAAATGTGGATGATACTGTGGGAAAATGGAAAAGATCATCCTATTAATAAAGTTTAAGAAAGCCAGCATGAAGACATCTCTGCCCTTAGGTTGGAACACTTAACAACTGCTTTAAATGATAAATGTAACACAAAATGTTGAATTGAATACAGACTTAATAAGGGGCTTTCTTGTAGAAGGGAAAAACATTGGTGATATACATATATACTCATACACAGCATATGTATCACCTACAAATATACTCATAACTGTATTTCTATATACAAACAATTTTCTGTGTGCATTGTTTACATATGAATGTGCAGATGCACAAATATATTTACATAACATAATTCTGAATATATACACAACTGCATAGTAGATGCACACATACATAAACTAGTTTGTGCATAACACATGCACAGAATAATAAGAATATATTTTCTGTATCAATGGGCCTTGAAGTGTAGCTCTGGATTAGCACGGTTGGCATCACCTGGGAATTTGTTAAACTTGCAAATTCTCAGGCCCACCTGGGATGATCTGGATTAGAATCCCTGAGGCCCAGCAAGCTGTGTTGTAACCAGTCCTTCAAGGGTTCCGATGTGCATGTGACATGGCTAGCATGACACTGGCTGTTTATCTAATTCACAGTGAATGTGAATTTGCATATATTTTATCTAGAAGAGTGTACACATATACTGTATGCCAGCAGCTAAAATGAATATTCTAATATATTCAGAAATGTAAAGCAACTAACAATTAATTAGGGGCAGATTAACCAGTTGGTGCATTTATCTCTTCGATGTGCAGTGGGATCCTGCTCACACTGCCCTTCCAAGCACAGCACAGAACCCCAGAGTGGTTGAGGGAGACTGAACTCAGCCTCCAAGAAAGGGAGAGTGGCACGAAGGACAGGGGCAGGCCGTCTTGCGGGGGCCAGCACGTGTCAGAACCTCTAGCACTAGGTGAAGTGACTGTGTCTCTTTAGCGTAGTTCATGTTCAGTCCTGCACAGTTCATGCTCAAACCCTAAATTCAGGGGATGAGTAAAGCATCCCATAGAGAGTATTGCACCTACAGTGTTTGGTTCACTCTGCTTGCAAAATTAGGCCTCCACATGGTTTGAAAAGAAATGAAATAAAGGGTTGCAAGGATAATTTAAAAGAGCATACAGGCAACAACCTTGATACTAGATCCTTTTATTAATTTCTAGCTCTATTACTGCTAGTCTGATAATCAAACATTTATTATTTATTTTATATGCCCAATACTTACTAAGATATGGTGGAAGTATCTTGAAAAAATGCAAGAATTCATCACTGCCCTTCTGCAGCCTTGAGTTCAGTGGATGACAACACGAATACACAAGGTAAAACCAAACAAGCTTCAGGAAGTGACCTTGTACTAAATTCTGCTGACACTGTAAGTGGCAGGGAGGGCAAATTGTGAACAGTGAAAATTTTGGTAGGAAATGTGGAATTTATAATGTGATTCAAGGAGCAAAAAGTATTTTAGCAGGGGAGCTAGGGCAGATTACTCCTGTTATTCGCAGACTTCCTTACCTGTCACTTAGGATTAATGGTGTCCCCTGACCACAAAGCCATTACAATACAGACAGGAGATACTGAGAATGAGAGGAATTCGAAATGTTGCAGTCATAGTGCAAAGACACCAATATGGTATATCTTAGAGAACTCCTTTCTGAGACCAGAGGGAAACCCACCAGGTGTTTGTAACCTAGATTTCATAAAAACAGTGTCTGTTTTCCCCATGGACTTTACAGCAGAGATGCATTCAGGTTAGTGTAACACGTCTCCATCATCAGCTTTTTGCTCCAGTGAGCCTGGAACACTGAAGTCACCCCTCATTCAGAAATGTCCATAGACCCCTGAATAAGATCCAAAGATGAGCTTTATCTTGGGTTGTGCTTTCCACGTCTCAGCCATGGCAGCTAAAGGATCCACATCCTGAACTCTAGCATTGTCACTATGATTCGAAACAAGTCCGGATTTTTATAACTTGTTCCCCAAATTGGTCTTTCTGCCTTGTCCTTTCTTCTCCAATTCATCTTCCACACTACTACCCAAGCAAGGTTACCAGATTAAACACATGTAAGTAAAGGACACCCAGTTAATGTTAAACTTCAGGATAGCGATGAATTTATCCCATGCAAGATTCAGGCCACACTTATACTTAGAATGTCATTATTTGCAAGAAATCGAACTATATTTGATCTGACTACTCTATACCTGACTGTTGCTTCTACATGCAAATCTAATCACGCCACTCATCTACTTAAAGCCCTCTTTCCTCGAAGATAAGGAGGGAATGAATGTATGGTCTTTTTTGAACTAGATCCTTCATGAATTTCTAGACTTATCTTCCCTTTCCGTCAGGCATGGAAATCCAGCATTCCTGTCATCCAGTCAATATACTTCCAGACTCCCTCTCGTGGCGTTCCCACTCTTGTGACTGTATCTTTGTATTTGCTGTTCTCTGACCCACAAGTCCTTCCTCAATCAACTCCCCAGCACCTTACTACCAACCTTTTCTCTTTGCCAATGTGTGACAAAATCCTCCAAAATCCTCCAAATATCCTGCTTTTAGTGATTGCCTCATCTACTCTTTGTCAGAAAACCAGGGCCTCTACTTGTCTGATAGAGTTCTCTCTATTCTCTTATGATGTTCTATAAATCTGCCTTCTGTCTTGATCAGAGTGAGAGCACATTACCGTTCATCCCTTTGCCCCTAGAGTTTGAGAGTTCCTCTGCACATTACACTAAATAAAGTTACAAACGAATTTAGGAATAAACTAAGTCAACCTCATCATAACGTTTATTAAATATGAGAAAGAGATCATGAGGGTGTTGGAATGAAAGGCGTTAACTGTGCTTTACCCATTCACCAAGTGAAAAATGATCAACGGTGGTTTACTGTTTCCGTGGATTGACAAATGCCATAGATGATGGTTCCTGAAAGGAAGCTATTCAACCCAGCACTAACACAATGACACCATTTCAATAGCAGTCGATTCCATTGCATTATTACACATTGAATGTACATTTCATTTATAGCTTTTCATAGAACTTAAATATATTTGAAAGTGAAATAAACATAGTTATTATTTTTAAGAAATAATTAAAAGGAAAACTATTTAAAAATTTTAAGGTTATCACAAAATAATGAGTCCTGAATAGGCCACTTTGGAGCTGGTGTTATAACACGCGTCAGAGAAACTGATTTTTTAATCAACTACTAATTTTTAAATATGCATTTCATTCATCCACTAAACTGCTTACCATTTCTTTGTTCAATGGAATAGGTATTAAACACTGACCACTGTATTTAGGCATAGGGACATGGAACTCATTGGCTATAGAAAGGAGTGTAAATTATCCTCATATATCTGATGACAGTGATCTCTTCCTCAGATATGTAATCCCGGTACATATTATTGCAGTGAAGAAAGAACACATGAAAGGTCTTTCATGTTGAAGGATTTATTTGCTGCTTATTTTCTACTTATGAAGATGAAGAATAAATTCTTACATGTCATATGCAGAGGTCTATGGTGATGAAGGCATTTAAGCATGAAAAACTTGGAAGTATAAAAGTGAAATAACTTGGCTGGTGTAGAAAAATAGAAGAAAATTTCTGGCTGAAAGGAGAGAAGACAGTGAAGTCATCACAGATTTATTGGTACTAAAGAAGACATAAGCGGAAGATCAGTAGAGAGAAAATATATATAGAGAGAGGATGGCTTGGTAGCCAGGACGTGAATGTAATACTACATAGCAGAGGTTAGGCACTTGTAAAAACATCAAAGAACTCTGGCAGACACACTCTTAAGTAACTGATAAATACTTAAGTAAAACTGCACATGGTCTCTCAAAGTTAAGGAACCAGAGGTTTGAAACTAAAAGATTAATTCTTGAATTCGATGGGAGTAGTTTTCAAAGCTTTCTTGCACATAGGTCAACATGCTTGACTGGATTGGTGCAGGGTTTAAATTTTGCATGGTTTCTGTAGTCAAAGAAACCCTGAAATCAAATTTGCATTCACAGACATCCAATTCACTCCACCTTCCTCAGACTCAATTTCCTCATCTGTAAAATTCGGGCGATCTTTCCCATCAAATATATTTAGAGTTAAATGAGATACTGTTTGTAATTTCACCTACCACTGCATTTAAAGAGGAATATATAACTATGTGTTGGGTAATCAGTTTGCATATTATTTTGAAGAGAATATGAGAGTGATATTTTCAATTTTTGTAAATAATACCTCTATTAAGAGGAAATATAGAAAACGTATCTATTTTTTTCCCAATGGAAGAATTAGATTAATACACTGATAAAAATTTGCTCCCAAGTCTGATTCTTTTGAAAAGGAGTCATACTTGGAAAGGCATAATGTTAAATCTACTTTACCTAAATTATAGATAATTAAACCTATGTGAATCAACTCTGGCCTATACTTAGCTATTTAAGTAACTTTCTTCCTAACATATTTTAGAATCATGACATGCTCTTCTGTCCCACTGCCAACTTTCAAAGCCAAAATATCTTACAGCCAGGAATAGCTACTAATTAAGTCAAGATTGATGGTACAAAATGAAGAATTTTGCTATGTTTGTTAAGAATCAACCTGCCATATAACTGACACTGTATCCTGCCCACCGTACAAATAATACCATCTTATAAGTACGAAGCATTTGGTACATCTTAGGGTGTACTGTTAATTTTACTCGCAAGTATGTGAGGCAGGCAAGAGATGTATTTTTATTTACTACTTAAGGAAAGAATATAAAGCATGTAAGCGGGCCGGTGAGATGGCTCAGCGGCTTAAGCGCCTGCCCGGCAAGCGCGAGGGCCCGAGTTCGACTCCCGGAACCCACATACGAAAAAGGGGCCGGTGATATCGCTCAGCGGCACGGGCGCCTGCTGGCGCACGAGGTCCTGAGGTCGACCCCCCGGTACCCACCAAAAAAAAAAAAAAAAAAAAAAAAAAAAACAGCATGTAAGGAAGAGGACAGATCAGGTTAGTGTCCTAGGAGGAGGATCGGAACCCAAGAGGGTAGGAAAGCCTTTGCCGCCCAGGCGAGCTCCCACCAGGAAGCTTTTCCCATAGGACTTGCTTGGTGTATCAAATAGCCTCATGAGTCGTAGAATGAAAATATAGGGCTGGAGATATAGCTCAGCAGTGCAGCGCCTGCCTGGCAAGCTCAAGGTCCTGAGTTTTATTCCCAGTACCAAAAAAAAAAAAAAAAGATTAAAAAAGAAAATATATTGGGAGACTACATATTACATCTACCTAGCTACTTAGAAAGGATTTCAAAAAACAATAAACAAAAGGGAAACTTGGAGATGAGGTTTTATTTGCATACAGGTAATACTTGTTCCTAGAATATCTTCATGATATTTAATACATAACATTGAATCCCATATTAACACATTTTGATTCTGTAGAAGAGAAGGAATTTTCATGTAGTACAATTTGTCTCAGAAACATAATAAAATAACTCTTAAAATCACAGGAATTCTTATACATTTTACCTCAATTCAGTCCACACTTATTGATTGAACTCCCAAAGCAAGTTATGGTAATAATTCCTATGGCTATTCAAAGAAATATCAAGAGTTTTATAAAAGACATAATGTCAAATATAATATATATATATATAATTAGTATTTAAATGAAACAATGTAAAATTACATCAAAAATAGTAAAAAAGAAGGTAGGTTTTCAGTTAATTTATTAGCCTAAATGAAAGTAGACTTGGCTAGATGAAAAATGATGGCTTCTCTCAAGTCTCTCCAACTCTCCTTACCACTGTTACAGAATGAGAATTCACAGTGCTCATGGGCATCTGCGACCCAGCTCTTTTCCTGGGGAAGCTGTTGGCTTTTACCAGGCTAAATGCATAGGGAGAGGGAAGCACACAAGTGTAGCTGAGGGGCCCATTCAAAATGAACAATAAGAGGAAATGAGCTGGCTATGGAGGGCAGTTCCTGTAACTTCCAGAGCAGAGCTGAAATTATCAGGGGGCCATTTTCATTTCCTGAAATCCAGAACTGAGGAAGCAGAACCATTGCCTGTCACTTTTCAATAGCTCATTACCAAACAGTATCATAATTCTTTAAATGACTTCTATCAGTTGTTAGAATTAGTTTTAATGAATCATAATAAAACTCATCTTAAATTTATATGCAGTCTTAACCTTATCTAAATATTTCTAAACTTCTCATTTTATTTTCAATTTGTGTAGATTTAAGCTCTGGTTCCTGCTAACCATAGGGTTGTGGGAGGGTAACAGAGATTTATTACTGAATCTTTATCTTTTCTTTCTCTCTCACTAGCATTCATTTTCCTATTGCAAACTGGGAGCCCCATATATATATGTATATTTTAACTGTATTAAGTGCATTGTTGGAACAAAACTAGGTCTAAAATATACATAAAACATTAACTTTGATATCACTGATGATGATGAAAAACAGAAGAGAAATTAAATGATAGGGCAAAATATCTATTTCAAATTTCCATCAAGCACTTCCAGAAAACAAGCAGAAAATAGACTCATGAGAATCAGATCTGATGTTGGCCTAAAATCTTTATTTTTTTCACCATTTACAGGAAATTGATTTTCTGTGATGGAAATCATCTCAGCCCTGCAGGCTCTTTGAAGTCCTGTCAAAGACTATTGTGTATTTTCATGCATTGTTTTGTAAGCTACCAGAATGCTCCTTCATGAAATTAATTGTTGTAAAAGAGACCAGAAATCAAACACATCCCTTATCATATTTACAGTCTTAATGTTTCTCAAATAATGTCTTTTCATCTCTTTCATTCACTGTGGAACCATCCAAATCATAACCCTACCCCTAAGAAAAAGACAGTGAGTTTATTTTTCATTCAAGCCCTTCGTAGATTTGATGGAAATGTAGCATGCATATTCTGAAATAGTCCTGTCCTCCAAGAGCAGAAATGAGCAGATGAACAGTATCAAGCACAGGCAAGGGCCAACTGTTGAAATTTAAAAGTCAAACATATCAGAAATACACCAAAATCCTGCGGTTTTTAATTCTGCTAAAACCACAGGGTTTAGATTTTAATAATTGGAAGTGGGAAATATATTTGCCTTTGGGTGACTTGGAATACCCCACACACACATACACAGAAACACACATACACATACACCATGTAAGTTCCATGCTGACATTTCATATAATTAAAGGAAACATCTTCATTTTGAATGATGATCACTCTTAGTTTTGTACAATTTGACATCAGACTATAATGAGTAAACAAGGCTACATGAAAAATGCTGGCTTCTCTCAGTTCTCTCAAATCCTCCCTAATAGTCTCTCATAGAATGAGAATTCATAGTGCCCATGGGCATTTCTGACCCAGCTCTAAGAAATGTATTAATTTTATTTTTGTGTGATTTTTAAAAAGAAAAAAAACCTTCACACATTTTCCTTAGTAAAATGGATCTTGCGGTGAACACAGTCCCAGTATCTGAATCGGACTGAACATAGGTATATGTGCTTGGAAAGCTAGGGTCTGTGTAGCATCAGGACTGAGGGAGGTGGGGAACTAACTTCAGTACTCTCCTCTGAAAAGCTCTGACAGGAAGCTTCGTCACAAGTATTTTTCTCTTATTCAAACTCACGCTGCTGGCATCTATTTACGGGTTATATCAACTGTATGATAATGAGCAAAACTACCAAGGGTTCAGAAAGGAGAAATGAGTGAGTCTTAAAAGTTGGCCTTCATCTCAAGAGTTAAATAACAACAACAACATCCTAAAATAAAATTCAAAACATCAACGTACGCCACTATCACAACAAAAACATTTCCAATCCAAGATGGAGATGAGTGCTGCCTCTGAGGGACTGAGATCAAAGTGGACCTGAGAGATTTAGGGCAACGCAACCAAACAGTCATTTCCAAGAGCACACTGAAACCGTAATGCTAAGCAAGGCACTGAAGCTACCACCAGAGCTCTCAGCAGGTGGGAACTACCAGTGATTCCAAAATTTTGATCAGATTGGTCAGACTATAATTAGAGCGCTTCATTCACTGTGTAGTTCTACCAAATGAATGATGATATCGAGAATGTGGATGAGGTCTAGTGGAAAGCAACACTCACATTTAACAGACAAAGAAAGTAGACAATAAGGAATAATCAAGGAATTGATTTTTATAGCGAAGCAGATGCCTGTGTTGAGTGGGAGTGTTAATTTTTACACATGTGAAGTGTTGAGTTGAAAGAAAAGCATCACTAAGAAAAGACAGCTGCTTATTATCTACAGTAATCTAGGAGGCGAGGGACTGGGTACTGATGAAAATGAGCAGGAAGGAGAAAGTAAACGATAAACAAAACGTAGCAACTGACAAAAAAAACATCAGTGTAGACAGTAGGAAGTATTTTAATCAAGTCACTGGAGAGGTATTACCCCAAGTCCCTCTGTCGTAAGGTTCTCTGGGAGGCACGTGGTGCAGGAGCGTGCTCACAGAATGAGCACACTTATTGATTAAAATATTTGCCTCAGGCCAGGCACTGCTCTTGCATTCATTTATGCATTCTTCCCACACACCAGTGGAGATTGGAGCTCTTGATTCGTTTTACGCAGAAGAACACGTCAGCAAGGAAGCAGTGGCATATGGAGACACATACCTATCAGGTAGAACAGGCAGGATTTGCTTTCTAACCTGCTTGGCCTTAGAACCTCTGATTTTTTAACACGCTGATGGAGAACCCAGCAGTGATTTGTATAGAAAACAAGCAGCAGTTTTTATATTTAAACATGAGTGTTCCCTCATGTGGAGACCACAAAAGCTTTATAAGGAAGGCTGCTTAAAGAGGTTGGTGCTCTTGAGTCATTTCATCATCGAGATCAGTACATAGTGCTTTCTTCATCCTACAAATTCATTCATGTTCCCCAACACTGAGATGTGAAATGAAGGGTTGAATCCCCCTTTTAATGAACATGTGTTGTGTTTTAGGAGAATCTCAGCCTCGCAGCGCACATGCTGACAGGTGCAATCCTTGTCTCACACCAGGGGGTGGGGATCCTTGGACTGGGAATGGAGGAGAGGCTGTAGCCAACTCCCTGACAGACTCAGTCGTTTCAGCTTCCACAACTGTCAGAGTAGTGTGTGAGCTTTTATCATCGTGAACTAAAAATATTTTTAAATCATGAAAACTTTCTGTTTTAAGACAGAATCTCACTATGCTGCCCATGCTGGCTCATATTTTTTGGCTCAAGAAATCCTACTTTCTCAGTACCCTGAGTAGCAAGGGCTACAGGCTTATGTCACTATGCCTGGCTCTTAAAATGATTTTGAGGACCACACAATGGCAGGGTAAGGGCACAGTGTAAGTTAAAGCTGAAAAAAGGTCAGGATATCAAATTACAAATGTAAGCTTCTATAAATGCAAGTGTGTATGTACATTACACTTGTGTGATATATATACTTTTATATGCATATTTTAACATGTACAAATATACATACATTTATACACATTATATGTACTATTTATATACAAAAAATTTATATGTAGAGAGAAAGTATTTAAAAATACAGTAAGGGATTATGATATCAAAAATGTTTAAGGCCTTCATTATTCAGTGATTTGATTTAATACAAGTACTATATTGCATATTTCTAATCTTTGAAAATTTGGAAACTTTTAAACTGAGCATGTTACTTTCACAACCAATCCAATATACAAATATTTTAATAGTTAATGACTTACCCCAAATCAATAATAATGTCCATCTTACCGTGTATATATGTTGCAGTTATTTTAAAATGTCTTCCATTTTTACTATCTTAAGAAGGAAAATGCAGCCTTCTAAATAATCTGCTTCTTAACCTCAGTGTATGTGAGCATTATCTACCATAAACATGGCTAAGATTAAAAATATAAACTAGAACAAAAATGGAGAAAGGGGAATTAGAGGAAGGGGGGGAGGAAGGGAAAGGGATTAAAAAAAGAAACAAGATGTATTATATACATGTACCCACTCCCAAGATAACCGTAAATTGCATTTACTGCAAACAAACAAAAAAATAAATAAATAAAAAATCTGTTTCTAATATGGGCACCAGCAATATCAAAACTTTAAAAATTTAGGAGAAGTTAGAATATATTTAATCAAATCCTGGTAGAGGAAAATGAAAATGAATATGAAACCGTGAATTCCTCAGTCATTAAACATTTTAGGTCATTTATACACTGAGCCCATGGTCAGGTTTCCAGAATACAGGACAAATGGATGCAGCTCTAGCCTGGCAAGTTGGCACACAGTGGCTTGCATCTGAGTGAGGGAAGGGTCACAGTGCTGCTTCTTGTGGAGAATGAACTTAAAACACTACCAAGCTTGGCTGACAGAATTCCTTTCTGAATCATTTTCACACAGGCCTGTTTCAGTATTTACCACTTACACCAAAAAAGCTTGACCCTTACTGAGTGCCCAGTATGGCAAGGGCACCTTGCCCTTCTCTCTAGCAGACAGGCTTGGACTCCAGGGTAAATTCCCATTGCCAGAGACAGGAGAAGGTCAAGAGTCTGAGACAAAGACAGAAACTGTGCATGTAACGCACCCCTGAGGACTCTGGGGACACCCGCTTAGCGTCAGACAGGGAGACAGCCCATCCCAGCATTCCTCTGCTGTCTTATGACTCTTGGTGTCCATCCAGGACCTATTATCACAGCCACTCACTGTTTTCCTACTAGAGAACAGCTCAAATTAGCTGCATGCTGAGGGCTTGTGGTGATCTTGCTGCTACCCCCTCTGCAATCAAAAACTATGCAAGGACATTTTGCAGATGGTCAATTGAGGTGCCATGATTTGTGTGTTCAATAATGATGAGGAATGATACTCAGCTCTTTACGTGCCCTTGCTGAAGGAGATGAGGTAGCTTCAGACCAGTAGGCAGAGGAAGAGCATTCGCAGAGCACAGAGGAGCCAATGGGCTATCTGAAATTACTCGGTGGAAGCCGACATTTTATACCCCGCTGTAACTCTATCCCGTTTTGAAAAAGCAATAACCTTCTTTCTATCTGAGTGACAGCCATATGGGGTGGTTACTATAGTTTTCAGCAACTTAGAAATGAAAAAAAAAAAAATATCAATCTACATGGTGAAACGGAGGAGGTGGGAAGAAAGGGCTTCTCGAATGGCTAATGGATCTGAGCACGGCCACAAGCGCCTGTTGGGTTTCCTATTTAAGAGCCACAAGGCTAAGCTCAGGGAAATCAGAGTAGCTGATAGAGGGTCACGCAGGCAGAAGGGCCAGGCCACGACATCTGCCAATGCTGGCTTCCCACCTTGTCGGTCTGTTTGGTTTCCTGAGATTGTCTGATTGGGCATATCCTACCCTTTTTCTCTTTCCTTTTCCCTTCTTGCCAATTATTTTTCTTCTCTGGACCATAGATACCCTTCACCATAGAAGCAGGTAGTCAACCACATGCTGTGAAAAGCCTCATATAACTTACTATGGCCCAAGGCTGCCACCCCATGTGATTTTTGCACTGTCTCTGTTATTCTTTCAGCCCAAAGCACCTCCCCATTGTGGGAGTTCACCCCAGAAGTGCTGCAACAGCCCCGTGGTTTACTTAGAGGAGGGCATGCAGAAGCTGCACAACCTTGCCTGCCTTTCACAGAACGGCAGAGGACACTGCTGTGTGATTTAATAGTACCATCTCCACTGAAGTCCCCGGGCACCACTCATTTGAGAAGCGTCTGCACACAATGCTAATATTGGCAAGATTTCTGAAAAGCTAACTCAGGTACTAAATCATGCCAAATGAACAAGTCAAATCCACATTGGGCTTCTCCCAAGGTAATTGTCCTCAGAGAGAAAAGCAAAGGTTATGTCAGTGACTGAAGCAGAAGTCAACCCGATGCCCTTTGAGGAAAAAAAAAGAAAAGAAAATGTAAGACAGAAGGTCTGAAAGTAGATTCATTCATAACTCTCTCCAATGCCGTCTGCCTCTTTATTCTCGCAGTTCCAGTCCTCAAACTTGTGTGACCCTTTAGTGTTTCCGTCCTGGCTCACCATCCTGCCTTTCTGTCCCCCTGCCTCCTTCCTTTCCAAAGTGAACACGCAAGCCATTCGCATAAATGTTTAGTGGTTTCAGGTTGGCTGTGGCTATGGATACATTTATCCATTCTACACCGATGCTTTCCACAGCAGCCTTTTCCTTTTATTTTTTCCTACATGAAGAAAAGAACAAGGCAGATCCATGTGGCATGCCAAAAACCGGGCCTTAGCTCAGGTCACGTCAAGTTCTCCTGGCAGCTGGAAGCAGCGGAAATCACCTTCACCAGGCCCAGCCTCGATTACTTACAGGGTCCCACAGAGCCTGTGCCTGAGGGAGACGGCTGTGCCATCACTGCGACCTGCTCCTTAAACAGGCAAATAAACAAGATAGGAACTAATAACTGGACTTTTATTATTAAAGCATTATGAATCTAACAGACTAAGGTCCCTAGCTTTAAAAATTGAGTTTTCTGATTGGGTTTTGCTAGAACTCCACTATTGTATCACCAGTCATTATTTTTCTAAAAATACATCACTGCTTTTCATCTACTGTTCCTTGAAAGTTCACAACAAATGTCAAGTCTTTGTGGTTTCTATTCATGACTTAATAGTCTTCACAGAAACTATCTCTATATTGAAGTTTTCTTTCCAAAAGAGCTTTTATGCTTCCCTTTAGTGTGTTTTCCATCCCCCTCACAGTTAATTTTCCTTATAGAAGGGTCAAGTCCCACGTTTTGGATGTTTCCACTTGTCCTTTGTGTGTGTGGACAGCTTCTGGGTGTACGGCCATAGCTGTATGTCCACCATCCCTGTGCAAGTTGTAAGCTCAGCCCCGCATGAACCCCGGCACCACCGTGGTCCACCTGTAAAGAAAGAGCAGTCCCCAGTTCCTGCGTGTGCTTTCCACATGGAGAGAAGGGCGCTGAGGACACGACCCACGCACTGTGCAGTCCAGGGGACAGGAAGACAGGTTTGGAAGTCAAGCGCAGTAGAGACCCAAGAAGAAACAAGCAAAAGAGGCATGCTGAGAAGTGAAAGAGCCAGCCCACTGATTCCAAGGTGGGTGTGAGGTGAAGGTGAGGAGGGCCATTTTTAGATTCCATCTGTGATCTGTGAAGATCTGCATCAACTTCGGGAGCTGTGTAGTTTGCCACACCAATTCAGTCAGTATTGATATATGAAGGGTTGTGCTGTGGTTGGATATGGCTGGGTGTCCCCCTCGAGAATCCATGTGATTGGAGGCTTGCTCCCCACACTGACAGTCTTGGGAGGTCCTATGGAACCTTTCAAAGGCAAGGCCTAGTGGGAGGTCCTGGGTCCCTGGGAGTTCTTGGTTATCACATTCATTAAGGTACTTGTCATGGGACCCTTGAGTTATCCAGAGAGTATTATTACCACAGGAACAAACGACCCTGTCCTCTCCTTCTGCTTCCTGTTCACTCTCCTACAGACGTTCCACCATGTGCTAGGAGGCCCTCATCGGAGCCCACACTGCGCTGTGTGGGCTTTTACACTCCAACACTACCAGCTAAACAAACCTCTTTATTCCAGAAATTTGGCCTGGGTCACGTATTTAGTTATTCTGCTGCAAAGCTGACTGATAACATTTGGATTTCAGTGAGGAAGAGGCTTCAAAAATGTACTGATAACAATCATAACTATTTTTATTTGTTTAACTTGCATGTTTTTGTGACAGAAGACTTGGGATGGCTGATGACAGATGTTGATGTTCCCGCCACACACACCGGCTAAGAAACTCAGAAACTTTCTTTTCTTGCTCTTTCTATTATATAGGCCACACCTGCTCCCTATATGAGATTCTTGCTGATACTTGAAACAAATCAAGAGAACATTGCCTAACTTACCTCTTCCTTCCCCCAATGACATGAGGGCAGTTTTGTTTTATGCTGTTTCTCAGTACTCATCTTGGCATGAATGAGTGAAAAAACTGTGCCTGATAAACTGAGTCCTTTTGGTGAAGGAACAGGTTTATGCTTGTCTAACTGCTGCCAAGCAAATAATATCCATATCAGGAAAATGCTGAAAGTTGGGAAATAAGTTTTAGCACTCTAGAGTTTTCTCTTCTGGTCTCCAAAAGTCCAGTGCCTGTACATAGTCTCTTTCCTGTTCTAGCCTTTCTATTTTCTAGCTCATTTTCTGGACTCATTTTCTAAACTTTTAGGAAATGATCAGAGTCCCCTGTACACTCATGTGAATTATAACACAGAATTCCAGTTTTCTGTTCCCTAATGGGATTAATAAGTTATAGCAAGAAACTTTGTTGAAGAGGAGGAAACTGATTATAATGTGTTACCTGATAATATAGGGATACACTCCATATAGCAGTGTTTTTTTAATCTTCACAACAGTTTTATAAAGCTGCTCTTCTGCCTATTTTACAGCAAGGAACTGACTTGTCCCAGGTAATAGATCCAGAAAAATCCAAGAATTTAGATGAAAAATTTTCTCTTTTCTGGCTGCCTTTTTTTCTCTTCCTACCTTCTTTTTCTACCTATTCTCTTGCTCTCTTCCCTTCCTCTTATGTTTTTTTTTTTTTTCTCTTTTTTTCCTGTGAATGTTTTAATTTTTTCCTGTGATGTTTTGCAGTTACATCACTTGGGCATGTCCTTATTTTTCCTCTACAAACTTCAGGCATCAAGACTGGGCCCAGGGAAGGGGAGGTAGTTCTCTGAATACATGAGCATTCGGGAGCTCTAGAAGTTCTACTAAGCGGGCCCTGATGAACTGCACAGCATCAGCTGAGCTGTCCTTGCAACTCCCGTCTGGACAAGCTATCAACAAACCTCCTAACAGGAGACATGAAGGGACAGCTTCTCCAGTGACCTTTGATTTTTTCAGAATGCTAGGGAGAGTACATGGTAATGAAATCAGTTTCTCCACATAAAATCTGCTACCTTCTGTTTTGTCTTTAAAAAAAAAGTGAAAAAATTATTTTTTTTTCTTTCAGGAATTTTTATACAGTGTTGAGAAAAGTGAGAATCTTTTATAAAAATTGTTTCATTTTTTTACTTGCCAACTTCCAGGGGTAAGAGGATTTGAAATTATCAAGTAAAAATGGATGCTGAAGTGTAAGAGAATCTTTTCCAATCTCTTATGGTTTTAAGCCTAGAGTGGCATGTGGAAATAAATTAAATAGATATCACACCTCAAACTTGAGGAACAGAAGCACATTTTTTAAAAATTCAATTTACATGTGGTTTTCATAAACATTAGAATTTCTTCAACAGTAAAATTTTTAGGAGGCAGAGACGTCCCTGAGTACTGATATGAAATCTCTTACACTTTGAAAGAAACCGACATATGAGGCACAGTAATAGAATTGCCGTAGCCATTTAGAATATAAGTAAAAGTGGAAACCAAGAAGAGAGAAAGGAGATTGAAACTGGCAGTAACTAGCTCGCTGATCTACGGGATAAGGCTCAGCACCAACTTGTCTAAACTGATAGGCTGCCAGAGAGCCTGTTAAGGCTGGAGGGCAATAGTGCGCCCTTCCCGAGCTATGGGTTCCCTGTACTTAAATCCCAGTGTAAGAAAACGCAACTGGTTCCAAGCCTTAGATTATTAAATGTGATTAGGGCTCTTTCTGGCTCTAATGAGAACGGCATGCGATTATTACTATAAAATATCCCACATGATGCTTTAATCAGGATTACAGCACATCTATTTTAAACAAGACAACGGTCCGTGTAATTCAATCCATGTCCTGTTTACAAACTCACAGATGTTAAGCCACGGGGGCAAAGGATGATAGAGCAAGGCAGGCGCATCACAGACCAAACAACTGGCTGTTTTGAGATTTTTTTTTTGGCCTGGCTCATTAACATTCATGTTTTCACTAGAAAAACTATTTCTAGGATCTGGAAGTCTGGATAGTCTCCACATCTAGGCCATTTTCTATCTTGCAGTCAATCAAGCTTTCACCGTGCGCTATTCTGCATGCTCATTAAGTAACATGGATAAGCAAGCAGGCCGGGGTGGAGGAACAGGGAGCTGGGGGGGGCTGCGTCAAAGGCAGGGCATCCATCTCATGGAGAGGGCCAGCCTCTAAACTGTGCCATAAGGTTATTACATAATATCCACTTTTTATCAAAGAGCCAACCACATGGGTTTTTTTTTGTTTTTTTTTTTTTGTGGGTACCGGGGGGTTGACCTCAGGACCTCGCGCGCCAGCAGGCGCCCGTGCTGCTGAGCGATATCACCGGTCCCTTTTTCGTATGTGGGTTCCGGGAGTCGAACTCGGGCGCTCGCGCTTGCCGGGCAGGCGCTTAAGCCACTGAGCCATCTCACCGGCCCTAACCACATGGGTTTTGAATGTAGAAAATGTATAATTTAAAATATAGAAAATAGTAATTTTTCTTCACTCACTGAGCACCCATGATCTATTGCAGGCCATTGGTTTGGACCTGCTGCTTTGAACTCTATCCCTTTCCAGATATCTCTCAGAATTCTTCTTCCTCATTTGTTTAGAGATAAAGTTTTATAATGGACCACTGCATGGGTGTGGAATAAATCAATGGAAGATATCAATGGATGTAATGGTACCAAGATTGAACAGAGCTCATCCGAGAGCACGTAGATAGCTAGGGGTAGGATTAGGTGCATCCAGATTCTGCCTGGTGACCTTTACCCTATCAAAAGCCACTACTTCATTCAGGTGTTGGTGCTACAAGGGCAGACAAAATGGATTAAAGATTTTCACAAGGCTGAACACCTCCAGCCATTCAGAAACTAGGTATTTAAAGTGAAAATGTGTTTCTACTTCACATGCACAGGGTAAGAGGGAGGAGAAAAAGATTCTGTTACTGAGTACTTTATTACCTCATTTTTTAAAAACACTAAGTACATGCCAGACATTCCAATTAGTAACTACAGATATGTTTCCTCTTTTGATCTTCACAAATATATTAGATATTTTCATCTTATAGAAGAAACTGTGGCAGAGAGACTAAGGGACATCAGTACAAAATCATGGAGCTACTAAATTGGATCCACTATATCTTAGATGTCTCCACACATAGTTTCAACTCTCGAAAAAATTATGTGGGATGGAGAACATATACATTGCGCGCAGAAGAGAGGATCCACAGGGTTAATTTAATGCACAAACTCGTACACCAGACAGTGTAACTGGTTAAACAGGGTGCAAGTCCTAGTCTCATTCAAATCCTAACAGCCTCTCTCTCTCTTTTCCTTCTCCCTCTCCCTCTCTCTCTTTTCTTCCTCCCTCTCTCTGAACTCAGGACCTGCCACATGCTAAGCAAATGACTCTATCACTGAGCTTTTGTTTCATTTATCTCACTAAGTTGCCCAGGCTGGCCTCAAACTTGTGATTCTCCTGCTTTAGTTTCCCGAGTAACTGGGATTACATGCCTGATAAAAACATGCTTTTTACTGTAAAAACAATAGTGGCTACAGTGTTTATAGCATCTCCTGATGGTCCTGACACACCTGCGGAATGGGCAGCAGTGTTCCCACACCACATCACTGTGGTCCCTGGCCCTTTATGTGTATGTATACAGATGTTACATCAGACCAAGGAAAGATTACAGTGTGAGGACTAAGCCCACCTCTGTCTCATTCTGTGCTCATGTTCTGCCTGCTCCACCACAGTGCTTGTTGTAAAGACAACTGGGGCCCTCTCTTCCTGGGAGAGACACACCCCACTTCCCAACCACCAAGTGGCTAAAGACACATGTGTGCTTCCTCCTTCCCCAGCCAAGGGCCACCTTCCTCCGTGTCCCAGGGTGAGGCAAAGGATATTTCAAACACATCATGGAAACCTCTGCTCCAAACCCTCCAATCAATTTTTTTTTTTTTTTTTTTTTTTTTTTTTTTGTGGGTACCGGGGGGTCGACCTCAGGACCTCGCGCGCCAGCAGGCGCCCGTGCCGCTGAGCGATATCACCGGCCCCGTTTTCGTATGTGGGATCCGGGAGTCGAACTCGGGCCCTTGCGCTTGCCGGGCAGGCGCTTAAGCCGCTGAGCCATCTCACCGGCCCCACCCTCCAATCAATTTTGATTACATTTAGAATGAAACTGAAATCTTGTCATGTGCATCGTGTCCTTTTGTTATCGTTCCATGCCCAACTCTTCTCTATCTCTATCTGTTCCTCCTGCCATTCCATGGGGCTTCGTCTCCTGGATTGTGGATCTATTTAGAACTTTTTCTCCTATACCTTGCTCTTTCACTTTATTTGGGTATCTGTTCGAATATCGCCTGCTCAGTGAGACACTATTTTTAAAATAATATATATTATGTAAAAATATACATATATAAAAGATGTATATAGTGTTATATATACATATGTACATTATATACACATAAAAGAACATGTTATATACACATAAATAAAAAAATATATATCTACATATATATTTTTTTAATATGTTTATTGCCTGTATCCTGCACTGGGTTCTAAGTTCCACGGAGGCACCATTTTGATCACGATTACGTCAGCCAGAGTGATGTCTAAATAAGACTGAACTGAGCAGACCTCTGCATATGTAGCTGCATGACTTTGAGAATGGAGGTCTATTAGCTAATATTTGGCATGTGTTTTATTTTATTTTTACTTTTTAAGGTTTTGGTCTAAGATATATTTAAACTTTTGAAAATTGTTATTAGTATACATAATAAATACATTCGTTCTAGGGAATTGGTACATACACCTATAGCATCTTGGTCCTTTTTACTTTCTCCTCTGCTCCTCTCTCTCCCGTCTCCCACCATTACTTCTGAAATCTACTGAAAACAAATACCAGCAACACAGAGAGATGTAAGAAAAAGAATGTTTTGGATAGTGTCCAGCTAAGTAAGTAAAGTCACAGAATTTGGCAAGACTGAAAATGATTAAGCTGTGACCATTGTTAAGAGAAGTTTTAGCTCTTTAAACATGCACTCAGAGATGGTAACTTGAAGCTGAAAGAAAGAGAAAATTTGTCCCTCAGGGAAGAAAAATAAATGGTATTTTCCCCTCATTTCCTCTTTTACCTTGGAAAATTGAGACAAAACAGATGGGGTACATATCAGGGTAAGAATGGGGAGACATCCAATCATAAGGGCTGGCACAGAAGAGAGCAGCACTTTTGTAACATGGATATAAAAGAGGACACCAACTTGCTTTTATTTTTATTTTTTGGTACCAGGAATTGAACTCAGGACCTCGCACTTGCAAGGCAGGTGCTGTGCCTCTGAGCTACACCCCCAGCCCCCAACTTGCTTTCAAATGCAGTGTTGCTTTTATTAACCTTTAAGGGAGGAAGGTGGTTAGGAATTTCTCATTTAATTTCATGTAGAATGATGAGCCTTGAAATCCAGCATTTCTGTCCTGAAGTGACTTCATGTAGATCAGATGCAGCCCCCCCAGGCCTGCCTCTTCAAGGTTGCTAATTCCATCTTGACATTTGCAGTAAATGTAAACTCTCTGTCTAGATAAGATGCTTTCCTTCAGAGGGTCTCCAATAATAACTTAATACAAACACAGCAACTGCTACCATGGCTCTGCTCCTCAAGGCCAGAGGTAGCGTATTACCATCGTCATTGCTGCTCACAGGATGGTGGTGGTCTCCACAAGATGGCAAACATTTGGGGTTGAGGATAAATAAGTTCTGATTGGTTCCTCTGAGTCCATGTCCAGGCTTCTGGTGTCCTCATGTGAAGCGAGAGGCTGGAGGGGACTGAACAAGCCCTCTGGTGTGCACCTCAATTTAAAATTCCATAATTCTAAATCAGTATTTGGTCATAGCAGAAAGGCTCGAGAATGTTCCAGTTCCATTATATTTTGGAGTTAAACTGTCAAGGTCCCTTTTTAGTCAACTTTTAGAGGTAACATTTACTTTAGAGAAAATTTGGTTTTAAAATATTGTTTTGAAAAAAGCTGGGTGTGGTGGTCAACCCTGTAATCCCAGCACTTGGGGGGATGAGAGAGGACTGCTGCAAGTTCAAGGTCAGTCTGGGCTACACAGTGAGACATTGTCACACACACAAACACACAAGCATATATATATATATGCTAGTTTAGGAATCTCTACTTGGTAATGGTATTTAAGGATGTAAGAAGGTGCAGAAAGGAGCAAAATTCACAGTAGAATATGCACCTAGGAAGCATGCCTGGAAATACAGGCCATGATGTGATTGCTATTATTATGCATTTTTACTAGTTCCTTAATTCACATAAACATATAGGAACTCTGTGGTTTTCTGCTTACTTTTCAAAAAGGGGATCATTCATGTTATTCTCTTTTAATTTTAAATGAAATCTCAGTTTAAAAATCATTACCTTTCTTTCTCTTGATTTCTACTTTTCAAGCTTCACTTCACACTTTTGACAGACATAGCATGGTATTCATAATGGAAAATAATGTGTCTTTCATTTTAATACCAGGATTCTCATTCTCATTTCTGCATCTGTGGTGGATAGTTTAAGAAAAACTAATCAGTAATCAAACCAGCTACAACAGATGGGTAGACAAAAGCCCCAGCTCTGCCACCTTTACCTCTGTGGCATCCAGGGTGCAAATCAACCTCTTTGTGTATAGATTTATTGTCTGCAAAATGAAGATGAGAAGAAGCCCAACTTCATAACTGTTCTACCAAGATCAAATGAAATAATACCAATGCAATACTTAGTAAAAAGCTTGACAAAAATCAAATATACAATGTTACCTAACTACACTTATTGTAGGTTTAAGTAGTTTTTTCTGTTTGTTTTTAAAAAAATACACCTTTATAAGGAAGGGGATTAAGAGTAGCTAATAAATTATCTACAGAAATCACCCTTTTAATGACATAGTTACATCTCCAGTGTTTTACTACATAATCATATCTCATATTTCATTCAATAATTATAGTAAAATGTCCAACATTTCTCGATTACTTATAATATGCTATTATGAATGTGAAACATATTATTATTTAATTTACCTTATGAGATTGTTATAAAGGAATATGCATTTGTAGACAAATAAATGACCTACCAAGGCTTTCTGGAGTCAGAGGCACGGGACTCAAATTAAGGGAAAGTCACCATCAGTGTCCCCACATGTGGAGCGCATCTATCTTTCCTCTCATCATTTCCCTTTGCTAGGTTCTTTTCTTCTTAATTCTTGAAATTTTAAGTGATGATTAGGAATGTGTTTCGGGGACCAGCTCATCCATGAACATTTTCCTGTAATCCCAAATCATCTGTTGAATACCATGGATGAATTCTGAGATTTCCAAAATTTAATTTTTATTATCTACTTAAATTATCATTTAATTAATGATTTTCATAATTTGTGGTGGGCCCAGTGGTAGGTCATTAATCAATTTGCTTTTCTTTTCTAGGGCATTTGCTGTTTATTTTGGTTCCTTCCTTCTCTCTCTCTCCCTCTCACTCTCCTTTCTTTCTTTGCAATGCACATAGTGATCTTTCTCTTTCAATACTTTTTCTTTAAAAAAAAAAAAAAAAAAAAAAGGATGTCTCTAAAGCAAGGAATGGGTCCATGCTCAAATGAACAAATGATTGAGGTCTTCACAGTTAATACATTTTGAAAAGTCTCCCCCGTTATTAAGTCATTCAATAAATGTCAAATCTTACTAACTGTTAGTAGTCCCTGGGAGGGTCTTTCACAAGTTTCCTGTTAGTGTGTATGATTGCATGGGCCAGCAAGTCTTCCAGGTGTACCTGTTCTCTCTGTGTGCCTCACAATTCTAAATGATAAGGATGCAAAGTTTATTTCCTCCAAATCCCAGCCTTGTCGTCTTCATTTTCAAAATGCTGCAATCCTCTCTTAGCCTGTCAGTGATCAGTCAAGTAAACCAAGTTTAATCTCAACACTATTCATTTACTACTGCATAAACTTAGTCAACACATTTTAATCTCTCTGACCCTACCTGTAAAGTTGAAATTGGATTACCTAATTTTCAGAGTTTTTAAAAAATTAGAAATAAATTGATACATTAATCATTTGGCTCACAAAAATTATCATCTACCTAGTGGTAAAAGAAGCACAATTCTTAATCTCTCCTATGATCTATAACTCCTTTTCTCATTAATATTTTCTGTTACTTAATGTTTAGTTTATCACTATATATGGATATGTTTCCTTTTGAAATGTATGCAACTTTTGTAGATGATCTCCAAAGCCTCTGGCAGGAGGCAGTACACACAAATGATATAAGTAAACAAACGCAGTAAAATAAATAAATACAGCCTGCTGGTTATGAATTTCCAAAGCCTTGTGCTCTCCAGTTATACAAAGTGTCAACAATGATGATTATTTATAAATCCCAAAGAACCAACAAAGTGAGAAATGTAAAATTTAGCACAGGGCTTGCCTGTACAGAAGCAACACTAATTGCAGTCATTTATGTCAACAGCTTACCATTTATACCTAATTACCATGTCTCAAAACTGCATTATGTATATCATTAGGTGCATGTCAAATTAACTCTGTTGTAAGTTTTATTTGATTATGCCCCTATTCTCCACACCTGCATGCTCAGTTTTTATAGTTTGTTGCTTATGTGTCATGGTCAGTTGCTCTTAACTTAAAAACGTAAGAGGTAAAGACAGAAAACGCTAAGGAGAAGAGGATTAAAGCATGCAGTAGCACCTACCATTAAGGAGTTTAATGTTGGGGAATAGGAGAGGCCCAGCCTCTCAATTTTATAATCTTAATGTTAACCTCTTTCTTCCCACTGCTGTAGTTTTGTATTTTTCTTTTCCCATGAAGAAAAGTTAGTCTTCTCCATCACCTTAAGAAAATTTAACATGCTAAAAGTCAATGACTTTGGAAATCAGTGGATACATAGTTAACATTCTACCATTTACTTGAAGGGTAAAATTGAGACAATTTCACTCCTTTCAATTTCAGCTTCCTTACATAAGAGGAATGCAATGGTGAATTTTGCTTCAACTGGACTGGGATATGGGGCACTAGATATTTGGTCAAATATTATTTTGGTGTGCCTGTGGGAATGTTTCTGAATACAGTTCTCATTTGTGTTTGTAGACTGAGTAAAGCAGATTTGCTCTCGCCAGGGTGGGTAGACCACATCCAATCCACTGAAAGCCTGAGTAGAACAAAAAGCATAGGAGAGTTTTCTCTTTCTCTGCAACTTTTGTCTTCTCTTGCCTTCAAACCTGACCTCTGACTGATACCATCATCTCTGCTAGCTCCCAGACCTGCAGACTCAGGCTGAAATGACACCATCATTTTGCCTTGGTCCCCACCTGCTCACTACAGAGATGGGAACTTCTTCTCGGCCTCCATAATCACATGGAGCACACACTTTTTCTCTTCATGTAGTGAACCCAGGGTTCTACATTATGTTACAGGCTACTTGTAAGGATAAGTCAGATCTGTGACTACAGTAATATTTTGTCTTTGAGTCATTTTTAATAAGTGGAAGACCTATTTGTCCTCCTTCTCCAAATGTATTCAGCAGTCAAGTTTTCACACCCTGGTGAACTTTTTCTTCCTTTACAACTCCCTAGAATCCCCGGCTCTTCATACAGGTGGACATATTATTTGTTGATATGTGATAGTGACTTTATGAGTATTTGCTTTCAAATCTAGACAGTAAGCCTTTCGTTCATCTTTGCTTAGTTTTCAGCTATACCCTTGAATTATCAAACCGGAAGCACAGGAGGTGACAGCTCAGCTGCAGAAGGAAAGCTGCAGGCAGCCTTCCCAGTGCTTTCACTCTCCAGTGAGGAAACCGAGACTTGGTGAGGTTAAAAGCTAAGTCACAGTCACACGCTGGTGAGTGAAAAAGGTGGGACAAAGTCTTCCAAGTGATCTTTTCACTGGCTGAGATCAGGGCTAGCAAACTTTGACCCACATACCAAACTGGCCTGTCACCTACTTTTGTAAATAGAATTTTACTGGGACACAGTCACTTTCTCATGCATTTACATACTGTATGGCTTTGCTGATCTAACAGCAGGGTTAAGTAGTTGTGACAGAGACCATATGGCCTACAAAGCCAAAAATATTTACTCTGGCCATTTACAGAAAGTTTGCAATCTTCTGTTTAAGAAAAAGAATAACACCAAAACTCCAATTTATGAGGTAAGATATCAACCAAACTTTCGTTTAACTGACTGAATAAAAGCAATGAACAACAAACCAACAGACTATGACATTTTTATACTAAGTAATATGTATACTAAGTATACATATTCAAAAAGACATGGTGTCACCTATGCAATTTACCCATGACAGTTGTCATTCCCGTCACGACTATAGAAAGGGTTGAAACCATTGAAATTCAAACGACTCTTAGAGCTGTGGCATGTAGACTCTCTCTCCAAGGTTTGCAGTGCCCTGGAGGATTTCTGACTTGAAAGAGCCATGCTGGGACTTGAACTGCAGGATTTCTGTGGGTACTGAGGGCACTTATTCCACTCATGATGTACCAGACCCTACTGGCTGGACACCTCTTGCACACCTGCTGCATACCTGCAAAGGACCATTTAGGTTCACCCATTCCATGGGAAGATACACCAAATATTTTCTCTGGTGGGACATCTTAGTAAGGTGCACATGTTCTCCGATGGCTAGAAAACAAACAAGCTACGTCTGTAACATGAATATAAGTCAAAAGCAAAGGAAATATATTCTAATAGCGGGAAAAATAGCTGTCATAAAGATATCAATATTTACGGCAAATGTTAATATGCTTGGCACAAATACAAATACTAGGCCTTGCTCATCATCTCCTCAGCTCCTTCAATTACTCCACTGTATAGATAATACTTTCCAAGGGTGCACGGATTTGTGTATAACAGAAAAGGCCAAATAGACTGGTATAAAGGGCCTGGAAATCCATCACCTTATGGAACAAGCACAAATGGCTCCAGGATTGCTTTATTCCATGGCTCAACACGATCGAGAAGCCATGTTCTATGTATCCCCTTGACCATTTTCAGCATGTTCTCTTAACTTTCTCTGTTGGAAAAACTCCAGTTATGACAATGTCTAGTGGAAGAAAATGAGCTATTTATTTCCAAGAACTTCATTTAAATGAAGGAAGTCCTTCATTTTGCTAGAAATTTGTCTCACACTCTTGCCAGAGGTGGATCTTGACAGAGCTGTGGGATGTCCATGATTGTCTCAGGCTTCAATGCTGGGGCTGGGATGGGGTCTCTCTCCCCATGAGCACAGAGTGGGTGGAACAGAATGAATCCTTGAACATTATTGGGGTTCAGGTTAGAAAGAGATTTTGGATAGGTTATTGATGCTTACCTCCTATAGACCCCATTTAAATTATGAGTAATGAAACTTAAGCAAGTTGCCTAAATGATTCCAAATCATAAAACTAGAACTTTCTAGTTGTTGATATTTGTATCTTTCTGTCACTGTTTGCATCTAGACTGTCTCTTAAAGACCAGTGATAGACTTTGTGGCGATGGAAAGGGGGATCTTGGTATAGGAGGAGATGGGAGGTGGAGGAGGAGAAAGGGAAGAAAAGGGATGAAGATGCAATGTGATTAAATGCCAATTCCCAAGGGTGAATGTGTTTATTATGTATTGCAAACATATGACAATAAAAAAAAAATTACATGAATATCAGTGTGTCAAAGGCATTTCCCCCAGAGTGACACTATTAGGAGGCAGTAGAAATTTCAAGAGTTGGGAGTTTTTCAGTCATTGATGCATGCTCTTAAAGGAGGTACCAGGACCCTAGTGTCTTCCATTTCTCTTTTTTTCCACCCTAGCCAGGAAGTGAGCAGCACTGCTCCCACGATGATGTGCTACCACATGTCTAAAGGTAACAAGGCCACCCAACTATACACTAAAACCACCAAAACTGTGAGCAAAGTAAACATTTTCTCTTTATAAGCTGATTGTCTCACATATTCGTTACAGTAATAGAAAACTGACTAAAACACCTTCTTTCTTCTTTCTTCTAAAAGGAATTACAATATTAGAATTGTACCTCTATGCACCAAGTTAAAAAGAGTGTGGGGGAAAATGGTCCATGAAGATGGGATACTGTCAAAGAGAAATGAGGCAAGGAAACTAGGAATTGCAAGACTCATATTTCACATCTTAGATTCCTATCTCCAAGAGCCTGAAATAGCCTCTTTTCCATAGAACAGTAAAGTCATGCTCTAGTGCCATGGGAACAGGTGTCATTGAACTGCGAAAAGCGTTATAGCATTCATTCATTCAAAAGCAGTTGCCAAACGCAATCTACTGGCTAAAGACTGGAAGACAAAATACAGGCTCTGCCTATGGGAAGAAGGAGGCTGTGAAGGTGACAGGCATCCAACCAGGTTTATGGTGCAATTTTGTAAATGTTGTGATAAATTGAAAATAAGAGCCAGAATCTTCAGAAAAAGTTCAGTAAATTCTTCCATTATAAAATTAAATAAATTGAGTCCTAAACATTTTAGAATTAGAAACAGTTCCAGGAAGGACCCCTTAATTTTAGCCAGGTCATTTTGTGTGCTTATCATGTACCAGGCTCTACTCCGTGCTTTTTCTATACGCAAGATGAATTGGTCCTCACAAAACCCCCAAAGATAGATACCCTCACTGTTCCCATTTCACAGGAGAGAAAATGGAAGCAGAGTCATGATAAAGGACTTCTGTAAGTCATGTTACTGTGCGTATGGAGGAGCTGGGCGACCCCAACCTTCTTGCTGGGGTACAATACTCACATTTACTAGGATCTATAATCAAGGCCTAGCACACACGACTTCAGGCCACTCCTACAGGTCTGTGGCTGACCTTCACCTCGTGGTGATGATTAGCTGCGGGTCACAGCTGTATAACTGAGGCTTTGAAAGGAAGTCTTACTCTCTGAAGGTCAGCACTATGACCAGAGTAGACCAGGAGTCACAATGACCTTTTGATTCCAGTCTCTCCTTTTCATCCCCAAGTCAAATCTACTGTCCCTCCTGCCACCCTCACCTTTAACATTCCAGGACACAAAACAGTCTCCTCATAATTATTTCAGGTTTGACCACAAGGGCCTTGAAGTCTTAATCCTATTTCAAGGCCAAGATTACTGGTCACGGCCACCTGCCTGCCTGCCTGTCTGTTCCCTGAGATCATGTTACAGTAGCTGGCACAAATCTACCTTCTCTGAAACTTTGAGAAGCACTTTACAAAACCAGCTGGGGTCCTGTTTGTGCAGAATGGGGGCAACCAGGACGCCCACTGTCTCCAGAGGAGTAAGGGCACGCCCCATGGTTCTAGGCAAGAAGAGGCCAGCTTCTTCCTCTCTAAATTTGCAGGAGACTTGGTCACTGAATCGTTTTCCCAAAGCATCGTGACCATTTACTCCCTTTCTACTGAAAGTAAACTTATTGGTTTTATTCGGCTTTCTTTCCCAGTTCCTGAATCCTGTGGCTTAGCATTCATGAAATACATGAGTGACACACCTCAAATGTCAACCTTCCCCACTCTCCTTACCATGTTATATATATTAAAAATATATCTGCATTGCTTTGCAAAGCAAAGCAAAGCAAAGCAAAGCAAGGATTCAGCTGTTCAAACAAATTAACAGAGAAAAATAAATGTGGTTAAAAAAGACAAAGGCTAGGAGCTGGGAATAGAGAAATTTATATTTTTTTCCTTTGGTAAGCTAATCAAAGCAGATGTAATTTAAGTGGGCCTGTCACTAATATTATTTGACAAGAACACTCACACTTGTGTGCGCGCTCACACACACACACAAACACACACGCATTCATGTGGCACATGACTCCCTGTGTATTTCAATGTGTGGGCACAAACCATGGACTCAGTTGAAAATTCTACAAGCTAAAAGCAGTACTGGCAAACCCAAATAGGACTAGAAGAGGTTGAGCAGCAGTTGTAGAAAGAGCTGAGAGTGTTTAGAGCATAAAAGCAAAGGTCAAGAAGGGGCGTTATTGCTGCCTTTGAATATCTAAAGGGCAGTCAGGTAGAAAATGGAATAGGCTTGTCTTGCATTGTTCTACACACACAGCTAGCATGACTGATAGAAGGTACAGAGGTAGATCCTGGCTCAGGATAAGAAAAAAATTGGAACAATTAATACTTTACAAAAGAGAATGGTTTATTTCTGAGAATAGCAAAGTCCCTCCCTAAGAAGAATTTCAAAAAAGAGGCTTGCATGGCCATCTGTCATGTATTTTGCAGAATTAATGTACTTGTTGAATAAAAGCAGTGGCTCTGAATTTTGGCTGCATAATGCATTCACTTGGCGAGCTTGGAAAAATTGTGATACTTGGGCTGAACCCTGGAGACTTCTTTCACAGTTCTGCAGGAATCTAGAACATCAGGACATTTGAAAGTTCCCTGTCTGCATATCATGTACATCCAGTAAAGAACTGTAAGAGCAGAGGATGCATTCATCCTCTGGTCATCTCTGGATGGGTATTTATGGCACACACGCTGGAGGCCTGATACTCTACTCTGAGCTAGAGAAGGTGTAGCGGATTCTGGTGGTGCCACCCATACCTCCTTTCCCTAGTGCTTCAACACGCCAGATGTCCCATGGGTGCACCTGCTTTTCTTCATCTGAAAAGTTTCCCTTCCCAGAGGATGCCTCTGTGCCCATCACATGGCAGAAAAGAAGTGTAAGAGAATTATTGCTCCTGAAAAGCATCCTTCAAACCTGATTTTGGTGGGAACTGCCTCACACTTAAGAGAACATAGAATTCTCAAGGCCGTGTTGTAAAGTGGCCCTCAGCATTTCTCCAGTAACCTCCAATCCAAGCTCTTCCCACCACCATTTGCTGATAACCTCCCTTCTATGATGCTTTTTCTTCTATTCCTGTTGCTGGACCAATACTATTTTTCCCTTTGTCTACCAATCAAACCATCCACACTGGAATATCTGTGTTAGTGTCTGGCTGGGGAATTTCTCACTAAGCAGATGGAGAAGAACTAGACTTATGCTGGCTTGAGGAACCATACACTACAACAAACACAGCCAATAAGTGAACGAAACCTAAGCTGAAGGTTGTATCTCAACTAAGAAGAGGATGAAAGTTATAGAGTTTATGATCTACCTGCTGCAGACTGAGTGATTGTGTCTCCCAAAATTTACCTGTTAAAATCTAATTTCCAATGTGAAGGCACTGGAGAAGAGTTCTTTGGGAAGGGACAACGGACTTAGTGGCCTTGTGAAAGAGGCCCCAAAGAGCAACATCTGTCATCCATGTGAGCCGTGCAAAGACACAGCAAGACGACTGTGTGATCAGGAAGTGGGCTCTCACCAGGCACAGAATCAGTCTTTGACTTGATCTTCCAGCCTCCAGAGCTGTAAGAATGTGTGTTATTGAGGCTACCCAATAATGGTGTTTTTCAGAGTAGGCTGAGCTGACTGAGACCCTCTTCTTGCTGCACTCAGTTTTCATACAGCCTGGTCAGGATCTGAACCCAGCATAGTTTGATGCCAGAGCCATGTTCTAAGTCAACATTCTTATGCCCCTCTAAATATTATTTTCAATATTTATCAAGCATCTTCATTGTGCACACTCTCCTCACATTTGATCTGGTTTTGTTTTCCTAGTTTTCAATTTTTTTTTTCTGAATTCCCCTAACGTTCCTATTTCAGAAAATCGATGGGCCATGTGAATTATTTAAATCATGTCACTTATATTATGAAGGGTTAAGTTTCCTATAAATCTACTGTCAGAAATCCTGACCTCAACTTTCAGCCTTAGCCTAAGGGAAGTTTTAGGTTGGCTAATCACTCCCAGAATATTCTAAGCAGCACTAACCCTTGGGATGGTCCGGATGACCTTGATTCCAGCATTCTGTAAGGAGCCTCACCAGTAGTTTCCATAGCAACCAACACTGATGAATGAGGATGATTTTCATGTGCCTGTCTCTGAGTTACAACTTAAAAAAATAGGAAACTAGAAGAGAATTATGATTGCCAAGCAGAGTAGTATTTGCCATAATAGGATGGGATCACCAGCTATTTCCTTAAAAACTAAAATTAAAATCCCTGCTCATCTGTTTTGTTCCTGGTCCTTCAATCCCCTCATGTTCGTTTCCAGTGTCCCTGCTTGCAGTACTGCCTTACTTGTACCGGGTTCCTTTCTCCTCTCGGACTTCGTTGATTCTCTCTAGCTCCTGGCCCCGTAGCTGTTGGTGTCTCCCTATACAAAACTATCTCTAGACCTCAGTAACTTATGTCAACTCTGAAGGAGGTAGCAATTTAAATTTCACGTAGCACATACCTGACTGCATTATTCTGCATAAGCGGAACGATGGCCAACAAAGGCATAGCAAAGGGTAGATAAGCGGCTCCAACTCTGCCACACAGGTTTGCTTACCTGGGCCTGAAGCAGTTTTCTCATCTGCAGAATTAGGATAATTACAGAAGCTACCACATAAATTTATGTAAGGATTCAATGAGATAATGGGTATAATATACTTAGAATAGTGACTAGCATGTAACATGCATTCAATAAATAATAGCTAAATCATCATTAACAGCATTTGTTACGTAACTTCCTAAGGGATACTTAGGTAAGATGCATAGATGATAAACAAGCTCTGCTCTACAGTTTCCTCGTATGAACACTGGATTATATGAGCTTGGTCACCTTCAGAAGTTGCTTTACCTCTCTCCAACTCCATCTCATTATCCACAAAATGCATTTTTTCCTTCAACTACATAGTTTTGGTCACATCTGAGAGACAGTATTTTTGTTTGTTTGTTCATTTTATTTTGTTTTGTTTTTGAAACAGGGTCTCACTACGCAGTTCAAGGTGGCCTTGAACCCACTACAGAGCCCAAGCCTCCTGCCTGAGCCTTCTGAGTGCTGGGATTACAGGCATGCGCCACCACACCCGGTTTGAGAGACTGTATGGAACAGGCTTGTTGAAGTTCTTTTAGTGGGTATCCAAAACCTTATTTTCCTTGCCGTACTAAGCATCTCACTCACCTTTTCAGAAGTTGTAATTCCATTAGTAACAGTTAGAATCTGGTGTTCATGGGCCGGTGAGATGGCTCAGTGGCATAAGCGCCTGCCTGGCAAGCGCGAGGGCCCGAGTTCGACTCCCGGATCCCAATACGAAAAAAGGGCCGGTGATATCGCTCATCAGCATGGGCACCTGCTGGCGCGCGAGGTCCTGAGGTCAACCCCTGGTACCCACAAAATAAAAAAAAAATCTGGTGTTCACCACATAATTAATGCATTGTTATATGCCTAAGGACACAGGTACATTTTGTACAAAGATACGCAGTGTAAAATCAGGCTAATAGTAGTTGTTATTGATTCCTAGGTCTGAGGTTTTTGCTCACCTGAGAAAAGGGATAAATGGGGATTATGTGGCTACAGTGACATGGGTTTGTCACCGCACAAAGCAATCCACACAGCTAAGTTCTACGTTGTTGCTCAGATGTAACAGTCTTGAAATATATATTTATATTTTTAAAAGAGAATTCGTGTTGCAAATCAAGTTAAGGGCTTATGGCTGGTGAGTTAAGACATTTAATTGAAATTCATATAACTATGATGAACAGAAGAGAACATTTTTAAAGTGTTGAAACATAGAACTAATTACTAGCCCATTAGGAGATCCAATTAAGGGAGAACGTCTCAACAACATAATGCCTAAAATCACAAACTAGTAAATCGCAGAGGAGATTTTTAAATGGAATCATCACACTTCAAGTCTACTTAACAAGGCTAGCAGCACTTCACAATTCCCGGAACAACTCCATGAGGATCCTCACAGAGGGGAGAGTCTCGTGGACAGCAGGAGGGCAAGGTGTGGCTGCACACAAGGGAGGACGACAGCACGTCTGTCTCTTCTGTTGAGAAACCCTGGTTGGCTTGGCACTGCTTGGGGGATGTAATCCAAATTCCTGAGGTTGAACCCAAGACTACTCGTCATGAGCTCCAGCCCAATCAATGCCATTACATGGATTGTTTCACCTTGTACTCCATGATCTAGTTACCCTGGGTTTCTTTCAACGCTGGCACTGTCTCCCATGGCCCTTGCCATGGGCTCAACCCTGTTTAAGGAAATATCCTTCCTGTATTCCTCTACAGGATCCAGTCCTCTGCTTAGAACTGCCAGTGTGCCCCTCCAGAACCCCCCACATCCTGAGTCTCTAGTCACATGTACACCTGCAACACAGAGGCTGGTACTGGGCAGGCATTATGTGTTACATAAGCATTTTTTTAAAAAATGATGGAATAAAATTGAGCATGTCCAAAAGATATGTGCTGAAGAAGGGAAGGATTTTGAGTAACAACTTTCCAATATCCATGATATGGATTTTATGTTTATCTCACCCAAAACAAATTTATTTAAATCCTAACTTCCAATGTGGTAGCGTATGGAGATGGGACCTAACTTCCAATGTGGTAGCATATGGAGATGGGACCTTTGTGAGGTAATTTGGTAATTCAGTCATAATGTTGGGGTTCACATGATGAGATTAACACCCTTCTATGAAGAGACATGAGAAAACTTCGCTCTCTCTCTCTCTCTCCCCCCTCTCTGTCCCTCTCTAGACTCTCTTCAGCATATGAGGATGCAAGGAAAAGACCGCCATCTGCAAACCCGGAAGAAGGCCCTCACTAGACATGGAATCTGCTGGCCATTTCATCTCTGAACTGCAGCCCCCAGAGCTGTGAGAAATAAATGTCTGTTGTTTAGCCTGCCATACAAAAATATGGTATTTTTGTTACAGAAGTCTGAACGAAACAATGTATTATGCAATACATCTAGATTATTTTTGTTCCTGTTATTCATATCTATAACCAATTTATAATCTGTCAGGTGAGAATATTGTTTGTAAATATAACCTTCACAGGGTGAACAATTAAATGCCTGCAATTAATAAATGGCAGCTAAAATATCACCCTTTGGTTATGTTTACAACTAAGTGTTACTGCATTTAAATCTCAATAATTTAGCACATTGCCTTATACAGTAGATGTCAATGAGGGCTCTGCCACTAAGGTACATCCCAGGCCTAAATAGATGGATGTGAGAAAAAAATACATTTTTAAATGTATTCCTTTTTATAAAATCAGAAATAAATTTCACAGGACTTTATAGGAAGAAAAAAAACCCAGATATTTGAGACTGAGTATGTATTCCTTTCCCTTCTGTGTATTTTGAAAGCAAATGAAAGTGAAGACTATTTCTCACTCCACCATAGCTCATGATATTTTCTTAAATGTGAAGATATCACAAGAGATCGAGGCTTGGATTTTAAGTGCCAGGAGAGAGGTTTTCTACAAGCAGCAGCTTGGCCCAGAGGTTAAGTCAGGACCTTCTCAGCCCCACCAGGAATGGACCGCCAGGGTCAAGAAGCTGCATCCCAGATACTCACAGATGCCAGGGGGATTGTTCTGGCTGCAACAAAAGATGCACAGGTGGCCTGGACAGATGTGAGTTGTTCAGTGTTTGTGGCTCCATAAAAACATTAGGAATTTTATTTTTATAGTTGGGGCCATTGGAGAGGAAGGAGCACCAGCAGCCTGGCTGTCACTGTTTCCTTATTAGATTTTCACTGCTCAGTCTACTCCTGCACTTGGCACTGAGATGGCACTTTAAAAAAGGAGCTATGATGTTTTTATCTTTCCCTTTCATTTGAAGAAAACTCTTAGCCAAGAAGTAATGCAGAAAATCATGCTATTAGACCTGGTTACATGTCTTTCAGAGAGCTGCGGATCCAGGCCATGCAAGAGTAAAGGCAACTTGCTTGTGACATTGGAGCCTCAATTTTCGCTGGGAGCTTAGTTGCTCTTTTCATTGGCTCTCTTTCTCTCTGACAGATGTCAGCCTGGACCCCTAGCAGCAAATTCCCATTTCCTCCACTTTCTTTATCTAATTCTTCTTTGTAATGAAAAGCATTAAGATTTAATGTCAGAGCAGGCCACAGTTCCTCTTTACTAATTTATCAAAATTACATGTGAAATATGAGGGCTTAAAATGTAATGGCTATAAGAATGATCCAGCTGGACAAGAAATTTGGTAAAATACCCACAACCTTGAGGATTTCCATGCAAACATGTGTATACATAACTAACCTGGAATACACATAATTAAAAAGGCATAGTTGCCTCAGTTTCATAAGACTTAATATAATTTATAGAAATTTGAGGAAATCATTGGTAATATTAATTTATTACACTCCCATACTCAGTCATCCCTCCCTGCTGCTGAGGGATTGGTTCTATGACCCCCTGTGGATATCCAAATCTGTAGATGCTCAAGTCTCTTGCATATAAGAAAGTAGCATTTATAATAACCTATGCCTGTCTTCCTCTATATATTAAATCATCTCTAGATTTCTTATAATACCTAAGACAATGCAAATACTATGTAAATAGTTGCTACAGGTGTTTAGAGAATAAGAAAAAATGTGTACATGTTCATTACAGATTCAATTCTAAATTTTTTTTTTTTTTTTTTTGGGTACCGGGGGTCGACCTCAGGACCTCGCACGCCAGCGGGCGCCCCTGCCGCTGAGCGATATCACCGGCCCTTTTTTCGTATGTGGGTTCCAGGAGTTGAGCTCAGGCCCTCGCACTTGCCAGGCAGGCGCTTATGCTGCTGAGCCATCTCACCGGCCCTTAAAAATATTTTTGATCTACAGTTGATTTAATCCAAGAATGTGAAGGCCAATTTTATATACACATGTATGTAGGTGTTTATCATATATAGATATAGACATCTGATTTGTTATACACATAGTTCAGGGACTTGAAGATATAGCAGGGAATAAAAATAACATCAGACTCCCTTACATTTCCATGGTAAAATATTTCCTGAAGTAGCTTTTAGGATATGTAAACCAAAACTAAATGATAATATTAAAAGCCACGCTCCAGAAATTTCAGAAATCATGTTCACCAGTGTGATATAATTAAAACAAATAATACCATAACATAGCATACAGTCCTTGAAAACATGATACGGTTAATCAGGAAGACCTTGCAGTGAGCTTGGTGTAGAATGGTGTGAGAAAAGGTGCCTTCAGCCAGGGCCCATTCATTCAACCTTCCTTCAACACATATGACTTGAGTGGCTACCATGTATCAGCATCATGTTCAAAAATGCAAATGATCAGCTGTCCTGGACATCTCTCAAACACCATGTTTGGAACAGGCCCTGTGTCGTACAGCCCTTGAGAGATGTCTGCCACACATCTGTGTATTTCTGGACTTGCTTAGCTGAGAGTGAAGGAGCACTGAAGGATGACCTAGCCCAGTGGCTATGCAATGCAAGAAATCCTTCTGATAGAAATTTGGACCATGTGTGCCTTCTGGTGCTAGCAAGTTTGCCAGCATAGCTAGGAAGAACTCATTCCACTCATGACCATCCAAATCGTTGCAAGTCCACTCCTGGGACTGCATGGCTGTCAAGGGCACATTTGGAGCAAAATGTGCAAAACTCTATGGCAATAAATATGAAAGGTAATTTCTGATTTCCTCTAGAAGTCTGAGTGTCTTATAATTTTACAACCCCCATCTCCATTTCTGAAATCCAAAACGATATGAAATCAAATAGTTTTGTCATAACTCATTTGGGGGGAAACCTAACATGAACTAATGTGAGTTAATACACTCTTCATTTATCCCACTTTTTGTGTTTCCCTGCAGAAATACTGATGTGTTTGAATAAGGGCACTGCATCAGACCTCACTGAAGTGTTAGTTAATGTACAGTACATGCATGGAATTACCTCCCTAAATTTTGGAAACTTTTGAAAGCACACTTCGGCTCAAGGTTCTGCGGAAAGAGTTGGGTCCCTGCTGGGGCTTTGGTTTGTCTTAGACCTTGCTCAAATGCCATCCTCTTGATGATAGTGTCCTTTAAATTTCCAGGTTCTTTTTACATTGATTTTATATCTTTTCTTCTTATCACTTTGAACAGCACATGTTTCAGAGAAAGTATTAGAAAGTGTTAGTTAAATAAGGAAACGCCATGGCATTTGCCTGGTCTGTTTTTGGTTTGCCGTCATCCAGGCGCTGTACCCTGGAGCCCTTGACCTTTCCACTAGTAGTCAAACACGAGCTCCCCAGGGCAGGGTCTGCAGACTCCTGTCCCTGTGCAGAGCGCCTGCCACGAGGGGCTCGATGAGTCACACTGAGTGAAAGAATAGTTAATTCAGAGTATCATTTTTAAAACATAAAATTTACAATATATTTTTGTCCCTAAATAAGAATTCTAAACTAAAATAAAAACAAAAGTCATATGTATACTTCAACTACAGTGAATTGTTTTATATAATTTATTGTGATTTACTCTTTATTTACAAGTATCCTCCACCTCGTGGAATATTCTTGGTAAGTTTGATTTTAACAGCTTTGCAAGATTCCAGCATATGAGTACTTTATAATGTTGACAGGACAGTTTGCTTTAAACATTTGCTTTCATAATTCCAAGATGAACATCTTTATTCAAGATAAATTGGTGAACATTTCTCTTTATTTTGAAGTAGATCCCTAGACATGGGACTCGTGTGTGGAAAAGCAGGGTGTTAAACTCGTTGGCATTGAAAGAAATTAAATTTAACTTGGAAAATTTCTGATATTCCTGTGTCTTACATCTAGCTTAGTAAACAGGAAAGGAGGTGTGCGTGTGTCTGTGAATAAAGTTTACCAGAAGCAGTGACTTTGGCACACGTGGGCACCTGGGCATTTAGTAGCCCAGGTCGGGGCTAAAGTGGCAGCTTCCAGTGGAAAGTAGCCTGCTCAGTATCCAGATCGCTGGCAGCAGTTCTGGCGTCCCACATCTGTCTTCTCCTACCTGTGCTTCCATTTTCTTTTCTCTTTATTCACAGGTGTGGAGGCCTCTACCCTATCTGTTTTACTGGGTTGTTCTGAAGATAAAAATAAAATGTTGCTCATGAAGTGTCTTTCACAGTAAAAACTGCTGTACAACCACAGGGGTGTTATTAATTCAACACTCAGGCAGTGGAAATTTTTGTCAGCTAGGTACTATTTATGGTCACTACCAACACGTATCAAATTTCAATCCTTCCCATGAAATTCAGAGCTGAATATCCCACGAAATATACTGTAAAAAAGCAAATCTTCCTCATAATTAACAACAACAATTGGGCACAGAATTTTCGGAAATACACCTCAGCAACAACCGTATTAATGACAGACCCAAGGAAGCAGATAATTTCACAGCAGAACCTCCTCCCCCGCTCCCTGGAGAACAGGGGACAGGAGCTGAGGGGAGCTTCCCTCAGGTGATAAGCTCCTGTCTCTGAGGGTCTGTGGTGAGACGCCTCATTCCTCCCTCTGAGGGGCAGGAAGGCTGGAGAGAAGGCTGTGTTGAGAGAACACAGGTAACAGCGCCAGCCACTGCGCGACTTTTGCAGGGCTTGGAGTTACGTCAGGGAGTGTCGTCTAACGTCTCCTGTCTCTGGTACCTTTTAAATGGCAGTAATTCTTTATTCAAGAACATGAAGTGATCAGAGGACATCTCTCAGGGATTTTTCAACTTTTGGATCAGTGTGCGTGTGTGTGTGTGTGTGTGTGTGTTGCAGAGTGAGTAGAAATAAGGGGCATTTATATTAACTACTTTATTCTCCATCATATATTTTATCAAGAGCATTCTAGGATTTCATAAACATAAAAGTCATGATCTTTGCCTTTGAGTTGCTCACAAACTTTCAAGAAAAGAAAAGCGAGATGACTCGCTGATGACCACACAGGTCCGTCCCTTGGATGGAACGAAGTCTGAACAGCTGTGGAGACGCCATGGGAGGAAGCCCAGCTCCGCCTCGGGACTCAACGCATACAGCACCCATGCAGAACCCTGAAGAGCCGATCACAGACAAGAGTGCGCGGGAGAGGAAACGGCTCCTGCACAAAGGCTGCTGGGGTGGGCAGAGCACGACTTCTTCTAGAACGGTAAGTAATTCTAGAGAGCTGACACACAGTGGAGGATGTGTGAGTAGTTAGAGAGATCCAAATCATGTGTGTCCTTGCATGCCATATGAAGGAAAGTACACAGAAGTAATAGAGCTACTTATTTTTCTGTCAATAAAAAAATTAAATAAGTTTTCTTCCAGAACTAATTCTTCATTTGGATTGTGAGCGCACAATACACTTCCCCCAGCTCCATATGCTTTGGCCGTGCTAGAATAGTTGACGCCTCATCATATGGCAATCAAGGGATACAACTGTGAAGTGTGGAAACCCTCAGGTGAAAAGAATGGAGTGTGAAGTCTTTGTGAAAGGCGTGCATGTTCTCTCTGGAGGGTGCAGTCTCTTAACACCTGTGAGCGGAGCACGCCATCACATGGCTTTCAGTAGCGCTCCCTTGAGAACAAACGGTTCTCTAGCACTGTAAAGCTGAAGTTCTTTGAAAACTCTGAAAACAAAATGTTGATAACTGTCCATAGACTCATGACATGAATGTTTTAAGAGGTTGTTTTGAGAAGCAGGGGACCTCAGTCTAGGCTTGCAGTCTTCTCATTGGTTTGCTGTTGTTGTAGAGAAGATGTATAACCAAGGGAAAAGGAAGGGCTCAGGGACGTTTACTTTAGTCTGTGTCTGAGACTCATCCAGCATTGATCAAACACCCCGGTTAAGGTCAAAAAAAGGAAGAGCAAGTCTGGTCTTGACCTCTCCAGCCTTGTGTCTTACCCTTCCTCATCTGCAAAGGATACTCTTTAATTTTCTCCTTTAAAGTAATATGTTTTAATTCTTCACTTTGTACCAAGAAAATCTAATATTTGTTAGCTATGTGCTCACAGCTGAAGTGTTCCACAAAATAGAAAACAATTGAATTGTTCCTAAATATGGGTCCTATGGGGCAGGGAGGTGTAAGCAGGGCATCTCCTTGGCTTACATTCTGGATTTGTAGCTCAGAACCCTGCCTCACCCACTCTCTGTCCAGGTTCAGAGCCCTCTGATACCTTCTTCTTCAGAACAGCCACGCATTTTCCCACATGTTCAAATCTTGTGCAAAGTCACTCTTCTCTCCACAGGTTCTGGCACTATTCCTGTTCCTTGCAACAGCATTTACATATGCATTTGTCACATGCTCCTTAGTAGGAAGTAAGCTCTTTAAAATCAGAGACTGGTTTTACTCCATCTTTTATTCTCTTAAAGCACCCAAATTAGCAATGTCTTGCATGTGTTCAATATATGAGCACTGATGAATAAAAAATTTCTCTAGAATTGGACTTTTTCCTGTAATTTTGTTCTAAACTACTACATCTGACTGAATGAGCTCAGAATTTATTTTAGATTTCTACTCAATGTTGACAAACTTCATTGAAATTTTCTCTGGACCAGTTTCCACATGGATCCAGCTAGAATTGAGGGTGTCTCACTTTTCCTTCTCTTTTTTTTTAACCTACATATAAATACGGTGTGATTGAAATTGACAGAAAACCATATTTTAAAAAAACTTAAAAAGGAAAAGAGTTATGAAAGTGTACTGTGCATCTTTATTTTTAAAATTAATAGATTAATTAACATATACATCCACAGAAAACACTGATGGAATGCCCATACTGAGTTAGACTGTGTCCTAGGCCATGGCATTTTGCTTAGTCACTTTCTTCAGCTTACTGGGACAGAATACCCAACACCTGCAATTTAAGGGAGGAGAGTTTTATTTTGGTTTATGGTTTCACTCAATAGTCAGATGGCTCCAAGAGAGATATAGGATGGCAGAGGGGCATGGCAGAGGAAAAGATGCTCAACCCAAAGGAGCCAAAAGTGGAGAGAGAAGGGAGAAGCTGCAGACACCTTCCAGGTCCCACACCAAGTGTACTGTCTTCAGCCAGCCCTCACCTCCTAATGGCATTTTCAGCTACTGAACTCATCAATTCAATGGATGAATGCACTGATGGACATAGAACCCCATAATCCATTCACCCTCCAAACACATGCAGCTACTGGGGTACATTTTAGATCTAAGCCATTAACACATGCGAAGACGGACAAAGCCATCTAGCTCTTTAAAAAAGAAAAAAAAAAAAAACCTCATGGTCAGGAACAGAATGACATGTACGTGTACACAGGACACAGAGCAGCATGAGTCATGCTAAAAGAAAATGTGACAGGTGGGAGAGCCCATGGGAGGGGTGGCTCCACTGTACTTGCTTAGAAGAGGTCCCTCCTCTTAGAGGATGTTACGCCTACACTGCCGAAGAAGTTGAGGACAGAATGTCCCAAAGGACAAAATGGCTTATACAATGGCGAAAGAAATACACACTGCTGCAGCTCTAGATTGTCCCCCAAGCTTACGTGTTGGAAAATTGATCTCTAGTATGGCAGTGGGGCTTAGTGGAAGGTGTTTGTGTCATCAGGGCTCCATTCGCACAGATGGACTTCTGCCATTATCATTGAAGGAGGAGCCCTTTCAAAAGGACAAATTTGGAACACTCTTTCTGTACACCCCCTCTCCCTTTGCCCTTCCTGCTTCTGCTGTACAGTGCCATTTCCTGGTGGCCCTCACCAGGTGTGGCTCTCCATCTTGGACTTCCAAGTCTCCATATTCATGAGTCAATATGTCTATTTGTTAGAAATTACCTAGCCTTTGTCTTTCTGTATTAGCAGCATCAAGCACACGAAGACAAACATGTTTAAGAAACAGTATGTATTTGTCATGGCCACAGCTTTTCTGATGAAGAGACACACCCTGGAGGGCATGATAATTAATTTAAACAATGTGTGCAAAGATCCACTCCTTCCAGCCAGCCAGCTTCACTGCAAACTTTGTGTGCGCACACACACACACACACACACACTTTAGTCTTGTTGGTAATACCACGTTTCACTTTTTGCCCCATTGTTACTTCCTTTTTCCATTCTTGTTATTCTTTTTTTAAATTTGTTTTATTTTATGGAAAAAGGTAAAACAAAATTTCATGGCTGTAGTGATGAGAAATTCCAAAACATGGAGGCCTGAGGCCATTATTCAGGCTTTCTTTGATTCAGTTAGAGTTCTGAGAGGTTCTACAATGACAAAGACTTGGTTCCCCTCTTTGGGAGATTCAGATGATTGTGAGATAAGATTACACTCCCAGGGAAAAATGGGGAGCTATACATAAATAGAAATTGGACATCACAGTCTTTAAGGATAAAAACTACATGTCCTGTATTAGCCGCACGACATAACTTCACCATTCCTCATCATCCACTGGGAGTCAATTCATCTAGATTAGGGGGTCTAAAGGGCTCGTGTCAAGACAATAACCAATTGTTCAGGAGTTTTAACAATGACATGTTGAGTAAACATCAAGGCCCTTGGTAAATCTTCATGAGAGATATTGTGCGTGTCCGGCTTTAGAGGATGGAAAGGAGTAAACAATGTTTATATGGCAAAAGCAGCATGAATTAGGAGACACAAGCAAACATCACAGTCTGCACAAACACAGAAATAAAACAAAACCAAAAGAATGAACAAACAAAACCTGGGTCTCTACAACTAGCTTTTCGTGGAGAGAAAGCTGTGACACGGATATGAGTGAGTACAGAAGTACCGACCCTCATGGGATGGTTGGTACAGAGGAGCTGTGGAGGAAAAAGTAAAACTAAAATTTGTTAGCATGTGAGACAACGATATCTCCACAAGGGAAACCAGGGCATTTTTAGCTTGAGAGGGAAAGAGGCACTCCATTGATAAATTAAGTTTTTATCAGCACTTGAGTTGGCTATTTAAAAACTCTCTTCAAGCCCATTCTTACTAATTCAGTATAGACATGTATAATAAAAACATGGGGAAAAGGAGGGAAACCAGTGAAATCCTCCTTCTATCAGCAGGAAGGGTGAGGATGAGAGGTCTAAGACAGCCCAAGCTTCCTCTGCTAGCCCATGGCTGGGTCTGGAGCAAAGCTATGGCAAAGCTCACCCAGCCCTAGCCGAGAGCTGGCTTGGGGAAAAAGCTTCTTTCCAGCAGATGTGAATTCTCAGAAATGTTGCAAGTTACAGGACTTTTTAAGGAGGTGTCAGCTTATAAAGAGAAGCATTATACATTTTTTAAACTTCATTTTCCCTCTCTTCTTGTTCCTCTTTCTACTGAGGTCCCCATTTCTGGGGAAAGGAAGGAGAATTAATACAGAACGGTACTGTGCTGTTGCATCCTCTCCCTTCCATTTTATTCCATAGGCAACTTTTATAGTAGGTATTTTTACTCAACTTACACAAATGAGGAAGCCAATACTCTGGTATAAAATCTTAGGTCATACAAGCAGGGGGAGGTAAGAGCACATGAAGTTTAGTTTACCTGAGTATAAAGCTCAGTGATCTTTCAGAGTATAACATTTCTTAGTTTGGGGGAAGGGTGGAATCAGGGGGCACACTGAGGGACAGGGCTTGCTAAGACTGGGGAAGAAGATTGATAAATGCCGATATAACTAAAAAGCCAATGGGAGTGATCACTAGAACTACTGACTACAGCCAATTATCTGCTCTTCTGTGTCTCATTTCAATTATTCACTGACTTCCGGGCCCCAGGACCACACACAATTGGGTTTTATTAGACAGTGTGTTATACTGAACAGCAACAGACAACATAGATTTTATGAGATGGAAATACCATTGTACCAGACCCCTTGCTGGGGGTATTTTACTAATAGCAGCACAGTTTCTGAAGAAGAGATTACCATATAACAGACCCCACTACAATGTCATCTCTAAGCTAATTTTTATTAATGGACCCCATACGTGAATTCATTAATGTAAGTGGCAAGCAAGGCTTATCCATTTTGTTTTGTTTTGTTTTCCATGGGCTACTCAGTGTGGTATTTGTGTCACCCTTCTTTCCCTCTAGTAAAGACAATGTTATCTTCCTTATATTTTTCTTTTTCCTTTTGCTGCAGGAGAGAGTGAGGACAGGATTTGGAGACTAATGGCCCTGGGGAAAGAGCCCCTGGGAAGCTCACTGAGGCATCAAGGTGAGACTTTGACAAGACCTCAACTTTGGCCTTTACAAATCAGTGAAACCAGAATCAGGCTTCACATACAATTGCAAAATGTATTTGGGTGACATGCAGGAAGAATTAGCACTTTACACTGGTAATGTTGTGGGAAAGAACAGCAATTAAGGACCTACAAAAAAATTAAGCTGCTTCAACTCCTAGCAGAGCACAGCTGCTTAATAGCAGCCATAGACACCCTGGTCCTTACCAGATGCAATGATTTTTTAATTATTCATTCATTCAAAACGATGCTGTAGGTTTGTCGCTTGCCATCTACTGTGCCAAGGTATGGACAGGCACTTGTGACCAAGATATGGTTCCAGCTGTCAGAGATCCCACACTCTCCTGGTTGGGGCAGATCTGTGACTGAACGGGGAATGCAAAGCATCATTGGCCGGCCCTTCAGCAGAAGTTGGTGCTGGAGAGAGAGCAGTGCTCCTTGAAAGAGTGTTGACAAATGTCTCAGAGAAGAGATGACACTGGAGCTGCATCTTCTATGACTCTAGCAAGACAAGCAGGGGAAGAGTTTTCTCTATGGAGAGAGCAGTATGAACCCTTGGCCCCAAATGTGTGACCAGGTGCTCCAAAGAGGAATCCAACTGGAGATGACTCCTGAGGGCAGCCAGAGCATTGCAGAAGATGAAGATGATCAAGGTACCTCCAGGCACTTTTTAAGACACTTCAAAGGGACAGGGACAATCACTTATGGCAGAGGCAGGTGGAAGGGAAACAGACAATCTGGGTGTGAGTTCCATGTTGCCACCAGGGTGAGTTAGAAATATCAGTATGTCTTAATCTCAGCTACCTTTTCTGAAATATGAGGATGATGATAGCTGATTCATGCTCCTAATGGGGTATTTTAGTGATCACACGTATCAGATGGTTTTTAGACCAGGCAGGCTTTCAATGGAAAAAAAAAAAAAAAGCTCTATATTATCATTATTATTATTATTATTGCTGTTTTTGGTATTGTTATTAAGGAAATAAAGAGAGATATATAAGTGGAGGTGGATGTGAAAAGTAGAACATACAAAAGTGCCAGGGTTGGGTGGTTCAGTGTGCTGTAGAAAGAAATCCCTGGGTACAGCTGATAAACTAATACATGTGCACTTACACTGAATCATCCCTAACATGCCAGAGCACATTCCCACATATTACTGCACCTACCTCTTTTTACAGTGCCATGAAGTAGTTGGGACAGAACTCTATCTTCAATTTACAGGTAAGAAAATTGAGATGACTTCTGGCTGGGTTTCTAACACTTAAAATGTGCTTATTAAACATCAGCTATTAGTGATATCTTATATTAACATTAACATATTGTATTGCAATTATTGAACATTCATATAGCTTGGCAATTTGACAGTCCCAGAAGCAGTTAAAATAATTATGCCCTATAAACCAAGTTGCTTATCTGTAACATGGGTTTAATAAGATTGATTCTGTTTGTCTTGCGGGATGATACTACAGATAATATCACACAATCAACTTGGAAGTACATCATGTAATAGGGCTAGATACATGCAAATCACTGTAAGACCATATTTTATAAAAGACATTAGTTACTGTGCAAGAAAACCTTAAGTTTAATAGGTCAGCATAACTCACCTCACCCCTGTATTTAAATACAGTAATACAGGTCTTTAACTCTGCACTTCAGGAAGACAACAGAGGGATTTGTTAAGGATGCCAGTGCCCACCAGAGGCGCTGCCTGCAATGTTGTGTAATTTCACATTCAGCAAACAGGAAGGAGAAGTGGTGGATTTTGCTCAGATCTCTACTCTTTTCTTTAAAGGAACAAATGATAACTATCATTTAGTCTCAGTCATACACATTCTATGTCCGGCCTCCTAGCCTCTTCCAAGCTAGAATGCCAGCGCCCGACTTCAGGTTCTGATTGTGTCTTTCTGGTCGCTGTGGGCCAAGCTGCTGATGTTCTCTGGCTCCCTAGCTTTCCTTTCCTGTTTCCGTCTCTCTGACATGCCAACTCTGTGGCACTGTCTCCGTTGTCACCACGGAAGAGGTCTGAATGTCCTTGGTGTGCAGATGTATTTCCTGCTCAGGCTTGATCTGGAAATGAGGCCATTTTACATCCAATATCCCTGTCAGAGCGGAGCCTTTAAAATTCATGCTTTCCCAAGGCAGAGCAGGACTTCTCTGAGTAATCCTTTTTCTCAGGAGAGCATGAAGATATTCCACAGCCTAAACAGATACGCATTAATACCTTCCTGTGTATTCCTTTTTGATAGTCTTACCTGGAGAAGACCAAGCTCTCCCAGTTTGCATCCACTCTCTACACAGAACTATTGCGCGCTGAGGCCTGAGGTGCAGTGCCAAGATACACAGCTAAATGAAACACTATTCTGGAGTTCACTAATCTAAAAAGGGCAGGTCACAAGAAAAGGAGCCTTTTTCTTTCTAAAATTCATGTGATAAAAGGGGGATAAAGCGCTAAACAAAAGGATGTTTATAACAACCTGTGGGGCTTTTTCTCCTATAAAAGTCTCTCAGTTAGCACTTACACAGAAACTGCCCACTTTCCTCCATTGGAGAAATAGTATCAATGTCTTACAGCTGCATTACACACACTAGGATTCAGTCTGCATGAAGCCACCAAAGCTAAATGAATCCTACAATCAATCTCCAATCTATCTCCCAGTCACCTACCCATCAGGAAATCACAGGGTTTGCTAAAACAACAACGTGATTCAGTTCCTGATTACAAAGTCAGATAAACTTGAGCCGGAGTCAGCTCAGGCAGTCCTAACTTGGTCCATTTAACCCTTCTCCAGCTCCATTTCCTCAGCTGCAAATGAGGTTAGCAGCACTTACAAGACTGTTGACAGAACAAATGGTTCTGGTGGGAGGCAACTCAGGACATTTCTTCATGGGATGAGCACCAAGATCTCTCCCTTGGAGAAAAAGAGAGTAAGGAGGTCATAGTTTCTACTGCGTCATCACATATGCCTGTGAGGTGGAGAATATTTGCCATATTCACCCAACTTACCACTCAGAAAGGTGGGCCCCATCCACTTTCGACAGTGCATTTAAAATCGCACAGCTCTCCCTTCAGGGTCAGTGCTACAACCCAAGACAACAAACGTTCCTAGGTCAGTGATGCATATACTCAAGCACATCTTCTCACATTAACGGAAAATCATGTAACTAGAATACCCTGACGTTTACAACTTTCTAATAATCAGACTTCAAATGTGGTTGTTGTCACCAACATGTATAAAAATACGATTCTTGGAGTCTTTATACTTCTGGGCCTGTTGCTGTTAAAATATCAACTTCCTTCTCTCTTATAAAGGGAGGGCAAACTGTACAAGTTACTTTAGTTGATGTCGACTCTTTATTTTTTCATCCAGCATTTGAATGACTGCTCAGATCACAGCACATTTCTTGGCACCAAAAGAGCAGAGTTTCCTCCTGATGAGGCTGGCGATGCAGCTGGTGAGAGGAGGCATCCGCTCAAGACATGGAAATAACTTTGTAAAAGTGAAAAGAATGAACACGCAGCTCACAGGTAGCACTGGACGAGCCCTGAGGGTAGTGTAGCCACTGGTGAAGTTTTCACGGGGGACCACTGCCTCACTCCAAAAGAGGGCATATCTATGGGCTCGGGTGACCAGATGTCCTGTCTGGCCCAGCAAAGTCTCATTTTCAAGCCTGACAACTGTGTTCCTTTCATTTTCTAAAGTACACAGTCCATGGATCGGTCAAAAGGTAACCATCCCATGTGAGTTATTCAGCTTGGCCGGAGGAGGGGACAGGTATGACTGCATGGAAGGTAGGGTCACAGAGCTGTGGGAGAAGAGGTTAAGAACCGAATCAGGGCCAGAGACTTAGCAAATCAGCAGTGAATTGTGGAAGGACCTGGCTGCCAAAGAACACAAGAGTCTGTAATGTTTTCTTTTCCTTCTCCTGTTCATTCCCTTCAGCGTTGGCACTTAAAAGCAAGCCAAATTCAACACTGAAAACAGAGGCAATTTCTCAGACCTGAGGGAGGAAATGAAAGATGACCAGATTCAGACTAACGATATATTTGCAATTTATAATTTGAAGTAGCAAATCCTTGTCAACAGGAAAAGAGAAATCAGAAAAAGGTTTTCAAAGTCTAGCTATAGAGATAGATTGTGGCCTTAAATTTGGCAAGTCAACGATCCATATGGAATGAAGGTGAGGTCCCAGACTGGGAATTAATGCCAAAAGACCTCTTTATTCCTCAGTACATGGGTTTTTCTGTGATTGGCTCAGTGTTCTCAGATTAGAGACAGCGTCAGTTTACTCATTTGCAATAGTGACAGAAAGCTGTTTAGAATGCAGGGTAGGTCAGCTAGGTACCCTTCTTTCCATGATCAGAGGGAAAATAAACTAATATGAAGAGATTTTAAAGCAATCATTTTGGAGATTCACCTAAGGCTTCCTTAATACTGTTTAACACAATACTCAGGCTTTTCATGTTAAACCATATTGTTCTCAGTCTAATACATTTTGGGGGGCAAAACTGCCTGTTCAGTTTGCCAAAACTTGTACAGTATACTATCTGTAAGCAGAGAATAAGCAAACATGAATGAAACTTTTGGAAATGTTGGGTACTAAAGTTTCCCGTTGCTGGGACAAAATACCTGACACCCATAACTTAAAGGAGGAGAGGATTAATTTGGATCACAATTTCTGGGAATTCCGTCCATGGTTGGCTATCTCTAAGGCAAAAATGGCATGGTGTGAAGGCATGGCAAAAGAAAGCTGCTCACCTCACAACAACCAGGAAGCCAAGAGAGAAAGGAAGAGCCAGGAACAAGATGCCTCCCTTACAGAAAAAGATTTCTTGCAAATCACACCCCCAGTGACCCTTGTCCAATGAGGTCCAACATCCTAATGGCACCTTCAGCCACTGAACTCGTCATCGTGAATCCACTGATGAGTATAGCACCCCAAAATCCAATCACCCTCCAAATGCACTTTTGTGTGACATTTTAGATCTGAACCCTAACATGCTGGAAGAAGATAGTACACTCCTCTCTCCCCTTCCCTTTATCTTATTGTATGTATCTTTATCTTATTGTATGTATCCACTCTATCTTCTTCAAATTGGAATATGGGTATTATTGTCCCACTGCAGAGAAAGAGATGAGGATGCTTAGAGATAAGAAGTGATGGGCCGGTGAGATGGCTCAGCGGCGTAAGCGCCTGCCTGGCAAGCACGAGGGCCCGAGTTCGACTTCCGGAACCCACATACGAAAAAAGGGCCGGTGATATCGCTCAGCGGCACGGGCATCTGCTGGTGCGCGAGGTCCTGAGGTCGACCCCCGGTACCCACAAAAAAAAAAAAAAAAAGAAGTGATGTGTTCACAATGTGGTCATGGGATAAAAGATCAGCCTGACCCCAAACCTGGAGGTCTCTTCACTCTTCACTGCCTTTAGAGATTTACCCACAAAAATAATTTAACACATGAAGATGACTCCATATGGAGAAAAATTAGACCATCATCTACTCCATTTTCTCATAGACTTTCTTATTGTTAAAGAGTTTTACTCAAGTAGTGGTAGATGCCCTGAGAAGAAAAAAGAGCTCAGAGGAAGTGAAATCGGCCTTCTAGGAGGAGCACTGGGATGGGTGTTTTGAACCCTCAGTTCACCTTGTGCTCTGCCCCTTTTTAACTAGGTGATGCAGGGGATGGTTGTCTTTGTGTATCTTATTTCCTTTTACATCTCTGCGCTTGAGTTTTCCACAAGATGGGACAGTTAAGGTTAATAATCTGGCGATACGACGAACCTGGTACAAAATAGGCATCTGCTAAATTGTAGTTCTATTTTTTCATCCTTTTCCCCCTACCTTCCCTAGCGCACACTTTAATTCAGAAGTTGTAAAGTTTGGAAGCTGCTAATTCTAAAGTTGAATGAAGCTCATTCATAAAAGGACTAGAGAGAGAGAGAGAGCGTGAGATGAAGGAGAAACTGTTCTCCCGGGCCTGCATTTATCTCAGATTGACTGTGATGGTCGCTGATACCATGGAGATGAGCACTTTATACTTGGTCCAACAAATAGGAAACATTTTTTCCAGAATCATTCAATATGCAAACACTTTAAAAAATAAGCAAGAGCTCTTACGACTTTAAATATATCTGTGCTTGACAGCCTCCCTAATGTTCCACGATTTAATTAGTAATATCATTTCCCTGGACTTCAGGTTATCCATCATGTTACAGTTATTTCATTTCTGCCTGTCTAAATATAGCTGGATGGGGTTCTGGCATTGTTCCCTTTGCAAAGATGAGTGAGAATTTTCAAGGAGAAAATGGCAGCAGGAAGAAATAAGACCCCTGTGCATAAAAAGCCCAGAGTCTGGCCCACCAAGTAATTCCATATTTAATAAATCCACAGCTATTTAGCATCACCTCTTTTCTCATTGCGAATTAGCTGACATGGAGCCTCCAGGAGAAAGCTTACAAAACAGCTGAGGAGGAAAAATGAACACACAAAAGCCAATTAATCTAATTAATGGTGGTAATAGTACCATGCATCTGTCTCGTACAGTTCACAGCAGGCACTTCTGCAGAAGTGATTTTATTTAACCTCATTTAATTAGCGTTAAGTGCTGAATTGTTTGGTATACACTATAAAACTGCTGATGTTCATATAAGAGAAAGATCAACATAGGTTGTAGTGGCAGGGCAAGCGTCAGGTCTTGCTGTGGGATTGGATAGTTAGGGGAGGTGGCGAAGGGGGCGATGAGTTCCTTAGCCCATTTCCTAGGGTACGTCTCATGCCTCAAAATACCTCCTAATTTTCCCATCTGTAGACTCTCCTGAAGTCCAGTTCAGCATTTGACCAGAAAGATATGTGCTATTCATTTTGCATCTCTCTTCAATGATGACAAAGTTCTGGAAGCCGGACAGAAGCAGTAATTGTGTTGACTGTGCAGACGTAGCAATCACACGCGGCATGCTCCCCTGCAGCTCAACTGCCTTGCGGTGCTGATTTCAATGAAACCAAAGCACAGAAAAAGGAGAAAGCCTCTGAAATATTTCAGGAAAGAAAACAAGTGTGGAAAGCAAGGAAGAAAAATGTATACATGTGTACTAGCACACCAGCTGGGGAGGAAGCATTGTGCTTCATTTGGCCAGGGGTTTGCACTGAGCAAGCGTGATTTAAAGGGTCAGTCTGTAGCTAATGAAACAAAGTTAAGATGCTCAGAGGAGGCTCGTTAAAGCTTTTAACTTATTTCATTCAAAGCCAAGACCACCAATATCACTGTGTGAGCACACGCTGCCTGCATGGGCATTCGTGGACTGCACTAATACCGAAACATTTCAGACACCGAATCGCTTCTTACAAGAGAGAGGTGGCCGAAGCAAAAACATCTTGAACTTCCTGAGTGATCCAAAACCACGAGACAGCTAAACAACTATCGTGACGTTCTCATTAATACACACGACTTTCTGCCTGCAAACTCTACCATCAAATAACACCAAAGGCGGTCCTCCAGCAGACATCTCCCCATCGCCCCCATTTCACAGAACTTTTTTTTTTTTTTTTTTTTGTGGGTACCAGGGGGTCGACCTCAGGACCTCGCGCGCCAGCAGGCACCCGTGCCACTGAGCGATATCACCGGCCCCTTTTTTTTTTGTATGTGGGTTCCAGGAGTCAAACTCGGGCCCTCACGCTTGCCGGGCAGGCGCTTAAGCCGCTGAGCCATCTCACCGGCCCCTCACAGAACATTTTTTGAACCATGATGGAACCATGGGTGGTTGCCTGTCCAGTGACTTCTTTGAGGTAATGTGGCAAGAGAAATGGCACGTGTGTCTCCACTTGGTTGGTGTCTACGTGGAACTTATGTGAAACTGGCATTCTTCCTCCTTCAGCATACTGCACTCTTTCTGATTTCACTACGCTCATTTCCCTGGACTGCTCTACAGTGGCTGAAAGCTTGCCTGGTATTCTCCAAGCTTGCATTGCTGTCTAGGCTCTGCCTGTGACGTGATTGGGTTGTTTGTCTGGGACAGGCTGACTAACTATTCTGCATCCCAACATCCTCACTGACAGACCAGGTAATTCCTAAAACTTTTAAAACCTGTTTTCTTTAAGACCATCCTCCTCCTCTCCCAGTCTACTCCTAATCTGTCAGTCTTTTAAGATAGAGCAGATGTCTTAAGTCCCTTAAGAATACTTGTCCAGATCTGGTGTTTTTTCTTTCCTTACTTACAACTCCTCTATGTACCAGAAATGCCAAACTAGTTTTCCCTAGCTCCTTTTGGTTCCTTTCCATTGGACCTCTCCCTAGTTTTTGCCTCTCAGATATCCTTCCCTCTATTTTGTCTCTTTGTCCTCTGTAGCTCGTCTTAGCCCCTGATAGGTGACAAACAGTGTGGCTGCATGGCACTAACTCGTTTTGTGCTCTGGGACAACCTCCAATCAGTTATCTTTAGGCATCATTTCTAGCCCTCTATTCTAACTGTATCTGTCACTTCCGGACTTTGACATCCACAGTGCCCTCTGGTCCATCCCCAGGGCAGTAGTTCTCAAACTTGGCTCTGAGCAGTGACCTGGGAGCCAGCCCTGAAGTATCCCAGTGCAGAGCTCCAGCCACAGAACAATGAAATCAGATACTGTGGCATGGACTATGGCCCTGAGTATTTTTAAAGACTTCCAGGTGCCCTATTCAAGAACTGACATTGACCAACACTGAAGTATTTGGTAATGGTTTGCAAGTGAAAGAATAAATTATTCCCCACGAAAAAGAGTCAGTAGTGGTTTCTTCCCTTCATTTTGTTCACTGCTGTTTTTGCCCAAACTCATTGAGGATTTGATTTAATTGAGTAAAATGCTATGTTGTAATCGATCTTAAAATACTGTTCTACACAGCATGGCAGCATCTACATAGAATCTGACTGGTATGCTTGTTTTGAATGAAAATTGCCACCAATCATTCAGTCCCATTATGTTATAGACAAAATTCTAAAAATTAAAAGGGTTTTATTCTTACTGGTATAAGAAGGATTTATTCATTCCATTAAAATGTAGTACCCACTGAGCGCCTACTAATTACCACAGAAAGCTCCAGGGCCCCAGTGTACAAGAGAGGGTAAGAAAGAAAGGCCATGTTCTTAGAGAATGTTCACTCTAATTGGAAAATTGAGATAACAAATGATCGAAAGTATAAATGATGAACAGTCATTTCAGTTTATAAGCACCTAGAATGCAGTGAAGCAGGGTAGTCTAGGGGCGTGAGTAGGAAAGTTCCTTTTCTTCAGTTATCAGATTAAAAGTGAGCTGCTAGAGGGGCAGGATGGGTCCCCCTCCCAAGACCTGGGAGCACAGTGTGCTACAGCACGGGGAGGAGCGTCAAAGGCCCGAGGAACCTCGAGTACGCCACAAACACAAAGACGAGCACTGAGACTGCACGGCGTCCACTGGTAAGGTGGAAGTGCTCGGAGACTGCATTTTCCCAGCGCCTAGGAGGCACTGTATGTATGAAAGAGTATTTGGAGCCAGGTAGACCTGGAGCCAATCCTTCTCACCTCATTCACGACACATACAGTGCTGAACAAATAATATACACTCTCTGAATTTCTCCAAAGTACTGATTCGACTTTCAGGACTTTTAGCATGTGAGTTCTTATGAAGGCTAAATGAGATGTGCTTCAAATTCCAGCCCATAAAGGGTACTTAACAAGTGCTAGTTTTCCCCTTACTCTGTGTCTTCTAATTAACACGTAGCATTTTACCACAAGTTTTATGAGAGACAGTTTGGGTTAAAAAGCATGAGCTGCGATCCAAGTACTATGTCTGTTTGACCTCCACTACCCGTTTCCCTCCAAAATTCTCCCCATATTCTCACTCCAGATTTCCCCAAAAAGGATTGAGTCGAGATGGCTTAAAAAGTGAAACACTTCTTTGTCACATCACTTCCTTGCTGGAAAACAAGGCACAATGCGAACACACTTTCCTGTCTCTTCAATCTGTCCCCTGGGAGGGATGAGAAAGACAAGGACTCCTCAATTCTTTCAGGTTGAAGGCAAGACATATATAGTGTGGACAAAGGCAGCCTGAACCCTAATTTTGGCTTTTGGGATTACTGTGGTATAAAAAAGTAAAAGAATATATACCTGACTTTTAAGTGATTTCTATTTGTATATATTTTGGAATATATATTATATAGAGAGTTTATATAGAGGTTTATGTATACATATACACACATCACATGTATATATGCATATGTATTTTATGCACACACAAATACCCAGTTAATTACTTGATTATGGTCTTCATTTTTTCATCTTTCCTCAGAAGGACTCAAAAAGAAACAATTTTAAGATAAAACAGAAATTTCTTTTTTAAAAAGAAGACAGAAACCAATGATTCTCAAGCTTGACCATGTATCAGAATCGAGTGGAAAGCTTGTTAAAACATGTTGCTCTGCACCAGTCCTAGAGTTTCAGATTGGCTCATGTTGGGGCCTTAGAACCTCATTTTGTAACCGCTGTTCTATGAGATTACTCAGGTTTGGGCTACAGTGTAGAACAAGAAAGGAGGTCAGTGAGGGTCTGTGAAGGAGCTAGGATTATGGAAGGGAACTGACTTCCCCTGCTTAAGGCTCTTTTGGAGTAAAAGTGCTATTTGATTAATAAATAAGCCCAGTATGGTCCTGCATGCCTAAGTCCCAGCACTCTGAGAGGCTGAGACAGGAGGATTAGAAATTCAAGCCCAGATTGGGAAATTTAGTGACTTGATGAGACCCTGTTTGAATATAAAAAGGAATTTTTGAAAAAGGTATAGGCATATAGCTCAGTGTGAAGGCTCTGAGTTCAATCTCCAGTACAAATAAGGAAGGAAGGAAGGAAGGAAGGAAGGAAGGAAGGAAGGAAGGAAGGAAGGAAGGAAGGAAAGAAAGAAAGAAAGAAAGAAAGAAAGAAAGAAAGAAAGAAAGAAAGAAAGAAAGAAAGAAAGAAAGAAAGAAAGAAAAAGAAAATATTGTGCTACTTTCTCATTAAATTGTTATATTTCTTTACAAATTGTTTGAAAATTGCTTTCCATCACTCTCCATCTTAATTCCTTACTCATACCGGCTTGGGAAATTTAGAATTCGGCGCATTTTATTATAACTTGACCTAGTGAATTATCTCAACAAAAATGTACTGAACATCAACAGTGTGTCACGTACTGTTTGAGTCACTGGGGAGACTTGCAGTCAAATTTCTAACCCTGTGGAATTCTGGTAAGAAGGCAAATAGATAAATTAATCAAATCAAGCATATCAGATAGTGATAGAAAAATGTCAAGTGGGAAATGGGGTTAGGAAGTGAAAAGGGGAGAGGTAACAGATACGGTGGTCAGAGAAGGACACAGATTTCTACCCTAGGAATATATAAATTGTTGATTTGGGTTGTATTCTCTGAACACTGAACCCAAAACCCCAATGGAAAAAGGGAAAACCAGCTGATGCGATGCTTTGAGAGTCACGTCGCCAGCTCTCCTTGCAGCACTCCGCTGGCAGCAGCATAGAGAGGAGAGTTTTCAAGACTCTCCTTCACAGGGCTCAAGGGCAATAAAATGAAAACGTTGGCCAAACAGGCCGAAGATCAACTGAGACATCTGTGTGTAAAATTGAAGCCAGTTTCATTTTCCTAAAAGTCCTGGCTTGCCTTATGTCACCCTGGAATTTTAATTTAAAGGTAATCGGTGTACTGACATTAAAGACTGAGCTTGCCTGTGATGCTTTCGTAACTCCGAGTACACACCCAAGAAGACAGTGCTGGAGGAATGCCGCAGTCGCTCTGTTACGCAGGATGTCCTTTGCTTTAATGAGGTCTTAACAGAGTCACGTATCAGAAGATTCATTCATAGACGAATTCAGAATTTGCAGTAGAAACATTCTCCAAAAGTCTAGGAGTTCCCGGCTTCACATTTAAATACGGGTAAAAATGAAACCTTTCTAGGAAAATCCCAATCACAATGACCGAACTCAAGGATCTGTTTTGCTTCCTGCACAGACTACGAGCAGGAGAGGCTAAGTGCATGGATGAAGTGACATAAGACAATGGTGACCAGCGTTAGCACTGCTCTTGACATCCCTTGCATTCTCTTTTATTCCTTTATGTCAGTACCTGGGGAGAAGTGAACTTTACCTTCTGGCCTTTTTCTTTTCCCACAAAAGGATTATTGGTTATTTGCTCACATGTGGGGACTGTGGCACCAGGACTCGTACTTTGTAGGCAGCACCGCTCACCCCACCTTTCATAGTTTGGACGCCTGGTGCTCACATTACTAAAGGAACCCTAAACAAGGATGCAAGAAGGAGGAATGAGCTATTACCTGAAGTAGACTTTCTTCTGTGGTACCTACTGCTATATTTTTATTCTTATTAGTTTTTTGTTTAACAGAAAACCCAAAGCAAAACAAAACTGAGCTGAGCAAGGTGCTATGGGTCTGTAATCTCAGCTACTCTGGAGGCTGAGACAGTAGGATAACAAGTTCAAGTCCAGCCTGGGCAAATCTTCAAGACCGCATCTCAAAATAAAATTTAAAAAAGGTCTGGTGTGTAGCTCAGTGGAACAGAGCTTACCTAGCAGTCATGAGACCCTGGGTTCAATCCCCAGTATGGCAAAATGAATACAAAATGGGCGTGTGTGGCATTTCATGCTTTTTTCTTCATTGTAAGTTTGCGTTAATTAAAGGCAGGTAGAGAGAGAAAGAAATTAACGTTGATGGTGAATTAATAGTTAACCAAGCATTAAGCTTTACTAACTAAGACAGTTTGGTCTCTTTAGACTCTTGCAAAGAAGGCAATGATTTTTTGGTTTTGTAGATGAGGGATCTGAGTTTCAGGGAAATTAAGTAAATGTCTAAAGTCACACAGTTAGTAAATGACAGCAGGGTCACATTATGCTCACATTTGTCTTACTCTAGAGTCTTTGACTGTCTTCTACCTCAAGGATAGCTTAAGGTCTTGCCAGGATCCCATGGTATTTTGTTTTCAAAATGTATTACTATTTTCAATTTCAAACAAAATCTGATGACCTGACTAGATCCTAGTAATGATATTAATAATCTTTGTGCCAAAGACATTTATTTTCACCTCCGTCTTTTAATTAAAGATTCTCAAGTGTGGTGATTTTTAAAATTCATGTATCTCCTAAGGTGGCCATGATTTCTGAGATTGCTGTGAACCTAATAAATCTAGAGTGAGTGCAGCAAACTTAGTTGTATGGGTGTGTCTGTTTTGTTCTTTGAGTTGTACATCTCTGACTGTTGAATTTTTTCTGTCATGTTTTAATAAACAATAAGCTATATCGATAAACTGAATTTAGTAATACAAAAAGATATATAGAATTCTTCATTGTATACATGACATGCTACTATTTGGCTAATTACATGCTATAATAATATATCTCCACATGCTTAGATAGCTAGATATAGCTAAATAGAGATAATGACTCAGGTTTATTTTTAAAATGTAAGGCAGATTTATGATTTGAAAATCAATGTTAATTTTTATATTAAAAGAATACTTTAGATACAAAAATTTGAAAATATAATCATTTTCAATATAAACAGATAATGTATTTGTACACATAGATTTATTGCAAATATTAAAGGAAATTCTTTATTTTAATGAAGAGTATCTCTAAACATACCTAATAGACATTAGACTTATTGAGGTCAGGAGTTTAGAACATCGTCTACGAGTCTCACTTCCCCTGAAATTGTACTGAGGATCTTATCCATTGCGTAGGGCAAGAGAACAATTTAAACATTAAGATCTAAATGCCATTAATATGAATGTTATGATTATACACATAGAAAATCTATTAAAGTCCATAAATAAGTTATAAGTATCAATGAGTTTAGCCAGACTAGAAGATTCAAGGTCAATTGACTGTTATAAATTTACTTTTGAATACCAGTAACAAAAATCAAAATATTATAAATAAAATTAAGATAAAATTTATACTATATCACAAAAATCTAAGTGATGAAGAATGAATCTAAAGAAGTGAGTATTCTAAACAGAAAATTCTAAAACATTATTCAGTGAAATACAGATGCAAATATATGGAGAGAAACCAGAATCATCGGCTTGCTTGCGACTGAATGTTTCAGTTCTCAGTTATTCTCAAACTGATCTATTCACCCAGTGCAACCCCATCAATGTGCCAACATGCTTTACCTTGGAACTTGAAAAGCTGATTCTAAAATTTGTGTGGAAAAAATTTTAAATAACGAGTAATGCTTTAATAAAGTTGGAAGACTTGTACTCTAATCTATCAAGAATCATTATAATAATTACGACCACATGATACTGGATCAAAGTTAGGCAGAGAGAGGTGTGGGAAAGAATGTGAAACCTAGAAGTAGTCCGATGTAAGAAGACGTCTGATTTACAGCAAAGATGATCCCACAGAGCATTGAGAAAATAAGAGTTTTCAGTAGTATTGTGACTACTGGAAATAAAAAAATGTGACTTATACCACATCATTCATGAAAACAAATTCCAGAAAGTTTGCAGATATAAATGTGTAAAGTAAAACACTAATGCTTCTAAATGATGGGAAAATATATCTTATGCTTTTTAAAACAAGTTACAAGATGCTACAAAGAAACACATTAGAACACAAAATTAAGAACTTCTGTTTAATTTAATTAAGAGCATGAACAAAATCACAGCAGAACAGGAGGAGATACTTCCAACATATAATGAATCAGGGCTCCAATCCAGAATAGAAAAAATGTAGACATATATATGTGCAGAAAAACTTTTATGTGTATATACATATTTATATCCATAAACCATGAGCAAAAGACTTGAACAGACCTGATATTTAATATTTAATTTGCTTAGTGTGGAGGTACAGAATAATACTTCCATTTAAATTCATTAATTAAAGAGATTTCTTAGTTTTTGGTTTTCTTTGGGCATGAGAAATAGAACACATATTCAGGTAAGCAGGCAAACAACTTTAAAACTCAAACGTTTACCATACGTCAAATTTCACTGAATGAATATGGGACAATTCATCCTTTAGTGTTTACATTCATCTGGAGAGTCGCTAGTTTGCAGCTATTATGAATAGTGGTGTTGTGATCACGCGTGTGCATCTGGAGGGATACGCGTGAAGTGGAAATGCCAAGTCACAGGGTGTGGGTGTGCAAGTTTAAAATACTGCTAGGTAGTACTGAGCAGTTTTCCACAGTGTCTGTACACATTTACATTACTATGCCAGCACATCGCCGCCTTGTCTTATTAACTCTTGATATTGACAGTTAAAAAAAAAAAAAAAAAGTGTTTGCATTGTCTTTTGTGTACGCACACTTAGCTTGGTTTAGTGTGAATTTTCCTAATTATCAGTGGACACAGTGGCTATTGCTACAAATACAACTAGAAACAATCTCAAAAGAACACAATATGGATCAAAAGAAGCCAAACACGGAACACATTCTATTTACGGGGTTATGAATACGTGGTGTCGCAGAGGTGAAAGTAATGAAGACAGTGGTTGCTGCCAACAGCAGGGAGGCGTTTCTCCTTCAGGGAAGGGAGGCGCCTATGCAGTATCATTCGGGGGCCTCTCTTTGGGTGCTGAACATGGTTTCTTTCTCAAAATAAATGATACTAATACTTTGTGATAAATCATTGAGCTAAACATTTTTGTTCTGTGAAAGCATCTTTAGGAGCACAACATTTAATAAAATTTAAAAAGAGGAAAAAACTCAATGAATGAACTCAGCTAATACATGACAGGAAGTCTATGTCTAACTGTGCTATAGTAAACTAAGTGAAAAAGAATAAAAGTGAATCGCTGTCCTCTTTTAGGGGAGTGTGACAAGCTGGCTCTGCTAACCCGGGCCCACTAGTGAGGCAGGTGGCGGAATGCCTGTCAGAGGAAAGCATGAGGCTTCTGCTCAGAGGAAGAGCTACATTTCACGTTTGAGTCAGAGTCTTGGATGTCAAGTCCATATCATCAATTCAAGGAGAATCTCAGGCCACTATTAGGATTGAGAGTAGGAAATCCATGTCTTTGAGAACTAAGGAAAACAATGTCAAGGAATGACAAGCCAAAATTGCTAGTCAAGAAGGCAACCTCTGTGACTGATCAAGAAGCCAGCCGGGGAAGGGCACCACCTTGTTATGCAGCTTGGCAGCTGGGCTACCCAGGTTCATGTACAAGCCCGAATGGGACAGAAACCTTCCCTATGTCAGCTTGCCAGGGGGTTACAGTCTGCATGGCAGGACACATGAAACTCCATCAGTATATTGAGAGCAGTGTAAGATTACAGAGAACGCATGGGACACTCATGCCTAGCTAGAAAAAAGCTGCTCTTCCCACCAGGGGTGTCTTCCGGGATAGATGAGGGAGGAAGAGGCCCAGCTGCAGAGCCCTGTGTGTGCTGAAGTATGCAGTGATGGAAAACCCTGCATAGACACAGAAAGATGACTCAGAGCTCTGAGTCTGGAGAAACTGTGAAAGTGGGGATGAAAGCTACCACTCAAAAAGGAGATCCAGAGTATGATTAACGTGAGGAAGGGCCAGAAAGAAGGCAAGTCGGTACGATAGAAATATTTACATCACCTCCAGTGAATCATCAGTCTTGGGCCTTGGAATTCTGAATGTTTGGTATTTCTTCTTGCGCTGCCTTTCTGGTTTTGTTTCAGTCACACTGTATCATCTTCATAGGGACTGTTTTCAGTTCCCCACATAGATTACCGAGCTTGAAGGGAAACTACACTGATTTGAGGTTTCGGGGAGAGATCAGTAATAATATGTTTCAAGAGTTGTGAGATATACACTGTAACAGGCAACGCTGTATCATTATCCAAGGGGTACTGAGCCCATTAACAACGTCAGAGTCAGTGATGATTGACTGAGAATTTAAGAAACAATTCATCTACCATATCATAGCCAGAAAGGAGACTCCTGTTTATCTGCAATCATAGCCACTCCATGTAATTTCACTCCAAGATATGCAGCCACACATTAGCCTTTCCATATTGGGCTCCCAGATGTCTCAGGAATTCAAATTCCCTCTAAACTCTCAAAGAGTTCCTCTCCATTTCTGTGTTCTTCCTTTGCTTTCTGTGGCCTTTCCTACGTGTGTATGGAATTTGCCCAAATTTCATTTCATTTTTTAATTGTCTGCCAGCCAGATAATAAGAGGCATCTGATCAAGGGTTTTGTTAAGTGCTCCATCCAACAGTATTTATGCTGCATAAATTATTCATATAGTACCACCCTGGACAAATCACGCTTTGATTATGCAGTCATTTTTTCAGTCCATTCATTTACCAGACAAGTAGAGAGCATGGGTGATCAGAGGAGCCACACTTGAGAATCGACAATGAACTTGGGATCTTGACCCACGCTGTGTCCTCCTCTCCCCTCCCTGGGGTGAGAGCTCTACCCAGGGCCTTTGTGAAGATCAAATGAAGTAACAGATATAAAAGTTCTTTGAATGGCAAATGTACTAAATAAATATAGACATCTATCCTCGGGTGGCCCACTGGTATAGCAGGACACAGTGGGGTCTTCTAGACCTGCCTTTGAATGCCACCCAGTTCTATCATCTGTAAAATGAATTTTAAAATGGTCTACTCTTGGGATGGTTGGAAGAAAAGAAGTAACATGTATATAAAGCTCGCAACATGCCTCACCGTTGGCAGAGATTCGATAGAGTCTTTTCTTTCCTATGGCTTTTTGTTGGCATTGTGCATTTGACAGCCATCATGAATACTATTATTTTTTGCTTATTTTTTCTATAATATGAATATGTGCTTAGCTGTTGGTGTGATTCTGAGCTCCTGAAAGACAGACTTTCTTTATTAACTTCTCTCCCAGCGCCAAACATGGTGTCAAATATATGCATATAAATTCACTGACTTCACAAGCATAAGCTTGCAAACAGAATCTCCACTCAATGTTTTAATTATCTTTGCATACACCCCCCTTTCCTAAATAGGAGTCCTTGTGCTCAGTAAGAAACAGTCAGTGCACGCATATGTACACATGATTTAAGGGACAGTGCCACACGCAGGTGCACAGATGCCTCTACTGTGCTGACAGCAAGAATCAAACACCAGAGATGTTCTGCCAAGAGTAGACCTACTGCAGAGAATAAACAACTAAAACAGTGATTGCTACACACTCTGCACGTTCAGCTTATTCTGAATAACTTACAGCAGTCCTTTTGTGCTCTTGTTATAGTTTCATGGACTTATGCCCTAATAGTTACAGCCATTAATAAAATGTCTTGTACTTAAATTACTTCCAGGATGAATGAATGACATGATTGAGGAAGCCACTGAAAAGTGGCTCTGGGTCCCCTGTTCAAAAACAAAAAGTTCTTTTAGAAGAACTAAATATATATATAAGTATTACCATGTCTTAGCCAGAAAGGAGATTCCTGTTTATCTGTAATCATAGTCATTACATGTAATTTCATTCCAAGGTATGCAGTCACATGTTAGCCTTTCCATAATAGGAATAATGGGCTCCTAGAGATGATAGATGATAGATAGATAGATAGATAGATAGATAGATAGATAGATAGATAGATAGATAACCTGGTTATCTCTCTTGATACCTGGTTTGTTTTCTATTTGCTATTTAAGTTTTGCACTGTTAGGAAAGGGGTACTTGTGTCCACCTGGGACCCTCGTGGCTCCCCAGGTACTGGTTTCCTCCTCCTGCCAGGGAGGGAAGTCCATCTCCTCTTCCCATGGCACTGTTCCCCAAGCCATGGGAGATGCACAGCCCCTCAGGGTTTGCAACCTCTGTTCTAGGACACGCTTGTTATCTGAATGGAAAGCAGGCAAGTCCTTGTCTCCCCTTGGTCATCTGCCCTCAGTGCCCTGGTTTTACCAGCCTGGGGAGGCTGGGTGGAGGCTGGGGCACGAGTCACCGGGAAGTCACCAGCCTGAAGCCCCTGGGTAAGCTGAAGCCCTGAGGCCCCAGTGTGTGCTCTTTTGTGTCAGGAGACAACAGTTACCAATCATAAAGTCAAACATGAAATCATGAACAATATCAGGGGTCCCCAAGCAGGGCCCTTCTGAACACGGAAGTAGGACTCTGCTGGTATCAGTGCCCCACGACTGTCACTGATTACTTTGTACCACAGTGATTTCTGGGATCTCCCAGCTTGCTGCCAGGCCATACAGTACACAAAACTCAATACTCTCCCCAAAGTTACCATTTCATTCTTTCAAAAGGATGGTGTCTTGCAAATAATCTATTTCCTTCAACTGTGAGAATGTAGAGGATACAAGTGTGAGCAAAAGCCCACAGATATCTCCTATAAGGAGTGGGCATAAATATTTTATTTTTTAACCTCGATTTGAGAAAAAAATTCTGATTGCTTTTAATTTCTGAAATGCACTAAAGAAATTGCTTTTTTATCTGTAGTGGAAACGTGGTTCTTGAGAAAAGGGTTCGCACAAACTGTTGTGTGACTGAAAACAGCATGGTATATAGCAAACAAATGAGTTTTAATATCATCTAATGGAATAAATTTGAGAATCTTCTGCCTTGAACATACTAAAAAGTACCCATACACTTCTAATGCATGCATGACAGAGTAAAGCAGGCGTTTTACTCTCCTTTTCTGAGAAAAGACCCAGAGGATAAGGAGCACCAGGTTCAACGTGCAAACTATGTTGCAAATGCTAACAACTTCCACATGATGTAAAAGAGAAACTTTGAGAGAGTGGGAAGAAGTATCCTCTGCCCTCTTTATCTTCCACACATGGTCCTTAAACACTAATAGTTAAAGCACCAGAAGAGTAAGTGTATTAAATGTTACAAAGGTAAATACAAAAAGAACGGAATAAAATCAAGTGACAGGTGAATGTGAGAGAAAAAAAAGTCAATAGACAATGTTTAAAAAGGAGAGGATGAAGCTCATTACATGATATTATAGCTTCAAAGTTAACCACAAGAAAAAAATTAAAGGGCTGGTGAGATGGCTCAGCGGCATAAGCGCCTGCCTGGCAAGCGCGAGGGCCCGAGTTCGACTCCCAGAACCCACATACAAAAAAAGGGCCAATGATATCGCTCAGCAGCACGGGCACCTGCTGGCACGCAAGGTCCTGAGGTCGACCCCTGGTACCCACAAAAAAGAAAAAAATTTGGCACTCCAATTTGAAATAAATAAAATATATAACACCCACACATACGACAAGACATACGCATTGCTTTTAAAAAATAAATAATACCTACTACTGGAGGTATTACTTTTATAAAGTCACTTTTAAAAAGACAATATTTAAAAGCAAACATGACAGCCATATACACAAATTCATAGAGCTAAATTTACCTATTAGCAATCTCAGTTCTACACTGTTTCTAAGAGACACACCTACAACAAATGATTCAGAAAACATGAAAATATAGTAAACAAAGGTGAGTTGTACTGATTTGAGTCAACCTTGTTAAGCTAGAAAATACATCTTCCAGATGGGCATGGTGGCATACACCTGTAATCCCAGCACGCAGGAGGCTGAGGTAGGGGGATTGCCATGAGTTTGAAGCCAGCCTGGACTATATAGTGAGTTCAAGGCCAGCCTGAATTACACAGAGAGACCCTGTCTCAAAATAAAAATAAAAAAAAATACATCTTCCAGTTTTCCACATTCTGTATGAACCTAGAGGACTGAAGGATCACCTGGGTATGTGTTTGTCACTTTCCTGTCCCTGGGACAAAATACCCCACACCCACAACTTAAAGGAGGAGAGGGGTACAGCCCAGGGTCAGCAGGCTCCGAAGGAGAAACAGCACGCTAGAGCGGCATAGCAAAAGAAAGCTGCTCAAACCATGGCAGCCAGGAAACATGAAAAACAGAGCGAGAAAAGAGCCAAGGGCACAAAAAGACCCTTCCAGGTGCAGCCCCAGTGACTCGCCCCCCCGGAGCCCCCACCCCCCGCAGATTCAGCTATGAACTCAACGATGGCTTCATCCACTGAGGGATGTAGTGTCCCTGTGATCCAATCACCCTTCAAAAGTTCCCCTGTGAGCACAGGAGGCTTTGGGGTGGACATCTGAGATCTAAACCATGACAGGGTCATGGCCTCCTCAGAAGGTTGTCTGAGAACCATACACAGAAAGATGCAGCCACTGCCTCGTGATCATCAGATCCAGGTCCACCTCTGCTCTCTCATTCATCGCTGGCTCCAAGTCTACCACCAAAGCCTCGCCATGACCCACAAAGCACTGGGCAAGCACACGCTTCCTCCCTGTCCCGCAGCCCTGCCCGGGACGCTGAACGTGCTGACTTCTCAGAGGTCGCTGAAGGCCCCCACCGGCCTTCGGTGTTTCAGCAGGGCTGGTACGAACTGCCTCACTCATGGCACTTCAGACACGAACTGTCTGGGTTTCTCTTACACCAGCCAATTCTCCAGCTCTCCAGGGACCAGCTGAGTTTCCTACAGTTCCATTCAATTCTGACACTCACTCCTCTAGCTCAGATGGCACCGGTTAAGAGCTCAGTCCTGCAAGACTGCCTCTATTCCATATGGCCGTTCCCCGCCTAGGTTGACACCTATGCTTCTGACGTAGCTGTAGACCCAGCTTTAGTCATTTGCCACAGCAGCTCACAGCACTCAGGCAAGCCTCTCACTACAGATGCTCCCTGACTAAGGATGGTGCTATGCCTTGATGATCCCATCCTACTTTGAAAATGTAAACTGAAATGCGTTGAATCCATGTAACCCATGGAGCCCAGCTCCACAGCAACTGTACAGTATGGATTGTTTCCCTTCATGATCACATGGCTGACCAGGACCTGCAGCTTTCAGCCTCATGAGAGAGTACTGAACTGCATTTCACTAGCCTGAGGAAAAAATTCCAAATTCTAAATTCAAAGTATAGTTTCTATTGAATGCCTGTTGTCACACCATGTAAAGTTGGAAAAATGCTTAAATCAAACATCCTAAATCTTGGACTGCCTGCATTATTGCTTTATTATAAAGAATACAGCTCAGAAAGAGCCAAACAGAAAAGACACATTGGAGAAAGAATCGGGAAAGAGGAAAAGAGCTTCCTCGCCTTCTGGGGGCTGTGCCCTTTCCCAGTACTTCTATGTGTTTACGACAAATTCTCCAAATCCTATATGCTAAGGTTTAAGTAGAGTTGTCAGTCCATAAGCATGATCGATCAATCACTGGCCATTAGTGATTAATTCAAGCCCCAGCCTCTCAGCTCCCCAAAGGTTGGGAGTGGGGCTACAAATTCCAACCTTCCAATCAAGCCTCGGATTCCCCTGTAACCAGCTCCATCCAGACTCTCTCAGGAGCCCCCAACCCACTAGCTGTCTTATCAATACACAAAACACATCATTCTGGAAATTCCAAGGTTTTAAGAGCCATGTGCCAGGAACTGGGTACAAAAGACCAAATGTTTATTTTTTATTATTGAAACTGGTTAGGAGAGATAAGTTTTAAGATCCCCCAACCTTTTTCTAGAACTTCATTCTCCCAGCTATTTGCGTACTCTTATTATAGCACATGTAAAAGAAAAAAGGAGGGCCGGTGAGATGGCTCAGCGGCTTAAGCACCTGCCCAGCAAGCACGAGGACCCGAGTTCGACTCCCGGAACCCACATATGAAAAAGGGGCCGGTGATATCGCTCAGGGGCACGGGCGCCTGCTGGCGCGCGAGGTCCTGGGGTCGACCCCCCGCTACCCACAAAAAAAAAAAAAGGAAGTATACTATATATGAAGAAATACACACAAAATAGAAGACTGTAATTCCTCTTTTTATCCCATGAAAGCGCAAATGGACAAAAAAAAGTATGTAGATGATCTACAGGGTATGATTTAAAAGTCAGACGTAATAGATACATTTTAGCTTGTGTAGCCTGATAGCCGAGAGCAAACAGCTTTCAGATGATCTGCAGAACAGTCCTAAACTGTAACCAGCAGGAAAGCATCCACAGATTCTCAAATACAGTAATAATGCAGACAGGATTATTAAATCACAAGGGGGTAAAAGGAGAATCAATATAAAATCGAGAAAATCAATTTATTCCACCTATACATTAAATAGTAGCACAACATTACACAAAAGCACAATATTGTGATAGAACAATTCCCAGTTTAACAAGTAAAAGATATTTACAAGTAAAGCAGAATATCTAAAAAATGACCATGATGATGACCACAGATCATATTTAAATGGAAACGATACTGATGAAGTAATGCTCAGCAATTAATCAAGATACTCTTTTTCATTAATTAGACTTGAATAGATCAGAAAGATTAATAAAACAGTATTTTTATGCAAGTATTGAGAAAAAGCCACTCTTAATTGCTGGGTAGAATGGACATTATAGAGGACAATTTGGCACTGTCTATAAAAATAGTAAGGGTTCATATATTTTGACTCAGTAATACCACTTCTAGAAATATTTTATACATGTACACAGATTTTTGCATAATCTCAGGTATGCAAAGTTATTTACTGCAACATTAATTTTAATAACATTGATCAGTCACAATCTACCTTCCCAACAGTGAAAGATGTGCTTTAAAAAATCATGACATGCCCAGACAATTTAATATTGTGCATCTGAAAAGAAATGAAGTTTTTCATATATTAATCTGAAAGGATCACCAAGATATGTTGTTTAATGAAATAAAAGCAAGTGCAGAAGAGTTCATTTGTACACCAATGTATGTAATTAAAAAGAGGGGGTCATCTACATGTGCTTTTGACATGAAGAATGTTTCCAAAAGGCACACAATGGCCTGGAAACTGGAGACCTGATTTTCTAGAGAATAGGGATCTCAGGAGATTTCAACTACATAGTTTTTGCAAATGTCTAACTGTATACAATGTGCACATATTTATTACCCGAATATAAATAAAAACTAACAAAACAGCAACTCCCTTACCAACTAACAAAGCTATCAGTGTATCATCCATGGTCTTTTGAACAAGAAAGAAATGGAGTGGACCGCGTCGGGCCTACAGGGCTGTGCACTGCCTTTGAAACCTCTCATACTGAGCTTGACTGGCAGTTCCCACCCACGGCAATGAGCCTGGATCTTGTGTGTGTGAGGCGGTAAAGCAAAACTGTACAAAGTCACTCAACTATGCCATAGATGCAACTATTTATCATACAATAAATAACTCCGATGTTTTTAAACTTCCTCTATCTAATCCATCACTTAATTCTGTTCAGTTATACACAAAATGCATGCACATTTCGAAGTTCTACATCATCCCAGTCACTCTCCTCCAGATTCCGTGTACATCGTGTGGCGCTCAAGACCATCTGCAGCCTGACACGACTCTGCCTCTGGACTCAACCTCCACCTTCCATGCAGAGCCCGTACTCTCTTTGTACAGGAATACTCAGCCAGGAGCAAATGTACTTTGTTTCCTTGGATCTCCTATATTCTCCTGCTACTTCCTTGTCTATTTTTGCATGTCGATATTCCTTCAAATACTGCAGGCCAGATCACATCACCTGTCAAGGCCCCTTGAATTTTACATCTCATAACTCTTCCTCTACCTGAAAATCACTTTCACATGTTGTCTAATATAGTTCACACATGATATTTAATATATGATTTGTATAATATTTAGTACATAATATAACATCTATAATTTTTCATTAGGGTTGATAGATCTTTTCCGGTCAAGGAGAAAATTTTATTAAAAATTTCCATAGTGATTAATGGCTTTTCTTAGACAAAGTATAAATTTAATAAATCAATAGTATGAGTGAATAAATGAACATACGAGCATATCTACATACATATACTCTCTTCATCTAAGGATGGTGTGATGATGATGATGGTAAAATTATACTTTTCTTAACTAAATGGAATGCCAAGTAGCACTATCTCTTTTCACTTTTTAAATCGAAAATGGAATTAAGGCTGTGTATTAGTCTGCTTTCTATTGATATAAGAAAATACTTGAAACTGGGTAGTTTATGAAGAAAAGAGGTCTATTTAGCTCAGACTTTTAAAATCAGGTGGCCCTACCTTCTTGGCTTCTGATGAAGACCATGGTTGACAGCATCCCAATGAAGGGAGCACGTATGAAAGAGATAAAACAGCAAAGCAAGAAGCCAGGGATCCATAGGCCAAAACAACCTATTCTTCCATAATGATTCATTCCTGCAGGGACTAACCGAGCTCCTTGAGAACTGCACAACTGCCTTCTGAAGGGAGTGCACTCAGTGACTGCATTACCTTCTAACAGGCCCCACCTCATATAGATTCCACCACCTTCCAATGTCACCACACTGTGTACCAAACTTCCAGGACATCCAGCTTTGGGAGACTCACTCAGACTGTACTCAAATCACAGCACTAGGCATTTATTCCCTAGTCATTTTTTGCAAATATAAAAGCAATCAAAGCACTGTAATATAAAATCATCTATTTTTAATATGAACTTGCTCCCACGTACCAGGCAGTGGTCTAGACACTGGAGTGAATCAAATTACAGGTAGGACTTACTCCCGGGAGAAGGAGTTGTGAATCTCTGGAAGGACCAGAGCAGTGACGGCGAACCTTTTAGAGCTTTCAATGATATAAACAGCCCACTGCGGCACGCGTGGCCTAGGTTCACCACCACTGGGCTAGACAACTATGAAGGGACAACCAAGTACACACAATGCTGGTACATGAGGTAAAGTATTTAAAATGTAGTATAGAAATCCCACGTGCTCCTCTGGCAGAGACTCATTTGCAAGAAAATCAGAGTAATATTTTTCTTTCTTATCCTAATATCTACAACAATTATAATGCCAACAAATAAGAGCCAGATCTAAATCCCTTATACATCAATCTTTGTGAAACGTGGGGCTGAGAAAAGTGCCTCGAAGTTGTGATGAGTTGGAAGTAATCAAGAAGAGCAAGACATCATGGAGACCAAATGGAAAACTAATAATATCAATTTTCATTCAAACAGTAACTATTGCCAGGAAATATATCATATGCTTTACAATGGCTCTGTCTGCCTTTCAAAGAGTTAAGTCAGGATTAACGAGGCTGTGTGATTTACATGTTAACAGGCTGGATCTGTCTAATTATCAAATGGTGATGTTATCAAAAGGTCTCAGAAAATCAAATATAATTAGGACTCGAAAGTGTTCACTGGATTTGACAATGCAGAGGTCATTAGCTGTCTTGACAAAGAAAGAAAAAATACTTTAATAAAGTGAGGGCAAGCCGGGGACATAGCTCAGCGGCACAGCGCCTGCCTGACAAGCATGAGGTCGTGAGTTCGATTCCCGGTACCAAAATAAATAAATAAATAAATAAAAACAAAATGAGGGCAAGTGAGACAGAATACAACACATTTAAATCATATTGCTGAGAAAGGGAAGTCATCAAATACTGCATAGAGAATTAAGAATAATCCACCAACGTGTCCAGGACTTCTGAGTTCGAATGGACACATGTTCTCATGTTAAATAGGGAATTCAAAGAGTAAAGATTAAAAAAAAAAAATCTACACATTGACCATTTATGGACAAAGGCAATTTGTATCAAAATAACATACAAAATAAAAAAGTTGATATAATAGATGTTTTTGTAATAATACATGGGGTTCATGATGCTTTGCCTTTTCCTTAAAAAAAATGAAAATTGTCAATGTTAACCATTTGATCAAAAAGTCTGCCTACAGGCCAGGTGTGGTAGTGCACACCTGTAATCTCAGCACTCTGGAGGCTGAGGCAGGAGGATCACTGTGAGTTCCAGGCCAGCCTGGGCTACAAAGTGAGTTCCAGGCCAGCCTGAAATGCATAGTGAAACCCTGTCTCAAAAAAACAGTTTGCCTATATAAGAAAGTTGATGAGAAATAAGGTAGTTTGTATCTGGAGGAAAATAAAACATGTATTATAAATTTTATATGTAATGTATACATATATTTATAATGTCTGAATCTATAATATACTATATATTATTAGGACTATATTTAGTAATATTCTTAAATTATATATCATACTATATCTGTACATAAATACTTAAGATAAATAATTTCTTTTATGTAGAGAAAAATAGCCCAAAATAATAAGAGCTAAACTTTCCATGTGGTTGGAAGGTAGCAGGCACTGTCCTTCAGTGCATTACCACCTGATTCAGCACATCTATCAGCACGACATCCTTGTGAGGTAGGAAATACTTTAATCCAGACTCATAGACGTGTATTCTGAAGCTCAGGCAAGTGAAATAATTTTCCCAGGCCGGCTCCCCTAAGGCACGAAAGGAGGGTTTTGGGAACAGATGGAGAGACCAGCTTTCCCAGACGGAGGAGACGCCATTGCTCGGCCTGGAGTGTGGGGTTTGGCTCTCATTTGAATTAATGAAGGGAAAGAGAAAAAGACTAACAGTTAGCATTCTCATTACCTTCCAGGACTGCTTCTGTGGGTGCCGTTCATGCTATCATTCCTCTGCAGCAATATAGTAAACGGAGCCCTCAAAAGATTGAGTGTCTTGCCCAAGGGCAGACCACAAAGCCAATGAGCAGTAGAGTTGGGACGAAGACCCTGGCCACTTAACTTCCGACCCTGTGGTCCTTTCATCTACAGAGTCAGCCAGAGTCGGGGATCTAATTATCCCCTGAGGATGATTTACATTTCTTTATTGTGCTATTCAGCAATTTTACTTGGTAGTTTCTTTATTTATTTCATGCAGTGGTTTATTTATTTATTTTTTTCTTCGAAAAGTGGCCCCAGGGACTTGGATTAGTTCCTGTGCTTTTAATATTTTCAAAAGAGAACTCAGAGGTCACATTTTTTCCCTATACACAGTGCTTTCTGCTTCCTTCATATCGGATTCTGGTGTAAGGGGTGGTAGAAGGGATCTGGAAGCTCAGTTGAAGAGGAGTTTGTTATTTCTGTTGTTAACATCTGCAGCGGGTCCTAGACTTGGAGGCATTGCCTCTGAAGACAGGAGTGGCGAGTCAGTGACATGGTGTCTGAGAGCACTAGTCACGAGGAAGGTAAGTCAGGCAGAAGGAGGCTAGGGTTGATGTGCACTGGAACTACGGATCCCAGTGAAAAAGCACATGCCTAGCCTGCTGCAGCAACAGGTCACAAGTTGGAGCCCAGCCTGGACAACTTAATAACTTAACATGACCCTGTCTCAAAGTAAAAAAAAAAAAAAAAAAAAGGACTGGGGAAGTAGCCCAGTCAGTGTGAGGAGCTTGGGTTCAATCCTCAGTAGCACAGAAAGAATACATATCTAACAAAATCAACCTCCCCTTTGGAAATTGGCCTGAAATAAATGATCAATGTGGAGTGGCCACTTAGGTACTCTGTGTTGTTAATATCGACTTGCTACTTCTGTTCCAGTCCAAATGTCAGGTGTGTGCTGGCACCGTCTCCAGACATTCTGGTGCATGTGTGTATGAACGGCTCCGGTGAGTGAAGAGCTGAATTAAATCACTTCTCGCAATTAAACGTAGGGATCTATTCTGTAACCAGAGGGGAGATTTTTATTTAGATTTGTTCCTCTTTCCACCTCCTTGAAGGACAGCACTAGGAGAGCAGTGCAGGGTTATTATCTTCATGGGGTGGGGGCCTAATGCCAGGCAGCCTGGGTTTGAGTTTGAAGCCCATTTCTTCTACTTAGGACATTGTCCTTTGGTATCCGTAGAGGTTTGGTTCCAGGACCCTCCACAGACACCTAAATTGGTGGATGCTAAAGCCCCTTACATAAATTCTCAACATCTGGATAAAGCCTGTGCACAGTCTCATCTGTATTTTAAATCTTCTCTAAATTACTTATATACTTTTTATAATTTTAATATTATGTGAATAAGTATTATATTGTTTAGGGAATCGTGACCAAAAAGGAAAGACTATACATGTCTAGTACACACAATTTTTTATAGATATTTCCAACCTGCAATTGGCTAAACCCTTGGATGCAAAATATACAGATAGAGAAGGCAGAATTGTTGTGTGCATTTGGGAAAGTTGCTTTATTTTGCCTAGTTTTCTCAACTAAAAATATATTGTTATACTGTGTGTACTATGCATATATACCATACTTACTTAAGGGCAGAATAAGATTATACTGTAAAGCAGTGAAAACCCTCAGTGTCTTGCACTAGTGCTCATAAACCTTAGCTATAATTTTTCACTATCATGAACAGCGTCATTTTTGTGACCTATCCCAGAATTCCCTTAACTCTCTAACTCCTGCCATCTAGATGAGACCAGGTTCTGTGGGCTCTGCTACTTTCTAATTAAATTGAAATTGAATTTAAGGTACCATATACAGAGGCTATTGAAGTATTAAATTTACAACTGTTTGACACAATGTGTACTGGGTGCCATGCTAGACAGGAGGACACAGAGGTGACTGGGACACACTCTGCCCTGGAAGATCACTATCTTTCACCACTTGTTGAGCAACAGATGCACGGGGCTGCCCCTGACCATCAGTACGCATTCTGACAGACGATGTCCTTCATGCTTGACAGACCCGGAAGCGTGAAATCCCAGCTCAGTAGTGCACTCAGCGCAGGTCTCCAGGATTAGGAAAAAGTTGGACCAAGGCTGGAAGTGCTGTCCAGGCTCAGTCAGCATGGGGAGGGGGCGTGGTTTCCAGGTGGAGGAAGAGTGTAAGGGAAGCTCTGAACCTGAAGGGCGTAGAGGGACACTGGGTCCATTGATAGAATCAGAGCTCACGGCAGAGGACAGGTGGTGGGAGATCAGTCTGGTGAGATCAGTAGCTCTGGCATCACAGAGGAGTTAGCATTCACAAACGATAAGGAGTCAAAAAATAGCAGACTTTATTATGATCTTTGCTATTAACGGGGCAATTGGTGTAGTGTCCTCAGGGTGGTAACAGATGCTGCTTAGGTTCCATTCCCTCCTACTTGTGGAATCTCTCTGGCTAGAGCTTCCAAACTTTATACTTCGCTTTGATGTTTCATCAAGGAATGAAGTCAGTTTGTCTTAGTCATTCTGAAAGCTGCCATCTACCAGTTTTCCCTCCAATGGTAGTCTATCCAGGGCATAAACAATATTGTAAAGTAGAAGCTCAGGTTGGGCTGCTGACTCGCAAAGTTAAAGGAAAAAAGGTTTATGGTAGCTGACAGTTTCTAGAGGTTTCAGGTCACAGTTGACTGGCTCAAAGCAGGGCAGCATGACAGAGGGGCATCACAGAGAAGAAATAGTTCATGGCGGGCAGAAGGCAGCAAAGCAATGAAGTAGCAAGGAAACAGCAGCAAGCAACCACAGAAACCCTTTCTGTCCCTTATATTCTACCCAGGCAACATGCCCTTAGGGCAGGTAGCACTCACACCCAGAGAGAACCTTTCTATCCACATCCAGAACTATGCCAAACCAATCAACAGACTAATTTAGTAATCACACACCCTTAATCCCAGCATCACACACTTAATCCCAGCATCACATACTCAAGATCTAGCCACCTCCGAAAAGCCCCACCTATCACGGCATGAGGCTTTGGGGAAATCTAGACACAAGCCATATAATAGGTCAAGGCAAATAAGAAAACATCAGCATAACTTTGGTTTTGTTGTTATTTTATGTTTTGCTGTTGGTGATTGAACTCAGGACCTTGTGGATGTGATGTGATGCATCACAGCACTTCAAAATAACTTTTGAGGTTAAGATGGGGTGGAGGGATCTCAAGGACTACTTCAAAGCATCTCAAGAACTAGAGTTTAAGAGCAGCTTGTAGGCAGATGTGCTTAGTTTTCAGTTGCTGCTCTGTTATCTGCTCACTATGTTGGTCAAATTACTATTTTCCTATCTAATCCTCAAATTACTTGTCTGGAATACAGGAATAATATTGTTTGTCTCATGAGGTTGTTTCTAAGATTAAATGAAATAAAGAATGAAAACTGTTTTACACAATGTCTGTTTCCCAGTGTTGATTCAAAAAATGTTGGCTGACACAAAAACCAAAATAAAAATAGAAGGAAATAAAGTGTATATGAACATGAAAAAAATGGCAAGCTCAAAGAACTCACCCTAGAAATATGGCATTGACCACAACGATAGGCAAGAAAAGAGAGACACATTCATTCATGTCCCATTTAGAAACCATGTCTCAAGTAACTAACCTGCTTCCTGTACTTTCCTGTGAATGCCAGGGCAGTAGGAGTTATCTCCAGCCATTCATGGAGGCGGCAGTCCAAACGGAGGCAGCCTGATGAAAACTTTAGCAACTGCAGTGCAGCCTATTCATGGAAGGATTCTACAGGAGCGTGAGGAAGGCAGTGTCCACCTTGGCTTGTTCTTCCTGTGGCTCTTGCGGGGTTAAGGTACCTGGTACTATTCCCCAGCCTCACTCTCACTCTTGGCATCATCTCTTACCAGGTGCAATGTCAAACTTGAGGGATCAGTATCAGAGCTAGTGCCCATCTCACCCCAAAACTGGCCCCTGCACTGAGTGCCTCTGGCACTGTGCTGGCCTCTTACCATCTCATCTCCAATGTTCCTACAAGTGTTAGTGGGCCCTGTGGCCATTTACAAATGAGTGACCACTTCTCAAGATATTTTGCCTCCGTATGATAGGAGAACTTTTCAGTATATCAGCAAAAACAAACAGGAACCTTTGAGCCTACTTATTATGAAGACTGTCAGAAATTGAAAACTCTATGAAGTCTCCAAACTGGGTTAGGGTCACATCACCTGCTCGGAGTCCTTACACAGTAATCACTTGACAACACCCTATCAACAGTCTCGGCCAACATTACTATTCCCATCTTTAGATGAAGAAAATAGGATTCAGATAGATCAATGCAATTACCTCAAAACACATAACTCTGGAAAATGAAAGAGCAGAAATTAAATGGATGCAGTCCTGACTTCAAAGTGCTTGCTCTTTCAGTCTCTGAAATTCTGATTGCTGCAAAGTGTTAGTTCTTTCTGGTGACCATTTTTGTCCTTTACTGTGAAGAAGAAACATGTCTGCATGTTTCGTATGTCCCTTCTAATAACTCACCAATCTGCTTTGATTCCTTGTGCTGAAGCACTTCTGATTCATTAGGCATTCCTTCTCTTTAACCTGTTTCAAAACTCATTATTCAACATTTATCTACACCAAACTGTATTTGTCATCCATTAGCTCTCTATTAGCCTGAGGTGCCCGAATAAGCAAATGTCCCTTCCTTCAGAATCCATTGTATTTCATTGTCTGTTGTTTCCCATAATTCAGTAGCATCTGCTAATTTCCAAGCTAGTTTTGAACACTGAGGTTATAATATCAGTAATTCAAATCATGCAAGATAATACTGTGTTAAATAAGCATCTTTATTTTCACCCCCACCAACTGGCTTGCACATGTAGTGCTATTATTACTGTTGTCTGTATTCTATGTTTTCCTTATCTTATATCCAGGGACGGAGACTAGAGAGACTGTGAGAATAAGGAGTTCAGAGAAGAGATCTGCAATATGAACTGTCAGCTGCGACTTTAGCTTAACAATGTCAAATGTGCTCTAATTTTAATGTGATTATGGATGCACTTCCTTCCTTTAAAAAAAAGATCCCATGATTTCATATACTGACCTGAAACATCTGCTGGCTGATCCTTAATATTCAGCCTTTACTGATAACCAACAGACACACATAGCAAGTCAGTGCTGAGCTGCGTATGCATTAACAATCATCCCTCTTTCAAAATGCAAGTCAAAAACATACACATAATCAAAACAGGGACTGTGTATTAAACATTGACCATACGTCGATCTCTTCCAGAGGCTTCTAGGTAGCAGCTCTTTCTAATCACAAACTTTTGGGTAGCTATTCTTATTTCCCACTCCACAGAAAAGAACACTGAGTATCAGAAAGGTCAAGGCATTTGCCAAAATCACACAGCAGGGCCGGTGAGATAGGTCAGCGGCATAAGCGCTTGCCTGGCAAGTGCAAAGTCCTGAGTTCAACTCCTGGTACCCACATACGAAAAAAGGGCCAGTGATATTGCTCAGCAGCACAGGCACCTGCTGGCATGCGAGGTCCTGAGGTCACCCACCAAAAAAAAAAAAAAAAAAAATCACAAAGCAACAGTGCCCTACAGCAAGATTTAGCTAAGGCTTGTCTGACCCCATAGGCCATGGAATAGGTAGTAAACTTATGTAATAACAGCTAAATTTAAAAAAAAAAAAAAAAAAAGCAGAATGAGGAAAATGTTGTAAAATCTATCTTTTTCTGTGAAGTGGATTTGTGTTAATGACAAAAATCCTCCTTTCCCTAATCCTATTGCTATTTGTTAACAAGAATAGTGTTGGCAAAGATTAGGCCTTTTATCCTATAACTGGAAATAATGTTAGACTGCAAATATTGCAGGAAAATATAAGAAAGGCTGTTGGAAGATCACAAGACCAGGTGTTTAATGGGAGCGAGGGATAAAATCTACTCAAAGAAGTGAGTGCATGTTGTAAGAAATAATAACTAAAAGTAAAATCTTTATTATTTCACTACTTTGGTAAGGTGGATAATTAAATGTAAAGGCTTGAAAATACTTCAATGAATAAATAGTGCTGTCTGTAATTTAAAGAGGATCACTAATTCTTATGTTTTCCTATTTTATTTCCAACACCTTCAAAGCACTCAGTAAATCCCCACTGAAGGAATGACTGATCTCCATCTTGATTCCCAGCTGTTGTGCACTGCATAACCTTGGGTTTAGCTCTTAGAGAAAGCCAAAAGACATCCTGGGGTAGAAAGCCAAATAAGATCTGTGTCCCTAGGAAGAGCACACGGAGTAAAAAGATACTCAATTCTTGAATGATTAACACGAGTGAGAACAGAGGATCACAGGGTCGGCATCCACCTCAGCTGAAAAAACAGAACAAGCAAGGAGTGGGTCAAACTCTTCCTTCAGGAGGAAGCACGCTAGGGAGGGAGGAGGAGGCTGTGGAATATGAGATGGAGACACAGAAGAGGAGCCACATGTTCCCTGCTCACCCTAGACTGGCTGTGATCTCACCTGCCAGCGAAATGAGGACCATCCCACCTGTCTGCTATAGTTTGGATTTTAAATGTCCTCCAAAGACCCAAGTGTTAAAGGCTTATTCCTCAGAGCGGCACCATTAAAAGGCTGTAGAACGTTTAAAACAAGGGGCCTAGTGGGAGGTCTTTAGGGTTGGGGGCATGGGTGCCTTCAGATGGCTTGGGTGACCCCAGCTCCTGGTGCCCCCCATCTATTTCTGGCCATGAGGTGAATGGCTTTGCTCCACCATGTGTTCCAGCCCTGGTGTGCCATTTTGCATAGACCTAAATGCAGTGGCATCACTGATTAGGGACTGGGACTCCAAAACTGTGAGCCAACATATATCTTTTCTTTGTATAAATTAATTATCTCAGATATTTGTTATAGCAACAGAAAGCTGAATAACACTCCACTGTACATGAGAACTTCGGTAAACTCTGTTCTCGAACTTTGGAACATTCGCCAGCCACCTTGGGGTGGGGGAAAGTAGTCCAGAATGCAGCCTATAAAACCTAAAATACATGCTCTCTGATCACTTATAAAGTTTGCCAAATGTTAAGACTAGTTCATAGCTATAGTCACTTCAAAATCTTAGTTTCCCCTACATTCCATAATTCCCATTTTAGTAAACTACTGACCCCAAGAAATCCCTTAAACTTCCTATTTGTAACTCTGTATAGTGGGTGTAATATAACCTAACACTCTACTTTGTTAAATAGTCCAGAAAAATATTGCGGGGTTCAAACAAAAAAGGAAGGAGTGCCCAGAAAGCACAGTCCGATCCAAAGAGTATAAGGCACGGGAGTTAATGGATGAGATACTGTCCAGGCAGGACCAGGAGCACTGGCCCAGACTGACGTGGAGGAGCACAAAAGCCAAAGGCGGGCCACATGCAAAGCAGAAGGCTCCACAAGCCCCAGAAATTTCAGGTAGTGTGCATCTGACCTACTTCGGGTTTTCAATCGAGCCAGCTGGCTTAGCAGAAGCCATCTGCAGAATCACAGCTCAGACAGCCCTGAGCTGAAATTTGAGGCCCCAGAGCTTGTCGTCAGACTGCATGGATAGTGGACCCCTGTATCTGGGGGCTGAGATCGAGCATCTTCCTCCACGTGTGTGTGGGATTCCTTCACGAACACGTGTTAGGGCTCCCAAGGTAAATGCATCCTTCCCCTCATCTCTGCTTTCCTCTCCCTTTGAAAGGCACTGTGCTTCATCCAGGGGTAGAATCTCAGTCACTGGAAGTCCCTCATGAGACAGAGGCTTTGCATGTTTTATCTCACTTAATTTTCCTGACAACCTTGTGCAGTCCTGATATTCCCATTTTCGTTATGGCAAAACTGAAATTCAGAGTGGTAAGAAAACATTTCCAGAGTCACAAATGAGCATATGGTGAGGTCACAAGGGCAGGGTTCTCCACCATACTATTACCTAGGTCTCAGTAAGAATCCACTTTTAACCACTGAACAGTTTACCCCAACTGTCACTCAGGCAGTGAGCTTGTTTACATGCTATCGAGCGTCACTTGGGCAGGTGTCCTTTCAACCAGTCAATTCTTATATTGAATACATTTGATTAAATTGTCATTTTGTATTTCCTGTTATGTTATCTTATAAAAATTAACAAAAAATGCAATTTGTGGTCATCCTGTATTTGAAAACCACACGTCATTCCTCTCCTTCCTTTATATTCAGTGGTCCCTCACCCAGATCTGGGAAGTCATCCCTCAAGGTGTCAACTCCTCCTGTCCCGCTGCTACATTTAATTCCAGGCCGAGGGAAGGTGCCCAAGCCACAGGTCACTGATGTTTAGTGAAATGCCTTTATCCTGATTCATTCTGCCTCTCATCGGGGTGAACACACACTCCTCTCTTCGTGACTTCACCCTTCTGTTGGAAGCGCTGACTCCCGCCACATCTCTAGCCAATCAGTCTCGTCTGCTCCGCCCTGGTTGGAGGACCCTTTTGGGTTTCCTGGGAAGCCCTATAGTCTCTCTTTCCTGTACATCTGAACCCTTCACATCCCTGATCTCTACACTTTCCCCATATAGAATTATTCTCTTCTATTTCGTATTTATCCTTATTCTTTTAATTACTAAAATACATATTTATTAAACTCCTACTGGTCACTTAGCTCACTGGACTCGGTACATTTCACAGAGTACAGATTCTGTTTCAAAGTCTGCTTGAATCTCCCTTCTTCCAGCTTCTGTGTGGCACTTCTATTCAGCCTTTAAAACCTCAGATTTCTCCTGTGTACAAATGGGGGCTGATACTATTGAAGAGATTTTTTTTTACTGAAGAATATTGTATGAAAGTGTCTTATATAATGGCCAATACCTAACAATCATTGTCTTATATCCTTGTTTTATTTTTTATGCTACCACTATAACTGTTAAAAATACCTTGTATAAGCCAGTGCTCTGTTGTCAAGGGCTAGTATTATTTCTCATTATTTCTTTTGTTAAAATGGCATATGGCAAGTGCAATGCAAATGCCATAAAATAAGGGGCCATTCATTTTGATGTTTTAGTTACATCAAAGTTAAGGATTTTGTTGAACATATAGAAACTAACTAAAAAATATATGATATTGATTGATTAGAGCATCACAGAAAATGGATTAAAATAAATGGTTTTACCATCAACCCCGGTAATGAATAAAATCCCATGAAAAAGTGCACATTCAGGCAGTGCCTTTCAAGTTTTATTTATTTAATTTTTTGTTAAAGGAAAACAAATATCCTCGTCCAAAATGATTAGCTTTTACTGAGAATTTTCAGACTAAAATTAAAGTATGTTGACACTGATAATTCGGTATTTCTTAATCATCCTGAATTCTTTTTCATGAAAGCAGTAAGTTTTTCTTATAGCATTATTCAATCAGGAAATACATTCTCATAAATATAAGATCATATTTTTGCTGACGATACTTCTTCTCTTCTATGCATTCATTCAATATTGTTTCTTGAGATATTACTATGCCATAAGTGAAACAGATGCTAGTAAGGCAAAGATGAAAGGATTTAGTACTTTCTCTCAACGCATCCACTCTCAGAGGGGAGGACTGATGGAGGAAACCGTAGCAGTGGGACACGAAGGGCACAGCAGCAGACGTCTCCAGTTCACTCCGGAAGTGCTTTACGCCCAGAGGCTGGGATTGAAAGGATGATTACAACTGAGTTAGGAAGACCAGGATGGTGATGTGGCAGGTGCAACCCGGCATCCATTGCCCTTGTAATCACTGTTATCCCTTAAGAGGTATGCTCACCTAAGCTGTGTCTCATTCCTCTTCCATTGCAGAAGGAAGTACAGCACGCAATGAAAAAATCAGGGCCAGGAAACTTATATTTTGAACCCAAATCATTACCTTTTTGAGTTAATCAAATAAGCTGCTGGGTTTATTATTCTTTAATTCTATAGTTTTGGGGGAGAAATCCTTCCTCTAACTGACCTGGCACAATCATTTTAACAATTGGAAATTATTTTCCTTAAGCTCCTTTGCAAAGCTTTTTCTACTTTGGAAATATGAGAGAAGAGTGAAGGAAGGTACCAAGCATACTTGTACTGAAAAGTTAGCCACATGTGTCCCAAACTCCCGCTGCTTCACTTTCCCATCTATGTGACTGGAGTTCCTCTTTTCTGAGACCTGAAATTCTCCTTTGCAAAACTGAATAGGAATAAAAACAAAAAATGAAATTCTGCCAGTTAAATACCCAGTGCATAGTAATTCAACAAAATTTTCATTTTCTTTTCTTATACTTAAAAAATTCAAGATTCTTCAGCTTCTGAGAAGATAAAGTTAATGTGATCTCTCAATAAATACAGTGGAAAACTCTGGACGTTGTAATTAAAATAAACATAGGAGATGTGGAAGACTGAAAAGAACCAAGATGATTATATAGGGAACTTGAAACTTGAAAAAGGCTACAGTGGTGAATTTCCTGAGTTTTCTTTTTGCCTTATGTTTGTAAACTTAGGAGCTGAAGAAGCTGGACGCAGGAAATACAATGGCAGTTGACAAAAATATGCTTTACCTAAGAAGAACTCTTTTGGTAATGCACCAGAAAAAGATTAACCAATTACATCAGAATATATATAGAAAATAACTGCCTTATCCAAACAGCATATAAATAACAACGACTGTCTTAGTTACTTTTCTCATTGCTGAGACAAAATACCCAACACCCAAAGTTAAAGGAGGAAAGGTTTATTTATTTTTGCTCACAATTAGTAGAGGTTTCAGTCTTTAGTCAGCTGACTCCAGGGCAGGGTGGCAAGCAGAGAGGCCTCAGAGAGGAGAAACAATTCACAGCATGGAAGGCAGAAGGCAGCAAAACAGCTAGCAGCAGCAGCAGCCTCCCTTTCCCTTGTATTTCACACAGGCTACAAGCCTTTTGAGTGGTGACACCCACAGCCAGGGTGGGGCTTCTGGCTTCAGTAAATCTATTCAGCCACACTGAGAACTACGCTAATCCAATTAGTGGACTAATTTAGTACCACACAATTTTAATCCTAGTATCACATGCCCTAGATCCAACCAGCTCTGGAAAGCCCCACCTATGAGCACATGAGGCTTTGGGGGGACATCTAGATATAAGCCTTAACAGAGACCCCATCTCTACTTATGCAAAAACTGAATGGAAAACCTGGAGACTGGAGTGGGGCCCCTGGGTGGTGTCAGAGAATATCAAGTGCAGAGCCAGGATTGGCGCACTGGCAGTAGGGAGTGCCCCCTTCCACAGTTATGGGGCCAGCTAAGGCCAGAAGCCGTACTTGGCCCAGAAATAATAAGGAATCTTGCAGCTGGGTACCAGTGAAGGCTGACTTGGAATTTTTTTACATCCACATGACAGTTCTGAGGTGATTCTCCTTCCTGTGACTACTAGAGCATGTTAAAAAAATAAAAAGAAAACCCAGTTAAAACAAGACACAAGGAAAATCCACACTTGCATAATATGATAGGAAATTATCCAAGTTTGACTTCCAGATCACTCATAATACCAAGAATAAGAGAGTAAATGGAATGAAAAAATTATAAAGGCTGAATCCAGGATAAGACATATTAGAATCATCTGATAAAAGATTAAAAGCAGCTGTGATTAAAAAGGATTCAGTGACCAATGATGAACTTGAAGGAAAAATTAGAAAGCATCAGCAAGAAACTATACAGTATCAGTAAATAAATATAAGATACAAACAAACACCAAAAAAAACCCAGAAAAATATAAATAAAATTATAAATAAAATAAAAATTCCAGTGGAGAAGCCTGAGAACTGAGGGAAACTCCACAGGAAATCATCAGACAACTTAAAGATAGAACAGTAAAACTTACCCAATTTGAAAAATAGACAGAAAATAGACCAAAAAAAAATGAACAGTGCTTCAGTGATCTACAGTCAATAGCACAAGATTTAAAGTTTTTGCCATTAGAGCACAGGAAGGAGGAGGAAGAAAAGAAGAAAGAGAAGGAGGAGGGGAAAAAAAGTGGGGCTAAAATTCACTTTAACAATGGTAAAAATTTATTTTTGACAGAAGACATAAAACTACAGTTTTAAAAAGTTGAGTAAATCTCAGATGAAATATACTCAAAGATATCCAGAGCAAGAAACATCACAATCAAACTTCTGAGAAGAAAGCAAAGAAAACATCTTGAAAGCATTCAAGGAAAAATGAAACCTTACCCATGAAGAGAGAAAGAAAAATAATGGACTTGTAGGAAGTTTCTTATGAGAATTCTCAGAGTTCCAAAAGAATTGGCAAGATACTTTTAATGCGACAAAGAAAGCAATGATTAACCCAAATCCCCCTTTACCCATCAAAAATAACTTTGAAGAATAAATAGTAAATAAAAACAATCTCAGGTGAAGGAAAACAAAAACAAACAAACAAACAACAACAAAACCTTGTCGCCAGTAGGCAAACCCTAAAATAATGACTATACTATGTTATCTGGACACAAGAAATGATAAAAGAAAGAAACTTGGAATGTGAAGAAGGAAGGAAGCCAGAGAAAGTTAAAATATAAGCTTTCCTTCTCCTCTTGAGTTTTCTACATTGTGTTTGACAACTGAAGCAAAAATCATAACACCGTCTAATGTGTTTCTAAGTGTATAGGAAGAAAATATTTAAAACATTTATATTGCAAAATAAAGAGGATAAAGAGACCTAAAAGGAAGTAAGTTTTCTGTACTCAAACTGGCAAATGACACAAGTAGACTGCAAAAATTGCTTGCCTATAATGTAATACATAGACACTACAAGCTACATAAAGTGATACACTCAAAAGCACTACAGATGAATCGAAATGCAACTGTAAATAAATGTTCAAGTGATTCACAAGAAGAGAAGACAAATGCAATGAAGTAACAAACACATATAATAGAGAAAATGAACTGAAAAACAGAAAGAAAAGATAACTCAAAAATGAATGTTTAACTTAACTGAATGTTAAGTCCTAATATAACAATATTGATGTAAAATATAAATGACCTGAACACACCAATTAAAGGACAGGAATTGTCAGGGAAGATTATAAACCATGACTCAACTATATGCAATTTATTTACAGAACTTATTACAAATGTAACAAAATAGGTAGCTTGAAAGAGTCAGGAAAAGTATGTATCATGGAAGCATTAATCAAAGGATAAACGGTGATTACGTTAATATCAAACACATTAGATGCCAAGCCAAAGAAAATTACCAGAATAGAGAGGACGTTATATAATGATAAAAGGGCAGTACAGCAAGAAGGTACGGCAATTATAAAAGTGTATAAATCAGACAATAAAGTTGTAAAATAAATAAAGCTATGGAGTGAATACTTATAGAACTGAAAGGAAAACAGACAAATCTGCAATTATAACTGGGGACACGAACATCATCATCTTCTAAAAACTTGATAGAACTACAGAGATTATTTTCAAATTTACAGAACTCGGTGACACCATTCACCATCACTCCACACGACAGCCAAGTTCCTAATGAATATGTTTCAGTAGACCACATACTGACTGCACTGTAAAAAAAACCTCAGTAGATTTCAAAGAATTGAAATCAAGTAGTGTGTGTTCTCTGATCACGGTGGAATAACATTCATTGTCAATACCAGAAAGAAAGTTGAAAATCTCCAAATACTTAAAAACTAAACTGCACACTTCTAAGCAATCTATTGGGTGAAAGAGAAAGTCTTTAAGGCCCTGAGTTGAACTGGTTGGAAACAAAAAAGCAACATACCAAAATTCACAACATACACAAATTCACAACATGCATAATATAACGCCAACACTGAAAGTTACAGATCTAGCTATATGCTGTAGAGAAGAGTTAATTCAATAATCTAAGTCTGAACCTCAAGAACTTAGAAAAGGAGAGCAGGGCCGGTGAGATAGCTCAGCGGCATAAGTGACTGCTTGACAAGCGCGAGGTCCTGAGTTCGACTCCCAGTACCCACATACAGGAAAAAAAGGGCCGGTGATAGCGCTCAGCAGCACAAGCGCCTGCTGGCAAGCTCAAGGTCCTGAGTTTGACTCTCGGTAACCACATAAAAGAAAAAAAAAGGAAAAAAGAAAGAAAAGGAGAGCAAAGAAGTGAAGAAAGGGAGAAAAGAGCAGTCAATTAAATTGGAGAAAAATATCAACAGAGGAAAAAAAATGAAGTAAAGAGCTAGTTCTTAAAAAAAAAAAAAAAGAAAAGCTAAAATATTGGCAAAACTCTAGCAAAATTGACCAGAGAAATATTAAAGAACTATCATTTGGCAAGAAACAAAAATATCACTACAGACATCAAAAGAACAAGAAGAGAATACAAGCAAATGTTTCTCATAGATATGAAACTTTGATGAGTTAATTCCTTAAAATACACAAACTAGCAAAACTCAACTAACATAAAATGTATTATTTTGATAGTCCTATAACTATTAAGGAACTTGAATTCATAATTTTACCCCCTCTAATATCTAGACACTCATATTTTCACTGAAGTCTACCAAAGAGGAATTAACACTCAATCTAAACAACCTCTTTTAGAAAAATAGAGATATGGAGGGATATCTTACAATTCATTTATGAAGAAAACGCTCAGAAAGCTAAAAATAGAAGGGAATTTCTCAACATAGCATAGAGTATCTACAGAATACTATGGAGCATTTTACTTACTGGTGAAACACTGAATGTTTTCCCCCTAAAGTGAGAGGGAAGCAAAAATGTCTTTCCTTATCACTTTTATCGCTTAAAGTTTTTGACAGAGTAATAAAGCAAGAATCTCTAGAAAAAGACTCCCAGAACTGAGTTCAACAAGTATGTCATTTATATTTTTATATACTCACAGTGGACACATATAGACAAAAATATTCTAAAATTTATACAGAAAGGCAAAAGAATCAGAATAGCTAAAACAATTTTGCAAAGGAGAAGAGGGAGAGGAGGAGGGAGGAAGTAAAGGAAAGAAGAAAATATAAGGAAAGAAAGACAGGAGAGAGAAAGAAACAGAGACAGAGATTGAAAGGAAGGAAGAAAGAGAAGGGGGAGGAAAGGAGGAGGAAGGAAAGAAGGATTGAAAGGGAGGAATCACTCTACCAGATTTCAAGACAACTTACAGCTACAGTAATAAACTTTGTGTGATATTAGTGGAGAGGTAGACACCAATCAATGAAATAAGAAAGAAACTCAGAGAGAGACCCATAAAAACATGTCCAGCTGCTTTTTTCATAAAGGCTTAAAAGCAATTCAATGGAAGAAAAATAACCTTTTAAAACTATTAAACTTTTAAAGGAAAACCATGGCGTAAAATCTTTGGCATCTAAAACTAGGCAAAGAGTGCTTAATCCACAAAGATAAATTGGACTTCATCCAAATTAGAAAGTTTTACTCCACTGAAGACTCTTCATGAGATTGAAAAACACTGAAAATATATTCAAACTATATATACAATAAAGGCTAGTATACAGCATATGTAAATAACCCTTAAACCTCAATGGTAAGTAAACAATTCAATTATAATAGAGAAAATACATAAAAAGAAATTTCATCCAAAAGGATATTCAGATGGCAAATAAGTACATGAGGGATGTCACTGCATAGCTATTAGAATGGCTGAAATGAAAAGCAGTGACAACACCAAAGTTCTCAGGATGTTAGAGAAATTAGATTGCCTGTGGGAATGTAAAATGGTACAGACAGTTCGGTAAGTTCTCTAAAAAGTATCCAAGCCACTACCATATGGCCTAGCAATTGTATTCCTCGATACTTACTTCAGAGAAATAAAAAATTATGTTCACAGGAAAACCTACACACAAATTTTACGTCAACTTTATTTGTAATTGCACCATATTGGAAACAACTCAATTCCCCTGTGACTGGTGAATGGGTAAATGAACTGTGGTACATTCACACCACGGGAAACTACTCACTAATAAAAAGAAATGAATGAAATAAAAAGGAATGAATGAAAAAAGAGTTGACACATGCAACTCTGAATTACCAGAGAATTATGGTATGTGGTAAAAGCCAATTAGAAACGTAAAGTACTGTGCTGTTCTTTTTCCACAACATTCAGAATCTGACAGAAATGATGGGATGGACAACTTAGTAGTTGCCAGGTGTTATGGAGGGTGGAGTTCAGGGGGAAACTGACTGAAAAGGGCCAATGTAGTTTGTGGTGATGAAGAATTTCTGTTGTTGGCCTATTAATGTCATCTTCCTGGTTATGATGTTATACGGCAGTTTTGCAAGATGATGCCTTTGGGGGACCCTGGCGAGGAGCACACAGAATCTTTTTGTATTATTTTTTACAACTGCATGTGAATCTACAATTATCTCGAAGTTGCAAGTCTATTTAAAACAGGTAATGTGCAAAACACTTGCCTTACGCTAGTTCTCCTTGGAAACACTGCGTGATACTTCGCTTGTTTTCTTCATATAAAGGCAAAGTGTCTCCTACCCAAGCAGCACAGAGAAATATTCAAGCAGTATAAAAAATTTCCCGTGCTATCACTGACCCGTTCACACTGTGCAGGAGACACTGCCTTAGCATTGTGGCTCAGCCAAGGAGCGGCAGTGCAATGCTGATATTTTCAGGAGGCAAGTAAGAAACTAACAGCTTTAAAAACTTTCCACTTCCTAAAAGCTACTTATACAAACCAGAGAGCATCTAAAAGAACGTTGCCAGGATGGAACAATCAGGAAGTCATTTCACGTAGGAAGCAGTTAAGGAAGTTTTGGAGATTTAGCCTGGAGAAGAGAAATGTCACAGGTGTATGCATCTGACAGCTGTTAGATAAGACAAATAGGAGGCTTGTTTCCTCTTACTCATAAAGAATGCTGCCCGAGGGTGGTCTTAATAGATGATTTTAGGGGGTATAAGAACTAGCATATTTTATGTTGTTATTTTGGCACTTAAATGTGTATTAGAAAAAATAAAACTAGCACATCTAGTAATACAAAATATTTTACTTGTAGTAGGGTGTACACATTCTCTCTCATTCACTATTAAAAAAATAACTAATATTGCAAAAGACAGTTTTTTTTAAATAGACAGGTATAAGTGAATAAGGGTATGGATGATCCATAACTATAACAATTTTGAAGACTGTTTATAAATGTGACTCTGGATTTTTACTAGAGATAAATGACTATCTCCAGAATTCTTCAATTACATCTAATAAAATGTGTCAAAGGTGCTGGAAAAGGGGTTTTTATCATGACTGAGACTCTGGGAATACTTTCTTAGGCCCCTTACTGATATTTCGGAATTTTAGTATCTATGATTTTTTGAGTTTTAAAAAATGCAGTGGAGGGCCGGTGAGATGGCTCAGCGGCTTAAGCGCCTGCCCAGCAAGCACGAGGGCCCGAGTTCGACTCCCGGAACCCACATACGAAAAAGGGGACGGTGATATCGCTCAGCGGCACGGGTGCCTGCTGGTGCGCGAGGTCCTGAGGTCGACCCCCCAGTACCCACAAAAAAAAAAAAAATGCAGTGGAAATCAACTAATTGTATAATTGCTGCAGTTGTACTAAAAATAATTATAATGGCATATCTCAAGCCAAGAAAGCAGTCAGCAAATTCTTGTCCAACTATTCTCAAAATTGTTTATCTTTGGATCCACTGTCATTTTCTAAAAGTATTTCTTACAGAATGAATTTGGGGCACTGTCAGTGTGTATTCTGTAACAGGCCCAATATTACTGAAAAATATATTTAATGTTCCTTAAGACAATTTGGTGTGCGCTCCATTCGGGAATGACTGCTCTGAAGTGCACAAAGAAAACACTGCACACTGATACAGCGACCAGAATCACTGCTGCCACCGCCAAGTCTGGGTTGCAGTGTTATTTCTGAGCTACTGTGGGTGATAAACATGTCCTAGCTCTCGGTCATTTGAGCTTCATTTGCTGAGGCTGCAAGGCTAACTGCAGCATAAGATCGGATTATACAGTTAATTTATCCTCCAGAACACTGGACACAATGTGTATTTTTTAAAAAAATTAGTTTACTAATGCAAACAATTTACCTTAATTTTCTTAAGACATTTATGGTTCAAATTGATAAATATTGTGTTTATGGAGCTAGAATATTGATTAGTGAGGGGCAGTTGGAAGGTAATGCAAAGAAGTTTACAGGAAATTTTAATTCAATCTCCATCATATGCCTTTCCAAAAACAGTGATTTTCTTCTTTCTTGTTCCATATTGTACAGAGAATACACGAAAATTTTATATTTCATAACTGATTATACCTTTATAGTAAGATTTACTGAGTGAACATAATATATTAGACACAGTTTTCAATTAATAAACCCTTGAGGTTAGTGATATTTTACTGCTAAGAATAAAACATATCTGGCTAGGAAGTGGTGGAGCTGGGATTTGAACTCAGCATTTTAAAATTATCAAACTTACATTTTAAACCCATGACTCCGTGGCTTTCAAAATTTCCTATTCATTATCTATCCTATGATATCATTTCTTTATGGAGCCTCAGCACACATAGAAACACAGACACGCACACCCATTACGAGAGTAATATTTTCTCCTCCACGGCAAAGTGACAGAAACCGTGCCTTTAATATTTTTCTTTTCTATTTTTAAAATGTTAGTCAAAAGTAGTTAAACTGAGTTTATAACTCGCCAATGTATTGCAATCTACTCTTTGAACCTATACTTTTTGTGTGTGAAATCAGGAATTGGAAGTTGCAAAAGATGAAATACAAGCCATCCTTGCGGTGGAGCTCCGAGGCCCCTGGGGATTTAAAGGCACCCTGCTGTGCCCATGCAGCTATGGTGAGCGCAGAGGGCCTGGGGCTTCCACACGCACACAAAGGGCTGCTGCCTTTCTGGAGGTATCGTCATGCGACAGGAAGAACAGGTACTGGAGCCAGGAAATCGGAGCCTGAAGCACGGATCTGCCAGTTACTGCTCTCAGGCCAATTAATTGATCTCAGATTAAATTTCCTGCCCAATGTACTAGAATAATATGGCAGGCGTTCCACATCTTTACCCCCTTTGGCCTTAGGATTTCAGCCTCCTTTGCAGTAGGCAGGTTCCAATAAGCCCAGATTCCAGGGCTGGGATTCCAGTCCTATGTCCAGCACTGTTTTGGTATTTTTTTGAAGTTCTTGGAACTGCTACATCCAAGAACATGCATTCAGAGGAACTATCAACCGAGGAGTCCACCTTCAGTTGTGAGTAAATCTCCCAGCTTCCTGTCCTCGGAGGAGCCAAGTCTGCCAGGGACGCTCTACCTTTCTCAGACCTGAGCCTTCGATGCCTTCAGCTTCTGCTGGGCTTCTACTGACTTTGCCTCCTTCCCTGACTCACTCTTCCCACAACCTTACCTATACCTCCTGGGATCATCTCACAACTCAACTACCTGTACTCAATTTCTGACCTCATTCTTACCTGTCAAAGTCAAATAAATAAAAAGAAACAAAACCAATATAATATTGGTTTTAGGGAGTAGGTGACAAAAGCAAATTGTATCTCTACTGGAATGCCTAGCAGTTCAGACACAGTCAAAAATGTAAATTGTTTGTAATTGAAGGTTCCATCGTGGTATGAAAATGAAATTTGGAAAGGTAACACTAATGCATTGGAGCCAACACATAATTTGAAATTAATAGTCAATATTATATTACCAGTAAATGGGGGAATCCAAGCTAGTCCATCACTGTGACTAAAATTATATACTTTTTTTAGAATATAACCCAGCATTTTCCCCTAGACTTTGGTATAATTAAGTATTTGAACAAAAGAAACCAGTGTGTCTATCTACAACGATCTGTGGCAACCCTATACAAATAAGATTATAGATGCAGAAAGATGTTCAAAACATATTGATGAATAAAAACCACAGGCTGTCGTTCAATATGTTGACCATGATGCTATCTGTAGACTACCACCTACACGATTTAAATGTACATTCAGTTATAAGAAAATACAACTCGATAGTTATATTCTACAATTTAAAGAAGAGATCCCCTTTCAAGATAGATTTCTACGTTTATTTTGGTATTTGCTTTCTTACTATTTTCTAATACAGTAAGTCCCCCACTTATGAACGAATTCTCTTTTGGGCGAACATTTGTAAGATGAATTTGTTTGTAATTCTGGTGAAGTGAGTCTTACACTCTTTTGACACAAATATACAATGTAAAGCATAAAACAATTTACATTTTCCACAATCTTGGATCTTGTCCTTGTTCTTTAGAATTGTGCCAATGGTTGAATGATTCATGTTATAAAATGTACCATCTTTTCACCTTCGTCCAATCTCTCGATTACTTTCACTTTTGTTCCCATGGTTATTATTTTGCACTTCCTAGCAGCCCCCTCCACATCACCACTGTTTTTCCTCTTGCTTCCAGACATCCTGGGCTCTGACTGAGCACTGTATTACTGTACATTATCACACTGTGCAGTGAGCGCACAGCAGCACAACTGTGACAATGTCTGGCAGACACGAGCTACTTCCGCGATTTGTTTGCCTCTATGAATGTTCATAACTGTGCAATATCTGAAATATCGCATATTTCAGATAGTTCGTACCTGTGAAAGTTTGCAACTGGAAAGTTCATTTCTTTTTGGAGTCATCATGTATTGTTTAATTTAACTCAGTAAATAATTAATGCATGTGACTCAACTGTCATTGCTCCTTCAAGTCCACCGTGCAGCCCTGGAGTAGGTTTAATAAAGAAATGGAGAACAATGTGCCCACACCCTCACTCTGTTCTGTGACTCTTACAGCGAAGGGATAAGTCCAAGGAAGAATGTCTACCAAGGAGGATCAAACTCTTAAATTCCAAAAGTTGATTCAAGTCAGATTGTATGAGAAATGAGAGAAAATCTTCCCTGATTCTACTTATTTTCTCTAAAGCTAATCTCAGAGACCAAAATCTCATTCACTCATCAGTTTAACCAGAGATTAAGAGTGCCAGGAGCAGCATGATGACACTGAGGGGGAACTAAACACAGACAGAAAGCTCCAGGAATAAGGAAGGGCTTCCCCGTCTGGCTCTGGATAAAAGAAGGTTAGAGTTCTAGTTGTGAGCAGTTGGGGGGCCAGAGCTCACCTCAGTCCTTGCCTCTGCATTTCGTTTATCAGACATGGTCAGGGCCACAGTGTCGCTCCTCAGTGAGATGTCTCAGTAACTTGTGACAAAACAAATGGCAGGAAGCTAGAGTCGAAGTTTGCATTTGGAGGAGTATCTCTGGTTTTAGCACACACTGTAGCTTAGGAAGACAACCTACTATTAGGCTGTCTTCCCCAAAATTCTGTCAAATGGAAGGGAACATATGAAGACCCATTTTGAAGCATGTTTCCCAGAGTGTGGTTAATCAGTTGATCTGTGGCATTATTCACAACAGTGACTAGAGCACAGATATTAAAAGACACTACAAAGTCTTCTGGAATCTGTAAATAAATACATAAATTAAAAGCATTTTGTATAATTGCACATGTCGCAATGTCTCGCTCCTCCACTCCCTAATTTTAAGACCGTTCTCCTTGACCTCTGTACATGCCTACAATTTTACCTTAATTATCATTCAGTCTTCACCAACAGCAATAATGAAAATTTGAGCTTTCTTTTACAAGGCAGGTACTGAAATTCTGAGTTGCTCAGGCTTGCCCCAAGTCAGCCATTAGATGGTGGAACTGGGCTTCACAGGCAGGTGTATGGGTCTCGGACCTCGACAGTCCCTTCTGCATGACTCCAACTCACCCCAACCATTTAAGAACCACCACTAATTTCTTTCTAAACTGTGACCACTTCAGTTTGTTATTCCTTAGGGAAAATGGTAATAAAAGAGAAGACATTATTCAAATTAGTACTATGGAAAGAGTAAATGCCAGCTACCTGACTCTAAAGAGACAGCTTTATCTCCATTCCCTCTTCTCAGCAACTGTGTGCCATCTTATCCCATTCTAGTCCTCCACACTTGGATATTTCATGCCTCATACAGTGAGGGCTGGCACACTCTCCAAAAAATGTACAAAGGCAAAGGAATTTCCCATGAAGAAAAGGGGTTGCACACAGCACTCTTCTGCTGACAGAGGTTAGTGAGGGGAACTTCAAGGGCACTAAAAGGGCACTTCCAAAAGCAGAGCAGAAAGAGTTGAGAGAGGGTCCGACCCAATTCAATGAGGAAAGAAAAGAAAGGAAAAGTTGAAGTTCTAAACCAAATCTGCACAATCAGGGGATCAAAGATACCAAAACTGAAGTTTCTAATGTGAACACTATTCTAACACCCTACCGTTGCTTCAAACCCTGGTCTTTGAAAACTGAATCTCAAAAAAATGCAAAGGTGAATGCTCTGGAATTAGCAAAGGGTATGGTCCTGGCTGAACTAGAACAGCTGCGCAGTGAACGTACTCTCCTCTCTAAGAAGTATGCTTGGCTGAGATCAGCATTCAGGGTTTGGGACCCAGCTGAAAGCCAAGGGGAGTAAAGGCTGAACTATGATACCTGGAGTGCGGAGCCTAAATTTTAGGTCAGGCTTTACCACTTTATACTGGATAAATTATTTGATCTTGCTTTGCTTCCCTTTGAATATTTCTAAGATTCAAAATTTTATTAACCATAATCTATTTGGATTACAAAGTCCTCCAAATATAATTTGAATTTCAGTTTCTATGATATATTAACTGCTAATAATTACAAACTTTGCTGCTAACATCCACAAGTTACCATTTAAATAACAGATGCACAGTATGGTCAATGGCCAATCACATTACCTTTCCAAAGTCTCTTCATGATTGGTCAGAGTGTGTGAGGTATTCTACAAAACTTGATAATCGATAAAGGTAACTGGGAAACACAAAGATGAACATGCAACAAAGAAATCAGAAGTCATAATACTGGGATTAAAATTCATACTGAAGGCAAATGCAGTGGTTGAACAAACAGCTGATCTTGGGGATACTGACATCACTGCCATGCCAGGCTAAACACACAGTCATAAGAATTTAGAAGGATAAACTTAACATAAATAAAGAAATGTGGTTCAGATGAAAAAGTTGAAAATGTCCCTGAGTTATTGATGTGGGCTAAAAACTTCACATGGAAAGCATCCCCATTAATATTTCATGGCATTGATATCACAAAGGATAACATGTTAGCAGCTGACCCCAACTCAGAAATCAGTATGACAATTCATCAAGGCTTAGAAAAGATGCTGGTTTGTATAGCAAATTGTACCACAAGAACATGGCAAGCACTGTTCAAGAAAGTTTAGATATGATTTTTACAAAGAAAATATTTTAGTTTTCAGTATTTCTAACATGTTTAAAGTGTACTAACTAAATATTCATTTTGCTATATTTTCATTACCCTATGCATTCATAACTAATCAGCAACTGTAAGAAAGTGTTTTATATTTGACATCCACTTTTAAAAGTTATAGATCAATTGCATTTTTCTCTCATGGGTTACTGAGTTTGCTCTGTGCAGTTTCAGCTTCCACAGACAGTGCAAGAACTGCCTGTGTTGTCTTGAAAACTAATGAGACAAACTATGTAAAGGAGGTAAAATGGACAGCATTGTGGCTTGCTCACAGTGAATGAGGCTTAGGAACAACAACAGCGATATAAGTAATATTGATGGTTCTATAAAATAATAAAAATCATGTCAATAAATTATTATTATTGGTAGATCTGGCACCAAGGTAATTATTGGAGATTTTATTCCCAAAGTGATGGGCTTATACATCCGGTAATAACCATCCACCATTCTCCACTAAGACGCAGAGGTCACAGGTGAGTAACCCCTGTTTAAAAATCCCAGGGGTCACACCCAAGAGAACTGCTCGACGTCCGGGGAAGGGGAATGGGCTCCCTGACTTCATCTTGGCTTTCTGCACTGTTCTCCCGTAGCACACTCTGCTAGAGCTTTTCTCCCACTTGATTCCTTTTTGTTGGTTTTTATTTTTTATTTCTCTCCCTTTGTCCTGTTATACACCACAGGACTGCTTGTCTCTGCCTACACTGTCCCCACAGTGCGACAACTGCAGTTCACAATAACCTCCTAAATAAAGATCGAGCAGGCTCCAGATATAAAGAAATGATACGGCGATGGAGATGCTAATAACCGATTTCATCAGGGCACCCTGTGTGCATACACTGACATATCACACTTCATCCCATTATATATACAATTATTACGCTACTCAAAAAATAAAATTCGGGCTGGTGAGATGGCTCAGCGGCATAAGCACCTGCCTAGCAAGCACGAGGTCCTGAGTTCGACTCCCAGTACCCACATACGATAAAAAGGGCTGGTGATATCGCTCAGCGGCATGGGCGCCTGCTGGTGCGTGAGGTCCTGAGGTCGAGCCCCGGTACCCACAAAAAAAAAAATAATAATAAATTAAAAAAATAAAATAAAATTGAAAAATGTACATGTAAGATTGTTATTCTAAATAATGCAATTGATAAAGATATATTCAGTCCCTGAGATTTAAATCTGTCTAACTATAACAAACAGCAACCCTCATTTCAACGAACCCCAAAGCTTCATCCAGAAAAGGATGCTTTGAATAACAACCTCTACCTCCACTCATTTTACTTCTCTAAAATCATCGGTCTATAACTAAGTGCTGTAGATGAATTAATGTACTCTTGGAAGTTGGCTGAAAATGCCAGCCAATAACATCACCAATAACAGCTGCCCATGTACTACGTGATCCTATAAATTTACTTTATATGGCGAAATTGGTCTTTGCAGATGTAATTAATTTCATGATGTTGAGATGAGATTATCCTGGATTATGTGGTGCCATCTCCATGCCGTCACATTTGCCTTGTGAGTGGAGCCATAGTATGATCACGGAAGAGGAGGTGGCAAAGCGACCCTGGAGGCAGAGACTGGCGTGGTGTGGCCGAAGGTCTGGGAAGGCCGGTAGCCTCCAGAAACCGGAAGATGCAAGAGATGAAATCTTCTTGAGGGCTCCACTGCGAGCATGTCTTTGCTGACATCTTGGTTTCAACCCAGTGGAGCCAAGTTCTGACTTCTGGCTCCCTGAACCATGAGAGAATATCTCTCTGTTGGTTAAGCCACTGAGTTTGTAGTAAATTATTATGGAAGTCATAGGAAACTAATACACTATCTTACCATAGGTTTCACAGAATCCCAGGTATCTCTTTGATTGTTGATTAATCCAAATCCACAAACACTTACTGAATGCATAAGAGGTATAAGTTGTTTAAGATACAGGTTTGAATAGGACGAGGTTGCTATTCTCTGGGTATTCATGCACTAAACAAACAGGTAAACAAAATGGGTACGGCACACAATGTAATCCTTAAAATTTGAGGGTTTGATAGAAAAAAACAGCATCATAACTACATAGTGGAATACTATTTGGTTTTTAAAAAACAGGTTGTAAACACTGACATTATTCTAGAGATATATTCATATATAGAGATATATTTAAAAGACAGTATCAATAAATTTTACAGTACATAAAATGATCAGAAAGCACATGGTCCAAGGTATTCTTCATAGCTTTCCATAGGTGGTGGGTTTGCTTATTTAAATTTTATTTTGTTTTGTTTTCAAATGTCCTGGTTTTTTAATAACAAGGCAACAATAAAAGTACTTTTTATTAAAAACTCTCTGGGCTCAGTGCCAATTAGAGGCACATTCAGGATGGAAAAATAACAGAAGAGAAAGGTTCTAAGAGCTCTGATGAGCTGATAGGCCTCCACATCAAAGTCCTCGGAATAATGACAATGCTCAGATGCCTTCAATCCAACAGGATGTCATTAAATTACTAACAGCTTTCAGAAGGGAAAAAAATTCACCCCTCGTTTAAATATGCAAACCCTAACCTCCAAATATTACAATGTGAAACGAAGGCTCCTTTAATTTTGGTCAATAATATAATTTTAAAACAGTAATCTGAGCTTTTATTCTGCTCAAGGCTAACATGAAATCCTTTGGATTTAAAAGACACATTCCAGGCCAGTGAGATGGCTCAGCGGCATAAGCGCCTGCCTGGCAAGCGTGAGGTCCTGAGTTCAACTCCTAGTACCCACATAAAAAGGAAAAAAGGGCCAGTGATATCGCTCAGTGGCACAAGCGCCTGCTGGCAAGCACGAGGTCCTGAGTTCGACCCCCAGTACCCACATAAAAAAAAATTAAAAAATAAATAAATAAATAAATAAAAGACACATTCTGTAGTGTGAGAACAGGACATCCATCACCCCACCCCAGGAGAAGTGAAGGAAAGAACTGCTTTCTCTCTCATGTTGTTCCCCACCCACTAATCCACGCACGCAGCACCCAGCCAGTGAAACCCTGTGCCAGCTGAGCAGGGATTTCCTGGACCTAAACACTGAGGCAGGCACTGCAGAGAGGCCTCACGCATTTGTTGCTCTGTCTGCTTCCACATTCTACCTCGAGAGCATATCCACTTACTGTTAATAGCTTTGCAAAGTATCTTTGGATTTGAAACCCAAACCAGACAGTGCATACATCATCCTGTTTTAGCTTTATAAAGCAGATGGACGCGAAGCCGATAAATCTCCAGACAGAGACTAACATTAGTATCAATACTGTGAACTAAATTGGATTCTCCACTTTTGAGATTCTGAGTCATCTCACTTTGGGACTGTGGCTCCACCACGGTAAACTGAGAACATCACACATGAGAACAGGTGGCTCTCGCTCAGGACCTACACTCCCGCTTCTGCTGGCAGGCACTGCCTTTCTTCTAGTTTCTGAACTAGGATCCCTTGTGTTGTTTATGACAAGTTTCCTTGTGGGGTCCTTATAGCTGCTGTTCTGTGTTTTTAAAAATCTGAATTTGTACTACTTTTCAAAAAATATCAGTTCCACCTTCAAGGCGTGGAAACAGACACCCAGGAGGCTGGGGAAACTGAACCAAGGTAACTGAGCTTAAACTTCGAGCAGCTGGCATCTGACCCTCTCTCTGTGTGACTCGTTCATTTCTCCACTGACACTCTGGCTCTGTTGCTGTTCTTAATACCCACATGATTAGGTTGAATAAATTACCTTTGCATCTTACAGAGACAAGGCTGGACAAATTGGAATAGGTTGGTACGAACTTTGTCCCTCAGGTTTTGAAGCAGGGATTGTATCAGTGCAATGTGTGTGTGCCTTCAATTGCTAGTGATGTCTAGCAGCTTTTTCACCATCTACTTCAATCCCTGGCCATTCATTTGCTCAGCCTTAGGACAGGACTTCCAGTAGCTGCTAGCTCTTCTTCTGTCTGAATCCTAACCCCCTTTAGCTGCAGTGTTTGTGCCTGCCTGGTACGGGTTGCTGTGTAAAGGAAGGGTGGTCTGCCTAATTTTCCACAGCGTCGTATGACTGGGCTCCTCGGTAAGTACAGAGTACTCCTATAAATGGACAGCAGAGGATTACATTATTGAACACCTCAGAGAAGAACTTGGTTGAAGAAAGATAATGAAGTAAATAATACATGAGAGTGGAATAGGGTGAGCACTCGTGCGGGATAAAGTGAATACAGAGCACTGTGGAAGCCTCTAGCAGAGGGGAGCAATTTACACTAGCATGAAAGGCACCTTCTGCAGGAATTGATATCATTGCTAAAATATGAAGAATGCCAGGAGTCTGACTCACATGAGGGAATGGTTATCGTGGCAATGTAAAAATCGTGTATGAAGGTCTTTAGACGTGTGAGAACACACGTACATTTGCAGCATTTCAGGGAGGTTAAGAATGTCTGAAGGCCAAAGGTTAGTCACAGAAGGGGGTATAGGAGTGAATATGGGAGATGTACATGGAAGTCTGATGACTGACCTCTTCATAAGTCACCTTCTGATATTTTGACTATATCAAAGTTCATTCAACTAATACTGAAGATGTTAAGACAAGAAATGATATTAGATTTCTATGGTAGAAAATAAAATACAGAAGTGAGTGGATTCAGCAGAATTGGAAATGTGCAGTAGTGATCCTGGTATGCAAAGATGGTAGCCTGGACCTGGTTGCTGTCAAAAGAAATGGAGAGAAGTATGCAATGTGTATAAAAGCCGTAAGACTGATGAAATTTGTCATTGTTTAGAAAGGGCGAATGAGAGAAATGAAACTATGGGTCTTCGTCTGGACTTTCCTCACCATGCTTGAAAATATACGGTAGTAACCCTACAACTGATGGACTTCCACTATATATATATTTTTTTTTCCCCATTCCCACTATCCTTTTTTTTCTTTCTTTCTTGTCAAAGTAGGAAAAAACTCAATTTACTTGCACTTGGAGAATACAGAAAAATTTTTATGTCAGACATGAGGAAGCCCATAGAAACAATAGATCTTAGGAGTAGTTTATTTAGTCACTCCACTGTGTCCTTGGGTATTTAGTTTCGTTCCCTCTCTGCTTTCCAGAAGTTCCAGTTTCATCCTAAGTCTGGTTCTATTTGAGCTCATAAAATAGTTGCCTGTAACAGTAGAAGCAACATATTTCCTTATCATTTCCAGTGATAGAAACAGCCTGACCTCTCATTTTCACAAAAATATAGCAGCTTTTGCTTTGTATCGCATTGGCTCAAATGGATACAAGCCTCACCATCTGTCAGCAAATCTCTCGCACCAGGTGTGGAAATAATGCACTTGCCTTAAATTAATGCCTTTGGATGGAGTAGCTCGTGTTTAGCCCACTGTCATCACGGCACTAATTCTCTATTGAGAGCTGACTCTTGCTCCAGCTCCATGCTCATTGTCACACCTGGGAACAGTTTGCCTCAATAGTTCCTGGACAGAGACTTTGTCCTTTTTTTCTTTATATTTCACGCACTTATTATAATGCCTGGATAAAAACAAAAACTAGACATTACCTCCTCCAAGTTTCTCTTGATCTTCCTATGACAACTATCAAAGGAAAATCAGTACAGGCAAGAAAACAAGCAAATCATAGCAAGCAAATGCACAAATAAACGAGACCTCTCCAATATCGACATACACATCTTATCATTGAAATGTCAGCACCGTACACTTAACTAGATGGATTCTCAGTTGAGTATATGTGACGCATTTGTCCAGAAATTCTTTCACCGTTGCAGAAGTATGAGTAAACTCATTCTCTGAGTGCATGGCCCGCATATGCAATCCCGGCTACTCAGCAGGCTGAGGTAGAATAACTACAAGTTTGAACCAGCTTGGGCTAATTAGTGAGACCCAGTTTCAACCTAAAAAAAAAACAAAAGGTGGATTTGTAGATCAAGCTAAGTGATAGAGCTCACTGGGCTCAATCTCCTGGACTGGGGGAAAAAAATAATAATTACTTTGTTTACTTCCTTTAAACAAACAACTGCAGCAGCCAAAACCAAAACACTATAAAAAGTACAGTGAGTTTTTCTGTGTGTGCACCCTACTTGATGGTCCTGATAGAGCAATAAGATTTCCCCATGTAGACCATTTAGAATATTGTTCATATCTAGATTTAAATCTGTGGCCAGTGCTCCATCTTTAATTGTGTCATCTCTAAGAGAAGCCTTTCAAATGCAATAGAAAGCACTGATTGAGCTCTGTGTTGGAAAGATGTAACAGTTACTTCAGTGAGGGCAGGATGACTAAATGGGGTTCCAGAACTGTAAGTGTGATGGGTACTCAGGGAACCTCACAGAAGGCAGGGCACACCCACACATCACATACGCAGGATGGGTGGGGATGGCTTTCAGTTTTTCTACATGCTTCATCTAGAAAAACTGTTCATAGTTAAGATGTAAACTCAGCAGAAGAAAGAACTCATCTGAGAAAAAGACTAAATGGAAAGACTGAATTCAGGGATTAGGGTTTAAACATAACTCCAAAATTATTTATTTGGGCAGGCTTCAGTTAGTTATTGAACTCTTCTGTTTTTTTTCCTAATTTGTCAAACAGTTTATTTATACTTAGATTTATAGACTAACAAAAAGTCTTATAGCCATGGTGTCTTACACCTCTCTGTTTTAGTATTATTGTCTAGAAGAGGAAGCACCCAGTGCAACACCCTCCCCAGGTTCTGTGTAGAGCCAGGAGCACATGTTCTAGACACAGGGATTAATGAATGAGCCTTTCCAAATCCCACATCCCCTTCGTTTTCCTCTTCTCATAAATTTAAGGTCAGAGTAGTTTCTATCAGGGAAAGTGAAGCAATGAAAACAAGTTAGCAATCAAATACAAACTAAAAGGATTCCCAAAACTTCAGTCACAAGCAAAATTAAATTCTGAATGATTTGTGCAGATGGAAAAAGGTATATTAAGTGATTAATGCTTGTCTGCTTTAGCAACACATTCCTACCTTTGGAGGGGACATGTAAAACTGAAGTGAACATTGAGAATGGGGCACCGTCGGGGAAGAGCTCCGAATGAGTCACTGCTACACTGCTTCACTCTGGGTTCCCTGGCCTTCAAGAGTATCCATTCCTCGTGGAGACAGCTCACAACTCCCAGGAAAAACCTGAGAGTAGAACATATCCGTCTCTTGGTGAATGTGAGAAAAAAGAATGGCACAGGCAGCCCAACCTCTCATGTCCACTCAGACAAAGTCTGACCTGAAAATATCTGAGTGCATAAACTGTTGGGTCAGCCTGACTGATCTGCATGCTTTTCTGCCATTGGAACCCACTGGAGACCCTGAAAAGTTTAACTTTGGCGTGAACCCAGTTTCAGGTCTTCACAAAAGTCATGGATTTGAGAGACCGATTCCTTAGGTAACTTAAGGGAGTGTGACTGGAAAGCTACCTTTCATCGTAAGTGTATTACTGAATCTCCAAGTATGACTTTTTCTCCTCTACAACACACATGTTCTGCCAGCCATGTGAAGATGCTTAGACGTGTTCACATTTGGTATTGATCGTCACCATTCTCAGGAAGACACAACGGCGTTACTTTGCAGATACTTCTGTGTATTCCTTCATTCCTCCATTCATTTGCTTATTTATTGATTCCTTAGTAAAGTTGTATTTAAAAGGCAACCTGTGTTAGTTGAGATTCAGTTGTAAGACTGAGTAAAATACTAAACCTCCCTGTTCCTCCTCTTTTTTATTTGCTAAGCAAGGATAATAATTATACCGCTGTCATAAGATTCTTCTAATTAATATATATTCAATGTTAAAAACATCGCCTAGAAAATGAAAGCACCCGGTGCTCACTGTCTGCATTACCAGCTTCCTTGAGATATTTTATCGCACTTTTTTCTTAATGGCCTAACTTAGGCCCGTGACCACGCTGTATTTTGCTTGTAGGACACAATCTAGATATAGTTAATGACACAAGCACACAATGACAATAATAAAGCTCTGTTCATTAAGTACTTACCATTTATATTGCACTGTGCTTGAGTACATCACATCATTTAACAGGCAGACGTATTTTGTAGCTCTTCTATGTATTAGGCAGGACAATGACCACCCAAATTACACTACTTGGGACCTATGAACACATTAAAACACATGATGATGGGAAATTACAGTTGCAAATGTGATTAGATTGCAGGTGACCATGAAATGAGACTGTCCCAGGTTATCTAAGTGGGTCGGATATAATTGCAAGAGTCCTTAAATACAGGAGGAAAAGAACCAGAGGGATGACAGTGTCCACAGGACTCACTCTAATGTCGCTGCCCTTGAAGTTGGGGGAACTGGTTAGGAGCCGAAGAATACAAAAATACAAACCCTGGAGGGTGGAAAAGCAAGAATAACCTATTTTCCACTAGGGCCTCACAAAAGAATGTAGCTGTGCGGACACCTTGATTTTAGCCCAATAAGACCTGTGACAGACCTTTGATCTACAGAACTGTTCTGGAGTAACTGTGAGTTCTCGAGTAGTGGGATTCTGTGATTCCAAACTCCAGGAGAAGAAAGAGGAAAGCACCTTAAGAGCGTCTTAGTCATTTTTCATGTAGGGAATATTTTCCATAAGAGGAACAGTTAAGATTTACTTTCCAGAATTATTTTAGCAAGGCAAAGCAAGGCGAAGACTCTGGGTCACAAACAAAGACTCCAATTTAAACTAAGTGAAAGCCCAGCATGCTCCATGGCAGAGTTCTTTGTAGGGAGATGTGAGCTAGCCATCCCGATAAACAGTCAATGAATGCATCACAGACCTACGGCGCATCGATTGCCTTAGTCCTAGGGTAGAAAAGCAGAGACTGAGCCTTGGCCAGCCACTTAGAACCACCAGCTGCCTTCCTCTTTATGTGTGGGGCCGTACTGATATTTTCATTCTTCTATGTGTTCTAAAATGTAAAGCATTGTATGACACATTGATGTAGACCATACTTCTTTACGTATGTTGCAATAAATAAGCTCCAAAAGTATGGGATTATTTATACCCTATCTGAAGGCTTAAGGGAAGGATAAAGGGGGTCACATTTATTTGTCAAGCTTATCTTCACTTCTTTCCTTACTTCACATAATCTTCCCCACAATGCCACAGATAGGTGTTATTTGTTTCCAATCTGTTGGACACGTACAGCTGATGAGCATGAGTCAATTAGAAAAAAGCCAGTTAAGGAGATGTTACACAGCATGGCACATACTGGGGCAAGAGGAGAGCAGAGGAGACAATAATGCTGGTTCCGTGGTAGGGAGGCTGCACAGGAGGATCTGGTGAGGCTGGGCCAGGAATAAGGGGATGAAGCCATTCTGTGCCAAGAAAGGAGACTGGGATAAGACAGGAACTGCGGGTACATGGGAGCGAGCAGGCAACAGACACCAGGATGCTGGAAGAAAGTGTGGTAGGTATATGTGGCTAAAAGGAGAACACTAGGTTCAAAGGCTTTGATTTACAGAAGGAAAAATTAAGTCTTTAGCGCAGGGAAACATTCACGATACTAATGTCAGAGGAAACTGGATGAAAATGAATCTGAAGGGCACAGTCTATAAGCATCCAGATGAAAATCTTTTGCTACAGTCTCTTAGGAGTACTAAGTTCACCTGTGGTTTTCACCTTCTAAACTGAATAAAGGACCTCAGATCTCTGCTGGAATCTGTCTATACGAATCATCTCTGACCCAATATAACAAATATTTATAGGGAACTTACTCTGTGCTGGGTCTTATTCAGACACTGGCAATACAGAAATGAAGAGGAAAAATTTCCTTCCTTGGTGAACTCACACTCTGAAGGTGTAAAGACCCACATTCCACACAGACGTCACACAGACCTGTCCAACCAAGTCTGCCCTCGGATGAATATGAATATGGCTAACGTCGCTGCAGCAGTGCTGAATGTCTACAGACCTACGGGGCTTCGTTTCTTAGGACAACACCTAGCAAGCAGGTGATACAGACACTCTAAGTGAACCTGAACTTACATCTTTTGTCATCATATTTTACTTTTTCTTAGGTGGACCAATCAAATGATGTGTTTGGACATTAATTTATAGAAACAAAACACAGTTCCTGACACATAGTTTATCTGAATTTAATGCTTATGAGGATATGTCAATTCTTAACTGGAGTATCGCATTTTTAACAAGTAGCTTCCTATCTTTAAAAAGAGCAGCCAATCAACTATGACGGAAATCTGACTTTGTAAAATTATGGGGCAGATAATGTCGTAAAGAACTTTTAAATGTTCGTTAAATCACACCTAGACATCTATCCATGGGAATGACTTTTCATCAACCAGTTATAATCATTCTTTCTGTTCCTTATAAATCTGTGGAGTGTGGTTTATACATAGTTTCTATTTTATAGATTTAGAAACTGAGATTAGTTAAGTGGCAGATCTAGGGTTCAAACTAAACTCAGCCCAGTGTCAACTTCCATGCTCCTTGTACACCCATGTAGGCCCTTCCATACCTGTGCGTGTCCACAAAGCGGACACATGCACAGGTGTGAGCTTAAATAGAACTTGCAGTTCAGCTTTTCAACTACTTGAGATTATAATTTCTGAAAGGAATTTTTTATAGCTCTGCTTCTTGGATGTTCATATAGGCTTTCCTGTGGATTGCAGGAGGAGCTAGCCATGAGCGTATGAATAATGTCCCAGGCCCCCCAATCTGTTTTCACCTGGTACATTGCCACCTCCAGATGCCTTCCAAATTAATGTGATCAGGGCAGTTCTTTGCAGCAAAACAAACCCACTCATGCTTTCCTTACTGAGAATTGCTTAGCTTGATTAATCATGACAGATGTCTTCATAGGGATGGATTTCTGGTACAGCAAGTAGATACAGGCACTTCTCAGCTTTTAATTCCACTTTGTGCTCTGTTGATTCATCAATTCCAAAGTAGCAAGGCCTGGAGAGGTAAAAAGGCCACCACAGAAATAGTAAAATAATTTTCTCCTTAAACCACTCCTATGTGTCAAGCCTTAGAGCTTATGGACATCAGCCAACTACAGCAAAAATCTTACAAGTCATAGACTATTAGAATCAGAAAAGATCTGAAGTATTTTCACTTCTAGACTTATCTTTTTAAGGAAACTATTTATGAGAAGAAAAAATATTTTTCCAAGCATAATGTTGCTTCCCTTACATAATGCTATGGCAACATTTTTTTAATTGATCCATCAGACATTTTTTTCATGGAACACACATTCTCTATTGAGATTCCCAGGCTCTTGCCCTAAAGGACTTGCCATCTTGCTGAGAAGACTGGAGTCTTCTCAACTTTACATTTACAACATGTATATTTACAACGTAAAGTACAAGAACTTTACATTGGTGTCAGACAGAAGATAACCGAGGCTGACAGAAACAAGGTAGAGAAAAGAAAATAGTGATTTCTCAACTCCTCCTAATGGCTCTATTAAGAAACAAATCTTCCCACTATGATATAAAATAGATCCCAACAACCAAAACAGGAAATGTATTTATTAAGTGCGTCATATATGGCAGTGTCACATAGGCTCTCTAGAACATTTTGATTCACGTCAGCCCTTTGATGTTCATATCATTGTCTCAGCTTCATAGAAGGAAACTCTGAGGCTTGGAAATGACACCTTATGTGTGACCCCTTAGATAACAGGTCAGAGATCAGGACAAAAACTTGCTCAGTTTGTCTGCAAATGCTATGCTCATTCCGATGTAGTACACAGCTTCCTTTTGGAGACAAAAAGGAAAAGCACAACTTACTGAGGATATTCATATGGCTACAGGCCTTCAGTTGTTTTATTCATTCCTCAAAAACTTTGATATATATATAATATATATAATATATAAATGTATAAATATATATAAATATATATATAGGCAATGAATATATTTTATAGATATGGCTTTAAAATATAAATGAATCCAATGAGCCCACTAATTTTTGAAAATTTTAGTAATACTAGTAAGGGCAAATTTTACTTCCTAAGGTAAGAGAAAGAATATAATATATAAAAACGCATTAATATTATTGAAAATATAATTTGCTTCCAGTACCAAAACTATAAACAAAAAGCAATAAAAATTTTTCAATAACATTTTGTCAATTCTATTTTTGATAATAACTTTACTTTTGTTGCTTAAAAAAACCTTACATGATAACGAAGAATTCTCTCAGGTGGGACAAGAATTTTTACCTTACAGAATTCCAAAAGAATTGGCTAAAGGCCTATTAAATATCTCTGGCAGATTGTATCAGCAGGAAGCAGCTTGAAAAATCACTTGCTTAGAAGTAGCAGGACTGAAAATGAGGATGAAAATCTTCTATACAAGGTCACTTCAATTTCAGAAGTTTGTTGATAGACAAGAGTTAGTCCTTTGGCCTGATAGGAGACATCCTATAGACACAGTGATTTAACAAGAGATAATTTCCCGATTAAAAATAATATTGGAGTACAGAGTATGGATTATGTATCTCTTTTAAGTGCTAGGAAGCTCCTAGGATGGTGAGGAAGACAGGGAAATTAACAAATAATTAGGACAGCAAGAAATGCTCAACCATATATTTAGAGACAGCACAACAAGGAAATGGAGTGTGAACTACTGATGTCCTTGAATGGATGAAAGCTTGGAACATGGATTTATTTAGAGTGGAAGGGTAGTGAGTCAAAAGCCCCAGAGAAACCTTACTAAGAGAGAAGAGATTGACACCAGCTATTCTTAGAAGGATGAGCAAGCATGACAGGTGAAACACAAGTAGAAGGACTTTTGACACAACATGAAAGGATGATAGCATGAAGGGCCAGATCTTGCAACAGGTGGAGTCACATGGCAGAATGGTTGATGATCAGAAGCTAGACTATATAAAATCTTACATAACATTCTATGGAATTTGGGCTCCACTCCTTAGTTAGATGTTCTCAAACGAGTGTGCACAGCAGCCATCCAGGAGATTCTAACTATGAATCAGCCTATTAAACAATCTCTCTAGGGGATTTCATGTCTGGTAATCTCGGAGTCACAATCGTAAATGACACTGTTCTATAGGGACTACTGAAAGGATTTCAACTGGAAGAGTTGGCCACATTTTTCCAGTTGGAGGCTGGGATTGGATGGATTGGAAACTCAAACAGGGACACAGAGTGACTATTTAGTAGGTTATTTTCACAATTCAAGTAAGAACTGATAGATGTAAGAATTAAGAATGAACTTGTTACTTTATTACATATAGGGGACAAGGAAAAGAAAGAAGGACAACTTCTGGAAAATGCTACTGTTACAAACTCTGGTAATGCAGTACAACACATGAGCTTGACTAGGAGAAAGAGGAGAGTTCAGTTGGGTAACTGATGCCTGTGCTGCTTCTACACTGCAGTATCAGTGCAGTTCAGCTTGAGATCACTGCTGGACGTGGGAAGGAAGGAGTTCCCAATCAGTTAATGTTAGCTAATGTTAGAGTCTAATAAAATAAATAACCCTAAAAGGCAAAGGAAAACAAATACAACAACTGAATTTTGGAGAATATAGTTTTTGATAAAAGTAAAAACTTGGAAAAAATCAAAAAAGGATAATAGAAAAAGGACAGAAGGAAAAGGAGAAAAGAGTGGTGCACCTGAAAGCAAGAACAAGGTGACGTGCCTCACAGGTGGGGCACGTCTACAGAACAAACATACTACTGGGGTTCCGGATTTGTGACAACTCAAAGTTTCCAACGAGCATTGTGTTTCATTTTGTGTGTCATCGTATCACAGTCTCACCAAGGCTACCACGGCAGGGACACTTATTCCAGTTCTATGGACGAAGGTGCTGAAACACAAAAGGAATTTGTTAAATTGCTCAAGTTAACATGAATAGTCAGGGGAAGGTCTACATTTAGCTGACTTCTACCTCACCTGAAGCCTATGTCCTTTTCCCTTATCATGGGCTGCCTTTCTAGAAACCTGAAGGAAAGAAATTTCAGTGAATCTGTGTGGCCAGGAGGAGGAAGAGTGGAGATACTGTTTGTCAATGCTTTTTCCTAAAACCTCATCCCTGAAAGTAAAGGAAATACAACATGAAATGCAGAGATAATGAAACTGGGAAAGGGAAGAAAAAGCATGCTTCAGTTAAAAGAGGAAAGAGCCAGCAGAGGGCGGGGGGGTCAAGCACAGAGCGTGTACTTTTACAGTCATGGGGAAATTTCAGAAAACGGCAGTAGCCATGGGGATGGTGAAGATAGGAACAAGTATGTTGTTAGATGGAGAAAGAACGAGTTTAGTGACATCCTGCCAGGCAGATGGCTTTGATCTTCTGAACAATTTAAAGTGTCACTCGCTGAGAACAGTGTTGTTGGGAAAAGAGAGGTTTCAATAAAATGAAAAGGAAATTGGATAACTCTTTAGAAGATGTTAGACTGGCGGGTGACCAAGGTCCTACAGAAACTTGGCTGGTCAGTTTAAACAGTCCAGATCAGATCGGGGACAAAAGACATGGGGCACTCTTTCCATGTAAGGTGACGCTCAGCAACTCAGAGGAAGCTGAAGCTCATTTTCAACACCACTGCTTAGGAACTGCTGGATTAGAACATTCTGGGAGGGATTTGGGAAAGAGATGAGAGTTGGCTTCACCTGTAAACACTAAACAGATGTAGACGGTAGAGAAGAGTAAGAAGAGATTTTCAAGAGGACAGCACAACCAGAAAACATGGAAAAGCAATATCCACAGGCTGTGATTTAGCATGAGGGTGTGGAAGGTGAGGGTTGGGAGAAGGATACTCTCGGGGGATGTGGGAAAGTAGAGTTAGACGAGTCTTATCTCCCAAAACAACTCCACTCTCAGGGAAGCTCTTGGACTTCATCCTTTGCCAATTGTTTTAAAAGCTGAAAATCACTGTGGAATGTACTAAGCATCCTTTCTTAGACTTACAGTTTTTCATATTCAACTGTATTCCATAACGTCAAGGACGGGGAATACCACTGGCCCTTTCTCTGTGTTGAAAAGAGATTTACATTTACTAAGTCTGAAACTCACACGCTGAGAAAGCTGGATCGTTTTCCTGTTTTGGCCAAGATCACCTAAGTAAGAAGCAGATGGGGCAGAGCCCACACTCCCACCCATTTGTTTCCAGTCCGTAATGTCTTGTAAGGACATAATTTGGGGAAATTCGTCAACATGAAAAAGGGAAGCTGTTCTGTAACTAGAAGAGCTCCTGTCTGCATGACAGGGATGATTTTTGCAAATCAAGGGACAAACATTGGGCTGTCACAGGAAGAAAATAGAAAAGGCAAGTACATGTATTTATTTTAACCAGGGTAGGTGAAGGAAGGCAATTTAAGTAGCAGCAGCAAAGTCTAGAATGCTGTATGTTGCATGGTTTCCATTTCTCTTAGAGCTGTGGAGCATAGTCGGGACAACAAAGCAGCCTGGGGCCAAGATATGGTACAGTAAATCTGGAATTTTATCGATAATAACATCCCAAGGAACTCGCATTCACTCCCTCCTCATGCTTTCCGTCCCTTTCATTTTTTTGCAAGTCGTAACCTCTGGCAACTTTAAGCCAGGTTGCTGGGGGAGGAGAGTTCATGTTGACAGCTACCCTGGGTGCACAGGCTGCCCGTCCATGGCTTCTTTTCTAGGATGGCCTAGCTTTTCCTCCACAGCAGTCCAGGGACCCTAATGCAGCAGTTCTCCTGTGGCTAAAAATATTTTAACATTGTTTCATTTCACCCAGTCACATTCTTCTAAAAAGCAACTATTTTCCCACTGCCCAAATGCCCCTATATCCCCTCCCTCAAACACATAGTTTAAAAAACAACTAACCCAATCATCTGGACGAAGAGCCAGCAGCACAGTTTCTCAGGAGACAGCAAAGGACATACGTCTCTTTCATGGTCCGGTTGAGGAATTCCTCGAGCCCTCCGCTTTGCTTCCTCCATGTTCCCCCAAGCTATTCTGAAATGCTCCAAGACCTGTTACTGCACTAAGCCAGTCTTTATCTAATCTATACTATTGTCTAATGCCAATATGAAGCCACATTGCTCCAGTAAATCATTCTGACATCCTCCCATGCCTTTATTTTGTTTCATCCTAATTTCTCAGCATGGGTGCCACGGTCTGCCACAACTTGGAAGAAAACTCAGATTTTTCAAAATGTACATCACTGGCGACAGGGTAAAAAACACTTCCTAAGATCAGATGCTTGTTTTAACTTCTAGAGCTGGTTTGGAGGTGAGTAAACAAATGCTTTGAGTAAAGACTTTCTGAGTTTATTCTCCCAGACTTTATCTCCTGATAATGCAACATTAGATTGTGAGAAATTACAAAGCAGAAAGGCATTAAGCAGGACTATAAAGAGAATATAAATAGCTACCTCTGATCATAATCACTACCACTTATTGTACCTGGCACAATATAGGGTATTTATATAAATCATGCCATTTGACCCTCAGAATCATCCTATGATGTAGATTATTAGTCTTTGTGTGTGTGTGTGTGTGTGTGTGTGTGTTTCAGCTGAGGAACAGAGACTCAGAAAGACCAATAGCTTGTTGAGCTAAGAGTGACAAGGCCCAAGTTCTAATCTAAACCTAGTACAGTGTTCTGCTCATTATTCTAGAGCAGGCCTCATCTCTCAAGTTCTTTGCCTAAACCACAGTGGACACCTCTGCCTCAATAGCTGACAATGCTTCATCTAAAATTCTTGTATAAGCAGTTGATATCAAAGAGGAACCAGAACCAAGAAAGAGAAGGAGCACATAGAGAAATTACCTTGATTATGTATGCATTTCTTGTTTTCCTGCTGAGTGAATCCGATGATTTTGGTTTTGCTTTGCCTCAGGCAAATTCGCAGGATAAATTTTGTATTTTGCTTATCAGTATGCAGGTCTATTCTCCAGTGCCTCTCAAGGCAGCCATGACAGCTAACTCAGTTATGGTCAGTTCTCAAACACATATTAGGCATTTGCTGATGAATAAGAAATGAGGGCAAACAGATGGTTTCAGAATGATGTGGCCGGTTCAGTGGTCAAGGTGTGCAGAAGACAGTGGGCGTTCACAGAGCAGGGATGCCCAGCCTAGGAGAGAGAACGCCAGGAAGACTTTCTGAACTAATTATTCAAGGGTAACTAGAAGTCAGTCAGGCATGGAACAGTGGATGCTAGGCTAAGCTAAGGAAAAGGCCCAAATACAGGAAGGTGGAGAGGTATTAAAAGTGAGTTCTGGGAACTGCCAGGAGTTCAGCACGATTAGAACAGAAGGTGTAGGGGTAACTGCAGAACAAAGAGGGAGAGCTTAGTGCAGAGAGTTCAGCCAGAGCTGGGCCACAAGGCTCTCACATGCTGCACGATGGTGAGTGACGAGACCAGACATGCACATTATATGGACGGTGCTGAACTGAGCTGGGAGATACAATGAGAAGCAGGAGGTGAAAGCTCAGACTATAATGATCCCCACCCTTCAGGAAAGCAAAAGGATTAATAATTACTGAGTAGAGACTTTGAAATGGAAATCTACAAAGCAGAACACACAAATTGTATGCTGCGCAATGCTTGTATTAATTCCCACTTCCTCTCTGCCCTGAGTACCAGGACCTTTGGTTAAGAGAGAATAAGATAAATGTCCAGGCCGCCTCTAATTCTTTTCTTTTCCTCCCCCCTGCAGTTCTGGGGATTGAACACAAAGCCTCTGCAGTGAGCTACATCCGTAGCCCTTTTTTATTTTTTATTTTGAGACAGAGTCTTGTTAAGTTGCTAGTTCACCCAAGCTGGGATCAAATTTGCAATCTTCCTGCCTCAGCCTCTGAGAATGCTGGCATCACTGGGGTGCAATGCCACATCTCTGCTTCTAATTCTTTCACCCCTCAGTCTCTGTTTTGGTCTCCTCTGACTACTCCCCTGAATGTCCTTGATGTCTGTGTACATGTAATTACTTCCTCACATGAGATTTTATGCTCACTTGGCAATGCGATTGGCCTCTTTGTCAACATGGGATTAAAAGAAAGGCTTCCAAAAGAGTAACACAATGATTTCTGCTCTTAATCAGTTAAATCTAGGACCGCATCTTTACCTTCCACTTCATGCTACCAAGTGAGATCAGTAAAGAATGGGCTCACAGTTCCTTTGTCGCCAGTCCAGGAGAGAGATGTGCAGAATGTAAGGGTAAGCACTGAGAACCTATTGAAACTGGGATGCAAAATTTTATCAGTGTTTAATCTCACTAATAAAAGTTGATCAGTATTTGTTTGTATGTTTCCTTCATTCCTTTTTCCTAATAGTTCATTTGGTTGGACTTTATAAAAGTAACAGTCTATGGCAGTGATCGCAAACCTTTTAAAGACAAGTCCCCAAAATGCAACCCAAAACCCACTTATTTATTGCCAAGTGCCAGCACCGCAATTAAACCTGAATACTGGGGTGGTTTTAGTTTAGAAAAAACAACTCCTACATTAACATCTTTTGTTTTAAAGGAAAAAAAAAAAATAATAATAATAAGTAACACACGCACTATAGGTTTGCCACCATTGGTCTATGGGGACAAATTGTTTGAGAAATCTTGCTCTACTTTACGTAGGCAAACAAATGGCATAAGGAAAGAAAATAAAGCAAAATATCCCAGCATTTCTGAGTGACTACTATGTGTCCAGCAGATAAAGTACACATCTCATTTGCCCTTCATCAGAACTCTGTGAAACGGACATCTACTATCGCTATCTTGCAAATGGAAGAACTGGGGCTAGGAGAGTACATGCAAATATTTGGTTTGGAATCCATCCTCAAATTAATGCAATCCCAAATAATACTTTTTCATATCTCCTGCTCTCATGTTACAAAATATGTAATTTTGTGTAAAAATTAGACTTAGCTTCTGCAAGAAATGGAAAGTTCATTAAGATCAGGGCCCATATCATGTGACATTTTAAAAGTTCACAATTTCTAGCACTGGATTATAGACAACATGGGTTGGCAACATTTTCTGAATGACTGGTACTGTCCTGGAGCTGCATCTAAGCTCTCTTAGAGGTGAGCAGCAGCCCCAGGTGAATGAGGATGAGGGAGCGGAAGGTCTGCCTGAGACCAAGATTCACAAACAATGAAACCTTAGAACACTCTGTTTCTGAGAACTCTGTGTTTGGAGACAAGAGATGGAAAAACAGCTAAGTGCTATAGTTTTTAAGGCTTCCATCTATTGCAGATGTGCACATAGGCTGTGATATCACCAGGAAACATTTTGTCACACACCCTTTATGTCCTACCCCACCTCAGCTACCTATGTTAGGTTATATGAACGACTGTGTGCACCTCCCTTTTAGGTTTTATCCATGAGCGCCTGATGTGCTACAGTCCAGGAGAATTCTCTACCAGTCTAGGATTACGCACTTTAGATGTCCTGCTGGTGCCTCTTGGATTCAGAATAACACATTTTGAAGAGGATATGTGTCTCCTTACTGGTTCCTCCTGTAAACTGTATTTCAGCTCTTTCCAATGCCCTGAGCAGAGTATTCTGGGTATAACCAAAGCTGCAGCCTGAGAGACAGATATTTCAGAGAAACCTACACTCAGGCAGAAGGATTCTTCATCCAAGTGCAAAACTATAACCTGCACCCTACAAGAACTCAGTGTCCAGACTGATCCAAGGCCCCACCCACACCAGGAGGAAGAGGTGTGCACACTGCCGGGGACAGAGCAGAAGGGACCACAGGCAAAAGAGGATCTGAGATCCGAATAGTTCAAGAAAGCCACGCAGTACAGGTACTTATCATTGCCATCTTCCCACTGCCCAGGACTTCCTTCCTAAGATCTTGCTAATAAAATGTAGTGAATTCTTTATTTTTAATAATGTCAGTCAAATATAGAATGTCCATCATTGAGTGAGTACTTAGTAGATGTTAAGCAGTATGCATAAGGCATTTCTATGGTCTGAATATTCACCCTCCCTCCTAGAATCACAGTGAAATTCTACCCTCCCCAAGGTGGGTAAAATATATTAGGATGCAGAACCTCTGGGAGTTGATTAGAACATGAAGGTGGCATCCTCACGAGTGGAACTGTTACCCTTATAAAAGAGATGCCAGGGATCTCTCCCTTCACCCCCAGCTCCTTTACTATGCAAGGTTACAGTGAGAAGTTTCTCTCTAGGAGCCAGATAATAGCCCCTCAGCACACACAGAGTCTGCCAGTGCTTAGAGTTAGGACTTTTCAGGTTCAGAAATGTTCAAAATAAATATAAGCCTCATAGACTATAGTATTTTGTTGTGCAGCCCCAATGGACTAAAATAGGAATAACATAAAAGTTACCTCTTTTTACCTTCTCCTTATTCATAAGAGTAAGTATCGCAATCAATCATCTTACAGATGAGGAAACTGCAGTTGAGGCAAAATCAAACTAGTGAGTGACCAAGCCTGTATTTAAACCCAGATTCAATTGGCCCTTTTGCTGGCATATTTTATCATTATTTTATTTTCCAACAACATGAAGTACATCAAGTCTCTATATTGAGAAGTCAAAGTGACACATCAAACTTTTTATTGTTTATATTGAAAACAGAGTCATCCTTTGTGGGAATATTAACTTTAATACATACTTTAAACCTCTGCTGGTCTCTTGAGATACAAATAAGGCTTCATGTCTTCTGAATCTCTGGCAGTGCCTATCTCCAGGACAAGATGAGGGTTATTTGATGGGTGTAAATGCTCTACTCTATTCCCCAGCATCCCATGGCAGGACACACAAGGGAGGGAAAACACAAATCCAGAGTGTGGGTGTGGCATGAGAGAAAGGAAATCATAGGAACTGAAACAGTGACAAATCAAAAGGCCCTCAAACCAGTATTTCTCAAAGTAACATCTGCAGAGCAGCAATCCTAAGCCGATGTGTGACCAGATAAGTGGGAACACACTGTTCTATCTACATTTTGGAGATGCTGCCTTTCACACTAGTATGTAAAAAGCATGGAGAATCTTGACATTGAAGAATAAAAAAATATATTTGATAGAGTCCAGTGTCTTTTGTAATGCTTATATAAATAAATAAATAAATAAATACCTTCAAGATAGACTTTAAGAACATTTTAATTTTCTGCTGTTGGCTTTTCAAGTCATCTAAAACGGTTCGGATACTTAGGAATCCAAATAATCAAGGTCCTTGCCATTTATCACCAGCTCCCCACAGGACATTTACACTGTCAACATGTCTATCTTGTTCAGTCAGGTTAAAGATGGAATAAAAGCTATCTAAAAAGAAAACATCTCAAGAAATAAAAATGATAGAGGCTTACTAGTCTTGTCATTTTTGAACTTGTACCCCTCTGAAAGTATGATGACTACAATAGAAAACAAAAAAATATTTGCAAACAATTTAAGGAAGTTATAGGCATCTCCCAGATATCCATGGATTCCCCTTCCAACCCATCTAACAAACACCTAAATAGAAATCAGAGACAAACAGAAGTATTAGGACCATAGCTTTCAGTTAATATATTATGAAGAACAAATAAAATCTTTACTAAGCTCTTGCTAAATCTTTTCTTGCTAGAAAGAAAAGAAAAACAATTAGATAAGATATGAGTGTTTATTTGGTAGAAATGTGTTCAAAACATAAGAAAGCAAAGAACTCACCTGTATGATAGGAGAAAAATTAAGAGGTTTCTCACGGTTACATTTCTAGAGTAAGGATAGTAGTTGATTCCACTCTCTTTACTCTAAAACATGTCCTCACTACACCACGCTGCCAGTTATAATGAGAACAACAAAAATGTGTAATAAGGGACTCCAGCTTCAAGGGGCAATCTTTTGGGGAAAGACCAGAGATGCCCTCCCTGACCAGAATTCCATGTTGTTCCATTTCCATGACTGTAACGAACAACTGGGGTAAATTCGCTTAGAAAGAGGAGAAGTTTATTTGGGCTCACGGTTTAGAGATTTCAGTCTATGACTGGTTGGCCCTGTCACTCTGGGCCAGTGGTGGTACAACGTGGTTTGAGCGTGCGGTGGAGCAAAACCAGTCACCTCGTGGCTGGGATGTAAAAGGGAATCTGAAAAGAGTGGGCTGTGGTTCCTTTATCCCCTTTAAGGGAACACAATAACTAGAAGATCGCTCCCCAGACCTCACCTGTTACAGTTTCCACCACCTCTCAACAGTGCCAAGGTCTGGGACCATGCCTTTAGCATATGGCCTTTGGGGGAACCCTCCAAACCATAGCAGCATACGAGAAGAAACCTAGTGACACAGACAGACGACTGCGCTAGAGACACGGAGGCAGTATTAAATGACAGAGGAAATGAATGTATCAGTGCAGGCTTGCGAATGGCTAGGAATGAGGTAAGTAAAGGAAGTGTGCTGTGTGTGTGCACATACGTGTGTATATGTGCACACATGCCCACATGCATGTGCTAGAGGAAAAGTATGATGAAAATGACAGCACCTGAAGCAAAGCTCCTTGATCCTGGTCCTGATCCTGGCCTTTAAGTGTCACGCGGGCAGGTGCTGGCTCTTTACTACTGTTGCGCTCTGTCCACACATAGTAGATACTCAATAAATGCACATGAGTGCATGGAAAAGATATGGCTGGAAAGGAAAGAGGAGCTAGCTGGTGGAAAACTGCACAATTCTGAGTAAAAGTCTTACATCTTATACCTTTTACAGCTGAGCCTCTGCTCTTGTACGTACGAGGGACACAGAGGAAAACTAGATAGCATGAAGTCAACACTAGGAGGCATGCAGTGTGCCCAGAGAAAAAGGCATACTAATGTCTATTTGGCTTGCAGCCTTACTACTTAACTGGCTTCAGGCACCAGTGTTAGGGACCATTATTCTTGCTAGGGGTGAACTGCAATATAATGCCATGCTCGATGCAGGTTACGTCAAATGATATCAAATGGAGAAAGGCATCTGCAGGCAGATCTAGGTCAAGTCCAAGCTCGGTGGGTAGCAGTGATAATCCTTGGATTAGATTGTTCACCTGTCCCAGTTGCACTACCTTTTCTGTCAGACAAGGAGCATAAACATGACTGTGACATGAAAACTGTGAGCTGGGGAGCCGCACTCCCTAAGTTGGCACTTAGACTCTCTAGCTGTGTGACCTCAGAAAAGTCATCTGACCTCTGTTTGTGTTTATTTCAATATCTTGTCTATAAACTAGGGCTCAACATTCACCTCCCACAAAAGGTTATTATGAAGACTAATATGTCAACAGTTGAAAATAATTTGGAGCTGTTTCTGGTCTGTAATAAGTGTCACGTAGTATTAGAACCTCCTCATCATTTTCCTCCGCCTTACTATTGCTTTCATATAGCAAGCACTTAGTTTTTCAGGCTGTGACAGAGCCCAAGCAAGGATGAATTGAATATGCTGGTCTCTGAAAGCTCAGTACTAGGATTTTTTAAGATTTCAGTATCAAAGAAATTTCTTATAAGTGGAGATATTTTCTTAAAGGCCATTCCAGTATATACCCAAAAACAAACAAAAAAACACAACAAAAACAAAACAAACAAAAAAAACCCCACATGCCCAAGGCACCATTTCCCTCTCTAACCCAACATGGGGCTGGTTTCTTTGTTTTCTCTGCAGAGGGTGTGGATTACTCAGGGAATGTCAAGGCAACCCAGTGGAGCCTTTGATATGGTGAAATCCTTTCTGATTTATCTGTAGAATATTCCTTTAGCATTAACAACCATTTGTCTTCTTTTCTTGTATGAAATGTGCCTTCCTATAACTTGACCTGATAGGAATGTGATTAGCTAATTGCTGTGGGCACCTGACATTTGAAGGGAAAAATAGATACCTCAGCCATCTTTCTTCTGATACAATGGAAAATGATTAAGGTTCAGTGGTTTCTCAGTAGGAGGCAGCTGTTCTCAGGTGGGGATATCGAGAGACTTGCAAATTCTAGATATGAAACTACTCTTATCTGTCTTTTCCTTTCTTGTAATGGATGGTAAGGGAGGGCAGGCAAGGACAAAGGAACAAGTTCTAAATAAATTCTTACAGAAATCTCTATTCTTTGCATTACAATTTTTCATCCCTCTTAATTCCAGATTGTTTGCCATGTGCATAATGGGCCACTGGCAAAATTGTGAAATCTTTCAAGTTTCCTTTTTTGCCCTTGTCTTTTATATTCTGTAAGTCTGTTCCCTTTGGTATGGTCCTTCTCACTTCCTCCAGCCCCCAGGAGCTCAAACCCACCCTGTTAGGAGCTGAGAGTGGCTGCACACTTAGGTAACAATCATCAGCATCTAGAAGGAGACTGTCCCCTCCTGCCCTCCCTAAGGAACTTAGGGTAATGAGGTGCTCGAAGCCTTTCCTCTTCATCTTTTCTAGGTCATGCTGTGTTTTGGAAGTCAGGTGAAATATAAAGACCTTTTATCCAAGAAAACTGCACAGATGCACACACACGTGCACACACATGTGCACACACACACACACACACAGTGACTTGTGCACAACTTCAGGAGATTTGAGGCATCTCTTAAACACAAAATGGAAATCCTTAAGCGTCTAATGTAGCACCGGTGCAGGGCTCTGAGAAGCCCAGGAAGGGGAGGTGGTGGAGGAATGGGTTTTCTGACAATATCACTTCATTCCACTTTCTTCCCCAACACAGACAGCCAGTAATAAGGATTTTCCTCACATTGGTATTAGAATAAAATGAAAGGTAATTATTAATACATTATCACCTACAAAGTGCACCTTGTTATCAGAGGATGTTAAAGGTCTATGACGTGCACACCTATAACATCACTCTGTATTGTAACACTGTCTAGCAACCTGCCTTAAAAAAAAGATGGTGGGGAACCTAGCTTGGTGATAGAGTACATGCCTAACATGTGTAAGGTGCTGGAATTGAATTCCCAGCAGAATGAAAGAAAAAGGAAAAGGAAAAACTGGAGAAAGACGTTTCTAACTGGAGGCCAAATTGAATGCTTTCACATATCCTCTTAGAATTTGACTCTGAGCTATTCTTCAAAAAGTTCCTTCTTCTCCTCCTTCTCCTCCCCTCTCCTCCCCTCATCTGTCTGCCCTTCCTTCCTTCCTTCCTTCCCTCCTTTTATTCCTGGGGCATATCTAAATATCTGACTCTATGAGTTTCAAGTGTTGGGGGTAATATTTTGAAGCTAGCGTTTGAAATCTCGTATTTAATTTGAAATTCCATGGCATTTTATATTATACTCAAAATATATCTGTACTTACTTTACTATTAAAATTCCTATCCTTTGAATGAAATCATTGCTCCAGGAAAATAGCCCTTGTTTATCAGTATGCGTGTGTGTGTGTGTATCTGTGTTTATGTGTGTGTTTCCTCATTACTATTAATTTCTTCAGTGGAGGGGGTGGTTCTATATGTACCATTGAGAAGATTCAGTACTGGAATAAAGTTACCCCAAAGGATAAGCGTGTCCAGATATACTGTGACTATGTCTCAGCAACATCATGGCAGGTCAGGAGATAAGAGCAACCACATGGCTCTATGAAACATATAAGCAAAAGTAAAAGCACACAGCAGGATAGCAACAAGGGAACCATACAGACTATAATCCCTATAAGGATGGTCTTGGGAAGGCAGAACCTAAAAACCTTTGGACTCTCAGTCTTCAGTATGAAAAATAGCCGTGATTTATACACAGTTTAATATATATCTTCGTCAAAAGCTAAGATTAGTTTTGCATTTAGTACTGGTGCTCAAACATATCTGTGAAATAAATACAATTTTGTCTAAATGACCAGAATGATATTGAGAAACTCTTCATAGCTTAGCCCTTAGCTGGGTTATAAAATTTTCTCTTCTAGAAAAAAATCACAATGCTTGGGAATCAGAGAGATATTTCATATCAGTACTTATAAGTAGTATGGACTTTGGCAAATTATTTAGACACTCTAAACTTGTTTCTCTACAAAGTAAAAAAAATTGCAGTAACCCCACACTTTTGGTACAAATTAGCAGTAATGCATATTACTATAAAAAGAGACTATATAAATTATAATTCTTTACATTGAATTGTAGCTGGATAGATGCTTAATGAAAAGAAAAATAGAGCCCAGTGAAAAGCAGAATATAATTAAGGGCTTAAAGATGTAGCGCACAAGACAGGAAATAAATGGCGAATGTTTCAATGGAAAATGCTTATTACAGTAAAAGACAGATTGCCAATAACCTGTCTGAAAGTACTCTCTATTGTTTCAAATACACTTATCCCATCATTCTTGCCACTTTCTGAAACACTTCTGGAAGTCCTCTTCAGTGAGTGTCTTTCGTTGTGCCATTGTGCCTGCCTTGATATCCTGAATCGATTCAAAATGTTTCCTTCCATGGTCATTTTGATTTCAGGGAAAAGCCAGAAATCACACAGTGCCAGATCCGGTGAACAATGTGTGTAAGGACACACCATAATGATATTTTATGAGCCTGCCTTTTCATTGGATGGCATTTGGCAGCAGCATTCACTATATTTTTTATCACAACTCATAAAGACACTTACAAAAGAGGACTCCCGGAACTGCTTGGAAAAGTGGCAAGAATGATAGGATAAGTGTGTCTGAAACATAGTGTGTTCTGAGGGGAAATAATGGCAGTGTGTCTTTTATCATAATAAATTTATTTTAAGATCATATAGTTTGATCACGCTTCATTTATTGTGCTTGCTTTAAGAGTTTAGAGGAAAGCATGTTAATTAAGATTAGAAAAGAAGGGGCTGGTGAGAGGGCTCAGCGGCGTAAGCGCCTGCCTTGCAAGCGTGAGGGCCCGAGTTCGACTCCCAGAACCCACATACAAAAAAGGGGCCGGTGATATCGCTCAGCGGCACGGGTGCCTGTTGGCACGTGAGGTCCTGAGGTCGACCCCTCGGTACCCACAAAAAAAAAAAAAAAAGATTAGAAAAGAAGAGAACTAGAGCTGAGCTATGGGGAAGATCCGCGTAGGCAAAGGTAAAATAAAAGGAGAAACTGCCAACGTGAAATTTTGCCACCTGTTCTCGAGCAAGGCGAGGAGACCCATGTGTGTCAGTAGAGGGCCAGTTAAGAGAATGAAGGAGTGGGAGAAAGGAGAGACAACAATGCCTTTTTGACAATACAATTCTTTCATGCTCCCTAGACTAATTCATTTTAGACTTCAGGGTTTGTTATGTGACTTCTCACTGAATCTCCTCTCCAACTCAGATTTTCGCATGACTGTCACATCATTGCCTCGGCAGATTGGTAAGAACAAACCAGAGCTGCATTCTATTCTCGACATATTTTAGACACAGCACTGACAAGGTGGAATATATACAGAAAAAGAGAAGACTCTGGAAGGAGGGTAAAGGATGGAAAAACTAAAAGGGAAGAACTGAGAAGACTGAGAGAAATTACTCTTCGGCAGTTGTAGAAAACTAGTGGCGAAGATTTGGTTTGAGATGCTCTATTGAGCAAGCCGTGAGGAGCGCTACTTGGTGGCCGACTTGGGTACAAGAGGAGGAAGTCCTATTAATCACAGTTTTTGTTAAGGAAGTGAACTGTCCCTCGAGGTCACATTCCTATGGGTAAGAAGTAAAGTGGGATGGAGTAATCAAAAGTCTGGAACACATTTAGGAGAGAATATGCATACCTTATGCAGATTACGGTTGGCCTGCATAACTTCAAAGTTTCAATTCTGTAGCCTCTGCCTTCTTATTTCAAAATCTACCTGTTTCTAAAGGCAGACATCTTGTAGACCTCAAGGCCAGTCACCTCATTTGCACTTAAATGAAAGACTGTATTTCTCATTCAACTGATTTTCAAAATTGAAGGTTGAATGGGAGCACACAAGTGATCAAAGCCAGGGTCTTTGAGGTGCTGAGTGAGGTAGAAAATGCCATGGGATAGACTGGCTCTTGACCTTTCCTGAGACAGGTAACCACGTCACGCAGAAGCTCAGACCACGTTGGTACCACTAGTTTTTATCCCAGAATTTTACATCCATATATCTAAACTTTTATGCTGGAGAAGGCCTGTAAGAAAAGAGCACGGCAGAATATGCTGTAGCATAAACAGACTTTAGGTCTCGCATGACAGCACATAGCACCCTGCCAAAGATGTGTGTTTTAGGAACAGAACCACGAAAAGCCCAGAAAAACTGAAACACGGTTTAAAATTTACATTTGTAGTTCTCTGTCCAGGACACTTCCCCTCAGCCCTGCTTCACACTGTGCCTATGTGATCCAGGTTATCTTGTTTCTGTCTAAGCCACGAAAAGGAGAGTACAGGCAGGCCACCACTTCTTCGAAAAACAGACATTATCATAACTGTCATTACATCAAAAATGTCATTACAGCTTCTGAAACCACATTGTTTATTTCATTTAATATTCACAATAGCAAATAGGGCACATGTCATCACACTTACTTGAAGAAAAAATAAAGAATGACAACAATGTAGTCATATAGCCAGTAAGTGACAGAACCAGTACAGAAATTTTCTTCAAATTGCTCTCCTCAGGACTAGATTTTAGAAGAAAGCATCTTTGTATTTTTAATTAGCACACGATGATGCATAAACTACTGGTGGATCTAACTCAATTTCCCAGCCTTTGGCTATCTTGACACTGAGGACTTGAGTCTTCCCTGCAGGGGTGCATCATGGACACTGCAGGTCTTCGGTGCTCAAGATCCCTGGCCTCGACCCAGTGGATTCCAGTGGCCAGAGCCCTGTTATGACAACCAAAATGTCTCCAGACATTGCCATAGTTGCCTATGGCAAGAGCATTTCCACTGAGAATAACTATTCTCTCCTGGTTTTAATTTCTTTTAAAAGAGAAACACAAACTAAATTAATTGACATAGAACACATGTATGTGCAGTGTGGGGACATGTGTGCATATGCACATGAAAACAGTGTAGACTCCTCTAAATGACTTTGCCTTCTTCTAGGAATCAAACCATCCCAGCACTGTAAGACATGGTACCGTCTGACCCCTGGTTCCTAATTTGGGATGAGAACTAAAGATGTATAAAATGAGACTTCCATTGACCATCAAGAATAGTATTGTTATTCCTCCATTTATAAAACAACATGCTTTCCCAATGAAGCCACAAAACACTTAGCTATAAGAACCCAATAATTCAAATTGAATTTGCCAACAAAAATTGATATTTATGCAGAAAACATGGAAATATTTACCCCAAACAATGTAACAAGGGTGAAAATATCAATACAGTCATACATTCGTCCCTTGAATTGATTTTGTTTCACTTGCTCAGATGTTTCTTAGATTAATTATACTAATGAATTTTCACACTGTTTATTCCCTTGACTACAAAGCCACAGCCTGAGCTTAATTATCATATTCTTTCCTAAATCCGGGTCTCTTATCAGAACATTACTGGCTTGACACGATTTGCTGAGGTGACAGCAAAACTAATACATCTTGTTTATAATGGACAAAACCAAGAATGCAGTGTGTGAAAATCTGTATAGAAAAGTCTACAGGCATCCACAAATGCATAAGAGCACAGAGAAACTGTCACCATTATACTTTTCTTTAAGGTTTTATCAGTTATTTTTTAATCTAGAACATTACACAGCATCTATATTGCGACTTGTACCCAAAATGGACATGGCAATGATGATAAGAAAATACTGAAATAAAATGATAAGAAACAGAAATATTTCTATTTTAGATTCACAATGTTAGAAAGAATTTCAAACTGGTTTGATACATTAAATGATGTCTACCAAAAATACATAGTACTGACTTCTGCAAGTAAAGAAAGGAACACAGTTGCAAATACACAAACACACAGTGTGTGCCTTAGACCCATACACAGGGTCAGATATAATGTATTTCCAAGAAACATGCATGCTGAAAGTTTATATCAGAACGATGTAGAAGCACTGGTCACAGAGCCGCACACGCAGTCAAACATACGTACCTGCAAGACACATGGCATAATGTTAGATCAAAATAATGTATGAGCCAGGCTTGGTGGCACACACCTGCCATCGCAGCACTCTGGGAAGCTGAGGCAGGGGGATCACAAGTTTGAGCACGGTTTGGCCAATTTAACAAGACTCTCAAAAAAAACTAAATAAAATAAAATAAAAAATGGCCTGTGGGTGTAGCTCAGTGCAAATGTCCCGGGTTCAATCCCTAGTACTGGGGAAAAAAAAAATGAATATCTTAAAGTACACGAACTATTTTATAATTTTATTCCCTTTCTGTATTCCTTAGCTATTTTATTGTTGGAGTAGTTCTGCATTTCTCAAGTAGCAGTATCTGGGCCTAAATAAACTAAATTCCAAGTCCGCAGTGCTTGTTAATCCAATGTATCCTTATTATCCATATGCTCAAGCACCACAGTCTCCTGATTACTACGGTGTCAAGCTGGAAATGTTTGAAGTTCACACTCTGCCCATTAGAGCAGCACCGTGTGAAAGAAAACAAAGCACGCTTATTACACAGCACCTCGAAACAGAGCAGCCACATCGGAACTTGCCTACCTACTCCCAACGGCTTTTATCCATCCTCTTGGCAAAACACAATTGGATCTCAGAGCATAAATAGATATTAATTTTCATCCAAGTGCCCATTTCAATTCATTATCTAGAGAGGTAAATATCCACGAAGGTGACACCCAAGTCAATACTGACCTTGGGGGATAACAAATCTTGTCAGTCCCCAGAACAAGAGGTTTAGGTAGACGATACACACATGGACAATTGTACCGGTTATATTAACCATGGACAAGAAGGATAATAAATCATTAAAAATGTAGGTGTGCATATACGCTTATATATACTATTTTATAAATTATTTAAATAATGTATTAAATGGCCTATACTTTATTAAATTATTGCATTATTTGTTATATTAAATTCTATTAAAATAGAGAGCAGGGGCATTTGGAGCTCGCTGGAGGGAGGAGTGAACATAGTGTAGGTCTAAATGCAAAGACATTCAGATGGATCATACTTTAAGCAAACACTCAAGGATGCGATTGAAATTAACAGGGCCACAGAGATTCAGAAACCAAGACGGGGGCCAGTGATATTGCTCAGCGGCATGGGCGCCTGCTGGCGTGCGAGGTCCTGAGGTCGACCCCTGGTACCCACAAAAAAAAAAAAAAAAGAAAGATAGAAACCAAGACGGAGTCCACATAAGCACATGCATTACATAGTTTCCTACACTTTCCACTTCTGCTCAAGCTGACTAATACCAGGAAGTGCTGTGAGGCCCTCACTGATGGCAGGTGAGGCTGACTTCTCTCACAAAAGGGCAGCACGCTCCCACCGTATGTCTACTTCAGGGATGGCTCTCACTCCATCCCAAATCCCGACTTGCTGCCTCTGCTCACGTTTCCCTCAACTCGTGTGCACTTCAATTTATCAAGTAGTCGTTCTTCCGTTCACCGTGCTGTACACGGGCAATTTAATCACAGCGAACATGAGATCCCTTCTTTTGAGGAGGTCCCAAGGGAGCATCCGGGATACAGGTGGATAATTCAAGGGTCTTTACAAGATAATTCTTTAACATAAAAATAGCTGTTGACTGTGAACTGAGGAGATCAAGGTGAGAAAGCACTTTTTTGACAAGCCACTATTCTTTCAAATCAGTAAATGCCAATAAGATTGTCTTGCCCAGGTACTCACATAAAATAGCAGCAAGAAAAGTCTTCCAGTGGGTTAAAAATAGGAAGCTCTCTTCCAGCAATCTGAAATACGCAATGCCTTACTGCTAGCTATAGCCGGCTCAGTGTGCAGTAAGGAACACCAGAGCTTACTGCTCTTATTTAATCAACAAACCAGCGGTAATGCTTGAGGTGATACATACGCTACTTACTCAAATTCGATCACTACATAATATGAAAATGTCACATCGTACCCCATAAATATGTATAATTATTAGGTGATAATAACATTTAAAAAATAGGTACCTGCTTATTCAACGTGATTAAAGACAGATATAACATTGAAGAACCTGGACATCGGCTGGGTCCTTGTCCCAGGGTAGGCACAGGTGGTGCAGCCCAGCGTGGCCTTGCTGCGGCACACCAGCAGGCACTGACCTTGACCGAGGAAAGGAACCGTCCCCACGCTTCCTCCAAACCTTCTCACGCCAAATCCCTTTTCCTTGCAACTATAAACTCAGAGATCCCCACAATTAGGAATAAAGGCAGGGTCTTCATACGGCACCTCCAGGAAGATTCAGAGGAGGAAGAATGCACTGAGCGGTGGAATTCTGGGCCTCTTCTCCACATTTTCCCAGAAGCAGCTTTCCTGGTAATTTATTTTACCTATGAAAACTGTGTGTATGATTTCACTTAGGAAAGCAAAAGATTCTGCTTCTGAAATAAAGTTTAAATATTTAAGACCTTATTCTTTGGAAAGCTAATTGTTTTTGTGGGCCAGAAGACAGAATTGATTGATTGCCTCAGTGTGAACAACTTCAGGATACTCAATGTCCTTTTTACCAGCAACCACGGATAGGAAAGGAGAGGCACGGCTACAGGGCACTGGACCTTGAACACATCCCTTAGCCTCTCTAAGCCTAAGTGGGGGGTCCACAGAATCAAGACAACAGCAGAAAAAGAGGACACAGGAGACAGAAGGATAGACTTCACAACTTAGCAAAGCAGTAGCCTATCTTGAAGGGACAAACTCATGACAGCCTGAGAATAAAGCATTTAGTGGTCTGGCTTTCCCTGCAGTTGATAGAGAAAGCGAGTTGGTGCAAGGGCTAGCTGGCCCTCCTGTATCGAATGGATGCTCAGAGCGAGCAGGTAGGGGTACCGAATCGCACCCAGTCAGTAGTGAAGAATCATGGCATTGTTGCAGGCTTGTCAAGCCATCTATCCATACCAGGGGAGACGAGGTTATGGGCTGGCTTTAGAGGTAAAATTTGTCTATATCTGGATGCCATCCAGTCCTTCCCTTGTTTGTTAGAAGTATATTAGCATTTTCCTCATTGGCACCAAATACTTACTATTTGATAAATAAAAATTGTATATATTTATGCTGCACAGCATCAAGTTTTTATATACACATACACAGTGAAGTGACTGGATCAAGTTAGTTCATGTGCTTCACCTAACATATTTATAATTTTTCTGTGGTAAAAATATTTAAAATCTAATTTAAGTAACTTTTCAAGTGTACATTATTATTAACTGTAGTCACCGAGCTGGACTAGAAATCTCAGCAGCTCATTTTTCCAAACTGAAAATTTGTACCTTTTGACCAAATCTCCTTATCCCTCCCTACCCTTCCAGTTCTTGGCAACTATCATTGCACTTTATAGGAGTGAATATGAATGAAATTTTGCTGTATTTTTATGTGTCTTGCTCATTTCATTTAGTATAACATCTTTGAGTTTCATTTCTATTGTCACAAAGGACAGGACTTCCTCTTTTCAAAGGTCGAATAGCATTTCACTGCATAAATACACCACTACTATTTATCCATCTGTTGAGGGACACTGTTTAATCCCAGGATGTGGCTATTGTGAATAATACTGGAATGAACACCCCTGTATCAAGTTCTATGGGTGATACAATGTAATGCAGTGATGAAAATATTGCAATTAGTGAGAGTCTCCGACCAGCACAACATGGGTGCAGATGCACTGACAGTGGGCACCAATCATGCAGTCTACATGAACAATAAGGCCAACTCTTATAAATAGATCCACAGGAACTGTTGCTAGGAGAGAATAAGGCGACCAGCACACTGATGGAGAACGTGCGGGTCAGGGCACGTAGGTTTCTCAGACCCTGGATGAGAGAGAACTGGTTCCGCAAGGATGGATGTCTCCTAAGGAAGGGTGAACGGGAGTCTTTTGTAGGAAAATAGATGCACCTGGCGACTACAATGTTAACGCCAAATAAATCAGACACACAAGTTTAACTATCTCATGGTCTTTCTTACATGAGAAACCCAAAATATAAATAAAACACAAAATAACATAGATAACAAGAAATAGGGAGATAGATATTTTACAAAAGGGAAGGGAATGAAGAGATGGAGAAATGGTGGAGGGAGGGCAGTGTAAGAGCCTGAAACGAAGAATAAAGATGTGTTATGTACATGTACCAACCCCCATGAGGAATATAATTATTATGTACTGGACACATGTACCAGTAAGAAAAGAATAACTCATTCTTAAGCATTTGATTCAAAGACCTAGCAGAGAGAAGAGAAGATATAGATATCATACACTATCATATATATACATACACACACACATACACTAACACACACACATATATACTCACATGCAGACATACGTATAATTCATATATATGAACTGGAGTCAGGGAATTTGATTAGAATCCCAGTGTGGCCACCTACTAACTATCCGATCTTCTAGAAGTGGGAAAAGAACAATCGTTGCATCAAACTGTGATGTGGAATACAATGAAACCTCATTCAGTACCCACCTTAGCACAGAGTTTAGGTTTGAAATCCAGCCATGGAAGAAAGACATTAATATTATTTCTTATCTCCAAGGTTCAACCTTCCAATCTTCTACTTTTACTTCTTTTTATTGTGTCTAAAGTTTCATGATTGTGATGAAATGAGAGGCATAAGTCCCGCTTTTAAAGTCCTGGTTATTCCAGCCTCCATCCCATGATAAGGAATCTGCCCTGTTAACTCCAACCGTGGAACCTTAGAGAGCTCATTCCCCCGAAAGTTGAGCATCCTGGATGTGACACACATTCTCAGGTCATTGGAGCAGCGGGAAGCACAGACATGGGGTGTGGCAGGAGATACTTCTTAGCTACAATGCCTTCCTTCACGAAGCCTGGCTTCTGTTCACTAAGCAGGCTTGCGGGTTTCTTTCCCTCCTGTGAATTGGTAAGTCCCTCTTTCTTTTCATTATTGATTAATCATAATCTGCAGCTTATAGATAGGTAACAGTGGATAACGAGAAACGAAGCAACTGGTTACTGGAGATGGGGGAAAGATGCTGAAGTTATTCTCTGATATAAGAACCCTGGAAGGCATAAATGGAGGTAAAAAGCTTAAGCCTGTGCCCCTGGGTGAATGCAGCCCTCTACTAAGGGTTAATAAACTTGCCTCATCAATTTTAATTTGAGATTTGGGGAAAATATTTTTATCATAATACAAATGGATATAATATAAAGCTGAATGCAAATCTGTCTGGGTGTTTAAGATAAATTCAAGGAATTACATGCTTCGGTGCCCACTTAGAGCTGTATTCTGTGAATCCCCTGGGTTCTCTCTTCTTTCCGGTGAGCAGCACTTCAGTGGAAAAATTTAAAAAGCATTCGCTTAGGCCATAAAACATGAAAACAACTCATCTAGCACAAGTTAATTGAAACAGGCAGAGGGAGGGGAAAAAGATACAAAGGAGGACAGATAAGGGAAAGAGACAAAGGAAGAAGAAAAGTGTAGCATTTAGGGAATAGAGAAGAGGAGAAAGGAAGGGGAAATGGGATCAGAAGGAAGGTACACTGGAGTGAAGGGGGCAGATGATGACGATGATGATGATGAAGAAAAGGAAGTACAGAAGAAAGACTTAGAAAAGAGAAAGAGGTACTGAGTGGCAATAAAGCAATAAAGCGGTGGGATGTCTGGGAGGCAGTAGTTTCCTGCGTTATTTTCTCTAGAGCTATGCGAACAGTGACACTAATTCTTCTTCCCATCAACAGTTTTACCAATGGGCTTCCATAAATATAAGGGGAAGTGCGTGAACAATGGGCATTTCATAAGTGTCAATGAATGAATGAATGAGGCACTCACAGCTGGAATGACCCTTCACTGTTCAGCAATTATAGTACCTGAATCCGACCTTAACCCGAAGTCAACAAATACAGATGGACACCGCTGTAATTTACTCATGATACACAAGGTCCCAAGGCACACAGAAGGGCACCACAGCTCTGTCCGACCTTCAGGTTTTGCTAGCACCTACCCAAACCACCTGCCAATGGTGGCTGTACAAAAGGAAGGGCAGACCGCACACACTCCTGCCCCAGCTCACTGAGTCTCTTCAAATCCATCAGAGATTTTTTCCCCCCACACTGCTGACTTCTGCAATCACCTGCTCAATTTTGTTGTGCTCTTGCTTCTCCAGATGGAGCTGTTCTCCACTCTCCTACGCGGCTTCGTTTGTGAAGTTCTCAGCTAATGCCCAAGAGCAGCGATTAAATTGTGACAGAGCCCAGGAGCCAAGTGAGGAGTCCAAAATGGTCCTATTTCTCTGTCCAGTGGAGGCAGACGTTGACCACAGTTTCTTTGACACAGAAATTACAATGAGAAGTTTCTATTCGCCTTGGCAATCGTTCAACGCCCAGATTAACCAGATGAACAGGAAGCAAGTTATTCTATCTTTGCTTAATAATGTAAGTATCCTCCTTGTCCTACTTTTTATTATAACTGATTATGAGATTAAACTTGTTGCGATTCACTAGTTATTATAACAGGTGTAAGTAGTGGATGCCCACACCACGTCCATTTTATAGAGTAGCTCATACTGCACTCACGCTGACTCTGCAAAGTCCATAGCAATTAGTATCCACAGGAAATATTAAATGAGGGAGAATCCAATAATCCAGAACTGTGAGACTGGGGTCTCCCCACTCGCCTTCATCATCTCCTCTTTGCCTATCTGCTGTGCTTCTATAACACAGGGAGAGCTGAGGGTCGCCCTGGGCATAACAGAACATGGGCAACACTTGCCTTGGGAGCCTGAACTTCCCTATTTGCATTTTCCCAACTCAGAACATCCTCTTCCCCTTCTCCCAACCCCCTATATTGTCTTTACAATAAACTTTCCTTCTAGAAAGTCTGTTCCTCTCAGTCAAATACCATTCCATATGGATTTGCATTCCTACAGTTTCTTTCCTAGGGGGATTCTGTGACTTAAAGCTAGCTTCTATGAACTGGAATGCCCAGCCCCCCATAATTAGCCATTCCATGGATTAGAGGAGGTGGCAAAACAGTAGTTTGGGGACAGATGGGTGGGGGTATTGAAATCAGGTGAGTTTTCTCAAGCACCTTGTGGGTGGCAGATCCTTCTCAGGCCTGCCCTGGTAGCAGGTCTTGTTGGGAAGTGTTCCATTTGGTAACTGTGCCCACGCAGTTTAGCAAGGCAGGACTAATCCAGTAGGCACTTCTCCCTTCCTCCTCTATCCTTAACACAGTAATAGGCTTGGGGAAAAGCCAGTGAGAGCACACAAACTACCTGATCACATGAAAGAGAGAACTGGTGGGAAACAGAGGAAGGAAAAGGGAGAAGAAAGGAGGGAGAGGGAGAAAGAAAGAGAAAGAGAGAGAGAGAGAGTGAACTTCGCAAATGTATTCAGTAAACAGTGGCCTGGAATAACACCTACAGAGCATCTGTCTGTTAGGCAAATTTCAATAGACTGCTATTTGCCTCGGATTGTCTTCCTAGGGCTATGTCTGCTTCTAAAGGTGGATAGTTAAAAATAATACGCCTTACAAGTAGTGTTTTGGCATTTCCCTTCACTGTCTCCCTATCTTCAACATTACTGTTGTCATCCTCTGAAACTCAATCAATTGAGCTGATCCAGGGAACAGATGGCATTAATCAACCCCCAAGAATATGCACAAAAGCAATTAGAAATGTAGAGACATGGGATTTATGCCTGCAAATCAATTACCAATGATAGCAAATCAACACAGCACACCCCACTTTCCCTTCATTCTTTCCACTGAGCAGCCACTGATAGTAGTCATGATGCCTGGCCTACCCACTGTCAGAGGGGGAATAACAACCAGGACGTTGAGTTTAATTACACATTCCTTAATGACTAGTTCTCACTCTGCTGACAAAAACCAGCATAATTTACACACTAGAAGATGCATCAGGATGATGGATACACACAGCGTGTGCTATACAATGTCATGCAAGTATGAAATACACTGTACTGAGAATATGGTCGTTTGATATTCCCAGAGAAGAACTTCATTTCAGAGAACAGAGCACCTTTTCTAGAATCTATAGTTCTCATTTGTCAAAAACAATGGGAGCAGCTATAGAATACATTTTAGCCACAAATCTGCACCTTCTGTGAGTTTACTAGCTCATATATCCCCGGGTCCCTAATTCACTCGGCTGTTATTTTCTCCCTGAATTTGTGAGAAGTGCTGAGTGAAGCACTCTTCTTTGGGTTCTCACTAATTGTTACCTGAGGTACTGTAATCACCTCTTAACTGGTTTTCTTACCCCCAGTCTTGGTCTTTTCTAGCCTATTCCTACAAAGCGATTTCTTTAAAACAAAAATCTGATTTTGGTAATTGCATGATTAAAAACTTTGAATGAATCACCACACCTTTAAAAATGTAAATGAAAGATCCCTTACTTCTTTAGTTTCTCCTTCTATCCCTATGCCAATTAATAACCTCCCCTCTTTTCCCAGCTGGCAAAGACTGAGCTTGTTGAAGCCTAAGCTTTTACTTCATCTTCCTTATAGAATACGCCTTGACCTGATGAGGCATTTAAGGTGCTCACTGTGTGTCTCACTCCGCACCTTGTGTTTACCTCTATTACAGCATTTATCACTCTGACTTGATTAAAGATTTATTTTTCTGGCTGCCCTGAGTTAAAGTTCCTTAAGGCCATGGATTATATCTCATGACTTTATTTCTCCAGCTTCACTGGAAAATTTGAATTCAGGAAAGGGAACAAGTAGCTGGGACTTATTTCTTTCAGTTTTTTAAAGTTGAGTAACACATGACAATCATTAACATTACAGACTTCTCTCACCATAGCTTAAGAAGATGGCATGGAAGTCTCATGCTCATTTTATCAGGGTAATGTAGGTTTGCAACTTGAAAAAAATCTTTCCAGTAAATTAATACTAAAACTCCATTGAACTGAATCCAAAATTTTCCTTTTGTATTGAACTCTGGGCTATGAAAAATAATTTTTCTTTTTTTTGTGGGTACCGGGGGGTCGACCTCAGGACCTCGCGCGCCAGCAGGCGCCCGTGCCGCTGAGCGGTATCACTGGCCCCTTTTTCGTATGTGGGTTCCGGGAGTCGAACTCGGGCCCTTGCGCTTACCGGGCAGGCGCTTAAGCCGCTGAGCCATCTCACCGGCCCCCTGAAAAATAATTTTTATAGCAGTGTGAAAATGTATTTTCAGACTATATAGGAAATACTTATTAAAATTGCATAAAGCAAGTTAATAAAATTAGCTCAACTTGGTACTGAGGTCAGATGGATGGTGAAACTTGCTCTTAATGGAAAAAATGGCCATGTGACACCTAAGTAAGCTCATTCCACAATGCAATAATGAAAATAGGCAGGCTTATATAGGGCCCCATTATAGGGTATTGTAGATCAAACACACAGCCTGTGCAAATAAACTTCAGATGTGAGCCACCTGGCTTCTTTGTGGAATGAGAAGGAATTCATAAATTTGTGTGGTGGGCATGGTAGAGATGAGGTTTAGAGTAGGAAAGAGATCAGTGTCAGACCTTCACAGGGACAAGGAGTTCATTACATTGGGTTCAAAGTCCCATTCCATGGCCCCCACAATCAAAGTGATCTGAACCTCGTCTTTCACTTAACAGCAAACATCATGGAATTTCCAAGACAGTAATAGAGAATACTTAATTTAAAAAATAAACATGAAATATATTTTAAAAGGAAGACTGTAGAAATAAGGACATAAATGAATTTCAGTTTAGGCATGAAAGCACTTAATAGAAAACCATTAGTTTATTCTCCCTTTCATTCTTTTGTCTGATTTTTTTAGCTGCTGGATGTATATATTCAAAGAAAATACGATTATCAGGGAACTTTGCATCATACTTGACAAAGACTGAAAGAACTGCAATGGAAATGTAATATATAGGGGCAGCTGGCTCAACCTGTAAATATTTTTATACCCGTGTGTGTGTGTGTGTGTGTGTGCGTGCATGTGTATGTGTGTGTATCCATGCAGTTGGGTGAATGCGAAAGCAGGTTACAAATGAGAAAAAGTACTGTAGACCAAGCAGTTTGCCTTTGCAAACAAATGTAAGCCAGTCAGGTTTGCCTGCTGAATGTGAAGGAGTCTATAAACTTGTGTGGAGGGAGTTGTGGCAATAAGGTTTAGAGTATTAGAGAGATCAGTGCCAGACATATACAAGGACAAAGGGTTCATTACTACTATGTAATTAATATTTTTTGGTTTGACATTTATTGACTTGCAAGACATGATGTCAACAGAAGTTCCTGTCCTGGTATTGTTACATACTTGGGTATATGTGGGAAGACAACATACAAGTTTCCATCAAGGCTATGTACTTTCCTTATCAAGCTTTTTAAAATTAAAACTTAGAAAAATAAGATATGAAGCCTTCACCCAGCTACGAGGGCCTCTTACTTTTGACCATTGTTATGTTTACCATCTTGCATCAAGCCTAGATTCCAATTTTTTTGTTATTTTAAGGCATGACTGGGGAGTTTGCTCTGGTAAAAATTACTAGTCCATGACCTTTGCCATGGATAAAGTTAGAGACACGGATCTTAAGGAGTCCACATCAAATTTCCACAGATGCTTATACTCATTGCCTAAACAAATACATTGGAATTAATTTCATTATCTTGAAAAGAATTCAATATTTAAAAGAGTTCCAGATCCTGCTCTTTTAATTGTTTAGCTTTGTCAACTCGGGGAAATTATTAAGTGCTAGCAACCTAAAATTTACTTGTCTATAAACTGGATCTGCAAAAGTCTACCTTCGTGAGCAGCCTTACAAAATTACGTATATGAGGCAATATAAAATGCATAACTGTTGCTAAGAATTAAAATCCTATTATGCTATTTTTAAAATTATAATTGCTTTGGGCTACAGTTGTTCAAGAAGTATACAAATAGAATGACTCATAGGCAATGTCAGTACTTACAGATAAGAACACATTAGTAGTAGACACTGTCCTAATAATCATTTGATCCAATTCCTTTATGCTAAGTGTACATCCAGTACACTAAGGCTAGATTCAGACACTAAGATCATCAGGATAAGTAAGTAACCCTTAGAAGGCCACCAGCCGGAATGTGGCAAAGGTTTGATGAACGGAGGTAGCTTCCCTCAGAAATTGAAAAATATTATTGACTTCAAATGAGTAGTTTACAAATTAATTCTCTGTTAAGTAAATCACTATTGTCTTCTGTCCTTTTCACTAACTAGATCCAGTCCCCTCTTTCCTACCCGACGAGGATAATTAGCATGGTACTCCACCATATTTTCAGAGTTCTGGCTTATAAAGATTTTGGATCACCAGCTAAAGAGTTCAGAAACCTTTCAAATGATACCGCATTGTTTTATAAGAAAAGAACATTGAAAATTGAGGCATTCAGTCAAGGAAAACTGGGATCCAATAGAGAAAGCAAATGTAATTAGAGGAGTAGAGAAAAAGTAAACTGCAATTTAGAAAACAGTCACTCATTAGAACAAAAGTATGGGACAGTAACAGAGGTTATTCAAATAAAAACTAATGTTCTCACAAGTTTGGACCCTCCTTAGAAAATTAGTAGTCATTTATATTTTACAACTGTAAAAATACCAATCTGGTTTGGAGATGGGAAGCTATGTGAAGAGACTGGAAAGGGAGTTCTTATGGACAGTCAAAGATGAGCTAATTCAACAATGAGGAAATTTTTAGACCTGTTCCGAATGAGAATTAAAGTGCTTCCTTCACGTCTGCTGATGGGATATGCCACAAAAAGTATATCCCAAATATTTTCCTGCTGAATAATATCAGCATGACCTTTGTCTATTTATAATATTACTTATTAGTTGGGCTGGTACAAAGGCTTCAGATAACTCAAGGTATAATCCACCACTTTATGTGAATATCCTTATGAATATAATCAATATCCTCAAATGCCTTAGATGAATTTCGGCATGTAATGAAAAAGCTAGAATAAAGAATGTTTTATCCCCCTCTTAAGGCTATCTTCCTATGAACATAATATGCAGCAACAAACTTAGATGAGGTGTTCGGGAGTCATTTTACATAGTCTCCGGTCAAAATTAAGACTCTTCAGAATCAAATAACTTCTGTTTATTCTTAAATATAAAGTGAACAGTGATCCCAAGTGTGTCCCACATGAGTTCTTAGTATCTTCAGATGACAATTTCTCCCACTACAGACAGTCTTTCAAGGTATCTAATATTTGAAGAACCTCCTTAGTAAGACATTTAGCTGCTGTTCTGTTTTGGAGTAGATGCATCTCTCAAAAGCTTTTCAACTGACCTGTGAGCCCCAGAGGGTTGAATAACCCGATGGGCGATGGGTATTGGACATCTTAGCTGTGATTTAACTAGGACTAGAACTACTTAGCTCTTCTAACTCTTCGCTTCACTTTAACCAACTATCAAGATACGCCACCGTTTCCTGTGTCAAAGGAGTCGATATTATATGTAAAATGGTTTTTCATTTAACATTAGCCTGTTATATCTATATTTGAAATTAACTAATCCCCTCAGGATAAGCCCAAAGGAAATGTTGTAGCTATTTAATATCCTGAAATCTGAAATGAGGGAATTTCTGGAGTTTTTATTACTGGTAGGTAATTATGTTCTCCGCACAGATTCATAGTATCTATATCGTAGCTGGCCCTTCCAACCTGACTTTATTTTAATCTTGTTTAATTAGAAACTTATAAAATCTATAATTGGCTAAGTGTTCAATTTTTCCTTGGAGATAAATGCCCCAAGTTTTGGTCAAATTATAAGAACATTAAACACACACACACATACACCCCACACAACAAAAATGACAACAACAAATTATTGTAAAGAGAATGAAAAAAAGTTATTTTTACTTGAACAAGGTCCACAGGAATAACTAGGTACCATGGAACGAGTTGAGCAAATAATCCATTTCCAAGTGACATTATTTCAAAGTATAGGAAGAATAATCTTTAAAAATAATTTCTCCACATAAACTTAAAAATGCCTGTTCGAAAAGAAATTGGTGTTTCTTTTCAAAAATATGCAAATAAATGGTAGGCTGTACATAGACAGTAAATCCAAGGCCTGTATTTAGTGAATAAAGAGGGTGAACAAAGAAGTCTAGGAGAATTGTGCAATGTTAATGTACTTTTCTTAGAGGTTCTGCTCCATAGCTTCTGAAACCTCCAGCACGTAGGGAGTTTGGAAGTAATTTTCTGCTGCTATTCTATTGTTCACTGAATTAATACATTTTGTACAGCATAATAAACATTTATCACTCTTTCTTAAGAACATTGACCCCAAAATATTTAGCAAGTAGTGTGATTCAATTGAAATGTTGATTGGAAATGAGGAAATTAAACTGCCACTGATGAAATACTAAAGCTCATTATCACGAAGTTTCATTTTAAGTGTTCAGAATTAGCTTTATAACTGCATCAGCAATGATAAGCACGACTCTTAAATCCATGCCATTTAGGTTTTATGAGCATTATTAAAACATATTAAACATAATTCAATTAATTCACAGAAAATGCTAGTCTACGAGTTTTTTTTCCTCGGCTCTCAAGAAAAGGTGCTACTCAAGGAAGCCCAGACTCTATTGCTGTGGCGTACAGTCGATCATTTATCCTCATTCCTCAACCCACCTTTACGGACCTCCAAAGCGCTCACTCGGTTCAGACAGATGAATGCGCTAGAGAACAGAGGCGCAGTAGACAACCACACCTGCGCATCGTCAGGACGACACTGACCTCTAGTGTTCCACAAGGCAGAGACACTAGCTCAGCAACATACCTAACTTCTCTGGCAACCACTTAGCTAGATCTTTTTCTGAAGCAACATGGGAATAATTCTACAGAAAGAGGAAGAAGACGAAAAGGAGGGTGGGAAAGAAGGAGGCAAGAGGGAAGAGGTAAAAAAAAAAAAATCAGATTCGACTTTGCTCCCACATATTCCCTGAATTAATTTCCAAACTAATTTCCTCTTTCAGCCCTCTTCTAGAACACAAACTTTAATAAAATCTTTACAAGGCATTACAAGTAATTATAGAGCGTGGCCCTCCAAAAGTTCCACTCACGGGAACACCGGCTCTGCTCTGGACCTTTTCCAGGGCATAACATCTGTCTAATTGTCTTTCTTGGAGGTTCAGCCCTGGGAAGAGACACTCCAGGTTTCTGTGGACCGCGGGGGCTGGGAAAGCCCAAGCAATAAGTGGTCTTTCTACCTCTCTCTACAAGTGATAGTGCATTTTACAAATAAGACAATACTGTTGCAATAGCATAACATTTCCGAGGTTCACGGCAGGAACAGCGGATACGGGAGCTAGCCCGGAAACTTCAGGGGCCTTGATAACCCATCTCTGGAAATAACACAGATGCCTTAATTGCATTCTTCCTCATTTAGGAGTTCCCAGAGCTGGGGGAAAAAACTTCCCTTCCTCTGTCTAGAGAGGCAGCTGAGCGATTGAGTTTGAACCTCTGAGAGCTCTAGCGATTTATTCGAGTTTGAAGAATTGGGTTCCTTAAATACACAGTGCAGGTGGCGGATCCCCGGGTGTCCAGCCTGCCTGCCTGTTAAATGAAATGTCTGTCCCGTGCTTGCCGTGCGTAGAGTCTGGATGACAGCGTGTACACTTAGTGCATACTCATCATGTGTTCTTTGGCACAAAAGATTTGGGGGCAGGGTGAGTTGTGAGTTGAAGCTCTTCCTCCTGGAACAGGGGCGGCCACTGATCTTGTGGTCGATTCCATTGGCCATAACTCTTAGGCCAAAAGTCCCAGTCCTGTTAAATCGGTGCCTGCTGGCTCCGAGACACCCCAGCGGAAGCCCTCTGCCTCAGGCGGTGCAGAAAACGAGGCACGGCGTCCTGCACACCCCGGGAGCCGCATTCTGAGCCAGCCGCTGTGGCGAGCTCGGAGGTTGCGAGCCCCTCGGTCCCGGGAGCAGCTCCCGGAGCGCGGGATTAAGCACGGGTCCTTCCCTGCAGAAGCCCGGCCGAGGCCAGCGGCGCCGAGCGGGAGCGAGGACACGGAGGGAACTTTGCGATTCCGGGAGGACGGCAGGAAACCCAGCAGGCCTGGCTCGGGCGAGGTCTGCTAACTTTTGGGATGGACCGGCGGGGGGACCGCGCCGATCCGCATCCCCCACACCCCCTTTCCCTGGCCCAGAGCGGACCCAGTGGAGCACACCTGAGCAGCTGACCGCCTTTCGGAACGCCGCCGCTCCCCACCTCGTCCCCCCGTCCCCGCCCCGGTACTCACAGTTCGTCGCTGTTAATCCCAAATGCCAGAAGCCAGAGAACAGCAAAGTCCAAACGCCGGGCAGCGCTGGCGGAGAATCCATTTCCCCGGAACGAGCGGCCCCTTCCCGGCGAATCCCAGACGCGCAGCGCGGCCGCGGCTCGTCCGTCCGTGCGTCTCCCCCGGGCGCCCCGCCGGCCCTGCCACGCGCGCGAGCGCAGCGGCGCTCACTCCATCCCGCGCGGCCGCCCTCGAGTCCCCGGCGGGGCCGCTCCCCGCGCCGCGGCCGGAGCTGCAGACCCCGCAGCCGCGGCCGCCACGCTCGCCGCCGCGTCCTCCGCTCCTCGCCTCCTTCGCGGCGCCGATGCAAACCCGAGCGCGACCACAGGCGCCGGCCCCGAGCCCGCAAAGCCACCTGGCCGCGCGCAAGAGCTGGGCCCGCACCCGGCGGGCGGCGCTGCTTATAGGCGAGCGGGGCGCGCGGCACCGCCCCCGGCCACCCGCCCCGCGCGCCTATAAGACGGCCTGGGCGGGCCACGCCGCGTGCGCTCCGCTCCGCTCCGCTCCGGCTCGGTCCGCGCGCCTCCCCGCCGGCCCGCTTCCCCCCTCCGTCCCCACCCACCCATCCGCCCCTCTTCCCCCGCCGGAGTCGGGCTTGCCGCGGGCGCGCAGGAGGGCGGCTGCCCCGAGCTGAAGACGGAAGGCTGTGGGAAGAAGGGCTCCCGGGAGGCGACGCCGCCTCTCTCCGCCTTGGAGAGGAGGGACCGGGAGAGCCCGCCTGGGGCGATTTCGTTCCCCGGTAGGGAAGCGGATGGATAGAGACAGGACCGGGGTTTGCGATCCAGCGGCTCAGCCCTGGGTCGCGCCCGCTTTCCCGACCCGCGCCCTGCGCCTCGCCCGCCCGGCCCGGCCTCGCGTCCGCGTCTCCCTCCGCGCTGGCCGCGGGGCTTCGGGCAGGTACTGCGGGGCCGGTGAGGTGGTGACGAGAGTCCGGGCGGAGCCCTGGGTGGACGCTTGATATTAGGAAGAGGAGGGCTCCCTTGGGGGGCTTTACCTTTAACATGATTTCTTTCTAGACAGTGCCTTTTTTGAAATCCTGGTTCTGCCTTTGACATCTACTGTGTATCTGGGAGCACTCTTGCTTTACCATAAATTCACTAATTTTGTTTGTTATTGGAAGCTGTCAGACAGCTGTCAGCCTTAACAAAATGAGGAGCCATAGTGATTTCTCCTACGTGAAGCTTACAGTCGAGTTAGCTTGAAAGACTGAAAGAGGCTGCCCACTTCAGAGGAAGGTGATGTTTCCCTCGCCCCCTCTCCTGTCCTCCCCTCAGCATTCGCAGTTATGCAGATTAGTTCACCAGATAGATTCCGGACAACCCTTGGTCTTCAAGCACCAGGCTGCACAAGTCCTGCAGGTTGAGCTGGTTTGGGGAGGTTCTGTAGAAATCCTGAGGTTAACGTTGTGGTTTTGGTTGGAGCTGGTCTCACGTCATTGAAATGTTACAAGATCGTTCAATGACAGTGACCCATTATTTGATTAGAGAAGAAAGGATTCTGAAGGTCCTATCACTTGTGAGTAAATGTCCATGTTCTCTGTGAGCTGCTAACTGAAAAGAATTGTGTAAGTCAGGAGATTCTTAGGCAGTGGAAGCCTGCTCCAACAGAAGCTTTAGTAGCAGGGGAAAGGCCACACCCGGAGATGATGAATCACAGAAATCAAAGCCGAGGTGACCCCAGGAGTCGCCCCGTTGCAGGAGGCTGCAAAGAGGGGGAGAAACAGGGGGTCTCAGGTTCAGTTCTTTGAGCTTGCTTTCGGTATTCGAGATCGAGAGATTCTGGCTGGGCTAGTTTACACACTCCAGAAAGTCTTGAGAAAATATGATGAACATTTATTCCACTTTGTGCTCCAAGTGTGTGTAACATTTAGATATTTAAAAGAATTAAAATATTACAATTGTAATTTATGTCCCTGTTGAGTTCATGTCTCACAGCACTTATCTCCTGTCATACACACAAATAAACTGCCAACTTAGTATATATCATCCCTAGTCATTGTTTTTATGCTTTTACCACATGTATTAGGTAGCTTTCCTGTTGCTGAGATGCAATACCCGACACTCTCAATTTAAAGAATAGAAAGGGTTAGTTGGCTCAGGTTTGCAGTCTATGATGGTCGGGCTCCTAGGTAGAAAAATGAGCCAACAATGTGGCGAAGCAAAGCTGTGCAGTTCCTGGCCGCAGGGAGGCAGAGCAGGGAACAGTGCCCGGGAGGAGGGCCCAGGTGGAGTAGCAAGGCCATGCCTCCATGGCACACCCAGACACACACAGGAGAGCACTTCACTCATCTGCTAGGTGCTTCTTTTTTTTTTTTTTTTTTTTTTGTGGGTCGACCTCAGGACCTCGCACACCAGCAGGCGCCCGTGCCGCTGAGCGATATCACCGGCCTTTTTTCCATATGTGGGTTCTGGGAGTTGAACTCAGGCCCTCATGCTTGCCAGGCAGGCGCTTACCCCGCTGAGCCATCTCACCAGCCCTGCTAGGTGCTTCTTAATCAATGAAGTTGACATATCAGGATTAAATGTCACAAGACATATATTTACATCCTTAAACAATATATAGTATTGCATTGATTGTCTTATGCAATACAGAAATAGTACCAGACTTCATGTTGTACTTTGCAATTTATGTCATGATAGAGCACAGAAATGTATGCACTTAGAAACATAAATTCCTAGTTCTTTCATCTTAAACGCTGTATTGTGTTTCATTGTATGAATATGTCATAATTTATTCATTATTTCTAGGATATTATTCTCCCCCAACATAAATACCATCTTACTATCTCTTACTTTCCCTCACATTTTAGAGTAGGATTTCTGAATTGTAGGAAATGTTTTACTTCAGTTTTAGGAGGTATTGCCGTTATTCTATGAAATAGTAGAGCAACAGTTCTTACCTCTCGTTCTTTGCCTAGCAGCATGTGAGAAGTCCCAGATGTGCAACTCTTTACCATTATGACTTTTTAAAATAGGAAATTGATAGCCAGAGAACAGAGGTCTTTAGAAACTGAGTTTAAAGATCCTGCAAATCATCATGGCTTCTACATCTGTCCAAAGCAAAAAGATTAGTTAAATAAAGTATTTTAAAAAGTGTAGAAGTTGATGACATCATTTTCTGGCAGAATGACTTAATCATCCATGCCAGTAAAATGTGCTTGGAATATTTATTAAAAAACAGTCAGGGAAATTTGTCACCGAAAAGCCCCCAACTGTGAATGATCTCCAAATTAGTAAATATTAGAACACCCTTTTTAGATGTTCTTTTGTAGACCTAGTATACAGTAAATGAATTGCACGCAATTTAAAATCCTATTTACAGTTGTAGCTTTTTTCTGTCTCTTTCAAACACCTGTTCTCAGAGCAACTTTGAGCCTTAAATGGCAGACAGGCAGACATTCGTCTAAGATTTGTTAACATTTCTATAAGAATACTGCAGCTCTGAATGAAGTGAGGGGTAAACAGCTGTTCCTCACAAACAATGGTGTAAACAAGCCCATCTTCTGCGGGCATTTTGGCAGCAAGTTTTGTTTTTTTGTTTTTTTTGTTTTCAGCAGAATAATAATGACTATTAAACCTGTCTTCAGCCAGATTTATATTTATGAATTAAAATTCTTCTCTATGGCTTTAGTCTGATAAATGCAACTTTCACGTAGTGAAGGAGAAGCTGACTAATCCCCCTTCCCATCATGTTGCTACGTATGGAATAATTCTTATTTGCAGAGCCCCTTGTTTTGAAGAGGCCTAAAATTTCTGCTAGTTACAGTTGGTTGAATACTATTAGGAAATGGGGAAAAATGTATCATCGAAATCGTGGAAGACTATATTTTTAAATAAGAAGTCTGGGCATTTTCACAAATCAAACTTTTACTGAAATCTGAAAAAAAAAGAAAAAGAAAGAAATGAAGTGGATAAGTTTGTATTTCATTGTTTCTTTGATTTTCCATTGAGCCCTTCACTTTTTTGCCCTTAATGGAGGAAAAAGAAAGGAAACATTCATCGAATGGAATCTTAGCCTTGGAATATTCAACAAATGGGCCACCTCATTGATTTTGTAATCCTCTTGTGAGGCATATAGAAATTGTGTTTGGTCATCTCCATTTTATCAATAGAATACTAAGGGGACACATATTAACATGGTAAATATCACACAGAATTAATGGCTTCAACCCACAAGGTACTGGAAATGACATCTTCCCCCTCTATTGCCTTTATAGAGCTTATACGTAAGAGTCACTATAACATATGGATACTGGGATGTATGGAAGAAAAATCTACATGTGATCAAGCTAGCTTCTCTGTTTGGAATATCAGTACTTTGGGATCATTTTGGTATCATATATTATGGTTTGTTTTAATGATTGAAGGGTAACTTTTCTTGCCACCCATGTCTTCAAAAGAGTTGGTTTCCCCAAAATTTTGATATGGCAAAAAGTTAATTATTTTTTTTAATCTTCTTTCCTTTATATTTTCATTTTCTTTCTTTCTTTCTTTCTTTCTTTCTTTCTTTCTTTCTTTCTTTCTTTCTTTTTTTAATTTTGCTTTCCTTCTTTATAGTGTGGGCTCAGTAATATGTCACAGGGTGTAAGAAACAGAAACAAAAATTCCTGCTCTCCAGAGGATTTAGGGAAGATGTAAACAAGTGAAAACATCAATATAAGAATAAAAATTAGCAGATGATTATGTGCTAGATTCCCCAGATTATAAGTGGGATAAAGTTTTTAAGTTGACAAAGGTTGCTTCCCTTGGGAAGGCAGGTAGGATAATGAGTCAATTCTTTGTCTCTTTGTGAGTAAAGGGATTGAGTCACCCGGAGGCATGAAGCTTGTTATTCAGGTCAGGTCAGTTCAGGTGTATTTGCCTTAACAGAAAAGTCCAATCTTACTACAATGAAGACAAATTTCTACTTCGTAGAAGGATGGACATTCATATTAATGTCTATGGACTTCAGCCACATGTTGAGAAAAATTGGCTAGAACCTCTTTCCGCAACTTTCTTCTTTTAATTCTAAATCAAATTCAATTTTCTCATCACACTGCTCATCCTTGACATCAAAAATAGTCATCTGCCTCATGCCAATAAAACAACCATTTCCACACCTTTGCCTGACACACATGCCTCTCGCTGGCAGGTATGCCATGCTGTTTACACATACTCTTTCACTTTCCCGTAGACTTCTCCTTTACATGGGTGGATATTCAAGTTGAAAGTTAGCTAGAAACTTGCTGTCAAGGTCTCTTGTTGATTACTGTGCCATGCTTCTGTTCATGTTTCCGTAATTCTGTAGTTTCTCAAGTATAGTTTCTTGATGAGTCTTTATTAGCATATATAATTTTTCAAGAAATGTGAATGTCTGAATAATGATCCACAGGCAAAGGCTGTGTCAGCTCTCTCAGAAGTGACATCAATCCCCATTCTCCTCCTCACACCAGTTGCAGAGGCCAACTTGTAGGCAATTATCCTTATTAAATATACTGTGGAAGTTAGCGTATCAACTGCATGAAAAATCAATAGAAATGAAATTTTCGATAACATTTTGATAGTTCATTCTCCTATTCATGTATTTATCAAATATTTGGTTGTATTTTTAGTGGGAGTTCACATTCTAAAATATCTACGTAAATACATACAAACCCAACCATGTCACATCCAAAAGCAGGCATCAAAAAGAATCTCTCTATTCTTCATTTATTTCTGTCTCTTTCTCAAGGAACTTCTGCCTATAATCATGAAGAAGGCATTTGTGATATATTTTATGTTGCAGAGGAACCTATTTGAAGTAGTTAAACGAAAAGTGTTCTGAGTATAAAATCAGAAACCCTGAATATGAGTCTTGACTTTGAAGGTTACTAGTGTGGGATCCTGAGTGGAAAGCTTGTCTCTGAGATCCACTTTCAACAGCTATAGTTTGTGAATTGTGAGAAATCTTGTCTTTGGTAAGTGTGCGTATTTAATAGACTAGTACGTGTAGCAATACTTTTGTTTTACAAACCTATTTATAAGTGTTATGTACTAGCTCAAAGAAGAAAATGTGTTCAGTCCATAATCACTGGATTTGTCATGTATTTTACTTCCCAACTTATCTCTGGAGTAAAAATATATGCAAACATCTAAAAAGCTGTTTATCTTAAGGGAAATAATTCATTACTCAAGGAATCACAATAATTCAGTCAACCAGCCTTGACTTACTGAGCAACACTTATATGCCTAGACTTGTGTCATTTGCCTTTGGTTAAATAAATGCCACAAATGACTTGGTTCTGCGTTCAAGATTCTTACACTTTCCCCAATTTCTAGGTGGCAAGATGGCATAAATAAATACTGGTAATGAATGTTTATAGAAAAGGAACAACCTCATCTTATTTTTCCAAGTATATTAAAGTAGCAGAGCTTGGTTTCCTGATTAACATCAAATTCCAGCTTCTTTGACTGCAAAAACAGACTAGAGAAGAAACCATGACAGGAGTGAGCCTACCATATCTGTTGCACCCCCTGGAGAGTTATTTTCTGGTGCTTGATGTGAGACCCAGTTCTGACCAATAAGACTCATAGGGAAGGAGAAATTTGCATGTGAATCAAAAGCTCATTATCCCTCCAGTTTTTCCGATAGCATGGAAAGTATCTCATAAGCGCACGAGGTTGTGGCCTGTTACGGCTTATGTCTAGAAGACCTCCCAGAGCCTCATCCAGTCATCGGTGGGGCTTTTTCAGAGGTGGCTGGATCTGGAGTGTGTGACGCTGGAATTGATTCACGGTGCAATGCTAGGATCAAGGGCACTAGGATTATGGGTGTGTGAGTTCCACCCACTAGGATTATGGGTGTGAGTTTATCCTTTAGATCGGATAAAAGGGGCAGAAAGATGCTTCTGTCCCTTGCTTGCTTGCTCTTGCTGTCTTCTGCTTGCCATGACTGTGTCTCCTCTGCGATCCCCCTCTGCCAAACCACTTTGCCTTGGAATGAGCTGATTATAGACTGAAACCTTTACAAACTCTATTTCCCTTTTAACTCTGGGTGTCAGGTATTTTGTCTCAGCAATGAGAGACAAGTAACTAAGACCTGGCCAAGTAACTCATTTAAGAGCATAAGGAAATATCTAGGATGATGAAAAGGCATAAGACGAAAGAGTCATTTTCTTGAGTTCTAACCAGAACATTGAGACCAACAGTGTGTGTTGTTTAAGCCACTGCTGTTTAGGTTCTCTAGAGGAAAATAAAATGATACGTATTAAATATCAACCTATAACAGACATTTTGACTTCACTTTCTCTTTTAGAATTCTAAAGTTAGTGATATTGGCGACATTCGGCAGACGAGGACACTGAGCCTTGTGAAGTGTAACATTGCCCAAAGCACAAAGTAATCAGTTAGAAGATTCCAACTTTGTCTTTCTGATTTCAGAATCTGTCCTATTATCCCATTGTTTAGTGCCTCAAGTACTCAGAAATGAAATAAATCTACTCAAATACATCTGTGTTTAATTTCTTCATGTGAGCACAAATATTTCTGAGAATTTGACTCCGTGTGTGTGTGTGTGTGTGTATATCTGTGTTTCCATGCGTGTGTGTGTGCCTATGTGTTTCCTACCTGGGACTGAACCCAGGGCCTTTGCAATGAGCTGCATCCTCAGCACTGTGCCTGTCCCCCCTTCCATTTTTATTTTGGGCCCGCACTGGGCTCGAACTCAGGACCCTCCTCCTTCTACTGGGTGTGTGTTTAATTTCTTCATTTGAGCTCAGCTATAACTGACAATTTGACTTTTATATAAAAGTAAATCTGCAGGGTTACTGAAAGCCTTCCATCTCCAGGGAATAACTATCTCCTCACCCACTGTGCTCTTGCCAAGTTTGCTGACATTAATGAAGAACAGCAGGTATCTGCTTTATCCCTAGTGTATACCTGATCTTTAAGTAAGCCAGGCCAGCATCTGAGCAGATCTGTGCCAGACTTGACTGCAAACTCTTCTACAAATTTACAGCACTTTCCAAAGATGTATTTTGTCAGGAAATAAATATTTCAAAGGAGAAAGATCTGACTTCAAATGTTTAGTTTATTGTGTAACCTAATCCCTAGCATTTACATCCTTTTATCCCTTTTTCATTTAAATCAACATAGAACAGGGAAAAATATCTATAATATGCTTTTTATTGACATTTTTAAAAGATGGAATGTTAGCCTAGAGCCAGCAGGGGGTGTGTTAACTAGTAGGAGGACAAAAGTGCAGAACAGACTTCAGGCTGCAGCGTGGGACATTTTGTAGGTTGTTGAATTATTGTTCATTTGGGCAAAGAAAGGGGTAGAAGGGATGCAGGAGAAAATGTCAAAACAGAAAAAAAAAAATCTATTGAGAACTTGTTTAAAATTATGCTTATATCTTTGGCATTATGTCTATTAAGAAATCACAAAAGAGGGCCGGTGAGATGGCTCAGCGGCGTAAGCGCCTGCCTTGCAAGCGCGAGGGCCCGAGTTCGACTCCCGGAACCCACATACGAAAAAGGGGCCGGTGATATCGCTCAGTGGCACGAGTGCCTGTTGGCGCGCGAGGTCCTGAGGTCGTCTCCCTGGTACCCACAAAAAAAAAAAAAAAAAGAAATCACAAAAGACCTAAAATAACAAACATCCATAGTTCTCCAATCTATTGGATAACATTAATCTTGTTCATTATTAAAATGAACATACCACTTGCCTCTTATAATGAAAAACTTAAATTTTTAAAAACAATTTGTGGCTGGTGAAATGGCTCAGCGGCCTAAGCGCCTGCCTGGCAAGCGCGAGGGCCCGAGTTCGACTCCCGGAACCCACATACGAAAAAAGGGCCGGTGATACCGCTCTGTGGCACGGGCTCCTGCTGGCGCACGAGGTCCTGAGGTGGACCCCCGGTACCCACAAAATAAATAAATAAATAAAATAAATAAATAGAAACAATTTGAAGCTGTACAATTTAGTAAATCTATTTCCGAGGTTAATGATACAGCCTTTTGACCTGTATATATTTTTTCAATAGTCCATTTAAAATTTCTGTTTTCTTCCTAATTTTAATCACTATTCATCAAGTGTTTTCTGTGTGGTAGCTCTAGAGACATTTTAGCTATCAGATTAATTAGGCATAATCTCTATTTTTGAGGATGTCATGACATACTATTGAGGACAAATGCCCTCAAACAGCAGGGGAAACGTACTACAGTATATGGTAAATATGGTCAACACGCCTCATCTTTGGGTTCCACATCTGCAGATTCAACCACATTTGGATCAAAAATATTTGGGAGAAATGCATCTGTACTGTGCATGTACGGACTTTTTGCCTTATTATTTCCTAAGCAAGACAGTGCGATGTATTTGTATTGTATTAGGTATTAATTTAGATATGGTATTAAACATGCGAGGAAGTACATAGGATGTTTCCAAATACTATACAATTTCATGCCAGGAAATTGAATGTCATCGAATTTAGTTGTCCACCAAGAGATCTTAGAACAAATTCCCTGAAGAGACTGTGGGACACTTGAACTTGAGAAATATTTCATTCAAAATTGTAACCATTGAGAAGTTTGCAGTAAGAGTGAGATGAAATCTTGTAAGTTGAATGTATCTTGCTTCAATTCAAGATTAGTGATCTTCCTAGAAATTTCATATGTGTATCTAGAAGCAAGGAGTTCGGAGGTAGGCAGCATTGCTCTCAACCTTCACACAATTTAAGAAGATTGGCATCCAAGCAAGAAAAGAAAAAAAGGGAAAGAAAAGAAGAGAAAACCTTGGCTGCTTCCTTTGGTATAATACACAAGCTATGTATATTTTTATTTTGAAAATTTGTTTATTAAATGCTTGTCTCCCAAGCTTTTATGTTCAGCATAGAATTAAAAGCTTATCACACAATATATTCAGATGTTGAAATATCACATAGTACCCTACAAATATATAGGATTTTATGTGTCAATACATATCATTTTGACATAAATTGATTTATCATTTTGGTTTATAATTTACATAATCAGGAATAAGTGATTTGATCACGGACCCCATGTTATTAATCAAAACCTATTACTCTAAGACTATAGTATATAATAAGCTGTATATTTGAAACTACAGAATGTTAATAGCATAGAATAGTGAGGTTCATTTTGGGAAATCAGTACATGGATTTAATATGTCTTGATCATTCTCAATCCTACTACACCCCCTCCCTTTTTCCCCTTCCCTAATCCACTTCTTCCACACCAAAAATCTACCTTGTAGTTTCTTTCATCTCTCCTGTAATTGATTAATCAATTAATCAATCTATTTATTTTAGATTTCTCATATAAGCGACATTTCACTTTCTGAGTCCTTTGGCTATTTTGCCTCATGGTCTCTAGTTCCATTCATTTTTTTCCAAATGACATGAATTCATTCTTCTTTATGACTCAATAATATTCCATTGTGTATATATGCCACATTTTGTTTATCCTTTCTTCTGTTGACAGGAAACAGCTAAACCTGTTTTCTTTGTTTAGCTATTGTGAATTATGCTGCAATAAACAGGGGTATAAATGTATTGCTCTACTGTGCTATCTTTAATTCTGTATCAAATATTATTTCTATTTTTTATTTCTTTATTTTAGTTTTTTGAGCTATCTCCATACTGCTGTCCACAGTGCAAAAAAAAAAAAAAAAAAAAAAAAAAAAAGCCAAAAACAAAGAAACAGCACAACTTTGGCCTACACACCGAAACTGGTCTGCTGCTTTTTTTGTATCACACACGAGCTATGGGTCTTATATGTTCATTTATTTACTTGCTTTTTGTCATGCTGGGAATGGAACCCAGGGCCCCTAATAGGGTAAGCAAGCTCTCTACCACTAAGGTTTATTCTAAGCCCAGTTTTTACATTTTATAATGGCAAATAAAAAAATCTAGCAAAAAATAATGTTTCGTGTCTTGCAAAATAAAACAACTGTAGCGAAATAAAATTTTGGTGCCTATGAATAAAGTATTTTGTTTTGAGCACAGCCATTCTGATTTGTTTGTGTTATCACCCACTGCTTTTGCACTGCAACTTGTGGCCCAAAATTTACTAAATAAGTCATATGGGAAGGGGATGAGGTAGAGGGTAGCTCAGTGATAGAGCATTTTCCTAGTTTGTGTCAAGCCATAACATCACAAAATAAGTAAATGTGTAAATGCGAAATTACTATCTATGCATTTTATTGTCTATGTATTTTAAAAGTTTGTTTGCCCTGGTACACTCTGCCAAATACAATAATAGAAAAAAGACAGGATACAGAAAGACCATATAATAAAGAGCAAGATATGATTCATTTATTTGTTCAGAATTTTGTACCAAGATCTTTTGATGTGTCAGATACCCTGGGATAATTACGATAACAAAATAACCTCTGAACTTTGGAAAATATAGACTGTATTTATGAATTGGGTAATGCCATTTAGAATGTGTTGAAACCATATTTTCTGAATAAACTACTTTTAGATATTTAAATTATTGCCTGTTTCACTTCCTTTAAAAATATAGGACATCATAGGTTGGTTCTCATTTTCCTGATGAGAGGAAATAAAGACACTTTACTACCTTCCAAAAACAGGCAAAAAACAAACCAGCATATAAACACAAAACCAAACCTGTGCCTCAGTATTATGGCATGTTTTCACGGATGCTTACATTTTAGCATTTATTATGAAATACTTTCAATTTACAGAAAACATGCAAGAATAATATAAAAACATTTACTATTGTGGTTTAGATCTAAAATGGTCCTTTAACCCTCATGTGTTTGGAAGGTAACTGGATTATGGGGTGCTGTGCTCATCAGTGCTGTCAGGAGGTGGGCTCTGGTGGGAAGAGGAGGGCCCCTGGGGCACCGAGCTGGAAGGGTGCATCTGCCCGTGCTGCTCCTCTCTTTTCTCTCTGCTTCCAGGTAGCCAGTGACAGAGCAGCTTTCCTCTGAAAGCTCTTCCCACGGCCTTTCTGGCTAGGAGCTGGCCAACCATGGACTGAAACCACTACAAACTGTGAGCAGGAATAAACCTCCCTTCCAAATAAACCTCTCCTCCAAATAAACCTCTCCTCCCTCCCACGTCTGTTATTGTGTCTCAGCAACAAGAAAGTGACTAAGACCCTCCCGTACATGTTTTTCCTGTCTTTTAAAAAACTGTCCCATTTGCTTAATAATTAAATCTCTCTCTTTCTCCTTCTCTTCCCGACCCCCACCCCCTCTTTCTATGGCCATAAACTCCTGTAATTTCTCTAGTTCTGGGACTCACTCAACACCTGGATGAGCACAAAGGAAGCCAGAATGAAGGCAGGCTGGGAAGGAGAGCAACCATGAAGGCTCCTGAACGCTCGTGATTAAATGTTTTGTCCCTCCCAGACAATCAGTTATAACTGCTTTGCACGGTGAGAACAGCTCCAAGGCGCTAGGAACCCACACCTAGAGGAAGACCTGAGCCTGTCTTGGGGTGAAGGGTGACTCATGGGGAGCAGAGAGAAATGGGGGAGGATGGTGTAGTTCTATATTTAATAAGAAGCTTGGAAGGAGACACTCGGAAGTACAAGCAGCCTCCAAATGGACAGGTCATTTAGCTGACAATCAGACCATAACACAGCTATGAAGGATGTGATATGTGTATTTATTTTAGAGGAAAGCAAATGTATTGGAAGGTTGTTTATTTATTTGCTTGTCATTGTTTTTTGGACAAGGATGGCTAGTTGTTTTGTATTTTACACATATATATACATATATATACATACATATGTACATGTACATATTTGTTTGTCTCAAATGTCAGTCAGGTCATCTCTTGTAGATGAACTAATTCTCATAGATGAATTAACAGCTAAAATGGGGTAATGTGTTAGTCCTCTAATCAACATGTTTTCACCTTAGTTATTTCTAATACTTTACTCAAAAATTAACAGTTTATGGTTTTGAGATTTGGTTTTCAGAATATTGTGCATCTGTGAAGTTTTCACCTCACTGTAGGCACAGGAGATAGAAGGCAAATCATTTCAATTATCTTATCTGTAAAACGGGATGGCACCAAATTACATATGGCTTTCAAAGTTAGAGATGAGACAAATGAAGTGCAGTGCTCCGTGAAGGGCTTACTCAGTGCTTGCTGTTATGTTCTGCGGTGTCTTCACACGTGACACTTTGGCTCCCTGAGCTTGTTGGTTGGGAATATTTATTGCTCTTCACATAGCAGATCTTCACAGGTGCACAAGATCCTGGCCATGGTCAAAGCATCAGGAAATGAGACATTGGAAATGTACCTGGGTAATACAAATTTTCTACCTTTGGCAATTTGTTTCTTGTGGACAATGACTTATCGTCTCAAAAAATAAAAGCACTTTTCAGAGTCTACATGACAATTCCTCATCCTCCAAGGGAATTTGCTTTTAATACACCCAGAAGAACAGGCACAATAAGACCTGTCTTAAAATTTATTTGTAAGGGAAAAAGACAGGTGGGAAACAGTGTATTCAAATATGTTTATTAGAGCAAAACGAGAAAGGTATCACTCCCATTGTTGTTTAAAGGATTAGAGATTGGGGAAGATCAGAACTGTTGATGCTGAAATTCAGAAGCTTGATGCTAAATTTACTAGATAAGTATTTCCCAAGGAAACTTCATTTCCAGAACTTGCTGATTCTATCTCCATCTCCCAAGATAACTTCCTTTCTTTGGCATGATGTGATTCCTAGCTTAGGAGAAGCTTTCCAATCTTAGAGAGCTTTTGTCCAAAGTAATACTGAGTATGGAAAATCTCAGTTGGTTTCTTAAGAATGTATTCGGTATGCTCCCAAAATTCTATATACAATAGTATTTCTATTCTTTTCTTGTTTTTTAGAAAATCTGATTAATGAATTTCAAAATCCGTATCTTCTTTTTCTAGCAGTTATTAATTGGGCAACAGTAAGAACTGGATTCAGTCTGTGTCTATGTATCACCAGTGCGCAGTTTCAGATTTATGGGATTAGTTAGAATTCAATTAGATTTTGGTGGAAGGGTGTATGTGAATAAAGCACACATCCAATTTAATCTTGATCAAACTTTTCATATGGGTATTTCAGCTCACATCTTTGAACCATTTACATAAATCTATAGCAACATTTGTTCTACTATAAAGCAGAAAAGACTAGACCAAATGGGTTAGAGGCAATAGAAAAAGATTAAAACATCATTTCATAATGTTTTGTAACAGAAAAGAAAGTAAAGTTAGTTTAATTAAAAAAAAAATGTTTCCCCACTCAAACTGATTTAGCAATGTAGGTTAGTTAGCTACTACGATGAAGAGTTGTAATCAGGGCAGGCAATTATATCTTCTTGGGCCCACGTGGTTTAATTTTGTACAACAGTAAGTCATGGGGGGATCGATAAAGGCATTACACTTATTTTCTCTTTCAGCAATATCCTTAGACATATTTGATGCTCATAACATCTTACAGAGTTCTGAGGACTCTATTGCTGATGTAGTTAGAAACATTTTTCTGTGTTTAGCCTGCATGCTGAAAGACTCTTACAAACCAGAGTTAACAGTCTCACTGAGTGTCAGAGGAATAAGACATGCTACTTGTTTTTAAGATGTTCCTACATGTGGATGGTCAGGTAGGTGCCAAAGCAACTAAATATATGCTCAATGAAGACTAAACTAGTGAAGTTAGATCAGGAAGAAACAGGTTCTGTCCCCTGAAAGTCAGTAGGACTAAGGCTCAGTGAATCTGCAGCTGATGAGGAAGATTCCATCTATCCTAGAAAGAAAGCAGTGAATTCCAGTGCTAAAAGATAAATCTGTGAGCCTGTATTCCCTTTGCTAGAAAACAATGGGCTCTTCCAGTAAACTGGAATGAGTGTTGGGTGCATGAGATCCATACAGACACAGTAAGAATACATAGTGAATGTGCCAATGTTGTCTATATTTTAGATTGATCAAAAAGGAGTATAAGTGAAGAAGACAAAATTTTAACCCAAAGTAGGGTCATTTTCATATTTAGGCTTTAAAAAATTGTAGCTACTACTGTTACAATATAAGTATAAATGATTTGACAATATTTTAAAATGCTTTAACTTATAATTATTTGCAATCACATTTTGGTTTCCTCCCTTTTGAAAATGCTTGGCATCATTTTATCATTGTTTGAACCCAGAAGAAAGTAGAACACCAAGTTTGACTTGTTTAGGGAGTGAGTTAGAAGACAAAGCAATTCCAACCATAGTTTCTCCAACTTCTTAAATTCCTAAGGCAAAACCAGTACAGGTGGCCACATATGGATGATTTTTACAAACAATTCACTTCTTTGATGATATAGTAAACTATAAAAAAAGATGTATAGATCTCTACACTTTGTTTACAAGTACATGAGACATTCTTTTGACTGGGTGTAGCTTAAGACAAATTCTTTCACATAAGTACTACTAAGCAAATACTTGTTGTCTCTAAAAACCTACACGAGTTAACACCCTTACAGAACTCGAAATAAGCCTAGATATAGAAATGTTGAAGTACTATATTGAGTGATACCATATACATAGAAATATCTCCTTCCAAACCCATCATAGGGCATAATGGATTGTGCATGGATATGTGAATAAATTAGCAACATCTGAAGTTTGCTCCAGACTGTAGCCATCTTCAAAGAATAAGTTGTTCCATTTTTAAAAATTACAGGCATCCTCTAGTCTCACTGTTCTCCGAATGTGAGAAATTAAGGAAAATCATGTTTGGGAGTGGATTTTCTTCTGACCTGTCTGAAAGTGCCAGTTTGGTCTGACCCTTTTCCACTTGGATATTTAGATCTTGAAAAAAGAGACCAAATGTTGACTCAACTTCTTCTCTCAGAAAAGCCACCTGAGAGCAACCACATATTGCATCACCCCTCCCAAACCATTCCAGCACAGGAGCTTGCGTACCATGAGCGAGCACACTGGCTTTACTAACTGCTCTAGAAATTCTAGCTCACAGATTAAAAACTTACAATGAAACCGATAAACCAGAATCCACAATTCCAGATATCTCTCAGAGAATGTTGCATCAAATCATTAAATCATGTCCCATATATACACAATTACTGTTTTCAAACAAATAAAATCTGTGGAAATAGCCCTGTCCTCTAGAAAGGTAATTATGATGTAACCATCAACAGTTGCCAGGATGTTCATAATTTGTTACCCTGTGATATCTCTCTCACGAGTGCTCATAGGGAATTTCTGCTAATTATAAATCATTTACAAGGAAGTTTCTCTAAATATAGAGTCTTAGAAGTATATAAATATGTATAGTGTAGCTTTAAGAAGAAAAACTAATAAATAACCTACTCATTAATTCTCTTGGGTTGGCAAATACATTTTGCATGACCATATCCTGAAATCTTATACAGCTATTACTGATACTAAGTGTGGGGAAAAAGTAGTTTGTTTGTTTATTGTTAGCATATATTTGAAGTACATAGTGTTTACATTCTTTATGGGGAGTTGGTAGATGTACACAACACATTTTAATTATTTTTTTATCCCCATCCCCTCCCCTCCAATCCCCCTTCCTCCATCTCTTGATCCCTTTCCCATTTGAGAAAGACCCACTTACCTGTGTTCTATTATCTTTTATTTTACTCCTCAATGTATTTGTATTTTATGTTCCTCTTATAAGGGAACCCATGCCATATTTAAGCTTGTGTCTGATTTGAAAATGTAGTCTTAAAATTTTCATGAAATTCTAAGGAAGAATTGGCATATAATGTGGTTTTAAAGTTTAATAAAATATGTACCTTATGTATATATAGACACAAGTAATGAAATAGGATAAAAATCATTTAAATAGTTTTGCTAGAATGGAAGCATTTGTGGGAATTTTCTTATATAAATTATTAAAATTTTATATCCATATCTGAAAAGATAACTTGAAAATGTAGCAGTGGAAATAAAAGAGAAAATGAAAGCTACTAATGGTGACTAAATGAATTAAAATGTTGACATTCTAATTACATGTGGCGAATGATATAAAATCAATCTATAAATTAAATAAATTACTGGAAAACTGAAAGTTAAATGTGAGATCTCACTGAATATTTCTGATGAACAATCTAACAATAATGATGTGGGACCAAGGCAAGTAGAACATAAGACAGGAAGACTGAGTGCAGCAAAAAGAATTCCTGCAACATTCTGGACACATATGTGGCTTTGGGCTTAGCCTATTTCAGACACTAAGCTAACGAACAGTGATGCATACATGGAATTCTGCTGGGTGTGGTGGTGTGGAGGGAGAATGTCCTCCCAAAGCTTCAGGCGTTCCTAAGCTGGACTTTGGGAAAATGATTGGATCATGAGAGCACTAAAGCTGAAGATGACGTTGGGAGTTGGGGCCAGGTGGGAGAAAGGAGGTCACTGGGGCTGTGACCTGGAAGGGTGCATCTCCCTTGTTGGCTCCTCCCTTTTTGCTCCTGCTTCCTGGCCACCCTCAGGTGAGCAGTTTTCCCTTGTGGCAGACCCTTCCACTGTGCCTTTTCTGCCTTGGAGCCAGCTGACTGGAAACTGGAGCCAAAATTTGGCTTTGAAGACTGAAAACACGAGCCAAAATATGCCTCTCCTCCATGAAGTTGCGGGTATTCCGTATTTTGTTCTACTTAGGATAAAAGTAACTATGAAACTGGGAGGTTGTGAATCTGCCACGTATCCCTTCTTCATTCTCCTCCTGAGAAATCAAGGCATTTGTTCAAAACTGTAAAGGGCTGCCTTAGTTCTTAGGAGTGATGTCATTCTGGACCTAGACATAATGCTAAAAGGGATTAGTAGCACCCATCCTAAGGAAAGTGTAAGGCAAAAAAAGAAAGGAAATGTAGCTAGCTGGAGGTCATGGGCCTGCCCTAAAGCTGCAGGGAAGGGTGCACGTCTATAGCAGTGTGTGTTCATCATGCAGGCGAGGCCAAAGGAGACAGGAGGAGAACGAACCCACAGGTTGTGGTGTATGAATTAAAGTCTCAGTGACTACTTAGGCAATTTACTTGCCTGGCTTTGGCCTCTAACACCCTAACTGTAAGTGTGTCCCATCATTTTTGGATGAGTTCCTGAATGAAATAATGTACTTGTTAAGCATTTTTTAAATAAAAGCATTAATGGAGAACTAAGTACACACTAGGTGTTTAAAAGTAAACTATTTGACTATAGAACCTTATTTGTTCTCATCAGTCCCAGCATTTGCCGTAGCGAGACCACTGCTAGTTATGCACTGTTGAAATATTCGAATTGTGGGATCATTTAGTAAAGCAATCTGACAAGTTTTGAAAATGCCAGGGAACTTTGATCTAGCTATTTCAATTGCAGTCTATGAAAAAATACACTAGAAAGATATCCGTGACATAGTAGTATTTAGAACAAAAGAATTTTCAAGTGAGATATGTGCTTAACCATGGCAGATTGAGTGAATAGAGTGTGATGGATTAAAATATGATGGTCATTAACAATATTAGGAATGTTACATGTTTTTTATTGCTAAGAAGAAAATCACTAGTGCAAATATATATATAGAATATGTGTACATGTATATAAAAATAAAAATGTAAAATCTTAAAATATATGTCTTTAGATTATGGAATTTTTCTAGCTATTGAATATTTCATATTATCTATAGTTATTCAAATGTATTTTATAATCAGAAAAACAACTTTTTCAATGAATGTAAAATGGCAAGTTGTCACCACTTACCAAAAAATTATATATATATATATATATATATATATATATATATATACATATGAAGAAAGTTGCAGCTCATATTATTTTATCTGCTTCTCTTATAACATCTCATGTGCCTTCTATATTTAAGACGGTGAGAGTACAGATTGACTGATTAACTTTTATTTTTATTTTTATTTATTTATTTTATTTTATTTTATTTTTTTGTGGGTACCAGGGGTCGACCTCAGGACCTCGTGCACCAGCAGGCACCCATGCCGCTGAGCGATATCACCGGCCCCTTTTTCGTATGTGGGATCTGGGAGTCTAACTCGGGCCCTCGCACTTGCCAGGCAGGTGCTTAAGCCGCTGAGCCATCTCACCGGCCCAAGCTTTTATTTTTAATTGGAATATTTTTAAGAAAGACAGGCAGTGAAAGATTAAAACTCAGAAGACAGGGCCGGTGAGATGGCCCAGCGGCATAAGTGCCTGCCTGGCAAGCGCGAGGGCCCGAGTTCGACTCCCAGAACCCACACACAAAAAGGGGCCGTTGATATCGCTCAGTGGCATGGGCTCCTGCTGGCGCGCGAGGTCCTGAGGTTGACCCCCGGTACCCACACACACAAAAAAAACTCAGAAGACAAGCTGGGGAACATTAAGTACTAAAGTGTATAATGTCCCTATTAAGCAGTGTTTCTTTTGAAAGTGTAAAAGAACTGGAAAAGAGAGAGTGTGATTGAGTGTTCCAAAAAATAGCATTGCCAGAGATATAGCTCAGTGGCACAGTGCCTGCCTGGCAAGCGTGAGGTCGTGAGTTCAATACCCAGTACAAAAAAAAAAAAATAGCATTTCTTGGAAAGAAGAATCTACAGGTATCATAGTGTGAATTAATAATCAAGGAAAGGAGACAAAATTTCTGCATTAAAAAACAAAACCAAAGCAAAAACAGCCCCTCCCATTGTTGTTTCTACTGGTTCCTTCAATTGGCCTTTGATAATGCAGTCGTCACATTGGGATTTGAGGTGCAATGTCCTTGTCACTTTTGTACTTGAAGGAGGTTTCTCTCATTTCGTACATACTTATCCTTTGAAATTTTGTATTAAAGAGAAAATAGAAAAATAAAAAATAGCGGAAAAGAAAAAGTTTGCAATTTGACATTTTAAGTATATCTAGAAGATTTGTTAAATTGCAGTGACAGGATTTTCCTGAGGACAGCAAGGTGCCCCGGACTTGGAAAGTTTAATTCAGACAAACTGTATCTGCCGTGTGCCAAATCTGAACCATTCACAGGAACTCAAGTGGGTTTAGTCGCTTCTGTTTTGCAGATTGCATGCATGTAAAATCTTGGAAAGCAATGAGATGGAAAGGTTTAGAATCAAGGTGGTCCATATTCAAAAAGTTTGCTTGAGAGATATTGCTGTAGAACTTGAAAAAGCTGCCTATGTTCCTGTGTCTGATATCGTTGTGAGCTGAGTGAAGAGTTCATCATACTTCTGGGTGGACGTCACGAGCTAACACGTGAAACCCTGTTTGACACACAACGGGCACTCAACGCAGATATGGGGCTCTTGTTACATGTGAAGATATTTATTTTTTTTTAATTAATTAAGTTTATTGCTACATTTTAGATATACATAGTGACCTCATTCATTTGAGGAAGTTTGTGCCTGTACATGATATTTCTTGATTCTTCTTTTTTTCCCATTCCCCTACCCTCCTTTCAACTCTTCTTCCCCTCCATATTAACAAAAGCTTTGTTTCCAGTTTTTCCTTCCTTTCTCATTTTTTTTTCTTTTCCCTTCCTTCGCCCTCTGTCCTCCCTAGGTCCCTTCCCCATTTGAACATTTTCTTCCCATTTCACAGTATTTATTCTATATTTTGGTCCTTATTTACACTTTCGGTTTCTCGCATCAGAGAAATAATCTGATATTTACATGTGTGTCTGATTTAACTTAAGAATATGATCTAAAGATACATTCATTTACCTAGAAATGTCTCAAGTTTAAACTTCTTTAAGGCTGAGTAGTACTCCACTGTATGAAAAACGTTTTCTTTATACATTCATTGGTGGATGGCATTTGGGCTATTTGCAAGACTTAGCTATTACAAACTGTGCCACAATAAACATGGATGTGCATGTACCGCTGTGGTATGATGTTTTTAACTCTTTAGGGACGATACCAAGAAGGGGAATAGCTGGGTCAAATGGAACTTCTAATCCTAGATTTTGAGGAGTCTCCACACTGATTTCCACAGTGGCTGCACTAGTCTACACACCCACCAACAGTGGAGAAGGATTGATTTTTCCCCACAGCCTCACCAGCATTTATTATTGGTTGATTTCTTGATAATAGCCATTCTTTCAGGAGTAATATAGAATCTCAGCATTGTTTTAATTTGCATCTTGTTTTTTTTTTTTTTTTTTTTTTACTAGGAGAAAATGACAAAGTATCATCAGTCATTCAGCAGAAGCCTATGATAGAAATAGAAAGGTAACTGGCCCTTTTGCAGTAAAACTTGTGCTTAAAGAGGCAAAATGACTTCCTAAAGGCTACAAAGCAGGTACCCATTTTTAAACACACATGACCATTACAGTTGCACCCACAGAGCTGACAGTGTTTTAAGGGTCCTATTAGAAAAGGCAAAAAGTAATGCTCTGGAGTCCTGGCACTTGCAGACCCTTGTGCAAACGTGGGCAGTCTGACCCTCACGGGGGATGGGGGGCCTGAGATGAGCCTCCACACAGGCAGGCCAAGATGACCCTTCCCAAGCCCACCTTGCATCTTTTGAATAATCAGTAATGCTGAGCATTTTTTTCATATATTTATTTGCCATTTCTACTTCATCTGACAAGTGTCTATTCTTTTCAGATTCCCATTTTTGGATTAGGTCTTTGATCTAATTTGAGGGTTTGATTTTTTTGAGTTATTTATATGTTCTTGACATTAGTACTTTGAGGAACAGCTGACAAATTTTTTTTTTTCGCTCTGTGGGTTGACTCTTCACGGTGTTGATGATATCTTTTGCTATGCAAAAGCTTTTAAATAAACTGAGATTCCCGTTGTTGATTCTTTGTAAAATTTCATGCATTATTGGGTTTTTGTTCATAAAGTCTTTGCCTACATCTATGTCTTCAAGAGTTCCTACCTGTTCTATATTCCAGCAGATTTAGTGTTTCTATTTTAATATTTAGATCTTTGATCCATTTTGATTTTACTTTAGTGCATGGTGAGAGACATGGGTCTAGTTTTAGTCTTCAGCATGTGGAAAGCCAGTTTTTCCAGCACCATTTATTAAAGAGGCTATCTTCCTTCCAGTAAAGGTATTTGGCCCTGTGTTTGAAGATAAGGTGGCTGAGTGTTTGGAGTTATTTCTGAATCTTCTAATCTGTTCCACTGATCCTTAGGGATTAGTACCAGTTTGCCAGTACCATGCTGTTCTTATTACTTTGTAGTATAATTTCAAGTCAGGGATTGGGATGCCTCTGGCCTTGCTTTTGTTGTCCACAATTGTCTTTGATATTATAGATCTCTTCTGGTTCCAAATAAATTTTAGGGTTGTTTTCTCTAATTGTGTGGGTTATGCTATTGGTATTTTGATTGGGATTGCATTAAATCTGTATAACAATTTTGGGAGTATGGACATTTTCACCATGGTGATTCTCTCTACCCAAGAGCAAGATTTACATTTCCATTTTCTGATATCCTCTTTGATCTCCTTTTTCAGAGTACTGTAGCTTTCAATGTAGAGATATTTTACTTCCTTTGGTGGATTGATTCCTAAAGTATTTCATTTTTATTGATACTATTATGAAAGGTTTGGTTTCACTAATTTCTTTCTCACTGAGTTTGTTATTTGTATACTAGTATGCTATTGATTATTTTTTTTGTGTGTGTGGGTACCAGGGGTCAACCTCAGGACCTTGTGCGACAGTGGGTGTCCATGCCACTGAGCGATATCACTGGCCCTTTTTTTGTATGTGGGTAACAGGAGTCGAACTCAGGACCTCACGCTTGCCAGGCAGGCACTTACGCCACTGAGCCATCTCACCGGCCCCTGCTATTGATTTTTGAGAGTTGACTTTTTATCCAGCTATGTGACTGAATTTGGTTATTAAATGTAGAATTCTTTGATGAAGTTTTGAGGTCTTCAATGTAGAGTATCATGTCATCTGCAAATAATGATTGTTTAACTTCTTCCTTTCTTATCTCTATTCCTTTTATCTCTTTCTCTTGTCTAAGTGCTCTGGCTAATGTTTCCAGGACTATATTGAACAGGAGCAGTGATAGTGGACATCCTTATCTTATTCCTGATTTTTTTTTTTATGTGGGTACCAGAGGTCGAACTCAGGTCCCTGCGCTTGCCAGCAGGCGCTTATGCCGCTGAGCTATCTCACCAACCCTATTCCTGATTTTAAAGTGAAAATATTTAGTTTTTGACCATTTAGTGTGATGTTGGCTGTTGGTGTGTCATAGATGGCTTTTATCAGATTGAGATAATAACCATCTATTCCAATCTTCTGTAGAGATTTTATCATGAATGGGTTTTGGATTTTTTTCAATTGTTTTTTCTGCATCTATTGAGATGATCATATGATTTTTGTCCTTACCTTTGTTGATATGGTTTATTACATTTATTGATTTGCATATGTTGAACCATCCTTGCATCCCTGGGATGAATCCTACTTGGTCATGGTGTATAATCTTCTTGATTTGCTGCATTCTGTTTGCCAGTATCTTATTGAGGATTTTTGCTCTATTTTCATTAGGGAGACTGGCCTATAGTTCTCTTTTTTGGTTGGATCCTTCTCTGGTTTTGGTATCAGGGTAATACTTGCTTCCAGGAATGAGTTTGGGTGTATTGCTTCCCTTTCAATTTTGCTAAAGAGTTTGAAGAGTACTGGCATTAAATCTTCTCTAAATTTCTGGTAGAATTCAACAGTGAATCAATTAGGACCTGGGCTTTTCCTTGTTGGTAAGTTTTTCATTACAGTGGACCCATGAGGGCTAGTTGTAACTCAAATTGGTTGTGAGTCAAGAGCATTTTTCCCATAAGAAATAACAGAAATACCCATAATGCGTTCTGACTCTCCAAAGCACTTTACTAATCTCTTCTCAATAAAAAAGGGTTGTGTAATGTGTGCAATATACCAGAAACACCAATAATTTTCCTAGAGTATTCAGCAAAATTTATAAAATGTGCCTTTCCTCCCTCATATGAGCTTTGGGCTTGACTCGTTCTTTTTCTAGAAGTTTGAGCTTCAGCATTAGGTTGTATATTTGAGCTCCCTTTGTTTTCCTGATGTGAGTTCATGACTATAAATTTCCCTCATAAGACTGCTTTTATTGTGTCCCATAAGTTCCAGTATGTTGTGTCAGTATTATTGTTTAATTATAGAAATTTCTAATTTCCTCTTTAATTTTATCTGTTACCTATTGGTTATTCAGGAAAGTGTTATTTAATTTCCATGTGTTTATGTGGTTTTGTGGTTTCTTTTGCCATCGATTTCCAATTCCATTGCACTATGTTCAGATAATATGCATGGGATAATTTCAATTCCTTTTCACTTACTTAAGCATGTTCTATGAGCTAGTATATGTTCTATTTTGGAGACCATCCATGTGTAGCTGAGAAGAATGTGTATTCTGATGTTCTGGAGTGGAACATTGTGTAGACATCTACTAAGTCCATTTTTTCACAGGTTTGGTTCAGTTCTGTTATTTCTTTGTTGACTTTTTGTCTAGTTGACCTGTCTATTTGTGACAGTGGATATTGAGGTCCCCCATTACAATTGTGTTAATGCTTATTTGATTTTTCATGTCAATTAATATTTGTTTCATATAGTTGGGTGCACCAGTATCTGGTGCATATATATTTATGATTGTTAGCTCTTTCTTTTGGAATATTTCCTTAAAAACTGTGTAGTGACCTTCTTTGTCTCTTTTGATCAGTTTGACTTGAAATGTATTTGTCTGCAAATAGAATAGCCACCTGTGCTTTTCTCCAGGGTCCTATTGCAGGAAGTATTGTTTTACATCCTTTGACTTTCAGTCTATGAATTTCTTTTTGAGTTAAAGGTGTTTCTTATATGCAGCATATTGTTGGATCATGTGTGTTGATTCATTCTGCCAGTCTATTTCTTTTGATTGGTGAATTGAGACCATTTACAATGATGGTTATAACTGATACATATTGGCTTATCCTTATCATATTATTTTGCTATTGTTTGTTCCCTGTCTTTCTCATCTGTTTAATTGCATACCTTGCTGGTGGACTATTTTGGTTGATGTTCCTGCAATTGTTTTTATCTCTTTCTAAAATATCCTTCAGAACATTTTGGAGAGCTGGTTTGGTGGCCATGAATTTCTTAAGTTGTTCTTTGTCATGAAAGTATCGTATTTCTCAATTGATTTTGAAAGATAGTTTTGCAGGGTACATCAATCTGGGTTAAAGGGTGTTTTCTTTCAGATTTTAAATACTTCACTCCAACATCTCATTGACGTAAGGGTTTGTGCTGAGAAATCTGCTGTGATTCTCATGGGATTTCCTTTACAGGTGATTTGTTACTTTTCTCTAGCAGCTTTTAATGTTCTGTTCTTGTTCTGAAATTCTGGACTCTTGATTATTTATGCTTTGGTGTATTTTGTCATGGCTATTTGCAATTCTATATGTCCCAGTTTCTATATATCAAATTCTTTTTCCATGCTTGGGAAGTTTTCTGCCATTACTTCTGTGAACAGGTTTTCTTTTTTTTTAATGTCATTTGTGCTGTTTCCTGCTTTTTCATTGACTCTGATCAGACTTATGTTTTTCTTCTTTGCAACATCTTGCAGCTATTGGATTGTTTTATCATGGTCCCTTGCCATTTTTAAGAAATCTTTATTTTTGTGATCACTAACTACAATTCTGTCTTCTGGAGCTAATATTCTGTACTCACATTGCTTCATTCAGCTGTGTATAGTTTCAGTGGAATTTTCAATCTCCTGGATGTTTGTTTGAGTCTGTTTCATAGATTCCATTTCTTTCTCTGTTGGAGATTCATAGTTTCCATCGTTTCCCTAAGCTCCACTATTTTTTATTTGCATCTACTCCAGATTCACTGAGCATGTCCTTTATTTTGATTGTCATCTTTTTTTTTTTACCTGAGAGATTATTTTGTGATACAATTTTCTCTATAGCCTCGTTCATCTGGTTTTTTTGTTTGTTTGTTTGTTTGTTTGTTTCTGCTGCTGCTACCATTTCAGAAAATTAGGGTAGATGGCTTCTGATTTCTTCTATCTCATTGTCCCTTGGATTGGCCTGGGTCAGGTGGATGTCTAGGGTTGCACTTTGCTTCTCCATCTTATCATTTTCTCTTTTTTTAAAAAAAATTTTAATTTGTTTTCTGTGTTTGTGCTTATAAATTACTTATGGTAAGTAGTTTATCACTAGTATCATGGCTTCCCTAGGAAATGTCTGTCCCTCAGAGATGTCTTCTAGCTGTAGCTGGCTCTTGGCCTTCATATCTTTTCCAAGATCCTACCTTCCCAATTTATTAGAGATGAGAAGTTGCTATCTATTTGATTCATTACCCAGTCCTTTGGTACTGGACTGTGATGATGATTATGACCCCAGACAATCGCTGTGCTGTCATACAAAGGAAAACAATTGATTACAATAAGAATAACACCATGGTTAAAGTACTACAGGTAGCAGCAACAATAGCATCAAACACAGCCCAGAAACTGGCAAACTGTGGTGACTTTTTATTTGGTATCTCTAACCATAAGAGCAAGATCTACAGTAATATAACAAAATCCAACATAAACCAGGAACTTGTATTCTGTGAGTTTTCCCTTAGTAGAGTTGATTTTACCTTGGGGTGGGGGAATTTAAAAGGGATACTGGAAAAATAGAGAATAATTGAGGAGAAATATAGTAGAAGCAAGGCTGAAAGACAAAGGATGATTACCCAAGTATTGGGAAACTGGAGAAGAGGACAGGAGAAAAAGAATTAAGGACAAAGCAAAAGAATTTTGAAGTGAACCAGAAAGACTAAAGACAATGTTCACTTACATGAAAATATCAAGAAGTCAAGAGAGATAGTAGAGGAAAGACAAAAAAGACAAAACAAAACAAACAATAAAAGTAAAAACCTACACATACACACACACACAAAATGACACAAAAAGGAAAACAAAACAAGCAAAGAGGCAAACAACATCAACAAAGACAAGAAAATTCCTCTGATGCCCTCAGTTCTGTCATAGTGTCCAAGTCAGAACCCAGATCTGTGCTGGGTAAGCTCCCACCCAGTCTGGAGTAGGATTAGGCCTGGGTGCAGGGCTCATCTTGACCTCTGGACCTGGGGGCTGGGGCCACAGTCTTCAGCCAGCAAATTTCTGTATGTCCCTCGGCAGCCTGGCCACATCTTACCCTGTGGGTCTCTGTCACTCTCCCAGTTGCAGTGGCACCTTCGTACCGGAACAGCTCGAGGTCACTCCTCATCCAGTGTACAGTTTGCCCTGCCTTCCCCTTGCACAGCCTCCTCTGTTCCACTCTTTTGAGTCTCTCCTCTCTTGCTGGGGCTGGCTGGGGGGAGTGCTGGCTTCCCACTCATTGCCCCATCGTGGCCGAAGGCTGCTTACATCCCTTGTCCTGCTCCTGCATCATGCAACATCATGGAGAGGGTGCAGCTTCCTAGTCGTCCGCCCCTGTGTGTGCCAGCAAAATTTGTTGCCATTGCACAATGTCCTCTGTTTGGAGGAAGGCAAAAGGGGCAAGGGGTCTTCTATCCCAAATTTATCCTGCATGGCTTGAGTTTGCCACATCGTTGGAGTCTATCAGTGTTTTGGAAACTTCCCAGAGTGGCTGTTACTGCTCCATGCAGAGGCAGAGTTCCCACAGGAAGCCCTGTGGGCTGTTTCGCTGTTTTATAAAGTCCCATGTCTATGTTTTGTTTGATCTGCAAGTCTCTTATTTCAGTTTGATTTTGGCATCAGGATGTATGTCCCTCTCTTTCTTCCAATTTCTTGTGTTTTTAGGTATTTTCTCTGAGTAACTCCAATGTAGCTCTTCTTCTATTCAGCCATGTTGAATCCCATGTGAAGATATTTTAAAAAATAAAATGTTTTCATATATTTGGTAAATTTTATTAATAAAATAAAATGTTTTTAAATATGAACTTTTATATTAAAATATTTACACTGGAACTATGACTAAGAAAGCCACAGGGAAGTATCTAAAACTTACATCAGAACTTCCATGTGTTCTTATTCTTCCTTTCTGGTGAATGAAGGATATGAAAATATGTTTCTCCCCAATCTAAAAGCAATCCATCCACAACTTCTCTAGTTGATTTCACTGTTTCAGGAAATCCGAAATATAGATTAACATCTTTGTTTTTCATTTTAAATAATCTTCAGATTTTAAATATGCTCAATTCTTTATAGTCTTAAACATAAAACTATCATTCTTTCCCTCACAGAAGAACAGAAAAATCTTCTCAGATTTATTTTCCAGATTTCCTTATTTTCCAATCACATGTCAGTGCTAGACAAGTCATCAAAATGGCTGTAAATATGGCCACTGATGCCTCCATGATTGTATAACCACTGATCATTGTTAAATCTCAGGATACTTGGCTCTTAAAAGCCTCACAATCATTTGATACTATCCTATTGTCTCCTCTCTCTTACTTTGAAAGCACTCTTTCTTCTTGGCTTCTATGGACTACTCATTTTCTCCTGCTTTGCTGATACCTTCTTCATAATGTTCATATTTTGCTATTGAGTCTGTAGAGTTTGGAGTTTCATAGGGCTTAGTTTTAGGCTGTCTTAGTTTTCACCAAGTAGTCATTCTCCAGGTGAATTCTTATACTCCTATGGTTTGTTTCCATGATGAAAATTACATACTGAGCCAAGACCACTCCTTCATTCTCCAGACCCATACGCTCAGCTGCCTTTTCAGTATTCCACCTAGGTGCTGTGAAGAGACTGCAGCTAGCACGTTCTGATTATTTTACTCCAGTGTTGCCTCCTTCAGGAAACAAAAAACACCTTGTACTGAGCCTTTAAATCTAGAATCTCCTCCATTTTCCCCATCCCCACTCATCACTTCAGTTCTAATTTCCATATGTTTCTAGAACCCTTTGGTTTCTTTTCATCTTCTCTCATATCCCTTCATCCAACCAACTGTAATAATTTACATTTTCTATTTAAGTAGTCTCCTAAATAGACTCATTTGTCCCCTTGCCAGGCATTTCTGTACACTGCAGCCACAGCAGCCTATTAAAAACACAGTTCTGAACCTTTAATTACCCTAGTAAAAACTTTTAAATGATTTTCCATTGCTGTCATGAAAAATTCAAATCTTTAACATGGCCTCCTAAGCCACAAATGAGCTGACCCTCCTTCTCTCTCCAGTGATTTTTCGTTCCACTCCCAATTCCTTTTATGCATCATGATTTTGACTGTTACGTCCTCCTGAACATGGTGTTCTTATATATTCTTCTCTTCTGAATGGAATAGCCTCTTTTTATTTTAAATTGTCTAATGGAAATTTATCTTACACATGTTCCAGTTACGTATTTATTCCCAAATTCCTTCACTAATTAGACACTGCAATTTTGTTTGTTCCTTTTCTTGAAAGCTGTCACATTTATAATTATTTGTGGGTTTTAAAAAAGGAAATGTGTGTTCTCTCTCTCTCTTTTTTTTTTTTTTTTTTTTTTTGGTACTGGGAATTGAACTCAGGGCCTCGCACTTGCCAGGCAGATGCTGTGCCGCTGAGCTATATCCCTGGCCCCTGTATTTTCTTCCTGAAAATAGTTTCAGGTGGATGAAAATCATATTTATTCTTTCTGTCAATTTATCTTCTCTCCTTAGGCTGGTGTTTCTCACAGCATTTACTCTCAAATGGATATTGACTCACCTACAGACACCTTGTTACCTCACATTAAAATCAACAAGGAATAAAAAATAGAGACATGGAAAATTAGAACAGCTGAACCACCGGGTCCCAACTTTGGAAGTGAAAAGGATCCCCTGGACTCCCTCTGTTATCTGGTACATTGTAGGGATCCTGATCATGATTCGAGCTGGCATGATAGATAGAATTATGTGCTTGCATTCGCAGAGGATTGACACCAGTTAATGATTAAACAATAAAAAACACCTGTCACTAATATTAACTGTAGTTTCCAGGGCACTATTGAAAGGTGCATGCACAATCTCATTCTTCACAGAAATGATGTCGAATAGGTGATGTTTTTGCGCTGATTTGTAAGTGAGGAAACTCATGCATGCGGGGTTAATTGACTTTCCCAGGAACTTGCTGTATTAGGACCTCCATTCAAGTCAATGACGTCTGCTTGGAGAACTGAGCTTTGAGCTACTATGCACTGCTTTATAAAACCAAAACATCATAAGACAAACAAATAAAAAAAGAAAACATGTCTGCTCTTCCTATTAAGGTTTTATGTGATCTTAGTAGGATGAAAATTCTTGAAAATATTTTCCTTTAAATTTTGTCTCTTTCAGTAACATGAGCCTTCAATTGTTTTCTAGTCTTTACTCAGGAAAATTCTCCAGCATTTGGTTTTAATGTTGGAAGCATTATTTAAAAATCAAGTGTGTCCACTCAGCTTTATAAAATATAAGTGCACTATGTTATTTTCAAATGCAGTTACCTATGGTTTAGACACAATCATATTTCTTCTCTAAACTTTCGAAGATGTACATATTTCATAAGGTTGTAATTTATTCTTAGATTTACATCGGGAGAAATCAGGTTTCATTGTCAGTAACAGCTAAGGTGTAAGGATGCTCCTAACTGGGGAATGAGAATAATCTCGTAGGTAACATCAGAAAATAGTAAATGGATTTTTGATTAAATTTTCAAAATACTTGTTCATGGATAAAGCAGAGGAATTTTTAGCCTGGCAGGTAAATCTTCTCTACACATCGGAGTGTTAAAATTAAAGTTGCATTAATGCATTTTCTTCCTCGATGGTGTGATGTGTCTTAGTGTGTCAAAAGCAACCCCATGTCCCAGATATCTCCATACCAGCCTCTACATGGTGTTCACAATTCCAACATTTCGAACAAAACCATTCTTTGAAGTTCAGTTAATATCCCTAGCTAAAATGCCTGAAAAAATAAGTTTATGTCAAAACTAATAATATAAATATATAAATATAAATACAAATATATATATATATATTTCAGTACTATCTAGAAAGATAGAATTCAGAATGGTTTTAGCATTTTGAGAGGAGAGATGAGTGGGGTATGAGTGCTTTAAACAGACTGTCTTAGTTACTTTGCTCATTGCTGAGACAAAATACCCAATACCCGCAAGTTAAGGGAGGAAAGGTTTGTTTTGGTCACAGTTTGTAGAGGTTTCAGTTCACAGTTGGCTGGCTCCAGGGCCAGGTGACATGGCAGGGAGCATTTCAGATGAGAAAACGTTCATAGTGTGGGAAGCAGAAGGCAGCAAAGCAGTGAGCCTGCCTTCTTTCTGTCCTTTTATATTCCATCCAGGCTACAAACCTATTGACTGGAGCCACCCACACCCAGAGTGGGGATTCCATTATTCACACCCAGATCTATGCTAATTCCAGTCAGTGGACTAATTTAGTTGCACACATTCTGAATCCCAGTATCACACACACTAGGTCCAGCAAGCTCCAAAGAGCCCCATCTATGAGCACATGAAAGTTTGGGGGGACATCTACACACAAGCCATCACGTAGACATAAAGGGAACTGTAGACAAAGCAAAAACCATCACTGGACTGAAGACTATCTGGAGAATGGGGAAAGAAAGAGACAGAGCAGGGACAGACAGAAGGGATTGAAACAATATGAAACAAGCTTGTTCAGGTTCTCAATTTTGTCTTGCACTGATCCCTGTTTTATTATCTTCAGAGTTTTGGAAAAATCCTGAACCCCTGAATGTGTTTCTATGTTCAACCCAGGTGTGATCATGCATTGCGATCATGGACAGATGTGGACAGATGCCACAGCTGGACAAAGCCATAAAGCCCATTTTTCCTGAGTATCCTCAACTTGATTGGCCCTATGCAATGCCTGGGGTCATCCTTGTCCTCTTTGAAAATTCATATTTTGTCCCTCTAAGGTGGATCTGGAAATATGTATTTTTAACAAATGCTTCATAGATTCCCATAATCAGGCAACTTCGCAAATTGGATCAACAGATCAGAAAACAGACAAGAGAACAGATCAGAACAGATCAAGAAAACAGACCAGAGAAGAGACTTGCCAAAACAGCATCGTGATGCGATTTTCACTGAGCTAAAAATCTAAAAATCTCCACTCCAAATGCATGTCCTATTCACTGCACTAAGCCCTCCCCAGCTGTGCTTTGATTTATCCAGCTATAAAATTGGCCTGGTGTTTTCCTCTCTTTTTTTTCTCTGTGATTTCTAAAGTAAGCTACAACCCGGGATAAATCAGATGAGAAGGGCGGGGAGTGAAGATTAGATTGCCCTGGTGTTAACCTTTTAATTAAATCAATTGCTTGTCCCTTTAATAAAGGGAGTGTCTAAATGGAAAACACAAGAGAACTGGGATGACATGTTAAATGCCCTCATTTATAGGGAACACAGAAAGCAGAAGAATCCAGAAGCCAGCATTCTAACATTTAATGGAGGAGTGGTCTAGAGGTTAGAACTCCACAGAGACCTGGGTTGTTAGAAGCAGTTCTTCAGGGCCACAGATGATCTGCAGTGGCTCCACTCTGCCGGAGGAGGTGGGTGAGGCCATCCCCAGAGCGCACCTATTAGCAGGTTGGAGCGAGCCCAGGAAAGCAGGCTGCCTTGTTACTAATGGAAAATGAACCGTGGATGACGCAGTCAGAAAGTGTCTCTACACTGGCCCAAGTTCTCCACTCCACATCATTCTCTGTATGGTGTTGTTTTTGAAATTATTCTTAGGCTGAGAATGAAGTCCACTTCCCTGGTTCTCAAAATGGCTAATAGCCAAAGTGCTTCTGTATTCCGAACTAATTGGTGTGAGGTGAGGTAAGGTGATGTGGTCAGCTCCTGGAGCAAGGGTAAAAGAAGATGTCTAGAAGACCTATTTTTAGTTGCCTTGACGCCACTAAATTGGCCACTCAGAGAGCAGCTCCAAGTGCTCAATAAGAGATCCCTGATATATTACACCTGAAATCAAACCTGGGCTTGCTATATCATAGAAAGCGATGTTTATCATGATAGTACAGCTCAGTTCTCTTTACCTGCCCTACACTTCCTTTTATCAAAGTCAACGTGGTGTGATGAAAACGATATTTTCAGGGGAGACAGGCTTGGGTTTGAATTCCAAGGCAGCTCCTCAGACATGTGATTTATTATTTAAATTCCTTGGGTTTTAGTGTTCTCATCTATCAGTTGAGGATAATAATTTTTCCTCTTAAATATTTGTAGGTAAGAATTTACCTATATATAATATTTGTAATTTAACTACATTAATATATTATTATCTAGCAGATAAAATTGTTGGATTTTTTTGAGTTCTTTGTATGTTCTCGATAGTAATCCTTTGTCTGAGGAACAGCTGGCAAACATTTTTTCCCACATTGTGGGTTGTCTCTTCACTCTGTTGATAGTTTCTCTTGCTGTACAAAAGCTTTTAAATAAGATGAGATCCCAGTTGTTGATTCTTTGTGATACTTCCTGTGCCATTGGGGTTTTATTCATAAGGTCTTTGCCTACAACAATGTCTTCAAGAGTTTTACCTATTCTGTTTCCCAGGAGATTTAATGTTTCTGTTTTAATATTTAGATCTTTGATCCATTTTGAATTTAGTTTAGTGCACAGTGAAAGATATGGGTCTAATTTTAATTTTCGGCATGTGTAGAGCCAATTTTTCTAGCACCATTTATTAAAGAGGCTATCTTTCTTGCAGTGAATGTGTTTGGCACCTTTGTCAAAGATAAGGTGGCTTAGTATGTCTGGAGTTGTTTCTGCATCTTCTAATCTGTTCCATTGATCTTCAGGTCTGTTTTTTTGCCAATACCACACTGTTTTTACCACAGTAGCTTTATAGTATAATTTCAAATCAGGGATTGTGATGCCCCCTGCCTTGCCTTTGTTGCCCAGAATTGCCTTTTCTATTCTAGGTCTTTTCTGGTTCCAGATGAATTTTAGGATTGTTTTCTCTAATTCTGCGAGATATGTTGTTGGAATTTTGATCAGAATTGCATTAAATCTACATAACAATTTTGGAAGTATGGCCATTTTCACTATATTGATTCTTCTGACCCAAGAGCAAGGGATATCTTTCCATTTTCTGATATCCTCTTCAATCTCCTTTTCAGAGCACTGCAGTTTTCAGTGTAGAGGTCTTTTACCTCCTTTGTGAGATTGATTCCTAGGTATTTCAATTTTTTGGATGTTATTGTGAAAGGTGTTGTTTCCCTAATTTCTCTCTCGAGTTTGATATTCGTCTACAGGAAGGTTATTGATTTTTGAGTGTTGACTTCGTATCCAGCTACACTACTGAATTTCCTTATTAAATCTAGCAATTTTTTAGTGGAGTTTTTGGGGTCTTCTATGTAGAGTATCATGTCATCTGCAAATAATGATAATTTAACTTTGTCCTTTCCAATCATTACTCCTTTTATTTCTTGCTCTTGTCTAACCACTCTGGCTAAAGTTTCCAGGACTATGTTGAATAAGAGTGGGGACAGTGGATATCCAAACCCCAGTGGCACAAGAACTATCACAAAGAATCAACAACTGGGATTTTATCTTATTAAAAAGCTTTTGCACAGCAAGAGAAACCACCAACAGAGTGAAGAGACAACACACAACGTGGGAAAAAATGTTTGCCAGCTATTCCTCAGACAAAGGATTACTATCGAGAACATACAAAGAACTCAAAAAAATCAGACCTCCCAAATGTAAAGACCCAATCCAAAAATGGGCATCTGAGATGAAGAAACACTTCTCAGATGAAGAAATACAAATGGCAAATAAATATACGAAAAAATGTGCAGCAGCACTAGTCATTCGAGAGATGCAAGTTAAAATAACACTGAGATTCCGTCTCACCCCAGAAAGAATGGCTATTATCAAGAAATCAACTAATAACAAATGCTGGAGGGGCTGTGGGGAAAAAGGAACCCTTCTCCACTGTTGGTGGGAGTGTAGACTGGTGCAACCACTGTGGAAATCAGTGTGGATATTCCTCAAAAAACTAGGATTGGAGGTCCCATTTGATCCAGCTATTCCCCTTCTGGGTATCTCCCCAGAAGAGTTAAAAACATCGTACCACAGCGATATATGTGCACCCATGTTTATAGCAACACAATTTGTAATAGCTAGATAGTGGAAACAACCCAAATGCCCATTAACCATGGAAAGGATAAAAAAGATGTGGTATTTTTATACAATGGAGTACTACTCAGCCGTAAAGAAAGATGAACTGGAAACTTTTATAGGTAAATGGATGCAATTCGAGAAAATACTCACAAGCGAAATAAACCGGACACACATTTGTAAACATCGTATTGTCACCCTAGTATGAACATACAATTTCACTGTGACTATTCCATTCCTTAGTCTTCTATTTTTACCTAGCTTTTACATGGCTTAATCTTATACTTAGTAATGTTTTTCTCAAAAGGTATTTGTACATTCTCTAATGCTTGAGTTTGTTAATACAGGAGAATGTTTACTTGTTGTCTTTTAAAAAATTAATTAATTAAAAAAATAAAATAAAACTGCTGGATTATACATTTTTGAGGACAGATTCCTGTTCTCAAGATCCTCCCTTTCTCATGGTTGTGACCCACAGTTCGCTATGAGACTTGGTGTGGGAAAACTTAATATACGTGTAGGTCTGAATGGATGGATTAATAAGTAAAAACAGCACTAGGTAAATTTAAATTCCATACAGAGCCTTAATAGCCCAGCTAGTCTCACATCCTTCATGAAACCTTTCTAATATCATCCTATGTGATTACCTTGTCATTAAAATTTCGTGAGCAGTCGATGTCTCTAATATTTATTCCACTCTGAGTTTTTATTTTTATTTTTTGTACCAGGAATCAAACTCATGACCTCACGCCTGCCAGGCAGGAGCTGTGCCTCTGAGCTGTATCCCTGGCCAAGTTTATTTTTCATTACTTGTACTTATGCTTTTTAGAGCACCACTTATATGTCAAACCCCATGTGACATATGAGGGAAATTTCAGATGAATAAAACACAACCCATCATTTCAAAATTTAAGACTCTATATGCATTTCCACAAAAATACAGAGTCGAATCCCATACAATGATATTTTGGCTAACGGTGGACCCCATCTCTGACAGTGGGTCCCATGAGATTACATCTCCTCGCAATGAAGGAGCTTTAGGTAAGTACTCTGCGAGGTTCACACAATGATGGAGCAGTTTTTGGAATTCGTTCCTTTCATTAAGTGATGTGTGACTGTGATAATTTAAATATCATGTATCTTCACAGAGGAAAGAATAGATGCTAGGGAAACAGAGTAGAAGCACTCGGCCTCCTGGGCAATGCTGGATGGTTTCTAAAGACAAATGTGCTGTAATATACCCGTGTAGGACTTTCAAATGTGTTTCTACGTGAATGTGTGTGTGTGTGTGTGTGTGTGTGTGTGTGCATGTGTGTCTTAAGAACCAGAGTTTTATGAATATTTTATATATTTGTGCAAAATCAGTAATTCTGGAAGAAAGAGATATTATGTGGCCTCCATTCGCTATTTCTTTAGCTATCTTTTTTCTTTTTCTTATTTTTGTACTATCAAAATAATGGCACAGAAGCTAGAAAATTCTTTTTTTTTTGTGTGTGTGTGGATACCGGGGGTCAACCTCAGGACCTCACGCTTGCCAGGCAGGCGCTTATGCCGCTGAGCTATCTCACCGGCCCAGAAATTCTTTACTAAATCCTAGAAATATATTTTTCTGAAGACAGTGATAGATAAAGTACTGTAGAAGTTAGCAAACACTACTTGCTAGGGGATTATTGCTTTAATTAATATAGTTGATGATGAAAAGCAGCATACCCACACTACCACATAGCTGTTCTCCTAGATAGATACTTGTGGCAGGCACCTAACAAGGAGGTGAACACCCAGTGGGGCTAAATAGACATTAAGCATAGAGCTATCCTTGTACTTGGTGCTGGGGATGCAGCTTGGAAGATACAGGATTCAACCTAATTGCATACCCAACCTCTCCAGCAACTGTGCACAGGGCAACCTCAAAATCATGTTTGATCAACCTGTATTTGATTTTGAAGTGGAAAAGGACATTATGAGCTCTGGGCACAAGCTCAGGCCAAACCAAACTCCATCAGCACGTTTCTTAATGAAAACCCATAATGAGATCCCCTGCAGGATCTCTATGCTTCCCCGTACATCCGGTCATTGGACTTCAACCTCTAAGATGTTCTTTTCTTGCCAGCTGATGTCAGAGTTTCTTGGAATGTAGCCTATCTCTCTTGAACAAGAGATAAATCCCTGAGCTAGAGTACTTTTTTTACTGCATTCAGAGTTTAAATAAGATGAAATTGAAAGGTATTGTAGAAAATCCTAGTGTAATTTTTAGTCAAGTCCTTTTCCCTTAATTGTTGAGATGATAAAAAGTACATAGTAGAAGTACATAGAAGAAGACTAGTAAGTGTGAAATGTACTAAACTTTTGTGCATGTTTTATGTAATTATTTTAGTGGAAAAGGTATATGGTTTCCAAAATCCAAATTATATCAAATGATTGCAGTTTCCTTACCATAAAACACAACGAATGCCCCAAGCCCCACACCTTGTTTAAACTCCACCCATGATCTGAGGTAAGTTGGGAGGCTTGGGAATGATCTGTCCACCTCCTGACAAGAAGATATGGAAAGTCACCATGACTGCAGGCGTGAAGCACACACAGGGAATATCTGTTGTTGGCAAAAAGTTAGACAAAATACTGGGTAGAGAAATTGCAGCCAGATCATGGATGGCCTCAAGAACAAGGCAGAAAGGATTTATATTGTGCCATTGACTGACTTCTTACTGTGACTCTAACGTGGTATAAGGCACACATCACGCATCCATCATACCAGTAAATATCCCTGCAAGATTCACTGTTATGTCTCCTTTTCCTGCCAGGAAAGATGAAGCTCAGAGAACATAAATAACTTTCTCGCAGACACTGAGTTAAGAAATAGCAGAACTTGGATTTGAATTCAGGTCTAACTAAATCACTGTGTGTATTTAAAAAAAACAAAAACAAAAAACAAAACAAAAACAGCATTCATTTTTAGTCCTTGAGGAAAGCTGAGATGCCCAAAATAATTGTTTTTCTATTTTCCTGTTTGGCTTGTTTTCACATATGCTATTCTTTGCTTGTTGTTTGAGTTCTTCTTCCAAGTGCCATTTTTTTTTCCCAAAGGACCTGACCTCCTACTGGTTGTTACTATTGACATGCACATTGCCAATTATGAGTAATATCCCAAAAAGCACCCCTTCCCAATGAGGCGAGGGTCTCAATGGGGTGGGGGAAACTTGCTTTAACCGTATAAAGATGTTCCTCAACTTACAATAGGTAATGCACCACCAAAGAAACGGTAAACTGAAAATATCCTAATTTGAAAATACATTTAGTTCACCTGATACTTCCTAACTTAGTCTAGCTTACCTTAAATGTATGGACAGCACTTACATTCACCTACAGTTAAGCAAAATCATCCAACACAAAGCTTACTTTAGAATAAAATGTTGCATATTTTGTGTGATTCACTGACTGCCCATCACCCCTGATGATGACACGGCCTGGAGTACTGCTTGTAGCCCTCATGATCGAGGAGCTGACCGCACTGCAGCTCGCCGTCCCTGAACAGCCTGTTAAGACAGGACTAGACCGGTTATGGATAGCCTGGGGAAAGATCGAAATTCAAAGTATGGTTGTACTTTACCCATTGTAAAGTCAAAAAGTCTTATATGAAACCATCTTTATCAGGGATAGTCTGTAGAGCAAAATAAAGTCTCAGAGGTATATTTTCAGTAAATGTGATGAGAGTTGGAATTTCCAATGGGGGCAAAGTAGAATTTTCCTCTCAGGGTTCCTCAAGCCACATTTAGCTGAACAAATTTCAGTGACTGGTACAAGTAAGGCCTATGGAAAGACACGATTCCACTTCTTCAGTACGTGGTTACTAGCATAACTCAGTGCCCCATCTGACAGTGCCCCAGAGTACAGAGCAGGAAGTTACAGCCTGTGGTTAAGCAGCAGGCCATCAAGAAGGGAAGACTGGCACAAGGGCAGTGTGTGCGCAGGTGAGGATCAGCGACAGCATGCGATGGTGTGACGTTGCGAGGGCCAGGAAGGGGCCAAGACCAGCTGGGGAGGACAGTGTCTGCCCTTTGCCTCCCCAAAAAGTAAGGTCGGAGCTGAGTGGGAAAATTCACAGAAAATAGGCAGAAATAAAAGTAATGGATTTAAATAGGAAAAAGATATTGTCCAAACTCTGGGACACCTACCAATCTAGGAAGGTGAACAATAAATATTTATCGTGAAGAATATAATTCTCTTAACACTGAAAACAGTATTGCCCACATTTTAATGGTCATCCTTCGACGTCAGGGAGAATCTGTCCGCATCCTGCAGTTCAGTGCTGTCCGCCGCAGTGACCTCTCGCCACCTGTGGCTGGGGAGCATCCATCATGTGGCCGATATGGCTGAGAGTTCAAATTTAATTTGATTAAAATGTGCTGTATCTATAAAATGTATATGGAGTTTTGAAAGTTTAGTTTGAAAAAACATGTCTTTTTATTTTCTCTTTCTGTCTTTTCTTTTTGTTTATTGGTTACCCAAGGAAAGATAAGATGGGTTAAATTAATATTTTTAAGTGGACAAATGGCATCCAATGATCTCACCAGAGAAAGGAAGTGTGAGAGAGCATAACACACACAAGCAATGTCAAAGCCAGGAAGATGCAGGAATGGGTGCTTCAACAACAGACATTTATTTCTCACCGCACTGGAGATCAAGTCCAAGATCAAGGCACTGTCTGGATTTCACCTGATGCCTCTTCCCAGTTTCCAGAAAGCCACACTTATTTTAGAAAGAGAGGAGAAGGGAGAGAAGGGCAGCCTTCTCACCTCCCTTCTGAGGACACTCACCACTTGAGACTTAATCACCACCCAAAGGCCCCATCCCCCAATCTCATCACTGTAAGGATTAGGGTTTCAGTGTATGAATTGGAGGGAATGAAATATGCAGTCCATTTCAGGGAATTACAAATCTGTAAACCCAGAGCAAAGGATACTCACAGAAGATTATGGGAAAGTGATCAAAGATAAGGACAGGGACATAAAAGAAGAGCTAAATCAAAAAGCCTCTGTGTGTGTTTATTTAAGAAAACAAATATTTGGAACCTGGAGACTATAACACCATTGGTGGATATCAAACACTCCTGAAAAATAAATCCACGGGCATTATTTTATTTAAAGTCTTGAGGAATGTAGGTGTTTGTGAACAAAAATCCATTGGGTAGTATTTAGAATCTGTCTTTGAGAACATCTTACACATTACAACTGCTAGGCAGCTAACTGCTAAGTGAATATAGATTTTTTATTTCCAAAGTAAGGAAAATACTTACAGCTGTCAATCTCCCCTGCCTTAAATCTCTACTTACTGGCAGAAAACAATCAAGGCACCGAGGTTATTGACCAGAGGTGCTCAAAACAGTAATTTGAGATGGTTTTCCAGTGAAAGCCAGCGTCCACCAGGTGGCAAACAGCAGTGACTCCCGTCTAACTGGGCCAACTCCCTATTCATTCTGCATGTTCATTGAAAAGGACGGAGAAGCACGATTTCATACCTGGGGAACTGTTATGCTCTCATTTTACATTTAGAAGAAGGCATCTGAAGGGGAAGGAAATGGTTCTCTATTTTTACAAGCCGAAAGGAGTCAATTTGACTGGGAGTTGATTTTTAATTAAGATATGAAAATGATCCTTTGAAAAGAATATTCTATCACATGATAAAGAAAATAGGACCAAGGAAATGTAAATTTTCGATGAGAGAATAGAACAGTGATTTCTAAAAGGAGATGCTCAGAACCCATAGCCTTCTAGACTAAACATTCACTCCTCCTCAAAATTTTATAAAGGAAAACAACAAAGATATTCAGGTATATTCAATTATATAAGGAACTTCAGTTGAATTGGGGCAAAAAGCATAGTTTCTACTCCTACATATGCTTTAAACTGGCAGATGGACTTGCTCAAGCCTTTTGTGATCTCTGGTCTCCAGTTCTTTCATCTATAAAGTGAGAACGTTAGACATCATTAATTATATTAAATTGGATAATACTAATTTAAAAATTATAGCTCTTGCTTAAAAAACAAGAGCTAAAATCAGATTCCATGTTAAATGTATTTGTGGCAATATTCACTTCCTTTTCATGACAACTGCACCAGGCAGGCGGTCACTTAACCCCCATTGGTCAGCAGGAACAGGCGTATACAGGCAGTGGGTCCAGTCACTGTGATGGAGAAAGTACTGGAGTCCAGATTTGAATCCAGGTTTGGCCAACTACATCGCCTTAGCTTCTATTCACTGACATAATGCATTTATTTATTTATTTATTTTTTTTTTTGTGGGTACCGGGGGGGTCGACCTCAGGACCTCGCGCGCCAACAGGCACCCGTGCCGCTGAGCGATATCACCGGCCCCTTTTTCGTATGTGGGTTCCGGGAGTCGAACTCGGGCCCTCGCGCTTGCAAGACAGGCGCTTACGCCGCTGAGCCATCTCACCGGCCCCCATAATGCATTTATGGATGACCTCTACATATTCGTTTTTTTAAGAAAGATGACAGGAAAATTTAAAAGGTACTTAGAAAAAGACAGTGACTTTACAAGTTGAAGTAAAACTAGAAAGAACCTATTTGTATGAATAGTCACACAAGTTTCTGTAACAAATTGCCACAAATGCAGTGGTTTAAAATGACATGAAACTATTATCTTACAGTTTTGATGTTCATAGTCTGAAATGGATCTCTGTGAGCTGAATCAAGGTAACAACAGGGCTGCCGTCCTTCTGGAGGACTAAGGAAATTATACTTTCTTGCTTTCGCCAGTTTTCAGAAGGTCTCCTGCTTGCCTTTGCTCGTGGCCTCATCTTCATCTTCAATGTCAACAGCATAGTATCTTCCAAATGCTCTCTGACTTTGACATGAACTCTCCTGCCTCCTTCTCACTTAACTGTAAGTGCTCGTGTCATTGTGTGTGACCCATCTGGATAATCCAGGATAATCTGCAGATCCTCAATATCTACAAAATCCCCTTTGCTACATAAAACAGCATATTCATAGGTACTGGAGATTAGGATGTTGATATATATAGTGTGGTTGAAAAAATATGGTAGATACTCAAATTTAGAAATTTATTACAAGATTATAAGATTATACTGAGTAATATTTTCCTCCAAAAGGTATTTGTACATTCTCTAATGCTTGAGTTTGTTAATACATAAGAATGTTTACTTGTTGTCTTTAAAAAAAATAAATAAATTTAAAAAAAGAAATTGATTTCTAAAGGGGTAAGACATAATTACCAGGAAATTAATGAAATTAAAAAGACAATGTAAATTTATATACTCCAAAACATGGATGAAACTCAGAAACATAGCACTGAACAAAAGAAATTAGAAGCAAAAGTGCACATGCTATGTGATTCAACTCACAGTGCATCAAATTTCTATATGTGTAAAACTATCTACAATGTTAGAAGTCAGTATAACACTTCATCTTGAAAAATAAGGTCATAACTCGAAAAGCACACAAAAGCAATTCTTTCCAAGTTGCTGTTAATCTTCTTTTTTTGGTCTGGATGTCAGTTACAAAAATTCATTGAATTCTTTACTTATGATTTGTGCACATTTTTATCTATTAAGGCTAAATTAAATACTAATTTTTGATGAAATTTTGGCTAAGAATTTTAAAAACAATAGTAATGCCTCACTAATCATTAGAAAACACACAAAATATACTTAGGAAATTAAAAAAAAAAGAAATTTATTACAGTAAAAGACCCATTGCCATTAATCCCCCTCAAAATACAACTCTGCACTTTGACTGCACTTATCCCATTGTTCTTGCCACTTTCTGAAGCAGTTCTGGAAATCTTTCTTGAGTATCTTTAGTTGTGCTGCTGTGGCTCCCTCAATATCCTGAATTGATTCAAAATGCTTATGTTTCATGGTCATGTTGACAGTGGGGAAGAGCCAAAAATTGCATGGCACCCAATCCAGGGAATGCTGTCTTTACGAGCTTGCCTTGCTGTTGAATGGCTCTGTGTAGCATTTCTCACTTTTCCATCATGCCTTGTAAAGACACTCGCCAAAGCAGACTTCCAGAACTGCTTCAGAAAGTGGCAAGAACAACAGGATTATGTGTGTTTGAAGTGAGGGGGGTCAATAGCAATGTCTTTTTTTAAGATACCAATGGGTCTTTTACTGCAATATATTATTTTTAAAAAAATTAACATTCACCATATATTTTGATCATGCTTTGTACATGACAGGCCATTACTCATTCTACCATGATAGCTGACATGTACCGACTTTACACTACATGTCAGGCACTTCATATAGATTAAATTTATCTTTCTAACAGTTCCATGAAGCGGTTGGCTCAGGAGTTTCCTACAATAATTCAAGATCACAGGCCGGTGAGTAGTATAGATTCCTCTCCAGAACCCCTGCTAGTATTTTATACATAACAGAATCTTTTCATTACAAATTATGAGTGCTTTCAAAAGTGCATTTGGAGGGCCAATATCTTCATGGTTGGCATTACTGTTTTCAGTTTCCCTTAGAGTTTAAGGCACTGTTATCTCTACCTCAAAAACTATTTACCACTGGATTCTCTATTTGGCAATCTCCAGTAGGCTGGTATATTTGCTGTGCTCTGAGGAGACTCAAAATTTCATGCAAGATGATATATTTATGAGCAAATTATAAATTTGTCATTAATCTTTTTCTCTTGGTTTACTCTAGATTTTTTTACCTTTCTGTTATATAGTTTTTAATTTGTATGTGATAAAACTCAACTACCCCACCCCATGTAGTGCCATAAGTTTTAACACATGTAGATTAGAGCAAGGACAACCACAAATGTGATACCGAACTGTTCCAACCTCTCCAAAATTCCCTTGTACTCTTCTTCTTTGTCACCTCCTTCCCCAGCTTTAACTGCTGGGAGCTACTAATTTTTCTTCATAATTTTGTCTGTTCAGTAATTTCATATACATGGAACCATGTCATATGTAACTTTTTCAATCTTGTTTCTTTCACTTAGCACCATTTCTTTGAGATCTACATTTCACATAAGTTAAAAATTTGTTTTTATTGTTGAATTCTTTTCCATTGTAGATTCTCCTTGGTATAATTTTCCATTCAAATGTTGAGGCATATTTCATTAGTTTCAGATTTTAGAGATTATTGTTGACATTACTATGCAAAATCATGTACAGTTTTATGAGTAAACAGTAATTTTTATTTTAATAAGAAAATGACAAGGAGTCGAATTGTTTTTGTATGGTAAATGTTTATCTTTATTTAAAAAAAAAAAAGAACCACCAAAATCTTTTCCAGGACAGCTGTACCATTTCACACAGCAGCAAATAAATGTATAAAAATACCACCAAAGGTTCTTGGTCTGTTTTCCAAGCACCAAAAAATGTTTTTATAATCAGGTTTTCATTTCCTTAAAAGGCATTTTAATAAATATCAAATGATATATATATATATATACCCTTATATCAATTATATATATAATATAAATATCAAGTAATATATATATCACTTGATATTTTTGCCTAATTTATTTGTTTTTTATTTTCTTATTATTTAGTATTGAGATTTCTTTGTATATTATTGATACGATTCCTTTCTTTGATGTCAGAATTACAAATAATGTTTCCTAATCTGGATATTGTCTTTATTTTTAATAGTGTCTTTTATGGATTAATTCTAAACAGTTTTTTTTTTTTTTGTGGGTACTGGGGGTCGAACTCAGGACCTCGCACTTGCCAGGCAGGTGCTTATGCCACTGAGCCATCTCACCAGCCCCTAAACAGTTTTGACTGAGTTCAATCTATCAAATTTTGTCTGTTATAGATCGTGCTTTTGGTGTCATAGGTAAGAATTATTTGCCTACTCAAGGTCACAAAGTTTTTCCCCTATTTTTATGTTCTAAAAATATATATTTTTGCCTTTAAATGATGGATCATTTTGGGGTTGATTTTTATTCAGTGAGCATAGGCTCAAGTGAAAGTTCAGTTTTGCATAAGAATGCATGATTGTCACAAAGTGTATTTGAGTGTTTTCTTTTTTGATAAGGTTGGCTAAGGGTTTATCAATTTTATTTATTCTTGCAAAGAACGAACTCTTCAATTCATTAATTCATTGTATTGTTTTCTTTTTTCTTTTTTTTTTTTTGTGGGTATTGGGGGTCGACCCTGGACCTCGCGCGCTAGCAGGCACCCATTCCGCTGAGCGATATCACCAGCCCTTTTTTCGTATGTGGGTTCCCGGAGTCGAACTCAGGACCTCACACTTGCCAGGCAGGCGCTTATGCCACTGAGCTATCTCACCGGCCCTGTATTGTTTTCTTAATCTCCATTGTGTTAATTTCTGCTCTGATCTTTATAATTTCCTCCCTTGTATGGGCTTTGGGCTTGTCTTGCTCTTCTTTTTTGAGAAGCTTGAGGTGCAACATTAGGTTGTTTATTTGTGCTCATTCTGCTTTCCTGATGTGAGAATTGACTGCTATAAATTTCCCTCTTAAGACTGCTTTCATTGCATCCCATAAGTTCTGGTATGTTGTAACTGCTTTCTCATTTAGTTGTAGATATTTTTTATGTCTTCTTTAATTTCATCTGTGACCCATGGTTGTTTAGGAGGGTGTTATTTAATTTCCATGTATTTAGGGAGTTTTTGTAGTTTCTTTTACCATTTATTTCCAGTTTCATTGCACTATGGTCAGATAATATGCATGGGAGAATTTCAATTCCTTTGCATTTACTTAAGCATGTTCTATGGGCTAGCATATGGTCTCTTCTAGAAAACATCCCATGTGCAGCTAGAACACTCTGTAATCGGCTACTAAGTCCATTTGTTCACATGTTTGATTCAGTTTTGTTATTTCTTTGCTGATTTTTTGTCTAGTAGATCTCTTTGTGACAATGGGGTATTAAGGTCCCCTGTTACAATTGTGTTATTGCTTATTTGGTTTTTCACATCTATTAATATTTGTCTTATATAGTTGGGTACGCTCCCATATTTGGTGCATATGTATTTATGATTGTTGTCTCTTCCTCTTGAATTTTTTCCCTAACAAGTATGTGGTGACCTTCTTTATCTCTTTTGAACATTTTTGGTTTGAAGTTCACATTGTCTGCAAAGAGAATAGCTACCCCTTCTTTTTCTGAGTTCTTGTTGCATGGAGTATTGTTTTCCATCCTTTGACTTTCAGTCTGTGCGTTTATTTTAGTGTTAAATGTGTTTCTTGTATACAGCATATTGTTGGATCTTGTTTCTTGATCCATTCTGCCAGTCTGTTTCTTTTGATTGGTGAATTGAGGCCATTTACCTTGATGGTTATTACTGATTTGTATTGGCTTATCTTTGTCATGTTATTTTCCTGCTGTAGGTTCTCTGCTTTTCCCCTCTGTTTAATTGCTTGCCCTGACTGGTGGTTTCTTTCTAATGTTGTTCTTGGAATTGTGGTCATTTTTATCTGTATCTAGAATATCTTTCAGTACTCTTTGTAGGGTTGTTTTTGTGGTCATGAATTTCTTCAGTTGTTCTTCTACATGAAACTATCTCATTTCTCCATTAATTTTGAAAGATACTTTAGCAGGTTACATCAATCTGGGTTGGGAGTTGTTTTCTTTCAGGACTTGAAATACTTCACTCTAAGCTCTTCTTGACTTGAGGGTTTGTGTTGAGAAGTCTGCTGTGATTCTGATGGGCTTTCCTTTATAGGTGATCTGTTTCTCTTCTCTAACAGCTTTTAATATTCTGTTTTTGTGCTGCATTTCTGGGATCTTGATTATTATATGTCTGGGTGTAGATTTATTTTGATTATGGCTGTTTGGAGTTGTATATGCTTCACTTATCTCTGTGTCAGATTCTGTTCCCATGCTTGGGAAATTTTCTGGTATTGCTTCTGCAAATAGTCTTTTTATGTCATTTGTGTTGACTCCAGCTTTTTCTTTGACACCTATCAGTCTTACATTGTTTTTCTTTGCATCATCTTGAAGCTGTTGTATTATTTCCTGATCCCTTGTTATTTTTTAAGAGATCTTTTATTTCATGATCGCTAGCCATGATCCTGTCTTTAAGGTCTGAAGTCTATCTTCAGTTTCATTCAAATGGTTTTGCCAGCGCTCAGTGGCATTTTTAATTTCCTGGATATCTCTCTGGATCTGTTTCAAGCATTTTATTTCTTCCCTATATTGTCCACTCAAGGTTTCCATCATTTTCCTATGCTCCTCTATTATTTTTATCTATGTCTTTTCTAGCTATGCTGAGCAATTCCTTCATTATGGTTGTCATTTCTTTGTTTTTACCTGAGAGATTATTTTTGATCTGATTTCCTCTACAGACTGATGAACTTGTTTCTTTACTTTGCTTGCTATCTTTTCAGAAATTTCAGGTGTGTCTTCCATTTTTTTCTGTGTTGATGTCTTCTGTACTTGTTCTGGGTGGGCTGAAGGTCCTAGACTGCATTTTGCTTCTTTGTCTTGTCATTTTCTATTTCAAAAAATTTTTGTAAATTTTGTTTTCTGTGATGATCCTTGTGAGTTTTTGTAGTAGGTGGCTGTATCACTAGTATCAATGCCTCTCTAGGAAAAGTGTTCTTCAGGGATGTCTTCTGTGTATAGGGTGTTCTTAGTTTTTGTCTGTCCCAGGATCCTACCTTCCCAATTAATTGAGAATGGGATGTTGGTATCTGTTTGGCTCCATCCCCACTCCTTTGGTGAGGTTATTACCCCAGACCTTTCTAGTATTATAACAGAAGCAAGAACAGCTGATTAAACAAATATGACATCCTAGCTAAAGTAGTACATTTAGCAATAACAATAGCATCAAGCACAATTTAGAAATTGAAAAACTTTGGTAACCATTGATTTTGTACTTTAGACCAAAGGAGCAAAGTCTATAGTTATATAACATATATAGTTATATAACATATATAGTTATATAACATATATAGCATAAATTACGAGTTTGTATGCAAAGTGTTTCCCTTTGGTAGAGTGTTTACCCTGTGGTGGGGAAATTTGGGGAGGATGTTGTATAAAGCAAAGATAACTGAAAATGAAGTAGAAGAAAGGCTTGAGGACAAGGGATGATCACACATGGTTTGGGAAACTAGAGAAGGGATAGAAAAGAAAGAATAAAGGAGTAGTCGAGGGATTATCTTAACTTGCTCTTTGGGTTGGGGGATGGGATTAGTTTTCTGTAGCTGGAGTTCTCCCCAGCCTTAGAAAAGAGAGAAAAAAAGAAAACAAAGGAAAGAATGGAGAATTAAGAAGAAAGAAGAAAAACACAAAAAAAATTGAGAGAAAAAGGAAAAGAAAGTAAGTTAAAAACAAAAATAAATCGAGATAAAATAAAGTAAAATTAATTTGAGACAAGAAAAACAAGAAAACAATTGTGAGAAAAGAAATGAAAATAGGAAAAGGAAAAGAAAGTAAGATAAAAACAAAAATAAATCAAGATAAAATAAAATTAAATTAATTAAAAAAAAGAAAAAAAGAAAGAAAAGAAAAAAACCAAAAAGATGGCCACCTGCTTCTAGTCTGAGTGTCTTTGTCCCTAAGCACAATGCTGGTTCATCTAACTTACCACCCATTGGTTTGTATTTCTGTCTTTTTAATCTCGCTAGTCTCTCCTGTCCAATCCTGTGCGCCCCAGTCAGGGTCCTACCGGGTCCTGCGGTTTAGGGGGAAGGGCCAGTCACATGAATTCTTCCTGCAGGCCGATTGCTGAGTCCTGGATTCTTCCCGGGCTGACTAGCCTAGGAGTATTGATGTGAACCAACTGTTGGCTCCTATTGTTACTGCTGCTTCAGACTTTTCCAGGCACTAGTCCCACCTGTCCATTGTGTGCGCCCCAGCCTAGGCCCTAGTTTGTCACCGGCAATCTCGCAGTCCTGCTGTTGGTACATTTTAGATTCACATAATTATCACATTCATCATAGGGAATTTGTGCCTGTGCATAATATATATTGACTCATCTTTTTTTCCCCAATCCCCTCCCCTCCCTTCAATGCCTTTTCCCCTTCTTATTTACAAAAGCTTTGTTTCCATTTTTTTCCTTCTATTTTTTTTTAACCCAATTTACCAAGTTATGGAAGTTTTCTGATATTCTTAGTTTGTTAAGGTATATATTTTTATTTTTCCTTCTTTCTTTTGTTCTTATTTTAATCACAATTATATATTAGATATTGTTAAATTAATTTTCTGTATTGATTCATTTGATTGTGCCTTGTTTTATTCTAATATGAAATGATGCATTAAACTGAGATTTTTGGTAAATACTGAGATAGCCCTTGCAATTCTTGGATAAACCCCACTTAATTAATTACAATATTATATACATATACATTCAAATTGCTAATATTTTGTCTAGTTTTTTTGTATCTATGTTCTTGAGGGACATACTTTGCTTATACTGTCTTGTCTGTTTTATGTTTTTTTTTTAGTCAGGTTATTCTTGTCCTTCTGAAATGAGTTAGAAATTGCTACTTTCTCTTCCAAGGTATAAAGTGATTGTGAATGTATCTTTTCTTAGTACATGTTTGGAGAACAGTATGTCCCTGACTTACAAACATTCGAGATGCAAACTTTCACAGTTATGAATGGATCACTGTATTGTTTACGACCCCCAGGCCATCCAGATATTAGCATATAGATAAAACCAATTGATAGCAACAACTCTACAGCCTTGTCTATAGTAATAAAGTCAAAAATAAGAGCATGAAATATAAACTGGATACTGACAAACCTTAAGAACCACTCATGCACCACCCTTAACCAAAGTAGAGAGATCCATGATTTTAGTATAGACACTTGGGAAACCCAGATATCGAATTACAGTAAGCCAGACCACCGGTAACCATTTCCTGCATATAGGTAGCAGTGTGGGAGTTCAAGCAGATCATTGCACCCAAGGCCATCACCTTCAGATCCAGTCTCCTCTGAAGGTTACACCCACCAAACCTGACCTCCCACCACAGAATTCAGGCTCATGGCCTGAGCTTGAGCTTCTCAGGGGATCTTGTGCGTGTGAGGGGTCATATGTTGATCCTCACCCTTTCTGAGTCAATCTCCGTGGCTGTCTCTTACCTTGTCTCTGCAGTAGGGTAGCACTTCAGTCCTGGTGTGCAACTCTCCTCCAGTGTGCTGGTGTCATCACAATGAATCAGTCATGTGGCTCACACCTCTGCTGCCCCATGTCCAGGAGAACCAAGGGGCACAGTTGGCTGAGAGTTGGTTGCCTTTAGTAATTTGATTGCAGCAGAGGGGTGTTTTGGGTGGGGCCTGTGAATATATTTCTACAGTATGATCACGTATTTTGTGGAATTTTCCAGTGAAACCACCTGGACTTGCAATTTTTATACGAAGAATGTTAATCAGTTAAATTGTCCAATTCAGGGGCACAGTACAAGATTATTTTAAGGTCACTTGATGTTCTAACTTTCATTCCTGATATTGTGAAATATATTTTCCCTCTTGTGTTTTCAATTTTATTGAATTTTAAAGTCTTTTTTTAAATTTTCACTTGCTTGGTCTTATTTTTACTTCTTTCTCATAATTTTTCACTTTAGGTTCATCTTTTTCTCATTTTTCTAGTTTCCTAAGGTGGAAATTTTTAACCTTATTCATTTTAATACCATAATAGAATATATATTTCCCTCACTGAGCTACTTTATTTGCTTCTTGGAATTTTAGTATGTTATTTTTTTCATTTTTATTCAGTTAAAAACATTTTTTAACACTTCTTTGGCTGATGTTTATTCAGTTAAAAACATTTTTTAACACTTCTTTGGCTGATGTAGTGTTTAGATGTGTTTAAGTGGAGATATTCTATTTTGGTTTCTCTATTTCTCTTTATTTTATTATAATTAGGTTATGTATTTAAAATGTGATTTCAAGCCTTTTAATTTTATTAGGGATAGTTTTATAATTAATGTTAATGTTAACTGTGAAGGTTAAATATACACTTGAAAGTAATTTATGTTTTGCTATTATTATGCAGAGTGTTCTGTGAATGTTAGTTAAATTGCATTTTTGATAGCATTGTTTAGTTATTATATCTTTTCTGATAGTCTGTCTACTTATTTCATTTACTAATGAAATACTACTGATGTTTCTAAGTAAATTTGTGCATTTGTCCAATTTTTTTAGCTTTATCAGTTTTGTTTCATCTCTTTCAAAACTCTCTTTTCTCCTGAAATTCTTCTTGTTTCCAAAGTATTCATCCTCACTTCTTGGCCCATTTTAATATTAACGGCTTGGAAATCTGTCTGATAAGGTAAACACTGTATGTTCTTAGTGTTGATAATCGTTTATTTTCTTTCCTTTTATGAGATATCATGGTTCTATGCTCCTTCCTATGTGGAGAAGGTATGGATTATAACTAGGCATTTTGAATATTATGTTATGGATCAAGGTGTTGTTGAGAACATTTATCATCATATTGAGTAGACGATACACCATACATTCACCAGCCAGGTTTTGCTTACCCTACTGATGTGGATCCAAAGTCAAGTTAACTTTTAAAACCTTTACAATTCTGTTCAGATCCTTCCTGAGTTCACACTCAGTGGACCATCTAGGCTGTGAACAGTGGCTTATATAATTTCATGGGATTATTTTCTTAAGATTTCTCCACTCAGTAGCCTCCCTGACACTTTCTTGAGCCAAAGGGATCTTCTTGATCTTCTGACAGCAAAATCAGCACATTTTCTGTTCTTATAACCTTTCTGTGACTGTCTGTTTCTGGAACCAAGAATCAATAAGGTGGAGGGAAAAGACAACATAGGTATTGCACTGCACTTTTTCAACCACAAGTGAGTTCCCTGGGCTTGTAGCTGTCTTACCAGTTGATGCCGCTTTTGTACCACTGTGAGATTGCTTGGAGGCAGAATTAAGAGAAAACAATGGAACTGGTGGATTCCCTTCTACTGTCTCTGCTCCATAAATGCACACATTCCCTCTACTCATACCAGAAATGGAGAGACTTTTTGGAAGTTCTTTCCACATTTCATGTCCCAGTCTGAATAGTTTGTTGTCTTTGAATCTGGGCTAGGCAAAACTAAAGGAGAAAAGGAAGGACAGAGGCTGGCAGCCAATTTAGTGGTAGTTCTAAATCCTGTTTTCTTCTCTATGACTGCAGCCCTTTGGTTTTCAGAGTCCTCTGACGTCTTCTCCATGGAGTCTGTCTGGGGTTCTAGTTGCCTTTGGTGGGAGAGACACGTTGGGTATGTTCACTCTGTCTTTGCATGAGTGAGAACCTCTTAATTTTCCATTAACTATTTTTAAAATCATAACCTAAGTGAGTTTAGGTATAGTTTTATGGTCCTTCACAAAAAGATAGTAATACTCATTTCCTTATTTCTGTTCTTTTTGTTTGTTTTCCCTCGATTTTTAAGCTTCCAGCCAATTCTCTACCAATTATACAATCTCAAAATTAAGAAAAGCATTGGAAATCAAAACTTGATCTGAAAAATGGGGCAAGGATTGTTACTGTTATTGTTCATAAAAGCTCTAGAACATCTGTATCCAACTAAACTATAATATACACTGATTAATTTATGAGTCAGATACAGTAAAGACTGAATTTTTCCTTTAAGCCACAGGAGGCAGCAAGAAATAGCAAAAGACAGCTCAGTTTCAGAAAAGAATACACTAACTTGCCTAATTCGTATGTGTAAAGTCCTGGGTAAATTATTGAACTTATTTAGGCCTTTGCATCTGACCATCTAAAATGCACTATAAAAATTTTCTACCTAGATTTGCTCTTGGTGCATTAAGACAAAATAGATTAGTGTATTTAGTAAAAAGAGGCACTCAGAAGATCAAGTTAATGACATATGATACAAAATGCATTTTTTTTTAAAAAAAGAAACCACATTAAGCACAGAAGGCTGCTATGTTAAATAGAAGATAAATATAAAAATAAATTAGGGGAAATTATAGCTACTTTTAGAGAACAGGAACAAGAAATAATGTATGCATATACTCAATAATAATGATTGTAATAATTTTGAAGAAATGACTTGTGCTTACCATGTTTTCAGCATGAATCTCGATTCTTTATGTTACTCCATTCAAGCTACTTCTTCCGAAATAAGTATGTTATTCTTGCCATTTGACATATGAGAAAACTGAGGATGGGATCGGGAGACTGAAATTCTAACCAAGCAGTTTGAGTCCAGACCACATTCAGTTTACCGTTGTGCTGGGCATCCTACCTCAGGAAAATTATTCTTTCATTATTACCATTATTCTTGTATGGCTTTTATTATCATCTAATTCTGTAATCTCTAACTTCTCCCTTTGGATTTGTAGTGTTTGCTTTTCCATATTTTTAAAATTTATATCCACGCCTGAGTAGATAAATCGCTCCATATCAGACTTGCATCTTTCTTGAAGCTCTCCAATGCCTGGTTATCCTCATATAAGAACAGTATTAAGTCACCTTTTGGAGGATCAGCATTAATAAGACAGTTGGAAGAAGTCACATCTTGGAGAGTAACATAAATTTTTGTTTACATAGAATGCAGCTAATAAAACTTATGGGAATCACAAAGTAGAGCTAAATTATCAAATGGAAAATTTTGTGTGGATCAGCATGTTATCGAAACAGAGATGAAGGAATATTGATAACATCATATACATCTGTGCAAGGAATCAAAAACATTTTTGTAAGAACATTTATAGTAGCACTAATCATAATAGCCAGAGACAGACAGGACAACTCAAAGTCTACAAACAAAAAACTGGGTTGATAAATTTTGTATATATGAAATGGAACAGCCTATTTCAATGAAAATAAATGTATCATAACCACACTTTAGAGTGGACACAAACTCATGTCAGTCATGTTAAATGAAAATACATGTAATATGATTGTAGTCTTTAAGTTGAGTACAAGGCACAATCTATTGTTTGAGAGGCTAGAGAGTGTGCGAAACTTTGCCAGGAACGCAGTCATCAGGACCTCTAAGGCACTGCTAATCTCCTTGATCTATGTCCTGACGACCGGAGTGTAAGCACGTTGTGAACATCGCCTAGCTACACAGTTATGGTTCACAATGGTGTATAAGATCTACTAAACACCAGTTTAGATATGTTTACATTTTTATTTTTATTAATACAGGTTTGCAATACACAACAATCATGTTTCCTTGAAAATAAGACCTAGCTAGAGATAAAAAATGCCAGCCCAATCAACCTCTTTGCCTTACCTGCCATTACAGAGTAGCCACCGAGCAAGAGAATAGAAAGACATAATCTTCTGCATGACATCACCACAATAATGATCAGAAGTTTATTTTCTGGTTAGGTCTTATTTTCAGGGAAACACAAGATTACATTCATCATGAGGAATTGGTACACATATAACATATAACATATCTTAATTCATTTTTTTCTTCCCTTATCCCCTACCTGCTTCCTCCCTTCCTCCATCTCTTGGTCAATTTCCCTTTTGCAAAAAATCTATCTCCATGTTTTCTATTATCTATCTTTTATTTTGCTCTTTATTTATATTTTGAATATCTCATATAAGAGAAACCATGCAATGTTTAGGATTGTGTGTCTGATTTATTTCACTTGATATTATAGTCTCAAGGTGCATCTATTTTCTTAAAATTGATTCAAGTTTATTTTTCTTTATGGCAGAATAGTACCCTATTGTGGATGAATATCACACTTTATCCATTCATCTGTTCATGAATATAGAGGCTACTTCAAAGATTTAGCTATTATGAGTTGTACCGCTATAAACATGGGTATACATTATCATTGTAGTATGATGTCTTTCTAGGGAAGATACCTAAAAAATGAAGAGCTGGGTCAAATGAAATTTCTAGTTTTATTTTTTTTTGAGGAACTTCCATACCAATTTCCATAATGGTTATCCCAGCTATGTTCCCATGAACAACATAGAAGGATTCCTTTTTCCCCTAGCCTCACCAATATTTGTTTTATTTGATTTCTTGAAGATAGCAATTCTTTCTAGAGTAAAATGGAATCACAGTGTCGTTTCAATTTGCATTTTTCTAAAGGCCAGAGATGTTGAACATATATACCATTTGTATTTCATCTGCTGAGAAGTTACTGTTCTTTTCAGTTGAACATTTTATTTTTGGCGGGTGGAGGGGTCTGATATTTGTGTTTTTATATATTCTATATATTATATTAGTTCTCTGTCAGAGAAATAGCTCCCCCAATATTTTTCCCACTCTGTATGTGGTCCCTTCACTGTGTTGGTTGTTTCCTTTGCTCTGCAGAACCTTTTCAATTTAATATGACCACATGTGTTGATTTTTCACGGTATTTCCTGTGCAGTTTGTGTTCTGTTTAGAGAGTCCCTGCCTTGCCCATGTCTTCAAGGGTTTTACCTATTTTATGCCCCATCAGATTAAGTGGTTCTGCCTTAACATTTATATTTGATCAATTTCGATTTTAGTTTAGCCCATAGTGAGAGATACAGGGCTTCAATCAATATCCTGGATGCGGGTAGCCAGTTTTCCCAGCAAAATGTTAAAAAGGTTATCTTTCCCTAGCATGTATTTTTGGTCCCAGTGTCAAAGGTCAGACAGCTGCATGTGACTCAAGTTGTTTCTGCATCTGTATTCTGTTTCCTTGTTCCACAATCTGTTTTTGTGCCAGGACAAAGACTGTTTTTACCACTATAGCTTTGTAATATATCCTGAAGTCTGGGATTGCGATGCCTCCTGCTTTACTTTTGTTGCCTTAGATTGCTTTTGCTTTTCTGGGTCTTTGCTGATTCCACATGAATTTTAAAACAGTTTTCTCTAGTTCTGTAAGGAATGTCTTTGGTATTTTCCTTGGGATTGATTTACAACTGTATACCGACTTGGAAATATGACCATTCTGACAAAATTGGTTCTGCCTAAGAACTAGGAAGTATGTGGAGCAGGAGATATCTTTTCGCATTCTAACGTCCTCTTTGATCTCCTTTTTTAGAATATTGTAGTTTTCATTGTATAGGCCTTTTACTTTCTTAGTTAGGATAATTCCTATGTATTTAATTTTTCTTGATATTATTGAGAATGATATTATCTAAGTTTTTTCAGTGAGTTTATTATTGGTATACATGAACGCTATGGATTTTGTTTGTTGATTTTGTATCTTGTTACATTACCGAATTTGTTGATTATTTGTGGCAGTTTTTGGTGGATGAAGATTGTATCATCTGTATATAATGATAATCTGACTTCTTTCTATACATATCTTTTTTATTTCTTTCTCTAGTCTGATTGCTTTAGCTAACGTTTCAAGTACTATATTTAGCAGGGGTGATGACAGTGGACATGTTTGTCTTGTTCCTAATTTTAGAGGGAAAGCTTTCAGCTTTTCCACATTTAATATGATGATATTTGTAGGTTTGTCTTTAGTGATTCCTATCAGATTGAAATAAAATCTTTCTATAGTTATTTTCTTCTGTATCAAGGATGATTATTGGATCTTATCAAAAGTTTTTTTCTGCATCTATTGAGATAATCATGTGATTTTCATCCTTGCTTCTGTTTATGTGATACATTACATTTATTGATTTGTGTATGTTGAACCATCCTTATTTCCCTGGGATGAAGCCTACTTGATTCTGATGGATGATTTGTTTTTAGTGATCTGGTGCCTTCTCTCAGCCAGCATTTTTGCTGAGGATTTTTGGGTCTATGTTTATTAAAGAGATTAGACTGTTTTTCTCTTTTTTACTCATGACCTTGCCTGATTTTGGAATCAGGGTAATTCTAGCTTCTAGGATTGACTTTGGGTTACTTCTTCCCTTTTAATTTCATTAAATCCTTTGAGTGGTATTGAAGTTAGATTTTTCTTGAAGTTCTTTTAGAAATCAGCAGTGAATCTGTCTGGTCCCAGCCTTTTCTAAGTTGGTAAATTTTATGTTCCGGCTTCAATTGGATTTCCTTTTACCGGATTACTTAAGGATTTTTATAACTTCTTGGTTCAGCTTTGTTAATTCATATGTATTTAGGGATATCCATTTCTTCTGGACTCTCCAATTTATTGCAGCATAGCTTTCCAAAGTAGTTACTAATAGCTCTCTGAATTTTGGCCACATCTGTTGTGAGTTTGCCTTTTTCGTTTCTAATTGAATTGATTTAGGTTTTTTCTTTCATCTTCTCAGTAGAATTGACTAAGGGTTTGTCTATTTTGTGTATTATTTTGAAAAAGCAGATTCTGAATTTATTGATTCCTTGCATTGTTATTTTAGTTTCAATTTCATTAATTTCTGCTCTTGTCAGTGTAATTTTCTTCTTTTTAGTAGATTTGGTTTTGATTGTTCTTTTTGCTTGGACCCTGAGGTACATCATTTGGTTATTTTGGCTCTCTTTTTCTGATATGACAGTTACAACTATGAACTTCCCTCTTATAACTGCATTTATTGTGTCCTATAGAATCTATATTGTTGTACTGGCATTATTATTTTATTCTAGGAACTGTCTAATTTCTTCTTTGATTTCTTTTGTGATCCATTGGGTACTCAAGAGTGTATTGTTTAATCATTACATGTTTGCATAATTTCTGAAGTTTCTTTTGCCTTTTATCTCTAGTTTCATTGAAAACTAGAGCTGGTAATATGCACAGGATGATTTTGATTTTTTTACATTTACTTATGCATGCCTTATGGGTTACTATGGTCTATTTTGGAGAAAATTTCAAGTGCTGTTGAGAAGAATGTGTATTCTGCTGCTGTTGGCTGGAACACTCTGTGGATATCTATTAAGTCCATTTGTTAAAAGATTTGATCATCTCTGCTATTCATTTGTTCATTTTTGCCTAGTTGATCTCTTTATGACAGTGGGTATTAAGGTCTCCTACTATAATGTGTTGATGTTTATCCAATCCAGCAGTGTTAATTTTAATTGGGTGTGCTGGTTATTGGTGCATACATGTTTATAATTCTTATCTCTTCCTGTTGAATTTTTCCCTAAACTAATATGTAGAGATCATTTTTGGCTTGAAATTTACTTTGTCTGAAAATAGAATAGTTTCTCCTGCAATTTTTATATTCCCATTGCCTGGAATATTATTTTTTATCCTTTGATTATTAGTCTATAAATCACTCTTTGTATTAAATGTATTTTATGTAAATAACATTCTGTTGGGTCTTGTTTTTTGATCCATTCTACCAAACAGTGTCTTTTGTTTGGGGAATTGGGATCATTCACACTGAGAGTTATTACTGAAGTTATTAACTTATTCCTGTCATTACATTATTTTCCTGTTGATTCCGTTTTTTTTTTTTTCCTTCTACTTAACTGCTCACTCAACCTGGTGTATTCATTCTATTAGGTATTTGGCATTCATTGTTTTTTTTTCTAGGATATAATTGAGAATTTTCCATAGTCCTGGCTTAGTTGTCATGAATTTCTTATGGTATTTTTGTCATGGGAAAAAAAAAAAACTAATTTCTCCATCAATTTGTAAAATACCATAGTTTTGCAAGACGTATCATTGTGGGTTGGATATTGTTTTCGTTTAGGGCTTGAAACACTTTACTCTAAGCTCTCCTGGCCTTTAAAATTTTGCTGAGAAATCTGCTGTAATTCTCATTTTTTTTTCTTAATAAATGATTTGTTTCTTTTTGCTAACAGTTTTTAGAAGTCTTTCCTTCTGGTATTTTTAATCATTAGTTTTCAAGGCTAATTATTTTTCAGCTAGGTCTTATTTTTAGGAAACATGGCGGTATGGAGATCTCTTTAGTTAAGGTCTGCTTTTCATTCTTGTGCTCTGGGCATGACTAGAGGCCTTTTCCTCTGTAAAAAGATACAAACAATGCTGTTAATTTGGGAGGGGAAGGTGCAGTGTGGTTGGCCCAGCACCCTGTTCTCCAAGATTAAACCACAATATTGTTAGTGAAACAATGACAATCCTGATAATGACATAAAGACAAAACCAACTAAAGCAACAACTATTCCACCTTGGCTATAGCAACAAAATCAGGAACGATAATAACATTAAAGACAAATTGAACATTGACATTCCATTAGAAATAATAATGTACTACCATTAACCACAGAAAAGGCATCATAAGTATAGTATAAACAAAATATACATAGCAAATATCTACTAAATGCAACAACTCTACCTTCACTGAAAATAGGAAATAATTCAACAGTAATAGGGTAGTTTCAATTAAACATCTAAAGATTAATAAAGCTAAGTGCTTATACTAAGAAGGATATAGGGATGGGATATAAGAGGAATGAAAGAAATAAAATTTGAAAAGTAAATTAAAAATGGAAAGGAAGAGAGAAAGTGGGATAAAGGATCATATTAAGAAATAAAATGAAATTGATAGACTTAGATAAATGTAGAGAAAAGAACAAACAAGAAAAGCAATAAAAAGAAAAAAGAGTCCAAAACAAGGGAAAAAAGAAAAAGAGAATGAGAAGAAAAACAAGAAAAATTTAAAAGGCAGCTGGGCGGGAAGGGGGAGGGGTCAAGCAGTCTGCTGGACTCAGTGTCAGCACTTTAGACCCAGCGCCATCTGAGGGGCACACAAGTCTGGCTTGTCCTCCCATCTCAGAGGGCAGGTGCCCCGTATCTGTGCCCCCAGCCTGAGCTTCAAATTCTCAGGTGGTCCATCTCCACACTCGTCGTGTCTGTGACTGCCTCCCACGGTCATTTCCCATGCACTCACTGTGCCAGGGTGACGCCAGAACTTCGGGTGTAACTGCTTTGAAGTTGCTCTATGGCTCACTCTCAAACAATTAACCTCCTTCCAAAATGTGCCCTGCTTAAACCCTCTAAAATATGGGGCTGCTCTGGACTTTCTTCACAACTCCAGCCTTGTATAAACCAAGACATCAAGCTTGCTGGTGCCTCAGGGCTTTTGCATTTGTATTTTCCTCTGCATAGAAAGTTCTTCTCCCAGATAATCACAGAGCTACTTTTCATCTTTGAAATTATTGCTCAAACCTCACCTTCTTGAAAAGATTTTTCCTGATAATCCTACATTAAGTTACAAACATTTCATCTCTTAAACTCCTTACAACTTCCTGAGATATTTTTGCTCTTTATCTTTTTGAAACTTTATTAACTACCTCCATAGGAAAATTAAAGATGTTTGAGGACTTTTGAATCCCTTCCCTTTGGGTCAGTATGTCAGATATAGGTTCTTGCTTTGATCTTTCTAACTTAGGTGACTTTCAACATCTTATTGTAACCATAATGCTGACCTATTTAGAACAGGGACAAAATTTAAGGTATTCAGAACTTATCCTGGAAAACAGAGAGGAGATATTGTTGAAGACGTTTGTAACAAAAGGAGGAGGAGGAGGAAGAGGAGGGAAAGGAAATGAAGTCTAGAAAGTAATGTCCTGGAGGAGGGTGGGGTAAAGAAAAAAGAAAAAAATAAAGAGGCTAGATTTTATTCCCCTGTGTTTCTCCAGGATCAAAATCTATGGGTGAATATTTTAGTGATATATGCAGCGTGGAATAAGTATATTCTTTCTAATAATTAGAGCTCTCCATAACAATCTGATATTCCTGCATATATAAATGACCTCTTGCTTCTAGATGGTCCAGGCTGAAAGACAGTGCCCAGAGGACCTCTCTGCTGTCTCCAGGGTTTTTCTCTAAGAGCTTCTTAATGTCTCTGCCACTTTTTGTAAAACAACGATTTGGGAACGAAGGGTAGAAGGTGTGAGTACGAATGACCTCTTTCAGTTCTTTACATGATTTTGATAAAATGTTTTCCTAACTATGTAATTTGGAAATGTGTTTTTACTAGATTTGGGTGGCATACTATGCTCAGGGATTTCAGGAAGTTCTAGCTGACTGGCCTCCCCAGGAACGGCTTCTCTTCTTTGGTTTGATTGACATCAGAAATGGGCCTTGTATACTGTCTGATTCTCAAATGATGCATTCCAGCGCTTCTCATTGAAGAGAGGTGACATGGGACAGAAGCAGTCAGGGTGTCTCATCACTAACTGACTGGGAGGGCTCTGATGTGGAGACCGGTCTCAGAGTTTGCAGGTCCTTCCTCTTTCTTATACCTGAATTCAGTCCGTCAGGCATTTCTTTCATGAAGTGAATTTCAGCTTTGCTCATGAGGATGAGCTTGGTTTTAAGGCTTAGGAGAGTCGCATCTGTCCTGAGTGATTATCTTCTAGAAATCTCTGAGCCAGGTTGCGTTAAGTGCTCGGTCACACATGGTTTTGCCCTTGAGCGATGCTGTGATGAAATTATCAGCAATTTATAGCAATAATATATCTCTTACAGTTTACTTCATGATGTTATATGTTAGTTTTCTTTAATTTACATATATGTGTGTGTATACACATATACAGCTAATGAGATATACTCAGTATTTATACTAGCAGAAAGGGAAAGAAACTCCAAACCTAAACTTTCAAAAAATAATCCCCAATAATTTGGATGTTTTCAGTTTATAACGACTAGAGGGTGGCAGTGTAACACTTTCTTTCCTAATTCTGCTGTCCAGCATTAAAAATGCTTTAGTTGATGTTGTTAATTTCCTGTCTCTTCTTTCCTTCTTGCATCATGCCCTCCCTTCTTCCTTCCTTTCCTTCTATATCTTTCTCTCTCCTTCCCTCACTACCAAAAGATGATCTCATACTACTGTAATAGAACATAACATCCTCAACAATGCAAAAAGAAGGATAAATTTTTCCCAAATCAGCTACAAAAATGGAAGAGAGAGGTGAATAAAAAGTTCGTATACAGTCACTAGTCACATAATAACAGATATTACTTTCTTTTTTTTTCTTTTTTTTTTTTTGTGGGTACCAGGGGGTCGACCTCAGGACCTCGCGCGCCAGCAGGCGCCCGTGCCGCTGAGCGATATCACCGGCCCCTTTTTTGTATGTGGGTTCCGGGAGTGGAACTCGGGCCCTCGCGCTTGCAAGGCAGGCGCTTAAACCGCTGAGCCATCTCACCGGCCCAGATGTTACTTTCTGAGCGATGTATTCTTAGTTGATTTCATTCTGTAAATATTGTAGTGTACTTGTATTAAACCAAGATGTCTGGGACATCACCAGGTAATAATAATCTTATTGTTATGTTTTATATGCAGTCTCTCAACTTATTGTGACTGTAGATAGTATTTCCTAATGTCCTTGTTCTTATTCAGAAGTTCTCCAAGTTGCTTTCATTTCTCAGTATGTTTAGCTTAAAACTATGTCAGTAACAAACCTTTAGCCATCTTGGATATTACTGGGACTTAATGAACAAGGGTCTTGTTGGGTTGGTGAGACCAACACTCATCTCACTCTTCGAGGCAAGTTGCTCACATTGTACCTTATGTTTTAATTTTTTAAAATTATTTTTAAATTGTGTTGAGATGTAATTAATAGTGAATTGAGTGTGGGAAAGGACACTTTTAGGTTCAAAATTAATATTTGTCCTCTAATAGATGGACTACCCTAACAACTGTCTATCTCTAATGAACTCCAAGTATTCAGCTGTAAACTGAAAACTGGAATGGATTATTTGAGATTTAAATCAGATAAGGTTTGTAAAGAGACTAGTGTGGATGCTTGAAGATAGCAATTGCACTCTAAACAGAGTACTAGATAAACATTATTAAGAAGTAATCTAATTTGTGTCTCATTTATAGACAGAAGTTCTAGTATAAGGCTAATTTTGATCCAATAAATGAGCAGAGAAAACATACAGAGATAAATATTTCATGTGTAAAACTAAAAATGTTCCCCAATAATCAAAATATTAATAGAGAATGCCTGAGTTGACATTTTTATGTACAACAGGGCTTTTTTGACTTTGCCAAGGTTTATACCACAATACCTGGACATCCAAGGTGATTACTGCAGTGTCTTATCCCAACACTTGAAAGCACTAATTTGATACATTAGTGATGCCTAGTATCTTTAGGAAAATAGGACAAATAAGAATTAACATACTGTTATGGCTTGTATCTAGATGTCCCTACAAAGCCTCATGTGCTCATAGGTGGGGCTTATCAGAGGTGGCTGGATCTAGAGTGTGTGATACTGGGATTAAGGGTGCATTGTACTGTATTAGTCCATGAATTGGTTTAGCATAGTTCTAGGTGTAAATAATGGGAAGGACCACCCTGGGTGTCAGTGGCACTCCCCAAAATATTTGTAGACTGGGTGGAATAAAAGGGAAAGGCAGGATCACTACTGCTCCTTGGTGTTGCTGCTTTCTGCCTCCCACAGCATGAACTGTTTTTCTTCTGCAATTCCCCTCTGCCATGTCACCCTGCCTGGGAGCCAGCCAACTACGGACTGAAACTTCTGCAATCTGTGAGCTACAATAAGCCTTTCCTCCTCTAACTTGTGTGTCAGGTATTTTGTCTCAGCAATGAGAAATGTAACTAAGATACATAAGTAAAACCATCATTAATTTTAACTTGTTTTTATGGCAGAGATTAATTTCAGTGTCACAGTATTTTGTGATCTAAGGTGAGCAGGGCTGATTCCAAGCCCTGAAGAAGTTTCACCCCTTCTCTTGGGTTTCTTAGCATTTAGTGGTCACCATGTCATGGTCATCTAGGACTCAATTTTTTTCGATTCTCAGATTTACAGTTCTTTATGTTTTGCTCTCTTGTTCAGGATGAGCATTCCTAATCTGAAAAACATCAAATCTGAAATGCCCCCTTGTTAGAAACTTTATAATCATCAACATGAGCCACAAGGAAAATTGCACACTTGATCCCATGTGATGGGTCAAATTCAAAATGCTGGTGCACTAGAAATATTGTATTAACACTGCATCCAGGATATGTATTTATGAAATATAAGTAACTTTTTGAGTTAAAAATTTTTAATAATATTTTTTGACTTTTATTTATATATATTTGGAGTAATGATTACATTCATTGTAGGGAATTGGTATATGTATATATACACACACACACACATATATATGTATATATAACATCTTTCAATTACTTTTTCCCCTTCCCTCCACTCTCCTTTTATTTTTCCAGTGTCAGATTGAGCTAGCTAATATGTACTAATATGTACATATATGTAGCTAATATGTAGCTAATATGTACAACAGCTACATCCCTGCCAATGGTAAAACAGTAATTTTACAGAGTTAACTATCAAAAGATTAACAAAGTTTACGGTTATACTACTAAAAATTTAGAGTTTAGGAGTGGGGGATGCAAAAGGAAAACTTTGAAACCTTAAACTCTATGATTGAGCAAGCATACAGAAGTGGTATAAGTGATCTTACTAAGTATAGAAAGGATATCTATAGAATTAGGCAAAGGTAGGACAAAACTTGAGAAGAAAGAAGACAAAAGAAAAAGAGGGAGAGAAAAGGAAGAAATTCTACAGAGGTACAAATGAGAGAGAACAAATCCACAGGAATTAGAAATTTAGGCTATACCTCATCTCAGGTCATGGGAGGGGGCGGGGTCTAAGTCAGTTAGCTTATAGCACTTTGGTTTTCTCTTGCCTGCCTGACCACAAATCCCTGACCATAGATATCTCGCATAGTTGTCCCTCACCCAGCCACTGTGGGAATTGAATACTGGGAGCCCTGAGATGATGCCAACCTGTGGTTGCTTTGAGTCCCAGTTGGCCCCTCCCTATAATGGCATCCTACCAAGCACTCTCTTCAAGATATAGGACAGACACTTGGACTGGTATCCCTCAGCAGCTTCTGTAGATCACAGCATCCACTTCTTTGTTCCTAGTGTGTTTCTCCCTGAAGGCCTTTGGTGTTGTCTGCTTTCACTGTATCCCTGTAGATTAGATCTTTCTTCATGAGCCACAACCCAGGACCCAGGGCAAAAGTGCAGATTGCCCCTTTCCTTTTCTGAGTTGTGTTCTTTCACTTCAATTTCTCTGTAGGCTCCTATTTTCCTGTCAGATCTTTCCTGGGTCCCAGGTATCCACCTCCCCCCTATTTTTCTTCCCTAAGTTGCTTGTCAATTTTGTAATTAGACTTGGGTCCCCACCTCAAGATATCACATTATTTCTATATAAATGTTCCAAAAAAAAAAAAAAATCCCAAGTTTGAAACTCTCAGATTCAAGCATTTCAGATAAGAAATATGTGGTTTTTATATCCTGTATCACCTTACTCCAGGAAAGCAACTGCCCCCTTCCATACATCATAGAAGGTAAAATAAAAGCAAAAAGAAACCACAGTATGGCCTATGTACATATACTAGATTCTGTTGGAATAGAGGTGCAATGCAGTGCAAGCCACACAAAACATTCCAGATAGAATGTTAAACATCCTATGATTTTAAATTTCCTTTAGCCTGCCTCCTTCTTGACCTTTTTCTGCTTGGCTCTGTTAATGGAAATAAATCTCTTTAGCTTCAAATCCCCACCTCTTCCACCACTGCATGCTTCTTTTTCAGCCTTTCTCGCTCTGTCCTCTTTCACATTCTCACTGAGCCCAACAGAAGGCCAGTATTGTCTGGAAGAGCATTTGAGTGATTTTTAATCCCGTTCCTGCCAGCATACATGTATTCAGGCTTTTCTCATGCTCCCCAATTTGTTTACTAAAGTATTATCCCAAACAAAACCACTTCCTTTTCTAAAATAAATTATATCTCCTGCAGGGAAGAGGCTTTTCAAATTTCCCTCTCTGCATATTCATACATCACTTCTTCTGTAATAGCCATAAGTCACTGGCTTCCATGATAATAGGTTTATTTAAAAGGATTAGCAGCAGCAAGTATAGCGTTAACATTTTATCTGTGACTCATTAGGGCCTACCAGTCTTACATATGAGCCATTTACTACAGTTGGATGAATGAACATCTTGTAGAATCTTACTTCTCTTCTACTCTAGAAGTCAAGGTGTGTTGGGGACCACAAATTCACAATGGTTTATTTTGCATACTTCCCTGAGGGATAAAGAGAGGATTGGGATTATCTGTACCACCCTTTTAGATTTCTCATTATCTCTTTAAGGATGGGCCATCCTTTCCCACCCACTAAAATTAAAAGACACTCCAGGGCAAGATCCTTCTTAGCATAAGATCACCTCTGCCCTTTTGAGTCATCCCATAATCCCCTCCTCAAATCCCCTCCTCAATCAATAAATGCCAAGGTTCTTGCTGCCTCATGGCCTTTTGTTCCTTGGGAACAACTGGTCATCCCGGATCCCCACTGTACTGCTATTTTGTCTCTTGCTCCTTCTCTCTCTCTCACCCTGAACCATAACACCTGGCAGGAGATTGGAGGTTCACTGCAGGTGTCCCTGATAAATGTGTGATAAATCCTCAGTATGGGATTTTCCCTATGATTATGGTGTGTGCTGAGGGACTAAATTCTCAGAATTCCTTTAGTATTCTATAAAGTCAGAACTAGTTAGCAGAACCTTACCTCCCCAGCTCTGCCTTCCCACAGACGGAATGTCAAGAATTGGCCTTCTCATAGCCTTTGTCCCAGATTCAGGGCTCCGGCTTCACAAATCACTACCACTTATGATTTTCCACAAGAGAATTTATTGTTCATGACTCTCCAGGACATAAGATTCCAATTTTCTGATCTAGACCCCTGTTTTTCCCAACAGTAGAGATTTTGGAGGATGTAAATTAAATGGGGTAGCATGAGAATCAAAGACACTTAAGTCAAGGTAGACAAAGAGAACTAGAACTCTAGAACTTTCCTGATGGTGTTGTGTTTTCTCTATAGTTGTTTACTGAAGGTCAGTGGTGCACTGGAGAGTGGTGTTTATTGAAGGTCAGTGATGTTTTCCCTGGCCCACTCGGTATCCAAGTCCCAGAACTGCTGTGTGCTAAGTGGTCACCTGAGATGTGTCACTTCACCTCTTCTTCCTTACATTTTCATTTAGACTGTCACATGGTGAGTATGTAGGAAATTTTTTTTTTTTTTTTTTTGTGGGTACCGGGGCTCAAACTCAGGACCTTACACTTGCCAGGCTGGTGCTTATGCTGCTGAGCTATCTCACCGGTCCCCACATGGGAAGTTTTAACTATTACTATTTGAATATGCATTTGCAAATACTTATTAAAGCCTAATGGGTGTTACTCCTAGAGAGATTAAAACAGCTCTCCCTGTTGTCACAGAAATTTCTTTCTAGTGCAGAAGGCAGACATTAAAATTAGTCCATAGTTACAAGTTGTATTGACTGCTTTGAAAAAGAAGGAATCAAAACAAGAAGGTGTGGTGTAAAAACATCCTAGGAGGAATTAACCTGGGCTGAAGATAGCGAGGCACTGCTTGAAAAGTGACATTGAATCTGAGATCCAAGGATGGGCTAGCTGGGGTGAAGACAGGGAAGATTAAGCAAGAGGAACAGCAAGGGGCATGCTAAGCAGGATCATACGCAACAACTTAGACCCTGGAAGGGGTTGGACTTGGTCAGTTGGTGAGATCAGAAGAGGTCAGAGAAGTGGGAATATTCTGAGCTGGAGGTAGTGTGGCAGAACATTCTGGATGTGGGGGAAGGACTGGATCAGGTTGGGCCCTTGGGGTCATATTATAAATTTGCTTCTAAGCATCCCTGGAAGTCATTGAAGTGCTTCCATTTCTCATTTTTCTTTTTTTAATGAAGTATTTTGTTGTATTTCACTCCCCAAACATGGTGCCACGATGTTAATTGAAACTAAAATTACATACACTAAGCACTTTTAACGACAATGGATTTAATTCCAAAAGAGTACTCAAAGTGTGCTTCAAATATTGTCAATCCTATCACATGTGAGTGGGACTAGAACATTCTGTGTGGCCAATTGTGGACATGGGTTGGGCCTGACCACCTCTCCATGAGCCCTGTATGCCTGCCGGGCGCATTCACTGTCTTCTAGCTGCCAACCATGGGACTGGGTGCAGGTTACTGGAGACCCAGCTTTAGGACAAGCTGATGAGGGAATCTGACAGAGTGTGTACCCCACAGCATCCTGCCATGCTGATGACATCAGGACAGCATGATCCATGACCCTCGGCCTGACCCATTCCCCCCACTTTGATAGCCTGTCAGAGAGTGAGCCAGGCCGTGGAAAAGCTCTCAGTTTAGACACACTCAGCAGCAATTTCCTTGTGCTGCTTACCTCCTAAGGGTTTTTTCACTTTCTACTTCTGCCCTCCTCACTAAAGTTAGATTTTGCCACAACTTTCTTACTTGGTTTTGGAGATTGGGGATAATATGTCTTTATATTTTCTATTTTAGTGGTTGCGTAAAAATCCTGTGTAGTGTGTGTGTGTGTGTGTGTGTTTAGTGTATGTTTAATCCAAGATTGATACAGTTCTAATGAATAGAGAGCAAAAAAATCTCCTGTGCTTGATATAACAAACTCGCCACATTAAGTAAACCATGCCCTTCTTCCCCCTTTTATTAAAATTCCTACTGTCTTAATGAGCTACCATAGAACAATCCAGCAAGGACCACAGTTCAAATGGCCATGTGAAGTTTCATGCAAATGCTTTAAAATAGTTGTTTTGAAGCAGCTTTAAAACAGCTGTGGAACATCTTCAAAGTTAACTCTAACAGAGTCTGTATCCTTATTTCAGTGAAAATCCAGCCTCGCTCACAGACAGGCATGAGCAATTTTGGGGAAAAGGTTGGATGCTCTTTCTTTACTTCTCTGTGAAGTACCGCTATGGAGAATTCTTGTAGTTTCATGAATACATTATTTATTCCCTGGAGAAGATACAATTTTTTTCATGTTCTTAGTAGTGCTTGTACGGGTTTTAAACCTAGGCATACAATTTTTGGTATTCTATCTCGAACACTGAATAGCTCTTGGATTTTTATTAACTTATTTAACCTTCTTAAGCAAATATTTTTCAAACTGCAGGTCACAATCAATATGTGGCTGTAGCATTGATTAGATTTTCACAGCAAAATACGGAAAGTGAAATAGAATATCTAGTATTAGAGTTCACAAGTTGTTAACAGTTAAATTTTGTTAAATATCACAAATTCTAAGAGCTAACTCATATACATGATGTATATAATATATAATATGTTTATATGTTTATCCTGGTGTGTTCTCCGTTGCCCAAAACAAGATAAGAATTGAAAAGAAAACAATAAAAATAAATGGTTTCATGTGCCCTATTATACTGACTTCTTATTTTTAGCGTATATATTCACTTAAAATGTAGAGCACTCTTGTTCATTGTGGAATGGTATTTTGGGGTGATAGTGGAGAGGTAGCTGGCTACTGTATTTGAGCTTAAAACATACCTGCAAATATATCTGTCTTTCTTTTGTTTTACGCAAATGACTTATATAGGTAAAATTTGCAGTAAGAAGTTTCTTGGAAAAATGTATGTATTAGGCCGGTGAGATGGCTCAGCGGCGTAAGCGCCTGCCTGGCAAGCGTGAGGGCCCGAGTTCGACTCCCGGATCCCACATACAAAAAAGGGGCCGGTGATATCGCTCAGCGGTACAGGTGCCTGTTGGCGCGCGAGGTCCTGAGGTCGACCCCCGGTACCCACAAAAAAAAAAAAAAAAAAAAAAAAAGTATGTATTTATCCCCACCCCACAAATCCCCAGAAATATTTTTTGATATGCTGGAATTTTTTACAGAGCCTAAAACAAGACAGTCTTTGGAGCTATAAAGCACCTGGTTTATATTAAGAGGACATAAAGAATTTTACAATATAAATATTACGTTTTTTAATGACCAAGAAGAAAATGAAACAAATTCTTCTATGTGGATCAACATTGGACAAATGTATCTAAGTATGTTAATACCTACTTATATTAATATATTTGCATATTCGTAGACTGAATTGTGAAATCTATTTATTATACTCCTTAGCAGGCTGTAGCTAGAGGTTATAGACTAAACTGAACTCTCAGAATTTTATGTTAAATTAATTTTACTTCATATTTTAGATATTTTGTGTTTTCCATGACCAAATTCATCTTTAAAGAAAAAAACATTTTGTATAGGTACCTTTCCATATGGAACTTAAAGTAATCAGCACAAACTTGATCTTTGATAAAGATATAGATCAGTTTGTTAAAGAAAAAAGGAAGGAAGGAAGGGAGAGAAGAAGGGAGGGAGGAAGAGAGGGCGGAGAAGAATGAAATAATGTGGGGGGATAAAATTTTCAGTTTGCTTTCTTTTATGTGTTTTTATGTGCACAGATGTGTATGTGTGTGTGTGTGTGTGTGTGTGTGCATATGCAAGTATGCTTGTGTGTGTTTGTTCTTAATGCCTAGTATTGAAATCAATAGGTCCCTTTGCTAATATCCTGTTATTATTTGTTAAAACCCTGTTATTAATATTACCGTAAGGACATGGTGAATTAATTGTGGGTACTGTTTTGAAGTTGGGCCAGGGCACCTGACTTGCCTTGGCCAGTGTAATGTGGGCTGACATGCTACCTGCTACTTCCGGGTGCTATCTCTGCCTAGGGTTTGTTTCTCACATTCCCTGATCATTCAGGGGCATATATTTCAAGGTGATAGAGCCCCAGAGTGAAGCAGAACCTCTTACCTGCCCTGAAATGAACATATAGTAAAGATTAAAAGCATTTACAAATTTAATCGACTGAGATTTTGTGCCTAATTGTTGTTGAAGCGTAAATTAACCCCTCCTGATTGGCAAAGTAGATGCTGAGATACACTGTAAAGTGTGATTGCCTGATTATAATTTTCCCTTTGCCACTGAGAACTGCGTCATATGGGCAACTTGGTTAATTTATATGTGCCAAAACTCCTTATCTGAAAAAACATTAAGGATAATATCTGTTTCTTTTTTTTTTTTTTTTTTTTTTGTGGGTACCGGGGGGTCGACCTCAGGACCTCGTGTGCCAACAGGCGCCCGTGCTGCTGAGCGATATCACCAGTCCCTTTTTCGTATGTGGGATCCGGGAGTCGAACTCGGGCCCTCACGCTTGCAAGGCAGGCGCTTACGCCGCTGAGCCATCTCACCAGCCCAAATATCTGTTTCTTAAGATTGTTCAGTTGTTGTGAAAATTTTGTTTGAGAAATTGGTTATGCCAGTTACCCTGATTTGATTATTATACATTGTATACACATATATTGGTATTCAGATGTCTCACTCTACCTTGTAAATATGTACAATTACTGTCTCTGCCTGCCTCTGTCTCTTTTTCTCTCTATATACGTAAAGATTTTTCAAAAAAAATTAGTGAAATAAGTAAAAACATAATAAAAATGCACTTGAAGTGTTATTGAAACTATAAAAATCATGCAGAGAGGTTCAAAGGAGTTATGTCAAAATGTTAATGACAGCATAGGTTTTTTACTTTGCTTTTTAAATTTATTTTTACATTAAATTTCTTTTTTATGTTAATGTGTTTTACATTAAGCAATTTATTTAATGAGAAATGAATAAGCTTCCTCATTAAATTAGTATTTCAAGAGAATGTGTGTAGCCAGACAAAGTATTACATAGTACCAAAACCTAGCACTTTCTTCTGTTTGTGGCAGTCATGTCAATGGCTTTTTATGCACTAAGTAAATGACATTTTTGGCCAGTTTCTTAAGGAATGGTAACAATGGCAGCTGAGGGCTGGAGGAGCAACTAGATGGTAGAGCACATGCTAAGCTTGAATGAGGCCCAGGGTACCAATAAATAAGCAAACAAATACGTAAGTAAACATAAGGGCAGCTGGTATTTAATGAATGTTTTACTTTTGTCAGTGATTTGGCCAAATGATTTATTCCTGTTCCCCATTCAATTCACACACTTTTCTTGTACAGAGGGTCCTGTTTGCTTTTTCACATTACAGAGTGAGGGCCTTCATATTTGGGCTATATACAGGCTGCAATTCAGAAAAGTTGATGATTTATGGAGATCTAACTGAGATCCAGAAAAGCTGGATGACTTCTGAAGTTCACTCAGACCATAAAGAGTAGAGTCAAGATCTCAGTCAAAATATGTCCTTCTCCAGAGCAGGTGTCCTTTGCCAATAACTAGTACTGCCTCTCAACCCTCAGAGCCCTAGAGAATTTGAAATCCAGAGCTTAAAGGAGGTAATCACTTTTCCTGTATTAGAACTAAGAAAATGGACTGTAAGGTTTGGATTTATAGTAACATGGAAAATTTGGAATTTTAGAGTTGATGCTTGAGAATTATTTCATCGATTTCTCATTTATAGCAATTTCACTTTGTTAGAAACAAAGCATCCCATGTCCCAGTTTACCCCTGCAGGCTAGTTCCTTACTTTCTAATCATTTGAGACAAAGCACACGTCCTTAAATTACAAAAGCAATCTTAGTGAAACATGTCAGCACTTTTTCATTGATGGATTGATTTTTGGAAAGCTCATAGCTATGCAGTCCACAATTGGAGGAGAAATTAATGTTAGATGTAAGACAAAGGAAAATGTCTCGTGTACAGATTCCTGCAGTTACAGGTAAGCTTTAGCAATGTAAGCGCGGCAAGTAGCTCAGCACGGGAGCGGTTTCCTGATTACGTCCAGGGCACCACCGTCTTGATATCTATGTATGTAATGACATCATCCTGATGTGGCATTCAAGCCTCATGTTGAAACACCTCCCTCCCAACTCCCCAAACAACTGCCTACTCTTCTCGGAAGCACTGAACACTATGCCGGTTGTATTCATCACGTCTTCATGCAGAGTCTTCCTTAAGCCGATATTCTGAGGATTTCAGAGACAAATGCTATAGTGCTCTCTCTTCCTTTTGGGCCTGTTGGCTCCAGCTCATAGCCTGCTTTATAGCTCAGGGGTTGATTAAGGAACATTTTATTCACCAAGTAGGTTTCCAGAAGGGAGCCACTGCTCAAATATTACTAAACCAGAGGAAAATTTAAGCCAGGCCAGTCATTAGTGTCTTAAAAGTCAAGGTAAATAGAAATGTCCAGCAGAGTGGAGAAACAAACAGGGAAGAGAAACAAAGTGGACGGTTTTATCAAACTATAAGAGAGAAATAAGACTACTCACAAGATCTCACAAATATGGTCGTCTATTAAAACATGGCAAGGAGACAACCACAGAGAAGCTCAGTGGGTGTGAGAACGCTGGCAGTGGAGGTTTTGTGAAACACAGAACAGTAGGTACCAGAGCCAGATGGGTACCCCGGCCAGCATGACCCCTGACAGGTGAGCAAGCCCCTCCTCCTCCCTGCAAAGAGCTCCTAACTCTGCAATTCTCTGCAGCTCTTTAAATGGACCAGGGTTCCTCTGTGCAGGTGTCAGGGCCCATGAAGTCCCTGCTACCAGCTATTTTAAATACCATAGGTACATAGGAGGACCTCGGTCCCCAGCTTCTGTCCCTGTCAATCACTATGAAGATAAAACTTCATAAATGAATCAAAATGAACCTCTTACCTCCTCCCACCTTCTTGTCCCTGAACTGCAGAAGCCATATGACGTCGAAGACTACACTAACCGAATCAACCACCTGAATGGGCAATGATTTAAGATCACTCAAGGGCTTAGGGTCCTGCCTGGATTTTCCATCTTACCCATTTTTAAAAACAGCTTTGTTGAGAGGAAATTCATATGCTAATTCATCCATTTAAAGTTTATTATTCAATAATTTTCAGGATATTTACAGAGATGCATAACTCCCACCACAGGTAATTTTAGAACATACTTAAATCACCTCAGAATGTACCTTTTAGCTACCACCCACTTAACCAACCCTACACTACTCCTTAGTAACTACCAGTCCACTTTCTTATGCATAAAATTGCCCGTTCTGGACATTTCATATAATATGTGGGTTCTTGTGTCTAGCTTATTTTATTTACATATTGTTTTCTATGTTCTTCCACATTTAGTATGTATTAGTCTGTCATTTCTATAGCCAAGTAACATTCCATTGCCTGGATTTCCCATATTTTTCTCTTTGCTATAAACTGACCTTTTGATCTCAGAGAGCATGAAGTGGTATCTTATCCTGATATTGATCTGCACTTCTCCCATGATTCATAATGTTGAACACTTTTTCATGTGCGCCTTACCCATTTTGATATCTTTTTAAAAATGTATTTATTAAGACTTTTTACATTTTTAAAAATTGAATTGGCTTTTCATTAATGAGTTTTATAACTTCATTACTCTGCTTAAAAGTTCCTTATCATAGATATGACTTTATAAATATTTTTTTCCATGTTGTGGGTTGTTTACTTTTTTTTTCAAACCACTTTCTTGATAATGTCCTTGAATCACAAAAATTTTTTTTTTTTTTTTTTTTTTTTTTTTGGTACCGGGGGGTCGACCTCAGGACCTCGCGCACCAGGAGGTGCCCGTGCCGCTGAGCGATATCACCGGCCCCTTTTTCGTATGTGGGTTCCGGGAGTCGAACTCGGGCCCTCGCGCTTGCCGGGCAGGCGCTTAAGCCGCTGAGCCATCTCACCGGCCCCACAAAAATTTTAATATTAATGAATCTCTATTTTTTTCTTTTGTTGCTCCTATTTTTGTTGCCATATCTAAGAATCCAAGATCAATTGAAGATCATGGTGAGAGCAACCTATAATTTTTCATAAGGGCTTTACTGTTTTAATTCTTACACTTTGGCACATGACTCATTTAGATTAATTTTCTGTATGGTGTGAAAAGTCCAATTTGTGTGTGTCTATTCAGTTATGTCAGCAGGATTTGTTGAAAACATACTCTTTTCCTAGTGAATGGTCTTGGCAGTCTTGTAAAAAACAAGCTGTAAGGTTGTATATCTGGGACCTCAGTTCAATTCCATTGTTTCAAATGTCTACCTTCATGCTGGCATCACACTGTTTTGATTACTGTATCTTTGGAATATGTTAGGAAGTGGGAAAGCATAAGCAGCAGAAAAAATTTAAAAATTGATTTCTCTATTTTTTTAGCTATTCTAGCTATGAATGTGTATATGAATTTTGAATAAACTTGCCAATTTCTACAAAGAAGGCAACTAAGATTCCAACGAGTATGGCACTGAATCTGCAGGTCAGCAGAGTATTGCCATTTTAACACTGTCAGTTCTGAACCATGAGCATGAGATTTTTTTTTATTGATTTAGATAGTGTTTAATATCTTTAATTACACAAAGTTTTAGCTTTCAGAGTTTTTTTTTACTTTCTTTGTAAATTTACTTGAAATTAATGTAGTATTTTCATAAATGGAATTGTTTTATGAATTTCCCATTCACTTTGCTAAGTTTACTTTCAGACTGTATTTATATAAACATAATTGTTATCTGTGTATTGCTCTTTTATCTTAAAACCTTGCCAATCTTATTTATTATTTTTAAAAATTTTTAGTCTGTTCTCTAGGATTATATGCATTAAACCATCTGTCTTCTGTGAGTAAAGATAGATTTAATTTTCATTTCCAATCTGCACTACTTGCCTTTTTTTTTTTTTTATGTGGGTACTGGGGATCGAACTCAGGACCTCGTGCTTGCCAGGCAGGCGCTTATGCCGCTGAGCTATCTCACCAGCCCTACTTGCCCTTTGTATTGGTTTATTTTCTTGACTAGAATCATTGGTTCATGACAACTGGAAATGATAAAAACAGACATCTTTCTTTAATTTTTAATGTTACGATGGTGAATGCCCACTTCTCAGCATTGTGTTATCACATCTCTCTCTTTCTAAGTCTCTGCTTACATGTCCTTCGTGAGATTAAAGAACTTCCCATCTATTTTTAGTTTGTTGAGAGCTTTTGTGATAAAAGATTATTAGATTTTGTCATTTTTCTCTGAATCTGTTGAGATGATCATGTGTTGTTTTGTTTTATATTCTATATTACCTTCATTAATTTCCAGATATCAAAGCAATCTTCCTTTCCAGGACACATTTGACTTGGTCACAATGTATAGTTTACAAAAAAAAAAAAAAAAAAAAAAAACTTCATTAAATCAGTACTCTGCATAACACACCGTTTACCAACTTAAAATGTAAGATTCAACAGACCTCAGCACACTGAAAGAATTATACAACCACAGTCAAATTTAGGTCATTTTTGTAATCCCAAATCAAAATACTCTACCTACCAGCTGTCCTCTCCCAATGCCTCCCAACTAAATCTAAGTAACCACTGAGCTACTCTCTATCTTTATGGATTTTCCTGTTCTGGGAACTTACTTTTTTTCCTTTCAGAATAGACCATGCTCAAAACAACTATAAAGCACTTAACATATCCAAAGAAATGCAAATCCTCCAAAGAAAGCTCTCATATCATATTAGAGCGAAACTAGAGACCTACCACAGAAACATACTTAGAATAAAATTACTTTTTTTCTTTCTCTTTTCTTTCCCCCTCTTTTCTATTAAATGTTTCATATAAGGGAATCCATATGATGCACAAACTTGTATGTCTGATTTACTTTTCTTGACATTATGGTTTCAAGATGCATCCATTTTTCTACAAATGCCTCAATTTTATCTTTCTTTATGGCTGAGAAATATTGCATTGTGTAGAGGTACCACGTTATCTTTATCCATTCATCTGTTGATGGGCCTATAGGCTGATTCCAATATTTAGCTATTATAAATTGTACTGCTATAAATATAAGTACACATACATTGCTGTGGTATGATTTTTTAAACTCTGTTGGGAAGATACTCAAAAGAGAAATAGCTGGATCAAATGGTATTTCTGTTTTTAGTTTTATGAGGAATTTTCACACTGATTTCCATAGTGGTTTTATGAGTTTAAATCCTAGAAACAATGAAGAAGAGTTCTTTTCTCCCCACAGACTTGCCAGAATTTGTTATAGGTTGACTTCTTGATGGAAGCCATTCTTTCTGGGGTAAGATGGAATCATAATGTTCCTTTAATTTGTATTTCTCAAATGGCTAGCAGTGGTGAACATTTTTCCATGTATTTATTGACCAATTGTATTTCTTCATCTGAGAAGTGTCTATTAATTTCAGATGGCCATTTTTTGATGGCGTCTTTAAATTTGGGGGGTCTAATGTTTTTGAGTTCCTTATATATTGTGGATATTAATCCTTTGTCCAAGGAGTGGCTGGCAAAAGTTTTTTCCCATTCTGTAGGTTGTCTCTAAACTTTGCTAGTGGTTTCCATTGATGTACAAAATTTTTTTAACTTAGTGAAATCTAGTTTGTTGATTACTGGTATTATTTCTTGTGTAACTAAGGTTTTATTCAGAAAGGCTTTGCCACAATGGTTTTGAGAGTTTTGCCTATTTTGTCTTCCAACAGATTGTTTCTGTTGTAATGTTCAGATTGCCTAGTGTCTTAGTTACTTTCCTCTCACTGCTGAGACAAAATAACTGAGACCCAAAGTTAAAGGAGGAAAGGTTTATTTAGCTCACAGTTTGTAGAAGTTTCAGTCCATAATCAGCTGGGTCCAAGGCAGGGTGGCATGGCAGAGGGGCAACAGTTCATGGCAGCAGAAGAGAGCAAAAGCAAAGATCAAAAGGGAGAAGCAAACCTCTTTTTCTCCCTTATATTGTATGCAGGCTACCCGCCCTGGGGCAGGTGTAGCAGTCACACCCCTAATCTCAGCACTAGATAATGAATCAGCCACAAATTCTAGATTCAGTTGCCTCATAAAAGCCTGCCTCCCACGACCACATGAGGCTTTGGGGGGACATCCAGACACAAACCATAGCACCTAGGGGTTTTTTGTTTTTTTTTTTTTATAGGCTTGCTAATAGTTTGCTGAGAATTTTGCACCCAACATATAAGCTGTAGTGATCTGTTCTGTTCTATCTTGCAATCTCTTTGTGTTGCCCTGTTATCAAGGTAGTATTGGCCCATACATGTAGCTTGTGAAGTGTTTCCCCTTCTCTAGTTTTTGGAACAGATTATGAGGTAGGGAATTAACATTAATACTTTAAATGTTTGGATGAGCTGGGCAGTGAAGTCGTCTGGGACTGCCTCCATACCTGTGGTAGTTTTATTGTTACTGTTGTCCCTTACAAATGTGTTTATTTTTCATCAGTCCCTTTAAATTTTCTACTTTTACTTCAGTCACTTTCAGTAGTTTATATATTTCTAGAAATTTGCCCATTTCATCTAAGTTATCAAAATTATTAGAATATAGTTATTCAGAATATTCCTTTGTGTTTCACTTGATTTCTGTAAGATCATTGGTAATTTCTCCCTTTCATTTCTGATGCTAGTTACTTCAGTCTTCTCTTTTCTCTTTCTATGTCAAGATTTGTCAATTTTGTGCTTTTAAAAAGAACCAGATTTTGTTTCATTGATTTTCTCTACTGTATTTCTCTTGTCTATATCATTAATTTTTGCTCTAACATTTACCATTGCCTTCTCTCTCTTTCCTTTAAGTTTTATTTGGTCTTTTTGCCAGTGTCTTAAGGTAGAATATTAGGTTATTGATTTTAGACCTTTCTCTTTTTTTAAAGATACAGATGTACAACTATAAATTTCGCTCCAGACATTGATTTATCTGCTTCTCTTTCTTTTCAGGAAGTCACATCTTCATTTTCATTAATTTTGAAGTATATTCTGGGTCTGGGGCTATAACTAGATGGTGGATTGCTTGCTTAATATGCTGAGACCCTGGATTCAGTCCTTAGAATTGCAGGGGAATTATCAAAGTACGTTTTTGTTTGCATTTTAATTTTTTCTTCTAGCTATTGATTATTAAGGAATATGGTTCCTATTTCCACATATTTGCAAGTTTCCCAAATGTTACCATTGGTATCTCAGTTCAAGTGTTACAGACCCTTCTGTTCTTACTGAATTTTAGTAGATATTCTCAAACAGGTATTTATTTTATAGTCTGTTATTTTTGGATCATTTCCAGGGATTTTAAAGTGTTACTTTTTTTCACTGATTTTGCTGGGGAATGAGTCAGCTGAACTTTTCAGGCTGTCATTCTGGAAGTCAAATGAAAATTTCGTATACTCAGAATTACAGACATTGAAAACAAGCTTTGAGATATTTCATCTCAAAAACCCACTTTTAGAGAGGAGGAACTTGAGGTGAGAGTTGGCTCCTAACTTCCCCATAGATAGAGTGCAACAGACCAGCAGAAGCCCCAGGCCTGGAGACCTCCTCTCTTTTCTTTGAGCAGAGTTGATGAACTCTGGGTAAAATAATACCATACTCACTTGCTAACAAGTTGTCTATTCCTTTCTTTTTTGTGTTAACAACAGAGTTTATTTGTTGTCACAGTGACCTAAAAAGCTAAAAATATTCACTCTCTGACTCTTTACAGAAACAGCTGATTCTGTATTAAACCAATCCCTGATTCTAATTTTGTGGGTCTGTTTCTTGAGACCCTTTCTATACCAGTTTCCCTATTAAGCATGGTCTAGGCAGGAAATAGGCAGGGTATTTAAACAATGTGGAGATGCAGGGGTTATTTAAATTTAAGGGTGTGTAGTATGGGTGGTGCAGTATGGGAATTCAGACTTCTACTGATGAGAAAGTTTGAGAGGTGTCTCTGAAGGGTACCATTGAGCTGGAGCTCTGAGGAGGGAGACTCAGAGACGTTCAATACAGTTCCAGGAGTATTGGAATGACTAAAAACTGAGTTGAACCTCTCTACTGGAAATGAATGATAGCTACCAAAATGAAGAGACAAAGCAGATGTGATCCTCACGGAAGCAAGAGGAAGGCAGGGAGGAGCATATCCCTGTCCCTCCCTCACCACAGCTTCGCAGCCTCCTCACTTTCCTTGTGGCCAGACCCAGATGGGCAGCTGTGGCTGGCAAAGCATGAAGGTAATTTTGAGTCTCAGCCCCATTGCCACACAGTGGATACCAACAGTTCTGGTCTGAAACTGGGAGACAAGCATTTCACAAATGCTACTTATGGTTCTGTAATGTTTTTATATTTTTTTTACTGAATGGATCACAGCATACACTTGAAGAGCAATACCAATGAGAGAAAAAGGAGCCTCCTCTAGGAAGCCAGAGTCCGTGCAGGACACCGCACTGAACAGCACACACGCATTTCAAAGCCGTGGTTATAAAGCACACGAAGGTTTAGCTCATGTGGAACGAAGAGTAAGCTTTGCAGAGATGAAACGTATCTATCTGCAAGGAGAGGCAAGGTGGTTAACAGAGAAAATGAGTGCAAACTGCGAACATTCAAATCCCAGGCCACTGTAAAATTAAACAAGGAAAATATGGGCTTTCAATAGTGCTCTGAAAATTCCATATCAAGAAGTAGGTGTGTAGCTTATGATTTTGGAAGTTTTATTTTATTTATTTATTTATTTATTTATTTTGGTGATTAATGAGAATACTATGGTAATCCCACAAGATACACAACCAATCACAAGTAAGAGTTTATAATTTGTTATAATTTCATACATTTTTATCTACTCAGAATTACATGATGTCTAGTACTGTTTTAATTTAAGGTACAGAAAAACAGTGTCAACTTCACCTGGGATTGTTTATAGTCAGGAAATTCATGCTTGGCATTGTAGTGTAGTTTAAAAAACCACTGCACAAATGTTGCAGGTCTACAGATAGCACGGGTTGCAGAGGATAAAAAGCATGAGATAATTCTCACACAGTGCTGTAAGAACACACTGTTTACACAATGTTATTATCAGTTTGAATGCTGATGACACCAGCATGATCTTGTGTTTGTGTTGAATCTTGTGATCTTTTAAGGCAATTCCACTTCAGTTTTTCCCTTTATTCTTTTTCTTTACCATATACATTAGGTCGAGCAGACCATTTATCCATTTACAAAATAGTCTTCAGCATCCTGTATGTGTTAGGGCCAAAGATGTAGATACAATGATCTATGCAACATTTTTTCCTTATAAATCCCATGGTTAGGTGGCAAAATTGAGTGAATATTGTCTAGTGAGTCAGAGAATTAGATGAAGGCATGAGAGATGGTACAACTGGGAAGAATTCTTAGGGGATTGGCTTACTAAGGGTGTTGGAAGGGGAAGGGGAGGCAGGCAGGTAATGAAGAAGGAGGAAGGGGAGAAAGCTTGGGGGAGGAAGAGTGACACATGAATGAGGAGCTGTGAGAAATCTCAGAGGACCTGTGATCCACAGTTCATTCCACGGGATTACAATTCAGGGATGAAACAGTAGGGTAGCAAAGAATGAACTGTGAATGTTAAGGAAGAAGATATGTGGCTTTTCTGCTGTGCTTGAGAGACTTAATTTTGTCTTATGAAAAAGGGAGAAAGTGAAATAATTTTATTCAGGGATTTACATGATGGGATTAACATTTTACAAGGATTAACATGTAAACACCTATGAAAATATATTAAAAATTAGGTAAAGGAAGATGCAAATGAATATGTAGAGAAAGTTACCATTGGTATAAGTTTTTATTTTTCTTTTTTTGGTTCCAGGAATCGAGCTCAGGACCTCACCCTTGCCAGGCAGGCACTGTGCCGCTGAGCCATACCTCTGGCTCCATTGGTGTAAGTTTTAAAACATACCAACCAATACTTCATTGATTGTGAATGCAATTATACTTTATTCATAGGGAATAAAATTATAAAACACACAAGGGGTGATCAAAAATACAGTGACCGTTTAAATTTTTAAAAAATATTGTAGTGAAAGAGTTATTCCTAAGAACAATGGCATAAGTGTGTTCAAAGCCAGGGGGAATATTTTAATAATTTCTAGGGCTGTTAGTGACAGTGTGCTTTTTATTTTTGGAATGAATTTTTTTTTTTTTTTTTTTTTTTTACTTAAGCATTCACTGAGTTTTTCATTACACTTCATTGATCAATAGTCTAGGACAATTTCTTTCAGATAAAAACATGATGATGTGTCCTCATCCACCTTTCTTTTTAACCAGCTCTGCCAGCATGTGACTTTTGACTCTTACCTGAAGTCAAAATGACAATGAAAGTAAACATTGGATAGATTCAGGACACTGAGGCAGTCACGGCAGAGCAATGACAGATACTGAAAGAGGACTTTCAGAACTAGTTCAGGAAGTGGTAAGAATGACGGGATAAGTGTGTTTGAAATGAAGGGGAGTATTTGAGGGGGATTTATGACAATGTGTCTTCTACTATAATAATTTTTAAAAATGTAAATATTCACCATATGTGTTGATCATACTTCATACAGACACTTGGCATGCATAAAATTCATGAGAATGTCAGAAGTGTGCTCTCTATGGGAGGGTTGGGAGGAAAATGTCCATTAAGAGGGTTAGAAAGAGGACTTCGACAGTTTATTTCTCTAAAGAAATATCTGATAATTATATAACAAACGAAAAACCTATATTATGTCCACCAATATTATTTCTAGTAATATATCCTGGAAATCATTTGCCAGCTGCATATAAGTCATTCTTTCAGTGCATATAGAAGGTGGGCTAAGCATGGAACTGCAGCAGTGAAATTTAAAGTATTGCAATCAAGTAGGAGACGATGATAAGGGTTACCACTCTTTTGGCAGAATGAGAAATGAGGATACAGTGAGAAATCACTCTCACAGCTACGGTTACAATGACTCCCATCCTCTGAATCCCCTCCATTGCTTCAGTATTCACAGTGACACTTTGTCTGGAAATGACCATCCGGTGTTTCTACCAGAACACCTCACAGGCTTCATGCCGAATCCAGCACAGCACAGAGGAAGTTAGTATTAATTATGCACTGGTGTTGTAATAGCAGTAGTAGTAACAAAGATTTACTCGTCCTATTACCAGCCATTCATGAAAGATGGCAAGTTTGACTGCTAACAGAAAAGCAGAGAATCATCTAGTCAACTACTTAGAGACTCCTAATGGAGATTATGGATTTGCTTTGTTAGGTATATATTAAAGAGATGAGTTCTCTCAGTCCAGTGAAAGAACTTTGCTACCCTGCTTTGAGTTCTTGAATAGTAAAAGGAAGTACTGTAACAGAGCTGAAAAGCAAGTCTGACTCATGTCCTTACAAAAAGAGGAGAGTAAAACATAGACACAGAGTAAAGCCCACATGGAGACAAGAGAAGGTAGGCAACTGCAAGCCAAGGAGAGAGGCTCAGGAGCCACACCTGCCGACACCTCGATCTTGGACTTGCAGCCTTCAGAATATGAGAAAACAAGTGTATTGCGTGTGCAACCCCATCTGTGGGGTTTTGCTACTGAAGTCCTAGGGAACTCATACACTGAGATTTCCCCAGTGGTAACAAGCTGCAAGCCTGCGGTGCACTGTAAAACCCAGGAACACTAAAGTTGATGCCATCAGGACAAGGATGAGTCCTGTCATCCCCAGGAATACCCCGGCAACCTTCTGATCACTTCATCTAACTACAGGAGAAATGAAACTACCTTCCACAGTATTTTGGTTTGCTTTTCATTTACTTCAAAGTGATTGTAAAATACACTTTATTTAAAATTTTGGTTTTCACAGGTCCAATAAATGTCTATGAACTAACATCCAATATATGTTAATAATACTAACGATGGATAAGGAGAAGGTCATAGCAAAGTGTTTATCCTAGAGTTACCCTTTGTTGTCATTAGATTGCATTAGTGTTTAATATAAATAATCACGTTATCTGCAAATGGTACAGTTTTATTTATTTCCAAACTATGCATTCTTTTGCTTCTTTATTTTCTTATTGCAGTGGTTAGAACTTCCATGTTTTGTTGAATAAAAGTAAGAATGCATCCTTACCTTGTTCTTAATTTTAGAGAAAAAAACTAAAGTCTTTTAAAGTTAAATATAATATTAGCTATGATGATTTTTTTCTAGGTGCTCCTTATCAAGTTGAAGACAATCTTTTATGCTTTATTTGCTTAGAGATTTCAGGTGAACAGGTTGTGGATTTTGTAAAGTACTTCTGCATTAATTAACATCATCACATGGTAACTTCTTTAGCCTGTTAATATAGTGGGTTGCACTGATTAATATTTGCATATTAAATTGGCCTCTCATAAGTGGAATAAATCCTGGTTGGTCATGGTGTATAATTTTTTTATACACTACTGAATTTTTTGTTAATATTTTGCCAAGAATTTCTACATCTATGAGACATATTGATCTATAGTAGGTTTTTATATTTTATATTTTAAGGGCTGGGGGTATAGCTCACCCATGCAGTGCCTGACTGGTAAGCGTGAGGTCCTGGTCCTGGGTTCAATTCCCAGTACCCACAAAAAAATGTATTTTTGATATTTTATTGTTTTGAGGAGGAGGAAGGACTCATTTTGTCTTAGTTGGATATAAAAATAATAGTAGCTTCATAAAATATCCTGAAAAGTGTGCTTTCTTTTTCTATTTCAGGATGATGTTTTATAAAACTGGTATTAATTATTCTTTAAATGTCTCCCCAGTTCTCCCAGGATGCTATCTGGTCCTAAATATTTTTTTTTCCATATTTAAATTTCGGATCAGTTTCTTGTATGGGCATAGGACAAGGTTTTCTATAAAATTTTAGTATAAGTTTTGGTAGTTTGTGCTTTTGAGAAATTGGTTAATTTCTTGTAAGTTGTTGAGTTAATGAACATGAAATTGTTCACAAAAGTCTGTTATTATTCTTTCATGTCTGTTGGATCTGTAATGATGGCCCTACTTTATTCCTGATATTGTTGTTACTTTTTCTCACTCTCTCTGTCTTCACTCACTTTTTTTCTGTTTTTCTAAAAATTTATCAATTTCATTGATTTTGTAAGGTAACCAGCCCTTTGTTTTATTGATCTTTCACTATTGCTGTCCCTTATCCATTTCATTGATGTTTGTCGTAGCTTTATTATTTCCTCCCTTATGATTGTTTGAATTTATTTTTCTCTTATTCTAATTTGTTGAAATAGGAACTTAGATTGTTGAAGTGAAAAATTTAAAAATCTTCTAGTCTTAGAAGTAACCATTTTACTACTATAAAAATCTCAGCATTTGCTAATGTTTTTCACATGTGCCGATATGCAATATATTCATTTTATTCAATTCTAGGTAATTTTTTCTTTTAGACTTCTTTGATTATGGGCTATTTTGAAATATATTGCTTAATTTCTACGTATTTAGAGATTTTCCTGGTATCTGCCTGTTATTCATTATGAGTTTGATGACAATGTGGTCAAAGAAAGTACTCTGTGTAATTTCATTCACCTTAAATATATGGAGATTTTATGCCCCAGAAGGTGTTCTATTCTGATGAGTGTTGCCCAGGGCTCTAAAAAATGAGTATTCCGCTCTTTATGGGTAGAAGTGTGTGTGTGCATGTAAATCCTATTGTATTGTTGATTGGTTCACGTGTTCTATATTCTGTATAATTTCCAACTGCTGAGGGGGAAGTCTTGATATCTTCAAATATAGCGAGTTTGTCTGCTTCTTTCAGACCTTTCAGTTTTTGCTTGTGTACAGCTCTGCTGTGGTTTGCAGTATGTACAATTAGGATTTTTATCTCTTCATGTTGGATTGAGACTTTTATCATTATGTAATGGCCTTCTGTCTCTGTAGTAGTAATTTTCTTTGCTCTGGAGGCTATTTTTTAATCTAAAAATCAGTACATAGTACACTTTCCTTTTTAAAAATTGTTTGTGTGCTATGTCACTTGTTACTTTTTATTTTCAACATACTGTCATATTTTATTTGAATAAATTTCCTGTAGATAGTGTATCATTGGTTGTCAATATATGCCTGTTAATATATATTTTTTTTTTTTGTGGGTACCGGGGGGTCGACCTCAGGACCTTGTGCGCCAACAGGCACCCGTGCCACTGAGTGATATCACTGGCCCCTTTTCCGTATGTGGGATCCGGGAGTCGAACTCGGGCCCTTGCGCTTGCAAGGCAGGCGCTTAAGCCGCTGAGCCATCTCACCGGCCCGCCTGTTAATATTTGTGTATATAAGGCCAGTGAGATGGATCAGTGGTGTACGCACCTGAGTGGCAAGCGCGAGGGCCTGAGTTTGACTCCCAGAATCCACATATGGAAAAAGGGGCCGGTGATATCGCTCAGCAGCAAGGGTGCCTGCTGGCCCGTGAGGTCCTGAGGTCAACCCCCACTACCCACAAAAAAAAAAAAAATTGTGTGTATATACACATATTATTGACAAATACTGACATAGTAATACTTAATTTAGAGTTTTATTGTTTGCCTTTAGATTATTTCATATGTTTTCCCCTTTCCATATCTCTTTCTTACTTCCTTATGGCTTTCATTTATTTTTTAAGATTCCATATTGATTTCTTTATAGTTTTTATTTATTTCAAAGCTTTTTAATTATCATATGTTTGCTATAAATAATGAATATAGTCATCATGGGGTATTAGCATATATACATATCACATCTTGCTCAGTTTTTTTTTAAGAGAAAAAAATAGAACAAAATTTCAAAAGAACATAATAGGAGGGTAACAATGGTTCATACATTCCTTATTGTTATCTTTAAATGTGTTACTCAGGGTACAAGACATCAGCATTCAATTGTCCAAACAATATTAACACAAACTTTTCTTTTCAATGAACTAAGTGAAATTAGTAGTATATCTATCTTAAATATTATATATATATGTATATATATATATATATATATATATGTAATTATTTTCTTTTCCCTTCTTTCTTTTCTCCATTTCCCCATCCCACTTTCTCTTTCCTTTTGACCAGTTTCTTCCTGTTTTACCATATCTATTATAGATTTTGGATCTTATTTACTCTTTTAGTTTCTCACACTAGGGAGACAATACTATGCTCACACATGTGCGTCCGGTTTATTTCACTTGTGAGTATTTTCTCAAGTTGCGTCCATTTACCTATAAAAGTCTCCAGTTTATCTTTCTTTACGGCTGAGTAGTACTCCATTGTATAAAAATACCACATCTTTTTTATCCATTCCATGGTTAATGGGCATTTGGGTTGTTTCCATGATCTAGCTATTACAAAATGTGCTGCTATAAACATGGGTACACATATATCGCTGTGGTATGATATTTTTTATTCTTCTGGGAAGATGCCCAGAAGGAAAATAGCTGGATCAAATGGGACCTCCAATCCTAGTTTTTTGAGGAATATCCACACTGATTTCCACAGTGGCTGCACCAGTCGACACTCCCACCAACAGTGGAGAAGGGTTCCTTTTTCCCCACAGCCCCTCCAGCATTTGTTATTAGTTGATTTCTTGATAACAGCCATTCCTTCTGGGGTGAGATGGAATCTCAGTGTTGTTTTAATTTGCATCTCTCGAATGACTAGTGATGTTGCACATTTTTTCGTATCTTTATTTGCCATTTGTATTTCTTCATCTGAGAAGTGTTTCTTCATCTCAGATGCCCATTTTTGGATTGGGTCTTTACATTTGGGAGGTCTGATTTTTTTGAGTTCTTTGTATGTTCTCGATAGTAATCCTTTGTCTGAGGAATAGCTGGCAAACATTTTTTCCCATGTTGTGGGTTATCTCTTCACTCTGTTGATGGTTTCTCTTGCTGTACAAAAGCTTTTTAATAAGATGAGATCCCAGTTGTTGATTCTTTGTGATACTTCCTGTACCACTGGGGTTTGGATGTCCACTGTCCGCACTCTTATTCAACATAGTCCTGGAAACTTCAGCCAGAACAATTAGACAAGAACAAGAAATAAAAGGAGTAATGATTGGAAAGGACAAAGTTAAATTATCATTATTTGCAGATGACATGATACTCTACGTAGAAGGCCCCAAAAACTCCACTAAAAAATTGCTAGATTTAATAAGCAAATTCAGTAGTGTAGCCGGATACAAAGTCAATACTCAAAAATCAGTAGCCTTCCTGAACACGAATAACAAACTCACTGAGAGAGAAATTAGGGAAACAACACCTTTCATAATAACATCCAAAAAAATGAAATACCTAGGAATCAATCTTACAAAGGAGGTAAAAGACCTCTACACTGAAAACTACAGTACTCTGAAAAGGAGATTGAAGAGGATATCAGAAAATGGAAAGATATCCCTTGCTCTTGGGTCAGAAGAATCAATATAGTGAAAATGGCCATACTTCCAAAATTGTTATACAGATTTAATGCAATTCCAATCAAAATTCCAACAGCATATCTCACAGAATTAGAGAAAGCAATCCTAAAATTCATCTGGAACCAGAAGAGACCTAGAATAGAAAAGGCAATTCTGGGCAACAAAGGCAAGGCAGGGGGCATCACAATCCCTGATTTGAAATTATACCATAAAGCTACTGTGGTAAAAACAGTGTGGTATTGGCAAAGAAACAGACCTGAAGATCAATGGAACAGATCAGAAGATGCAGAAACAACTCCAGATGTACTAAGCCACCTTATCTTTGACAAAGGTGCCAAACACATTCCCTGCAAGAAAGATAGCCTCTTTAATAAATGGTGCTGGAAAAACTGGCTCTGCACATGCTGAAGATTAAAATTAGACCCATATCTCTCACCATGCACAAAACTAAATTCAAAATGGATCAAAGATCTAAATATTAAAACAGAAACATTGAATCTCCTGGGAAATAGAATAGGTAAAACTCTTGAAGACATTGGTGGATGCAAAGACTTGATCAGTTTTTATTATTGAATTGCTTTGTATTGTTTTCTTACTGCTTGATATTGGTGTCAATGTATTTTCCTTCCATGGTAGGAACTTTACTCTCATTTAAATACTTTTAATTTCCACACTTTTAAAAAACATAATTGTCTCAAGTATTTCTCCTACTTTGATCTTTTAGATCCATGTCAGGCAGTTTTATCATTTTTTCTTCAATATTTGAATAAGACTGAAGAAACTCATGAGAAATACTTACTTATCCCTTTATTTACACATTTACATATTCTTTCTGTCTCAAGGTCCAAACCATCTTTTGTTACTTTCTTTTTTCTTCAGAAAACTTTCTTTAGCCAGTCTTTAAAAGTAGGTTTGCTGTCAAAAAGGTCCCTATTTTACAAAAGTTTAATTATACTGATATGTATGTTGGTGTATGGATGTTTGATTTCTGCTTCTTGTCACTCATTTTTTGAATCCCTTGCCAATTTTGGAAAGTTTGATCATTGTTTCTTTTTGAAACTTTTTTCAAGTGCTCTCTCTCTTTCTCTCTCTCTTTCTCTCTCCTCTACTTCTGGAGCTCTAACAATGAATACTATCTACTTATTTATATTTTCAAAATATTCTATCTATCTATCATCCATCATCTATCTATCTGTCATCAATCATCTTTTCATTGTCACACAGGTTCCTGAGAATCTGTTATTTTCCAATTTACTTTTTCTGTCATTTGGATTTTTTAAATGATTTTATTTGCCCTCCAGTTCTTTGATTCTATTCTCTATCACTTACACCCTACTATTTATCAAATCTGGTGTTTTTCAATCACAGGCATTGCATTTATCAGTTTTACAATTTACATTTTGGTCTTTCTTATGCCTACTATTCCTTCCCCTGGCATGTTAGAATTTCTAGTTCATTTTATTTGTAACTATTTATTTGTCATTTGAATTTCTAGTTCATTTTATTTGTTTGGTGAAGCAGTTTTATGATGGTTGCTTTATAATCCTTACCTTAATTTTGGTATCTGATAAATCTCAGGGATGGTATCTATTGATTTTTTTTCTTATTATTGCTATTTTTCTTGGTTCTTGTTGTGAGGAGTGATTTTTACTCTATCCTGGGTATTTTGGGCTATTACTTTATGAAACTTTGGATCCTATCCATTGTCCATCTTAATAAGTGGCCTCATTACTTAGGTGTAGCTGCAAGTGACAGGTTGGTGTGTAAACTCAACTTCCTGCTGGTTGTTGTGACAGCATCTTGGCCAAATGGGAACCACCTGTCACTTCCCCTTACAGGAGAAGTGTAAGGTTGCTCAGCTGCCTATTGACAGCAACACCCAGTTCCCCAGCAAAGTGAGACGTGTACTCTCACTCTTACTTCTCATTGTTTCCAATTAAAAAGAAAGTGTGGAAGATTACCTTCCACATGGGTCTTGCTGCCACCCAGGAAGGAAAAACAATGAACTCAATTTTCGTTGCTTTAGGATTGGAAAAAGGATTTCAGTGCCTTCTTTGTCCCTGCTCACCCTGGGGGTTTGGGAGTGGAATACCACTGGCCTCCATTCTGTCTAGTTACCACTGGGTAGGGGGACATTTAGTCCTCAACTAAGTCTCTGTAGTGGCAAGGGAGAGGGAGAAAGTGAAAACCATATTAGTCTTGATTTATACCACCTTGTTGTATCTTCTTGTTTCCAAGTACTCACTCCCCACTTGCCACAGTGTAGGTGAAAAAGAGAGTTACTGGTTGGGGATTCTGGGTTAGATTAGAGGGATTTGAAGTCCTGCACTAGAGAAACCCAAGGGATTTCCTGGCTTGCCAGCCCTCAAGTCTCCAAGTCTCTAAATTGCTGCCTTCCTCTGCCATTCTCCAGAGACTCCCAGTGCCATTTCATCGTGTTGTGTGGAGGGCTTTATATTCATGGAGGGGTAGAACTGGATGTCAACAAGTATGTATCACCAAATTTTTGTGAATTAATTAGACACCTGAAAATTAATTATGAGGTAATGCCTAAATCTAGCCTGGCACAGTATAAATGCAAAATGTTACCCATATGCAGATCCTAAAACCAAGGGCTCCCATGAAAACTGAGTTCAGAACACAGAGAAAGTAGAGGAAACTTAAGTGCAAGGAGGAGCACAGAGGGCTCCTGGCATGGCACCGGGGACACAGTGTCACCCTACATATGACAACGTAAAGGAGCAGGCAGGGGTGGATGATAATGGCCTATGACTTGGTATTAATACATTCCCCCGGTTTTAGTCATCTCTCAACAGAAAAGAGATGACTGTAGTGAGCAGAAGTGATGACTGGTTTTCATTTTCATCTGAGGATGTATAAAAATAAATTATTTTATTGCAACTTCCACATTTTTTTGTCCATGAGACAGTCTCAACCTCAGAAGAAATACAACACAGCAATGAAAAATCCAATTTTAAATCTATGTCAACCATCATTTAATGTACCGTAAAAACAGAATGCAAAATGGAGACTTGAAAATAGAATATTATTATTTGGTGATAGAGACATACTACCATTAACAGGTAAATGACATTGATAGGTAAAATGAAGCAAAGCCAAGAAATGTAATGTTCGGTATTTAATTGTAATATTTTATCATTTCATAACTCTTAACATTTATCTGGAGTTTTAAGTGAAACGCTCCAGAATCAAAATGTCTCCTACCTTTTATAAACCCCATTAATATAAACAAATAAATTGAAATGTGGATAATACAATGAATTTTGTGAGTTCATCAGATAGATGTCAATGTGACTGTCTTAGTTACTTTCCTCATTGCAGAGACAAAATATCCAATATCCACAAGTTAGAGGAGAAAAGGCTTATTTCAGCTCATAGTTTATAGAGGTTCCTGTCCATAGTTGGCTGGCGCCAAGGCAGGGCAGCATAGCAAAAGGGCATCACAGAAGAGAAACAGTTCATAGCATGGCAGGAAGAAGGCAGCAAGCAGCAAGCAGTATCAGCAGCTGCATCAACAAGGCTGCATTCTCTCTTTCTTTATATTTCATCCAGGTTTTAAGCATATTGATTGATGCCACCCACACCCAGGTTAGGGCTGTCATTAAGCACATCCACAGTACCAGTATCACAGCCATAATTCAAGTTCACATGCCCTAATCCAGCCACCTTCAAAACTCCCCACATATAACCGAATAAGGCTTTGGAATGACATCCATGTACAAGCAATAACGGTGCCTCTATTTTCTCTCTTACGGAATGGTGGGATATTTTTTGCAGTAGTTAACCTGATATGCAAAAAATCACTATTATTAGTAGGCTGAGAACGTGTTAAACAAAGTCAAAAGATCATTGAGTTTAAATTCTCTTTTTAGAAAAGATCACATCCACGTGCTGGTAGATGCATTGAGCTTTTCTTTCATTTTTTGCACTTGCTCTTGACTCCATGGCAAGTATTTTTGTTTCAGTAATTTTTACATATGAATGACAAAAGAGTATGTCTTTTCTCATTGCTAAGACAAAATACCTGACCCCCAAACTTAAAGAAGGAAAGGTTTATTTCTACTCAGAGTTTGTAGAGGTTTCAGTCAATAGGTAGCTGCTTCCAAGGCAGGGAGGCATGGCAGAAGGGCATCACAGAGGAGAAACTGTTCTTGGGAGGTGGAAGGCAGCAAAGCAGCAAAGTAGTGAAGAAACAGCAGCCAGCCTGCCTTCTTTCTGTCCCTTTATATCCATCTAGACTACCCACACTTTGGGTGGTGCCACCCACACCCAGCGGGGGCCTTCTGATTATCCACACTCAGAACTATGCCAAAGCAATCAGTGAACTAATTTTTCTTAGGAACTTACACATGAGATCGTGCTACCTACAAATACAGACAGTTTAATTATTTCCTTCTGAACATCAATGTCATTTTTTTTCTTGCATACATACTCTCACTAGAATCTCCAACAAAACATTAAGTAGCAGGAGCAATAGTAGCATCCCTGTTGCTCTTGACATTAAGGGGAAGCTTTTGGTTTTTCACCATTAAATATGTTGTGAGTTTTATCAAGAGGTTTGTATCCATGCATTGATTCAATTACATTTCTCTTCTAATCTATTAATAAGAAGTGATTCATTGATAGATTATCCTGCATTAAACTATATCATATACTTGGGTAAATCCTATTTGGCCCTGTAGTGCATATTTTCTTAAAATGCAATGATATGTTTTATTTACCATATTTAATACAGAGATGTGGTGAGTTCAGATGTGGGACACAGGCGAAGATTATTTTGACAAGACAAACCGATTTGAGAGCTAGATCTTTTATAAGTACAGGATGTCTGACCAAGAACAAAGCTTTTTAATTCCTTTGTGACTCAGAGCTTTACTCTATTAAATATAAAATAAAGATACTTCGCTCATATTAGATTTTGAGGACCAAATAAATTAATATAAACGTAGTGCTAAAAGTGTCAGCTATTATTATAATTCATTATTTTTGTCATATTTTTCAAAAGGAGAGTGATCTAAAGTTCATAATTTTGTTCTTGTTCTATTTGTTTTCAATAAAATTCTAATTTTATAAAAGTTCCTATCTATTTTCCTTTATTTATTAAACAAATATCCATTATTTTTCTGAAAATATTCTTGTGACATAGGAATTATTGTTCCTTGAGTTTTAACTGAACTTCTTAATAAGATATTCACGAACTTATTTTGTTGTGACTTTTAGGGTTAACTTATTCTCTGTTGTTGTTTTAGAAATATTTAGATTTTATACTGTCATCTGAATTCTTTTTAAAAATTTTAAATATTGGTGGACACTGTCATTTTCATCTATTTTTATGTCTCCATTTGAAGTTCATAATTTCTTCTTTTGCTTTCTAATTCTCAATTATATTAACAGTTATTTTCACTTTATTCAAAATAAATATTCTTTGAGAGTTTCATTACTTTTTCCTTTCATCAGTGCTGATATTTCGCTTGTGTTTGTGACCTTAAACTTCTTCTTTGCTCTTTCAGTGTTTTTGTATTTTGTGCCCCCAAAAGGGTTATAGTTATATCACACAAACACATGCATGCATGTGAGGTGTGTGTGTGTGTCTGCATATACACGAGCATATATGTGTAATTTCCTTGGAGTTGAAACCAAAGATGTGTGGTAAAGTTTAATTGTACTACTCCTAATTAACTGTAAGTCCATTCTATCTCCATATTATCTTAATTGAGAAAAACATTTCAAAAATATTAACCACGGTATGCCTCTTTTTTATATGACATACCGTTTTAGTATGCTTGGAATAAATACAGATTTATTACAGCAAATTTTCAGTATTTATTAACACTCTGTAGTTTAATTAGAGGAGATTTTATGTACTTTATAATTTTCTCTGTAACAAATATATATTACTGTTTCCATTTTAACCAAAAAAACCTTTGCATTGTACTGATATTTTACAAAATTATTCCTTCTAATGATATCAATCATTTTCTCAAAAATGCTTCAATGTTTTGTTGTTGCCTAAAGGATAGAGTTTAAAGTCTTTATTCTGATATTCAGTGTCCACTATCAGCTGGCACCCAGTTGCATTTCCAATCTTGTAGCCAAATTCTCACTCTGAAAACAAAAGTTCCACCCAAATGTTTCTACCAGCTGTTCCCACAAATTTACCTTTCCAATCGTCAAATGCTTGCTCCATCCCAACACAAAGCATGGCTATGATCTTTTCCTCATATGCAAATTCAACCTATCCTTCAAAATGTAATTGCTCTTTCTTAACATTTCACATAAACTTCTTGAAAAAAAAAAATCAGATTCATGGAAGCTGTTCTTCTTGGCTAGGACAATGCTGCCTTACTAATTTTCTAATTAATTTTTAACTACAGTGGTATTGATTCCAGTGGCATCAACCTGGGTTGCACATACTCATCTGTGGTTTGGGGCTCGCCCAAATCTGCATAGGCATGGCAGTGAGGGGGGCTGACATCAGCAGATCCCAGCTCCCCAAGCACTGTGCCTTGGCAACAGACTGCATTTACTAAAAGGAAGGGAGAAGTTCAAAACAAAAGAACAAAAACAAGAACAACAAAAACTTTCTAGCTACAAAGGAAATCATTCTGCAACTACTGTCTGCCCAGAAAGGGCATCCTTTGGTATCCTCACAGTGCTCTGAGTATATCAGTAATTTTATGCTTCCTCATAATTAATGTTTTTAAGGGTTTATATTTAGTCCATCAAGCTAGGATGAGGATTATATGTTGTAAGTCTTTGCTCACATTAGATCACTCAGCACAAAGCCACATGAACATTTTGTGGATAAGTGTACAGCATTCAGATGTATCATAGCTGAAAACAGAATCATGATAGCAACTTTCAAGCAGATTCTTATATTTCAAGCAAAATACAGCTACAGTAACCTTGTCATATACAGTCTTTCAAAGAGCGGTGAGCAGGCTAGAAATGTTTGGAAGTAGAGAGACCTTCTATTTGTAATCAGCTTAGCCCTTTTTCATAATCTAATAATGCCTATGCTTTTTATTCACAGCACTAGAAATGATAAATTTATTTGAAGACTATTTTACAGCTTTCTTGTACATTATCACTAGATAATAACCATGTTCTTTCCACTTCTGACTTAATACCTAAATTGGTGCTTGTAATAGTAACCATCTTGTAAATATTTCTTAAATAGATAAACTGTATTCAGTATTTATCATCATTGTACATGTATGTTAGACATCATTGAATTTTTCAAAATGAGGAGCACACAAAGACCAGACAAATAACGATGAGCGTCAGAAGACAAGAGGAATGTTCTTTATACCACACTTCCCCTTCCGAAAGGGAATTAAGAAAACATATTCCCTACTGAGTATGAGTGAGAAAGTGGATATTAAAGTATGCAAATCATTTAAGCATATTGTCCGTGATGCAGATTGTATTTCTCCAAATCACAAACTTTTGTTGTTAGAGACTGTGCTTTCTGCGTTTACTTGAAGAATAAACATAATTTTAGAGGCAGGCCATCAAAGCAAGTGACATACTACTCTGAGCAGTAGAAATTACTAAAACTATATTTGATTTATGTTGAAGAGCATCATTAAGAGCCACCATCTTGAAAGTCTTGTCCCTAGCATATTAATGGTATGGATATCATAAAGCCTACCACATACATTTATGATGGTTGGAAAAGAACAGAGATTGGGAGAGCGGCCCACACAGGGGTTTGCATGATGGTATTCGCATCCGCGTTGTTATGAAGAGGCTGTGTTCTCAGGATACTCTTCGTTGTACACCCAGAATACTCATACCTTTCTCCTTCTAAGTACCACAGGGAGAAGAAATTAATTGTTCTTTTTTTTTTTTATTCCATCCTATGGCACTTGAAGCCTCTAGTCTTTCTTTTTTGGCATTAGTTTCTAGGAAATTCTTAACTAAATCAAGACCCTTCCCCCAAAATGGTGCAAGTTCTGCTGCATATGTACATCTCAGCATGCTCACTTTAAATGTGCTTTCATCTTGTTCTTTTGCCTTTCTTTTTCTTTGAGTTTTGTAATTCATTTGACTTCACCTATCCACACTTTTGGGAAGTTATATAAATTTTTTGGAATGGGGATATATGTATAGAAAAGAAGAATTCTGTAATAAGCTATAGAGTTAAAGTAGAATCAGAAGATGTTAGAACCCATTTTACAGATGAAACTGAGGTACTGAAATGGAAAGTGACTTATCCAAGAAGGAAATAAGTGTTTTGAAGCCATTGCTGCATACGTTTCTGTGGTTCTATTCAGGTTTTTCTTCTCACACGTACAACTGTCGAGTGTGTGTCCATCAATTTATCACACACTGCCATCAACACTGAGCTGTTTTTTTAGAACTTTTATTAATACATAATAATTGCACATATTTATGGGATACAATGATATAAGAGATGGAATATAAGAGATGGAATCAAGGTAGTCAGCATTCCCATCACCTCAAACATGCCTTAATTTTTGTGCGTGTGTTGAGGGCATTTGAAATCCCATACTAGCTATTTTGAAGTATGTATTTTATTATTGTTAACTATGGCTGACCTATTGTGCTATAGATCATCAAAACCCATTCTTCTTACCTAATTTTGACTTTGTTGCCATTACCCTTTCCTCATTTCCCTCTTCTTTGGCCTTCCCGGTCACTCATGACCATTTTCCCCTTCTCCATTCCTAGAAGTTTTTGCAGATTCAACATGTGAGTGACGCTTGGACTGTTTTGATGGTTTCTGCTCATCAGAGTGCACAGAGGAGGATTAGGACTCACAGTATTTTATGTGGACTCTGATCTTCCTCTGTCGTTATCAGAAGGAGCAAGAGTAAAGCAGACTGTTGACTTGGCTAAGACCGAGTCTCCAAACACAGTGCTCCCTGGTTAGAAAGCAGGCTTGATTCTGAGCTGTATTTCTCTTCTTTTCTTTTTTTCTTTCTTTTTTTTTAATTTTCACCTGGGAATTTTAAATCAGGCCAAATGCTAAATCTCTAACTTGCAATATTTTTTAAACCTCCATATTGGCAAGGGATGTTTGGAGTAGTGTTTAATTAATGAGAAATATTTTACTCTGATAGCATAAGCCTGCTTCATAAAGTTCCAAGATTGGCCAATGTTTAACAAACAAAACAAAACACATCAAAACAAAACACAAACGAACGAACAAAAAATGTTGGCATCAGGACTATGTCAGTACCTGTGCCAAGAAAGATCTGAAATTAATGAAGACATAACCAGACTCCACAAAGCTAATTATCATGGTGAGATTTTTCCATAGGAGGAAGTTCACTAGTTTCACTCCTGGGTCCTAATTTGAGGATGACCTTGAGTCACCCTTCCCAAGGTGGTATAATGGGATCCCATTTCAAGAGCTCTTGATGGAATGCAAAGCAAAATATATTACTTCTGTATGTGAATAAATTTTTTCTGTAACTGGTTAAAAATAATTTCTTTTCCCTGTAGTTTTCTCAGAACTTTGTTATATTAATAACCTAAAATAACATAATATAATGAACATGGTCATCCCAAAGAAAGATATTTGATGTTTTCTTTCTCTGCCTCTATAACCAAGCCCAAACACTTGCTGGTAATAATGCCTTGTGAACCACAAATTGTGAAATATGAAGACACATTAAAGTAAATACATTATTTTACTCATTCCTATTCTAAAGGATAAAAACATGAGAACTCAGACAGTCCTGAGTGTATATTCCCGTCTTTAAGGGTACGCAGTTATGCAGCATGAGTCTATAATTTGGCTCCTCCTTAGCTGTATGAACTGGGATAAGTAATTGAAACTTTCTGGTTTTCTGTTTCCTTATCTGGAAAATTATCATAGTAATAGAGCTGGTCTGCATGTTTGTTATAAACACAACATGCAATGAGGAATGCATTTGGGAGGCATAGCTACATGTATGTACACATTCACATCCCTTTCTCCTCTTCTCGCACGAGCACATGGCTAGTGAGCACATCACCCGGGCATGGCCTGCTTTCCCTCTTCACATCTTCCCCGTTTTACTTCCTGCCACTGTCTCTTCTGGTGGGCCCTTCTCCCCTTCCTCCCAGCAGAGTTCCGATGTCATAGCGTTTCCTATTCATTTGAAGAAGAGCGTGAAAAAACTCAGAAAATGTTGACTAAAATGGACATGATTTTCTTTTCAAATGATGCAGAATTCACAGTGCACTAAATTAGGTTAATATGTTTTCCAAATTTGCTGAAAATATCATATATATTATGTATCATAAATAAACTCTTTTAAAGATCAAAAAGCAAAGATTCCATACAAAAACAATTAGCAGTGCTATATGGCAATAGTAATTTATCAGATATAGAAGACAATAAAAGCAATCCCATTTAAAATAACTGCAAAAAAATAAAATACCTAGAAATAATCTTAACTAGCAAAGTGAAAGATCATTACACTAGATATTACAAACACTGATAAAAGACATCGAAGAAGACAAAATAATATGGAAAGGCATCTCTTCTTCATGGGTTAAAACAATCAACTAATTAATGAATGTTGTTAAAACGTCCTTATTATCCAAGGCAATCTACAGATTCAGTGCAATCCTTATCAAAATACCAAGAACCTTCACAGAACTAGAAATATTAAAGTTAATATGGAAGCATAAGAAATCCCTGAATAGGCAAAACTATCTGGAACAAAAAGAACAAAGCAAGATGCAGTATACCATATAACTTCAGAATATACTATAAAGATATAGTAATCAAAACAGCATGATATTAGCATATGAAGACACACAGACCAATGGAATTTAACAGATAGTCTAAATGTAAACTCATGCTGAAATAGCCAACTAATTTTCAAAGAAAACGTTAAAAAGATGTATTAGAGAAAGGACAGTCTTTTCAATAAATGCTGCTGGGGAAATTGTAGATCCAAATGCGGAAGAATGAAGCTAGATCTCTATCTCTTATTAGTTTCAAAAATCAACTCAAAATAGATTTAATCACCTGAAATTATAAAATTTCTAGAAGAAAACCTGAAAGAAACATGTTAGGACATTGGAATAGACGATAATCTTTTTAAAGAAGATTTCTAGAGTACAAGATAAAAGCACAAATAGGATTTCACCAAACTAAACAGCTTCTGCCCAACAAAGGAAACCATCCACAGAGTGCAAAGACAACTTACAGAACAGGAGAAAACATTTGCAAACTGTACATCTGGCAAGGGGTTGAAATCCAGAATATCCAAAGACATTATCCAAAAATGTAATATTAAAAATATAAATAACTGGGATGAGAAAATGGGTAGCACACTTAAATAGATACCCTCAGAAGGAGAAACAGAAATATGAAAGCAGGAATATGAAAAGATGCTCACCATCACCAATCATCAGAGAGTGCAAGTCAAAAGTACAGTGAGAAATCATTTCATCCCAGCAAGAATAGCTTCTATCGCAGTCTCAGCATCTGCATTTCATGGGCAGCCTCTTCTTTACCATCATTCATTCAGACAATTGTTGGTAAGGCCCGTATGACACAGCCACTCAAGAAGGCACCTCCATCTCGAGCACAAAGACCACGTCTGTGGAACACATGCCGATGCCTCCATGTTAGGCCATGACTCTATGAAGAGCTTGCTATTGATAGAAGTTAGGGTTTGTATTTATACCGTTTTAATGATTATCTGCATGTCCATTGTTGGCACCGGACTCCGCATTAAAACCTGACTCCTAGGTTAAGGAGCTGCATAGTGGTTTTCTTTACTTACCTGGAGAAACTATCATGCCATGGAAATATCTTTTGTTAATGCTGAACTGTGTGGTTTTTAAACAAAACAATCTTAGAAACGAGACAGAATTGTGATTTATTAATTTTACATTAAAATGTTTGTATCTTGTTGAAAGAACAAAAAAAGAATGGTTACTATCCCAAAGAATAAAGGTAACAAGTGCTGACAAAAATATGATGAAAAGGGGACCCTTGCACACGTTGGTGTGCTGTTATGAAAAACAGCATGGAAGTTGCTCAAAAGATTAAAAGTAGAATTACCCTACAATCCCACAATCCACTGCTATGTGTATATCCACAAAATGGGACCAGCATGTCAAACATACATGTACTCTGTCATTCTTACTGCACTGCTAGTCAAAATAGCCCAGAAACAGAAACGAGTGAAGTGTCCATTAACTGAAGAATAAAAGAAAATATGGTACCTGTACACAAAAAAACCACTGTTGGGTCATAAAAGAAACAGTCCTGAAGCAACATGGATGGACCTGGAGTTCACTATGTTTAGTAAAATGAGCCAGGCACAGAAAGCACGCGCTGTGTAATCTCATTTCAAATTTAGACACTGACGTCGTAGAAGTCGACAGTAGACTGGTGGTGTCCAGAGGGTGGGGGTGGGGTCAGAGAAAGGCAGATCAAGGGACGCTTAGTTACAGGGAGGGAGGAACAAGAAGCCCTACTCTGCTATTGCATAGACAACAATAATGAAGTATACATTTCAAAGAGCTAGAATTACTTTAAAGTTTTCACTGTAATGAAATAATAAATATCTGAGAAGATAGACATTTAACTTCATTTAAATATTTCACGGTGTATACCGTATGGAAACATCACATGGTACCCTATTAATATATATATCAGTTAAAATAAATGAACATATATTAATATAATTAATATAATATATATCAGTTAAAATAAATTCAATATGAAAATTTTTAAAAAGTCCAAATTATCACTGTTAAATTGCACAAATATACATTGGCTGTATTGCATATTTACTCCTAGAACATCTCTCTGGCATGTCTCCAAGTTTCTCATAGCCTTCAGAAAGACAGACAAATTAGGGTTGAGAATGTAGCTCAGTGGCAGAGCGCTTGCCTTCATGCATGAGGCCCTGGGTTCCATCCCCAGCTCCACAGCTGCACAGAAGCATAAGTTTTGTGATCTGAGTCCTTCCAAGTTCAGTTTACGTGGACTTTTCTGGGATTTATTCTGAGCCCGAGATCCTTTAGGAAACATTTATCATAGCAGAAGAGTCTCTATCCTTATTACAGCTATCTTTGTGCTCAGTACTTGCAATCCTGTATTAGCCTGATGAGGTCGATAATCTCAATTTTCTGAAGAGGAAACAGACACCTGAAGGATTTCTACAGCTATGAATGTGCGGAATGTGGATCTCAAGCCAGGAGCAATGTCACAGCCCGTGCTGTGCTGCGCAGCCGTGTGTGTCCCAACACCAGCTCCAGCCTGCATCTCTCACGGGGAGGCATGGCGTCGGTGGGCCACCCAGACAAAGTAAGTCAAATCAAAGGCAGTAAAACACAGAAACAGAAAGTTATCCAAAATGACTTCGAATATTTCATGTTGTTCCAGAGGTTGAGTGCTGTAAAGTTTGAGAACAATTGCTATGATTTTTCTTCTCTCTGCTATTTTGTTACTCATTATACTTTTTGAAAAAACATCTTAACTTCTCATCCCAAATAATCGCACGTCTTGGCGTAAACACAGGAGCACTGTTCCTGACTATATTGCTTGTCTCGGTGAGAACTGCACAGGCATATACGCCTGGCACATTTCTCCGGAGCAAATAAAATACTTCAGGCTTGACCTCATTAATCTCCTTTGTATTCCTGGAGCTTCTATGGAAGTGTATAGCTGCACATATCAACGAGGTGGAGAGAATTCAATAAGAGTAATATTAGTGAAGGGCTTAATTTGTCAAGATACTTAGAATTTCTTTCTTCTAGATGCATTTTCTAAAACTCAGGCTTCCTTCAGGGGTCAGTCAGCAAGTTATAATGAACAAGGTAGAGAGACATGGAAGAGACTGTTTTCAAACTTCGTGTCACTTTTTTCTGTTTTACATTTATCAAATATTTAATATGTGTGAGCCTTGTTCTAGTTGGTGGAGGTACACCGATGAATAAAGCAGGAGAAAAGTCTCTGCATTTATTGTTGATGGGTTGAATGTTAATTGCTGCTGTATTTGATGTAGACTTGATTGGGTGCAGGGATATAGTATTTGGTTAAATATCATTTCTGGTGTGTCTGGAAGAGATTAGTGTTCTAATTTTTTGAGGGGTCTTTTTGAGACAGAGTTTCACTACACAGTTCAGAATGGCCTTGAACTCACTTTGTAGCCCAGGCTGGCCTCAAATTTACAGTGATCCTCCTGCCTCAGCCTCCTGAGTGCTGGGATTATAGGCATGCACCACATGCCTGGCATAGTGTTCTAACTGAAAAAGCAACTGAAGTCATTTCTGCCCCATAGCATGGGAAAGCATTGTACATTCTGTAGAGGCACTGGATAGAAGACAGCAGGTGGCAGAATGGGGAATTTGCTTTCTCAGCCTGATTGCTTGAACTTGTCCTGGTGCTGGAACTTAAATCACTGGGGGTTCTGGTCTTCAGGGCTTCAGATTTGTACTGTATCTTTCATAACTGGTTTTCCTGGATCTTCTGCTTATAGACAACTAGAAGATGTATTGTTGGACTTTTAGGCCTCCAAAGTCTTGTGGGCCCATTCCCATAATAACTCTCTTGTCCTCCACCACTGGTTCTGTTGCTCTGGAGGACCCACGTTACCATGGCAAACAGGAAGCAAAGCAATATTAGGACTTCCTAATAAACAGTGGGCATCTATGAGTCATACCATGCATTCTGACGAGCTAGATAAAAATATAAACAATGAAATGGAGAGAATGCTTCAAGACCAGGGGAAAACAATACATGAAAAGGAAAAAGTGATAAATCACATCTCATAAGAATTCAAAATATATCTTGTGTGAAAGATCCATTAAAACAAGACCCAAGCTACAAATAGAGAGAAAATATTTGAAAACTACATATCCAACAAGAACTAATAATTAGAATTTATAAAGTACCCTGAAAACTCAGCAGTAGAGTGAATGAAAGTAGAAAGAAAAAAAAGAAGGAAAGAAGAAAAAGAACATTGCACTGAAGGAGATATAGAGCTGATAAGCCAGCCTGTGAAAATATTTTCAACACTGTCAGCCTGTAGGAAAATACATAGTCATTCAAGAGTGAGATATTTCTACACATCCACTAGGATAACTAGAAACAAAGATGAAAACGTAACATTAAAAAAAGTGTTGACAGGAAATTCTGGTGAGGGTGAGGAGAATCAGGGTCATGCACTGCCTTGATGCGAATTTTAAGTGAATCAAAGGTAAAAAGAGTCACACATCATATCTTATATAAAGTTATTAGAAGAAAAATTCTAATTGTTTTACTACCTTGGGATCAGGAAGCAAGAGAAAAAATTAGAGCTGTAACAAAACAAAAGAAAACAAGACATCAGACATAACTGTATTAGAAAAAGATGAGAGAAAAGGTACATGACAAAGCTTTACAGAAGACCTTCTGAGATTATAAGTAGACAAAACAAACAGCTGGGCAGACAAGGGTCATTAAGTGAATAAACAAATAGCTAAAAAATATGTGAAAATACAATTTACTAGAAGTCCTAGGAATATAAGTTAGATTAATTAGATGTTATAGATGCTCTCTCACTTTCTGCCCTGGGAATTCCCTGCTTTTACCACTCAGAAAGGCCGCAGGAATCTGCTTAGCTTCTTAAATGCAGGTGGAAAATGGAAGAGAAGGGAGTTAGTGCCCATAAAGTGGACTCTATGGCAAGGGTGATGGGAGCACTCAGCTCAGTATCCTCCTCTTCTCTTCCCTTGGCAGACAATTCTCTGCCGCTTCACTACCGGTGCCTCCTGCACGGTCTTAGCAGGATCCATGCACAGTTGCCCATAGTGGTCTCCTTGGATAAACTTCTGCGGCGGATTAACTAATGATCAACTTGTAACCCGCAGCTGAACTGAATCAGCATGGTGCTGTGTGTAAAAGGCCCACCTAAGGGTTGTTGCCAACATAAAAAGGAGAAATGGAGAGGAAGAGGTGTGCTGTTGATTCTCTGGAGAAGCTTGTCATGCTGGTTTTCCTAATATGAACTTGGCTGTTCTTACCATCAGAGGAGCTTGGGATCTCACTGTTGCTGAGGATGGCTGCGGTTCTTTTTAGGGGAGCTCTGGTAATTACCTTGAGCATCACTGTTGCTGCCTGGCTCCAGTGCAGACCCCTCAGCCTGCAGGCACAGACCCTTCATCCCGCTGGTGCAGACTTTCTAGCTTCCACCACTGACCTTTGGGCCTTCCCAGTGCAGATCCTTGATACGGACTTGCATCAGACATTGTCATGGGCTCTAGGCCAGCTGGACTCGTGGAGGACATCGTCATGGGCTCTAGGTCTTCAGCTGAACTTGTGAAGGACATTGCCATGGGATCCAGGCTCTCAGCTGGCTTCTTTGTATCTCTAGTGCGTGATTTCCCACACTCTTTTGCATTTGACTCTTTGGGTGAATATTATAAAATAATCCTATAAACTATGTGTCCTGTATAAAATTATTTCCCTGGCAAACCCTGACGATAACAATTTCCTTCTCAAAAGTTTTTTCTCAGTTCTTTCTTTTCCAGGAAATCTACCTGAGACATATCTTTATTACAAAGGAACATACATTGACTTCATCTCTACAGACTTCTTTTATCTACTGAAACTACCTATACATCTTCATACAATGTAAATTACTTATTAAATGTCTGTAATAAATTCAGAATTGTGTTAGGCATGGATCTAATAACAAGCAAAACTAAAACCCAAACAATGAAAGCAAAATAAACGAAATTTACTCTCAGAGAATTTATATTCAAGTGGAGAAGGAGTATATTTAATACAGAAATACACAAAACAAAAGTAGAAATTGAAGTAACGCTTTAAACAAGTATCAGGTACTATCGAGTGGTAAAATGTAGATAATAAATCTAGTCACAGAGACCAGGGAAGTCTTCTCTATAAAAGTGTCGATTGTCCTGAAGGCTGAGGAGGAGCAGTGTCCTAGGCTAAGACTGCAGGACACTGGAGGAAAGGTCATTCCTGATATAATAGCAGGACCCAAAGAATTCATAGACATATATTATGGATAAACAGGAAACCACACAAACAAAACAAACAAGTATCCAAAGCCCAGCCATGAAGGAAGCTTTGTGTAATGCTGAATAAGTGAAAGAAGAGGGACAAAGCCCAGTGGGCCTGGCTGCACTCTCCTGGCCACCGCAACTAATGACCACAAGAGCAGGTCCAGAACCACACACGTGTAGTAGGCTTGATGCACACAGCATCCCTTCCGAAGTTTTTATTGCAATCTCCACTAATGGTCAAAATGATTGAGGAACGGATCCAGTGATTTTCTTATCTAGATTACACGGTGCATGTGACAGAGCAGACCCCTGATGCCTGCTTTTAGTTCTCATACTCTTAACTGCAAAGCGATCCTGCTCCACAGTGTAAGAAGGGTGAATCAGGAGGGCAGAGTAGATGTGGTAGCCAGTGAGAAACTCCTGCAGCTGTCCAGGGAGGGCATGACAGATAGGTCCACATGGTCAAAGTGAGATGCGCAGAAATGGATGCACCATGATTTTGCTCTCTACCCTCAACACAGGGAATTTGAAAATGCCTTGAGGAACTGTTTGTTTTCAGAACTTTGAGAAAGGGTATTAGAAGCATCTAGTGTATAGAGACCAAGGGTGATGTGAAACCTCCTACAAGACACAGGACAGCCCTCAAAGGTGAAGAATTATCTAGCTTAAAATTGCCATTGTATCGAAGATGAAAATCCTTGGTGGAAAGAAATACTGTAGGAGGAAAAGTGATAAAACTTGAAGGTGGATGGGGTATATGGGATGAGCAAGGAGGAGTCAAGGATAGTATATGATATAAAAGACAGTGGCAGCATGGTAAGGAACATGGAAAAATATCAGGTTTGGGGATAAACCATCAGATTAGTCATATGAAAATAGTCACCATGCAGTCATTTGATTTAAGTCAATTCTAGAGCACAAAAGGGAAGTTTGTGTAGAGAGGCATATTGTGACTCATCCAGGCACAGAAGGGATTGGAAATTATGGGCGCACTGAGTGTCTGCATAGCTACCACACAGAGGAAAAGCAGTCTCTTAAGACTGAGCCTTGAAGGAATCTAATGTGTAATAGAATTTTACAGACAGAAAAGGGAAAACAGGAGGGGAGAGGATGAACAGGAGAAGAGAAGAGAAAAAGGAAAAGAGAGGAGAGGAGACAAGAGGAGAGTTAGAACTAGAAAGGGTATCACCCACAGAGGCAGGAATATAAGCAAAAGTATGTAGCATTAAAGGAGAATCTAAGAAATAATAATTGCAATGAGAGGTCAAGGTAAAGAAAAAATGAAAGAAACATTGTTTTAGAAAGATGGAAGTTATTCAGCCCCAGTCAAGAGCTGGAGCTAATTTGAAGTGTGTGGAATTCCATTTTTGCATGGGAGTGTGGCCAGACACACACACACACACACACACACACACACACACAGATACCATTTCAGAAATAACTCAGCTAAGTAACTTTCTGGGTCCTCTATAGCTTGCCATATTGTAGACCACGTACCTGCAGGATGACTAATGTTCACCCAAACACTGTAAAGCATGTGTCAGTGTCTTTATTTCACAAAAATGCAATGAGGGCTTAGAGCTTTTAAATGATTTGGCTATGACCACACAAAAGGCATATTTAGGAACCTGGTTTCCAACCCAAGCTATTCAGATCCTGATGCCTACATTCTTTCCCTTACGCAGAACAATATGGAAAACCTCCACACTCCGTGGCATCTGCTTATGTTGACTTTAATCTCACTTGCAAAATTTGGATTCATCTTGCAGAGATTCAAATCTGTTTTCACATGTTTTCTCTCTTTTTATAAGCAAGGTTGGCCATGGGGTTATTAATCATTGCTGCAACAGATAAAGCTGGCTTGTAAAAACCAATCTCCATTATTCATTTGGAACCATATTGTGGACTGCGATACTGTATCACCAAAGGAAACAGATGGCTTGTGTTCCTGGTAAAATCACTTTACAAAGGCATCCCTATCTGCAGTAAACATGTTCGGTTTCCAGTCCCATCAAACACTAAGCTCACAAGATCACTGTGTGCCGTTGACCTTTAATTTCTTCGCAGTGGGAAATACAGTATATTTGTAAATGGCATTACATAAAACACAAGAATTTTAGCTCAGATACATAATGTAATTAGGTATTTACCCATATTTCAGAAAAAGCTAACTTGATGAATGAAGTATATTCTATAATTCCTCCTCATTATTCCCTTTTTATCCATCCGACTTGTTCTGATCCAAGATACACCTTCCCATCAGAAAGACTTTTCCAAAAGGCAGAACAGATTATTCTGCTGTCCTGTTTAAGATCTTTAAACGGCTCCCACCACCTTGAGCAAGCTACTTAATCTCTCTCTAATGATTTCAAGATTGCACATCCAGGTCCAGTACAGAGGCTGCATTTGCAGTAAATTCCCGGCCTTCAGACTCTTGCTCTGGCCTCCACTCCTAAGTTATAATGATTTTCTAACAGGGGTAGATAAACACATCTCTGGAATCAAATTCACCTTGTAACCTTTTTTTTTGTTTGGACCCTCATGCTAACAAAGATTTCTACATTTTCAAATAATTGAAAAAAAAGCTAAAAAAAAAATACTATTTCATGACACATGGAAATACCATGAAAATCAAATGCCTGTGTCCATGAATGAAGTTTTGTTTTGTTTTGTTTTTCACACATAGCCATAGCCTGTGTGTTTGCATGTGGACTTTGGCTACTTTCATGACATAAGCCACGCAGCATAAAAATAATTTGCTGTCTGATCTTTTATGAAAAATAATATGACACCTAAATTAAAAACCACAGATCAGAAAAAGTGAATTATGAAGCATTCTGGGAGCTTGAGGCGCAGGGGGTCACAAGTTTGAGCCCACTCTGGGCCACTAAGTAACTTAGCAAGAGCCTGCCTCAAAATAATAAAGTAAAAAGAAATAATGGCTGTGAATGTATCTCAGTGAGAAGGCCTTTGTTTAATCCTCAGTACCACCTCAAAAAGAATAAAAAGAGAGAAGTACGAAACAGATAGTTAATTGAGAGTCAAGTTATAAAAGGTCAATAGCTTTATCAAGGAATACAAACTTATAATGAACCTGGACTTTACACAGCAAAATGTATTCTTTTGACATTTTAACTCTTAGGAATTTATTTGTATAAAATATAAATAGAATTGTATGTTGCAATGAATATTGCATTTAAAACATGTATGAGATATTTATATTTGGGTTCTGTTCGGTGTTTTATGTCTTTTGCCTTCTTCAACAGTGTTACTCTTTATGCCTGAAAAACCTCTCCTTCTCTCTTAGCGTGTCATTAACAAGGACCCTTTTTACGAAACGCACTGTAGTGTTTGCCTCTCTGAGGAAATTGCCTTTGACCTCTACTCCAGCATTGGGCTCCATCTGTGCTCTTAGAGCTGATCCTTTATATAATGGATTTTTTTTTGCATTGTTTCATTGTGATCAATTTTTCATAACTGAACTTTTAAACATTGGATTAACTTTTACTTATCATTTTGTCCTTTGTGCCTAATAAATTGCCCAACTTACACACAGGTGCTTAGTAATACACATTTATGGATTAAAATTCAAGAAATGCTACCTGTATCTCAGACCCCATTTCATCTAGCTTTTATCCAAAGGCAAAGACTGGGATCCTTCCTCTATAAGAGTTTTCATGACTTGCTATTACTCTTCAGAGAAGTAGAAAGGTATTGGAGATTTACACAGAGAATTTTCATAAAAAATCTGAGCCCTTCTTTGAGCCTAAAATACCTGCAGTTATGATACAAAAAAGTTGTTAATTATAGTGTACATTATCTACTCATCTGTTTTTCTGAGACTAAAGAGATAAAAAATACATTACAGAGAGCTTATTGCAAAAGGAGTAAAACCAATGCTAAGAATAGTCCTTGGAATAGTATTGACATCTTCTATGCAAATTGCAAATGGATTTTTCCCACAAATAGACCAGTAAAACAATATCAGTTCTAGTAAAGGTGTCATTTAACAGACATCAAAACACTGAGTTGGGGCTTCTTCACCAAAGTCTATGTAATTTTGTTACTCTACATAAAAATTCAGTAATAATTATTTTTCATCCTTACTGACTACTTTCTAGGGGCCAAGTGCCATTGTTAGTCCTTTATATGTGTTCATTTATTTAATTTTTAAGTCATCTCATGAGGCATGTAGATCTGTCATACCCACACTGCAAATGATTTCTCATGATTCATGGCACACATGCTATTGTCTTTTTTCCATGAGTCTTTCTGGCTTCTGCCTCCTACACCCAGTGCCTAATCACTCTGGATGTCTTATACACAGACTCCGGAGAGAAATTGTTTCAGGTCATTTGAGGATTGTTCTCTAGGGTTTGCCACTGTTAGCCCCAGCTCTTCACAGAATCTCTTCGTGGGCACCTTATCACCTGAAGATCAGCTTACAGCAGTCCTCATGGAAGACATCAATAGATACATTTGTCTTAGGCTATTCCTGATGCTATAACAAAATATTGTGGACTGGGTGATTCATGATAAATCTAAAAATAATTTCTCATAGTTCCAAAGGTGGTGAAGTCCAAGATGAAAGGAGCAGCAGAGCAGTTGTCTGGAGAAAGCTGCTCTCTGTTTTACAGATGGCACTTTTTTCCCTGTTCTCATATGGTGGAAGGACCTGAAAGAGCAGAAGAGCTTATTTTCTGTCTTTAATCCCTTTGATAAATCCCATCTGTTAAGACGCCACCCTCATGTGTCAATCACCAACAGTGACCTCATCTTGTAATACCAATACCTGGGGGTTTGAGTTTCAGCAACAAATTTTGGGTGGACATATATGTTTAAACCAGAGCAATGCATACATTTAAACCATTTGCTGAAGCATTTGGGTGGTCAGTGTGAGTGGGGCTCTGATGGAAGTGGTGTAGGTCGAGGGTCCCAGGAGAAGCAGTTCTGGGCCAGCATGGAGGTGCCAGTAAGTCTTTAAGGCTGCTGTACAATGTGAATAGAATAGCCACAGTGGAAACGAAATGTGTTCTGCACAGAGATAATGGCTCCCACAGTGTCACGGAGGCATGAGCTCATACACTATTTTGAGGAAGTCCTGATAGTTTATTTACTATGCATGAAAGAAGAGAACAGTAGAGAATGACAAAATGAGAGGACACGGTTTCAGGCAGGGCTGAGCAAGGGACAGGACTTGGGTGCCATAGAAAGGAGGTTAATAAACAAAGAGACCTTATCCGGACGAAGATGCAGCGACCAACATGGCCCAGCAATCATGGCTCCACAAGGAAGAGCATCACCCTTAGCAATTTAGTATTTTGCTGCTTGATAAGAAGTCAGAGCTATATTTACCCCCAGAAGATAAGAAAGAGCTTTATCTCACATGGTAGGTAGCGAAATAGCATGACCAAAGAGTAGTGGAATTGTTGAAATGGGCTTTGAAAGGTGAGTCATTATTTGGGGATTTGGTAAGCAGTATACATAACAGAATGAGCTATTTCAATGCCATGTTTTCCTTTGGATTCTCTCTGTGTGTGTCTGTAAAATTTGCTAACAGTTTTGTACAGCTTTTTGTCTATTTCTCATTTGACATAGTGCTACAAATTGAACAGATATTTAGAATGTAGGAAGATTAATGTGCTGATGATAAAAAGTAACAAGATACTTCACCTACTAAGCATGTCTTTCTCCAGGCTGAAGTCTTATAAGAGAATAAAACATTTTAGCTAATCTAAACAAAGTATTATTCTTTGTAAAAATATACTATTGGTTTTTAAATAAAGAGACAATTTCATGAATGTTTAAGTGAATCTTTTAGAAATACATTTCTGTATCTCTTTGACTACGGAGTGGTCCACTAAGACCTACCCATAAACAGGTAAGCACTAGGTAAGTGCTCTAACCTCCACTTGGTGCAATTTTTGACTAAATTAGAGAATACTAAAGAAGACACTGTGCCACTTAATTCACAAATTAAGTGACATTCAAACTACCTCATTTCATTCATTTAGCAAACATAAATTAAGTAATATTACCTTTTCTTACATGCAAGATGATTGAAATGCAGAGGAGTTAACAGTTCTGCCCAAGGTCCAATGAATGCTTTACTCCAAAGTCCGGAGTTTTTCCTGTGTCTGCTAACGTGGCGTCAAACTGGTGTCAGGCAGAGGTACCCTGCACTTCAGAGCGATAGCGTAAGTGCTAAATCCATGGTCTGCGGGCTCTTTCAGGAGAAAAGTCCCATGGAATGCAGATAATAAATCTTCGGCTACCAGAAGGCGCTTGTGTACGTGTAAAAGCATGGTACCTGTACCTTGCACATAGATAATTGGTAGCAGCAATGTTCCTCCTGACGCAGGGACCCATGTAATTAAAGCCTGTTTAGGGATAGCCAATTAACCTGGGTGTTTCTTGAAGGTGATCCTCAATGAGCTCTTTAAAGTAAAATCATTTCATTTGAAAGCCAGACAAGACGTCCAAGACCACCTCTTCATATTCCCATCATTATTTTTTTGCTGATGAGAATAAGCAGAGATTATGCACAATATTAAGTATTAGCTTTTTTGGTCAAACTATATTCTGAAGTTTTGCTAAGAATTTTATGAATAACGTTTCCAGTAGTACAAGATGTCAGGATTAATATTAATATCTTTAGGAGATAAGGAACCTGCAGCTGGGAGAACTTGGGTGGGTCTTTTAAAGTTATTCTCTTAGTGAAGTGTCAAAGTCAGCATTTAAACAAGCTTTAGTTCTAATCCTTGCATCTATTAAGTCCTCATGCAGCTTCTCCTGGGGCCATGCAGCTCACCTGGAGAACTGGGTTTCCCAAGCGCTTCTTCTATTCCACGAGATTCACCTTGGCTTCTGTGTGGAGAGCAGGACAAGGGAAATGGGCAGAGGCAGATAAGAAGGTCATCAAGAATAATTACAGCTTACTGTAGCTATGCTTACCTTCTTTTTAAAAGGAAGACCAAATTTTATTGCTGGTGGAAAGCCCTCATGGTCAAAACACGCAGAACTGCAGGGCTTACCAGTTTTGAGTTCTGTCCTCTGCTTCACCGGTGATTCATTCATGACTTTGATCAAACCACTAAACCCTTCTTCTCAGTTTCTCCATCCATAATGTGACTATAAATAATATATGGTCCCTAGCTACTTCACAGGGGTCACAAAGGCATTAATAATGCAATTATTTATAAAGTACTTTGAAATCCTTGAGTGAAATATGATATTAAAAATATCACTGCTCTCAAAATATTCCCTGACAGGCAGACGTAAATGAGAAAACTATTGCTCTCTGAGTAGAAAATATGTCTGATAGGGTGCATAATTTTCCTTCAGAGAAATGCCTCACATACAAGGGCCTCAAAACCTCATTACTTTTGTTAAGGTGCCAGAGATTGCGGCTTGTAGACCTCTGTAGATGTAAGAGTTCTCAGTAGGCTTTGCCCTTTCCTCTACACTTTCAAAAGTTTGTTAAAACTAGGAGAAGGAATGAGGCTTTAAGCATGCAAAACTAGGGTTGCCAGATAAGATAGAAGACATGCTTGTTATATTTGAATTCCAAATAAATAACAAATAATGTTTTATATAAGCATATCCCAGATAACTATATTTCTCTTTTTATAGTTTTTAAAAATAATCTTTGTGTATAATATTTGAGGTCTGAAACATGATGTTAGGGGACACAATATAGGTAATAAAATGGACACTATATGAAGCATATTAACACCTCAGTCATTATACATAATTATTCTTCATCTGTAACAAGAGCAACTGAAATCTAATTTTAAAAAATCTCTAATATAATATAATATAATTATATTGTCTTCATCTATATTATGTCCTTAGACATAGTCACCCTATACATCTACTATTTTGTATCTTTCGAGTTGTATTTCCCCATTTTCTCTCTTCTGCATAGGAATATTATAATAAAATTAATTATGTGAAATTTAATTATAACTAGATGCCACTTGTTTATCTTTGCTAAATCTGCTAATCCTGCCTCAAACTTCACTTATTTAATTAACTTGATTATTTGTCAGTGTAAATTAGTGAAAATCTTGTGTAGAATAAAGATAGATGATTGCATTATATTCATGTAATATAAAAGTTAAACAAAATGTATAGTTACCCTCAGTCATTAAGCTGTGAATTTCTCAAAAGCAAATGTTATTTGATTCTTTTTTATATTCTTTAGATTTTTTATATGTTCTAGTTTACATTTCTGTAATATTGTACATTTCTGTAATATTGTACAATTTTTGGTAATATTGTATATTTCTGTAGTATTGTAAGAATCAGATAAATTCAACAATAAATCATTGAATAAATAAGTGAATGAATGGTGGAATGAATAAACAAATTGAATTAAACTGAAGGAATTTAAAATATCATGGGAACTTATTCAAAAAATACACATTTGGATTATAGTCAGAGACCATAAGAATTTTATATCAAAAATTTTTCTACAATGGCTGCATAAATTTAACTTGCTTAATTTGGAAGCTTTTATTAAATTAAAAAAATATGTATTAAAGCCAATTCCTTGTGGAAATGTTTGTCTTGCTGCTGGGTTGTACTGTTAATTACTTATCAAGTTATTTATTATAGACTCAGGAAGAGATTTCAGTCCTCAATAACAGAAATAATATGATAATAACTGCTTACTTGTTTACAATTGATTGCCAAGTGGCGAAATCCTAAACAAAAGCAGGAATAGAGAAAATAAAGAATATGGAAAGATTTTAAAAGTAATTTAGGAGCTGGTGATATAGCTCAGCGGCATAAGCACCTGCCTGGCAAGCGCGAGGTCCTGAGTTCAACTCCCAGTACCTGCATATAAAAAAAAAGTAATTTAGAAGTCAAGTTAGAAATGCTGTAATCAGATATAAGAGGGAAGAAATTAAGGGAAAGCAAAACATCCACTGAGAGATGAAATAGAATCCACAGGTTGTGAGCAGACACTGGATTCAAATTCTGCCCTTTTTTAAAATGCCATGATCCTGGAGAAGTTCACTTACTCCCTCACTCAGTCTTCTTAGCTATGAAATGGGGAAAAAAGGGCACCCCAGCACATGAGGTCACTGACGGCATCTCATGTCACAATGCCAGCAGGGCCCTGCACCCTGTCCCTGGCAGGACAGACCTGCTCACGTTCCCTCAGCTCTCCCGGTGACTTAGCACCACTCCTGCATTATTATCGAAGCCGTGAGCTAATGCTCACACCTCTCCAATTGCTCATTTTCTTTATTTTCATGCAAGTATAATGTTAATTGTAAGCTATTTTGGATTCTGTCTCCTCTATAGACTTTTGTGATAAAATTTATTCTCCTCTACTGTTAAAATTTATGACTGTGCGCGTGTTGAAAAACTACAAAAATACTTTAATATGTATTTCGTGAAGAGAAGGTGCTCAATAGACATGAATGATTATTATATTCCTGGTTTTTCATATTTTTAACATGGTTTAACTCCCAAAGTGAGTGTTGGATTGGGTTTCATTTGTTCTTAATCTACACAGGAGTGAAGAGAGACTCAGAGAAATCAAGAAAGTTCTCTAGGGTAGAACAGTACAGAGATGAGCCGATGAACATTGTTTCTTCCACTAAGCACTTCTTCTCCTGTGGGACACTGGCTTGGGGTCAGGGTCCTATGAATACAGAGGTGGGGCTCCAGACTGCTAGATTTATTCTGTTTGGCAGTGAGCTAGACCATCAGATACGGCCCCTTTCCTAAAATGATCCTCACTCACCAGTAAAACAAACTCATAAACTGAAAAATACCATTACAGACCTTGACAAGCAAGTGCTATTAACAAAAATGATCCTGAGGCTAGGAACTTAATTGTTTCAGACTCCATCCCACAGTGACACTGGGAACCTCACGCAGACAGGGAGCGCGGGCTGTTGCTCCCTCTGGCAGAGGACATTTCCTGCCAGGGGCTGGAGGTAACGTCAGTGAGTCTCGCTCTAGTGACGGTGTTAATTTCAAGCTCTGTTAAATACGTGAAATAATAAGTGTACGATATCTCACTCAGAACAAAATTACAACACTATTAACTGGTTCACCAATGGTGAATAAATTACCCTTTGACACAGAATTTGCATTGACTGAGCAAAAAAAAAAAAAAATTACTAGCGGTAAGGTAGTCTTTGAATCCGCTTCCGATTATCATGCCAGGGCCTCTCAGGCTTCTCTCTTTCCATCCCCACCTTTTCCACTCACCGAAACCAGCTGTTATTAATGACCCTATCTATGGCTCCATCACATCCTCCCTCGGAAAACAATTTTGCCTCAAATCCAGTGGTTCTCTCCCTTTTGTGCACATCTCAATCAACTTGAGTTTGCAAAAGTAAAGACTGCTCAGCCTCACTTCTTGGCCCAGAATTTGCATTTCTAACAGTTTTCTAGATGCTGATAATGCTGGTCCAGGGCACTGAAAATCACTTCTGCAACGGGGGAATCCAGGAATCAACTCTCACTGATCCCTTTATCCAAATGTAAAGTCCTCTGATAATGTAACATCCCTGCCCGATGCATGTTGCCTATTCATGTAGCATCCACGATTAGCCTTATGTACGCAATAACCGACTTTCTTTTATATTCTTAAAAAAATACCTATGGTGCCTATTGGGAAACATTGTGGGAAAAATCAGACAAGAAGCAGGTTGAGAAGTCAGGGAGACCTGGGTATGAGGCTCTGTCCTGCTACCTCTCACATGGCCCCTAAAATAACTGTGTTTACTGCATTACTGTAAAAGTCAAGCCAAATTGTACTTAGCTTGCAGACCACTATCAAGATGGAATAAATTAACATTGAAGTTCTGAAACTTAGTGGCACAAAATATCCTGAAGTCTTGTCAAGGCACAGATCTCCAGGCTCCATCCCCAAAAGTTCTAACTCCAGATCTTTGGTGGAGCCCAAGAATCTGTACCTTTTTCCTCAGTACCCCAGAAACGCCTTTGTGGCTGGTCTGCAGACCACCTGTTGAAAACCACTGATCTTATTAAAATGACAGGGTTAGCAAAAAATGTGATCACCCACAGGAAGTCAAAATTCAATTTCCCTCTCTTCCTTGGCCTTCACATTCTTAATAATTTGAATAGATCTGTAAGAACTCCCTCACCCCGAGATTTACTTTACCTGATTGCTCTAAAATTTGACATTTTCGTTTGCCTTTTAATAACTCCATTTTATTTTTATTATTTACCATTATGCGAAATCCAGTCTTATTTCTTTGGTGATGTCGCATCTCTATTCAGATTTCAAATTCTTAATGTCCTCTCTCTCCATCGCTCTCTAATCACCAGCTACATTTGGTTTCTCCCCAGAAACTTTGTCCCATAATTAGTCACACATTTTGGCAGCAGTGGAGGTGAGAGACTGGATTATTTTCTGCTCTAGGTGGAGGGAGAAGTTCAGCTGAACCCTTGCTGTTCAAGAGGCTTTGAAAGCAGTGTTCTGTACAAACAAACAGGCTGTCTTGATTCAGACAGCTGTGTCAGCCCCCAAACGCTTTCAAGTTTTGAAAGGAAACAGCAAGATAAAAGAGCATCAAATATATTTAGAAATTTGCCCATTGGCAATAAGCCTCTTGTTTCTTACTTTGGAAAGGAGCTTTGGAGGCTCCATTTTCTTTTCATCTCTCTCTTACACACACTCTGCGCTGTACTCGCCCACACGCTCATCCATCCCGATGTGCCCAGCCGAAGCTGAGCAAGAGGTCAAGATCAGGCTGTACTTTTAAGGTATGAAAACCAATGCGCTCCATTTGTAATGGCTCACTCTTCTATAACATGTTCCATCCAGATGCCTCCAATCACTACATCAGTGCACAGTAAAACTCGCTACTGTCCTTAGTTCTCGAAGGGGAAACTGAATGTAAGTCACTTTATGATACTGCATCTCCTCCACATCCATGCGTTGCAGGACTATTTTAAAGCCTCCCCATGCTTTTTTCTGGAGGTGCTCCAATTTCTCTAAAATGCTTTTATTGTTTAAAGGACAATGTAGGTACAAATTAATAGGTAGTTTCTCATCAAGAATGATCTCTTAGAAATAATTCCTGAAAATTAACTTTAGGACCGACCCTCCATGATGAATGGTATTTGAGAGATGAAGTAATTACTTGAGAAATCAACTTTAAATGAAACATTATAACAGAAATAACATTAAGGCATTAGTAGGCTTAAAACACAATCAGAACCTAAAGCTCATTATGAAGTTAAACAGAACTACACTTTAGACCTGTCCCATCCAGCCCCCCACATATGCAGTGGACATTTAGACCGTGATGCGCAATGTCGAGCATGGCCACTCTCCCGTGGAGTGTCCCAAAGGCTACCCATGCCGAGTTCAAGTCTGTTCGCCGCCTCAAGGTCCATGGAATATTACAGAATGAATCTGGGAGGGAAGACCTAACCCAATACCCCACAATTTCCATTAGCCCTCTTTATTTCTAAATATTTCTTCTCACTAACTTTTTACCCTTCATACTAATGCAAATTAAAGTTTCTAAAGCAACTTCTACTCTGAGCGGTTTTGTCCTACTGTGATTATTTAGAATGTGATCAATCAACAGAACTTCTTGTGTACTTACCAGTAAAAAGCCACACCAAATACAACTCCTGAGACGGCATCCATCGGCAGGAGCGCCGTTTGTCATTGGACCTATGCTGACGTCCATCCGCTGCCTGCACTGCGGAGCAATGGCACATATATTAATTTTAATTGAACTACACAACATTGTCATGTATCCAGTATCAGTTACCAAGCCTTCCGAGTTCGTCTTGGAGGTTTAGGGAGTTTGGGTAACTTGATTAAATTTGTGCTACTAATGAGAGGCAGGATTAGAACCTAATCTGGCTAGGTCAAAAACCTCTGTTAATCTTTCTTGGCCATTGCTTCCTCTCCCCTAAATAAGGAGAGCAGTTGAATCTGGCTTCATCTTGCTTCGTCATTTTCCTCTGTACCTATGCCATGGTATGTGATTTAATTGAACTGAGCATTCGATAGTATTTCTTCAGCTTAGACAGCAACTGCTTAGTGGGTTAATCTTAATGAATCTGTTTAGTGGTTAAATCTTAATGAAGATTTAACTATTCTTAAAACATTAATTATAAGTCTAGGTTTCATTTAAAGGATCATTTGGCCAGTACAGTAGTTTTCCAAGTAAAAGGGGAATTTTTGTTTATTTATAGGGATGTTTAATAAAGCATGGGAGAGTCCCAGAAATTTAATTCCCTCGTATTCTGCATCATTTTCAGATATCCTATTGGACAATAATGCAGAACAAACAACTTATTCAAAAGAGGTTAATCCAGGATCCATTTTTCATTTAAATAAAAAACACACTTTGGTTGGATTTTACTATTACCGACTTTTCTTGAAATACAACTAACTTGTAAATCGAGGCAAGTTTTACCTTCTTTGTCTATTTCTTTTGTTTCTTTGTATATTTTTTGTTAAGAATTCTACCAAGGATTTGTCATTCCATTAGAAAGCCAGGAGCAGTGCTGTAGGATTTGAACTGCTAATACAGTACACCTGTTTTGGGCAGCTTCATAACTGTTGCTTTCATTAAGATTCTATGTACAGATGCAAGCATTTATTTCTTCATGTCTTCTACTGGAGAGTAACCTGCAATTTACATGTGGAAAAGCACATTATTTCATTATAAGTTACTTCCCCTTTGCTCCTCTTTTATATTACTCTAGAGTGTTATTTATTTATTTATTTATTTTTTTTTTTGTGGGTACTAGGGGTCGACCTCAGGACCTTGCGCGCCAGCAGGCGCCCGTGCCGCTGAGCGATATCACCGGCCCCTTTTTTGTATGTGGGTTCCGGGAGTCGAACTCGGGCCCTCGCGCTTGCAGGGCAGGCGCTTAAGTCGCTGAGCCATCTCACCGGCCCTAGAGTGTTATTTTAAAAAACTAGATTATCTATAAATTTCATTTCAAAATACTAAATGGGCATTATGAAACCTGATCACAACAGAATGTATTGCTGATTTTGGGTAGAGAGCACAGAACCAAGCTTTGGTTACTGGTACAAATTCTATGACTTTTACCTTCTCTAGTTACGTTGTTGGCTTTTTATAACTATTAGAAAATTCTCAACGTACTTATACAGAGGAAAGGGTCATTCTGGCTCCCAGTTTTGGAGTTTTAGAGGTTCCAGGCTATGACTGGACAGACCCATTGCATATATTTCCTGTGACCATCAGAATACATCCAGGATAGCTGCTGTAGCTCATAGCTCCTGTGGTATCAAAATAGGACTTCTATATCCTACATTACTATAAGCTTCTGGTGGGGGTGTCACATGGCAATGGTGAAACAAGGGAACCTGTGTTCATCCACTTTCTGCCAGTATGACAAAATACCTGAAGTTATCAGCTTAAAGGAAAAAGAATTTATTTTGACTTATGGGATCAGAGGGTGAAGTCCATGGTCATTTTTTGCTGGCCTTGTGGTGAAGGAGTATTTCATGGAGGGAATATGTGGTAGAAGAGATTGCTCCCCTCATGGTAGTCAGGAACTGAAGGGAAAGGAAGGGGTTAGGGTTCCTATATTCCCTTTAAAGCACATCCCAATAACCTACATTCCTTCACCAAGCCCTACCTCCTAAAATGTTACTACCTGTCAGTAGTATCCCAGGATGATGACTTAGTATATCACACATGAGACTTCGAGGGACATTCAACATTCGCACTATAACACTAGTGTTCAGGACAAACAAACAGAGCTGGACTTGGTGACACACACCTGTAATTCCAGGACTCAGCAGGCTGAGGCAGGAAGATTGCCATGAGTTCAAGGCAAGCCTGGGCTACACAGTGAGTTCAAGGCAGACATAAGCTACATGGTGAGACCCTGTGTCAAAAAACAAACAAAGAAACAAAAAAACCAAAACTTCAAAAAACAAACAAACAAACAAAAAAAGAACAGAAAACAACAGAAAGAGTAAGTATAAACTTATATCATCCTCTGGATTGATGTAGCCCTTATTTGCCTCATTCTACATGCAAGGTAAGGTTTGTGATGCTTATAAAGCTCTAATCCACATAATTTAGTTGAAACATATCATGACAGTAAAATAATCCTGTCTAAAATTAAAACATTTGTTGGAACCCCAGGTTACCTCTGTAAAATTACCAAAGATTAGAATGTTTGGGTGAAGTTGAGTGCTTATAGTAATGTAGGTTATGGAAGTCCTATTTTGATGCCACAAGAGGTATGGGCAACAGCAGCCATCCTAAATGCATTCTGATGATCATAGTAAATATATGCATATATTTCACTTAGCAATTCCATTTGGATACACATCGCAAATATATCCATATAATATCTCAAGTAAATTCTCACAGAGTTCCCTAAATGATATATATGCAAATGTTCAAAGCGATGTTATATAATGTAGCTCCAAATTGGGAGCAAACTGTGTAGCTATCACAAGGAGAATGGATAGTGAAAACTCAGTTTTATGCTGTAGGTGAAAACATTAGAGCTGTTATATACATAGGAACCGTGATGAATCTTAAACTCTAAGTGATTTATAAAAACATTAGGTAAGAATTGTGCTATATAAAAATATGCTATTAAAATGTGCTATATAACAATATATTGTGGATGGTGGAGGAAAGGAAGGGAGAGGCCTGGGTTCTCAATGGTGATACCAAGAAGGAAAGGGAGGCCCTCTCTCCCATAAATACTCAGACAGCAGCCACTTTCCCCAGGAAACTCTGGACTCCCACAAATCCCACTCACACAAAGTAGATTCAGTGAGCTTAATTTGCAAACACAGGTCAAAACCAGGAAGGTATGGTTCTCAAAATCAAGTTTCAAAAGGATATGTAAAATAAAAGGAAGTAAAACTTGCAAAAAGTAATGTATTATTACACAGGAAATTATTTATGAAAATAAGGGTGATTGTACCGGCTAGCATATTTTAGGTCAAATTTTTCTCAGTGTTTACTAACATTCACAAAACAATACCTAAATGCTATCCATTCTTCTTTGTTTTAACACTTTTTTTTATGATTTCAGTTTTCAGAGACTCTGAACTTAAAATGAATAAGCTTGGAATATGGGAGTAAATATTTCATTCATGGAAAGGAATAACCCCCATTATACCAGATGTCATTAGCATGTAGTTCATATGCGGGTCAAGTAAATTTACTTTATACAAGTACACAAACTCAACCACTAGTTGCTTTTATCAAGTCAATATATAAAACTATATAATTGAAAGCTATAATTGGAATGAGACCACCCAACCAGTTGATGACTGGAAGTGTGTCAAAGTAGTATGATTATTTCCTCTGTGAATGCTATCTCTCTCTATCTAATTCCTTTCTTTGTAGCTCATTACAACATCTATCATCAAGTCTAATCTTGTACGAACACAGTAGAAAGAAGTTGTTACATCTAAAAGTGACATATATACCCTCAGTATGCAATATTCTTTAAATAAAGGGATTTTTAGTTTAACAATGCACTCCACTATGCCTAGCGTACTAGTAAGTACACGTGAAAATGTTACATGAATTAAAACCAATAGGCTATGGGACTGTGTTTCCTACTTTGTATCATATTTAGCACTTAATAAAATCATGTTTGTAGTTTAGGAAAGGAACATTTGCTTTAAAATAAAAAGAATTTCAATAGGCTATCATAGGGTGTTCAAAAGATGTTCTGAATACTTCTTCCTAACGATTTGAAATTATCCTGCTTTGGAATAAATTTGATTTAACACAATTTCCAGTGCTGAATGAGTTGTGTATAGGAGGTGCTCACTAGAGAGTAAATGAAGTGGTCTTGCTGGAATGCACCTTGCCCTTCATGATAGCGTAGGTAATTAAGCTGAATCAAAGTTTGAATGAAGATTGTGAATGACCTAGACCCGTGATCTTTACCTAGGGGGCCATGGGGAGCCAGCAAAGAGTATTTGGTTAGAAATTATATGAGAAAGGAACAATATGTAGGTAACCTTATTACTGAAGTGCTATGTACTTATACAGCTCTGGGTCTGCACTTCAGGGAGACCTGATTTAAAATCCAACTTTCTTAGTTTCTCACTACGCAGTATCTGGCAAATTATGTAAGCCCCGAAGCCTTAATTTTTTCATTGTAAAACAGACATACTTGTAATGACTTTTCAAGGTTGGTGTAAAGATTGAACATGTTAATGTATATAAAGCACTTAGCACATTGCCTCACACATGAATATTTTTTAAAATTGTAAGATATTATTGAACGGAAGCATTGTTGTTGAAGGTGTAAACTGAGTTGAAATGTGAGAAATCACAACCAGGGAGAACACATGGCCCAGTCCATGCTTTGCTCTTCATCCAAATTATTTTAGGCTTTGAGGCCTGACATAGAGATTCATCTACTTGAATCTGAGCCAAAATACACAATTTATTTGGATGAGATGAGTAAACCATATTGATTGTTTTGTGTCATCAACAGCTATGCAATCATATTCACATGTGCAAAAAAAAAAAAGAATGAGTGTGCTTTTGACTGCTTGGTTCTTAAGGGACAAAATACAAAATCTTGGTTAGGATGTAACTGAGAATGTCAGCCAAATAAGCTGCCAGCAAATGTTCAACCTAAGAAATAGCAGCATGTGCCAGTAACAGTGCATCTGCTAATGGAATGAGGATGCTAATAAAAAAAAATTAAGATTTGTAAGGATTTTGGAATGTCAAATAGTATATCCCTTAAGGGGGCAAAACTTTTCAAATTTTCATGCTTCCATTGCAGCAGTAGCTGCCACTTGTAAGTACTTACTACACCCAAAGTTTTGCAGGGATCGTCCTATATCTCCTTGATTTTTACATTTGGTGGATGCTATTTTCCATGTCGATACCTAGTGCATTGTGACCCCCAAAATATTTTTTTGCCCAAGGTCACACAGCCAGTAACTGGTGAAATTGGTGATCTGATTCAGTTCAGCTTGTTGTTGCTGAAGTTGCTGTTTTACTCTTCCCAAAGTTTATACTTGGTCTGGCACATGGTTCTTCTACTTCCTGACAAGAGGGGGTCCAAATTAGCTAAAAACACCATGAAATGTGTTATATTGGAATGATGAAGACATACAAGTAAAACTGACAAATTATTTTAAAAATTGTTTTTATCCTTGTACTTCTGAAACAGTATCATCTCTGAAGCACTTTTTACTGCTTTTCATTCCACCCCTTCCACCCCTTGTGAATATTATCTCTCAGTCAATACCCAAATATGCCTGAAAAGCCTATATGCCTGACATTCAATGAAACAACATACACGTCCAGTCATTTCTTGATTATTATATACACAGCTAGAAAAAAAGATGAATTAATTAATATTTTAAAAAATATTAAAATTATATGGACCACCACAAAAGAACAGTGGACTCTCCTGTTACTTCCCTACTGGGGTCATTTTGTGGGTGGTAATTGCTATGTGTCACAACTATTCCATGTTGTTTGAAAGATTTCAAGCCATGTTCTTGATCAGAGTCTCCAGTACGAGCAGATGATGCAGCCCACAAATGCCTGTCAAAGAGAAAGTGCTAACCAGGAACAAATGACCTCTGGGGTGCTTATCTATGTTGGTGGCCTTTGGAAACTCTCCCATTCCATGCCATCTCCATGTAACACACATACTTCTTTATATAATCCTCTATTCTCATAATCTCTAATTTACAGTGCTGGCCACATATCTCCACTCAATCTTCTATATAAATGGCCTTAGGATAGCCATTTTCTTCTCCACCATCACTCAAGTTCTTGAATCAGAACCCCACATGATCCTTTTTTCTTATTTGCCAACATTAGCTCATCTCTTAAATAATGTCTTATATCAGAGACATCCATATTTCATTTTAGAGAAATAAGTGGGAGTTTCTGGTTAGGCATTAACTTAAAGAAAATATGAAAAGCATTCTAATTCATCAACTCAGTGCAGGTTGATATATTTCAGTGCCCATAGGAGATGGGGTAACAGCCCTGCCCTTGGCCTGGAAAGCCACCTTAGCTCCTTACTAAAGACACTGGAAGAAGCTGAAGACTGCTAAGAAAATGGATTGGGTGCTAAGTTGGAAGGATACCAAGAGCCTGTATTCTCTTATTTATTTCTTCATCATTTATGTTGTAATAAGGCTGTTCTGTTTAATAAAACTTGTAAAAAAGGAATTTACTGTTCTTATTAAAAAATACTCAGTAATATTGAAAAGAACAAAAAAGACTGAAAAAAATCTCTTTACTACTTCATAACAATATTCCAAAAACATGGCTATAGCTAATGGTGTTCTGTGTATTTCAAAAATCTAGAAGAATGGATTTTGAATGCTTTTGTCACAATGAAATGAAAAATGCTTACTCTGGTCTGAACAATATATGATAATGTCTTTTAATGTATATTGAAATATCATACAGTATCCTATAAATAATAATTATTTGTAGCAAATTAAAACATTTATAAAATATTCCAAAGATAGCATAATGGAATAAACCGAAACATATGAGGATATATAAGCAACTTAATAGGTATCTAGAAATAATTTTATAAAGTAGAGGAAAGTACCACTTACTGTAAATTATTACATTTATTTTATCTTGAACAAAATAAAATGAAATTCAAGAAATTGCTTAGCATCAGACACATATCTAATCAAATAAGCAATATTTATTTTCAAACAATGCTTTTGACCAAAGAAAATTATGATGAAAAATATTAATGCTTTACATTCATAGTGATTTCACATTAGCTACATATTTCCATTTTTTGTATGACAGTGTTCTTCTTCTTCAAAGCTTTAATAGCTTTTCTCTTTGCCAACATTAGCAAAACTATTGTGATAAGCTTTCCCACCTCATTTCCTCTCAGCTCGATGTTTTTTAAGTTAATTACAAAACATTTAAAATCTGTTAGAGGTCAGCACATTCGCATTCCTTTGTATGACTGTTATTGCCTGATGATTTTAGACTTATTTTCACATATCAGAGGATGGAATCTTCACCGCTGGTTTGCTTATCATGACTTGTTCATTTCTCTGTGATTTTTTCTGACATACATTTCCTCATTCTGATTATAACAGCTAAATATTATAAAAATGGATCATGGGTTCGATATTCCCTGAGTTCTTGCATTATTTGGATTATCTACATATTATCTTGATGAAAAACTATTAAGTTAATGAAAATTCCATCTACATTTAAATTTCTTGAGGACATTAAAAATTGCACAGACACTGGAAACATGGCTTCATGTGACCTGTAATGGAGATCACTTTTACCACAGCCATTTCTTTCTTTTTTTCTAAAGAAAAGTGTGTGAATACAGCCTACATTTCCACGCTATACTTTGGTGGTGTCTGTGATTTTCTTCACCAATAAAAGACTGACAGAGAACATTATTTTCTCAGAGCTATTTTTCTTTCTTCCATGTTGGTGCAGGTTCTGCTGTGAGGTCACACTTGTATTTGTCTTTCTAAATGACTCGGTTTTATGATTGTTTTAAACATTCTTTCACTGTTTTGGAAGTTCCATCGCACATACACCTTGTTTACATTTGTTGTCTCCACTTTTGCCCACGTCGCATGGCTGCTTTCCATCTGGCCCCCTTCTTGTGACTCTGGGGAGCGGCTCCCAGCACTGGGGAATCTGCTCTTGCCAGCCCAGGGTTTGTTCTCAGCAGTTGTCCTGTTGGAGTGCCAGCAACATAGGATGCTGCCCATCATTTCTTCCTTTATTTTGACATCTATTACATTCTGTCTTTTTTTTTTTTTTTGTGGGTACCGGGGGGTCGACCTCAGGACCTCGCGCGCCAACAGGCACCCGTGCTGCTGAGCGATATCACCGGCCCCTTTTTCGTATGTGGGTACCGGGAGTCGAACTCGGGCCCTCGTGCTTGCAAGGCAGGTGCTTATGCCGCTGAGCCATCTCACCGGCCCCACATTCTGTCTATTTGCACTTGTCTTTTTGTCATTTCTGTCTTCATTTTCCTCTTTACCTCTAGTCTCTTGTATAGCATTTCCATTTTTAGCACAGCATTGCTTACCTTAACATTTTTCACTTGCATTCTTCCTATAATAATATTTTTAAAATTGTGTTTTACCCCCTCTAAAAGGTGGTAATAATTTTAAAGCTAGTTGACTATATATATTTTTTATGTGGGTACCGGGAGTCGACCTCAGGACCTCACTCTTGCCAGGCAGGCGCTTATGCCACTGAACTATCTCACTGGCCCAACAATATTTTATATTGTGTTGTTCACTGAATTCATGTTACCAATTCCTTCTAAAGAATGTACATGGAGCTGGGCCTGGTGGTGCAATCCTGTAATCTCAGCACTTGGGGAGATGAAGGCAGGGGAATTTCAAGTTTGAGCACATCTTGAGCAATTTCATGATTTAGTGAAACCCTGTCTCAAAATAAAAGCATTTTAAAAAGGGCCAGGGGGGCTGGTGAGATGGCTCAGGGGCATAAGTGCTTGCCTGGCCAGTGCAAAGTCCTGAGTTCCATTCCCGGTACCTACATAAAAAATAAAAATAAAAGGGCCAGGGATGTTGTTCAGTGTGAAGGCCCTAGATTCAGTCCCCCAAAAAATAAGTGTAAGTAAAATGTAACATATGATGTAACAAGGCAATAATAGCCAAAATAATATTAATATATAGTAATAATACAGTAATAATAGGAAGGAAAATATATTTACAGGTGAAGGGGGGACTAGATAATAAAAAATAAAAGTATAAAAATTGCAAACATATATAATAACGTAGTGTTAAAAAATATACTAAATTTGAATGAGAAATTTAAAAATCCACATTGAGTATTATTTTGGTAATATTAACTTCAATGTGATGACAATCTAGTAAAGTTATAGAAGATTTGAACAACTTTATCAAGCTTAATAGAATGTAGAGACCTACAATCAACCATTTTAATTTATACAGTTTTTCAAGCACAGAAAGACATTAATTATGTGCTCAGTGACAAAGAAATGTCACAAAATAACAGAATCAATATACTTAGGTCTTATTTTCTTATCATAATTGAAATAAAATTAGAAACCTATAAAAAGTGCCCTCAAATATTTAGAAACTCAAAATCACTCTAAACAGGGAGAAAATATGAAAATGTCTTTCTTTTAATAGTTTTAATACTGCTATAAAATTTTGTTTTCTACTGAACATGTGTTTTAAAATGATTGTTCAGAGAATGGACCTCAGCGTAAGACCTATGAATGTTTGCACATATCCTTTAGAAAAATAAAAAGTGATATTTTAGTCTGACAACCAAATCAAGGCCTCAAATCTCAGTGGGAAAAGTAATATGGCAAAAACAGTTGCTTTCCAAAGTAAACACGCATGGGGATCAGTGAAGGGGCTTCTCAAACAGAGACTCCTGGGCCACACCCAGAGGTTCTGATCCAGGAGTTCTTTGATTTGGACCAAGACTTTGCATTTTTAACAAATCTTCAGAGATGCCAATGATGTTAATCTGGTAACCAGACTTTGAGAACCACGGGAGTAAAATGGTAAGTTCACATAAAATGGGGTTAACATATACAAACTTTTCTCGAGAAATGAAGAACATTTTGAGTTGTTTTTGGAATCAAGTAAAATATATTTTTAAAAGAGGAGATTAAGCATATCTATAACTAAGTGAAAGAGGGTGGGAATATAGAGTGTTCAATCAAAAGAGGAAATAATTTATTCAGCAAAATCCTGGCAAAGAATAGAGAGGAATCAGAAATAAAGTGTGTGTGTGTGTGTGTTTATTCAGTAATTTAATAAATATTGTTAGGAATTTACTATGTGCCTAATGCAGTGTGAAGTGTAGGGATTATCGTGGCTCCAAAAGCAAAATGACAACTACATGAGAGCTTGCTGAGGGGAGAGTCAGCCAGTGATCTCTGATAGCACAGAAGGGGAATCAAAGTCAACCTAGAGATTTAGAGAACGCTCTAGAGGAAACGACCCCTGTTTTGAGCCTATTTTAGGGAGGAGAGGCGCTCTTCTTCTGTGATAGGAAGAAATTTGCATTGGAATGTAAATCTGAATTAATCATCACAGAGTGACACAGCACAAGTACTTATTAAATTTGAATTAAAAATGGAAGGAAGTATAAAGGGAAAACAGAGGAGAGAGAGGGAAAAGAAGGATGAAGGAAGAACAAATGGATGAGAAAAATCAGTGTCAAGGAGAGAAGTGATGTACAAAGGCGGCAGTTGTCCTGGGAAAGCACTGGGAAGCTGCCCTCTGGAGAGTGGGAGGACTGCATGCCGGGAGAGCCAGACATCTTTGTGGGCGCTAAGTGGACAAGCCAGCTGCAGAGGAAGGATAGGTGTGCTGAGTTTCCACGGAGTCTGGCCGTGGTTAGCATGGTTTATTGGGACACTAGTTGTAGCTGACATTCACCAGTGCATCTAATAGCCTGAAGTTCTCAGGGAACTTCCTACAGCCCCCAACTCTGCTCCAGCATTGCCAAATGAAAGTCTTGTAAAGATACTGGATGCCTTTATGAGGTCAGTGGACAGTGTATGATGTTTCTCATTAAACTTCAGGATCTAAAATGGAGCCACCGTCTAGTCTAGCCTGCTAGCACTGGTAGCTAGGATAGCACTGGGATTCTCTGTGTGTATAGTATTTAGAAACCAGAGAATTCTGTCCACTGAAGGAAACATCTGAAAATAAAATAAGTGGGTGATAAATAATTTTCTTTTGCCAATTCTATGAAGTAGTCCTAATTGCTGACATCTAGGAAAAGTTGCAGCATTTTTTGAATGGACAGAACTGGCTATAGCTGTAGTTTAAATGGTGATGTAGTTTAAATGGTATCACAAAGGGATATGAAACATTAAGAACAAACAAAAATAAAACCAGCACAATGTGTACTGTAGAGTCCAAGAGAGCTGCTAAACAGGACATGTATGAACATTCATGTCTACACTTTTCTCGGGACAACAATTTGTATGGAATTATTTTGAAGATTAACCATTCTTTCTCTTCCAGAAAGTTCAGTCTTATTATAGGAACTTCTCATGGGCATTTATTGCAAATTTATACATTGCTTTTTCTGTGTTATTGGGAAAGTCATATTAAGTGGGGAGTCAAGTGCAGCAATCCAGCTCCCTTAGCTGACATTCAGCATTATCCGACGTCCTCCACCATCGCCTCAGCAGTACACAGCCATGCAGAAAGGACAGCGCCTCTCCACTCCATCCCTTGCACAAGCAAGGTCAGCCTTCTCCCCTCTATCTGCAGCATAGTCAGATGTGTAAACATCCTCATCTATCTCAAGCCTGCATGACAAAAAATATAGTTTCCTTCTCTGGATCCACTTCATCTGCTTTCTTTAATCTCCAAGGTGATACCCAAAGATGTAGGTGCTGATTTAGCTTCAGTAATGTGGAAGCACAGTCCCGAATCTTCCCCAACTCTGGATCAGATCCCCTGCTAAATATCCAGCATACACATTCATGCTCACGCTTCAATTAGTGAAAGGATAAGCCATGCGCTTGGCCCCTTTTCTGGCAAAGAGACTAAAGTCTTCAGGAAGAGAGAAAATTGTACTAGATAACACAGGACAATAAAACTTGCAGGAATGTTTCAGTTTTGAGTATCAAAGTTGAATTTGCTGGAGGACCTATGCTGTTTGTGCAGACATCTGCATTTACAAAAGGGAAAATATAAGCCATAGTAACAGATCATTTACAGGAAAACTAGTTATAAGTTTATGTATCGCTCGCATTCAGTTTCAGCAACTTCTATCCCAAAATAAAGCAAAAAGTTTTATGTATAACGAGCAAGAAATTTAATATTGTATGGGTGAGTAATTTTGTTACTTAAGAAAAAATATAAAAGAAACTAGATGCTCTCCACTTGATTAGTGTTTCTAGCATAAGGATGAAGCATTCATTTGACAAGGATTGAAACTCATAGTTCATTATTTTTGAATGGCTCCTCCTTCAGCTATAGTTCTTTGAATTTCATTACTATGTTAGAATTGTTAATTTCTGCTTCTTGCAGAAGTTTTGCTTAGTAAAGCCAGTTATGACAAGTGCAAGTAAAATACAAGTGAGTCATTTAGAAAGATCATTCCAAACCTTCTCTCTCTCTCTCTCTCTCTCTCCTTTTAAATTCCATCTAGCTGGGAGGACCTAAAAAATGAATAGTTTAAAAATAATGGAGTTCATTAATAAACTTTAGAAAAACTCTAGGCATGCAGGTAATTTCTGGCCACTTCCCATAAGAAATTCTTTACTACTATTATCACTACCAGAAAGGTTTTCATTAACATGCAGTATCCATTGGTGCATGAAATGAGTTATGAGTCACTCACACCTTAACACAAACTAGTTTAATCATCCATATTTCCTTATCTCCTTACCAAAGAAATCAGTGTTTGGAACAGAAGAAAATGGGAAGAGAATTTCAAACCAGACAAATCATTGAAAATAAGATGCTTGGATAGACTATGAAAGTAGAGGGATTTAGGAAGCCATGGGTAGCTACACACTCCATGCCCTTGTCCTGTCTTGGAATCGGGATATATAGTACTTGAAAGAAAGAATTGTCAGAATGCATCACTGACAAATCACCTATATTTTGCAAACCTAACAAATAATCTTCTCTAATGGTCCTTATTCATTGATACAGTAACATTCCCTGACAAAAATTTTTTAAAAGGTGGTTAAAAAAAAAATTCTTTCTAGGCTGCTGCTTTGAGGAAAGCAGAACAATTTGTCAAAAATACATTTGCTAAAACAAATGCATAACCCTTCCCCTGGACTGTGTGTCTACTCAAAGGAACAGACAGCAACAGGCTCCTGGTTTATTTTCAGATGTGTGTGTATGTGTGTGTGTGTGTGTGTGTGTGTGTGTCTAGGACACCTAGAGAGAAAGAGCAAAGTTCAACCCCGCGAGGCTTTCCCAGGGGGCTATAGTATCCGGTTTTAATCCCTGACTCCTCTCTGTAGCTCTCGTCAGCCCTACTTCAGGTTTAGAGCCTCCTCAAAGGGTAGAGCTCATTGTTCTAGGCTCAATTTGCCCTTTCCCTTTTTCACTTGAGAGGTTGCTACAGAAATGTCATGGGGTCAGTTGATATGCCTGACAAATCTGTCAGCAAGTTGGCTTTTCAGGAATTGATCTGGGGACTCTGGGTCATCTTTGGTCCCCACTAGGTCATCTGTCCCAAGATGAGGCTGACTGACTCCCGGAGGGGAGACGTTCAGGAAGAGGTGAGGCAGTAGCTAGGGTCTCCACCTAGGGTCAGCCCCTCAGATCACACAGAGGTCATCTTTGCTTACCCCACAAATGGAGGACTGTCTTTCTTGATTCTGAAATCCATGAATATGCCATCATTTGTTACACAACTATTTTATATTTTCACTTATTAATTTCCTTGATGGGAAGTCTCATTTCCCTAGAACAGGGGTGGAGTTTGAGGAGGGTGTGTGCTAGCTTCCTGTTACTGTCAGAAATATCTGAGTGGTCCAACTTACGAAGATAAGTTTTTTTTTTCAATTAGTATGATTTTATTTTACAGAGATATGAATTCCTATTTCATCAGTGGAAATAACCAGAAATACACAGAATTAGACATACATCTAAATTTAAACAAACATACACGTGAGTACACACATTTGTTTCTAGCAGACATTTCTATCCTTACTGTTTAAGTACAGATGTTCTGGCAATTGTTTTAATTTGTCAAATAATGAACATGAAAGAGTGAGTTACTTTTTCAAAATAAGTTATTAGCTCAAAAAATATTATAAGCTACCTCCACAGATACAATAGTAATTAAATTAATGAATTATTAATATACAATGCATTATTTTGGATTACTGGTCTTTTTAAAAATACATTTCACATAATGAAGTCATTCTGTTCCATGAAAATTCCATAGTTTAAGGTTGATTGAACTGAGGTATTAGGATGGGAACCTCTATGGAAGATATGCAAAGTTTTAGAATAGAAATGGAATAGCTTACTCCAGCCAGCTTTTTAATATGGGAAGTAATTTTATTAAAAAGGGGGTATTTAATAAATCAATTTATTGCACACATTGTAAATTTTTCATAAATTTCAACATAAAAGTTTCACTTAAATCTCATTTAAAATACATAGCTTTGGGTATGTGAATATATAGATGTACTTTATGCGACAATTAGAATAAGTCTTGTAGAATGAGATAGAAGCTCCATCCTCTGTCAGAACCAGAACCCTTAAGGTGCATACTGGCTCACAGTTTTGGTGGGTCCGCTCTCAGGTCAATTCGCCCTGTCACTTTTGGGTCTGTGACGAGTCAGCACGTCATGGCAGGAGTGTGCGGCAGAGCAAATTGTTCAATGCATGGCCAGGGAAAAGAGAAGTGAGAAAGAGGGAGGGAGGAGAGACAGGGAGAGGGAGTGAGCTGGAAGGGAACTTTTGGTCTCACTATTGTTTTCAAGTGCAAGCCATCAATGACTGAAAGACATTCCACAAAGCCCCACCTCTCCAATTTTCCACTCTTCCCCAGTACCACCGAGTTGGGATCTAGGTTTCCACACATGGGCCTTTGGTGAACATTCCAGATCCAACTACAGCAGGGAGAATGGACTTTCTTTCTGCTCCCAAAAAGTTCCCCATTCCAGACCATAACCTTCATGCTTATATTTCGCTCCCAAATATATCCATCATCCTCTTTACTTCCAATTCTGCACCCAGCTCCTGTCTGCTTATTTTCCTTATGGAGGAATCTGAGATCAGGTGCTCAGCTCTTAGCAAGGCAGTTGCTCAACTCTTCCTTGTGGCCTTACACATACTCTCCTATATTAAGGGCAGAGAAAAGGGTAAATAGACTGCAGACCATCTGCCAGCTGCCAGGTACTTAGCTTCGGTCTGTACACGCATTACTTAAATTAAACCCAGTCATAACTTCCGTTGTTAACTGTTTCTGTTCTCTCATAGTTATGAGTGGCTGAGGTTGTACTTTCTATACATCCCCGATGTCAACCAAAATGTCTAGGACATATGAAGAGTAATGAATACAGGTGAGTGGTACACTGATAGAACTCACAATTCTGAGAAGAAATACTTGGGGAACCTCTGGACGTTTGAAACTGTATGACAGTTGAATATGCTCAAGCAAATCTTCTGATATTCATGGCCAGAGTTACCACAAGTTATACTAAGAACAGCAGTATTTGCCAAGTGTATTTTATGACACCCAGTTATCCTGCAGTGTAACTGTGGTGCTGGGTGACAAAATGGCTCCAATATAAAATAAGATTGGATTCATCAGCTTAAACAAAATCAAGCACATGTATTTACTTCAAGATGTCTCAGATCCTTTATTTTGCTTACATGTATGGTATGCCCTAAGACAGAATGTATTTCCTCTTATTCTTTTGGCATCAGAGCCTCATCTGGAGCTGGAGTCCCTTAGAATACAAAATTGAAAAAGTCAGTCTCAGGAAATAAATGAAAGTACGGCATGGTGGGAACTAAGATGCACAGACAGGACTTAAGTCATTGTGGAAACTTGCTCCGGCTCTAGAAGAGTCCACAGGCACACACTGTACTCAAACTTCCAGTGTAAGACTGCAGTCCATGAGCAAAAGAGAAGGATTTTCATTAAACCCCAGCTTTACTAAAACTATCTGGATTGTTTGCAGAGCTAAATCTGCAGCCAGGATAGATGTACTTTTTTCCATTTCAAACAATGAGTGAGAGTGGTGGGTAGTAGACAGGAAGTGACTAACAAGGCAGCCTAAATAATAGAACTAAATGTAGTGCCTCTAATTTTGTTTTATTTACTTTCTGTTTCTTTATCAGGAATTTTTTTTTAAACAAAAGTTGATCTTTAACTCTTATGTTTTTATTTTATTTTTTCCAATATTTTATTAGTGCATGCTTGCAATACATGTTTAAATTCATCTTTGGGGAGTACGTTCATGTACTTAAAATATCTTCATTCTTTTTATTCCTTTTACCCTTCCCTCCCTCCTACCCCGTTCCATCTCTGAATCTTCTTCCCTCATTTTCTTCTTTCTATTTTTTTTAGCTCATATTTGCAACACATAACATAATTCATTCTTTGTGGGTAGTTGGTACATGTATATGACACACCTTAATACTCTTTATACTTCCTCATCTCTTGATTCCCATCCCATTTGCAAAAGATCTATCTCCCTCTTTGCTTTCATCTGTCTTTTATTTTGCTTTTTATTTTTACTTTAAATTTTTCATATGAGAGAAGTCATATGGTATTTAAGCCTTGTATCTGATTTATTTCACTTAATATTATATTTTCAAGTTGCAATCATTTTCCTACAAATGACTCAAATTTACCATTCTTTATAGCCAAGTAGTTTTCCATTATATATGATACATATTTTATTTATCCATTTGTCTTTTGATGGACATACAGGCTTCTTCCAAGATTTAGCTATTATGAATTATGCTGCTGTAAACATTGGTAAACATGTATTGCTGTACTTTACTGTCTTTAAGTCTTTTGAGAAGATGCCTTGCAGGGGAACAGCTGGGTCAAATGGAATTTCTAGCTTTAGTTTTTTTTTTTTTTTTTTTTTTGGTGGGGGGGTGCACACTGATTTCCCTAATAATTGTACTAGCTTACATTCCCACCAGCAATATAGGAAGTTTTCTTTTTTTATCACAACCTCACCAGAATTTGTTGTTTTAATGTTTTTCAAAAGAAAATGTGTGGGCCGGGGCTATAGTTGAGCAGCACAAGCACCTGACTGGCAAGTGCAAGGTCCTGAGTTCGATTCCCATAAACAAAACAAAACAAAACAAAAGTATGCCCACTTAGGTTGATATCAGTCAGAACATTTTTAATTTTAAAAATATACTAATTTCACCCTGACAAATACTGGTTTTTATAGAATACTATCAAGAGCAGATTTTATTCATGGGATTATTTATTTTTCCCCAAAGATATTATCTGGTGAGTCAATTACTTTTTTACCTATATTTGTAAATATAGGTATGGTTTATATCTTTTGCATACAATTCCATCAAGCCTAGTATATATTATACCTCTTTATTTGGGGAGAAACTTTACATACCTTTACTGACACAGCTTGCATGTGGTGAAGTAAGGAACTGTGTGGAGATCTGTTTTATGAATTTATGTATTTAAATATTAATCAAATAATAGCTAGAACTATATTAATAATGGAGTATAATTCTAGTTAAGCTGGAGGATACTTTATTTTTTCACCTTAGTTTTTTTACATTGTCAGTCAGTCAATAGTTATGTTTGGAAATAGTCACTGTAAAATTTTAGTGCACAACAAAAATCACAATATATCCCTAATAAAAGTTCAGATTCTTTAGGCTCAACTTTAGAAATTCTGATTCTATCAAACTGGAGATCATTTTAATACTAACATTCTATGTTTTTGATGCCAGAGGACACTGACAATTTTAGATAATTTTAGAGAATGTAGACAGAGCTGTCTATATTTTTTTAAAATAATAAAACCAGTGTCAGCAAAAACTTTCAAACACTGAATGCGATGATGTATGTGAAGTGCCTAATGTAGTATGGTGACACAGCGAGTCCATAACAAAAGTCAATTTCTTTCTTGTTCTAGTCTTTATTGATCACTAGCTACAAAAGCTCAATAGTTGCTTCTGGATATGTTGGAGACACAAGAAGGAGGTAGACAAAGTATTGCTTTTTCAGAAGATATCATCTTGGAGAAGCACAGGGCTGCAGGAGGGTACAGCAGCTCCTTTCATGGTCTGATGGTTACTCCATCCTTACAGTAGCTTAGGCCAAAGACCTTGGATCCTTCTTGATAGTTCTCTTCCTTTCCAACTCCATGTCAAATTCATCTGCTATCTCTCCAGAGTCTGCCCTCCATTCAGCCCCTAACCTGTTTCTAATAGGTCGCTCTTCCCGCCATGCCCTCTGTTTTCACAGGGACTCCAGAGTTGCCTTATTAAAATGCCAGCTGCCAAGCCATCATTCTTGTGCTCGGTTCTCTTTTCTCTTCAGAGTCACTTAGAAATAAAGCCAGAACTATTAAATTTTTATGTTTCATTTTGGTTTGGTTTGTTTTTTTAATAGCTGATCCCACTGACTCTCTGAGTCCACCTTCGGCTCTCCCTAGGTCCCTGCTCTCTATCCATGACATTTCCCTTGTCATTCTTGAGCTACACCCAATGAGCTCCACCTCAGGGCCACTGCACTTACTCTTTCCTCAAACTGTAATTCTGTCTCTCTCTCTCTCTGTCTCTCTCTCTGACACCTCAATGACTTCCTCCTTCTTCCCCTTGAAAGTCTGAGGACAGGGCCACCATCTACCCACTTACTCCCTGAATACCTTGGTTAACTTTTACAATTCTTCCTCTGACCTGCACTGTCCCGTGCTCTGCTTTATCTTCCTCCCCAGGAATGAGCATTTATGTTAGAGTCAATATATTTTACTTCTTTGTAACTGATTGTTTTCTTCTCCCTCTCCCTAGCAATGAAAGTAAATCACAGTTATCACACTATTAACATTTAAATGACTAAATAAATTAATGAATGGCAACACATAAATGACTTATAATGAACAATAACTTTCCTGGGTGCCCAAGATAGTCTGGATACTGCAGTCAGTATTTTATTTAAATTCTTTCTTTCACTCTTAAAACAATCCTTTGAAATAGGTCTCTTACAGTTGGTGTTTAAAGATGAACAGCACAAGGAGAAATACTGTTATGGTTTAGGTCTAAAATGGCCCCAAACCTCCTGTATTTGGAAGGCTAGTGGATTACAGGGGCTTATAGCTGACTTGCTCTTAGGAGAGTTGGTCTGGTCAGAAAAGGCAGTGGGTGTGACCCGGAAGGGTCTATCTTCCTTCCGGCCTCTCTCTTCATGTCATGTCATGATGCCATGACACCAGCACCTCTCCTCCACTGGGGCCCTTCTGCCATGCTGCTCTTGTGTTTGATGCTGCTGAACATGGACTGAAACTTCTGAAATGTGAACCAAAATAAACTTTTTCTTCCTTAGACTGCAGGTGTTGAGTATTGTGTCGCAGCAAGAAGTAAAGGAACTAAGACAGCTTCTGTGACCTCAAGACATACAGCAGATATTTGAGAGGAGGCACCTCTACTTCCACAGGCGATGCCGGCTTTTCTAGAGGGGATTTCTCTCATCCTTATCAATCTCTGAATCAGATACTGGATAGGAAAGATCTAAATCTTTTACATAATAAATATCCCTAACTGATTTTAACAGATGTTATATGTCTGGGATAAAATGTCAGTGCCTAATTAAGTCCTGTTTACCAGACCTTATGTATTTTTTGATATCACCAAAGAAATTTGAGCTACTATTTTTGTGTATTGCTAAATCTTATAGAGGGTGAAAACTCTATTATTAACAATGTGTATCTCCAGTTGGCGTTAATGAAGAATATAGAACATTAATGTCCTCTGAAGATTGTGCTAGAAGCTTGTCATTCCTTCCCTAGGCCATATCTATGCTTGATTGACTAAAGTTAAAATGTTGATTTGTGCTTATATGGTGTTTCTTGTAAGGAACCTTCAAAGGCCCCGAAGTGGCAATGTGTGAATCTTGTGTAGGTTTCACCGATTTACATGCCTACATATTCCAATCAACTTCTTTTTTAAAGTTTATTCTCACTAATATGTTTTTTTATGACTTGTCTTCCATTTGAAGTTCCCACTACTTTTCTCTAGCCTTAACCAAAATTCAGAATCTTAAAGTCACAGCTGATATTATAGGCAGCTAAGTTAGAAATTAATGTATAGTCAGAGAGGGATAAGATCCTCAAGGAAGTCAGCGCAGAAATAAAGACATCAGAATTGTGGCTGGAGGCAAATCAGGAGAGAGCCAGGACTCTGGATGGGAAAGCAATAGTAGGGTCTTCCTGTGTCCCTAGAGATCAACAGCACCTTGAGATTATAGTGTAATTAGCACTACCTAGTCCAGTGGGCTCAGACAGGAATCAGACACAGAGGTGGGTGACCAGAACACCCACACCTGTACACCCTTCCCTTCCCCAAATGCCTTTGTTCTTTCCATATACCCTTGCTATGTGACTCATTTCCCTACTGGATCAATATTAGCTAAGCAGCTACACTTGTAATCCTTTACACCTGTAATCCTCGTTGATTGTAGATTGACCCACATCGTACCCACATTGTGATTTTGCTGTATAAAATACCCCTGGCAAGGGCCTCGGTGGTCACCCACCCAAGATCCTCCTGGAAATCCAGGAGCCATTCTCCTTCTCCTTATTTCCAATAAAACTCTCCTAACCTCCTCCCTTGGTTCATGACTTCATTCCTCAATGTTGTGAGACCACAAACTCGGAACATGTGACATCTAACAGGTTGCAAGTTATGTTTTTCCTGTATCACTATGACTTCATCATTCTCTATAAACTTCTTTTAGGTCACATTGTTATCATGTTTCTTTATTATTGGTCACATGTGATATTTTCCCCCTCAATTTACCTTCTACTCATTCACACTTCTTCATTAAATCTGGTGCGTTCCTACTCTGTGCCGTGCTCAGAATTTTCTTGGATGCAAATATCATGCGACAGGATTGCTAACCATACGAAATATAGGGTATTTTGCATGTATTTAATAGGCTTCACTTCAACATTATTTGGACAACTACAGTTTTCTATACTCTTCCATGTGATATGATCAAAAATACAGTTAATAGTTAAATTTTAAAAATCATTACAGTAAAAGCCACATCGCCATTATTCCCCCTCAAATATTCTGCTGCTCACCTCTGAATGTACTTACTGCATCATGCTTGCCACTTTCTGAATCAGCTCTGGAAGTCCTCTTTTTTATCTTTAGTTGTGCTGTTTTGGCTGCCTCAATGTCCTGAGTTGATGCAAAATGTTTACCTTTCATGGTCATTTTGACTTTGGGAAAGAGCAAAAAGTCATATGGTGCTGGATCTGGTGAATAAGGTGGATGAGGACTCATAGTAATGTTTTTATTTGGCAGCAATTTCCATAAACATTTTAAATCCATTCAGGACATCAGGGCAACCACAAGAGCACAGATAAAGAGAACTCACAAAAGAGAACTAACAAAAGAGAACTTCCCAAACTGCTTCAAAAGGTAGCAAGAACAATGCGATAAGTGTGTTAACAGGAAAGGGGGGGTATTTTGAGGGCATTAACAGCAATGGGTCTTTTGCTGTAACCCAATCTTTAAACATTTACTGTAGTGTTCAATCATCCTTGGATTCAGGATGTAAAGATAAGTAAAATGCAGTCTTTGACCTTCAAATGTTTACAATCTATTAGGGTAAAAAGCCACATAATCCTGTGTTGGCAGTCTGATATGGTTGGTTATTCCTATAATTAATATAGGTACAGAAAATGTCAGAGCAAAGACTATGAGCACATGGTCTAACAGGGAAGGTCAAGACAAGAAAAGAGGAGGAGACACTCGAGTTAAACCTTAAAGGGTCGTAATGGTAAGCCCACCCATGGTTGACCAGGGTAGAAGGGCTTCGCAGAGAGATTAGCTTTTGTTTTATTTTTCCCTCTTCAACCCTAAGATAGATCAGTTAAACTCTTAATGAGTAAGAACCATAGTAACTCTCAAATGGTAGCTTGACTCTGAAGTACAGTAAGCATTCAATTTTATTTTTGGAGTCAATGCATTGGCAGTTTAATAGAAGTGCAATTTAAAGGACAATCATATACCATTCAAGGAACTCGATTTAACTCTTCTGAACACATAACTAACAAATCTATAGCTGTAGTTCCAGTCCCCACAAGGGCTCCCTAGATACCAAGTAGATACAAGTAGGTAAAAAAACACGCACATACACACATTCCCCCCCACACACACAGAAGTCACTTTTCCTTTATGCTTCTCTATTACTGTGTTGTGCTGACATCTGTGTGGAAAGAATAACAAAGGAACTAATAAGTCAGGATAGAAAACCTGTTGACTACTTTTCTGGCCCTTTACAAAAGTCTTCTAACCTTGATGTGAAGTTTGGGTTTCTCTCCTGAACAACTGAGCAAGCGAGCTGCTTCCTTTGCCACACGCCCTGTCTCCCAGTTGTTGTCCTGTGAGGTAAACTGCAGTATAACCTTTGAAATGACAAGGGGACAGGGAAGTGAATCTCTTCCAAACACATTTGACACATAAAGACTTGAAAAAAGATGCCAAGATGAGAACATGTCCCTGAAATACCTCGCTATTATGCTACAGCACTTTTGTTTTTCCTGCATCGCTCGGTTCCTGACGCACGCTGTGGAGTCAGGAGGCAGAGAGCCTGGCTCTGGCCAAGGAGCTAATTAGTTGTGTAGCCCTTAGCAAGTGACTTGACCTCTGCAAATACTCATCTATGAAACAAAGAACAAGCTGTTCTCCAGCTCTGAGACTCTGACTATGAAATTATGTGAAACTTATGGCACCCTCATCTACCTGTACTCTCAGCCTGTCTCCCCCGCTTAGATGTTAGACGTGTGAGGAACCTCAGGGTGAAAAATGCCGTTAAACTCTCTAAGGCTCCTTTCTAAAATGGCTCTCCTTGTTTGATGTAATTTCCTTCCCTGGTGGCCCCTTGAGTATCTCTGATGTACAGCTGTCCTGTGTGGCCATCCTTCATGTCTGTTCTTCACTGTCAGTTGTGCTACAAATGCCTTGACTTGAGAAGTTTGACCTGTCACGAACTCTGTGGACCTGTTACCTTAGTCCCTGGTTAGCGAGTGTTAACCAAGGAGCAAACAATGAACATTTGTTGCCTGCACGCTGAACGTATATGACGTGCACTGTCATGTCTTTTGAGGACATTGCAAGAGGAAATATTGTACTATGTTTCCAGTTAGTTCCAACTTCAAATTTACTAGTATATTACATTATTGTTATTGTACATATTTTTAATTTCAGAATAAACTTAACATGGACCATGGCTTATGGGTTGCTTATCAGTAAAAATGTGTCTATTATAAAATTACTAAGAAAACTGTAACAATTGAGCACAGTTCTGTGGGTTTTCAAAAGATATGCATGGACTAAGCCCTTTTTTAAATTTTTTATTGCTACATATTTGCAGACCATAATGTTGAAGACTATGGGTAACATTATGAAGGAGAGACAGCGAAGTCCTTTGCTGCTTTCCAGGTAGCTGGGTACCCAAGAAGTGGAGTGTCTGTCTTTGGGCCACTGGGTTGCTTCCTACTCATTCTTTGACTCTCAGCTCAGGCTTCACTCCGAAGGGAGCCGTCCTTGACTTGCTAACTACTGGCTACAACTCCTGACTCTTCTTTGCAGCAATTTTCACACATATTTTCTAAATAAATGGGTGAAAATTTTGTTTGTCTCTCTACTGGTTTTGACTTCTGTGAGAGTTTATATGTCTATTACATATTTTAAAATAATAAATATAATAAAATTAAGGCACAATGAACAGTCAGATATTGATAGCTTTTAATATAAGTGAAATGAATCACTTATCAATAGACCAATCTCATCCTTTTTCACGAATGTAGCTAAGCGAGAAAGTCAAGGTACAATAATTGGACTAATGTCACATTAAGAATCAGACGTTCCAACCTCTGTTGATGGATATACAAGCTACTTCCAGGATTTAGCTACTACAAACTGTGCTGCTATAAATATTGATGTACATGTATTGCTGTAGTATGATGTCTTAAGCTCTCTGAGAAAGATACCTAGAAGGGAAATAGCTAGGTCACATGGAATTTCTAATTTTAGTCCTTTGAAAAATCTCCATACTGATTTCCATACTGGTTGTATCAGCTTACATTCACACCAACAATTTAGGAAGGTTTGTTTTTCACCACATCCTTACCAGTCTTTGCTGTTTTTGATTTCTTGGTGATTGCCATTCTTTCTGGTGTAAGATGAAACCAGTCTGTGTAACCATTAACAAGCTATTGAATAAAGAAAATTTGGTATCTACACATAATGGAATGCTACTGAGCTATAAATAAAGACAAATTTGAAACATTTGTAGGAAAATGGATGCACCTGGAAAATATAATGTCAAGTGGAATAAACCAGACACAAAAGCTTAAATACCATATAATATTCCTCATTTGAGTAAGGCAAAGTACAAACAAAGAGACTAATAAAAAATGGATAGAAGGAGACAAGGGGATGGATCCCATAGAAATGGGAAGGAATCCAAGGCAACAAGGGTGAGGAATGAGGGAGACTGGAGTGGGAAATACCTAGAAAAAAGGTAAGCCATGTACAAGAAACTAATGATCTCAATGAATATAAACAGTATATGCCATAAACATGAGCTAGGATCCATAAGATCAGCAAGAATGAAAATGGGGAAAGGGGAATTGAAACAGAAGGGGGAAGGGAGAAAGGAAAGGGAAGGAGATTTAAAAAAGAAGAAACAAGTTATATTTTGTTCATGTTCCACTCCCAAAGATGATTATAAACTGTATGTACTGTAAACATGTACTAATAAAAAATTAATTTTTTTAAAAGAAGAATTTGTTACAACTCATTGAATTATATATATATTTTTTTTAATACAGTGTACTGTTATGGCTTGTATTTAGATGTCCCCCCCAAAGCCTCATGGACTCGTAGGTGGGTCTGAATTTAGCATGTGTGATACAAGAATTGCAGGTATGTGGTGCTAAATTTGTTCACTAATTGGTTCAGCATAGTTCTGGGTATGGATAATAGAAGTCCGACTCTGCATGTGAGTGGCACCACCCACAAGGCTTGTAGCCTGAATGGAATAACAGGGAAAGGGAGGCTTGCTGCCTGCTGCTGCTGCCATCTGCCTGCTCTGCCATGGATTGTTTCTCCTCTGCCATGCATCTCTTCCTTGAATCCAGCTGACAGTGGAGTGATACCTTTGCAAATTATTAGATAAAACAAACCTTACCACCTTTAACTTGTGGGTGTTAGGTATTTTGTCTCAGCAATAATAAAAATAGCTAAGACCTGTCCTAATAGAGAATAGTAAGGCCAATAGATCAAGAGATGCTCACCACTGAAGAGAGAGTTTATTGCCATTCCCGAGAACATAGAGCACATCACATCCTGCAGGGCCATTGGGGATCCAGGCTGGATCAGGATGCAGATAGGTAACAGGAAAATAGGGGCAGGAGCCTTGTTTTTTGTTGTTGTTGTTGTTATTGTTTTACAGGAAGGAATTCCATGAGGACCTGTCAACAGACTTTGGATTGGCTAATATGAATACTTGGAGGACTCTGGGCCTTAGGGTTATCCCTAATTGTCTGATACCTGATCCTGGGGTAATTAGGGAAGGGGGAAGTGACTAAGAATAGGGACCCTGGTAGAAAAGGTGGTGGGAAGTGTGGACTTTTGATTGGTTATTTTGTCCTTGAAAAGCGTTCCCCAAAGGACATTTTCCTTCAAGCCTGGAAAGGAGGGGAGCTGGGGCAGGCTATCAAGTTATGACGAAGTCCATTCCTGGACCTTGCTAGATCTAGGTGTGTATGGCATGTGCATTTTGGGCAGATGTTATAGTGTAGAGTTTAGAGATGCTAGAAATACAGCTAATTCATTGTTGTTCACTGGAGATGAAAACGAGTAGTTTGAACAGCAACTGACACATAACACGCAGGCTCTCTGGCAACTTGAATTTGAAAGATGGGCAGGGGAAGCACTTTTCATTCTATACTTTTTTTTTTCTTTTTTCACTCATAAAACTGCATACAATGGATGGAAAAAAGAAGCATAATTGTATTTTGATTTCTTACTTCATTTAATTCTCACAACATTCCTGTGACATATGAAATCAGCTTGGCAGATGAAGACACTGAAGCTCAGAGTTGTAAAATGATTTATCCCAAGTTTATATAGTAAGTGACTAACAGAGCCTCTCTGGAAAGCATAATTTTTCCCACAGAATTCTACCTCTTACATTCTGCTGCTTCAACAAAAAGTACAGCATATGCTCACTTAGCATATGCAGCCTCCTCTGCCTTCCCTGAGCAGTGTGTGCTGAATGACGCATTAACCAAAGCAGAGGGTCAAACGAGTTTAAAATACGAATCCCATTCACTAACAACACACGGTTCATCAGGAAAGTGAAGAATATATGCCACTTCCTCTGTTGAATCATTTGTTTTTTCTTATATCAGAGAAGAGTGAAAACATCTATTATCTTGAAATTAATAGCCATAATTTCTCTTTCTTTTAGAAATACCATTAAATGAATCTTGCAAAAAGGGATGCAAAGTTCAGTGCTTACATTATCTCCTCACTATAAAAAGAAACAAAGACTAGTACAGAAATAAATGATCTGTATCAGATATAAACAGATACTGGTGTAAGGAAGTTAAGTGAGAAGACAAAATCAGGAAAGGAGAGCAGAAGGCATTGGAAAATCTGGAATCTGAATTCAAAGTAAGAGGGATTTTTTTGACTGTAGAAATATAGGTTATGGAAATTGGAGTTGTTTATGTTGTAGTAATTTAATCTCTCCACCTCTCCAAGTGTTCAATGTAGTTTATTGACTGTTGAAAGTCAGGGCCTGACAATAGGACTGATTGGAGTCTTGACCTGACACATAAGTTACAAAATCAGCAGAATCTGAAACTATTCTTTCCAGACGACTATGAAACCATGATATTACTGGCAAGACATACAAGTTAGAAATGAATTGAGGCAATGTTATCTAGACTACAGGACGCTGACGTGAGAGTTACCCCACTTCACCATAATTTCAGCAATATGTTCTATAAATTCTATATGTGGCTTAAAAGCTTATCAAATGAATTAGATTACTCAGCTGCCGTCTACCATGCTGTTTGTCTACCTATGTGTGTAGACCTAACTACGAAAGGAAAGTGAACGGTGATACGACAATATAGAACGCTGGGTGATCTCAGCAGGCTACAGTAATTCCAGAAATGGCCTAGGCATACTTCCTACTTCCTTGGCTGAAGCATGTGTCAGGTAGAAGGTCAATCTTCACACTTATTTCTCCTGAACTAGAGGCTCCACTGGACCACGTACCCTGTTCGCTGAGGGTGAAGATGGCATTTTATTCCTTGCTGAATCACTGATGAATAGATTAGCCAGTGCCTGACAGAAGAGCTGACACTGCCTCTGGTTAAGCTGAATTCTGTTGGTGGTGGGTGGGCTCCACAACTCACCACATTCAATGGGAGTGGTGCCAGAGTTACACAGACAGTCACTGAAGAGGTTTTGGGAATTCAACATAGTAAAAACTTGATCTTTCCCCTGGCACTTTTATTCAAAGGACAATTGTGAAGCTCAGGCAAAGACAAGCCAGAAATTGTTTTTAGAGAGACTTTTACAAATTTTTATAAAATTATACTTACCTTTAATAAAATATGGAAATTGTTTTGGGTATCATTATGGCTATAATTTTTAAATTTTCAGAATTTAGAGGTATGTGAAGGAAGATGTCAATAATTTGAACACTATTCATTCCCAAATGGATCTCAGTATTAGAAAGAAAAAGACATTATATGAATGCTGCTATTTTCTTCGAATTCTCAGATATTTGAAAGAGTGGAGAGGTCCAGCTGAGGGGTCTCTTTAAATTTTTCAGCAGGTATAATTTTCTTTGAGCTGGTCGTCATTTTATAATCAGCAATCAGTCTGTTTGCTTACTGAGCAGAGGTAATTACCAGCACAAGTTGGTACTACGGGCCTTTCCCAGTCACCATTTCATTAAGTAGTCTAATTGACTTCCTAGGTAGCCTGCTGTATTTTAGAAAGGAATTCCACTCTTATTTAATTTTAAGCAGTCTCAATATTTGAGAATAATTTAGAGAAAGGGGCTGTGGGGTCTGAAAATGCATATAAAATTCATCAAATCCTACATAACAATAACTTTGACAGGAGCCATTTGCTTTGGTTTGGGGGCAGTTGCCACAGAGCGTACAAACTGCTTTTTTGTTTTTGTTTTTTTTCACATCCACTACTCTTCATGAACTGTGAGTGCCAGGCTGAGTTCAATGAACCTCAGTTCCCTGTCAGAAAAGTGGAAATAATAATTACCACAGAAGCTCATGTTTCTGGGACTCTACCACACAGGAGATGATGGTCCATCAGTGGAAACATTACAGTTCAATTTTAAAGGTTAGTTGATTTGGAAGCACAAAACCTACCTAATCTTCATCACATTATCTTATTTTCTTTCCATTGTCATATCTTTTATACAAACTGAATGCATTGGGTGAGTAAGGTTACTCCATCAGGGAAAAGTGACCTAACATTTATTCAGTCTTGACTTTACTTCAACCTCTTATTTTAATTATATTATCATCATGTATATCAAAATGTGTTCAATATTAGATGCCAACCATTGTGATAAAACTTTTACTCTTTCTCATGGACTCCTTATACCACCTTTTTTTCTCTGTTTTGAATATGAAGAAACTGAGTCCCTATAAAGTGAGATAACTAAGTGATCATTTTAGGATGTGAACCAGGTCTGCCTGAACCTAAACTATATTTCATTGTTGTAGCTAAAATATACCAAGAGCTTATGTTTTGTTACACACACTTTGAAGAATATTATATGTATTAACTCACTGGTCTCTTATAACAACTATTTTAATGCAGTTACTGTTATGACCTGGCTTTATAAAGAAAATGAGTCACAGAGAAGACAAGCAGTATTCTAAAGTCACACAGCTAGCAATGTTAAAAGTCTTAAATAGTATGACTCCAAAGCTAATAGTCAAACCATAATGAATTCTAGGGAAAGGGGCCAACTTTTACACGTCATCCTGTGAGGGCTGTTCCATCTCTGCATCTCTCCACTCTATGTATCTCTAATCTCAATCACCAAGAGATTAGATTCTGTATTTCTCTTCTTGAAGCGTGCATACATTTTCAAGCAGTATATATTGGTAAGAACTATATTTGTATGAATTAGTAAATTAGACATCAAGAATACAGGAAAGATAGCAGATGATGTGAAAACCTATCCAAAATCTCAATGCAAGGTAAAACAGTATTTCAGCTCAAACTGCCTCCAGTTTGCATCAGAATTCTGACATGCCATGGAAAAAAGTATAGTCCTAAGGGAAGAGGGACTTCTTCGAGAATGAACCATGCAAACGAGCCTAAAGAACTGTGGATCTAACCAGGAAATGTGTATTTAAGAGATGCCTTTTATATTAATTCTGGTGTGCAAGGTGGTGTGAGAGGACTGGTTGAACACACTGCTTCTCCAAAATGATCATAAATGAAAGCGACTTCAGAAAGCCATAATGTTCACCTAATGGAATTCACTTCAAACAGTAATTTTGGCAGCTTTGACATTTTTTTTCCTGAAGCAGTCTGAGGCAGGATCACTAAGGTCCTTTGCACAATAGCCTAATCAGCACACTTAAGTGGCATTGTAGATAAGTATCAACCATAAAGGGAGTTCTATCATTTTCTTTATTAATAGACAAAGAACTAAGCAGACTAAGTTTAAAATGTCTTTTTAAGTGGCTGTAGAATGAATGAATAATAGTACAGTTCTGTTCATGACTGAATTTTACTCCTGGAAGTTTAAATTTGGCTGGTTTTAGAAAATGACCCTTTAAACCATAAATACTGGAGAAAATGTTTCTTTATGACACCTAAGATTAATCCTCAGAACTGCCTATGTGAGCCCAGCATAGAGCAAGGCAGAGCAGGGCTCAGTGGAACCTTTCTCACATTAAAAGATTTCAGAAACATTTTGAAAATTGTCAGTTTAGAGCTTAAGCCTTTAGCTGCTGAGAGGCAGAAAGAGCTGTGAAGGGACTGAGTGAGGCATGGATGCCAAACAGTGATTGTGGAAAGAGAAACTGATACGTACATCCCGCACGTATTACCTAATCACCTAGAGAAAAACTGCCCTTGCATGGTGCCAGACACGGAGGACGGAAGGACAGCACAGTCCTCAGGGACACGGGAGTAGACCTCGGGCTGGTGGAAATGTTGATGTGCCCACGCCCCTCCTGCCTAGACCAGCTCTCATCTCTCCTCTGAATATATTCAGCATTGGCATTTAAAATCTCTCTCTCTCTCCCTCTCTCTCCATCTCCTTTTTTGAAAATTTAATGTAGAGTAGGAATCTCAAACTTAAGCCTTGTGAGTTAAAGATATGGACCAGTTTTCTTTATTGATATGATATGCTGTATTTGTATCAGTTTGAATATTACTAAGATGAGAAATTCATTCTCCACTTCTTGTTCTGTTGTCTTGGATACCTGAGTCTCTGCAGAGGATGTTGAATTTGTAACTACTCATAGATTAATGCTCCAAAAATGGTTAACTTTTTGGACTATAATATTTTTATGATAAAATATATCTAATCTCAGAGATTCCATTTTTACTGGTTTTAGGAGTACATTTCAGTGGTGTCTAGTACTTTCTTGTTAATGTGAAATTTCCGCATCATGCCGCCTAGTATATTTTCATCTTTCTAAGCTGAAACACAACACCCTTTAAACACTGACTCCCCATTCTCCTTTGCCCAGGCCCTGGAAAACTGTGTTCTCTGTTCTGTCTACAAATTGTCTTCTATAAAGGAAGTCATACAAGACCCTTTGTGACTTAGCATAATTTCTTCAGGATTTTTGCACAATGTAGCATGCTACGAGAACTTTATCACATTTTTATGTTGTATAAAGTCCCACCATTTTGTTTATCCATTCATTTGCCAGTGGATACTAGGGTTGTTTTTATCTTTTGAATATTAAATATTATGCTGTTATAAACATGTATGAACAAACAATCTTCTCAAATCTCTCCTTCCAATTCTTTTGGGTACATAGCTAGAATCGGAATTGCTGGATTGTGTGGTAACTCAAAGATCAAGTTTGTGGGGCAGTACCATATAAGTTTCCATAGCAACTATACCATTTTACATCCCAGCCAACAATGTACAAGGTTTCCAGTTTCACCATCTCCTCTCGTCCCTCCCTCCCTTCCCCTCCCTTCTCTTCTCCTTTCCCCTTTTCTTCCTCCCTTCCCTCCCTCCCTCCCTTCCCTCCCTCCCTTCATTCTGTCCCTCCTTGTCCCTCTCCTTTCCCTTCCTCCCTCCATCCCTTCCTGCTTTCCTCTTTCAATCCTTCTCCCTCCCTTCCTTTTCTCTCTTCTTTCCTTTTCCTTCCCTCATCCTTTATCCCTTCCTCTCTCTTTCTCCCTTCTTTTCACTTCCCTTCCTCCTGTTCTTGCTTCCTTCTTTCATTTTTTTGCTTTCTTCTTTGGTTTGTTTGTTTGCTTTGGTTTATTATCTTTTTTATTTTTATTTTTTTTGTGGGTACCGGGAGTCGAACTCAGGACCTTGCACTTGCCAGGCAGGCGCTTATGCCGCTGAGCTATCTCACCAGCCCTATTAACTTTTTCTGATAAATATGATCTACCCTGAGTGGGTGTGAGGTGTATCTCTCTGTAGTTTTCGTTTGTGTTTCTGTAATAATTAGTAATGGTGACCATCTTTTCCTATACATACAGGATATATATATATATATATATATATATATATATATATATATATATCAGTTTCAAATTGGATTGTATGATGTTTTTGTTCCTGTTGGCTTTTAGGAATTTTCTATATAATCTAGATATCAATCCCTCATCAGATATGTGATGTGCAAACATTTTATTAATTTCTATTGGTAGACTTTTGATTCTGTTGGTAGTGACCTCTGGTGCACAAACGATTTAATTTTGATAAAAAACAATTTTTGTACTTTTAGTTTTGTTACTTGTAATTCTTGTGTCAGGTCCAAGAAGTCAGTGCCACGTCCACTCTCCTGAAGGTCTACCCCTATATTGCCGCAGCCCCCAACACAAAGACTTCCTAGTTTTAGCTATTTGATCCATTTTGATGGATTTCTCTCCCCATTGAATGGATGTAATAAGCATACCTTTTTTACATATATGAGAGATTATATTTGTGGAATATTTTTCCCATTGGTCTATCTTTATGCTAACACCACATTGGTTTAAATATTATAGTTTTATAATAGGTTTGGAAGTTAGGAGACATAAGACTTCCATCCTTTTTGTGTGTTTTGTTATTGTTTTGGCTTTCAGGGTTCTTTGATATTGTGTACAAATTTTAGACTGGGTTTCTCTATTTTTGCAAAAAACATTGTTGGGATTTTGAAAGGAATAGCACTGAATCTATTGATAGCTTTAGATAGCAATAACAGTTTAACAATTCTAAGTATTTCAATCCATTAACATGGCATGCAATCCTATCACTTAATAATTTTAATTTATTTCAGTTTTTATTTTCATTTATTATTTTTAGTGAATTTTCAGTGCTCAAAACTTTTGTTTCCTTGGTAAAGTGCTTTTCAAAAAATATTCCATTCTTTCTTAGTTGTGTTTTTTAAATTGTTCATTGCTGGCATATAAGGTAAAGCAACTGATTTTGGTATGTTGATTTGATATTCTGTATCTTTTAAAATTTCATTTAGTATTTTTACTCTTTTTCTTTTTGGGTAAAATCTTTAGAATTGTCTAAGATCATGCTCTTTGAAAATGGAAATAATTTTATTTCTTGCTTAAAAATTTGTATTCACTTTCTATTTCTTCCTTAACTGTTCCTCCTCTTGATATGCTGCTGACATGGGTAAAGTGTGCACTGCTCTGGTTTCTGATCTTAGGAGCAATGTTAGCAACTTTAAATGCTGAGCATAATGTTAGCTATGTGATTGCAAAGATACCCTTTATCTTGTTGAAGATCTTTTTATTCTCAATGTACTGAGTGTTTTTAACATGGAAAGGATGTTGGATTTTGTTCAATGTTGTCAGATAGAATAGGGCATAGTGTGCTTTAAGCCCTGTATTTCCTTATTTATATTCTGTCTCGTTCTATAATGTAGGATATGGATGTCCCTTCTTATTACCTTTTGTTTATGCTGGAATGTTTGGACTTCTTTCTGATTTTTGAAAAGAACCTTTTGTCAGAGGTGGAATTATTGGCTTACGGTTTTCTCCCCCTTTTCTACTTTAAATACATATTCATTGCCTTCTAACCACCACATTTTCTGCTGAGAAATCTGCTGATAATCTACTCAGAGATCCTCGTTAAGGCACTGTGCTCTTATTGTTTTCAAGATTTTTTTCCCCAAGCCCATTGTAAGCCATAAGAACTGCAAACATGTACAAATAAAATAGAATTTTTTAAAAAATGATTATTGGGCCGGTGAGATGGCTCAGCGGCATAAGCGCCTGCCTTGCAAGCGCGAGGGCCCGAGTTCGACTCCCGGATCCCACATATGAAAAAGGGGCCGGTGATATCGCTCAGCGGCTCGGGTGCCTGTTGGCGTGCGAGGTCCTGAGGTCGACCCCCCGGTACCCACAAAAAAAAAAAAATGATTATTTATGTTTGACTTGCAGTAGTTTGAACACAATGTGTCATATTTTGGGCTTCTTGAGTTTATCTTACCTGGATTTTATTAAGCCTCTTGTGCTTATAACTTTGTGTTATTCTTTAGATTTAGGAGTTTTAGAGATTGTATTTATTTATTTATTTATTTATTTATTTATTTATTTATTTATTTATTGTGGGTACCGGGGGTTGACCTCAGGACCTCGTACACCAGCAGGCACCCATGCCGCTGAACGATATCACCGGCCCTTTTTTCGTATGTGGGTTCTGGGAGTCAAACTCAGGACCTCGCGCTTGCCAGGCAGGCGCTTATGCCGCTGAGCCACCTCACCAGTCCCCTAGAGATTGTTTTTAAAATAGTCTCTGTCTTTTTATTTCTCTTTGAGACTTACACATGCCACATATGTTAGTAAGCTTGATGGTGTTATTCTTTTTTTATTTCTGTTCTTAGATTTAATGTCAATTGTTTTGAAATCAGGTTTTTTGATTCTTTCCTCTACATATTTGGTTAAAAGTGAAAGTACATTATGGATATGCATATATTGATGTAACTATGTGTTCTAGGATCCATGAAACATTAAATCTATTTGATCCTTATAAGAATACTACATATGAGGTACCATTCCCACTTTATACTTGAGAAACTGAGGCAAATAGAATGTCAGTCTGTTTTCTGCTGCTATAACAGAATACCCCAGCCTAAGACAATTATAAACAACAGAAGGTTATTTAGCTTGCATCATAGTTCTGGAGACTGGAAAACCCCAGACTAGGAGCTACGTCTGCTAAGGGCCTGCATCATAACATGGCAGAAGGGCAAATGAGCCCCTAACAGAAAGATGGAGTGAGAGGATCTAAACTCATAACAAACCCATTCTTGAGATAAATAACCTGCTTCATGATAACACCTTGAAGCCATTCATGACGCAGAGTCCAGGTTACCTAAGCACCTCATAGTGCTTCCACCTCTTAAATCTGTTACAATAGAAATTAAAGGTCTACATGAATTTAGGAAGGGATATTCCAACCATAGCAGAGAATTTAAGTAACATGCCAAAATTGCATAGTAAATAAGGAGAGGTTGGGTTTTGAACACAAGAGGCCAGGCATTTTATTGCACTAAGTCACTGAAAGAATCCTGTGACAAAGGCACACTTTTCATCTACACTCTGTCCCTGTGAAAATCGAGGCACAAAAAATATAGTTAATTGACTTAAGGCAGTGTGATCTCAGGACAAGATTTTCCCTTTCTTTCTTTCTTTCTTTCTTTCTTTCTTTCTTTCTTTCTTTCTTTCTTTCTTTCTTTTTCTTTCTTTCTTTCTTCCTTCCTTCCTTCCTTCCTTCCTTCCTTCCTTCCTTCCTCCTTTCTTTCTTCTTTCTTTCTTTCTTTCTTTCTTTCTTTCTTTCTTTCTTTCTTTCTTTCTTTCTTTCTTTTTCTTTCTTCCTTCCTTCCTTCCTTCCTCCTTTCTTTCTTCTTTCTTTCTTTCTTTCTTTCTTTTTCTTTCTTTCTTTCATCTTTCTTTCTTCTTTCTTTCATGGCTATATCTTGAGCCCACGTGCTTCATCACTATAAAAAATCAGTCAAAGAATAAATTTGGTAGGCAAGTTTTGCAGGACAATTTGTTAGAATATGGGGATAAGAAAACTCAAATTTTTCTGTATATATTTGAGGACCTTGCATTTTCTTAATCTATACATTTATTTTTTAGTGGGCCTGTATTGATTGATTCTAAGGAAGATGAATTTGATTTTGAGACAGAAGGGATGGTGGGATAGTTCTCTGAGGCTGACCCCAAGCAAAAGCCTAGGAGACGATGATAAAAGTAAGAATCGGGGCAGAAGGTAAAGATGCCACAGTCTTGAAGAGACAATGCTCACCGAACACAGAATGCAAAGGAGAAATATGGGGGTGATACATTAACTTTTGCTTTGAGTCCATTGGTAGCAGGTCATGACTCTACAAGTTATCAGGCAGTCTGTTTCCCTGCCATCAATGGAGAAATAGTTCCAGTGTCCTACATGTAAAAGACACTCTGCTAATTATTATGCTGAAAACTAGTAAGTGTACAGAGGAAAACAGTCAAAGTTTTGCCCTCCCTCTTTTTTATTCTCAGTTCCTCTCCTTCCTTCCTTCCTTCTCTCCTTCCTTCCTCCTTCCTTCCTCCCTTCTTTCCTTCCTTCCTTCCTCCCTTCTTTTGTTCCATCCTTCCTTCCTTCTTTCCTTCCTTCCTTCTTCCTTTCTTTCTTCTTCCTTCCTTCTTCCTTTCTTCTTCCTTCCTTCTCCCTTCCTTAGTCAGCTTTCTGTTTTTTATGAGAAAATACCTGAGAATAACAATTTAAAGACAGATTTATTTTGCCTCATGATTTGAAAAGTTTTAGTTTGTGGCCAGCTGGTTCGGGTGCTTTGTGCCTGTGATGGGGCAGAACATCATGGCGGGCCAAAACTTGTCAACTCACAGCACCAGGAAGCAGAAAGCAAGAAAACGCCAGACGAATAGGCCAGAGACAAACTGTACTTTTGGCCCTCATTAAATGCTAGACATCTATGTGTTTCTATTAATAAATACCAATATTTATGGGGAAAAAAAAAACTAAATTAAGAAGTTAGTGGTAAATAGCCCTGGGAAGCGTCTGTTCTGAGGAAATACTCATCTTGAAAAGGAAAACTCATCTGGAAGATGATAAAAACCTGCCCTCTATTTCTAGAAAATCACCATTCCAGTACTTCCCAAACTGTGCATGGCAGACACTGCTTTCAAGAGGTGCTAATGAATGCTGCAAAGGCAACAAAATGATGGATATATTAGCGGGGGGGATGCTGTCTGCTGCAGTACCTATTAATATATCCAAAGTTCTGAGAAATATCTTCAGTGAGATGTTAAGTAAAGAAACCCAAATAACTTTATTTGACCCAGAATGTCTCATCCTTACTTCAAACGTTTTTTCCCATACACTCTGAACACAGGCTTTTGGTCAGTATTCTGAGGCCCAGCATGGGTTATTAATTGCTTCACCTCTAGTAGGTGTCTTCTCTTTCTTCTAACTAGTAATCTAAGGAATGTGTCACTTTCCTTTTATATTCTTTACTGCAAGCACAGGTCTTGTCCATACTACATTATCACTCAAATATGCCGCCCCACGGCCTACATTCCATTACTTTTGCATATTAGACCCATGGCAGAGCTATTAAAAATACACAGTGCTTAATTTCTCAAGTGGTTGGCATTTTTCACTTGGATTCACAGGAAAACCAATGCTAGCCTGGGGTCTTCTCCACCCAAGGATGTAATGGGCAGCAGTTTAATTGAATGGTGCAGTTAGAGACTTGCTTTGAAGCTAAACTTACTTGTACACACTATTATTATTTAAGGCATCATAATAGAAATTTTAGAGCCCTCGGATATTTGGGGAAGCTAAAGCTCTTTTTCTCAAGACATATTTTACTGCTGCCAAAAGATATATACATCAGGAAAAGAAAAAATTATATAAATTTATCGAGACATCATGAGATTAATACAAGTTACCTTTGACCCCTACAATTACAAAAGGTGCTCAGAGCGGTGCCCATTAGACTCCAGACATTTATAAGTATGGCAAACTGCTGAAGTGTTCTACATTTTTTTGCCAGACTCAGTATGTATAGTTTTCCCCAAAATAAGACCAGGCCTTGTATTAATTTTTGCTCCAAAAAGATGTAATAGGGCTTATTTTGGGGGATGTCTTATTTTCTCATGTGCAACAATCTACATTTATTAATTTATTCATGTATAGAATCTACATTTATTTATGTACAAAATCTCATTTATTCAAACACAGTAATGTTATCTTCTGGAATATCATTGTAACTCTGAAAAACAAATTCCAGCCTGAATTTATTGCTACTCCATTTCCTATAGAACAATCGGTCCCAATTTCTCATATTCAGCAACAGAGCTCTCCTCAAATGAGCACTTCTTGTCCACCCAGCCTGGTCATAATGCACTGCTCTATGGCTGTAAGAGATTTTATCTCATGAATTTTTCAATCCAAGTCAAGACCTGTTGCAGGGTAGACTTCACAAAGTTTCACTAAATCAAGTGTTAGTTGAAGACTTACAAGACAGGAGTGGCAACAAAAATGGTGATAGTTAAGAATGATGGTCCACACAATAGTAATGAGAAATTTCAGGCACCCAAATTCAGAAACATTTTTGTATTTCCCACAAGTGCATTTAGTACATCCATTACCAAGCATGATTTACTGAATCGTGAAGATTCAGGTGAGACCCAGTCACTCATACGTTGTGGCTGCTCTCAGATTGGTCATTTGGCAATGACTCTTGAATTCATCTGTTTACACAGGTAGCTTCCTCTCACCCAAAGTTGCCTGCTTGGGTAGTCACATAAAATTAATTATAATTTATATTATCATTTAAGTATAAGGTGAACAATGTTATTTATTTATATTTAATTGTATATTAATATTATTATTTTATAATTTGATACATCTGTTGTGTGTTGCAATGGACATGCTAAATGTGCCTGTCTGTCTGAAGATCTTAACTGGGGGTTCATTTTGGGATAGGGCTTATATTACAAGAATCCTGAAAAATCGTTTGAGGTCTTATTTTCCTGTTAGGTCTTATTTTCAGGCAAATGTGGTATGTCAGACCCATGTGCACGTATATAAGCATGTGTGTGTGAGGGTATCAATCAATGTCTTGCCAGCATTGTAACTATCCTTGTTCTACCTAAAATACCTTGAGGATTTTCCCATGTAAAATTCAAAACTAATTGTGTGTGCTCACTGTTTGTCATGTGGACCTCATCTGTTCATTCTGCTTACTGCCAGTTCTCCACTGCATTCTGCAGTCCTATGATATTTTCATAACTTACTTTCAGACATACAGTGTAAAATTTTACACAGCCAACAAAGTGTTACACAATCTACATACCTTGGCGACTCATTTCCTTCCACTTTCTGCATGACCCCAACACTGGAATTTTTGTTGTTCCTTTAATTATCCAAATACTCTTCATTTACAAAATTGTCATTTTTGGGATATCCTCAGTCAGAGATTATCTTCCCCTCAATATTCACACTGCCATCATTCTCATTTTTCTCAAGATGTTGAACATTACTTCCGCAGCAAAACCTTTCCTGATTATCAAAGGAGAGTCTTGTGAGTAACTTTTATGTCCTATTCAAGGAGACTGACTTTTTTAAGGATGGGGACTTTTGATTTTCTGCTACTTCCTTCCTAGAACTTAGGGCAATGCCTGAAACCAAGTAACAACTCAATAAACACTTGATGGTTGAGTGAATCCCTTCGAATTCAATGAGGCTGTCACACAAATGAAACTTTACCCAGTATTTTCTTGTCTATAGACCTCATGGTTATGCTCTTTCCCCCCACCCTCTACAAAGAAAATCACAACAAAAAACCAAAAATCAACCTATTATTTATGCTACAGATTGGCTCCAGATTGTCTCAGGCATTGTCTTCTCTGGTAATGTTTCTTTTACCTCCAGGTATGATACATGTAGGGAGCATATAGTGACTTTCTTCTTATCCCTCACTCCTATGTCCTGTATATTTTTCTGTGGGGAACCACTCAGACTGCTTCAAAGCTCAGGGGTGTCTAAGGACACCTGAGGATGTGACCCCACTTGTGTAGCGCAGGTGCACAGAGGGATACAGTTATGTAACCATGACTTAGCACAGGTAAACACACATGTGCTAGTTATGGCACTATGTAAGAATATGAATACGAGATAACAACCTGTATAAGAATTGTACAATAAAGACGCAGGGGGCTCTCATTCTGGCTCTCTGCTCTGCTCCATGCTGTCTGCTGTTGTTGCTCTCTTGCATACCTGTGCTCTTTAACCTTGGGAACTCACTTGTGAAAATCTCCCTTGGGCCCCCCTGAGCAGGCTGACATTTTCTCTCAAGGCACTTTTAAAATTGCATTGGACTGCCATTAAACTGCAAAAGTCTTTAGATGCTAATTTTATTCTATTTACCTTTTTTTTTTTGTGGGTACCAGGGGGTCGACCTCAGGACCTCGTGCGCCAACAGGCACCCGTGCCTCTGAGCGATATCACCGGCCCCTTTTTCGTATGTGGGTTCCGGGAGTCGAACTCAGACCCTCGCGCTTGCAAGGCAGGCGCTTACGCCGCTGAGCCATCTCACTGGCCCTCTATTTACCTTTGAATGCTTAATCGTTAGCACCATGCCTGGTCATTCATCTGGTACTTAATAAATGTTGATTCAAGTCAACATTTATTAAGTGCCAGATGAATCATGGTATTTTACATTTATAGGTATTATTTGTGGAAACTCAATCTATACCTCTAATGGGAATAGAGACACACACGTGTATACCGCACACACACACACACACACACACACACACACAGCATGCACATACATACACCAGCAGCAGCATACTTTACTGGTAAATCATTGCTTATAATTCCCTCTTTCATCAAAAATAAGAACGAGATGGAAAGAAATCAGCCTTGAAAACTAGAGATCAGTAATGCCAGCCCCAATCATGTTATCCTCGTCTTACCTGCCTTATAGAGTAGCCAACAGGCAAAATAATAGTGATAACAGGTAAGGGAAGGAATGGCTGAGTAGAGCTGGCATTTTTGATCTCTAGTCTTGAAGGGTGATTATTCTCTTGGTCTTATTTTTGGGGAAGCACCATTATTACAAAAAAATGCATGTCAGCAAAACAGCCATCAAAGAAGCTTTAGGTCCTTTCCCTAAAAAGACCTAAACAAAATATGACTCAAACCAGTATGAACTAACCTTCTAGGAGCTCTGGAAAACAGTCAAAGTTTTACAGCAATTGAGCAAAAGACTGATTAAGAAAAAGTCACCTCAAGAATGATAGGAAATTGAATGACATAAACAGCCTGCTGTTTGGTGTGGTTGAATCTTGGTCTAGAGGATGCAGTAGCCACTTCCTAGCTCTCTCCCTCATGCTGCAATGCATAAATCAGACATCATTTGCAGTGTTCTGTCTGTGATTGACTGAAAGACAGGTCTCTGTCACACTCAACAGATCCAGACAGGGAAACAGAGTGATCAATGGCTGTGAAAGCTGCAGGGTGGCTAGAGATCCACAGATACCAGGGGCAAGAGATACGGTAAAGGCACACACAAGAAGCCTCTGGAAAACAGTACATATAAAAGCTGCTGTGTATAAAGGGGAACTGAAAAACAAAACAAAACAAAACGACCCTACTTATAAGCCTAACCAACGCACATGCTCAGAAAAGACTGAAAATAATTCTGGTTTTACTTCAGTCTGCTCCCAGGGCTCAGAGCATACCCAGCTGATCAGTGTCTGTCGTGGAACAAAGCCCACGTGCAAAGACTGAGTGTGGTGGGTTAACTAATGGTCAACTTGTAACACCCAGCTGAACTGAATCAGCGTGGTGCTGGGTGTGGAAGCCCCACCTGAGGATTGTTGCCAACAGCATAAAAAGAGAACTGGAGGGGAAGATGATGTACTGTTGGTTCTCCTGGAGAAGCTTGTGATGATGGTTTTCCCGATGTGAACTGGGCTGTTCTCATTGTCAGAGGAGCTCAGGTCCTCGCTGTTGCTGAGGATGGCTACAGTTCTCTTTGGGGGAGCTCTGGTCCTTACTTTCAGCGTTGCTTCCTGGCTCCAGTCCAGATCCTTCACCCCACTGGCACAGACTTTCTAGCTTCCACCATTGACCTTTGGGCCTTCCCAGGGCAGATCCTGGATACAGACTTGCATGAGACATTGTCGTGGGCTCTGGGCCTCCAGCTGGACTCATGGAGGACATTGCTGTGGGATCCATGCCCTTAGCTGGATTCTCTGGGTCTCTAGTGGGTGGAAAGATCTCCTACACACTTCTTTATTTGGGTTCTTTTGGTGAATATTATAAAATAATCCTATAAATTGTGTGTCCTATATTATATCCATTCTCTGTAAACCCTGACTACAATACTTAGAGAAGTGGCTATTTTCCTAAATACTCAATTTCCCTCTAAAACCAAAAGAAATATAAGAAAAACAAATCCAACACACACCGAAACAAACAAACACCAGAAGTCATACAAAGGAATAGTAAAATACTGTCAATTCAAATGAATAAAATAGTCACCAACCATTCCGGATAAAGCCTATATATCAAACATACTAAATAAAAACTTTACAGAAACTGTCATATATATGCTGAAATAACTAAAGGAAAACATGGAGAAAGAGTTAAAGGAAATCAGGAAAACAATTTAAAAATGATAATCTCAAATAAGAAATAGGAATGATACATGGAGCCATTCGGAAATTCTATAATAAAAGTGCCACTGTATTGAAAAATTAATTGGCAAGGATTAAGCACATATTTGTGTAGACCAGAAAAATCATCCTGAAGACAAAACTATTGAAATTACTGAGACTGAGAACAAAGAGAATGAAGAAATGGGAATAGAACCTCTGTGTGTGTGTGGACACCACAGACTAACGTGTGCAATATGAAAGTGCTAGTGGGAGAAGAGACAGATGGGGAACAGAGATGAATTGAAATAATCATCAAACACACCCCAAGTTTGATGAGAAGCTTGAGCCTACAAATATAAGGAGCTTTATGCAGTCCAGGAATGACAAACGCAAAGATATCTGCACTGAGGTTCATTATAAGCAAAATGTAAAGTCAAACACTGAGAAAATCATGGATACAGCAAGAGAGAATTAACTCAGTGTGAATATGGGACCCTTAATAAGATAGTGAGATTTCTCAGTAAAAAATGTTGGAGGCTCTAAAGCAGTGAGTGATAGATTGAAAATGCTGAAAGAAAAAGAGGATTCAAGAATTCCATATCCAGGCCTGATGATGTAGCTCAGTGGTCCATCACTTGACTCATATGCACGAGGCCCTGGTTTTGATCCCCAGTACCATCGAATCAAAAAACAAGAAGAAAATCTATGTCTAAAAAAGACCTGTCATTCAAAAATGAGAGAGAAAATAAAAAATTCTTAGACTGAAAACTATGGACTATTTTACTCTATATATGTGAGAAGTACTAAAGCAAATCCTTCAAGTCAAAAGGAAATGATGCTTGATTGTGAAATGAACCTGTAAAAAGATAAAGAAATCTCTGATTAAAGTTCAAAAACTGGAAAATAAAAAATGCAAAATTATTGTAATTTTATTTTATAGCACCTCTATTTACTTTCTACAGATTTGAAAATACAAAGTAATTATGAATCTATGTTAGCAGGTGTGCTATGTAAGCTTTTTTGTCCCTCAGTACTACACCCTGTGGATGCCTGGGCAAGATCATTGGTGGGAAAATTATTTTAAATGATGCAGTCCTAAAAAGCTTTCTTTCAGTCCAAAGGCATGTACACCAGATAGCTTTTCATTTCAATGAATGTTAATTCATATTTTGTAAAATTAATATACTCCACAGTTGCTGATTAGATTATTTGGATTGTTAAATAGTGAAGTTTTATTAAAAAATTGACACACTCACACACATGTATAAACACCTCCGTACAAATACATATATTTGTACTTAGTAACCAGATTCTGTAAATTACTGTTTGATACCTGTTTCCTTGAGAAACTTTCAACTTGTTATATACGTATTTTGTGTCATCAGGCATGCCCCATGTTTCAAAAGAATAATTTCAGACAATTTGCCTTGTATTTGACTACACAAATTTGTCTTCATCAAAGGGGGGCATTAAAGCTTGGCTCATAGCAGATGTCTTAGGAAAGAATGAGGTACTAGAATCCTAGTTGTGTCCGCCTGCATCCTAAATTACTCTTCGGCTGATAGAAGATGAATGCCCTTCTTCGAGGAATCACGTCTACAGGACAAAATTCTCCTTTCTGTACTGAGAAGAGAGTTTATTCAGAGTCAGTCTGTATTTGAGTCCTCTAAAACCATTTTTTTTAAAAAATTGCTTAGGGGAAGTTCTTCCCACTGAGTTCATTTCCAGTACTATTTCAGACAGCTAGTGCTAAAGGGCAAGCTACTGTTATTGGGCATTTATAGTAGGAGCTCCCTGAACTGACTTCCACCTAATAATACACTGAATTAATCTACACTTCATAAACCTCATAGACCAGTGCTAACAGCATACTGGATATTCTCTGGCAGCAAATTTCTGTCTAATGTGGCTACACAATTCTGCTTCCACTTATTATGCTTGTTTCCAATGTTTTAGTGCTTTACGCAATTCAATTAACTATAACATGAATGTATTTCACATGAGCGCAGTAAGGGTTATGTCTGCTGGGGACTGAACCCAAGTATTCACGCGTGTCAGGTACGTGTTGTACCACAGAGCTATGCCCCCAACCCTTTTGACATTTTTATGTTTTAAAACAAACTGAGTTTCTATTATTTGAAAGACTTGCTGACATTAGTCTGATTGAAAATTACGGCAGTTTGTTTTCCTTGCTGGGGTCCTCGATATTTTTTTTCTAGAGTAAATTATGGCAGAAAGAGTGATGCTTGTGCCTGTATATTATATCCATGGTGATAGCAGCCCTAATAAATTTAATTATTTGAATTTGTTTAAATTTTAGTTTCTCTTTTTCATTTACCCTTTCTTCCTTTATGCTTCCATTTCTAAATCTGTCTCTTTACCTCTAAATTCTTTACCTTTTCTCATTTAAAACCTTATTTTTCTCTCCTCTGTTTAGCAATAGATTTTCAGCTTCAAGTTTCAGTACAATAAACTATCATGGTTGCAACAAGAGCCTTAGACTGTGGGACGCAAGATTCTTCGTCCAGTTTTCTATGACTCTAGGCAAATCAATTAATCTCTACGTCAGTGTGCACATCTCCAAAATATGCAAGATTAAATATAATCTTCTTGGCTATATTATAGTTATGCTATGCTAGTACTTTAAGAAATGCCTATAAAAACCTGCATCCCTATAACCAACTCTCAGCCACAGAGAAGAAGTTTTGGTTAGACACTATGAGAGACAGCGCTTACACACTGGATTCATTTGAAATAAATTAAAACCCTTGCGTTTTCAGCTATCTCAAGAGACGTAGATTTTTTAACTCATGTTTCATTATTGGCAAAATGAGCAGGTGCTATCTAGGACAATAGTGCTCTAAAGCTCTTTGCCTCCCTTTTTGCGTAGATTTTTAGATTTATTGGGTTTAAACTCCTGGGTAGCTACTCACCGGACACCTACGTGATGACTGGGTTAGTATTTTTCCTGGCCAGTAAGGTCTGCCTTTCATTGTTCCAGTATCACCGAACGAACTGAAATGGGGCCAGGTTCCAAATTTAAGACCCATTTCCAAGGATGTCAGGATCAGGCTGGTTCCATCTATATTTTATTATCTCTTGCCATTCTTTACAGTTACAACATTTCTGGTAACAAAATGAAAACCCCTAAATTCAATAAATACATCTAGTGAGAGCTGTTGGTAGTCAATCTTACAAGTATAGAGTAAAAGGCCTTAGAGGAAAAAATATACATTTAATAGAGACAAAAGATGTCAGTTTTTCCAAAATGATCAAAAGCTGCTTTTTTGATTGTTACATATCTGGGGGAAACATCATCCCTTTATTGTTTCATAACCACAACTCAGGTTGCAAATAAATATCGCCAGCCCTCTAGCAGCCTGTGGAGGGACACAGGTTAAGAAGAAATACCTGAGATTTTGCCTAATCTAGACCTCACAACAGGAAGTGGTAAATAAGCCTGCATATATTTTTCAGTTTCTATTTCTTAAATTCATGAACACACAGAGACGCACACACTCATTCTTTCAAGACAAATTTTGGATGATCATGCAGAAATTTCTGATGAAATGCAAGGACACGAGTAAGTAGGAACTTAGAGGTACTTATCTGTAGTCGTTTAATAACCGTTATAAATAATGCTGTCTGAAAGTCCGGTTGCAGACCACAGGCCTTCCAGAAAATACGACCCTCTGCTTTCTAAATGAACTTTCTGGCAACTCTTTATCTGCAAGCTTGGGAACTCCTCACACTCAGCACATATGAATCAGTAGATGGTTTGGATTCAAAATTATGGAGCGTTTTATTTTAATTGTAGAATAAACACATGATATTGTAAGGATTCCAAATGACTCAGAAGAATGTAGAGGAAAATGAGTACTTTACTTTCATCCTGTTTTCTATTTTCTTATGCACATTCTCCCTGTTCAAGCACTAATTTTAGAGGTAGCTCCTTTTTTGGATGACATCTTTGCAAAATTTTTGTTCAGGGCACATATAGGATGTTGTTACTTGTATTGGACTACTTACTGCTGCTATTCATATTGGAGTGGTACTGCTGCTTTAACGTAAAGCTTAACTTTTTGTGTCAATACATATAGATATAGATTCAACACGTTTTTAATGATTTCATATTATTCCATACCTTAACTAAATTGTATTTATTATACTATGCTCAGTTTGTTTTCATTTATTCCTAATTCCACTGCTGTACAGATGCTATAGCATGCACATATATTCACGGACATTTGCATTCATATTTTCTAGAATGAATTCTGAAAAGTAGAATGGCTAAGTCAAAAGCTATGAATATTTAAAATACAAAGAGGCTGAACTAATTTTCTCTCTGTACCTATGATTTAGAAAAAAAAGCCACTCTGTCTCTTTATTCCCATAGCAACCCTCAAATTATCAAACTGAAAATTTTAGCCAATCTATAATGACTACACTATTTCAATTTACTTTTCCTTAATTGTACTGAAATTAGGCATCTTTTCACATATTCATTGATTATTTAAATGTCTCATTTACTAGTTGTTAATTTTTAGTCCTATGCCCATTTATTCTGGGGATATTGTTTTCTATTCGCATAACTCTTTTGAAACTATATATATATATATATATATATATATATATATATATATATAAATTTTCTGCTAGACATACAAGCAGAATATATCTTCTAATATATACTTTGCCTTTTTATTTTATTTGTGGTGACTTTGCTATTCTACTCTTATGTTTTTTATTCAATCAAATATTCTAATATTTCCTTTATGACAGTTAAGTTTTTGTTTTACTTACTAAGATGTGTAAGATGTGACTTGTCCTCAAACTCAGTATGATATACCAAATTTTAATTAATGCTTTCATAATTCTGATTGCAACATTAACCTTTTAACTCATTTGTCATTCATTTTGAAAATGGCATAAGGTAAGGTTTTCTAAATATATAGCTAAATGTATAGCTAACTATCACAGTGATATATATTTTCAACTGTGTGCCTTTAATTTGAGATGCTATTCTTATTGTGTTATCATTTCTACATATTTTGGATTTGTTAGTCTGTGCCATTAATATATTTATCAATTTTTGAGGGTTATCCCCAAATTTTAATTGATGTAGTTCTATACTCTGTGTTGATATTTGGAAGAGAAACTTTATTATTTTTCCATGAAGAAAATTTGGATATTCTTACATAAATGATCATACAAATTTCATAACTGAACACCACACAAATTTTAGGTGGAGTTGCATACATTTACAGATTATTTTATATCACTTAATACTTTAATATTGAGTCTTCTCATGTAGAAACATTATTATTCTATTATCACGCTCTTATTCTCATTATTCATTCTCTAGATTTATAAAAAATTTAACTCAGGCAATTTGAAAATTTGATAACACTGCTAATTTTATATTTACTAAATCTAAAGTACTAAATAAATTTTACATTGTGTCTTCTTGAAGTTAAAATTTTGAAGTTTTGAATCCTGGTACTTTATTAAATACGCATTAGTTCTGATAGTTTGGAATGTACTGTTTTTGAATAGTATATGAGAGGTGACAATTATAACAAAGGCAATTGATAATGATAGCTGTACCTTACCAACATTTAGACATTTTTTTTTTCTGTCTTATCTACAGTGACTAGTACTGGTAAATAATATTGGATATCCACCTTAACGAACATAGGTTTCTTTATCATTTTTAAGGTTTCTAATGTCTTCTAGTTTCATATGAATTTAGCCTGAGTTCAAGATGCTTAGCTTCATCAAGTCAAACAAGTTTAAAGTATCAACTTTATTCACTGATGAGCAAACAACTGATCCCTACCACAATGTTACATTTAAAAATGCAGCTTACACTCTGTCTCCAATCCCCCCAAATTAATTTACCTGTTGACACATAAGTGAAGAAGTTGAAATAGAAAGAGTGAAAAATAATGACCACCAAATGGAGAAATAAAAAATGATGTGTTTTAACTAAGTATATGTGACAAAGACAAAGTGAGATTGTGTGTTCCATGTGAACAGTGACCTTAATTTAGCAAATTTTTCTGAACCCCCAGGAAGAGTCAGGCACTCTTATATTTTGGATGGGAGAAAGACAGAGAGAGAGAGATAGAGAAAGACAGAGAGAGAGAGAGAGAGAGAGAGAGAGAGAGAGAGAATTGTCCTTAAATGTACATAGGATTTATTTTAAAGATGGTAGCAACAATAAACATATAAGCAGAAAAATACGTGAAGACTAGTTTGAAAAATAAAAAACATAAAACAGTGTTAAGTACAAGCCATCATTTCATAGACAAATTCTACAGAATATTTCTCCAATATAGCAGCAATTGAGGAAGGGCTCCAAACATTCAAAATTGAGAAAAGTGAAAATGGTAGGTTAGATATCTCCAAGTTCCCATTTGTTTACAGAAATATGTTTTAAAAATTCCAGTTAAAAGGGACTGTCCAAAGTGAATGCTTTGGAACTCTGGAGTCTATCTGAGTGTTTGGGGCTTCCAAGGGAAAAGCTTGACTGGGGAATTTTGCCATATGTTAGCTAATTTCAGGTTTCGGCATGATAAAAGCAGCTTTGCATCAGGCTACTGTGGGATGGTAGACATATCCCTGGTGTAGCTGTCTGGAGGAAGCCAGCATGCATGGTCAGAACGTGGTCTTGCAAACACTGAGGTTCTGTGTTCAGATAGATCCTTGGTGTGAGCTTGGGCATGAAGCTATCGACGCCGGTTGCTTCAGCATCAACTCACACAAGCTGAAAGCAATTCCGGGAGATTTCGAGGTCCACACTTATTTTAAACTCTATTTTTTAGGCAAATATATGTATGGGAGTGTTGAAAGACACTGACTGTGTGGAGGAAAACACACCACTACAGCAAAAGTTCTGAAAAGATCTTTAGCTTTATCTGAGGCTCCCCCTGGCACAGAGACACCCTAAAATAATCAAGGAACTGCAACTACTGGGAAATGGGAAAACTATGATCTCTAGAGGTTCCATATTATATGATCTAAATGTCAAATTTTCAAGAGATATAATATAGAACAATTAACAAAAGTGGAAATATCAATAGATAGAAACTATTTAAAAACTAAGAAATTCTGGATTTTTAAAATCCAATAATTGTAGTGAAAAACACACAAAAGAAGAGTTCAGGAAGCAGGAGAAAGAATCAAAAATGTGATAAATAGATAGAAAAAGGAATAAAGAAAAGGGAAGGGGGATGAAGGGAGGGAGAGAGAGAGAGAGACAGATTTAAAGAAATAACAGCTTAAATCTTCCCAAATTGTGTGAAAGACAAATCTACAAATTGAAGAAAGTCAACAAACTCCAAATCAAACACATTCAAAGGTAAACCAAGGCACCTTGTAATCAAACTACTGAATCATAACAAAAAGAGCATCGGTAAAAACATTTTCAGCCAAATTTTCATCAGAAATCTCAGAAGCAAGAAAATAATAGGATGAGATATTTTAAATACTGAAAAAAAAGTCCCTCCAAATTCTGTCTCTAGTAAAATTATCTTTTAAAATGGAGAAGGAAATTATAACATTCTCAAATGTGTAAATGCTGAAGAAGTTCATTACATAGACCTGCACTTTAAGGAATGCTAAAGGGATCCATCGGTTGGAGATGAAATTAAGATAGATAGACAATTGAAAGCCATATAAAGATATGAAGACTGGTGGTAAAGGTAAATCGAAAAATAAGACAGTGAATATTATCACAAATTTGTCTTTTAATTAATTTTATTGGTACACTTTTGGTATACATAATGATCACATTCATCATACGCAATTTGTACCTGTACATGGTGTATCTTGATTTTTCTTTTTTTCCCCATTCTCCTCCCCTCCCTGCAACCTTTCTTCCCCACTCTAATTACAAAAGCTTTCTTTCTAATTTCTCCCTTCTATTCTCTTTTTTCCCTTTGCCCTGAGAAGTGGAAGAAGGTAATTTCAGACAGAAATAACAGAGAGGTGGGAGACAGCACTGTTACCGGGATATAATTCTCCATACATCAGAAGTTCATATGACTTCAATTAAATTACAGCATTATAACTTTAGGATGTTACATTAAAACCCTACATTCATCAGAATAAAATACCTAGGATATCTGCAAAATGAAATGAAATGGGAATCAATATGTGTCACTTCAAGATAAAGAAATAAATACAGAAAGAGGCAGTAACAGAGGAAATGAGGGACAAAAGTCTATGAAGCATACAAAAACACATGGAAAACTGTCATAAATAATTGCTTCTTCATCAGAAATTGCTTGAAACACAAATGGGGTAGACACTTCAATGAAAATGAAAAGATTGCAGAATAGTAAATACAGAGCAATTCCTTTATGACTTTTGATAAAATTGCACAAAATGTTTGTAAACTAAATAGGCCAGCACATAAACTATTATAGACCATGATTAAGTGGGATTTATTGCTAGAAAACACGCATGATTTAATATGTGAATATAAATTTGGTATATCATGTTAGTGAAATGAAGAAAAAAAATCCTAAATGCAATTTCTCAATTCATGAAGAAAAAACATTTTGCAAAATGCAACATTCTTCAATGATGAAAACACACATCAAACCAAGTAGAGAACACCATCAGTGTAATAAAGATCATCCGTGAAAAGCCTGACAGCTAACGCATGGTAAAAGAGTGAAACTTTTCCTAGAGTGCAGCAGTAACAGAAGGATGAGCACTATTTCCATTTCTATTTCACAGGATATTGGAATTTCTAGCCACAGATCTCAGGAAGAAGAATAGAACAAAGAAGAAGGAAGAGGAGGAGGAGGAGGAGAAGAAGAAGAAAAGGAAGAAGAAGAGAAAGGGGAATAGAAAAGGAAAGAGGAGGGGACGAGGGAAGGAAAAGGAACAAAAGCATCCACATTGGAAATAAATAAAATTAAACATGTTTACATGTAAATAAATAAAATTAAACATGTTTACAGGTGACATACTTGGATATGTATTAAACCTTAATGATTTTATTTTTTAAAAGTAAAATTAAAAAGTATTGGAGCTAATGAAAGCAAAATTGCTAAGTACAAATTGTTAAAAATGTTTTATTTCTCAACACTAAAAATGAACAATCTGAAAAAAACTTAAGAAAACAATGCCACTTTTAAATGAATAAAATGCCTAAAAATAAATTTAATCAAGGTGGTAAAAGGCTTGTACAATGGAAGCTGCAAAATATTGCTGAAAGTAATGCAATAATTTGTAAATAAATGGGAAGACACCTTCTGTTCATTGATTGGCAAACTTAGTATTATTACATGAAATTATTACCTCAAACAATCTACAGGCTTGATATAATCTTTATCAACATCCGAACAGGCTTTTTTTTTTAAATAGAAGTTGGAAAACATTCTGAAATTCGAAGGGAATCACAAGGGACTCGGATTAGTCAAACAATCTGGGAAAAGGAAGAACAAACTGGATAGCCACACGTTGAAGAAAAAATGCAGAGTCTTACCTCAGGAATATACAAAAATTATACGAAAATAGATGAACTAAAATATAAACTGAAAAGTATAATATTCTTAGATGAAAACATAGGGGGAAATATTCATGACCCTGAACTATGAAACAGTTTCTTGGATATGTCACGTGTCACAAGAAACAACAGATACATGGACTTAAATGTTTTGTGCATCAAAGGACAGTAACAGATGGGGAAATTGAACACGGGAAATATTTTCAATCACTTACAGGATGAGAACCACCATCCAGACTGCTTAACTCCTGTGACTCTACAACAAAACTCCCCAAATTAAAAAGTGGTGAATATTTGAATAGATACTGCTCCATGAATATATATATATATGTATACAAATAACAAATAAACACATGGAAAGATGCTCAGCATCACTGTTTATTAGGGAAAGGCTGGCAAAATTACCAATGTGCTACTATGTTACGCTCATTTGAATGACTAATAGCAACAAACTGGAATAGGAAAAGTTTTAGGATGAGGAAAAATCAAAACCCATGTAAACTTATTCTAGAAAGTACTATAATTGTTCCTCAAAAAGTTAAACATTGAAGTAACATTCAGCGATTCCTCTTTTACATGAATGCTTAAAGGAATTGAGAGAATGAACCCCATTAAATACTTGTACGTAGATGTTCCTAATAACATTATTCAAAATATCACAAAATTGGGCCGGTGAGATGGCTCAGCGGCGTAAGCGCCTGCCTTGCAAGCGCGAGGGCCCGAGTTCGACTCCCGGATCCCACATACGGAAAAGGGGCCGGTGATATCGCTCAGCGGCATGGGGGCCTGTTGGCGCGCGAGGTCCTGAGGTCGACCCCCCGGTACCCACAAAAAAAAATAAATAAATAAACAAAATATCACAAAATTGAAAATAACCCGAATGTCTACCAATGGATAAACTGTAATACATATACACAATGGAATATAATTTAGCCTTTAAAAAAGATTAAATTATTCTACATTCAGTAATAATCTAGGTGAACCTTGAAAAAACTGCTGCTAAATGCAGCCACAAAAAGTGAAATATGGAATTATTCTACCTCTTATAGGTGGTTCCTAGAAGATGACAAGTAATGGAGACAGAGAAAGAAATAGAGTGGAGATAATAAGTCATGAGGAACAGAGAGTGAGATAATAATTAATTAATAATTAATATCAATAATTAATTGATAGTGTTTCTGCTTGCAATGATGAAAAAGTTCTGGACATGGATCATGGTGGCAATTGTACAACATGTTCAATGTGTTTAATGCCACTAAATTTACCACAATAAGAAAAATCACCAAAAAAAAGACGAAAAAGTGATTGATGGATATCTGCCTCTTGGGAGACAGGAACAAAGTACACAGAAGTGTGGAGGTGGGACAGGTTCGGGTTCAGGAGGCCCCACAGTGCAGGAGGGTGCTGTGAGGAAGGACCAGAAGGAAAACGGGACAGATCTTTCACAGTCTTCCTGTTTACTCTAAAAGTGGACAAGTTTCCTAAAGTGTTCCAAACAAAAATATCACAGGGTATGACTCATGCTGCCGAAAAGCATTATAAAACCTTATGTTGAGTGTATAATGTAAGGTGGCCAGGTAAAAACAGAGAGATATCTGCATGCCTTTGACAGCTGTCCAGGTAAGGCATGATGGAGTCTTAAATTAGGAAGGCAGCAGAGAACACAATGAGAAATGACAGATGGAGAACATATTTGGCAGGCAAAACTGATAGGATTTGCTGGTGGTTTTGATGTTGGCTGGAGAGAATGCATGGATTCAAAAGTAATTCCAGGGTGTTTGGCTTGAATAACTGATAAAATAGAATTGCTCTTTACCAAAATAGAGAAGAAGGTCAATTTTCAGAGAATCTCACCAACTGACAGAATATTATCTACTGAGGGTTACAGACTCCTGACAGGTATCTTAGCCATAGCCACTTCTGTGGAGAAGCTTGAATATAGGGCAGAGGAAGAGCCTCGCATGGTCATCGTTGTACTTCTTGGTTGACCTCTGTAGTTCACCCTATTTTCACAGCTTGGCAATTCCAGATAAAATTTTCACAAGCTTGTGGAAACTGTTCAGGTGGGCAGGAATTTGATTCTTTTTTTTTTTTTTTTAAATAAAAGTAAAGTCAGAAGGCAAAACACATTGTCTAGTATATGTTACAAGTGACTAGAGCAGGTGGGACAGGTAAGTTTTCTGTAGCTCACACAGTTCTAATTTAAGTACTAAAGGTGCTCAGTCTGTAATTGGAGCACATGAACATCGCTGCCTGTGCACGTGATACACAGAGGTACTCCCAAGCTGTTGGCGTCAGGACGTAGTGAATTCTAACTGCAGGTGACTCAGTAAGGCGGCGTCCTAGAGATAGCACTCAAAGCAGGGGCAAATTCTGGGTGAAGATGGAAGGCCATCATTTCAAGGATAGACACATTAAAAGGCAAGGTTACAATTTTGGGTTTCCTGACTTTCTAATGATTTCTGACTTCACACAGGAAAGGAGTTTAATGTTGCTCTACATTTCCATTGCCTCATTGCGCAGAAGTTCATGAGGAAATGAAGTTCGTGAGGAAATGAAGCCCACATCTGGCCTGAAGTGAAAAGTAGATAAGATGTTTGTCCATGGGAAAAGGAGTCATAATTTCCTTTGGTTAAGAGAGAGCGTAAGGGAGATCTTGAAAATGGAAAAGAAGGGAGTAGAATAATTCCTCCATTCTCCAAAAGTAATGGAATCAGAGGTGCAAATAAAAGATGACCTTGTGTATTAATCTATTCCTATGTTTAGTTGAGAATAACTGCAGAGTTAAATCACAGGCTCTTTATCTACTTGACCCAATGATATAGTAAGCCCTTCTTAAATATTCATTGCCATTTAGAATTCTCAATTATAATGGCTGATGCTTTTTTGTGTGTTTGTGTGTATGACGTGCATGTGATTTGACTACCTTCATTTGTTTTATTTATATTTTATTTATAATTGGGTGTTTATATTCTTATCTGTAGAATGCAGATGGTGTATGCAGAGCTAGTGAATTCCCTCCCTTACAGATTCATCTTAACCCTTTTCCCTGCAAGTAAACAGCACTGTATTATTAATGACAACTGCACACACCTGCCTTTTCTCGTATGGGGCCCAGGGTTAGGAGGAAGACTGCTACCTTGCAGTGGTTGGTGGGGCTTAACCTCAGGGTTGTCATGGAAGTAGCCCTCAGGGAAGCCTATATGTCAAATGCCAGCGTGTCTGAAAATGCCAGAGCTAATCTTTCTAATGAAAAGGGAGATAATCCATTGGCCAAAGCAGTTGAGGCTATGCATCTGTTTCTGATATTACCTGGCTTTGACCCACTGTTTCTTATCTGATGTGTATGCTTGGCTTCCATTGCATTAACAATGAAAGATCAGCAAATTCAATTTCACCTGTCCCGCTACTGACTTTACTTATGTCTCATCTCCCTCACAGTATTTCTATTTCCTCCAGGCATGAAGTTAGCACCGTTTATTGAGTTTTCATAGTATTTCTATTTCTGCCAGGCATGGAATTAGTCAGCACCATTCATTGAGTTTTTACTATATGTATGGACACTTGAAGAGATGTATGAGTATAAATTGCAACAGGATTTTTTGAAGGAGGCACTGAATAAATTATTATTTAATTAAAGCTCAAATCAAGGCTGATAATAAAATGAATGTCTGAGCAGTTGGATGGTCCCTGCCTGAACCAATTGGACTGTAATTATATACAACTGTGGACAAATCACTTCGTTGGGACATAGGTGCCCATAAAAGTGACTAGACCCAAGGAATGGCTATCATAAATCAAGGAGTGGTGATAGCTAATCAGATGGAGGACTCCTCACAGTGGGAAGTTAAACTAGTGTGAAAACAATTCCCAACACTGGCCAAGGTGAAGACAGCTTATACTCATGCTGTGAGCATCACGAACAAGACCTGGGCAATGTCACCTTGACTCTCCTCATCATTACCATGAAGTGCCCGGCTTTTCATGAGTGGATAAACACCAAAGTAATAACCGTAGGAGCAGAGGAAACTGCACCTGTTGTCACACAGGTATAATCTTGAATTCAGGCTTTACTAGTATTCGCAATGTGATCTTGGGCAGTGACAAAAGGTCTCCAGCTCTTAGTTTCCACAACTGTAAAGAAAATACACATATACATACACACCCCAGGCACATATGCATGATTTTTACGTGATTAAGATAGAGCATGCAATATATCATATGTGTATGATGTTAGGCTCTGAATACATGATCATGTTGATTGCTGTTGCTGCTATAAATGATTTATTTTTGGTAAAAATCACCTCATAGTCTAAACTTGTGAGAGGTTCTGTTATGTAAAAACTGTGAAATTTAGAAGTTTGTTTGGAATATTGTAGCTCTCAGAGTTATTTACTGTATTTTAGCATATTAATAGTTGTTATTTTATTGCCACTACATCTTATTAATAAATTAATTACAATAATTGTACAAGTAACCTGAAACAACAAAACAGTTAGTTTGATATCCAAATACAATTTAATTCTATGAATTTTAAATAATGTGCCAGAATTGTTTGTAGCATGCAACAGTTCTACCACCAGCTTACCAGTCCATTGATTGCAAATGCTATAATACACTTTTATTATTAGACAGTTTATTACTTTGTACTATCATCACTGGTATTATCAATAATCATGAGGTTTTGGGAAAAGCAAATCTTTGTTGACCTTAATAAATTTGTTTGTATGAAAAAAATCTCACATAACTCAAGCAGGCTTTTCTAGGAATGTGTGAGGTCAAGCTGCGGGCTCTCACAGCTGCAGCAATGCCTTGGTAAGATCTCTCCTCTCCTTCAGAAATGTTTCCTTTATACTTGTATCTTTCTCTCTCCTCTCCTTCAGAAATGTTTCCTTTATACTTGTATCTTTCTCTCCAAACCTTCTCCATCTCTATATCAGAGTCTTCCCCAACATACTCCTGGTTTTCTCCCCTTTCTTTTCATAACTAGCTCATAGATACATGCTCACTGTATGTCTAACTTAGTTCACTAGGTTTGATTCCAAACCTAGTGATTTTCAAATTTGATTTTTTTTTTTTTTTTTTTTTTTTGTGGGTACCGGGGGTTCGACCTCAGGACCTCGCGCACCAGCAGGGGCCCGTGCCACTGAGCGATATCACCGGACCCTTTTACGTATGTGGGTTCCGGGAGTCGGACTCGGGCCCTCGCGCTTGCTGGGCAGGCGCTTAAGCCGCTGAGCCATCTCACCGGCCTCAAATTTGATTTTTTAATAACTAATATTTTAGAATTGTTTTGTTCATTTTTCTGTATCTAATAATTATTTCTAAAAATTGCTACTTTAAGGTTTTTTTCTAAATGCCTAATTCTTACTTCTTCCCTAAATCACTTTAGATTTAGGATGAAGAATACATGCTTGGGCTGGTGAGATAGCTCAGTGGCATAAATGCCTACCTGGCAAGTGCAAGGTCCTGAGTTCAACTCCCGGTATCCACATAAAAAGAAAAAAAAAGTATACATGCTCTAGCTGAAAGAAATATTTGGTAATATAGGTGAGCACATTTGCTTTCTTTCTCATATGTTAAAAATGTTCTTAATTATAAAATGAAGGCTCAGTTCAAAATCTTTTGACATTTTAGATAACATACAAGATGTTCCTAAGTATTCTAATACCCTCTTATCTCTGAGCCTCGAGGCACTATTTCTATAATAGCAAAAGTCTTCTTCTGTGAATACTAGCAGCCTGAAGAATTGGTCCTTTAGAAACCATTTATTTTAAATTCTAGGTCACATTTGGAGAAATACAATTATTGCCAAAGGCAATTTCAGTAAGGCAGCATTTTTAGGACTTTAAAGGGGGATAAGTTTATATATTACTCATTTGGATGATTATTAGTGTTAATCTGTAAAACTGAGAAGGTGGGCTGGGCCTTACCCCTTTGAGTTCTTTGGGGCCCCAGGGCCTTGGTGTGGCAGCATTGTGAAGGCAGGCCTGGCTTGCATTGCCTTCAGGTGCACCTGGGCGGTCCCATGCTCCTGGGCCACCGGCTGCTGCCGCCCATAATTCTGTCTGTATAGGATTCCTCTCACTGAAAATATAAGGAAAAATAATTTGCCAAACAGCACACTTCACAAAATCTACAGAAACTTGTCTGAGGTTTATAATAAACCTCATAATAATTTACCTGGCTAACTTAAGATTAAGAATAATAGCCAACTAGATGAGTAATATATAAACTTATTTTTCTTTAAAGTCCTAAAAATGCTGCCTTTCTGAAACTGCCTTCGGCAATCATCATATTTCTCTAGTTTTGTCAAATGTGACCAAGAATTAAAAGTAAATGTTTTTATTCAGAGGATTAATTCTTCAGGATAGGAGTATTCAAGGAAGAAGATTTCTGCCACAGTAGAAATAATGCTTTGGGTTTCAGGGACAAGAGGGTATTACAGTAAGAACATCTTGTATGTTTTCACAAATGTTAATAAGATTTTGAACTGGTCCTTCCTCTTACTAGGTTAAAAGTAAGCAGGACAAAATATGGAATTGTTGAAATGTACATTATTTTGCAAGGAATGCAGCTACTGAACTCGATTTTTCATCATCATTATTGTTGTTCTATCAGAAGAAAATATGCTCATCTTTAGGCAAAGTAATTTTTGTTCTGAGGAGATTTAGTGCAATCAAAAAACCAACACCTTGTATTCATATAATTCAGACACCACATTAAAAATTTTCACGATAAGTACCTATGTTTGTACTAATTTATTTTAAATAAGTATGTGACATGCACACTTAATTCACTATGAGAATGATCTTTTAGGAAATCATGGCAAAAATGAGACTACAATAACTCCTGGAAAAATAGCATCCAACAAGTGAGCTCTAGAACAAATCATTGATACATTTTATGTAAACCAATGAAAGAAAACTGCAACCACTGAGGAAAATAATGAAATTATTATTAATACTTTCCTTAGTGATGACTTAATTTTGATTAGAGAGAATTTTGGCAAACTCCAGCATACACTATCCAAATCTATTGGTAACCAAAAGGTCTCCTTCAGAAGTCATGCTGAGAAAAGAGCTGAAGAAATTGGTGATAGTGATATTTGGAAACATACTGTTTGGTAGTTAAAATACATATATTTAGCATTTTCATGAAGAAGCTGGAAGGAGTTTCTACAAATCCTAGAAAGGAAGTTGCAGGAGCATAGAATGTTTGGAAAAGTTAACAGAATAATAACAATAAAGAGTGAAAAAGGGGGGAAAAAGATGGCGGATGAGTAAGAAGCAGGCAGCGAAACTCTCTCTAAAAGTTACCGTTGGAACACGGGAATATAGCGACCGGGAAAGCGCAGGAGCGGGGGGAGATGCCTCCCCAGAACCCAGAAAAGTTCTGAAGCACAATCTGGGACCCCCGGCACCAGTGAAGGGTACTTTCCAACAAAGAAGAAGGAAAGAAGGAGCAGATCACGCACGCACATTCTACCATCCCAGGAATTGCAGTGCTACAGAAGTTCAATTCTACGGACACACGGTGACAGCTGGCGCCCAGGGAGCCCCCACGGAGGATCCTGAGACAGCGGCGAGGCGGGGGAGCGGCGGAGAACTGCGCTGGCCGGCGTGATTGAGATTGACTAAGGGACACAGAAAATACAGTGGCACAGTACCAAAGAATCAAGGACTGGGCCAAACAGGTAGCAACTTCGCATATCCAACAAATTGAAGAGGTAGGATCTGGCAGAAAGCTCAAAACCCAAAAGCAAGCTCCACCTGGAAGATACTGCACAGAAGTAGTCATCTTCTAAAGATCTTAAACACTAGCAATAAAGTAACCTACCATAGGTAATTTGCAAACATCACCCCAGGAATTAAAGAAAGAAAAAATGAGACGACACTTAAACAAGATGCAACCCCACACATCCAATTCACCAAAGGCAAACCTAGGGGGCAACGAGGTGGGACAATCCAAAAGCCACCCACCTGGCCTATCTGAAGTGGTAACAACAAAGCAACTGAATGAGGCTCTGGAAAAAATTAAAACAGAAATAATCTCACAGATAACTACAGAGATAATGTCCACAATGAAGATCATGCTTAAGGACACTATAGCTGATACAGACAAAAAAATAGATGAGCTTAAGAAAACTATAGAAACCATGAATGCTCAGCATAGGAAAGAAATGGAATCCATAAGGCAAATTCAAGCAGATATCCAAGAGAACAAAAATTCCATTGAAAGTATTTGTAGCAGATTAAGCCAATGCGAGGACAGGATCTCAGATATAGAAGACAGGCTTGCAATTAGTGATCATGAAAAGGAAGAATTCTTAAAAACAGTAAGGGACCATGAAAAATCAATTCAGCAGCTTCTAGATGACTCAAAGATAAACAACTTAAGAATAATTGGAATAAATGAAAAAGCAGGAGATAGCATCAATGACATTAAAACCTTGTTCAAAGACATAATCAGGGAGAACTTTCCTGGAAGAGAAAAGGAATTTGACGCCCCTATAAGTGAAGCGTTTAGAACACCAACTAGACATGATCAAAAAAAACCTTCAGCCAGACATATTATAGTCAAGATCCCAGAAATTCAACAGAAGGGCAGAATCTTAAAAGCTGTTAGGGAGAAGAGACAAATCACCTATAAAGGAAAACCCATCAGAATCACAGCTGACTTTTCAACACAAACCCTCAATTCAAGAAGAGCTTGGAATGATGTATTTCAAGCTCTAAAGGAAAATAATTTTCAACCCAGATTGATGTACCCTGCAAAACTATCTTTCAAAATTGATGGAGAAATAAAATACTTTCATGACGAAGAACATCTGACAAAATTTATGACCACCAAACCAGCACTCCAAAATGTTCTGAAGGACATTCTAGAAAGAGATAGGAACCCCAACAGAAGAAATCCACCAGGCAGGGCAGATAATTAAATAGCAGGAAAGGGGAAAAACAAAGAGTGGGAACCATCAACAGGAAAATATCATGACAAGTATAAGTCAATATATATCAAATTTAACCATCAATGTTAACGGTCTCAATTCACCAATCAAAAGGCACAGACTGGCGAAATGGATCAAGAAGCAAGATCCAACAATATGCTGTATACAAGAACCACATTTAATTCAGAAAGAAATTCATAGACTGAAAGTCAAAGGATGGAAAACAATACTCCATGCCACAGGAACCCAGAAAAAAGTAGGGGTAGCTATTCTTTTTGCAGACAAAGTGAATTTCAAGCCAAGAAGGATTCAGAGAGATAAAGACGGTCATTACATCCTTGTAAAGGGAACAATCCAAGAGGAAGAGATAACGATCATAAATATATATGCATCAAATACCAGTGCACCCAGCTATATAAAACAAGTACTAAAGGACATGAAAAATCAAATAAGCACTAATACAATTATATTGGGAGATCTCAATACTCCACTGTCACAAAAAGACAGATCAACTGGACAGAAAATCAATAATGAAATAGTAGAACTGAACCAAACTTTTGAACAAATGGACTTAGTAGATGTCTACAGGGTGTTCCATCCCACAACATCAGAATACCCATTTTTCTCAGTTGCACATGGGACGTTCTCCAAAATAGACCACATACTAGCTCATAAAACCTGCTTAAGTAAATGCAAAGGAATTGAAATTATCCCATGCATATTATCAGACCATAGTGCAATGAAATTGGAAATCAATGGCAAAAGATCTCACAAAAACTCCCTAAACACATGGAAATTAAACAGCATCCTCCTGAACAACCAATGGGTCACAGATGAAATTAAAGAAGAAATTAGACACTTTCTACAACTGAATGATAATGACAGTACAACATACTGGAACTTATGGGATACAATGAAAGCAGTCCTAAGAGGGAAATTTATAGCATTAAATACTTATATCAGGAAAATAGAGCAAGCGCAAATAAACAACTTAAGGGTGAACCTCGAGCTTCTAGAAAAAGAAGAGCAGGTTAAGCCAAAAGCCCGTACAAGGGAGGAAATTATAAAGATCAGAGCAGAAGTTAACATATTGGAGACTAAAAAAACAATACAAAGAATCAATGAAGCAAAAAGTTGGTTCTTTGAAAGAATAAATAAGATTGACAAACCCTTATCCAACCTTATTAAAAAAAGAAAAGAAAAGACTCAAATCCACGCAATTGAAAATGAAAAGGGTGATATCACGACGGACCCTGCAGAAATCCAGAAGATCATCTATACTATTTTGAAAATTTATATTCTACTAAGATGGAAAATGCAGAAGAAATGGACAGATTCCTAGATTCGTATGAATTACCAAAGCTGAATCAAGAAGATTTAAAAATCCTAAATAAACCAATCTCAACTAACGGAATTGAAGATGTAATTAAAAACCTCCCAACAAAGAAAAGCCCAGGCCCTGATGGATTCACTGCCGAATTTTACAAGAAATTTAGAGAAGACCTAACGCCCCTACTTCTCAAACTTTTCAATGAAATTGAAAGGGAAGCAATACTCCCAAATTCATTCCTGGAAGCAAGCATTACCCTGATACCAAAACCAGAGAAGGACCCAATTAAGAAAGAGAACTACAGGCCAATCTCCCTAATGAACATAGATGCAAAGATCCTTAATAAGATACTGGCAAACAGAATCCAACAAATCATCAAGAAGATTATACACCATGACCAAGTTGGATTCATCCCAGGGATGCAGGGATGGTTCAACATACGTAAATCAATAAATGTAATACACCATATTAACAGAACCAAAGACAAAAATCACATGATCATCTCAATAGATGCAGAAAAAGCTTTTGACAAAGTCCAGCACCTTTTCATGATAAAAACCCTACAGAAAATTGGAATAGAGGGTCTTTATCTCAATCTGGTAAAAGCTATCTATGACAAACCAACAGCCAATATTATACTAAATGGACAAAAACTGAAAGCCTTCCCTCTAAATTCAGGAACAAGACAAGGATGTCCACTGTCCCCCACTCTTATTCAACATAGTCCTGGAAACTTTAGCCAGAGCAATTAGACAAGAGAAAGAAATAAAAGGAATAATGATTGGAAAGGAAGAAGTTAAATTATCATTATTTGCAGATGATATGATACTCTACACAGAAGACCCCAAAAACTCCACTAAAAAACTGCTAGATTTAATAAGCAAATTCAGTAGTGTAGCTGGATACAAAGTCAATACTCAAAAGTCAATAGCCTTCCTGTACACAAATAACAAACTTACTGAAAGAGAAATTAGGGAAACAATACCTTTCACAATAACATCCAAAAAAATGAAATACCTAGGAATCAACCTCACAAAGGATGTAAAAGACCTATACACTGAAAACTACAGTACTCTGAAAAAGGAGATTGAAGAGGATATCAGAAAATGGAAAGATATCCCTTGCTCCTGGATAGGAAGAACCAATATAGTGAAAATGGCCATACTTCCAAAATTGTTATACAGATTTAATGCAATTCCAATCAAAATTTCAACAGCATATCTCACAGAATTAGAGAAAACAATCCTAAAATTCATTTGGAATCAGAAGAGACCTAGAATAGCAAAGGCAATTCTGGGCAACAAACGCAAGGCAGGGGGCATCACAATCCCCGACTTGAAATTACACTATAAAGCTACTGTGATAAAAACAGTGTGGTACTGGCAAAGAAACAGACCTGAAGATCAATGGAACAGATTAGAAGATGCTGAAACAACCCCAGACATACTAAGCCACCTTATCTTTGACAAAGGTGCCAAACACATTCGCTGGAAGAAAGATAGCCTCTTTAATAAATGGTGCTGGAAAAACTGGCTCTACACATGCCGAAGATTAAAACTAGACCCATATCTTTCACCATGCACTAAACTAAATTCAAAATGGATCAGAGATCTAAATATTAAAACAGAAACATTAAATCTGCTGGAAGGTAGGATAGGTAAAACCCTTGGAGACATTGGTGTAGGCAAAGACTTTATGAATAAAAACTCAACCGCACGGGAACTATCCCAAAGAATCAATAACTGGGATCTCATCTTATTAAAAAGCTTTTGCACAGCAAGAGAAACCACCAACAGAGTGAAGAGACAACCCACAATGTGGGAAAAAATGTTTGCCAGCTGTTCCTCAGACAAAGGATTACTATCGAGAACATATAAAGAACTCAAAAAAATCAGACCTCCCAAATTTAAAGACCCACTCCAAAAATGGGCATCTGAGATGAATACACATTTCTCAGAGGAAGAAATACTAATGGCAAATAAATATACAAAAAAATGTGCAACATCACTAGTCATTCGAGAGATGCAAATTAAAACAACACTGAGATACCATCTCACCCCAGAAAGAATGGCTACTATTAAGAAATCAACTAATAACAAATGCTGGAGGGGCTGTGGGGAAAAAGGAACCCTTCTCCACTGTTGGTGGGAGTGTCGACTGGTACAGCCACTGTGGAAGTCAGTGTGGAGATTTCTCAAAAAGCTAGGGTTGGAGGTCCCATTTGACCCAGCTATTCCCCTTCTGGGCATCTTCCCAGAAGAATTAAAAACATCGTACCACAGCGATATATGTGCACCCATGTTTATAGCAGCACAATTTGTAATAGCCAGATCTTGGAAACAACCCAAATGCCCATCAACTGAGGAATGGATAAGAAAGATGTGGTATTTTTATACAATGGAGTACTATTCAGCCATAAAGAAGGATAAACTGGAGACTTTTATAGGTAAATGGATGCAACTCGAGAAAATACTCATAAGTGAAATAAACCAGAAGCACATGTGTAAGCATCGTATTGTCTCTCTAGTATGAGAAACTGAAAGAGTAAATAAGATCCAAAATGTACAATAGACATGGTGAATCAAAAAGAAACTGGTCAAAAGGAAAGAGAGACTGGAATAGGGAAAAGAAAGAAGGGAAAGGGAAAAAAATTGTATATATATATAAGATGGTTAAGATAGATACACTACCAATTTTACTTAGTTCATTGAAGAGTAAGGTTTGTGCCAATAATGTTTGGACAATTGAATGTTAATGTCTGGTATCCTGAATAACTAACTTAAAGATAGTAATACGTAATGTATTAACCATTGTTACCCTCCTATTATGTTGTTTCGAAAATTTGTTCTTGTTTTGATTTGTTTTGTTTTTTCTTCTCTTTAAAATAAAAAAAAAAAAGTGAAAAAGGTCACAAGGGGTTGTGAAAGTGAGCCTTAGTCACCTACCATGAAGTATGCCAGTAAGAAAGCAGTTCTAGGAATTGGTATAAAAATTGAACTTGAAATAATAAAAATTTAGATATGTGTCAACTGTTATTTAGGGAATAAAAGCCTGAAAATTATAATTTTTAAGCTCAAATATGAAAATAGATTGATACGGGATTTAGAAGAAAAGTGGAAAAGCTGGTATTAGGAAAGCTTGGATAGAAAGTCAGGCCTTCCATTTCCCATCCCTGTAGCAACAGCAAAAAGAATGTAAATGTACATAGAGATCCTTGCTCACTATTGAAGAGTAAAGAAAGTCAAATGTCTTTGAGGAAAAATGAAACTGATACCCTGTTTTTGAAGACAGCTTGACCTTGCAAGATATCTTGAAAGATACTTTTAAAGAGCTCTTGAATTCCCTTTCTCTGTAATTTGCGATGGTGAGAGGGTGCTGAGCTAGAGCACGTACCACTTAGATCCCATGAACAGAAGAGGTGTAGGAGTGGGAGAAATGAACCAAGAGAATGTTTTTGCAGCAGAGATGTGCGACCCTGATGATCAGGCATCAGTACCTGGACCAATATCAGTGAGATCTAAGGGGATTACACCCTGGATGTCCAAGGAATGGGTGGCTATACTTAGCAGGAAAGCCTGACCTGTGGCTTTTGCAGGAGAAAACTGAGATGTCTTTTATCCGTTACTAGGAAAATGCATAGAAATAACCCAGAAGACCCAAGACTCGAGAATTCACACATGGACTGGTGTCATTCTAAGATGTTTTCATCTCTGGTCAGAAAAGGAAGAGGTGCATCAATGAATGTGGTGGAGGAGTTGAAGAAACGGCAGGACTTTCTTCATAAGGAGTGAATGCTGTTTACTGACCCTGGAGCCCCGCAGCCACAAGGCAGCAGATAAATGGGATGAGATTCGGTGCCTATGGGGGTTGTGAATTCCCCCGTAACCTCGGTGCTCTGAATGTCTCCAATGCTGAATCTGCTCTCCCGCGACAAATGCAAGTGAAGACATCCAAATGAAGGTCTGAAAAGTCAAAGACATTGTCCTTACTTTGCTCTCAGAATAAACACTACATCTTACTGGTGTCTCATTTTAAAAGAATAAATGGGAAGAGGAGGAAAACAATACTACTTATCTGAAGGAAATTGTCTATAGGTCAAAGAAAAGACAATCAAAAGCAGAAGTATGTATTTTCCAACAGATTCACTGTAGGGAAGAGAAGTAAACTTTAAACAGCATCTGTTGTTATCTTAGGCAAATTTATGGAACATAAGAGTCTATAAACTGAGAGATGAGATAAGATAGCTTAGTGTGTGAGGTGAAAAGTTAATTGAAAGGCAAGCAGAAATTTAACACGAAGAAGAGAGATAACATAAAGACTTATAAAACCAAATATGCATTAACAAAATTACAAACAGTACACAGTACACTGTAAAAGCATAATTCAAAGAGCTAGTTAATGATACAGTGGGTATTTGCATACGTATGCACTTTATTGCCTAAGGGATGAGCCCCGTGAAATCTGTGGGTGTCTCAAAATGAGGAGGAAAAGTTCTGTTCCCCTTGGGAAAGCTGAAAAAGAGCAGGCATTTTCCTCTTTCTCTTTGGCAAGTAGTGGGGTCATTTTGTCCTAGGATAGCCAAGGACATAGCACAACCCAAGAATTTGAATCTTGAAACACTGTTTCACAGAAAGTTGGGGAATTTGGGGGAGATTTTTGGTGGAACCAGGATTGAGCAGTGACACTGAGTGACAGTTCTGGACAAGAGAGCCCCAGAAGGCATTGCCAAATGTGACAGAGGTGCAGATCCACTAGCAGCAGTGCCCATCATGGGTCCCAGGTGGAGGGGTCTTGGGGATGCAGTCCTCTGTGCCTTGCCACTGACTGTTTCTGCCAAGGCTGTGTGTCATTCCTCAGCTCACTCAGTCCCCTGTGAGCCATGATGAGTATTTGAACACTTTTCACAGATTCCTTTTCTGCTTGATTCTGTAAAAGTTGATATCTGTTGTCTAAAACCAAGAAAGGTGACTGAATCAAGCAATTTTAGAGGATGAATTTTCTCAGGACGTCATAGCACTGTACAAAGCAAATTGACAGTGACGGAGTTTTCTACAGCATCATTGCCAGGAAAAAATTAAGCCATTTCTGAAAGTTGAGAAAAATTGATATGCCTCAAAAATACTCTCCCTAGTCAAGCTGTCACTCATATGAGAAAGTTACTGAAGGCTATTTTCAGACTTAAATGGCTTCTGAAAATATAGCACCCAACTACTGTGCCTTTTTTATGTGAAAGGTACGCACAACACATTCTGGATAATCAAAGAAAACTTTCATGTGCTTTAATGAAGTCATGATATGCTATGGGATCCAATATATACTATGATGACAGGGAAATTTGAGAATGGTCCTGTACACCTTCTGTTTCCTGGGACCTTAGAAAAACTAAACAACAGCTTACTCACATGGTCAAGATTAAGGAATAAATAAGATGAACGTCATATATTACTTATAGTCTGTGTGCAACTCGAAAGATCACTAGAAAGCTTAGCAGCGGGCTCAGGCATTCATACACGGGGACTTGCTGATGCCTAACATGTAAGTCATGGAAATGATGAAGTACATTGAAGGCAACTCAGGTCCATTTTCCTGAGAATTTTTTTTTAAATTGGCAACAGCCAGAGTATGCAGGCAATCATTCCTAATATTTTCCCACTTTATGATATTTTTAAGTATTTCAAATGCTATGAAAATACATATGGATCTTTTTAAATTAATAAAGTAACATACTTGCAAGCTCCGGAGTGTCAGCTGGCAAGCAGATGGTCCCAGCGCAATGTTGTGGGCTGTTCTCATTTCTAGTTAGCACTTACTTTTGCAATCTCCTAGCCATATGCAGTGGTCTCCCCCAGCTCTCTGTTTTTATCTTCCTTTAACAAGATATGACAGTCATAACAGTCTTGTTTATTCCAACTGCTTCATCAGAGTCATGATTGACTGTAACAAGGTTAGGTGGAATTTGGTGTTTGTCAACCAAATTGAAAATTAATAATATCTGGCACTGCGTGATATAAGGTGTGTATAAATAATTTTTTCTCTCTGTTTGAAATGCATTTAATTAGATATTTTGACTTTATTCCTCACTTTAACTTGGATAACGGTGTTAATAAATTCTTATAATTATGTAGTACAGGCGCAGAAGTTTTGTTCAAAACTTGTAGGACCAGAAATAGTATAAAGATAGATAGATAGATATGTGTGTGTATGTATAATATATGTGTAATACATATATTAGATATGTATGTGTATATATGTATAATAGATATTATATTTTATATAAGGGTGTTACACGTTCCTCTATTACAAAGCACAAAAGTGTTAATATTTCCCATGTGGGAAAATTAAGATATTAATATTTCAGGGAAGTTTCAGTAGACTGATGTTCGTCTATTGTAAGGAAGGAATAAAGAGAGACAGAAACCAGAACAGAGAGAAAAAGAAAGAAAGAAAGAAAAGAAAGAAAGAAAAAGAGAGGAGGGAAGGGGAGGAAGAGAAAGAGAAAGGAGGGCAGGCTGGCAGGCAGAGGGTAGGAGGACAACTTTTTTTGGATGTCAGAATTTGGTTGTGGGCCTGTATTACCTTTTGGAAACCTCTCTCATTTTCACAAGTGTTCTTTCATGCACCTTATTTTATGCAATAAATGGTATACACATAAAATATGTCTTATATATTAAAGAGTCAGTTCTATTGACTTACTGTCAACGCCAGCCAGCTGGTCACTGGGTTGTGGAGATGCTCTCTGAAGATCTTTTAGAGCTCCTATAACTTTGGTGACAGAGTTTTTCTAAAACACAAATCTGTATATTACATTACTCCATAAAAAACACATCCGCAGCTCTCTGCATATTCCAGGAGCCCCAGCATCTCACCCAGAACTCACTGCACTGTGATCCTTGCTTCGTCTCCAGTCCTCCCGGTCTGCAGGAGCATGACGCGCTCTCTCTCTCTCTGTTTCGCCTAATGTGCATTGCTTCCTGGAATCCAGCTACTCCCTCACTTCTTTTCGTATTCATATTTTTTGAGTCATCTTCTCAGTCTTGTTTGGATGTTCTATTTCGAAGCCTCTGGAGAACTTGAACATACATTTATCAAAGCACTTGAACATTTATTTGTAATTGTGCTTTTGCTCTTTATCAATTCCAGTTGAGAAGACTGCTCTTCAACGGAATAAAGGGGCCGTCATGGTGAAATACTGGCAGGATGGGTACATTCTGTCTCCTGTGGAACCCTGCATGCTAGAATATATATTTAGTGAATGTGTAACACCGGATGAAGAGATTTCCAGACACTATACTTAAAGTGGCAGCTGGCTTTTTTGGTAAGATAGAAAGCTTTGAAACTTATGACAGAATTGTTTAGCTTTCTGGATAATTTGTATATTTTTGAAATATAGAGCAAAATCCAGAATATACATTGTATATGGAGGTGAAAATATAGGTGCTTTCAATCTCTAGTAAGAAATACCCCTGAGGTAATAAATAAAAGTATTAGAAGACTTTTTAAAAAGATCCACGAAAGCTGAAAGAAATCCCTTGTAGACCTTTATAGCTAAAGAAGAAAGAAAAAATAAAAGAGGGGTTTATAAGAATAGAATCGTAGGGCTGGTGAGATGGCTCAGAGGCGTAAGCGCCTGCCCGGCAAGCGTGAGGGCCCGAGTTCGACTCCCGGAATCCACATACGAAAATAGGGCTGCTGATATCGCTCAGGGGCATGGGCTCCTGCTGGCGCGTGGGGTCCTGAGGTCGACCCCAGTACCCACAAAAAAAAAAAAAAAAAGAAATTTAAGAATAAAATCGTAGACTGTCACCTCAAGGCAACATCGCATATGACCCAAAATAGTTACCTGTTTCCAAAACAGTTATGGCTGTGTCCACTGAGGAATGGGAGAAGGCTCCCTCAGACACCTAGGAAATGACGGACATCAAAAGAGAGTTGTTATAATGAAATTAGTGTCAGTTTAGATGAAAGGAGACAGATTATTCAAAAGAAAAATGAAACTGTCATCAAATTTATGTGATCAGAAAGCAATCTGACATAACAATGTAGCATTGTAGACTATTGTTCTTGTTAAAGAAGTAGCTGTTTTCAAAAGTAGACACAAGAGTCAAGACAGCATCAGAACAAGATCCATTTATAACAAACCATTGGAAAAGCACCCAAAAGGAATAAAAATAAGTCTCTTTGCAGGACTGTACCTTGCTCGCAGGTGGGGGAAACCAGCAGTACGTGCCTGGATAAATTTTAGCTCTGTGACAAAACAGCGATCACAATATATGGCCAGACATTTTTCTCAGTGTGGTTTGTGTGACTTTCGAATTGTGACTTTTCCACTCTCCCCATCAGAGGTGGAATCAGTTTTCCACTACCTGAATGTGGCCTGGCTTTGTGACTGTGTTGAGCAACACAGTTGCACTAATGTGATAATATGCAAGGTGGCCTTATATCTTTTGTCCTGTTCCTTATAACGCTGTGCTGAGAAGCCAGCCTAGCATGACAGGCCATGTAGAGGAAAACGAGGGGCTCCCCAGACAGCACAACACCCAGCAACAACTTCCGCTGTGTGAGCAAGGTCATCTCCTAACTGCTCGAGGAAGCCTAGAAGACACTGACAGAGGCTCCACCCATGCAGCTGGTGTGGTGCCATTCCCGGGCCGGATCACTGAGTGTTCCAGAGGACCTGGGTGGGTACAGAGGAACAAGCATGAGTGCCAATTGCAGAGGCAGAGAAAGAAGGTGGCAACTACTATTTTAGTACCTGTGTCAAAGCAGCACATACTGTACCCTGACTAATGCTATTTGGAAACTGTTTTACCATTTTCATATGATGATTTCTGCCCTAGTACTGGACAAATAGATACTCAATGAATTCAATTCCATGACCTGATCCTATCAGTGTTTAGGACTTAGCCAGTTTATTTATTTATTGTGATATGGGGGGTTCAACCTAGGTTATTAACAACAAGCTACATACCCTGCCCTTTTTAAAATTTACTTTTACTTATTTTATTTTGAGAAAGAGTCTTGTTAAATTGCTAAGTGGCCCTAGCTGGGGTTGAACGTGTGGTCTTCCAGCTTCAGCTTCTTAGAGTATTGGTATTAGAAATATCAAAAATATAAGAACATTTCATACACAAGAGGAAACAAATCAAGTAACACCTAACTAAGGTCAGAAGTACTGACTTTGTTTTCTTGGGTTCTTCTCAGGGAGGAAATGAAAATAACAGGTAGAATAGAGCAGATGTGAGGACCCAGTGGGGATTTCAGAGCTGCGTAAAGTCACAAAGTCAACAATATTAATCCAAGCTCGTGGAAATGACACTTTCACAATTATTGCTGAGAGGAAAGATAAAAGTAGAAAGCAATTTTCGATATATAACAAGACCTAAAAATTCCACATTTTTGATATTTGACTTTATGTCTCTGTTTTTAGAACATTTAAACATGGGGGGTAGCATATATTCCACTTTAAACATTTCTGTCAGAATGTTAGACATAATAGGGAAAAATCAGATACAACACACATTCCAAAATGAATAGAGTGGCTACTTCATACATAGTATACTGACCTTAGCAAAAGCTCTGCGAACATCACAATCTATGTTCATAAGCAGTGAATGTCATATCCTATTTTTTTTTGTGTGTGTGGGTACCGGGGGTCGACCTCAGGACCTTGTGCGCCAGCAGGCACCTGTGCCGCTGAGCGATATCACCGGCCCTTTTTTTGTATGTGGGTTCTGGGAGTTGAACTCAGGCCCTTGCGCTTGCCAGGCAGGCGCTTATGCCGCTGAGCCATCTCACCAGCCCATAGATTTTTATTTTTATTTATTTATTTTTTGTTGGTGGTGGTACCAGGGGTCGACCTCAGGACCTCGTGCACCAGCAGGCACTAGTGCTGTTGAGCGATATCACCGGCCCCTTTTTTCATATGTGGGTTCCGGGAGTCGAACTTGGGTCCTAGCACTTGCCAGGCAGGCGCTTACGCCACTGAGCTGTCTCACCAGCCCTAGATTTTTAGTTTTAATATAAATTAAAATACATCAGAATTGCACAGCAAAACAAACTGCAAAACATGCCTGAAAATATAATACAAATATTTCTGAATTATAGGTCATTGTAAATTATTTTCATTCTTTATATAATTTTGATAACAATTGCACATGAGTTATCCTATTATCAATTTTTACTGAATTCACTTAATTAAAAATAATTATAGCAAAATGCCAATGATAAAATTTATTTCTAAAATAGCACATCTCTACGAATCCGAATAATCAAACATAAGCACCCAAAAAAGACCTAATTTTTCATTAGAAATATGAAGCAAAATTTTGCCAATTGCTTCTGTTCTTCAACTGAATTTTTCATGAACAGAAGCATTCATGAGGCAAGGTATTACTGTAATTTATTGGGACTACTTTCACGACTGGAGAGTAAGAAAAATAATAGTTTATTACATGCAGGACGATATATTCCACCCTCAAATCAGAAAGTCCAGAGATTATCTGATGTGTTTCTCACTCAGCTCATCAACCAGGCTGGCTTATACTAAAACCAGAAATCAATATCAGTGCTATTTGGACAATTCTTAATATCAGCGAAGCTGAAATACAATTGTTTTTAACAAATATTACAATAGAATGGACACGAGTAAAGACTCCTAAAGCCCAAATAACTACCATCTTCTAACTAAACTCATGAATATGTGGATTCTGTGAACTGTAGTACAGTTGCTTCCACCGCAGTTCCACCCCTAAAACCCTTGTCATAGTATTTATTGAGGAGTGGTTGCTTATTCTAGAACTACACTTCCCTGGTCCCTTCCGGTCTGAATGAGGATATTAATTACCATATGTAGTGTTTACTGGTGTTGTGTGAACAGAAATGAAGTGTTATAACTAGGTGTGCCAATGTCTTATTTATTACCTTGTGGAAATATTGCTGCTTTCCAGGAACCCAGTGTCAAACCTTGTTTTAGAAAATACAAGTGGAACCCTAGGGGTGGGAAGGGTTTTCCCTTCACGGTTCTAGAGTAAGTGACACACTAGGCTACCACAGGCAGTATTTTTCCTCCACTGCGTGGCCTGCAGTTCACTGTGTCTGTAGACAACAGCAGTCTCCAGCTATTGAATACTACACACCTTTTCAAATTTTTGACCCAAACGATGAGAGCATAGCCAAGAGGTCTAGACAATGGGAGCCTATGATTCAGTGAAAGTCCCTGCAGTTTATACCCTCTTCTCAGGCAAGAAGGAAAGAATCTTGGAGTTTAGAAAAGAAGACCTGTTATAACAAAGAGGAAAATTTTAAAAATATTTTCCTACTACTTCTCGGAAGGTGTGTCACATATAGGGAATTGCATTATTATCATGACCTATTTTCTTAGGTAACCCTACCATAGCACCAATTAAATCAGTAACATCCAATGAGACAAGAAGCAAAACGAATTTAAGAACTTTGGATAGAGCTAAGTGGCGATTTGCAAAGTATTTCCTGGGACTTTGAACAATTGCAAATAGAATAGAAGCCTGCATTTTTCCTTAGGGAAAGATATTGCTAAAGAGATTGAGTGTCCAGTGTAAAAATTCAGATTTAATGTGAACATTCCAGCATTTTCTGAAAAATAGATTCTCTAAATCTACATTCAGAGAGAACTAAAGAAGGTGTCCATGTTCCTACATTAGGTTGACCCTTATCTGAACTTGAATCAAAACTGCCCTACTTGTTTTTCTTTTTTTTTTTTTTTAACTTCCTGAGATTTCTTCTGGCACAAATTGTCTATGCAAAGAATTGAAAATTATAGGAGCTACTTAGTAAAGAAAATATAATAAACTATAAGTAATCATTTAGAAAGTTATTAACTAGCTAATGAAAGGCCTGACATTTTTTTTTTTTTGAATGAAAGGGGATTGTCTTGGGATGCATATACAAAATATATAATATTGTTAATTTCTGTAAATAACAAAACTCCCCTTTACAAGTATCTTTTTGATGTAATTTTCAAAAGAGGACAAAAATAAGGCCATGAGTTTTGTACATGTCAGAAAACAGCATGAAGATGACACAGACAGTTACTTCAAGAAGTAGTTACTGTCCCTAGAGATGAAGGGAAAAGAGGAGAGTTAGATTTTGTAAATCTTATAAATTTTTTTTTTTTTTTTTTTTTTTTTTTTTTTTTTTTTGTGGGTACCAGGGGGACGACCTCAGGACCTCGCGCGCCAACAGGCACCCGTGCCACTGAGCGATATCACCGGCCCCTTTTTCGTATGTGGGTTCCGGGAGTCGAACTCGGGCCCTCGCGCTTGCAAGGCAGGCGCTTACGCCGCTGAGCCATCTCACCGGCCCAATCTTATAAATTTTTAAGAGTGGATCCATTCAGCTATGGAGCTCAGGACTGAGAGGTTGAGAAGCTGCTCAACTCTTCTTTGTGTCTTTGAGGTATATGAAAGCTAACTAGTTCTGCAAGTGTAAATAATCTCCAAACTGGATTCAGCTGTTATACAGGAGAGGCTGACTAGCTTTGTAAATAACCATTACTGCACGGCAGGCAGAAAAGAGCAAGGCTCTTGTATTTCATGCTGCCTAACAGCGCCTGTCTTGTGTACCTATTGACAGGAACTAATAGGGAACCAGCTGGCAAAAGAAAAATGTGGTTTTGATACTGCCAGAATTACTACCACAAAACAGGACATAGAAGAGTAACTTTGGAGTGCAGAAACAATTTCTTAATAATTAACACAGGAAGGTGCAGAATATACTCCCAGGAATGCATACTCCACCAGGTACCTCAGAGAGGTGCAGAGGAGAGACAGGGAAACACAACACAGAAGGAAGGGCCAAGAACATGCGGAGAGCCCTGGAGAAGGTAGTTTTCTCGGGAAGCAGAACCCGCATCCTAGCAAGGGATTACCCTCATTGCCAGTGCAGGTCTCTTCGCAACCTCTGACCAGCAGGGAAATATCCTAATTATGAACTCATGATTCGTATGTTTCTTTGTTTCTCTTTTCTGAATGGGAGTTTTCACTGCAGTTGTCTTGTCATCTTCATACCATTTACTGGAAGATAGGATGATTTGTCAAAACCACAAGCAGCCACATCCAGAACTGATGGAGAGGTTGGCACATCACCCAGAGAGCCTAGACTCTCAGCTGGCTCGAACTACTACATGGGACTTTGGGTTGTCTTCCTCAGAGAGGAGTAGGCATGCAGTAAATGTGAGAACATCTTCGCTGGTGATTTGTGATCAGAGGAATAGAATACGACAGAGAGGGGAGGTGTCCATCAACTTGTGCACTTTTCCTTTCATTAGAGATACACAGTTGGCTCTATGTAACTACAGGTCAAGCTTCTGCCAAACCAACCAACCAAGAATTGCAAATATTAAAAATACATCTTAAAAATTCCATAAATTTCCAAAAAGCAGAATGGAATCTAGTGCCTTGAGCATTATGCTTACTGCAGGCACCCCTTGTTGTAGCATCCTGCCACGTCACTGCGACTCTGACTTCCTCCAGCACTGGTTTGAGCATTGTTTGCCTCACAACTCATTTGAGCAGTGCATACTTAAGCCTGTGAGTTGAATCTGTACAAATGTTTTTATCATATTATATCCTAAATAACATGATTATTATTTATATAGCATTGACATTGTATTACATGATAAGTACATGAGAGATGACTTAAGGCAAATAGAAGAATATGTGTAGGTTATGTACAGGTGCTGTACCATTTTATAGAAGGGATCCGAGTGTCTGAGTATCCAGTAATCCTCCAGAAGTGTTGTATCTCGTCTCCTGCGGATACCAAAGGACGCCTGTATGTAGAAAGATGCTGCCCAAGTTGACATCACTATTACCAGCCCTCTGCCATGCCTTTATTTCTAGGTGTGACTATGAAACTAATTTTGTCCATAAGATATTAAAGAATTCAGTGAGTATAGCTCAGGGAGAGGTCATTTTTAGTAGCAGATGAGTCTCCATATTCTTTTCCCACTGATTGTAAGAAAAAAAAAATTAACAGCCCATGGGCATAATAAGCCTGAAAGACAGAAATTTCCAAGGTTCTTTAATCACCTCAGCCAGGACAACCACGTCTGCTTGTTGTCCAAGTCAGCTTGTTATGTAAACCTCCTATCTGTGAACCTCCTAAACTATTACGCCGTTGTTGCAGCTGATAGCATCTCTCTACTAAATTCAGAAATGTGTAATTCTTCCTAGTTATCTTCCCAAAGAAACGGGTGAAGGGATGCAATGGTAACCAAAGAAGCCAATAGGAACCCTTTTCAGGGAAAAACAGAGCAGACAAATAGAAATAATTCTAGTGAAATATGAATAAACTCTACAAAACAGTAAACCATAGCACCTGTGAAAATCTTTTTGAAAAGGAAAAGAAAAAAATTCCATGCATTTTTAGAAAAGAACATTGTTTGAAAAATTTCTACGCTGAGAACTGATATGGTATGAAGCAGAAACTATTTTACTCTTTAAAAGAAAACAGGGCTGGTGAGACGGCTCAGAGGCGTAAGCGCCTGCCTGGCAAGTGCGAGGGCCCAAGTTCGACTCCCGGAACCCACATACGAAAAAAGGGCAGGTGATATCGCTCCGCGGCACGGGCGCCTGCTGGCCCGGGAGGTCCTGAGGTCGACGCCCGGTACCCACAAAAAAACAAAACAAAACAAAACAAAACCAAAAAAAAATTAAAATGTTAACACAATGAAATAATGGATAAAAAGCTGCTAAGAATGTGTACTAAAATAATATATCTATATAAGCTAGTTAAGTAATTTACACAGCCAGATACTCTGAGCACAGAATTAGTACGGCATCAGATCTGGCAAGCATCTCAAAAAGGCAAACAGAGGCAGGCTAAATTTATGAAGCTGTAGATTATTAGGTGACATAATAAGAAAGAGGGTTATGGTCTAAGATAAGGTAGGAGAAATCCCTGTGGAAAGAGAATCTATGGATAAACATTGTCTATTAGATCACCGAAACAGGGTAACAAACTCGAATTTTAAATTATTAAGTGCTATTTAATTTTGAGCATAATAAAAATATACAAATATCTAGATATGACTAAAATATTAGAGGGAAAAGAGGTTGTTCTTATTCTTCTAAGCAACATTATATTTATATTCTAGAATACAATAGACTACAATACATATTTGAAAAGAAATCTGTGTTGAATTTAGATATTGATATTGATATCTAGTTAAATCATTTTACCATGTGAATCCAAAGTAAAAACACTTCTAATATTAAAAGATTCAATTCCTTTAATACCACTGATTTATTATACGGAAGAAAAAAGACAAAACAAAACAATTAGGTACTCTTAGTTTTAATTAAAAAAAGTTGCCAGAGAAATCTTAAGAACCTGCACTTGAAAGAATATACAGAAAACTGTTTTTCATCTAAAAATTAAGTCACATTTATATAACTATGAGGCATTACAATACATTCTGCAAATGTTATGATTCTAAAAATAAGCTATATGACACAAAATAATTTAAAAACTATTGCTTTAGAAGAAAAATTCCAGTTGATACCCAGGAGGTATGGGGGTTGATGGAGTAGGAGGAACTATAAATGTGTTAATTTCCTCATCTTTCATGAGGGGGAGTTAACTGCTACTGTTCCATTTCTGCAACTGATAAATGTGGAAACATAAATTTAAACTTTCTTCATCAAAAAAGCATAACTATCTTAATTTTAGAAAAAAATGAATAATTTGGTTACACAGTTGGCAGACATTAAAGAAATATTGAAATGACATCTTTTAGGAATCAATTTAGATAAATGCAATAACAAAAATTCTCATTTTTGTCTTCCTTCATTGGATGAGGTCATAATAAAATATATTTTCCCTGAGCTACTTCCTTCTCTCCTTTTTACAGCTTCTTTCCCCCCCCCCTTTAAATAATCCTACAGTTACAAAATGGTATTAGTTGCAATTATTTCACAATTACACTTTCTTAGTGTCTCTTTTTCATTTCCTGCTGGAATGTATTAATTTTGCAAGTTTTTGCATCTACCCTTATAGAAGTCTGCTCTCCTGTCATAGATATTGGGATTCGTGAAGCTGAAGTACGAACACTGAATGCACGACTTGTATGCGCTGTTGAACTTAGTTCTTACATTTTTAAGCAAATTCGAGGCACCCCATATCACATCCTTGTCATTTCATCAAGGCCTCAGCAAGTTCTTCTGTTTTGAATTTTCAGCTTCATTTTCCTGGTTTTGATCAACAATTCACTCTCATCTTACTTTGCATTTGTCCCACTCTGATTTTTTCTCTTGGTAATCCTTAGGTTTTTTTGTTTTGTTTTGTTTTCTTTTTGACATGAGTTTGGGGGTGTGACTTTTTAGTCAGAGATTACACTTTTATAAACCAAGACTTTAGCAAGAGCATTTATTCTGAAGAACTCTATCCCCACCAAAAACAAAGAAAAAAGAAAGGAAGGAAGGATGGAAAGAAGGAAGGAGGGAAGGAAGGAAGGGAAGGAAAAAAGGGAAGAAGATAGATAGGTTTGTACTGTTTTCTTATTACACAGCACAAAAAACAATGTTCTTATTTTGAGTTCTTCCAGAATTACTTCTTTCTTTTCATCATTAAATATGCTATTATATTTTTAAAAAATATCTTTAGAGATTTAAGATTTAACCAAATAATCCATTTGGTTATAAGCTACTATGTTTTTGTATATTGTGGTACTCTGCTAGCTAATTTTGGATGTATTATTCCCAATTTATTATTCTTTTTTGTAAGTATAAGATAGATTTGATTGCAGTTCCCTTCCTGTTCTTTTTCCCCACCTTTGGTAGTTTGTTTTATGAAATCTATTCATTGTCCTTTCCTTGTTTCTTTCTCCTAAAAATATATTATATGAGAAATATATTTTCCTTAAATTTCAATATATGTCATCTATTAAAAATTTTATTTATGTGAAATAAACATGCCATGCAATTAACCATTTTAAAATGAACATTCCCCTGCGAGTTTAGCACATGTGAGAGCTGTGCCGCTGTCACTTTGACTTAGTTCTGAAAACTTCTCATCACAGAACAAGGAGGTGACCACATCCAGTGAGCAGCACCGCTATTGCACCTCCCGTAATGTGTGCAAATCACCCGTGTGTTTACATCTCTGTGTTCACCTCACCGTGGACATTCCCGACAGGTGGAATTATACAGCACGTGACCTTTCCCAGCTGGCTCAGTTCAATCAGCATGATGGTTTTGGAAGTTCATCTACAGCTTAATATCTCTCTTATGGCTGAATAACATACCGTTGCCCGTGTACATCACAGTTTATCCATTTCAAAAGCTTTAGACATTTTGTTCTTTACAACTTCTGGCTATTAGTACTACTACAAACAGGTGAGTATGTACACTTTTGGAATACTCATTTTCAATTCTATGAGGTTCTTAAGTAAAATGGAAATGCTAAACAAGAGGTAATCCTCTTCAACATTTTCATAAACTGGTGAACTATTGTCCATAGAAGCTGAATCAGTTTACATTCCTACTAGCAACTGGTTTCCAGTGTCTCCACATTGTCACTAAACATTTTTTTATAAATTATTGTTGTAGCCACTGTAGTTGGTATGCAGTAGTGCATAACTGTGGTTTTGATTTGCGTTTCCATACTAATTAATGATGTTTAATATATTGTAATGTCCTTGTTGGCTATTTGGATATTTTCTTTGGAAAATGTCTTTTCGAGTCCTTTTCGATTGAGTTTTTTGTTGTTCTTCCTTCTTTGTGTGGCAGAAATAGCGCTCCTTATGTACTTTTTATACCAGATCTGTGTTGTCGGTTTGGGCTGCTATAACAAAATGCTACAGACTGGATGGCTTGCACAATAAACGGCCATTTCTCACAACTCTGCGGTTTGGCAGATCCAGTATCAAAGTGCCAGCAGATTCAGTGAGTGGCGAGGGCATCCTTCCTACTGTGCTGAGCTTCTCACTGCATCCTCAGCGTGGCAGAGAGAGAGAAGGCTGTGACCTCTGCCTCTTCCTGTGAGGGCATAATCCATCCTTAGGGGTTCACTTTTAAGACTTCAGCTGAACCCAGTAACTTCGCAGTGCCCCCTCTTCCACATATCTTTGCACTGCGATTCCAGCTTCAACATATCAATTTGGAGGGGGCACATTTAGCCTATAAGCAAGACCCTTATCAAATATGCCATTTGTAAATATCTTTTCTTGTTTTGTAGATTGTTTTATCTATTTCTCAACAATGTCCTTTCATGAGCAATTTTTTGAAAAAAATTCTTATGAAACCTATTACAAGGAAAATTTATACAAATTAAATCTAACTCAGTTCAAGCCAAAAGTGATTCATGAATTAACACGCTAAGCCAAAAGGCATTCAGAGAACTCTGCCATGCAGTGAGATTTAGGACTTATAAACAGAAGTACAGAAATAGCCTGATTGGTTAGGTAGGTCTTTGCATTATTTAGACTTGGTTTCATCAGCTAGTTTCCATTGTTTGACTAGAGTTGAGCTGCCTATGATTGGATGTGACTCCAATATCTGTTTACCAAAATAATACTCCAAAATATCAGCTTGTTTACATACTAAATTATGTTGCATTCTTTATGTAGGAAATCAAAGTATGCAGATTGCCTCTGACCAATGGCTTCAATTTGTTTAGCAATTGTTAATTTAACTGTTTACTTTTAGGTTCATGCTTTTTGTGTCAACTCTTGCATATTATTACCGTAATTGAAGTCGTGAAGTGTTACTCCTATGCTTTCCTCCAATTGTTTGCTTGTTTTAACTCCTATATTCAGGTTGCTGATCCATTTTGAGGCTTTTTATTTGTTGATTTTTTAAATTTTATTTTGGAACATCGTATGATGCATTTAATTACATTCCTTTTTATGTGATTATCATGGTGTCCCAGCAATATTTTGTGTTCATATTGCTCTTTCTCCTACTGAATGATTTTAGTACGCTTGTGAAAAAAGTCAGTTGGTCTTAGATGTGTTTGTTTCTATTCCATTGCTCTATATAGGTGGCCTAATACCAACACCATAACTAATATTTACTAATGATTTGTAGGCAGTGTTGACATTGGAAAATGTGAGTATTTCAACTATGTTCTTTTTCAAAAGTGTTTCGACTTTCCAGGACTCCTCACAATTAAAAGTGCATTGGAGGATAAGCTTTATAATTTCTGGTAAAAGTTCATTGGAATTCTTACAGACATTGCATCAAAACTGTAGATCACTTTAGGCATTGTCTTCCAATTCAGGAGCATAAGATGTTTTATTTATTTATTTATGTCGTTTTAAAAATTTCTACTAGACATATTTTGTCATTTTCACTATATAAGTTTTTCACCTCCTTTTCCTCTTATTCCTAAATATTTTGTTCTTTAGACGCTACGATAAATTGAATTAATTTTGAGATTCCTTTGTAGTTTGTTCATTATTGGTACACACAAACATAACACACACTGTTTGCATATGGATTTTGTACTCTGCAATTTTGCTGAAGCCACCCATACATATTTTACAGATTCTTTATGATTTTTGAAATATAAGACCATGAAAATTAGAGATAGTTTTGAAGTTTGCTTCTCAAGTTAGATATTTAAAAATTTTAAATACTGCTTGAGTAGGACTTTCAGTAAGGTATATCTCAAATATATTCCAAGTTTGGTTCCAGAACATCATACACATACACAAAAAGGATTATCACAATAAAATGGTCACACAAATGTTTGGGTCACTCCATATACATAACACATATGTCACACTATACTGTATTCTATTAAGTGTGAAGTTGTATTATATCTAAAAGTGTTCATATCTTAATTTAAAAAAAAATTACTGTTAAAACATTCTAATGCTCATCTGAGCTGTTTGAAAATTCCACTAGTAGACTTGCTGGATGCAGGATGCCACAAATATTCAATTTGTAAGAAAGTCAGTATCTTCAAAATTCAGTACAGTGAAGCTCAGTAACTGAGGTATGCCTTTGCAATGTTGAATCGCAGTCCTAAAAGCAGGCACTTTGTCTCATACCTATTTTTAAGGACTAAATAGGTATTTTAGCTTTTCACCATTGACTATGAGTTTAACTGTGGGTTTTCAGAATGCCCTTTTTCATACTGAGCAACTTCCCTTCTATCCTAGCTTTCTGAACGTTTTCACCATAACAGGGTATTTCCAATTTTAGTATATGTGCTGCCAAAGTGAGCACCATAACAGGGTATTTCATATGTGAAGTGTATATTTTGCATCAATTGTGATGATCAGGTGTCATTTACTCCTCTGTTAATGGAATCTACTTTTGAAACTACATGGTTATCCTGCAAACTTCCTCAGATTTACATTGTCACTGTTTGGGTTATAATATTTTTGGGTAAAATATCATAGCTATTTCCTTATCAGCCTATATGTTTTCTTTTATGTTTATAAGTGTCCAATTAATGGACACAAAGCACTTTTAATAATTATCACCTCCGTTGTATCTGTCACATTCTGACTGAGTCAGATCTGTTGTACCTCTTGTGGGAACAATGTAGATGTTGCAAATGTCTCATTCAGTGAAATAGCTGTAAAGATTCTATTACTGTCTGCTGTGATCAAATACTCATCTTTCAAAATTGTTTTCTCCTGCATTCTTACACTTATATTTCCTTTGCACTTTTTAGAGATAATTCTAAATTCACATACGTTAAATATATACAGAAGGGCTGGCAGAGGGGGTACACAGCTCAGTGGTAGAGTACTTGCCTGGCATGAATGAGATGCATGAGACCCTAATTTACACTCACATTACACACACACACACACGTGTGTGTGCCGAACCCAGAAAGGAAGAAAATGGGGTGTGGGGGGAAAGGATCCTATGAAAGCTTTATCCAGCATTTCCTGATGCTAACCTCTTACCAAATTATAGTATTATATAACCAAGATATCCCACTGATACTGTTAAGATATGCAGGTGTTCTTTGGGTTATGATTTAATTTCATCTTGATAAACTCATGGTAAGTCGAAAGTATTGTAAATAAAAGTCATTTAATAAGCCTAATCTACCAAACACCCTAGCTTAACAACACAGTCCCATGTAGGGGATCAGTTGTTCACCCCTGCACATGCAGGTTGCCTGGGAGCTGGGATTCTGCTGCCCTGTATCTCTACGGTTTCACACTTCATATTGCTAACCCTGGAAAAGATCAATATTCAAAACTCCAAGTAGGGTTTCTACTGAACCCTATTACATGATTTCAAGTCATGGAGTGGAAAATTTACAATTCAAATTCGAGTGTGTAGACCATTACTGTCCCCACCAGGATTCCATTGTAGTCACACTTATTTTCCTTCTGCACCACCACTGAATAAGGTCTGGCAACCACAAATCCATTCGACCTTTCCAAAAGTTTGTTGTTTCAAGACATTTTAGGACTCATTCTTTTTCACTGAGCATAACTCTCTAGACATTCATCCAGGTTATGTTTGTATTAATAATTTATTATTGTTTATTGCTGAGCTGTATTGCATGGTATAGATATATTCCAGTTTGTTTAAACACTCACTTTTGAAGAATAGAGTTAATTCCAGCTTTTGATTATTGTAAACAGAAATGTTTTTGACTATCCTAACACTATATAAATATCACATATAGGTTTTTATATGAACATGTTTTCTTTCTCTGTTGTGAATGTCAAATTACATATGAGAACGTGTGAGAAACTGTCAAATTGTTTTCTAGAATGGAGGTTCAATTTTACATTCCTTCTACCAGTGTAAGTGTGACCCACTTTACCATATCCTTAATAGTGTTAACTATTGTATTTCTTTCTTTGTTTCTTTCTTATACTGAAAACTATAATCAAGTCAACACTATTTTATTTTTGACATTCTACCTGAATGTATAGTGACATTTAATTGGTCAATGCTATTGAAAGCCTTTTTATGTATTTATTCCTATCTTCATTCTATTAAGAATATTTTTAACTATTAAATTTTGAGAATTCTTTATATATTCTAGGTACCAGTTCTTTAATACATAGATTTAAATTATTTTATTTATTCTTTAGCATTTCTCATCACCTTATCAGGGCATTTGACGAAATAAAATTTTAATTTTTGATGGATGCTTATTTATGATATTTTCCTTTTATGGGTCATATTTTCAATATCAAGTATAAAAATCTTTTGCTTGTTCTTAATCCTGATGATTTTCTTTGATATGTAGTTTTCCAAAAGTTCTATAATTTTACATATCATATTTAAAGGAACCATTTTAGGTACCTTTGTTTTGTTTTATTTTGCATAATATGTAAAATTTTGGTGGAATTTTATTTTATTTCACATTGTCTTTCATATTTTTCAATTGCTCTAGCACCTTGTAAAAGTTGTTTTTACTACAGTTCATTGTCTGTATACTTCTGTCAAAAATTAGGCAAATATATTTGTGTGCATTTACTTTCAGTTGTTTTTTTCTGTTACATTTATGTATATGATGATCCCTTTGCCAGTGTTACACAGTCTTGATTACTGTAGGTTTTGCTCTAGTATTCTTCAGGGGCTATAATAAAATATTACAAACTATGGGGCTTAAGCCCCATAGGGAACTATTTTTCCTTCTTTAGCAGTGTGGATCAGAGTTCAAAATCTACACATATGCTCCAATCCAGTTTATTTGGGCCATTGTTTTCCTGGGAGGCTCTAGGAGAGCCTTGCCATTCCTTGCCTCTTCTACTTTCTGGTGACTACAAGTTTTTCTTGATTTGGGGCCATATTAGTGTACCTTCTGTCTTTTTGGTTTCTTTACCTTCTTCTGTGCTGGTTATGTAAATTCCTGCTGCTTTTCATTCTTATGGGGTTACTTGTAGTATTTAGCAGGCATTTAGATAATCCAAGATAACCTTTTCCTCTACTTAAATCACATCTACCAACCCATTTTTTTCAAATGAAGGCAATGTTTACAGGTTCCCAAATTAAGATCTGAATATATTGCGGGAAGTGGACATTTTTCAGCCTACAACAGTTTTCTAAGTCTTCACTACCCTCATTCTTCTAGAATTATTGTGTTCCCTCTATATCATTGAGAGCCACTTTAGACAATGTCATACTGTTCATCTTAAAATTCAAATTAAATATTAGATTTACCCTCAACATTTATCAATGACGCTAGGTGCTAATCCTGCAGTGAGATAACAAATATTGCATTATTAAACGCTGACTAAATGTCATTTAAGAAGAAATATCTGAGGGTAAGGCAGGTTAAAATTTTAAAAGAACAAGTTTAGAAATAGATAAATTGTACAAATACTAAGCAGGCACAACATTTATATCTTTATAACTCAAGAAAATAGACTTACCAGTGAAAGGGTAACACAAGTCATAAAATTGTCATTTCTTTAGAACAAAACATTAATTTTATCTAAAATATAACAATTTTCATCTCTATGTATACAAGATTCAGAAAATTTAATCAATTACTTAACAATCTACGAGTAAAAGGGGACAAATTTATTATCACAGTGACGGAGTTTATTAACCTCATTTCAGTAAAATATAACAAATGAATGAAATATCAATATATGAAAGTGAAAATAGAAGACAAATTTGAAATTTGACCTAGTGTATGATGATCTATGTGTGTTAAATATTTCACAACTGGTCCCTTCGTCTGGGCTTCTGGAGATATAATTTATCTTCCTCAGAGTTCCATGCTGGTAAACTAAAATGGAATTGGTAGGGCATTGTTTCTACTCCAGTTCCAAGGTGGAGATGGAAACCATTATTTAAAACCATCACAGAGCTGTAAAATTAAGGCTGCACCCCAAGTCTCCAGATTGTATCAGGTAAAGACCTTGAGTTCCCAAAAGCAGGAATGCTCAAGCAGAAGAACCGAGATAGGAGCCAAGGTAAACCATCTTGTACAGATTTCCAGCAAAGCTTAGACACAGCCTTTGATTTCCTATCAGTCATACATCTTAAACACTCCACATTCAAAGTTTAGGATTCCTTTCCTGACTTCTGACATCTGTCTCTGCTACACCCACATGAACTGCACTCCACGAAATCTGCGTATTTGCTCCTTCTAGTTTCTGTGAGTTACTAGACACGAGCTTTCAGAGGAGGCACGGGTGCTCTCTGCCCATTTTCCCACTTGCTCAACAATGTGGAGAAGCATATTATTTTAAAGCGCATACTACATAATTACAAACATTTACTTGATATTTGGGTCATAGGAAAAGTCAGCAAATTTCCAATAATTTGAATGAGACTAAGCACATTGTCTGATCATAATGCAATTAATAGAGAAAACACATAAAGGAAAACTAGAGATATTCATATATTTGGAAGGTTTAAAACACAATTCTAAATAATTTATATGCATAAGATAATTTTGGAATTATTTTCAAGTGAATGATAAGAAAAATATTATAAATAAAAACTGGCAAAATAGAATTAAAAGTAATTAGAGATAATATTTGCATTTAAGTACATTCATTATAAAAGAAGCATTGAAATTAATATTAATTAATTGAATAAATATGATAAATATTAATCTAAAGGAAATATTAATAATTTAAAAGAACTGACAAATGAACACAATATATAAATGGGAAACTAAAGAACTTAAAATTATTATTATTATTATTTTTTTTGTGGCTACCAGGGGTCGACTTCAGGACCTCGTGCTTGCCAGGCAGGCACGTAGGCCGCTGAGCTATCTCACCAGCCCAAGAACTTAAAATTATAAATTAATGATATAGGAAAAAATATCCAGTGGAATGGCTCAGCTGTGTTCAAACTAGAAATAATTTTAAAGAAAATGAAATTGCAAGATTGTTCTATAGGGCCGGTGAGATGGCTCAGTGGCTTAAGCGCCTGCCTGGCAAGTGCGAGGGCCCGAGTTCGACTCCCGGAACCCACATATGAAAAAGGGGCCGGTGATATCGCTCAGCGGCACGGGCGCCTGCTGGCGCGCGAGGTCCTGAGGTTGACCCCCCGGTACCCACCAAAAAAAAAAAAAAAAAAAAGATTGTTCTATAAAGATAAAAGAAGGCAGAAGTGAATGTTACCAGGAATGAACTCTTGGATATTAATAAGGATATTCCACACATTAAACAGGTAATAATAACATAGATATCTTGAATTTGATTTGAAATTTTAAAATAGATATACTCTTTAAAAATATAAGTTAGCACTCACCCTAGGTCTCATGGACCCCTTCCCATTTGCAAGAGACCAATACCCTTGTCTCCTTCCATCCATCCTTTATTATTCTCTTTGTTTGTACTTTGTAGAATTAAGATATGCCATGTACAGGAAGATAATAAACTCCATGTTTGTGAACATTATATGTCATAAACATGAGCTAAGAATAATAAGAATGAAAACAGGGAAAGGGGATTTAGAGTCAGAGGGAGGGATGTGGGTGGGAAGGGGACTAACAAAAGAAACAAGCTGTAGTATGTACGTGTACTACACCCCAGGATGAATGTAAACAGGATGTCCTACACAAGTGAGCTAATAAAAGAAAAAATGAAGAAAAGTTATATGGCACCAAAGTAGACAAACAATTATCTTCAATGAACTTTCCTGTAATCACTATGTAGCATTATTATATAGAAATTTCCAACATCATAAAATTTCCCTAGATAAATTTCCTATAAATATGAAATAGCATTGTTACAAACTCAGACCAGTTTCCTTGAACATACTCATCTCTAACGGATTCTATCCAACATCCAAGCAAAACTAGTTGTAATGATAGATACACTCTTTCCGCAAGGAAAGGAGACAGAGTGAGTTGTTTCTCACATTACAAAGTGAGGGTAGTGCAACCTTAATAAAACCATGCAAAAAGAAGGGATAACTCAATTTCACTTATTATTGGAGGCAATTTTTTAAATGTAAGCGTTAGGTATGGTCAAATAATATAGCACATATATAAATTTTAAAAATATATTACCATAAAAAACATTGTCATTAATCCCCCTCAAAGTATTCTCTTTTCTTCTAATACATTTTTACCATTGCTCTTGTCACTTTCTTTTTTGTTTTTATCAGTACATATTTGCAGTCCAAAATGATCACCTTCATCATGGGGAATCTGTACATGTAAGTAACACATCTCAATTGATTCTTTTTGTTACCTCACCCTCCTCTCCTTCTAACCCTTCTTCCCGTTTCCATTTGCAAAAGCTCTATTCTTTTTCCTTCAATTTTTCATTTTCTTTACATCCCTCTTCCCTTCCTCCCTTCATCCTTTCCTTCCTCCCTCCCTTCTTTCTTTCCTTCCTTCCTTCTTTCTTTTCTTCCTTCCTTCCTTCCTTCCTTCTTTCTTTCCTTCTCCCCCCATCTCTTATTCCTCTTCCCATTTGAAAAATTTCTTCCTACTTCCAAATATTTATCTTCTATTTTGCTACTTATTTATAGTTTGGGTTTCTCACACAAGAGAAGCAATGTGATATTTAAACTTCTGTGTCTGATTTATTTCACTCAAGATTATGGTCTCCAGGTGCATCCATTTACCTAAAAATGCCTCCAGTTTATCCTTCTTTATGTCAGTAGTAATGCATTATATATAAACACCACATTTCCTTTATCCATTTATCTGTTGATGGGCATGTGGGCTATTTCCAAGATTTAGCCATTAAAAATTGTGCTGCTATCAACTTGGATTATTGAATAAATCACTGTAGTATGATGCATTTAATTTTTTTCAGGAAGATTCCCAGAAGGGGAATGGCTGGGTCAAATAAAACCTTGTAGTTTTACTTTCCAAAAAATTCCATACTGATTTCCATAATGATTGTACAACTAACAATGCAGAAGGGCTCCTTTTTCCCACAGCCTAGCCTGCATTTGTCATTGGTTGATTTCTTGATGACAGCCATTCTTTCTGGAATGAGATTCTATCTCTGTGTTGTTCTATTTGCATTTCTCAAATGGTCAGTGATGGTGAAGATGTTTTCATGTATTTATTTGCCATTTGTACTTCATCATCTGAGAAGGGTCTATTCATTTCAGATGCCCATTTTTGGATTGGGTCTTTGAATTTGGAGGGTCTAATTGTTTTGTGCTCTTTTTTTTTTTTTTTTGTGGGTACCGGGGGTCAACCTCAGGACCTCGCGCTCCAGCAGGCGCCCGTGCCGCTGAGCGATATCACCAGCCCTTTTTTCGTATGTGGGTGCCGGAAGTCGAACTCAGGCCCTCGCGCTTGCCAGGCAGGCACGTACGCCACTGAGCCATCTCACCGGCCCTTGTGTTCTTTATATTTTCTAGACATTCATCTTCTCTGAGGAGTAGCTGGCAAAATGTTTTCCTATTCTGTAGGCTGTCTCCTCACTCCGTCGGTGTTTTCCTTTCCCGTGCATAATCCTTTTAACTTGACATCTTCCCATGTGTTGCTTCCTTTATAATATTTCTTGTGTGACTGGGTTTTTGTTCAGAAAGTCTTTGCCTACACCTATGTTTTCAAGAGTTTTACCTATGCTATTTTCTGCAGATTGTTTCTATTTTAATATTTAGATATTTGATTTTAGTCTAGTGCATGATGAGATTCATGGAACCATGTTCCATTTTTGCCATGTGGATAGCCAGTTTTCCCAGCTTCACTTGTTAAAAGGGCTACCTTTCCTCCAGCTAAGGTGTTTGGCCTCTTTTTCAAGGTAAGGTAGTATCTGGAGTTGTTTATGCGTTCTCTATTGTGTTCCATTAATCCACATTTTTTCCCTAATATTATGTTATTTTTACTATCTCAAAAGACACAGAAAAAGTATTTGATAAAATCCAAAATCCATTTATGATAAAAGCCCTAAATATAATTGGAATAAGTGGTCTTTATCTAAATCTGATAAAAGCTATCTATGACAAACCAACAGCCATTATCGTACTAAATGGAGAAAAACTGAAAGCTTTCACTCTAAGGTGAAGAATAAGAGAAGGATTACACTGTCACCACTCCTTTTCAGTATAGTTCTGGAAACCTCAGCCAGAGCAGTTAGACAAGAGAAATAAAGATAAGGGATATGGATAGGAAAGGAAGGAATTAAATTATCATTATTTGTTGATGATATGATTCTCTAAATAGAGGACTCCCAAAACTCCACCAAAAGACTTCTAGAATTAATTAGCAAATTTGGTAGTGTAGCACGATACAAAGTCAGCACTCAAAAATCAATAGCATCCTGTATGCCAATAACAAACTCACTGAAAGAGAAATTAAGAAAACAATACCTTTCACAATAGCATCAAGAAAAATAAAATTTTTAGGAATTAACCTAAGCAAGGAAGTGAAAGACCTCTTTACTGAATGCTATAGCACCCTGAAAAAGAACATTTAAGAAGACATCAGAAAACGGAGAGAAATCCACTGTTCCTGGATAGGCAGAACCAATATAGTGAAAATGGCTAAATTCCAAAACTGTTATACAGAATTAACACAATCTCAGTCAATATATCAATAGCATTCCTCACAGAACTAGAGAAAAGGATCCTACAATTCGTATGGAACCAGAAGAGACCTAGAATAGGTAAAGGAATTCTGGATGACAAGGCCAAGGCAGGGGACATCACAATCCTGAGCTCCAAGTTATACTACAAAGCTACATTGATGAAAACACCATGTTCCTGTCACTTTCTGAAGCAGTTCTGAAAGTCCCTTTTGTGAGCTTCTTTTTCTGGCTACCTTGATGTCTTGAACTGATATAAAACCTTTATTGCTATTTCTGCCAGATAAAAAGATTTGTCCTTTCCCTTTTGATTTTTTTGTATATTTGTATCTAAAAATGAGTCTCCTGTAGATAACATATAAGTGGATTATATTTATTATACCTTTTGCCAATATTCATCATTAACTTGAAGATTTTAACTCATTTATATTTAATTCATTTGTTGATAAGGAATAAACTACTTATGTCCTTATACCATCTGTTTTCTGTATATATTATTCAATTCTTCTATCACATTTTTTATTAGATATACATATTCTAGATATGTGTATTCTATATGTGTATATACATCAAAATTTTGATGCTTATTCCTTTCTCATAATGTAGTAATATAGTTTGAATTAATAGAAACTTATTTACAGTAGTATACAAAATTTTGTCCCTGTACACGTCTCCTTTTCTTATCATCAGTATTACAAATTACATCTTCATCTATTCCGTGGCCATACATGTACATATATTATTGTGTCATGTCTTTTATGAAGAAAGGAAGAATTACAATCAAGGATATATTAATGTTAAAATTTCTATTTACCTATGTGGTTAGCTTTCCTGATGTTCTTTTATCTTTGAGAGCATCAAGTTGCTATCTATGTTATTTTATTTCGGTTTGAAGGACATCACATGGCATTTCACACGGACTATGTCTACAAGCAATGAAATATCTTATTTTTAATTTATAGAGAAGTTTGAAGGATATTCTTCATGTCTGAAGGGTAGTTTAAGGGCAGAGAATTCCCATCCCACAGTTTCTATTTTTTCAGTGTCTTGAATATGCACTCAGAGCTTCACCTTCTATGATCAGAAGCAGGGAAAGGATTTTACTGAGGACCATTTGCACGTGTCATATGGCTTCTCACTGGCCACTTTCATGATTTTAGCTTTGTCTTTCCACGGTTTGATCACAAAATATTTTGGTGTCTATTTCTTTGGCTTTATTTTACTTATGATTTGTTGAGTTTCTTGAATACATAGCTTTAGGGTTTCCATGACATTTGATACATTCCATGGTTCTTTGTCTTGAAACTTTCCTCTGTCCTTTTGCTCTTTCCTGGGACTTCTGTTTATGTGTATACTGATAGGCTTGAGGATGGTCTACAGGTAGATGTGGCTCTCTCATTTTTGGTTTCGTTTCTCTTCTTTCTCCTTAACTACCCTACCCTCAATTTCACTGATTGTTTCATGAAATTGACTAAATTTGCTGTTGGAGACTTCTAGTGACATTTTTCTATTTAAAGTACTGTGCTTTCAATTGCAAAATTCCTTCTTGGTCTTTTTACAACTTCCTCTTCTTTGTTTTTGTTTAGTGAAACGATGTTCCCATAATTTTCTTTAGGTATTTTTCTTTCTTTTTTCTTTTTAGCATTTTGGTCATATTTAAAATGGTTAACTTAAAACACTTGCCCAATAAGTCTAATATCTGGGTTTCCTATATGACAGTTTCTATTAATTAATTTAATATTCTATTGTATGAACTATATTCCTTTTCCCTTTGAATGACCCAGTAGTCTCCTGAAGATTTCACATTTTAATATAGTAATGTGGAGTTCAGGAAATAGGATTCTCTGACCATCTCAGTGTTTACTGTTACTGCTCAGCATTCCTTGTAGCTTTTGTTTCTTTTAATGATTTTTGTGAATTCAGAAATTTTGTAGTTTTTATTGTGTGTGTTCAATAAAGTTTCTGTTCCATTTGGTAAGTGAAAAGCTAGTGGAATTAACAAAGATTTCCTTACAGGCTTCAAACAAAAGAAAAGAAAAGAAAAGAAAAGAAAACAAAACAAAACAAAACAAAACAAAACAAAGCACACACACACAAAAAAGGCAAAAATTCTCCCATTCATCACAGATGGTTTTATTGGGACACACATGCAGCTCTCAGCCAGGCAGATTATAATTTTGTCTCAGGCTTGAAATCTTACCTTTTATGAGTTTAAAGATTGAGCTGAGGTGAGGGATTAACATGTTCTCAGGTCTTTTATGATCATGTGCTGGTTGTTGGAACACGTATATTGTCTAGATCCTGCTAATATTGGTGAGCTTTCCAAAACCATTAATCTCCAAGCCACCTCAGTATTCAGCTTGTTTTACTCATGTTTCTGGTTTTTCTATTGTTTGTCCCAACTTTTATCTTTTTTTCTATACCATTTGTTTTTAATTGTTTTTCACAAACATGCCATGCATTTCTGCCTCAGCCCTGAGTTCTGAGTTAGACGAAATAATGGGAAGCTGCCTTCAGTGAACTGCCAGACAGGTTAACACAAACAACCACAATTCTTTGAGAATAAGGTTTTGCCAAAATGGTTGTAGGACCATACAAGCAGTGTAAATTAAAACAACACCAAAGCTCTTATTGACTTTCAGTTTGTTTTTCCTTAAGTAAATATTTACCTGGTTGCTGAGAATTGTTTAGTTTCCATGGTTCTGATAAAATTGATTCTGATCAGTTTTGCCCTTTTTATTTACTACCTATATGGTAGTACAAGATTTTAGGGTTCCATATTCCACTGTTTTAGATGATGCCACATAATGATTATTTTCTAAGCCAACAGTTTTTAAACTTCAGCAAAATCAGTTCAAAATCAAATCATAGTAGAGTCATCTGAGGAATGCAAATTTCTTTCAAAATTACAAATATATTTAATACAAGTTTTCATAGCATCAGATTAAAAGAGAAAAATCATGTATGCTGTGAACAAATTCCAAAAAGCTATAGATAAAATTTAGTACCTAGTCATTAGAAAGAAGTTTTCAATAAGTAGTAAGAAAAGTTATTTTGTTTCTCTCCCTCTCACCCCAAACACCCACTTCTGCATGTAGAATCAGGGTCATATGAGTGAACTATTAAATGATCTCACTAAGGTCCGGAACCTACACAATCTATCACTACTATTCTTCAATCGTTTATAATTAGCCCAGAAAGACAAGAGGAAATAAAGTATATAACTGTCTCAAAAATATATTTTCTGTATTTTCTGAATAAATTATTATGTATAGAGAAAACCCAAAGATCCTATACATTAATTAGAAAAAAAAATAAATTCAAAAGTGTGCTAAATAAAAATTAATGTAGAAAATTAATTCATTTCCATATATAAAAATTTTAGCAAATAAAAATTTTAAAAGATGTTATTTACAAGAACATCTGAAATATCAAATTCAATCCAATTTAAGATATTAATCACAATGTGATATGAAATTATATAATAACCTTGTTTTCAAAATATGAATTTAATTAAAATAAAATTAAATGAGATTTTATTGAGACATTATAGATGATTCTATATACATAAAGACATTTGCAAATTCACATATTAGAGTGCCTATTATTGTGAGTGACCATTCTCTCTAAATTCATTTATGGGTCTAGTTTAATTTCAGCTATTTCATAAATCAGATTTCTATCAATATGCAAAATCCACCACCAAAATATACCTGAAAAAGTGAAACGGATGATGGTTCTTACTCTTAGGTTACAAAAATTACATTAAAATTGCAGTATTTAAAATGATTTGGCATTGACTCAGAGATTTAAAAAACATGGATCATACGAGATGAAAGGTCTACATGAAGCCATGCATTTAATGACAACTTTGTTCACTAGAGATGTGACCCTGCTTGGCAATACGAAAAGAACCGGGAGCTTTTCAATGAATACTGGTGAGGCATTTGGCTAGGCACATGAAAAAACTAAATTGGATACACATTTTACACCAATATACAGAACTCAACTCTCGATAGGTTAAGGAAGTAATGTGCAAATTATAGAGCTCTAAAACTTAGAAGAATATCTTTATCATCATCAGATAGAAAGGAATTCCTTTAGAAAAAATGAAAGCAGGGAGCAATAGTAAATTCGACCATATTAAAAGTAATACAAGTTCGATTGATCAGATGTGTCTTTGACACAGTGAGGAGAGAAAACAATGAGTAGTATTTCATATAAGGATATATACATGTATTTACAAAATGAGAGATTAGAATATACCTTATAAATAGCATGTATAAATCAATAAGAATAAGACAGATATTTCAGTAAAATGGGCAATGAAGTTGTCCAAATTTCAAAAGCAGGAAATTAAAATGGCCAATGAATATATGAGTGAATGCCAACTTCATTAATAGGTGGGGAAATCTTTATGTATTTCCAAAAAAATACATATGTATGTTCAAATGACACTGCTTTTTTTTTTTTTTTTTTTGTGGATACCGGGAGTTGAACTCAGGACGCTGCACTTGCCAAGAAAGCACTTGTGCTGCTGAGCTATCTCACCAACCCAACACTGCTTTTTTAATGTTTTCTGTAATTTATAACATAATTAGATTTTTTAATATCATCGATAAGGTTTTAGTTGATAATTTAGAAAAAGTTCTTTCAATTTCATAATTGTCTTTGGTAATATCATATAAAATTTTTCATATTGGGGCATCTTTGTCTAGTCCCTTTTATGTTTTTACATTTATTTCTAAAACCCTTAGGTTTCAGAAATTTCAAATGCACTTGTTTAGTAACTGATATATATGTTCCATCCTATTTTAATTGATGCCCTGATGGTATTATATTATGAAATACTTTCTGATGTCAAAATTCAAAGGAAAAATGAGCAAGACATTAAGCATTTTCCAATATTTACATGATTTAATTTTTTAATTTAATATTTCTTCAAATAATTCAAGAATCTGTGTATTACTTCTATTGGACATTTCTCTCTTACAGTTACTATAATTCATTAGTTTGAGTAATTCGAAGTTTGTCGCAAGTTTATCTCCTAATATATCCTTTATGTAGCTATTATATGTACTAGTGAGCACTTTTGTTATGAACAACAGTTGGTGTTCTGATATGCTTTAATAATATATATCAGAATAATATATATTGTTTTAATCAGAGTAATTTGTATTTATTAGATCACCCATCTATATTAGTCAATTATTTTATTTTTATTTGATATTCTTTTCTTGCAGTTTTTAATCTCCAATTAACTTTTTCTGAATGCTTCCTTTGTGCATTACTAAATGCATGTGCCACCCAGTGTCAAGAGTTTAGTATTCCTTCATATCTCGGTAGCATCATTGTCCCAGGACTGTGTTCATTCTTTTCAGAATTAATCAGTGTACAGCATTCTGAGGTCTTATTCCTGTGTCCGCGTGGCTAAGATGCATATAACCTATACACAGACACTCAAGTTTTATTAGCTTCAAAGTATACCCTCCCCTCTTAGTAAAAAGAATTCTCATAGAGTGTCCATGAGAATTCAAACTAGTAAAAGTACGTTTAGGAGGCAGAATCCCAAAGATAAGCTTGACTTACAACTCAGCAGTTCCAATTTTTTCTGTAGCTTCAAGATAACCGTGCATATAGACACCAATATAGTCATGCAAGAATATTTCCGGAAGTTTTGCTTGTGAAAGTCAACACGGAAGACGATGTCCGTAGTCTGTCAAATATGTATCTAGGGCTGAACAAATGAATTAGGACGTTTTATGTGGAGGAAAATGAATGAATGAATGTCATACACAACGACACAGATGAAACTTACAAATGCTGAGCGAAAGAAACAAATCGAAATCGCACACATCACGTGATTTCATTCCTGTAAATTTCCAAGACAAGAAAAACTAATTTATGTTGTTTGGGGATTCATTTACAGATGTAAACATTATAAAGCTAAAATAAAAATTAGTACTACGTTCTATCTCAAATTCTTAGTTTCCTCTGGGGGTTCAAGTGAGGGACTTATGGTAAGATAAAGTTATTCAGGGTAGGCGGTCCTGTGGTTCCGGCGATGTTCTCTGTCTTTCCCTGGATGGTGTTAAAGGGATGTTTGCTTTATGGATATCTGGTTAAAGTTACATGTTTTTATTTACTTTTTCCAAGTACATACTTTTACGTACTTTTTCTCCAGTGATGTAAAGCATAAACTCTGGGTATGTGCTGATGCTAATAACTGCTCTACTGACCTTGTGCATCTATATCCAGGTCCCATAAGTACAGGAAAATCCATATGCTCAAATCTCAACTACTGTTTCTCTAGGTACTGTCTTTCCCTCAGCCTTTCTCTCAGTTAGTAGCAGTATTAATTCAAATGTTCTGGCTTAAGAATATGGAGTCATCTATGTTCCTTCTCTTCCATTCTTGGGCAATGTGCAATGCATTAGGAAATCCTGTTGGTTTTGCCTTAAAAATCTGCACTGAAAGTTACTATAACTTGCTATCTTCTTGCTAATCTACCGAAGTCACTCTCACTTGGCTTTCTCTGCTTGCATTCTACTCTGAGTCACCAGCACATTCTATTTCTTCATTTATTTCTGTGATTGCTTCCTTACTACTCTTGCTCTTATTAATAATTCTTTCCATTGAAGGTACTGCATCATTTATTTTAGTCCTCTCAAAATTTTTATATTTACACTTCCATACTTCTACCATTGGGGAAGACCAGGTGCCATCTTTAATATGAATGCTGGTTCCAAAGCACTCCTTTCCTTTCCCTAAAAAGCGCTCAGGTTTTTTTTGGGGGGGGGCGGTACCGGAGGTGGAACTCAGGATCTCGCGCGCCATCAGGCGCCCGTGCCGCTGAGTGATATAACCGGCCCTTTTTTCATATGTGAGTACCGGGAGTCGAACTCAGGACCTCGTGCTTGCCAGGCAGGCGCTTATGCCGCTGAGCCATCTCACCGGCCCAAAGCGCTTAGTTTTGAAGTGCTGCTCAGGAGACTATGTGATACTTTGCTTTTATTTACATATTTTGCTTCTTTCTCGCTATTCCTTGAAGATTCTAACTCCTGAGAAACTTACTTTCTCTAAACTTGCACTGATTCTTGTTGATTTCCATATATGTATATACAGTACCACCTAGATGCTCATTCCTTTGAAATTTTACTCTTGGTTAGCTCTCGCATTAATTACACCTAAACTTGTCTTTATCAATAGATGCAGAGGCACCGCAATCCCTACCCAAACCTCTTCTTTTCTGATCAGCATTTTCTTACTATTCAGGTCACTTTAGAACTTCAGTCCATCCACCCTTGGATACCATAGGGAAAGCAGATCTATCACAGTTTCTCTGCTGTCATCACTCTCCACGCCCTTCTCTCCTCAATAGTTTAAAGCCTACAGCCGGTTATTACATTTTTTTCCCTTTTCTAGAACCCAAGCCTTTGTTCTTTCTTCATCCACTTGTAAAATTTCAGTACCAGTTAAATACAGCTCAAATTTTAGTGCTTCACATTATCATCTGCATGTGAATTAAGAAAAAGTTTCTTGTGATTACTAATGTGAATGATCTCTTAATTCTAACTCCGTTGTCAAGGCCTACTATACCTTCTACTGTTGCAGGTAACTATTTCATTTCTGATTTCCTCCCAGAGTTCCAAAAACTTCTGTTATCTTCACTCGTAGCTATTATTTCTTATTTTGATGAAAAAATAGAAACAATAAGGAGATAACATGAAGCCATGTGTGTAACTGCCAACGTGTATCTGGACCCATTATATCTATAAACCTCCTGTTGCTATGGATAAATCATCCATCCTCCTAATTAAGTAGCTTTATATGTACTGCTTGACCAAGTAAAATTTCACTTTTGTAAAGAAGTATATTTTTAAGTGTATTTGCCATTTTTTTAGACTCTTTCTTCTTAAAGTATAAGCATCCTTTATACATTTTGGTTATATGCTTTTTCAGGCTTTTCAGGTTTTTTAAGCTTTTTTGTTATGTGTTGAATTTCCCTAATGGTATTTTTAGATAGACAGGCATTCTAAAATTTGATGAAAAATATCTTGCTTCCTCATTATGAACTATATTTTTTTCTGTATTCTGTTTAGAAATTTTTGCTTTGTCTTTATAGGTTGGCCTAAAATGTATCTGTAATTAATTTGTGGGAACAGTGTGAGGTCAGAACAACATTTAATTTTTTTCATATTACCACTGGTCCTAACATCATTTATTGAGAAGATTTTCCTGTTTTTCCTGCTCAGCAGAGCCACCTTCATTTCCATTTGTCTTTCTACACATGAGTCTGTTTCAAGTCTCCTTATTCCACTCCATGGGTGTAATTACCTAATTTATAACGTTTTATTCAGAAATCTTGATATTTGCTAGAGCAAATCTGTCCACCTTGATCTTCATGAATCTTGACTCTTCTTGAACATTCGTAATTCCATACATTACTGGACCCACTTTTTACCCCTGATCGTGTCTTAGGAAGGTGATCTCTATGGACTGTGGTAAAAATCCTCATGCTATCCAAGTTCTGCTTAGGTTTAACCGTATTAGGGCACTGTGGGAGAGTGAGATTGGCATGTGTATTTCCCAGGTTATCTCCTGTCCAATTTCCCATGATCCCGTTGCATCAGCTAACAATGACTATGACTGGTAACGGTAATTATCAGTGGTATGGTAATTATCAGTGGTATGGTATGGTAGCCCCCTCAGGTAGTTACCCTCTCTAGGATTCAGTAACAGGTTCCTCCATTTGCTTTTTATGGAAATTCTATGGGAAGGGTACCTACAATAGGAAATAAAAGGAATATCAGTCTTGTTTCTTGTACTGTGAACATACAAATAAATAAGCTAATTAATATTTAATTTTTAACATGCTCTGCTTTTTGGCATAGTTAAGAAATTCAAAGTTGTATTCATTGATTACACATTTTTTCTTCATGATTCATGCTTCTTGTTGTCTAGTATAGGAAAATGTTTTGTCTATTTAGATCTGCACTACACTTTGATTTGATTCAAAGGAATTGTATGCAATAGGAATCAATTTTTTTAATTTTGTATCTAATGACCCTAACAATACTAATTAAAAAATTGTCCTACTTTTTTTTCAACTTTTCCTTTTACTTTGTTTACATGTGTTTATTACAACAGGTGCAACAGCAAATCACACAGGGATTTTTGATTCTTTTTCCTGAAGATTGATACCAGCACCTTCACACTGAGCTGCCTCCTTGGCCTTTAGAATTTTTTTTTTTCTTTTTATTTTGTGACAGGGTCATGCTAAGTATTTATATTATCCAGGCTATGCTTGAAATTTGGATACTTCTGCCTCAGCTTCCTAGCGAAGTGCGATTACAGGCATGTGCCACCATGCCCAGCTGGAATAATGGATTTTTATAATTATTTGTAATAGACAAAAAATGTGTATATCTATGGCGTACTATGTGAAATTTTGAATATGTGTATATGTGGTGGGTTGTTCAAATAAGGGTAAGCATATATCTATCTTATTAAATATTTATCATATCTTTGTGGTGAAAATATTCAAAATTATTTCTTCTAGATTTTCTGGAACATATACTACACTGCTGTTGTTGATAGTCACTGTATTTCACACTGAATATCAAACTAACTTGATTCTCTAATTATAAGTCCACACCCATTGGGTAGCCTTTCCTTATCCCCCTACCAAGTCTCCTGAGCAGCTCGTAACACAATTCCACCTTTATTTCTTGGAGCTCAACTTTGTTAGATTCCCTTTATGAGTTAGATAATATAGTAATGTCTTTCCATGCCTACTTTGTTTCACTAATATAACATCCTTCAGCTTCATCCATGTTTTCACAAACGACAGGCTTTTTCCTTTTCATGGTTAAATAATGTTTCTATTACACGTAGACCACAGTTTCATTGTCCTTTGTAAAATTTATTATTCATTAATGTGTGGTAGAAAGTTACAAGACAAGCGGAAAGATAAGGGGACAACATCTCCATGAGCACAGAGTCAAACAAGCGTGATGAATTTGTGCAGCTATAAACAAGTCCATAAAGTGGGCATCAGGTAAGAACCTATAGGAAATAATGATGAAGTAGAGAAGACTGAGGATTTTACTTACAGGCTACAAATTTACTTACTTTATACTATGGATCACTACCCCATTGGATTTCTTTTTCAACCTCATAGCCTAAAATGTTTGTTTTACCAGTCCGTTGAGATTTTTTTGCTCAATTCGGATAGAAATCATAAACCGGCAAAGTGCACCTCTGCTAGCGGCCCTGACGCCACCAGCTGACGCTAGTGAATACCACACGCCATTGGCTGAGTGCCGGATGGTGGCCTCTCCAGCTTCTGTCGGTTGCCTTTGATGCCACTTGTCCTGGAGGCCCTCCGTCTACTCTGCCAGCTGTTGCTGTGCTATGGATTTTCATCAGCTGCTGGTCTCCGGGGCTTTTCAGGGCTGACAGTCCCTAGTGCACACTGCGCTTTCTTTGGAAGTGCTCTCCTCCTAGCATGCTCTCTCCATACCCTGCGGGATAAGAATCCCAAGTAGATTTACAGGGCCTTTTGTGCCCACGCTACCCGGGAACTGAATTACAAGCAGATTTACAGGACTACTGAAGCAAAGCTTTGTTTGAACAGAGCCTGTGCTGCAGCACGGTAGGGTCAGTGCACGAGGGTGAGCTCTGCTAGTCCAACCCGAGGAGTGTGAGAGGAGGGCTGCTTAGTCAGCTGTGGCAGGCCTGTGATTGGCCCCAGTTTGAGCCTACTCATTGGTCCAAGCTGGCCTAATGTCAATGATTCCAATAGAAACCTACTGATTGATCTAAATTCAATTGTGCTTTTTACCTTAAATTCAAGCCTGATGACGTAAGCCAGAAGCATTCCAGAGTGGGCGGAGTGCGTCCAGGACAGCAGCGGTTCTCATGGCTGCAGTTCGTCGGAATGCCAATAGAGGGTGCTGTTTGATGGACAGCTGTCAACGCTGCGCTCATAGCAACGCCCAAACCAGCGACTCTTCAGAGGAGCTCGCTCCTGATCACAGTTATTGGGGTCTGGGGAGAGCTGGGGTGCTAGTAGTGGGCTCAGATACCTTCCTGATCTCCGCCATGTTAAAGGCAGTTTCCCCGCAGCTTATTCAAAAAAGTGGCAGCAGCCTCCGGAGTGCAGGGAGTGTGGGAGCGGTACCGCAGCTGAGGCCCGAGCTGCGGCTCCTCTTCTAGTGACCCAGGGAGTGGCCACAGGTGGACCAGAGGGGCAGCGAGGCCAGCCGTCTGCTCCATCACTGCAGGACGTTTGCCGGCAGTGACGGGAAGGCAGAGGGAGAGCTGCGACAGCCCTGGACCAAGGAGGGCAAAGTCAGGAGCTTCTCGCCAGCCTCGTGTGTGTGCCAATCCTTTCTCCTTACTCATATTATTGCCACTGTTTTATTTTTCTTCTCAATGACGTTTTTATCTTATCTATAACTTTAAAAATCTAGTCCTTTTTTTGAACAAATTGTCTAGTTCAATCAATGATGTAAAATAATTTTGAAAAGTATTCAGATTTTCCCCCAAACTACTAGATCTTAAGAATTATCCTAAGGTTAAAGAAATGGAATTGGTACGAATTAAATCAACATGTCAGCCACTGGAAATTAGTTTCAAAGTAAAGCAGCTTAGCAATATAATCTATTGACTCAATGTTTACAACAGGAATGGTGGCTGACTTGTTTGTGTGGTTATTTCTGAGATTTAAATTTGATTAAAATGATTTCTCCCTCTGAGTGCCCTTATATGCCATCAAACAGAGATACACTGACGACAATTAGAAAGTCAAAATCTGTAAATAAATTTAGAGTCACAAAAAAATACTGGGCACTGTGAACATTTCATTATTCAATATGTTTTTGCTGGTGGTATACTAGTTATTCCAAAAGATCCCTGTTTCTCTAAACCAAAGAAACATTTAATATCTAATACTTTAAAGCTCCCTTTGTAAAAACAAATGTTCTCAGGCACTTAATAAATAAAGAATATATGTCTTTGCTGAAAGCATATGAACATGAGATGTTGAGAAGAAATACTTCCCGGCTCTGCAGGGAACTAGGGGCTGAGAACATGAGAATGGAACACTTTTTGTCATTTTTTTTTTCTCTTTTTTAGAGGGATTTTAGTGACACATAAATATATTCTACTGTGTCATATAAGGATTTTATCAAAAAATCTGATAAATGATAATCTGCCACTTAATTTCATTTTAATGCTGGTAAAAATGAATGTTCTGAAGGGCAAAATATAAAATATTTTAGGGGCTGGGGATGTAGCTTAGCAGCACAGCACCTGCCTGGCAAGCACGAGGCCTTGAGTTTGATTCCTGGTACCACCCCCCAAAAAATATATATATATTTTTTTTTAAATGATGGCTCTTGAGGCTGCTGCAGGTGGCTGCTGCAGGTGGCTGCTGCAGCTTTGCCAAAACCATCTGAAAAGGAGTTATGAAGATGACTTTCCAGAACTAAAAATGTCTGTGTTACACTTTTCCCAGTGATCTGGTTTAGACTTTCCCAATTCTGTGCTCTCATTAATTGGGTGCAGAATCAAGCAGGACAGATTAAGCGTTCTCCATTTTTTTTTTTGTTTGTACGCTTGTTTTATTTCATTTGCTTCAATTTAACATCACCTCTTCAGTTTCCAATTCCTTCAGTCCATTGTTTGTTTCTTCTTACTGAAAGCTGAGTGACATTGTAAAAAGAGAATGAGCATTGAATAAGATAATTGCTGCATATTGTAACTTCACATATAACTTTAGGTAAATCACATAATATTTCTGAGTCCCAAGTGTGATCCCATGTAAAATGGAGATTATGATACTGAGCTTATAGTGCATTGATATTATATTTAATATATGTATTATGCTATCATTTTATAATCTTATTTATTACAAATTATAGCATTAATATGAAACCTATGTGATTAGGGATTATAAAACAGAAATCATAGACCTTTGTGAAGATAATGCAAAATGTAAATTGTGAATGCCTGTCACATATCAATTTGTCCTTTTAAGTTTTTTCTATTCTTTTAATTATTTATATTTCTTCTTCTTCCAAATAATGGTCTATTAATTAAGTTTGAGATAGTTGCATGTAGCATTTTTGTTTGTGTGACAAGTGTCTGCAATGGTAGATAAGGTCCAAGGTCCTGGTACTGGCAGGATGCCTTTTTCAGGGAGAGATAGGCGACCTCTGCATAGTGGGTGTTCAGGACAGCGGGGAACCATGCAGGTTGACTCACAAGCCAGGTCTCCTTCCAAGGTCTCCATGGAGCCAGGGAACAGGTTTTCACTGAAACCAGTCCGAGTATCTTTCTGTGTTATTTACTCGCTTCTCTTATTCATTCCTTACAAATTGAGTAAATATGAGTTTTTCAAGATTCATGCCCTGAGTCACTGTGGATAAGATAGAATTTGGGCTTATCCTCATCGTGGAGGAAAAAGGAGACCAAAACAAACAAACAAACAAACAAACAACCTCCCCCCAAAAAACTGAAAAATTATATCCATTCATTAGCTATGAAAAGATATATAATACACAATGGTGGATAATGTGTGTTAAATTTCCTATTATAATTTTGACACAATAATTATTTCTGATTGTCCTTGTTGATCTTGAATTCCACTTGCAAAATTTTACTAGGTAAAAGTTTCGATATTTTAATATTTGAAGATTTAAATGTTACTTTTTTATTTTAGTTTTTTTTCATCTTGTGGCCTTCAGAAAGCCAACAATAACCATATATGACACTAGAAGTGGGCCAGAAAACTTATTCTCGCAGCAAATTGGGGCCACAGTATCACCCACAGAGGCACATGCTTTGTGAAAGCCAAACACTGCCTTGTATTGGTCTGCTGTTTTCTTCCTTTTTTTGATTTACAGAAAAGTAATGAGAGATACGGTCATTTTCTAAGCTCATTGTATGGCTTGGAAGATCAAAAGAAATTAAGGAGTAAGATAAATTTTCTGCTAATCCATGAAACTCAGGTGGATTTCCCCAACCACATGTGCATGTCCCCTTCCCCCCATGTTAATGTCAGAAAATACACCCACACGTGTTAAAAGATATTACAGGAGTGGTTTGTAAAGTTTAAAGAAAGAATCCATTACCCATTAGTTACAGAGTACTAGGCACATACCTTGTTTTGTGATAGTTGCTTGTGTTTTCAAATATTTTAAGTAGGATATTTAAAGGATAACAGAACAATAATAATAATAATTCCGCTGCTAGCTAGTGATGCCTTCATGATGTTCTTTTACTTATACTTTCTTTTGAGATATTATTAGAGATTTAAAGTTGAGATAACTTTCATTTTTTAAGACTCCCACCTCAATATGATTATAATGATCCCATAATATGTCCTACATTGCTTTGGACAGGTCAATTTTGCTCTTCTTGGTCTTCTAATTTATTATTTGTCTTGTTGTCTTTCACTCACGAATGTACCATGCTCTGGACCATAGTTACTATATTGAACCACATGGCCACTCTATGACCATGAAGCATAACCCAAACTACAAACTTTGGTACATAAGATGTAACATGAATCACAGAAGCAGAATGTTGTATAACTGACAATCTTGAAATAATGGTTCTTTAGGCCATGCAATACATGCATTTTAATTTGCAGAACAAAACAGATTGGCTTTCTCTTGGGGAATTTTCACCACATTCATATATCTAACATGTGACAGAGCTGGGATTTAAATGTCATTCTTCCTGATTACAGAGTCCTATGTGTTTCACTATATGTTGCTCCCATTTGAAAATGAAGTTAAATCACATTGAATCATAACTGTATCATTAGTTTATTCCACTATTGAGCTGTGAGGACTCAATCCTGATGAGGTCAATGCTCGTGCTTGCACACTTCATAGTTTGAGAAATAAGATATAATCCAGGAGGAAAAAATAAGAGAACCACACAAAAATTTTGCAATCTCTGAGAGTGCAATACAAAGGGTAAAAAGTCTTGCTTTCAGACATACAAAGTGCAATTCATATGTCAGAAAGGTAAAGCAGGACAGCTGTCAGTAACAAAAGTTCAGAATGTGAGGTGAGATGAAAGAAGCCTGGGATGGTCTGTCCACGCTTGTGTGGGAATCCTAATGCTAGAATAACTGTAAGAAGGCAGGCCAGTTTTTCTTTCTTTCTTTTTTTTTTTTCCAGAAAATTTGAATTCAAGTATAAACCCCAAAAAGTCTTAAATCAGTATTTCTCTCATATGAAATTCAATAAAGCCCTTGAAATGATTTTTTGTTGTTTAAGAAAATATAAGACTAGAAGGAAAGAAACTCATTGTCTGTTAATTTATGGACCAGGAACTGTCTGTGATTTCACATATATCATTCAATGCATTCACCATGGATAGTAGAATGTTCCTGTCTTTATTTTACCAGGTAAGAAATAAAAACTTTTGATGTGACTGTTCTGTCATCTATACTACTTACTGTTTTCCAACTGCTTATGTCTTGTTTGTGTGCCAGGCCTTATGCTACACATGGCACAGGATGTTCTCTTTTTATTTGGACAACAAATTGCAAAGCAAGTTAAATGCTTTGCCAGATTAATTTTAAAACAAAAACAACGTTCGATATGAGTGGGCCTGATTTTGAAATCCATGCTCTCTCCCTTTTCCAACACTGTTCTTAACTGTGAAACAAAGGCATTAAATCAGCTGCTCTAACTCCTCACATCTGATCTAATATTGATTATGTTCAATTTTAGTATTATTCTCTCTTTATCTCTCTCTCTCCCTCTCTCTGTCTCTCTGTCTGTCTCTGTCTCTCTGTTTCTCTGTCTGTGCTTCTCTTGCTCTTCTTCTCACTCTTACTTTGAGTCAATATATACCTAAAGAAAAGCCATACACACACACACACACACCTAAAACACAGTTTTCTTTCCTATATTGTTTGATCATTAAATTTATACTTATCTTACCAGTAGACACACAGTTTCTTTCCCAATGTATGTGAAACCAGTACCAAAATAAAACAAAGAAGCAAACGAACAAAAAAACAAAAGTTCTATAATCTATATTTTGCTACCGGGAAGTCTTATGACACAAATTAATATAATTTACTCTGATAGTAAATTTTATACCATCAAATCACAAGCATATTAGTATGGCTCTCATAACTAACAATTTGATTTGATTTCTTGTTCTTTCTGCTTTGCTAGCAAAGTTCTTCTACCTATCAAGTTCAACTGTCTCCAGTTCCTCATGGTGGTCTCTGACTTCTGAATTTCTCCATAATTTTAAAATATTTGGGGCAATAGTATAGTTGTTGGTGAAATGAAATGAAAAGTTCAACTAAACACACTTCTTGCCTTTATACTCTCTTTTTTTTATAAAAATTTACTTTATTAAATTCTGTGGAATGATGTTTATGTAAAACTAGTTTTACTCATTTCTTCTGATCTAACTCCAATGCATTCCCTTGACTGAAAGGGTCAGGGCTAAGCAAAGCTCCATGATACCAATTTTCTGAAATTATGGGTTGCTAACTGTTGTACTTTTTTCAATGCGTATACATTTTTCCAGCTGCTACATATATTTTATAAAGAATAACTGAAATAAGACTTTTTTTCTAATGAATATATATCTAACGTTTTCTCACCAAGGTAAAAGCAACAAAAATTTTCATTTGCTTGGTTTTTCTTCTTTTCCTGAAATAGAATAATAACTCTAGTGTATCAGTGCTGAAAGTCAGCTTTGTAAACATCTGAATCCCAATTGTCTGGGTTACTTTTCTCTTTTGCTGGGACAAAATACCAGACACCCAAAGTGAAAGAAGGAAAGGTTTATTTAGCTCAGTTTGTGGAGGTTTCCATCCATAACCCACTGGGTCCAAGGCAGGGTGGCATAGCACAGGGGCAACACGTCAAGGCAGCAGAAGACAGTAAATGCAACAAGAGCAAAAAGGAGGAGAGTGAGCCTCTTTTCCTCCCTTATATTGTAAGCAAGCTACCACCCACTAGGGTGGGTGTAGCACTCACACCATCTAGGTGCCCTCCTCTTGCACAGGCTCAGGTTGTTTACAAAGTGAGGACCCTGACCCCCCTGCTGAGTCACTTAGTTAAACTTCTAAACTTCTCAAGTTGACATAATGTATCAACCATTACACCAATTAAACATGAATTTTGTAACAGAGGTGTTATTTTAGGAAATAAAAGAAGATATAACAAAGACCATTGCTATTTGTTTTTACAATTCTGATTATTCTTTTTCTTAAGTACTTGTGGGTTCAGAAAGCAAAATTTTGTGAAGTATGATGTTTGAATACAGACAGAAATAGATTTGAATGCCAACTCTGATGACTATGGAAATGAAGCAAAATTATCAAAGTACTATAATCTACAAAAATAAAGCTTCCTTTATGTAAGATGGAGATTACGTATTTACCTAGATACCTATTTAATCATAGGTAGTTAAATGTACTACTACCATAGGAGGTGTATCTCAGTGCATTTTACAAACACCGTGTCAGGAAAGCTAGGTTTTGCTGCAAAAACTATAACCTAACAAATTTTAGTTTCTATATTAACTAAAATTTGGTTCTTACTTCACCTTCAAGTCCACTGAAAGAAAATGGTGTCTCTGCTGCATTTCTTCTTCTTTCTTGAACCTGGGCTTTGGGGCAGGAAGATTCTCTGGAAGATTGTGTGTCTCCATGGCAAAAGGAAAGAGAAGTGGCAACCAGCTTCCAAAAAACAGTTTTGAAAGGTTCTTGTCCTTTTGCTTGCATGATGTGGGCAAAGGTTTAGAAAGACAAGGAAATGCAGTCTTAGCTTGTAAGTGCCTGGAAGGGGCAGCACCGGAGCCCTGGGAGAAGTGTCAGTATCTCCACCTCTCCTCTTTCTCCCCATCCCCTGATTTCAGGAGGATGGTGGAAATACAGTGCTATAAGCACAAACTGATGCTACTATGCTTGAAGACCGAACTCAAATACCACCACAATCATCAGAAGCAGCTCAACACTGGAGATCCTCTACTTTAGGTCAGAGTACAGGTTATGTTAAAGAAGAGACATTGTGGAAAACCATACGCAAGAGTGAAGGCAACTGATACACACTGTGACATGAATAAAGTTCAAAAATAATGATAAAAGGATCTGGTCATAATGGATGACACACTGCATGATTCCATTTCTCTGAATTGTTCAGAATGAGCAGATCTGTAGAGACAGGAATTTGATATAGAGATAGCGATGGAATTTCTATGGATGAAATTTGGGATGGAAGATTACAGTAATTGCAACTGGCATGATATTAATTTTTGTGGTAACAGTAATCTTGTGATAATTAATTTTTGTACTAAAAATCATCTCAATTTATAGGAGATTTCTAAGTCTATAAATACACAAAGATCTGTTGAATTTTACACTTAAAATAGATGAGCTAGGTAGCCTATATGTTATATCTCAATATTTAATTGTAAAACTATTAAATAAGTATCTATTCTATTGAATTTCCAACACTGTAATGCAGATCTTCAACCTGATCATTGATGCTTAAAAAATGTAATTTATTTATTTATTTTATATGTGGGTACCAGGAGTCGAACTCAGGACCTCATGCTTGCCAGGCAGGTGCTTATGCCGCTGAGCTATATCACTGGCCCCAAAAACTGTAATTCAAATTAAACAACATTTATCTAAATTTGTTGACCTAAAAATAATCAGATAAAGTAGTTTAAATGGATTCTGAAATTGTCTGAAGAATATCAGCTTCCTTTCTCAAAACTCACATATTCCTAAGTGAATCATTCCCCATTAATATGTTAATCAAAAATAATATAGATTTGTGTATTGAATACACTAACAAATTCAACAATCTGTCTTCAATATTATGGAATTATTCTGCAATGACTTTCAGAATCTTATATATGAGAGTAGAGGTTAATTATTCTTTAATCAGTTCATAGTCTTTCTCCATTAATTTGAGCAACCTTCAAGAATATTATTTTTAGTTTTTCTCCCAGCATGAATGAGAATCTAAAATTCTCATTCACTGGCTCTTAAATAAAAAGGAGAAGGAAAAGAAGGAGAGGGAGAGGGAGGAGGAGAGGAAGGTGGGAGGGGGCGGTGAGAGGGGAGGAGGTGGAGGCAGGGGCCGAGGAGGAGGAGGGGGAGAAGGAAAAGGAGAGGAAGAGGAAGAGGAAAAAAGAAGAAGAAGAGGAAGAAGAAGAAGGAAAAAGAAGAAGGCGAAAAGGATTTCCTTCTTACTTTTTCATTGCTAGGACATAATACTCAACACCCTCAAGTTAAAGGAAGAAAGGTTTATTTCAACTCACAGTCTATGGAGGTTTCAGTCCTTAGCCAGCTCCAAGGCAGGGCAGCAAGGCATGGGGGACAAGGCATGGCAGAGGAGAAACAATTCATGGCATGGCAGCAGGAAGCAGCACAACCTTCCTTCTTTCCCTTTTTATTCCAGCTGGGCTACATGCAGGGTGGGACCTTCCTCTTCAGTAAGTCCATCACCCACACTCAGAACTATGCCAAACCAGTCAGTGTGCTAATTCAGTATCAGAAGCCCATGATCCAGTACCACATACCCATGATCCAGCCATTCCCAAATCCCCACCTATGAGCACATGAGGCTTTGGAAGGATCTAGATATAACCCATAACACCCTCTAAATGTGGATTATTTAGAACGTGTAATGCCTATGGTATATAAGACATAAGGGAAAGTGTTGGCTGAACTCAAATGTAATATTATCTATCACATTCTATGATTTTCTTTGCCTTTTATTTTTTAAGATTCCAATATTGACCAACTTCAATTTTTGGAATATTTGTCTTATTTTTGCTATTTGCTCTTGCAGATGGTATTAGGGAATACCTTAAATATGCTTTGACTTATAAGTTATATTTCCTACATGTAACTTATTTTAACATGTGTGTTTTTGATTATAGTGTTATAATTGTCTTGCAGTAAAATTGACTTTCTTGATGTTCTTTTGATGGATTTCAGCACATCTATGGAATTCCATTAGCTATCACCACAATCAGGAAGCAAAACAGTTCCATTACCCAAGTGTACTCCCTCATATTATCCCTTATTAGTGTTTTTTTTTTTTTTTTAATGTGGGTACTGGGAGTCGACCTCAGGACCTAGCGCTTGCCAGCAAGCACTTGTGTCGCTGAGCGATATCACCGGCCCTCCCTTATTAGTTTTACTGTTCTTCCCAGGCATAATTTCTGAAAACTTCTCATATTTTCCCCAACACTCTAGTGTTATCTTTTTAGAGAATTTATAAAAATGAAAACACATCAAATGTGTACGTTTTTGAAACAGACTTCTTACACTCAGCCTAATGTGTCAAGGTATAACTAAGTTGTGCATCTCGATGGTTCATTCTTTTTTATCACTTAGCAGTATTCCATTATGTACATGTTCAACATTTATACACTTAATTATTAAAAGCCATTTCAAGGTGATCATGAGTAAAGCTGCTACAAGTATTTATACAGAAACTTTTGGATGAATGTGAATTATCAGTGTCTTGGGAAGTGCCCAAGAGTGGGTTTGTTGGATTATATGTTAACTGTATGTCAAATTTTCGAAGATAACTGCTACTTCCTAGGTTTGGCGGTAACATTTTGCATTCGTAGCAGTAATATATTGAGATTCCAACTAATTTTCCTCCCCTATCCTTTCTAGAACTTAGTAAAATGAAACTTTTGCTCCTCCTCCTTTCATTTTAACAGCATATATATATATTCTAACTGCCACACGATGAACTTGATGCTGAGATTACCTTACCAGCTCTACCGGGAATCTGGCTTCCTTTTCTATTTTATGTTGTAAAATTAATTCGATTGAAAGATGCCTAGAAAATTGGCAAGGCACTCTTCTTGGCATGTCCGTGAGAGTGGTTCCAGAGATGACTGGTGCTCGGGTCAGTGAACAGAGTGGGCGAGACCCACACTGAATATGGGTGGCACCGTCCAGAAGGCTGGGGGTCTACTTGGAACAGAAAAGTTTAAGAAGAGCAAAGTTTTCCTGCACTCCCACACCAGACTATGTGAGAAGGTGCGTTTATTGCTGCAGCCATCACACTTGAACATTTCAAATTCCTCAGCCTTTAGATGCAGAGTTATCCCAGAGACTCTCCACGGCTTCCATGGCTTTTGCCTCGCACTGATTGCACTCGTTCTGAGGCTTCTGTTTAGTTTCCTTGATGGAGCAGCTACTGGTTCCCTCACCTCTCCGGCCTGCAAATGATCACCGTGGACCTATTCAGCCTCTGGTAGTGTAAGCTCATGGGATAAATTTCCTCCCAGCTGGGTATTCCATAACATATATTCTATTGGTTCTCTTCTTCTGGGGTTTACCTTGACTGATACACTCTTAGCCTCAGTTTTTGTACATGTCAAATGGAAATTAAAATAGTTTTCTAGTTCCTATAGAGTTATTTTGCACAGAATATATATATATATACACATATACATATGCATATATATATATATATATGGAAAAGAATAATAAAGTATACATACAAAATTTCTTATTTTTAGATAATATTTCCTAATAACAGTCAATTCTTATTTTAAGACAGAATATCAACGATTGATACTTTAAACGTGTCTAGAGAGGTTATATAGCCTTGTTGAGATGTGTAGGAAGAATTTTTAACATGATTTACCATATTTTATCAAGTTTTTGTTTAATTCAGAATAAATAAATATTGTTAACATGCTGAAGAATCTAAACTTGGAGGTGTCAGATATAACTGTTAAAGGTCTACAAGTTTTAGGAATTGGAAATCAGAATAAAAAATCTATTTGAACCGTGAACAAGTGAGGAATTGCATCTGATGAGATCAGAGCTAACTCATATATTCATTTTGCCCATATTAGTCCATTGGTCTTCAGAAATAAGTATGTACACTCTTCTGTAAAAATATAACTGTGCCTCATCTCTTTTGTTCCATGAGGAAAACTTGTAAATTAAGGGCTGAAGAACATACTAACCAGAAAGTCCCAGAAGGACCATACATTTTGTCACTTTAGGTGATTACGAAGGGGAAAATTGTACCTCTTCATGTTGTCATGTTGACCTGAATAGCAAGTTCTAAATTATATAGAGGAAATAAGAGCATTACATGAAGTATACTCTGGAAATGCTTATTTAAGGGTCAAATAGGAAAACTTAGTCTGTATAAAACTAGTTCACTGAGTACAAGATACCATGTATGCTAAATATTTTACTCTAGCTATTTAAAGACTGATTTTTCTTTATATTTCTGTAGTTTTCTCATTTACAGAGAAAATGTTAGAGGAAATTTGTCACATTCTATTATAGATAACAAAATTTATTATTTCCACTTGGGCACCACAGTTTTATACAACTTGTCATTTATCTTATTTTAAAATTCATTTTCAAATTTTGTTAGAAAAGATGGCATGTTGGTTATGAGAATTCCTGAATTTTAATCACAATATTAGATTTACTTTTTCTTCATCTTATCCGCCCCGTGATGTTCTCCTATATTTTAGTTTAGCTTAAAAATCTGTTACTCAGAACTCATCAGCTGATTACAGAAACAATGAATAGTATTTTTAAAGTAGAAATCGTTGCCTATAGAAGCTACATATGCTTCTTGCATTTTGTAGGAAAACTTTCTGCTTTAGATTTTCCATTTCACATCTTCTATAAGGTACCTTTGCTGTTTTGAAAAAAAGGAACAACCTGAATTTAAAGTGTGAAGGTATAGTTTGAGGCATAGCTCTGCAATTTATTGTCTATTAACTCTTGGTCTAATACTGAAATTTATTTAATCATAAATAATAATGTAAAAGTAGTAAGTATCTATTGCACTACTGTAAAGATAAAATGATACCCTATATATCAACATATGCTGTAAATGCAGGTATTTTGTAGGTGTGGACATAATTATTGACATAATGATATTAAACACAAGTATATCTTAAGCCTTAGTTGCCCATTAACTTATACTAGTCTGTACTTAGATTCAAAATTAATATTTAGAGACACATTTGCTATATAGCTTTTTATACATCTTCCGTAGTTGATAGAAGAGGCCATATTTTGAGGTTGTTTGAAGTCTAAATTTTAAGAGATTGAAGCTGGTGGCAAAAGGCCAAGTGCTGAATGGAAGGTAAAGACAATCATAGATGCATGAAACAAAGAGAAACATGCCATGAAATGTCTGTGTGATTGAGATTCTTCAAAACTCTTGCTTTGAGGAACATTTTTCGGTCATAGACTCAATATTCCCTACGTACTCTGCTTGATGCGTAAGGGCACTGAGTTGGACCAACACTCACCTGTTTTGGATGTTATTTCTCCTTCTTTCCAAAATGTTCTGATCCAAACAGATTTTCATAGAACCTTAAACTCACTAGATCATCAAAACACGCTGTTTTATCCAATTTGTGATGGAGATGGAATCTATGAAAAGTTAATATGTAATTGAATGAACAGTATTAGAGTGAATAAAAACTTCAGAGTTGCAGTTTTAAAATCTCTTAGTACAACAGGTCAAGTGCTCAGAAAAAGTGATAAAATCAGGAGATCAGGAAACTAGACTGCAAATGTTGACCAGAACATTGTTCCTGAGTAATATGGGCTTAGCTTTGGCAAGAGTCTATGATGTTAACCTGAAAACAACCCATGCATTTGTAGTGAATTGAGGGGAGAAAACAATAAACGTGAAAATTTACTTCTACTTTCTACAGATATGTTTTTTTCAGTAGAAAGATGGAGGAAACAGGAACAGAGAGACAAAAACAAAGTTTAGTATTCTCTGGGATAAAATAAGAAAACTTAAAAACTATGTATCATAGTCTCAGAGTATTGACTGAAAATATATTATTAATATATCAAATGTTACATTGTAATCAGCTATTAATTACTTGATTCATAATATGAATTTCAGAAGATTAAAATAATCTCATTCATGAAAGTTTAAAATAATCTAAAATAATATAAAGAAGAATGATGATATTTTTACCTTATAAAACTTATCCAGCCTTACAAACTTCAACCTTTAAAAGGCAAGTTCAATAAACAGAATACTTACAAAAAGGAAAATATAGCTCCTTGTCAAAGTTATGGAACATTTAAAGTATCACTGGCAATCAAAAACTATACTTTTGACATATTATTATTCGCTAATCAAAATAAGCACTTTTATAAAATTATGGTTTTAAAAATAGATGCAGTAGGGGGAGTCACTTCAACAAAATGTCAGACTTGGAAGCTACAAGTTGTCTAAGACAGAAATTCTAAAACACAGACATACACACACACACACACGCACACACACTACCTGAATGAAATTTTTGCAAAGTTTGAAAAATAGTCAAAGGATTACATCAACAAACAAATGCCAAATCGATAAAAATCACTTTTAAAATTACCATGAATCATGGTAATATTTTTACTCACCCTTGTCCTACAGTCCAGGACAGTAGTAATTTTTGTCTTCAGCAGTAGTAGCTCCTGTCTTTTCTTGTTCAATAGGAGGAAGCAGAAAAGATTTTATTCTCAGTAACCATGTTAGTCTCTTTTAACCAGCCTGGAGGGTAAGTGAAAGACTAAGGGAGGTGAATATCTCTGCTTTGCACAGTTCCTAGAAAAACAGGATAAGCAACAGCCACTGTTCTGGAAAGCTAAGCACTGTCTACAGACACAAGGGACAAGTGCTATGTCCAGCTGGGGACATAGGATAGGAATCTAAGGCTGGGGGACTCACTTTGGGAAATTTAGACATTCAAAAGCAGCCACACAATTTAGGTGATGTGAAAGACATGAAATGGGCTGGGTAGACATGGTCAGGGAAGTTCTCCAAAGACCTTAAACTTTCACCTTAGGATGATCCCTCTTAGGCTTGGATAAACCCTCGTTAGGAAGCTGAGACATATCCCAGTACAGAGCCATGCTGCAGAAAAAGGGAATGTCTGCCGCTCTCCCCACCCTCCTTTTTCATCCTCCTCCCTCATTCTACTCCATTTTATTTTATTTATTTAAGAATTGCTTTGCTGGTTTCTTAACTCCTAGCATTCAAAGAACTCTAAACATAGTTGAATGTGAGCAAAGGGACAGTGACCTCAGAGACCACACTCAGCGAGTAATATTTGTTCTTTAAAAAGTTTTAAAAACTCTCAGAACAAAAGAAGTGTTACAACCTAAAGAAAAATGGTAAAAATAAAACCCTGTAGAAAAGGGCAGATCTGACTACCAAAGTCACTCTACTATAGCAATTATATGCCCATTCTTTGACAGAATTCATTAAAACATAAAAAAGCAGGAAATATGAATAATAAAAGGGAAAAAATAAATTCACAGAAATTATGCCTATGTCTAAATATCTGAGTTAAAGAAAAAATATTTCCAATCATTTGTCTTAAGTATTCTATAATAGATAAAACATGGACAAAGAATTAAAGAAAAACCAAGAAAATAATGCACAGTGTAACTGAAATAAGAGTACATCAAAGAGTAGTTATAAAATGAAACCAAAAAGAAACAATTGAGCTGAAAACTATAACTATATTGAAATATTCACCAGGATACTTACCAGAAGTTTTAAGAAGACTGAGGAAAGAATTAGTAAACTTGAAGAAAGAAAGATTGAAATTAATGACCATGAACACCAACAAAAATACAGATTGAAAAATAGGAATGGATTCTAAGTGACTTGACTACTGCTGAAGGTTAGAAAACATTTAAAAAGAATGTGGCTTACATACCCAGTGGACTACGCCATTGTAAGGAAAGGTAAGCTTGAGTCTTTTATAGGAAAGTTGATTCACCTTGAGACCACAACACTAAGTGAAATAAATCAGACACAGAATGTTAAATGGCACACAGTTTTCCATATGATACACTCAAAATATAAATAATATTAAAAGTAGAACAGTAAATAATAAGAAACAGGGAGGTAGAATTTATGCAGATGGAAAGGGTTATGATGGGGGATGATAGGACGGCAGGGAGAAAGAGAAGTAAAAATTATTATGATGAGATAAGTATAATACCAGTTCCCAAGATGAATGTAATTATTACACAACATCATAAACTAACTTTAAAAAGAGACTAAACAAACATTAAAAAATCAATATCAATCTTTCTTATACACTCACAAAAAGTTGAAGAGGGAGAAATACTACCTAACTCATTCATTAAGGCCGATATTATCCTGATACCAAAGCCAGAAGATACTACAAGAAAAGAATTCTACAGACTAATAACCTTTAAGAATATTGATGCCAAAATCTTTAAGAAAATACTACCAAATCAAATTTAGCAACATATACAAAGCATTATACACCAGGAGCAAGTGGATTTACTACATTTAAGGAAATTTCAACATTGAAAATTTACTGATGTAATATACCACATTAATAGAATGAAAAGATGATCATCTCTACAGAGTAAAAAAGATCATTGGGCAAAATCCAACACCATTTCATGATGAAAAACATTAAATGCTAGGAAAAAATAGAAAGTTCCCCAACATGAAAAAAGTCATATATGAGAAACTCACAGCTAACATACTCAGTAGTGGAAAAGAAACATTTTCCCACGTGATCAGGAATAAGACCATAGTGACTACTTTTCCATTTGTACCAACATAGTAGTGTGGGGCTGTGCACAGCTTTAGGCAAGAAAAAATAAAATGCATTCATATTGGGAAGAAAAACAACTCTCACAGATGATGTGCTAATGTATGTAGAAAACCCTAAACCCCTTTCTCTCTCTCTCTCTCACACAACTAAAAAGTGAATTAAAAAACATTAAATAATACAAAACAAAATACAACCAATTGTGAGTTCCTTTTTTTCATTTTATGGAAAAAAGGTAAAACAGAATTTCATAACAAAATAATAGGAGAATAACAATAGTTAATACATTGCATATTGTCATCTTCAAAGTAGTTACTCAGAGTACGAGATATGGACATAAAAAATTCTTCAATTGATATTAGCATGAACCTTCCTTTTCAATGAACTAAGAGGCACTAATAGTATAGCCAACTTGCATTTTTCTCCTTTTCACTTAATTTCTTTCTCCTTTCTCCCATCCTAGATTCTTTTTCCTGTTAAACAATTTCTTCCCATTTCACAATATTTATTGTACATTTTAGACCTTATTTACTCTTTCAGTTTCTCACACGAGGGACACAATGTGAAGTTTACACATGTGAGTCTGATTTATTTCACTTATGAGTGTGGTCTCAAGTAGCAGCCACTTATGTACAAAAGTCTAAAGTTTATCTTCCTTATGGTTGAGAAGTGCTCCATACTACATCTTTTTTATCCATTCTTCGGGTGATGCGCATTTGGGTTGTTTCCAAGATTTAGCTATTATAAATTGTGCTGCTATAAACATGGGTGCACATATATCGCTGTGGTGATTTTTTAATTATTCCATGAAGATACCCAGAAGGGGAATACTGGGTCAAATGGGACATTGGTTGGGTCTTTCTCTGGTTTTGGTATCAGGGTAATACTTGCCTCTAGGAATGAGTTAGGGAGGATTACTTTACTTTCATTTTCATTAAAGAGTTTGAGGAGTATTGGCATTAATTCTTCTCTAAATTTCTTGTAGAATTTAGCAGTGAATCTGTCAGGACCTGGGCTCTTTTTGGCAGTAGGTTTTTAATTCTGTTTTCAATTTCATTAACTGATATTGGGTTATTCAGAATTTTTACATCTTCTTGATTCAGTTTTGGTAATTCATACATATCTAGGAATCTGTCCATTTCTTCTGTGTTTTCCATCCTACGTGAGTAAAGATTTTCAAAGTAGGTACTGATGATCTTCTGAATTTCCACAGGATCTGTAGTGATCTCACCATTTTCATTCCTACTGCATGAATTTGAGTCTTTTCTTTCCTTTATTTGATAAGGTTGGCTAAGAGTTTATCAATTTTATTTATTCTTTCAAAGAACCAACTCTTCAATTTATTAATTCTTTGTATTGTTTTCTTAGTCTCTGTTGTGTTAATTTCTGCTCTGATCTCTAAAATTTCTTCCTTTGTATGGGCTTTGGGCTTGACTTGCTCTTCTTTTTCTAGAAGCTTGAGGTGTAGCATAAGGTTGTTCATTTGTTCTCATTCTGTTTTCCCAATATGAGAATTCACCACTATAAATTTCCCTCTTAGGTCTGCTTTTATTGTGTTCAACAGCTTCAGGTATGCTGTATCTACGTTTTCATTTAATTGTAGATACTGTTTAATTACTTCTTTAATTTCATCTGTGACCCATTGGTTGTTCAAGAGGGTGTTATTTAATTTCTATGTGTTTATAAAGTTTTTGCAGTTTCTTTTGCCATTAATTTCCAATTTCATTGCTCTATGGTCAGATAATATGCATGGGATAATTTCAATTCCTTTGCATTTACTTAAGCATGTTGATGGGCTAGTATATGGTCTGTTTTGGAGGATGTCCCATGTGTAGCTGAGAAGAATGTGTATTCTGATGTTGTTGGGTGGAATACTCTGCAAACATCTTCTAAGTCCATTTGTTCACAGGTTTGGTTCAGTTCTGATATTTGTTTGCTGATTTTTTTTCTAGTTCATCTATCTCTCTGTGACAATGGGGTATTGAGGACCCCATTAAAATTGTGTTATTGCTTATTTGATTTTTCATGTCTATTAATATTTGTCTTGTATACTTGAGTGCTCCTATATTTGGTGCATATATATTTATGATTGTTATCTCTTCCTTTTGAAGTTTTCCCCTAAGAAGTATGTAGTGACCTTCTTTGTCTCTTTTGATCATTCTTGACTTGAAGTTCACATTGTCTGCAAACAGAATAGCTACCCCTGCTTTTTTCTGGGTTCCTGTTGCATGGAGTATTGCTTTCCATCCTTTGACTTTTAGTCTACGAATTTCTTTTTGAGTTAAATGTGTTTCTTGTATGCAGAATATTGTTGGATCTTCTTTCCTGATCCATTCTGCCAGTCTGTTTCTTTTGATTAGTGAATTGAGACCATTTACATTGATGGTTATAACTGATATGTATTGGCTTATCTTTGTCATGTTATTTTCCACTGCTGGTTTCCTGCTTTTCCCCCTCTGTTTAATTGCTTGTCCTGCCTGATGGTTTCTTTCTGTTATAGTTCTCAGAATTGTGGTTATTTTTATCTCTGTCTAGAATATCTTTCAGTATTCTTTGTAGGGTTGATTTGGTGTCATGAATTTCTTCAGTTGTTCTTTGTCATTGAAGTATCTTATTTTTCCATATATTTTGAAAGATAATTTTGCAGGTTACTTCCATCTGGGTTGGAAGTTGTTTCCTTTCAGGGCTTGAAATACTTTGTTCCAAGCTCTTCTTGACTTAAGGGTTTGTGTTGAGAAGTCAGCCATGATTCTGACAGGCTTTCCTTTATAGGTGATCTGTTTCTTTTCTCTAACAGCTCTTAATATTCTGTCCTTGTGCTGAAATTCTGGGATCTTGATTATGATATGTCTGGGTGTAGATTTATTTTGGTCATGGCTATTTGGAGTTCTACATGCCTCACTTATATGTATGTCAGATTGTGCTCTCATGCTTGCGAAATTTCATGCTATTATTTCTGCAAATAGTGTTTTTATGTCATTTGCATTGACTCCTGGTTTTTCATTGACATCTATCCGTCTTATATTGTTTTTCTTTGCATCATCTTGCAGTTGTTGAATTGTTATTTCCTTATCCTTTGTTATTTTATTTTATTTTGTTTTATTTTTTTATGTGGGTACAGGAGTCCACCTCAGGTCCTTGTACTTGCCAGCAGGCGCTTGTGCCACTGAGCAATATCACCGGCCCCTTTTTGTCTTTTATGTGGGTTCCGGGAGTCAAACTCAGGACCCCGCGCTTGCCAGGCAGGCTCTTATGCTGCTGAGCTATCTCACCGGCCCCTCCCTTGTTATTTTTAAGAGATCTTTCTTTTCATGGTTGCTAGCCGTGATCCTATCTTCAAGGTTTGAAAGTCTATCTTCCATTTTGTTCAAGCGGTTTTGTCAGCTTTCAATGGAATCTTTAATTTCCTGGATATCTGTTTGAATCTGTTTCATTCATTCTTTCATATATTGTTCATTCAAAGTTTCCACCATTTTCCTATTCTCTATTTTTTTTAATCTATGTCTACTCTAGATTTGCTAAGGAATTCTCTCATTATGTTTGCCATTTCTTTTTTTACCTGAGAGATTATTTCTGATCTGATTTCATCTATAGCCTCATGGATTTATTTCTTTACTTTGGTTGCTATCATTTGAGAAATTTCAGGTGTGTGTCCTCCGTTTTCCTCTATCTTGATATCTCTTGGACGTGTTCTGGGTGGGCTGGAGATCTGAGATTGTATTTTGCTTCTGCATCTTGTCATTTTCTGTTTCAAAAAATTTTTATTTTGTTTTCTGTGTTTATCCTTGTAAGTTTTTGTAGCAGGTAGCTATAAGACTAGTATCAAGGCCTCTCTAGGAAAAGTCTGTTCTTCAAGGATGTCTTCTGTGTGTAGGAGGTTTTTGGTTTGTGTCTGTCCCAAGATCCTCCCTTCTCAACTTATTGTGAGATGCTGGTATCTGTTTGGCTCAGTCCCCAGTCCTTTGGTGTTGGGCTGTTTTGAGGTTATTACCCTAGAGCTTCCCAGTATTGTTACAGAAGGAAGAACAACTGATTACAACAAATATGACATCCTAGCTAAAGTAGTACAATTAGCAATAATGATAGCATCAAGCATAGTTTAGGAACTGCCAAACTGTGGTAACTATTAATTTTGTACCTTAAACCATTGGAGCAAAATCTACAGTTACATAACAGAACCTATTGTAAATTACAAGCTTGCATGCAAAGTGTTTCCCCTTGGTATAGTGGTTTTACCCTATGGTAGGGAAATTTAAGGAAGGTAGAGGATAAAACAAAGATAACTGAAAAGGAAGTAGAAGCAAGGCTGGAGGACAAAGGATGGTCATGCAAGCTTTGGAAACTAGAGAAGCAGGCAGAAAAGAAAGAATGAAGGAGTAAGGGATTGTCTGAACTTGGTCTCTGGGTTTGGGGGATGGGATTAGTTTTCTGTGGCTGGAGTTCTCCCCGGCCATTGAGAAAAGAGAAAATAAATAAATAAATAAATAAAAATTTAAAAAAAGATAAGGAAAAGGATAAGAAAAAAATGAAAGATTAAAGAAAAGGGGTGTGTGGCCCCACCCACCTGCTTCTATTCCATGTGTCTTTTTCCCCAAGCACAAAACTGGTTCACCTAACTTACCACCTATTGGCTCACATTGTTAATGTTGCTTAGGACTCTTCCATGCCTCTAGTCCCACCTGTCCATGGTTTGCACCCTGTCAGGGTCCTACTGTGTGCCTGGTGGTCCCCTGGTTGCCTGGCCCCACAGATGTAGGGGGGAGGAGCCAGTTACCTGGATTCTTCCTGGGCTGCTTGCCAGGTCCCACAATGCAGGGGAAGGAGCCAATCTAATTGTGTTTTTATAGTGACCCATACATAAAGGAAATAAAGAATTTATTTGTAATAGAAGCAAAAACAATAAAATATTTAGAAATAATCTTAAAAATGGAAATAAAATCATTGTCAATTGAAACTAAATTACCTTGCTGTAACAAAATTCTGATATATTCTATAACATAACTTTTGAAAACTTTTTGCTAAGTGAAGATAGAAAGGAAATATAAATATTATTTATTCAAATTAGATAGAATAGCCAAATTTGTGGATGAAAAGTAGAATATTGATAAAAAGAAACTTAAAGGTAAAGAAAACTTAAAGGTATTTTTCAAAATTTATGTTTTTAAAATTTTATTATTTCTTAAAATTCCAGATGTGTTATTTAAAATGATAAATTATTTTCTGGAAATATATAATGATCACTGTTTCATAACATTATAAATGTTTATTGCCAGTGAATTATATAATTAAAATAAATAAAATGTGAATTTTATGCTTTATATATTTTCAAAAATAGAAAATAAAAAATTATTGATTGAGTGAAACAAGTTATTTGTTGATATTCAGCTTTTGGTCCTTTACCTTTTTAATTATTTAAAAGTGTATAGAAATAAGTTGATAAAAGTTGAAGGAAAAGAGATGGATAGATGGATAGATTGATGGATATTAGTATGTATCCCCAGAATAGAGAAACTTTCAGGGACTTTGTACATATTTTTTTTTAATTTCCTGAACATTTTCTTTTATTTTTATTCTTCACAATTCCTATTATGCAATGGTTTCATCTCTTGGAGGTATCCTATCATTATCAGGCATCATTCAGTTTTATTATTGTGTGTTTTTGTTCCCCTGTCTGGATAATTTCCAGAATTCTCTGTTCTAGTTCAATGATTCTTTCTCATGTTTCTCTATTTTTGAGACTTTCTACTAATATTTTAAGGGTAGTCATTTTATTCTTCATTTCTAGATTATATATTTGTTTCTTATTTCTGTTTCTTTGTCAAATTTCTCACTTTATGTATATTTTTTTACAAAATTCATTTAGTTTTTTCTGTAATTTCTTGTGACTGAGGACTATTCTGAATTGTAGTCAGTAATTTCATAGATCTCCTCTTTTTAGTGTCCATTATCAGATCTTTATCTTTTTTTTTGTTTTGTTTTGTTTTGTAGGTGACACAAATCCCTGAGTCTTCAAAATCCTTGTGTTCTTATGTGGTTGTCCATGCACCTAAGCAGACAGGCCCATTTCTGCCTTTTGATATTTAAGATGTAGAGCTGGGTAAGACACCAGGCTGGGTCTCAAGGTCAGGCAAAAGTGCTATTTGGGATGGGGGACCAGAGTTTCTGCTCCCCAAGTGTGTGTGACATAGACCTTTGTTTCCTTCTACTTCAGTTTCCTTTCAGTTCTGCAAATCATGCAGGGTCTCAAACTTGGTTTCAAGTGTTAGGTTTTTCAAGGAGATATTATGGTTGGTGGATAGCAGTAGTTGAAGTTTGTGTGTGTGGTGAATGGTGAAGTTCAAGACTTTCTGTTCTATCATATTGGAGATCAATGTAGTTTATGATGCAATTTTAATTACAAATGTCATATACTATGTTAAAAAGCATCAAAATCATGCAAAAATATAAGAAATAAATGTAAATAATTCTTATACCTGGGCAGTTCAGAATTGGTAGGTGTTTGTGGTTTTGTAAATTATTTCCTGTGTTATCAAAATTTTATGGACTTTTAAAAAATCAATTAAGTTTATTGGTACAATTCAGATATACATAATGATCACGTTCATCATAGGGAATTTGTATCTGTACATGGTATATCTTGATTTTTCCCTACCCTCTCTTCCCCTCCTTATTTATAAAAGCTTTGTTTCCATTTTCTTTCTTTTCTCATTTTTTTTCTTTTCCCTTCCTTCCTTTCCCCCTCTCCCCTCTCTAATTCCCCTCCCCATTTGAAATTTTTGTTCCTGTTTCTCAATATCAATTATACATTTTGGTCCTTGTTTACACTTTCAGTTTCTCACACCAGAGAAATAATGTGATGTTTACACATGTGTGACCAATTCATTTCACCTTACAGTATGGTCTCAACGTGCATCCATTTATAGTTTGTACAGTCATAATGGGAAGGGGGGGAATGAGAGAGAGTCACACCATATTGATTTTCTTTCTCTAAAGGATCCTAACTACCATATTGGTTATTTTAAACTTGTTGTATTGGTTATTGTTTAGTTGCTTTTACAAAATATCTGAATCTGCAACTTAGAGGAGGAGAGGTTTATTTTGGCTCATGGTTTCAGTCCCAAGTTGGCTGACCCCAAGTCAAAATATCATGATGGAAGTGGGCATGGTGGAGGAGATATGCTCAGCTCATGGAATCTAGGAAGCAGAGATCAGGGAAAGAACACCAGAGAGGAAGGGGCCAGGGACCAGATATAGTCCCCAAGAGCACACCCTCACAACACATCCAGAAGCACATTGGAAGTGTGCTTCACTACTGTCCTGGGTGTCTCTCATTAGTCAAGTTGAAAATCATTATTAGTCATCATATTCTGCTCCCTTCACCTTACTTTTAATGTATTATGCATTGTATACCTTTTCCTCTGAAATAAAAAATATATATTCATTGTGATATTTCTCCAATCTTTGGTTGCTAGCTTGGAAACTTATGGTCATCATCTATCATCCTTCTTTTTATTATTATTTTGTCCTCTCTGTACATTTCCTCTGCCTGTGGCATGCTCTAAACTATCAATATTGCCTCTTTCCACTTCCATATTGAGCAACTGCACAGTGCTTTCATACAAGCCTGTCAGATTATGATTGGAACTCATGGGCAGATGACAAAGCAGCTGTAAATATTCCATGGATACATTTTTTTTTTTGCTGGAACATTTTAGTCCTCAAAAGAATTTTGTGTTTGAATGAAAGACTAACTTAAAAATCAAGAAAATTAGCATTAATATGCATTTCTAGCTTATCTTGAAAAATGGGTATAGCAGTAGCAGAAAGTGCTCATGTCAACAACTAGGCTGGCATGAATGGAGCTTTGCCCTTGTATGTAGAGTACATGTTCACCAGCTCATCTGACCCCATCATGTTTCCATATTTCCATTAATATGCTGCAGTTACTCTGGTTACTTCTACTTCTACAAGCATTTCGTGTTAAGGCGTTTCTTAACAACTGTCTCGAAGGGGATTTCAAGGAAAACTCTTACAGTGATTGAAACACTTATGGCATCACTTAAATATCCCTGGATTTTTCTCAAAAGGAAAAACAACCATATTCATTTGAAGTTATAGTTTTTCCTATATTTTTGCAAAAATGATACACTCAAACATGTACATGGATATATCTCTACAGTTTCATTACTTAATAGTTCCACCACGTTTACTGTTATGGTATTTGTACTATTGCACATGCAAGATTACGGCATTTTTAAGGCTTTCTAAGAATTACACGTAGCATTTACTTTTGTATGTGGTGATAAGATACACAATATGTACAATTGAAGTGATTATTTTTATGCAGTAGTGCTGATTGAACTAAAGGCCTTCACATTGAGTTATATGCCCAGTCTTTTCATATAATTTCGGGATAGTGTCTTCTTAAATCAGTACGTTGCATGAGCTGGGCTTGAACTTGTGATCCTCCTGCCTCAGCCTCTAAGAATGCTGGAATTACAGGCCTGTACCACCACTCTCAGGTAAAATATATTATCTTAAAATTCATTTCTTGGGGGCTGGTGAGATAGCTCAGTGGCATAAGGGCCTGCCTGGCAAGCGCCAGGTCCTGAGTTCAACTCCCAGTACCCACATACAAAAAAAGGGATGGTGATATCACTCAGCGGCATGGGCACCTGCTGGCATGCAAGGTCCTGAATTCGACCCCCGATACCCACAAAAAAATAAAATAAAATAAAATTCATCTCTTTATGCATTTGTTTTTCTGGCCTTAGAAATTTCAGCTCATTTGTCTCTTGGTAGGACTATCCCTTTCTGTGTCACCATTACTGAACAGCTGAACACATTTCACATTTCACAATCCCGTAGTGTCTGCCTCATGTTTTGAGAAGAAATCAGTTTACCAAGCCCCGTGAATTATTGGGTTAGAGAGCCATGATTTATGGGGTTTCAAGTTAGATTTCTCAGCTCTAACTCCACTTACAATTTTGAGTTAAAAATTTTTAAAAAATCAGATTGAGTTGTTAAACATTTCTTTGTTAAGGAAGTTTCATTGACATTCATCACTTTTTAGTGATTTGTGACTATTTTCTATGGTTTGTCAACTCTTTTTTTATGTCTTCTCAGAGATGCCAAGTTGTTGCCTCTTGAATATCTCTAAGTGAAGGTACTTGGTATAATTTCTGAATATTTAGAGAGGAAAAACAAAATAGTGCCAGTAGTTGTCAGTGATGACAATAAGAATAATGCCATTTGATTGTTTGGAATAAGTTGAATCAGCTCTGAGATGTGGATGTGAAGACATGATTGTACATTGTACGATCTTCAGGCTATTACTCATTTCCAATACCTCGGAGAAGCGAGGCCCTGCAGAACACCCTAATCTTCATTTGACAAAGAATATTAAACTGGATTATGTGTGTGCACAGTTAAATAAAAATGGGTGTCATTTTTAGAAGATCGTTAAATTTGTTTAATTATTAGGAGTTTCCTCTCTAGCAAGAATTGATGTTCATAAGCTTCTGATACTTCTAGTGTATGTGAGATATAAAATATACTTTGTATGCAAGCTTCGTTTTAATTCCTAGGGTTATTCTATCCTTTTTAACATAGGAGGACGTCCCTTATTTCAGCAATACATTCCTAGATGGGACCAAGTCTGTCTAAATCATGCCAAGTAATGAGATTGCTAGGATGTGTGTGAGTGTGTGTGAGTGTGTGTGTGCACATGCATGTGCACAAGAAAATAAATAAGTAAATAAATAAATTTAAACAATCATAGTATGATGTCAGTTATCTAATGCCATGTAACTCACAGTCAGACATTGCAGTGTAAAGCAATAGTATGTGTTCTCTCACGTTTTCCGTATGTGTGGAATCTAGGTTTGACTGAATTAGACTCTGGGTCATAGGGTCTCCCAGGCTGTGATCAGCAGGGACCGTGGTTCAGTCCCAGACTAAACCAGGAAAAGGCTCCTTTCAAGTCTGCTCCCGTGGTCCTTCCTTGGGAGCCGTTGGGATGAGGCCACTGGCAGTCAGTGAAGGCTGCCCTCGGATCCTTACTGTCCCGTCCTCTTCACACGGCAGGAGGCTTCCTTACAGCTGGAAGGGTAGAAAGCAGAGAAGTCATCATCTTTCACAGAGCACTCTTGGGATGCCTCCTGTCATCTTTGTCTTATCCTTTTGGTTATGAGCACATCATGTGGCCTGGCCCATACTCAAGGTGGGGCCAGAACACATGGCTGAAAATCCAGGCTGCAGCTATCGTCTGGAGCTAAGTCAGAAGCTGCCAAGCAGGCCAGGGCGTGGTGGCACACACCTGTAATCCCAGCACTCAGGAGGCTGAGGCAGGAGGATCACCAAAAATTTGAGGCCAGCCTGGGCTACACAGTGAGTTCAAGGCCAGCCTGAACTACATAGCAAGACCCTGTCTCAAAAAAAAAAAAAAAAAAAAAAAAGCTGCCAATCACATGTATGGTTAACATTTAATCACAAGTATTTCACAAGTATTGTTTACATTTTTTCCAAGTGGAAGCATTAGAAAGTGTGCTAGCATTTGCAAACCAAATAATCTAAGAGATATCTATTTATTAATTCACTGAAAGGCTCTGCTTGGCCAGGTTGCTGATATATACTGGGGAAAAAACAAATAAGATACCTGGCTCTTATCTCCCAGAAGTCCCTGCCCTGGATAGGACAGAGGTAGAGAGATGATCATTATCACATCCCATCAAGGGTAGGGTAGACACAGGCACTCACATGGGTGGGGGTGACAGGGGCTCGGGAGGCCAGGAAAGCCGTGCACAAGAGGGAGTACAGGTCTGGAGTCTTAGGGAGATGAAAGTTGGTTGTGATCTCATGGGCAAAAGCATGGGTGAAGTCACCAGTGTGCATGCAGCAAAATCCAAGTTAGAAACAAGTCCAAGTTGCTGAGAATCAAGTGCACAGCAGAACTTACCGACATGAGTTGGGGGACAGAGACTGGAGGAGGGAGGGGTGGGAGGAGCTGAGCACTGGGCTGGTGGAGAATGGCCAGGGTATAACATCACAGGACTGAACCACAGATTTTATACATAGATACAACAGTGAGTGGATGTGGAGGACACCTGGACGGCTCTCCTTGAAAGAAGAACAGTTATCTCCATCTTGGCTGAACCTGGCCCTATTTCCACATATTGATATATACAGAGCTGGCTAGGACTTTTCCTTATCTCTTCAATTGGCTTTAGGCAATGCAAATCAGTCCAGCTGAGGTCCTGATATGTAGTCTTTGAAGCAAGGCGACAGGCCTGTGTTTCCCCGCCCCTGTCGCTCCCAAAACATGGTTGAGCCTGGTGGGATGGAGAGCCGTGCTCCACACTATTGGCTGGGATCAAGCCTCGAGAAAGAGGCTATGACTTCCCAGGGCATAGAAGATTACACATCAGAGCTGAAGCACCGACCCCAAAACATTAGATGCTACCTTGAATTGTGATATGCAGATTATTCCTTCTGCGTAGCCTTCCCTCTGCATATTGCGAAGGTGATTTCAGGCCTAGCCCAGCTCACGGTACTCACATATTTCCTGCCACTCTCAGAGTCACTCATCCCTGAGCCACTCCCCTCCTTGAGAATGAATAAAACCCGGGTTTGGCCCTGGGTCGAGGCCTTTGTTCCAGTAACCACCACCCTGGCTGGACTTAGGACCCCTTGCTCCCCACAAGTATAGATATGCCTTAGTGTTTTTATTCTCACTGTGGGTTGCACTGGAAGTGGTAGATTGGAATTAACTTGCTAGAACTCCAATAACTTTTCTATGGGATTACAAATATAAACTTCCTGGACCGTGACGAGGACCGGGATGGGCTCGCTGTAAGTGGAGAGTCACGGAAGTAGTTCGAACAGTATAAATATAGTCATCTTTGAATTTTGGCAAATGATTTATATTCTGAATACATCAAAGAATTCCAAATTGAGTTATTTCTATAATGTTTTAGTTGCTTCGCTTTTTACTCATATTTTAAAAGAAAAATAATGCAACACAGATATCTCTTAGCTGCCTTTTCCTTCAATAAAATATCTTATCTTCCTCTATTCTGGTATGTCACATTTTTGAGTTTGCCACTATGTGAAGTCACCCAGGTCTCCTTTCTTCATTGAAGAACCAACATCTCCCGAACAAACGAAAATGTGAGTCCAGAAATCGTGTTCTTCTTCATACTGCCAGCGGGAGCTTAGTCTTTGTTTTCTCATCTGTGAAATAACGACAAATGCAAGCTCCTTGAAGAGTTGTGAAAATTAAACTGTACCCAACTCTAGCTTCTGACAAAGAGCAGTAATCACCCTTATTTATTTTTAAGTTCCTTTTACAAGGGCTTTCCTGATTTACCCACCCTAAAATTCACCTTCTTCTGAGTTTATAGAATAAGTTACAACTGCATCATGTACTTGATCCTTACTGTGCATGATCTTGAATGTTTGTTGGAGCTATTTTGTGTATAATTCTTAATCATAAGCTCCTAAATTTTATTTTACTTATATTTGTATATCCCCCTATGTACTTTCCTTGAAAGATACTTATCTTACATAGACATATTAACACTTTTTGTCCATCTCCACAGACAAATAAATATATGAACAGATAGAAAATAAATGGATAGACTACAGACACATAATTCAATAAATAGTTTATTACTATTTAAACATAGAATATAAAATATAACATTAATTACCACCTAAAGTAATGTATATGAGCAATATATATATATATATATATATATATATATATATATATGGTTGCAATGGGTAAGGTAGTGTTAAAGCACATAAATTTACATAAATGCACCTGTTATTTTATTGTCTTCCATTGTCTGAGGAATTAAATATAAATAAACTAATCCTATGGTATAGTGGAAGCCAATTTTTAATAGCAAATGAAATTTGTCTTCTAAAAATGACATAATCCCTAAAGTCTGGATGTGTGCTGAGCATTGAAAGAGATATTTCTGTCACTTTCACCATACTCCAAGGTGGGTACCCTTCAACATCTTTCACAGATGGATAGAACCATGGATTGAGGAAAGATCAACTCTTCTCCCCTGATTACATACCTTTGTTCTCCCAGTAGAATGACAAAGCCCAGGCCAGGTGAAGCTGACTTGAAAGAGGAGGCTCATGACCCCCAGCTAGGCAGGACCAAAGCACCCACAGGGATCCACCTGCATGGGCCTGGTGTTGGAATAAACATATGAATCTGTCTCAGGTGACTAACATGTAATAAGTTTTATTTATCTAATTCAGGATTATTGCTAGAACAATGCATAGATACAGCTGAAACCAGAAAACACTTCCAAGGAATACATTAGCATGTGGGCAGTGAGAATGAGGAAACACAGGAAACTCCAAGACTTCAGATGATGCAAAATTTAGAAACTAATGAAGACAATGGTGTAATATTATTGGACAGGAGCCATTGGCAGGTCCACTGTCATGGTCCATGAATAGTGTGTGTTGAATTTACACACAAGGCAAGCTGAAGGAGACTGGTTCCTTTGTGTGTGTGTATGCATGGGGCAGAGCTGGACAGGGGAGAAAGTTCAAAGAAACAAGTAAATAAAACAATGTGAATCCCAGAACCAAGGGATTTGGAATGAGAAAAATCATCTTGATTTAAACTCTAATTCTCTTGCTTTGAAGCTGACTTTTTCTTTGTTTATCAGTGTGATACCAATATCTGTTACTTGAAAATGACTAGAGCTAAGAGTATTTGAATACACAGACTCTGACACCTTGCACTGTGTGGGCGCAGGCACATGTTCCGCACAGTTTTGTCCTCTGTCCCTTCTCCCAGTGCTCTTTCGTATCCACCACCTGGATTGCAGCATGGTAAGTGACTGCTGCAACCAGCTTAACTGACATGGAAAATGAGCACGCTCAGGGGTGTCAGGAGGTGGGGCCCTCCTCAGTCTTGCTGGATGGTGACACCATGATAAAGACTGTGCTAACAGCATCTCTGATTAAGATGCGGTGTGCCCCAGCTTTCACAGAAATGTGAACCCCAGTGCTTCTGAAACATTTGGAGAGAGAGAGCAGGGTGGGTGGAAGTAGTGAGGCTTTCTATGGTCATTTGTTAAAGTGACTTTTTAATGATGGCACAAACTATTTTCGCATCTTAGGTGCACAGCAGAAATGGAAACATAAATAAATCACATTCTTGTGCTCCTGGCACAAAGCCAATGAAAGTACTAGAACTGCTTAAATGTGAGAAGGAAAAAAAGTTGCAAAATTAACATTTAAATATGTTCAGTGATTTTTCATTTGCATATGATTTGTTGACCAAAGAACAATGATTTCCAAAGGTCAGAAGTTACCTTTTTAAAAATATAAAATTTCATGTTTTTTTAACAATCATGTCAAAAAATAGCAATTAATTTTAAGACTGGCTTAATATATTCTTGTATGAGAAAGCAAAGTGTCTGGTTGACAATATATACTTTCAGTTTAATTCTTTTTCTTTGGTGGCCTATTAAAGCGTGAACCCCATGCCAAGAAAATAATTTGGCAGGAGAAGTGGGAGGGCAGAGATGCCAAATTACCCAAGCAGAAATTTCCAAATTCAACATAAATTAAAGAGAAAACAACTATACGTGCACTCTTTTGAGAATGAGACACAAGCACGACATGTTGAAGCAATAATATTTCAAACTTCAAGTTTATTCTTTTTAGTAGGTTATTATTTTACTTCTTTTTAACAGTTTAGAGAATTTTGTTAATAAATCCACAGGCCTTTTTAACCAATTCTGAAACAAGAAATCAATATTTATCACTAATCCAAGAAAGCACATATTTGAAAGCCACTGAATGAAGGAGAGTGGCTACATTCTAAAAGGTCTAGATCCTTCTGGATACTTTATATTCATAGGATCAGAACAATTCCTTGCCCTCCAAATGTCTCCATCTCATCCCTGGCTCAGGGTCCGAGCCTGAGAGATACAAGTCATTAGCTCAGTCAGTCATTTAGGAAGAACAATGTAGTTTTGACTAAAATAAAGAAGATGAGGGCAGGTGAGATGGCTCAGCGGCGTAAGCGCCTGCCTTGCAAGTGCGAGGGCCCGAGTTCGACTCCCGGAACCCACATATGAAAAAGGGGCCGGTGATATCGCTCAGCGGCATGGGTGCCTGTTGGCACGCGAGGTCCTGAGGTCGACCCCCCGGTACCCACAAAAAAAAAAGAAGATGATCTGTTCATGTGCCTTAGACAATTAGATTTATTGAAGGAGTTGGAGATGTTTCAACCATCACAGAAGTCTTACTCTTACAGTTCAATCTCTTACTGTGACTATTGAAGACCGCCACAAGCACCATGTAGGATTTCTCAGCAAACGCTCTTAGCCACTAGAGTCAAATGTCAGAGAATGAGACAGCAAAGCAACTGGTGAGGACCCAGTGTGCCGCAGCCATTCATCTCCAAGCCAGCAGTGGAGAACCCCCATCTTCAGGAAGAGCCCTGTCTTTCTGGAGTGCTTAACTGGTTAGGAAGTGTCAACCATGGGTGATCTGCATTATTGACATCAGTTATGGTATATAAATTTCTCACGAGCATAACCATCACATTCACAAACCCTGGGGAATAGACAAGGTTTGTATTCACTGCGATGGGAATCTTGGCAACTATTTTAGAGCAGTGCTCCGCTCAGATGGAGCACCTGGGATTGCCGGAAGCACACTGTCTCCCCCATTTTCATGAAGGGGGCATTTATTGTAGAAGGAATAGGAGCTAGAGTTGGGAAATTTCTCTATGTTAGTTACAAAAATGATTTCTTTTTTCAAATCAAAGAACTTTGCTCTTCATCCTTTTAGGATATGTTATTTAGAAATACTCTGAATGTATAAAATTTTTGAGATTCTATAGGTTATATGAAAAAGAAACAAAACAAATCCTTCTCAAGGATACTGGGAAAGTTCATGTGTTTTAGCATCCAGGAGATCAGACACCAATGGGGAAAAAGGAGGATTTATTTCCAGGATTTTAGATGCACATCGACCCATCCAAACTCATGTCCGAAGTGCTATGCATTAGAACAAAGCAAAGGTTCTTATTTTGTACATTTGGCTGAGGGGGTTGATCTTTAGAAACTGGGGTGGGTGGGGCAAGCAAGGGTAGAGAAGCAAGACAAAACAATTAGGAACTTGTCCTTGAAAGAAGACAGAGCCTTACAAATCCTGTAAGAACAAGATGACCATGAACTTTGTTTACAGGACATAGTTGTCAACCTTATCTGTACCAGAACAAGAAGCTATAGCTACAGGGGAGGAGAAAGAGAGTTCGAGGGGGATTGCTCTTTAAATCCTGTTTCATTTCTCCCTTCGATGCTTTCTATACTAAGTTTTAACAGAGAGCATCACTATCAACAACATTTACCTCGTTATGGGGGGTTGGCTCCCTATTGGGCAGAGGGAGAATTATAATAAAAAGAAAAAGAGAAATGCTGTCAATATATCTCCATGCTGATCCTCAAGCTGTGGCTGTGCGTAGACTGGTCAGCTTTGGGAGTGACCAGAGCAGGGCTGTTTTTTCCTCAAGCTTCCACCGTGTGTACACTGGTCAGCTTCCAGGGTGATTAGAGCAGGGCTGTTGTCTCCAGCGGCAGCCTGATCTCGTTGTAGCATCAGCTGGTTCTGGTGGTCTGGATCCTTCCGGCTGGTCTTCCTATTTTGGGCCATTTGCTGCTGCCGACTGTGGTGGATCTAAGGCACTGTGCTGTAACTTGAACAGCAGCGGAGGTGGACAAGATTACAGTAGAAGGCCCATCCCATATGAGCCCCAGGGTTGTTGAATTTTGTTTTATTTTTTTAACCAAAACAAAGTCTCCAGGTTTGAATGGGTACATTGGGTCTGTCGGGCGTATGGGCATTTTGCCTGTACTCAACCATGAATATGTTGTATGGCTCTTTGCAAAACCTGTATCTGTCTCCTCAGAGACAATTTCCCGAGTCCCCAGAAATCTTCTTTAATTTGACCTATGATTGGGGGCAGCTGGCCAAATAGAATTTTATAAGGGGAATACCCTGTTCATTTAGTGGGGGCGCACTGGACACTGGGGCGGACCATGGGCAGGACTTGGTCCCATCTCAAGTGGGTTTCTTGGCAATACATTTTCAGCAATTGAGTGTCTGGTTCGAGTGCTCTGCTTTTTCTGAGCTCTGTGGCTGGTAAGCTATGTGACGCTTTTATTTTATCTGTAACATCTGTGTAAGCTCCTGGACTATCTTGGCTACAAATGTGGGTCCATTGTCTGACCCTAATGTCAGGCGTAGTCCAAATCTTGGGACGATGTCTCTTAACAGCATGATGTCTCTTGGTCACCTCTCGTGTCTTTTCTGTTTGGGTGAGGAAAGCTTCAATCCATCCAGAGAAGGCGCAGACAAGCACTAACACATATCAAGAGCCACCGGCTTGAGGCGATTTAGTAAAACCCATAAGCAGGTTTTCACACAGGGCTGCTTCTGTTTCCTGGATACCTGGGGGCTGCTGAGCCCTTGCCTTGGGTTGTTTTGGGCACAGGTCAAGCATTGCTCACAGACAGCCTGAGAGATGACAGTGAGTTGTGGCACATAGAAATGGTGGCCTCGTAACGTTTCCAATGCTGTCTTTCCCACGTGAGACCCCTGATGAAATTATTTAACAGATGCAGGGCCCAGCACTTCTGGGATGGCTAGCCTCCCATCAACAAACTTTCATTATCCCCCCTTTATATATCTTTCAGTTTCTTGGGAAAACCAGGCTTTTTCATTTGTAAGGTAATTTGGGGACTCTGGGAGAGGTGGCTCCCCTTTGTGGGGTCATCATAGTGGCCTGCTTTGCTTTCCTGTCTGTCTTTTGGTTTTCTCTGGTTTCTATTGTTCCAGTCCTCTGGTGCCTGCTGCATCACTTCTCTTGGGGCTCATACAGCCTCTAGGAGCTGTAAAATTTTTTATACTTTATGTCTTTTCCCCCAACCATCAGGAGCCCTCTTTTTTTATATTTTGAGTCAGTATAGATGTTAACTGTTTTTCTTTTGCCAGCAAAGGAGCTCTTGTCAAGGTTATTAGTTTTGCCTGCTGGGCTGAGGTTCCAGTAGGCAGAGGCTGGGCCTTTATCCCAGAGCCTAGAGTTACCATCGCACATCCTGTTTGCTGGACCCTTTTTAGTATAACCACACAGTCATGGGGGCAGGTTCCGGGTTTGACTGGGAGCAAGGTAGCTGGGTTTGGGGTGTTTATTTTCTCCAGAGTTATGTGGGGATTTTTGCATAAGAGCCCCTGATACCGAGTCATCCTCAGATTTCACAACAAATGGTGTCCTCTCTGGTCCATTAAGATTATAACTGATTATGGTGCTTGAACGGTCAGTTGTTCTCCCAAAGTTAACTTTTTAGCCTCCTGCGTTTGTGCCTTTCCCAGCTGTGCAGGACATCAAAGAGTGAACTCAAGCGACAAAAGGGGCTAATGGAGAACACAATGAGGCAACGACTACGTAAAAAAATAAAAAGTAAAGATAAAAGACCCTTGTACTGAAAGTGAGCTTTGTGAAAGGCACTTCTGGCAAACAGATAAAACTAGGGCTGGGACACATCTGCAGCAATGCCAAGAACACATTGTGCAACACAAAACACAATACCGGTGGCTGCTGGGCAGCAACAGACGGCAGAGGAGAAAAAACAAGGGTGTCCTGAGGCCAAAGAACCTGTACAAACGAGCATGACACTAAGGAGGAATCCACAAGGCAATGCAAGGCTGCAGTGGAGGAAGTTGAACAACTCAAGGCCCAGGTGAGAGAAGCCCAGTGCCTGTGGGAGTGAAAAGAAAAAGAGTCAGCTCAACAGCTACAGCTGGCCCAAGAGGCTGCCCAGAAGAGAGGACAGACAAAGGAGAGACACGGGAGCACGCCAGAATGACCACGTGATGAGAGGGCAGGAACTCGGAGAGTGACTGGGGAGGCCAAGGAGGCTCAGCAACACGCCGAAAGTCAGGCAGCAGTCTCGCCGGCAGATGAAAGAAGCAGAGCGACTGAAAGAGCTGACAGAGATGCATGCAAAACCAAGGTCCAAATGAAACTAAAAACAGCAAGTACAGGCAGCCCTAGAGACAGCTCAGTGAATGTGACACAGGGACATACCTGAGAAGTGTGAGCCCACTGTTTGATGCCTAACTGCTGGCAGCGTTTTTTCTCTCAATTTCTCATTAGTGCATGATTACAACACATAGCAAATATGTACATCACAAGGGAATTGGTACATACACATATCTTGGTTCTTTTTACTTCCCCTTCATCTTCCCTCCCTCCATCCCAGGATCAACTCTCCCATCCCATCCCAGGATCAACTTCCCTCTCCCATCCCAGGATCAACTTCCCATACTTTCAAAGAACCAACTCTTTGACTCATAGACACTTTGTATTGTTTTAATGAGTTTCAATTTCATTAATTTCTGTTCTGATCTTTACAATTTTTTTCCTTCTATTAGTTTCTGACTTCGATGGTTCTTGTTTTGCCAGGATCGTGAGGTTATTTATTTGGGGTCGCTCTATTCTCTTTATGTGAGCATTTGCAGCTATAAATTTCCTCTAGAAATGATTTCATTGTGGCCAATAGATTTTCCTATGTTGTGGTTCTATTGTCTTTTGATTTCAGGAACTTCTTTTTTCCCTAATTTCTTCTGTGATCCATTGATTATTCAGTAATTTATGATTTGATCTCCATGTGTTTGCATAGTTTCTATGGTTTCTTTTGCTATTGATTTGTAGCTTCTTTCTGCTATGATTCTATAGACATGGTATTATTTCAGTTCTTTTATATTTATTTAAGTATGCTTTATGGCCTAAGATATAGTCCATTCTGGAAAAAGTTCCATGTGCTATTGAGAAAGGTGTGTATTCTGTTCTCATTGGATGAAACACTCAGTAGACCTAAATATACATTTGACTATACTTCTAGTTAAATATATGTTCTCCTTTGAGCTCTTTGGTGCAGGGGCCTCGTTTTCTCTACCTAGGATTCTCTTATTTTCTGTGGTGCTGGCTTGAAGGTCAGGTATTTATGAGTTCTTCATCTTGGAAACTTCTTATTTTTCCATCAACAGTGAAGCTACTGGCAGCGTTTATGTCTCAGCCCTCCCCTTTCTCTCATGCCTCTCTCCTGGGCAAACTGATGAAAAAGCCTGGGAATTCTCACCTTGGGAGCCACCTAGAGAGTCCATCGTACAAGCTCGACTGCACCTGAGAATTCCCCTCTAGCTACAACAAACACTTGGCCCTCTCTTTTCCTGTTTCATAAGCCGTATCAGACTGCTGGGGAGGCTTCCCCCAGTCTCCCCAGAGACCTCAATCGTGTAAAGATTTCTTCCACAGCCTCTCTGTGTAAGGTGTCATCTGGCTGGATGAACTCTGGGTGGAGATCAGTCCTGCTTTTGCAAGATGACCCTCCATACAATGTATAAATGTACCTGACATTTATTTGATCAAGTCTTATGAGCTAGAAATTTTTTTTATATGCAGGTAGCAGGAGTCGAACTCAGGACCTCGTGCTTGCCAGGCAGGCACTTATGCTGCTGAGCTATATCACCGGCCCTAGAAAATTCTTTAGCTGAATTGGCAGGACCCATTTTTGGCTTTTCTCTGCTTCGAACTCCCTCTTTTCTGGCTCTATTTTCCCAAAATCCTACAACATGAAGATTATCCATCACATATTAAGTTTGGCCCAAGGAAATAAAATTTGATGGTACAAATTAATATTATAGCATAGTTGTAATTTTAATTGGATTGATTAGAAAATAATATAACAGAAAATCCAGTTGGTACACATATCCACATACTACTGATAGAGGTTCAAAATTGCAGATGCCCTGCATATAGTTTAAAATATACATTAAAACACCTAAAGCATGTAACAGCCTGAAATCATGGAGAGATTTTAAACCAATGGATTAAAGTGGGACAACAAGAAAATAAGGCAAAAGTATTGAAAACTACATGATATTTATTAAATATCATATTTCTGTATTTATATTCATCAACCCATATGCTAACAGGTTTAATACTAAAAAAGAGAATACAGGAGCTACATGTGATATTCTTTTTCCATTCAGGAAAGAGATGTGATAATAACTTTATATGTCAACTTGAGTGGACTACAAGGTGTCCAGATAACTGATTAAACAAAATTTCTGTATGTGTCTGTGAGAATGTATCTAAGAGAGATTAATATTTGAGTTCTTGGACAAAGTCAAGCGGATGGCTTCTCCAATTTAAGCAGGCATCATTTAATCCCTAGAGCCTGAAAATATAAAAAAAAATGTGCAGGAACCCTGAATTTGCTCTTCCTAAACATCAGCAGTGCCCTCAGCACCCTTGATTCTCAGTGCTTCACATACAGACTGGAATCTCCCTGGCTCTGAGCCACTCACATTATTCCAGCAGCTTTATTGGATCTCCCACTTGTACGCTGTAGACTGAGGGATTTCTCAGTTTTCATACTCATGTAAGCCAGTTTCTTATAATAAATCACTATACATACATAAAATATTCTATATATTTTCCAATCCTATTTTTCTGGAGAACACTTTACCAAAGTGATGTATTGAACTCTTCTCCAAGTATATTATCTCAGAAAAATAGTAAAATAAACACGTCTTCAGCAAAATGTATAAATCAGTTCAAACATTATCTTAATTGATATATTTGAAATCTAAAATAATAATGTTATTCTGATCTTCTCCCATTTCTGAGAAGTGTGTTTGATTAGAGTTGTGTTGGCAATATCATATACTATAAAGTAGAAAAGCAATTTGCACGATGTTATTTAAATATTTTCATATAGAGCAGCTGCATTTCAAAGAGCCCTTATGACCCTGGAAATATTCTATATCTGAACTTTTGAATATAGTATGCACATTTCACTTGAGAAAATTATTGAAGAGGTATATATTATTAATTAATTTTATTAAATGTTTATGACTCAGCAGTACTCATAACTTAATATTGTGTGTGGGAAAAGTAGAAAAGATCCATGAATCAATTTTGTCACATATGGAAATACAATGGTTGCCATAAGAAAAATCACATATGTGTTAGACTTGCAACATAAAATTGCTCCTTTTTTCATGGAACATAATTGTTACTGGATATGAAAGAGAAACTGATTAGTCAGACTAGAGTATTTTTCAGACATTGTGATGAGAAAAAATGAAGTGAGCTTATCACCTTTACAATAAATTCCAAGCTGTCCGGTGAAAATTAGATTTTAGAAAAATGGGTTGCCCAAGTCATGAATGCAACAGTTTCAGAATTCTAAATATTTTTATGATGAGGCTGGGGACACTATTAATGATTATGAGGAAGTTTTTTTCAATATTATTAAGTACATCAAAGTTTGGGAGATCTGCAGAACTTAGTGAATTCATATTTTTTTAAATTTATATTAAACAACATGAACTCATTTCTCACAGTTGTGAAGGCTGGAAATCCAAGGTGAGATGTAGGTACAGTTGGTTTCTCTTTAGGCCTTTTCCCTTGGCTTGGGGATGGCTGACTTCTCCACATAACTTGATACGGTCTTTGTCTTTGCGTGAGAATCCCTGGTGCATCTTGTCATAGGATGCCACTTATAATGGCTTATATTTTCTAACAGAAAATATCACAACATTTCAAAAACATGAATGAATATTGATTTATTCAAACTTCAGTTCAGACAAATTAATTTCAGTATAATAGAATTAAAAAATAGAATTAAAAATAGAATTAAATTAGTATAATAGAATTTAAATTCTACATTGCAACTAATCTTAAAAAGATTATCATTTACGAAGTTGTAGAACAGAATCAAAGAAAGTTTATCTGAAATGTCTCCAAGTAACTGTTTACGTAAATTCACTTTTTTCCAGTTCTCTATCTAGGTGGGACAAATTTCTTCACTTAATTTGAAGAACAAAGTGAAATTGACTGAATGCAGATCACAGATATGAGAATATGGCTGATTTCTATTAATAAAAGAGATACAAAAATGTGCAGTAAAAATACTATTCAATAAATTTTTACCTTTTATTTATTTAAGCTATTTTAAGAAATTGGTATAAAATATTAACAGTATAGGCTAATCAATTAAATATCACTGTAATATTACTAATGTAGAATATAGGTTTCCTGATCCTTTTCATTCACAATTTCTAAATTATATTTTCTAAAAATATTAATAGATGTAATTATCATAAACACTCTCCAGACTGATAGAAAAATTTAAGAGCATAAAGGGATCTTGAAAAATATTGAAAAGCATTATTTTAAATGACTAAGAAACAACAGATAAAATAAGTATTTATGCATTTCCTTCTTTATAGCATCTTCTACTATAAAACCTTGCTTGTAGCTTTTCCTGTTTGCTTTCTTTATTTCATATATTTATATTTTAAATAATACATGTGTTTTTATGTCCCTATGTCAAATAAATTATTAACTCCTGACAACACAGCCCCTATTGAACTCCTGATTTAATGATGTTTTTTGGCAAAGTGCCCAACTTGGACTGAAGGGTTTGCTTACTGAAGATTCTGAACTCAGATAACCTTGGTCACTTTTCTTGGACATATTTTGATCATTTAACATCCTATAAATGTAAGCTCAGTCAATAAGTTCATAGTGGAGAAAGACTCACTCTATCATCAAGAGTGAACTCCATTTTGTGCTACTCTTGAAGAGAAGATAGCATACCCAGGCCATCTTTGAATAAGTATTTATTTGAGGTAATGACAGTGGCTCCAGGGTCTGTTGCCTTTTGTGTCTATTTGGAATAACACCCAAAAGCAGCACCTTCTCTTTCCCATCAGCTCTTGCCTGGGACGCTGCATTATCTCACCTGTTCACTTGTCAATGCTGGTATAAGCATGAGTCACATAAACTACCCAATGTACAAACTGTGGGGATGTAAGAAGACACCATCTTTACGCAGTGCTTGGCACTGCAGGATGGGTAAAATGGAAGAATGTCCTTGTTTGAGTTCAACTCTACAAAAGCAGGCTCTGTGTTTTCTCTCTGTGCTCAAGAGCGGAAGAAGTGATGGGTACCATGTATAAAATGGTTAAATTTATACCTGACGACTTTATTGATAAAATAGGATTGTCAGTGTATTCATTATAGGGTTGAACACCATTGAAGACCACTTCCTTTAGAAAAGAAGTTCAAAATACACAGAGCGAAAAGAGATAGACCTGCCATTTTACTAACCAACAGGTATGTGTCAACTATCTTATCTGCACATAGCTTTGTTTTAGACTCTTTAGGAAATGTGGAAGACAAGTGACAACATAAAAATTACCTACATGCAAATTAAGTAAGATACTTGTACTCATGGATATAAATGAATCAGTAGCTATTTCTGCATTTACATATATGTCTATATATGTATCTATCTATGTTCATTTCAAATAAGGATTTTAAATGAATAGCTTTTCCAAAAGGTTAATAGGACAACATTGGTTGATAAAACAAAAGAAAGAATATAAAAATTCCACATGCAGGAAATATTCTCTGTGGTAGGGTGAACAATGCTGCCCCAAAGATGTCCACATCCTCACTGTAGTAACATGGGAACATGTTAAATTATATGGCAAAAGGTGTTTCTAGGATGCTATTGAAGTGGCTGTTGGAGCAACTTTCATACATTACCCTGAGTAGGTCAACTTAATTGCTTTAGTCTTTAAACACAGACAAACTTCCCTGGCTAAGGTCAAATAAAATGGTGAGCACAGGAAAAAGTCAAAGATTCCATGGCTGTACATGGGAGAAAAGGACGCTGGGAAGCCTATGTGCCCACTAGAAGCTGCAAAGGGTAAGGAAAAAATGGAGAGCCCTCCTGAGGCCCTAGAAAGGGACGCTGCCCTACCTACACCTTGACTGCAGTCTGGGAAGACCAGTGTGGTTCTCCAGGATGGTAACACAATTGATATGTGTTGATTTAAGCCAGTAAATACATAACTTGTTGTAGGAACCACAGGAAACTCATATACCTGTATTGTTTGCAGTTAAGCAAATCTTGTTACACTTTGGCCCTACCCCATATGATCCTAGGGAATGCTGCCATTAGCACACATTTCTAAATATCTCAGATGAATCCCAACTAATCCTTCTTTTAGATCACTGAATGTGTGGGTCATGCCTTTGTTTTTTATTTTTTTCCTACATTTAGTCATGTTTGTTTTTATGGCAAGGACATTTAATGAACCCTTTCATATGAGCCCTGACTCCTAGCCATCATTTTGTTTTATCACATTACACAGTGCCAGGGACCTAGACAGTCGCCTGGTAATTAACATTGATAAAAGTATCTCACTAATTAAGTCTGACATAAGTCAGAACATCTTTATGATATAATCTATTTATGTTACTGTATTAATTATAAATGTGATTTATTTTATTCCTACATATCTCTCTTTAAGCTTTCTAAACCACTTACTGTTTTTGTTTATTATTAATATTATTTGTAATTTTTTTCTAATTGATTCAAATATTTTGATTTTCCAGGTGAAGAAACAAACATCTTGAAGATAATGGGATGTATTACTTCGCCTAAATTTTCCCAATTAAGTGCTCACAGATGAATAAATAACTTGATGATTTTTAAGCAAGAATATGCATAATTCAAAGGTAATTTTCTCCTAATAAATGTAATTTAAAGACATATAATAGGGAGACTATTAGAGAAGAGAAAGAAGATGGGGAGGAGAGAGTAACAAAGGATTAATGGGAAATAGATACAAAGTATGTTATACACACATATTAAAATGCCACAGGGGAACCCATAAAATGCATAATTAATATACATTAGTAAATGAACAGAAATATAATCTTTAAAAGTAAAAGCAAAGACATACACTAGATGGTGTTTTCTAGAGGATTCCTCACAACACTGAAGCCAGGTATTTGAGGAATCAGTACAATTTAGTGTATCTTTGCACAGCTAGTAATATAACGGCAATGCCTTAAGGAGATATTTGCAATATTAACTGGTACTGATCATATAATAAATTAAGAAGATTGCAGAGTGAAGACAGCAGTTAGTTACAACTATAGTGGAAAAATTCCCAGCAAATAAAAATAGATAAAACATGACATCTTCGCTTATGGAGCATCTTATTGAAGGTGCTCCAAGTGGTTTAAAGCTCATAAGTAGAAGACACTGAAATCTATTAAGATTTCAAGAGGAAAAAATGACATACAGATGCCAACTTACCATAATAACTGCCTGAGAAACTGAAGAAATGTGTTTAAGTGGCTCCCTCAATGCATTTAAGGAGCGAGGTCATTAGCCTCCTAATGAGTACTTGTAAATTATGCAGTGGTTCTGTATTATTGATACAACATAGTCACGTTATTGGATTTTGATAGCATGTCAAAGCATCTTGAACCTCATTTACCCAAGAAATTTAATGTACCACTTTTTCCCAGTTTATTCATATCTCCTCGGTTTCACAAGAATGAAAAGTGCAAAGATTTTGCATTATATTTAAGCATGAATGTGGTCCAACATCAATATATATTCCACCAGGCCAGATCCCAGTATAAGGGTTTGGAGAGGTGATATTTGAGAAGAAAGGGTTTGGAGAGGTGATATTAAAGAAGAGAGGCTCTAGGGTGCTAAATAAAGCTGGACAGTGTTTATTCTGGTCCATGAATGGACAATATCCAGCAAGAGGCAGCTTTCACATAGGATGCTTGTATTTCAGGTAAGGTGGGATTTGGACTGTTTTAAGTCTTCTCTCCATAGCCACTAAATATGTTCCATCAGCATAATGACTATGTTAAATAGCTTCTTTTATTTGTCTGTAAATTTGATTCTACATGTAGAATATAAACAATGATTTCTTTGAGACTAAAATATTTCCATGTTTGTTTTAAGTTTGTATTTTACCTACAAAATTTGCATGACAGATGAAGGTTATGAGTTAGTGAATTGAAATGTAGGTTTATGTAGGAGAAAGGACTGTTTCATTATATGGTCTAATTAAGAGTAGAGAAAAATAAATGACCTAACTGCACCCCACACAGTAATGTACTGGGTAACTTTTGGTGTTTGGTTGAATCTTGTTTTTTCTCATTTTCTAAGCTTCATAAAAAGCTAAGGGGCTATTCAATGGCACTAGTTGGAGGGAGGCCTTTGTGGTGACCAGTGCCTGAACAAGGGACATAAAACACTGTATATAGGTCTCAGCTTAATACCTCTTTTTTTGTTGTGTTCATGTATAACCCCAGGGACAAAACAGTGCTTATGATTATCTTGGAATAAGATAGAAGTTGCAACAGAATTTAAAAAGAAACAGCTGGAGTGTGATCTAATCTCCATGTTCTAATTTACTTATGTATAAACATGCATAAGAATTAAACCTCACTGAACAATTTGTCTGATCTCTCCTAAAGCAACAGTCTTGGCTTCAGAAAACCTAGGGATGCCTTTAAATAATAAATAGATTATTTAGGGAATATAGCATTTATAAGTTTAATATTCATTTGACTATGGCATGATAATTATATCCGAAACCATAAATATGTCCTCACTTTCAGGCCTCCCTTGTCGATGCCACTTGACCTCCTTAACTGTGACAGCAGGAACATGAAGCTCTGCACCAGCTTTGGGGAGTGACGTCAGACTACATTAAGCACTCATGCATTTATGGATCAGCATAGAAAAATAGAAATACAACTGCAAGGGATGAAAAATGGAGAAGGCAGGTGTTGTGTATGTCCTTCCTCATGTACAATGTGAAATTCCAGTTGTCCAACATAGAACTTCTAGTGTGGCCCTTCCAATGTGGCTGTAGTAACGAAGAAACATCTTTTACCATTGTGTGGTATAGGTTCCAATCTTTGTGTCTAAATTAGTTACCAGCCAAAGAATATTTGCACAAATATAATTCTCCTATCGTGATTTATTTTTGTTGACATTTCTGTTAACTGCATAATGGTGGTATAGTCTGTGTTAAGAATACAAGAGATGGGCCAGTGAGATGGCTCAGCTGCGTAAGTGCCGCCCTGGCAAGTGCGAGGTCCTGAGTTAGACTCCCAGAACCCACATAAAGGAAAAAAAGGGCCAGTGATATCGCTCAGCGTCACAAGCGCTTTCTGGCAAGCCCGAGGTCCTGAAGTCTACTCCCGGTACCCACATTAAGGAAAAAAAAAAAAAAAAGGAATACAAGAGATGATCAAGGGCCGGTGAGATGGCTCAGCGGCTTAAGCGCCTGCCCAGCAAGCGTGAGGTCCTGAGTTCGACTCCCGGAACCCACATACGAAAAAGGGGCCGGTGATATCGCTCAGTGGCACGGGCGCCTGCTGGCGCTCGAGGTCCTGAGGTCAACCCCCCGGTGCCCAAAAAAAAAAAAAAAAGATGATCAAATATAGGGTGAATGTTTAGAAAACATTACAGTAAAAGACACATTGCCATTAATTGCCCTCAAAATACCCACCTACCCCTTTAAACACACTTATACAACCATTCTTGTCACTTTCTGAAGCAGTTCTGGAAGTTCACCATCTTTATCAGTGTGATCAAAAATGTGGTGACTGCTGCTCCTCATTTACAAAGCAGGTTTATAAAATCATGGTGTGTCCTCATCCATCTTATTCACCAGATCTGGCCCTTTGTGACTTCTTGCTCTTGGTCAAAGTCAAAATAACTCTGAAATGTAAACATTTTGAATCAATTCATTATTTTCAACAGCCATGAGAACACAACTAAACACAAGCATGGAAGAGGGTTTCCAAAATTGCTTCAGAAGGGGACAAGAATGGTGGGATAAATGTGTTTAAAGCTGGGGGGATATTTTGAGGACAGCTATTGGCAACATGTCCTTTACTATAATTTAAAATATTAAACATTTGCCATGTTGATCACATCTTATATAAGACCAAAAATTTCTCAATTCTTAAGAAAGTAAAAGCTTAAAAGGTCACCTAACATCCATTAAGATGACTACTGTGAAAAATAAAGCAAATTGACAATGATGGTGAGAATGTGGCAAAACTGAAATGTTTGGACGCCGTTGGTAAGAACATAAAATTGTGCAGCTGCTATGGAAAATCTTGTGACAATTCCTCAAACAGTTAAAAAGAGATCTGTCATATGACTCAGCAATTCTGCTTCTGGGCATATATCTAAATCCACTACAACAGGATCTGGAAGAGAGATTTGCCCACCCATATCACTGCAACGCTATTTGTAACAGCCAGTAGGTGCAAACAACCTAAGTGGCCATCAATAGATAAGTGGATAAACAAACAAAACATATATTATAGGTTTGCATTATAAGCTCTATATTATATACTCTATATTTTGATATATATGTATATACCTAAAACAGAATAATTTTTAAACATGGGGGAAATTCTAATACATGCTAAATTATGGATGAAACTTGAGGACATTATAATAAGTGCAGTAACATAATCAATAAAATAAATATTCTATGGTTCCACTAACATGAAGTATGTAAACTTGTAGAAACAAAAATTGTAACTGCTAGTTATTAGGTATTGGGGGGATACAAAATTGAGGAATCATTTAAAAGTTATAGAGTTTAAGTTTTAGAAGAAGAAAAATTTCTGGAAAATGTGTTGCAAAACAATATAACTATACTTAATACTATTGTGTTGTATACATAAATACTTGGCAATCGTTAGGATGGCAAAGTTAAATTGAATTGTATACTTGGTAATTGTTAAAATGCTATGCATTTTATAAAAATATTTAGAAGTCCACATAGGTAATTAACTCATGTATATATGTGTATACATACATATATATATATATATATATATATATGATATATATAATGTGATATATATATATGTGATATATATATATGGATGGAGACACAGAAACAGTAAGAGAGACAGAGAGACAGAGAGAGAGAGACAGAGAATTCTTAGCTGTTTTTCTCTGAGTCAGCCTAACAGATGTTCTAATTGACCAGCCATTCATTCTCATTCATTCATTCTAGGCCATTTACTCCTGATTGGTTGCTATTGTGTCAATGCCAATATTACACATGTACATTCACAGGCCCTTTCACCCACTGAGCTGGAGAGAAGAGGGAAAGGGTAAAGAAGACAGAAGTAGAAACACCTATCCTCTCAATGAAGTGAAACCCCTGTCCTCTCAAGTGAAACCCCTGTCCTCTCCTATCCCATACATTCCCTAGGAGGATCTGCAGAAGGCAGGTGGGTGAGTAAGAAATAGTAACACCTGATTCCATTCCTCCAAATCCTCAGGTTGCCAGAGGTGGAGAGTTGAAATCCTCTTGGCCAAGAAAAAGAAAAGAGCTAAAGTTAAGTCTAGGGAGGAGGGTTGGAGAGACTTGAAAAAGAGATGAAAAGGTACTACAGAAAATGAAATATGTGAAAAACTGAATGAGAGAAGGGTAGGGTGGGGACAGAGGAGAGGAGGGATGGAGAGGAAAGAGAGGAGAGACCAGAGAAGGAGGGAAACAAACAGAAACACACACACACACACACACACACACACACACAAATCCACTCAGTGTGGACTTTGTCTTCATTTTTAGAAATACAGATCAAGTCCTGGATGCAATGTGAATTTATGCTTCACCGTCGAAATCTTACACCTTTCACTTGCCACTCCACTGTTTAAAGAACGAATCACATGGGTTATTGGGTGGTGCTGTTCTGAGGAAGTTCTCTTACATTCCTACTTTGCTTGAATGCCTTTATCAAGAGAATACTGTGGGTAATAGAAAATCTTATTTCTGCATTTACTAAGATGATCATATGAATATTTTTTACATTAATGTTGTGATACATTGATGGGCTCGCAAATGTTAAACCAATTTTGCGTTTCTGGAATAAAGTACATTTGGTTATTATATTTTATACCTTTTGTATATTGCTGAATTTGCTGTGCTATATAAATTGTTTTAGAATTTTTGCATCTAGCAAACTATGATTTAAAATTATGGTATAAAGTTATGGTGAGTGTTTAAATTAAAAAGTATTATATTAAAGGACTCATTGCTCTGAAAGATGGGACAGTTATGTTTGACGTGAGGGGGAGTAGTGTGAGCATTTTGGTGTGGAATTAATGGTGATGTGTCTTTTATTGCAATTAATTCCTTAATTCAAACATTAGCTATATTTTTGTGTCAAATTTCATTGATCAACTGTTTATGGCAATTTTGTCCAATAAAAATATTGCAGTGTGTCCTCATCCACCATATTCACCAGATGTGACATTGTGTGACTTCTAGCTCTTCCCCAATGTCAAAATGACCATGAAAGGTAAACATTTTGAATTGATTTTGGAAACTGAGGCAACCAGGACAGCACAAGTAAAGACACTCAGAAAAGAAGGCTTCCAGAACTGCCTCAGAAAGTGAGAAGAAAAATGGGATAAGTGTATTTGAAGTGAGAGTGAGAATTTCAAGGGGATTAATGGAAATGCATCGTTAACTGAAGTATTTTTTAATTTAAGCATTCACTATATTTATTAATCACAGTGTGTATGTTCAGAAGGAATATAGGTTTCTGTTTTTTTTTATCTTTTGTTAAATTGGTTTTGATATCAGGGTAATTCTGGTCCCAGAGAAGGAGTTCCTTCTTCATTTTTGGAACAGTTTTGTATCCAATCTGTATTATTTCTTCCTTAATTATTTAGTATATTCAGAAGTTTTATTTGTAAAGATTTTTTAAATGCATGCTTAATATCTCTGACAGTTATAAGGTTATTCAGTTTATAGCTATTCAGAGTTTGGCAGGCCTGTCTTTAAACAAATTGGCTCACTTTTATCTGACTTACATATTTATTGACATAAAGCTGCCAATAATACTGATTAATTGTGTTTTAATGCTTTAGAATATATATTTATGTCACCTTTTTCATTCTTATTATGGAGCACTTGTGTCATCTTATTTCCTTGGTTAAACTTTATCATTGAATTGATCTTCTTAAAGGACTATTTCTTACATTGATGTTCTCTATAAATTTTTCATTTTTGTTTCAATAATTTCCTCTAAGATCTTTGTTATTTCCTTTTGTTGGCCTTTTTTGGTTTACTTATGCTTCTTATGATCGTTACTTAATGTAGAATCTTGACTTAAAACATTTCTTTTTATTAAATACAATTATTAAGGCAGTACTGGGAATTGAACCCTGGGCTTCACCCATGCTAGGCGTGTGCTGTACTGCTGAGCTGCACTCCTGGCTCTGAATTCAATTATTTAGAGATCAGTAATTGTCCTTTATTAACTCTCATAAGTTTTGATAAGTGATATTTTGACCTTCAATCTGTTTAAACTATAGTTTTAAATTTTTTAGATTTTTTTTATCTTATGGGTAATTCTAAAATATGCTTTTTACTTTCCAAGACTTAGGAATTTTCCAGAAATTGTTATGTATTTCTAATTTGATTTCATTGTATTAGGAGAAAATATTTGTATGACTTATTTTTTTTTTAATATTTTAAAGTTTGGGGTTTTTACCTAGGATATTTGCCATCTTAATAAATATTACACGCGTATTTCAGGTGAATGCATATCCTGCTTTTCTCAGAAGTGTTGTAAAATTTTCAGTTAGATTGTCACTTGATACACTTGTTTAAGAATTTTATACTATATTTCCTGAATCCTTGAATGTTTTGTAATTTTATCTGTGTGTCAGATATTATGAATTTAGTCCATTTGAATGTTGAACATCCCCATCCCCCATTTGTTCTAGACCTTTCATTTAGAATGCATTTCAGTCACTAGGGAACAGTTTGATCCTTTCTTGTTTTGACTTTTGAGATGAGAAAACTAGAAATATTCTAACAGACACTGAGGACTGTACCAAACGACCCATCATATATGAGTTTTTCCATGTTTAGCTGATGGGAATAGGCACAATTTGCAGCATTTTGTGCAGTTCTGATACTGTTCTTTCTAATCTCCATTTATTCTTTTTCCCAACCTTGAGTAATTTCTTTACAAAACTATTTTTGCTAGGATGTGCTGGATGCTTGAGTTTGGACCTTCTGCAGACCTCTCGAATTCTCTTTGTGTGTGGCTTCTGACCCTCTGGTGTTTTTTCTTATAAGTGTTCTCTACATGGGTTTTCCCTGATTCTCATCTTATCTCTTTAACACAAAGAGACTGCCTGGTTCTGTCTGGACTCCTTCTTCCTGTGTCGTGTTTCAGAACCTTAATCACTGGCCCTTGGTTAATGCATATGGGAAAGCAAAAGAAAGATTTTAAGATGCAATCTACACAGGGGGTTTTCTTGTCTGGCAGCCTTTGTAATTTTTCCTTAGAATAATTATTAATCTAATTAATTAGAGAGCCCACCTAATTTATGTCATTCCCAAATTCATGAGCATATTACATGTATCACATACATATTCTATACATTTTACATAGATATACTCTTTATATTCCTTATCCTATAGCCTGTCTTTCAGGATATGCGTATGAGCCAAGTTACCTTATTAAAGAAAATGATAATGATTTAGCATATGTATGACTACTCACAGACTACTAAATTAAAAATACATTGAATCAAATAAAGGAAGAATTGCTGTTTGTGAAGGTAATTCTTTTTCAATATTTATTTTTATTTCTATAGCAATATCAGGATTGTATGGGATTATTGATATTAGACCACAATAAATATAATATGGTGTCTAATAAAAACAGAGAAATAAGGAAATATTATGGAAGAAAAGAAACAGGATAACCTATGGGTAAGTACAGTATCTGAAGATTTCCAGGATTATCTTTCCACCAGGGCTTTGGAGAATGATTGCGTATTCATAGGCAGAAAGAATAGGCACAGTAAGCCACTCAAAAAAGGAAGAGACAGAAAAGGGAAAAGTACCTCAAGCTATACATCATGAAATTCATTAAGGTAAAGTTCTCCTCTGATTTTTCCTAATAGCAGTTTGATATATGTAGCCACCTTTATCTCTGGCTCTTAACCTTGAGTGATAGATGTTCCTCTGTCCCTAAATCTCCCTATATATTATACATTCATTCACTGATATGATATCCCTGTAAGTGAACCTTTTAAATAAAAAATCAATAGTACAGATCCCTAAAGGTACAAACCTAGGTCTCAGCCAGATGGCTCATTATCATTCAACCTGGTACCAGAGTGGCATATGGACCAAGAGCAAAACAATCTGATTCAATTTCTGAAAGTGCTACCCTGTTTAATAAATTATCTTAATATTTACTGAATACTTATGAGTGGCAGACACTGTGTTAGGCTTGGTATGGCAGAATGGAACAGCAAATCTGTGGCCTCCTCTCCCGTGGAGCCCTGGAGAGAATTGTGTAGTCATTATGCATGTTTGTAGGTTTGTACAGTAACATAATAAGAAATATATAAGGTGACGGGGAACACACTAAACACACCACACTGTAAGGGTGTGTACAACCACAGAGCTTAGGTCTAAATTGCAGCTTTGCCAACTTCTTAATGTGTATGTGACACAATTTCTAAGAAAATTGAGACTGGATATAATATACTCATGTCCTAGAAGCTAATCTCACAGAAACTAAGAGAAAGTAAACAAAGTGGAGCAGGACAGAAAATGGTGACATTTACTGACATAGCCATATTTTTGGGGAAAAAAAAGCATCGCTGGTTTCTCAGTCTACATCTTTTTCCAGGAGAGGGTGTGTTGAACTCATGTATCTGCACATGTTATGTGAACCAGAGCCAGGGAAAGAGTTTATCTGCCAGATCCAATCCAATCTGTGCCTTTTCTCATATGTCCAGGTTTGCTCTCAAGTCTTTAAGCCCTTTGTACATATAGGTTGTATCATCTGGCACTTCTAGAGAGGGATGGGAAATTAAAACCACTGACACAAACTGGCGCACTTTCTCTGAGTCTAGAAGTGGTTGGAGGAGCCAGGCATTCCCACCAGTGGCTTCAGTAAGAAATAAGAGTGAACAAGAGCAACGGACATTTCTCTGCAGGAGCGGCAGCAGCAGCATCCAGAAGGTAGAACTAGAAACTGACGTTTCGCAGACACAGGCAGACTCAGAGCTCTGTAGCTGAGCACTACAGACATCCACACTAATGACTGCAGGTAGGAGTGAGTCAAGGTAGGAGGGAGGCCCTTCCTTACAAAAGAAACAGATTTAGTAAAACCAGGGATCTTATATGCGGTGAGATAATGGAAATGAATTCACTTCTGTGTGGCTGTAATGCACTTCAGGGGATTGAAAGACTACAAATAAGTAATATTCTAGAGAGAAGGTAATATATTAGAGAATGGGTGATCTGTTATGATTTAGTAAAATGAGTTGTGTTGAAGCTGAAAAAGAATGCAATCTAACTACCCACAGATGCCAGGGGCAAATGTAAGGTGAGCCCCTAGAGCACACTGCTGAGCCCAGGGACCAAGATTCCGAGCTCCCATCATCTTCCATTGATTATGCAAATATTTATTTCCAGAATGCATATGTAGTGGTTTTTGAATTATTAAGCCAAACTTTCAGTAAACATCTTTATCGATAAAAGTGGACCTTATATATGGTTCTGTCTGTAATTTTGCATATTCCTCTTATTTCTTAAAGTACTTGCATCAACTCCTTTTCCTGCAGCCCTCTGGTCAGCTCACTTCGTAACCTGTAATACAACCAGATTCTTTTGTCACAGTCTTTATTCTATCAGTGGATTTCTCAAACTCTTAAATAGTTGTTCTTCACTTGCATACATTAGTTTTTACTCATTTTGCTGGAAAGTTTCATAATTTCCGACAACTATCTAGGGTCATATATACATCACTGCAATATCATACAGAATAAATTCACTATCCTGAACTTTTCTCTGTGCTTCATCTTTTTAAACATTTTTCATTGTCAAATGTGTGACATTGAAGTTTACCTGTAATTCTCTCTACGGTTTTGGCATTACTGAGTATCATATAAATGGAATTATATATTACATGAGCTGTTCCAACTGGATTCTTTCCCTAGCAATATGTATTTAAAACTTATCTATGTATTTGCATGACTTAATGGCACATTCCTTTTCATCACTGAATAGTGTTCCATTGTACATATATATACCACAGTATGTTAATCTACTATTGAATAATATCTTTGTTGTTTCCGATTTTTGTCTATCAATGGTAATACTGTTATAAAAATCCATGTGCAGGTTTTGGGTGGACATACATTTTGAAATTATTTGGCACATGTTATTCTTTGATAAGGTACATGTGTTTTTGAATCTTTTGATTTTTAAGGTGCATATATTTTCAAATCTTTTAGAACATAATTGCTGGAGGTACAGTTATGTTTGTCTTCATAAGACGCTGACAAAATTTCTTCAGAAGTAACAACACGAATTTGCACATTCATCAGCAATTACTTAACATCAACTTTGCTCCTCTTATCACAAGAAAGTTGTATGGTTGGATTCTTGGATTTAAGCTATATTAATTGGTCTGTAAATTGTCGCATTGTTGCTTTAATTTTCTAACAAAAATACACTATACACATCTTCATTTCCTTATTTGAAACCTATCATTTTGGTGAAGTATTTTTACTGATTTTTTCCATTTACAAATTGAAATGTTTTATATTTATTGAGATTTAGCTGTTTTTCTGTATTTTGGATACAAGTTATTTATAACAAGTGTCTTTTGCAAATATTTTCTCCCATTCTATTGTCTGTGTATTAATTCTTTGAATACTATCTGCCACAGAGCGAATATTTACTATTTTAACCAAGTCCAACGTAACTCTTTCTTAATGAGATTTTTCTCTTTCTTTTAGTCTTTTATCTAAAAAGTATATTTTAGTCTTGTATCCAAAAATTTATCACCAAACTGAAGGCCCCTTAGGTCTTTTATTTTCTTCTAGAAATTTTATAGATTTTCATTTTACATAGAGATCTGTGATCAATCACTCAGTTAAATGTTTGTGTTTTACATGATGTCTGTGTCTATGTTCACTGATTTTATATATGGGCTTTCAATTGTTCCAATATCATTTGTTGAAAAGTCTGTCCTTTATTAAATTGTTTTGTAATCTCTATTCTGCTTCATTAATCTACATATCCATTATTTAGCTGAAACTACATTCCATGGATTGCTGTAGATGTAGTGTAATTTGAAGTTAGGTGGTGTGAGTTCTCTAATGCTATCTTCTAGCGCTTTGGTTTTTCATATAATTCCTACAGTTACTGGTCAATATTTACAAAAGGGCTCGCTAAATTTCTGAGTTGCATTGAATCTGTTACTCACAGTTAGAAAAATTAATGTATTAAGATTATTCAGCCAAGTGTGGTGGCACACACCTGTAATGCTAGCACTCAGAAGGGAGGAGCAGGAGGATCGCCGAGAGAGAGTTCAAGGCCAGTCTGAACTACATAGCAAGACCTGTCTTAAAGAATAAAGTGAACAAACAAACAAACAAATAGAATATTCGGTCCACTTGTCTAAGAGAACAAACTATCTATTTCTTTTTTCTTTGAACTTCTATCACTGTTTTGCTTCCTTAATACACAAACCCTGTACATAAATTTTTTACATTTACCTACAAATGCTTCAATATTTGAAACTGTTCAGTATTTTAGATAAACATTTCCTATTCCAAATTCCACTGAATTGCTAATAAATATGAAACAATTGAATTTTGTATATTAAAATTGTATCCTATGACCCAGCTGACACTTACTTAGTTCCAGAAATGTTTTTGTAGAATTTGTTAAGTTTTTGACATGCAAAACATTATGTTCAAACAAATATTCTGAGTAGGTTTTTAACTAAAATATACATAGTTGATATTTTCACATTTTGATTTTTATGTGAGGTTGTAATATTAATAGTAATACTTAGTAGAATAATAAAAATAGAACATGTAAAATTTTGTACCAGGCACTATTTTGTACATGCTTTATATATCACTTTATCATCTATTTTTTCCAAAGATCTCAGCTTTTATTGTGAGATATGCTCACTAGCAGGACAGAAGGAGCCAATATATGTGCTACCACTTGCAAGTTAAAAATTATTTGCAGTTGGCTAACTATGGAAGAAGTTCCATTTGTTAAACTCCCAAAAAACTTCAATTCTCAATCATGTTTCCTAAATAATTGTTAATTTTTTTTAATATATATTCATTGCATTGATTTAATAGCAATTTTTCATGTCTATTTATTTTCCAGTCTTATTAAAATACGTATTGTTTTCAGACTGTCTCTAGCAAGGTGGGTTATCTGTTATACATGTAAACATTCTTAACAATTTTTTTAGCCTGGTATTATAAAGGCACTTCAGATTTTGTTAACATAAATGTTTTAAAATTTAATATATTGTGACACCTCTGTTCTTTACACCTAAGCTAAAAATACTATCTTAGTCACTTTTCTTGTTGCTGAGACAAAATACCCGACATCCAAATTTCAGTGAGGAAAGGTTTATTCAGCTTACAGTTTGTAGAGGTGTCAGTCCATAATTGGCTGGCTCCAGGGTGGCAAGGCAGACAGGCACCCCAGAGAAGAAACAGTGTGGGCAGTACTTACACCCTTAATCCAAGTGCCCTTGATCTTAGCGTTGCACTAGGAATCAACCCCAGTGTCACACACTGTAGATCCAGCCACCTCTGAAAAAGCCCACCTATGACCACGTGAGGCTGTGGGGGGACATCGAAACACAAGCCATAACATATACCCATGGCTCCCTAAATGGAAAAGCACAAGAGACATGATTTTAAAAGTATTTAAAAACACTCACAGACTATTTGATGCCTGTGCTGCTGAACCTACATATAATGTATGGGAAATGCTATTTAAAGCAATAGATGGAAAGAAAATTGTTAATTAAAAGAAAATTCAAACCTAACAAGCACTTTTTCCAAAATAACCTTGAAAATCAGACTTCTAAGTGTTTCATTTGCGTATAAACTGTCTTCCTGAATAGATTTCCAGGTTTACAGGAAATGTGGCTTTTCATTTTGTAGTTACTAATACTATTCTTATTAAAAACAGGGACTCTATAAATATTGATTATCTGGCTGTCAAGCAAGGGCATAAGAAAGTCACAAGCAACTATTTGTAACTGTTGTGAATCTCATTCCACTATCCCAGATAGACGAGCAAGGTAGCTTTCTTTATCCATGTATTTACCCCAACTTTATTTCTATTTTCAGCTCTTATTGCAACTAGTAGTGAGATTTGGTCACACTTCATCCAATTTGTTCTCTTATTTCTTATTCTCTCATTTTTTTGAATTCTGTTAATCTAGTGTAGAGTCATAACAATGTGCATGGGAGTTAGAGCACATCTGGTGTTAACGTGTCTGCTGGGAATGTTTTTAAAATCCATTCTTTCTTCCAGCATTACAAACTTTTGGGCTTCAACTGTGTGATGTTTTTTGGGCTTGAGAGTCCTAGTGTACTACGCAGGTTCTACTTAGGCATATATTTGAAAAACTAATTCCAGAAATAGTGAAGAAAACTGAGGTAAGTATAACAAAAATGTAGGGGCCGGTGAGATAGCTCAGCGGCATAAGCGCCTGCCTGGCAAGGATGAGATCCTGAGTTCAACCCCTGGTACCCACATTAAAAAAAAAAAAAGAAAAGAAAAGAAAAGAAAAATATATAATATGATTGCTTTTATTATTTTCAAAAATAAAGTATATAAAATAATGAGGGACATTGGGCTTTTAAATTACATACTAATCATAGAAAAACAGAAACGGAAGAGACACTATGCAAAAATTACCATTTTATTTGAAAGAAGATAAAGAAATATAGAGGAATATGTCAGCACACTTGAAGCCAAGATGCACCTGTGCCTTAGAACTCACTGTGTCCAGATAATTCATCTCCTTTCTTATCCCAGGTGAACTGATTGTTTTTCATTTCAGCTGGAAGGACATTAATCCAAAGGAAGAGTGCTAGGTCGGTGGGATTTTTCTCTCAACATTTCAGATATTTCACTTAATTCTTTTCTTGTTATTGCTTCAGAAGAGTTAGATGAACTCTAGATTTTGTTTGTCTATAGATAGGTATTTCTTGTCTTTGACTTCTTTAAATTCTTTTTTCTCTATCTTTGATTTTGGGCAGTTTGAATAGGATATGGCCAGGACTAGTGTTTTTTGCTGCTTGTTGCTTTTTTTCTGCTTGATGTTTTCTGAGCTTCTTGGAGTGTCTTTTGCTGTCCCATATTGACTTTAGGAAATTTTCAGTAATTATTGCTTCAAATATTTCTTCTTTCTCTTTCTCTTTTTGCTTCTCTTGGCCATTCCATTAGGTATAGAATACCTCTTATGTAGCTATCCCACAGTTCCTGTGTATTCTGTTCTTTTTTTTTTTTTTTTTCTTCAGCTTTATAGTTTTCTAGGGAAATATCCTCAAACTCAGATATTCTTTAGCAGTATCCAATCTACTAATGAGCTCACCAAAGGCATTCTTCATTTCTACAACACTTTCAACCTCTAGTAGTTCTCATATTTTTCTCCTTAGAATTACTATCTCTCTGCTTACAAAGTATGAAAAAACAACGGACATTTAAATTTTCAAATTTTATTACAGTTAAAAATACACCACCACAAATCCCCCTCATAATATCCTCCTATGCCTTGAACACATTGATATAAAGTTTTTACCTTTCATGATCATTTTGACTTGGAGGAAGAGCCAGAAGTCACATGGTGCCAGAACTAGTGAATAAAGTGAATGAAAGCACCCTTTAATGTTATTATTTGACAGAAATTTCTGAAAACGTTTTTGAGCAATTTAGGACATTAAAGCTGCCACGATATCCCAACTGAAGACACTCACTAAAGAGAACTTCCAATACTGCTTTGGAAAGTGGCGTGAATGATGGGATAAGCTTGTTTGATGCTGAGGGAGATTAATGGCAAGTTTCTTTTACTGTAAAAATTTTAATTTAAATACTCATTTTATTTTTTACCATATCTCATAAATTTTATTCATCCATTCTTGTATATTTTCTATTTTTTTCTGTTAGAGTCCTTAGTGCTTTTACCACAGTGGTTTTAAACACAGAGCCTGATAATTACAAAGCGACTCTTATATCTGAGTCTGGTTCTGATGCTTGCTCTGTCTCTTCAAACTGTCTTTTTTCCATGCCTTATTTTCCTCTTGAAAGCTGAATATATGCAATGGGTCAAAATAATGCTGTTAGGTGTGTCATTAGTGGTATACTGAGGAGTGGAGGAAAGAGTCAGTTTTTTGCTGAGCCTGTGACCCTTGGCTGTTAAATTTACAAATGTCTTTCTTCCTTCTTTTCTTTCTTTTTCTCTCTTTCTTTCTTTTTCTCTTTCTTTCTTTCTTTTCTTTCTTTCTCTCTCTCTCTCTCTCTTTCTTTCTTTCTTTCTTTCTTTCTTTCTTTCTTTCTTTCTTTCTTTCTTTCTTTCTTCTTTTTTTTTTTTTTCTTGAAGTCCTAGCCAAAGCAGGATGACTGGAGGGGCTGGAGTTGGATATTTTCCTTCTGTATATTAAAAGGCTAGAGCATACTGCTTTCGGGAATTCCTTTCCTACCAGATTGCATTAGGCTCTGACAACACCCCAGTTAATAAGCACTGGTGACACAGTTTCTCTTGAATACTGCCCTGTTAAGAAGAACAGAGTGCTCTGAAGTATTTCAAAACGGTTTCTTCCAACATCCACTCTCGAAGCAGACTTTTCTCTGATCTTTATTATGAAAATTTAGTAGAGCATAGGAGCTAAAGTCACAAACAAGCTCCCCCGCAGTCCAGAGATGTCCACACTAAGCCTCCAGGCATTTGTTAAATACACTTAAGCTTTCTCTACCCTAATGCTACCTCAAAAATCAGATACTACCATAAAATCTGACATCTTTGACCCCCATTTTCAAGATGCCTAGCTATGTTTTCTTCATGTGAGAGTTCTTGCATAAAATGTTGCCATACTTTGACTTAAAGTGTTTAGGGTAGTTCTTTTTACTTCATGCATGGGTACCTTGATAGAGACTGCAGGATGCTGACCAGATGACCAGGGAGGGGACCACGAAGCAGCCCAGAGGATCACCCACTTGCTAGCTCTGAGGCTGGAAGGTACATGCCTTGCTTAGAATCAACCCGGAAAGATCAGGCTGTAGGTACTTGGCGGGTAGCAGGGTTGGATGTATGGGAAACAGAGAAAACAAGAAAGTGTCTGACAGAATTTGGAAATCTGGGTAAGCCCAGAATGTTGAGGAATTTGGGTCTGTGAGGCAACTGGAAGCTGATATTAGTGTCTGCTCAGTACCCCACATTAGCTCCCCAGACAGAATGAGAATTCATATTTTCCAACTCTCAAACCAAGACTCTTCATGCAATTGTATATTTTCTAAAAAATTGTTAAATTTAGCTTTTATACCTTTTTGAATGGCAGCAGAATCTCCTAAAGAACTACTCATTTTCGAAATGAGTATTTTCAGCTCCTGTCATGCTGTTGGGTCGTCTGTAAAAGCCTAACACTTTCCAGTGTTCTGGGCTACCTACCAGTGAGCTAGGATGCAGAAGAGTCTGGGACACAAACAAGATTCAGGCACAGCCTTGCCTTCATAGGAAATTGGGCCATACTTATCGTAACTAGTAGGGCTGGTCCAGAAGGCATGGCTGGTAGAGGAATCTGGAGTGAAATCCCGGAGTTAATGGTGTTTAGAATAAGAAAATTATATTCAGGAATCAAATCCCAGCTACACTATTTGCTTGTCAGTTAAAAAAAAATACAGAAACAAAACAATACAAAACCAACAGAGAAAAACAAAAGCATAAAAGTGGCCTCTTCTGTCTACATAATGTGAATAAAGAGATGATATTTACCTTTATTTTCCATGCACCTATTATAAATAAAGTAATACATCAAACCTGAATAAATAAAAATAGCATTTGCTTTTCAGCTAGCTGCAAACGTTGAGTGCGAATGCCTTCCCAATAATCCAGTTTCACATCAACATTCGTCACAGACATGAGCAAAATGGCCTCAAGGGCAAAGAACCTCTGCTGCTCATTCTTCCTGTGGCACGGTTCTGGGTACCTACAAAAAGCCCAGCAAATATATTCAGTCTACAATAAATTGTACTTAAATTAAGATGGCAACCTTTTCATAATCCAGTTAACGAGAGCAAATGAAGCTGTTTCTTACAGATGTGTGTGTCAATATTGCCAGACAGAAGGAAAAGAAAAATGTCCTAGCAGAGCTAATCTAACAAGCCAAAGCATACTTGTTTATTAAAAGTCCTTGGTGTAATTCCCCCAACAAGCTCCAGATGCTGCACTTGAAAATATTAAAGCATGGAATATTCAAAAATAGCACTGAAATCGCTGGGAAAAGAAAGTTAGGAAAAGTAAAATCAGTCATGCTTTTCTAAAGTTGGGGAAAGCAGGCTGCAGCAACATTTTTAAATTAAATTTACACTGTGAACTTTCACACCAACAGAAAATTTTATGAATGTATGCATAACTCAGTAAACTACTCCAAAGTTAACAGCTACTTTGTGTAACTACTTCATTCAAAGGAAAGAGCAACATCAGCACTGCCATACACCAGGTGCCCCTTCAGGACCAGTCTTCGCCTTCCCCAAGGTGACCTTCTCCTGCCCTCCACAGAAACTACTTTGCTTTGTCCTGCAGGCTTACCATCATACGAATTGGATTAAAACTCCGTAGTTTTGCATGCTCTTGACTTCTATATGAAATGAATCATATTGCATTTAAATTTACATATTTTTGAATCAATAATAACATTTAAAAATATCACTATGGACTTGATGTTATTTTCCTATTAAAAATAACATATACAAGATTTATCTTAATAATAGAGTATTTTTCTAGTATGCACAGGCCTTTGGTTCAATCACTAGTGCAAGATAATAGATGCATACATACAAATATATACATTCATATATATGAATATATAAATATATAGTTATCTATAGACTGATTATATTTATTCACTGAGGAGGATTGAAAATAACAACCGAACCACTAACAATAAACATTCTTTATGTATACATAATGAAATGGTCTACCTGAAGAAATCAAGACCCTTTGGATAAATAAATGGCTAATTCCTGGTAACAGAAAGGAATATGCTAAGTAAACCTGGAATGACTTGTACATATGAAAATTACAGCGCTATCAATGGAAAGGGAAAGGGAGTGCGAGTCTTGGAGATGAGGAGGGGCCAGTATCATAAATGAACTTACAAAGTGATGAATGACAGATGCATGTATGGATGCATGCAAGTATGTGAGGCAGGTTTGATACTGAATTTAGATTTCACCTATTACATAGAGCTTGTCCTGACTGGAAAGCTATGATGATTCTGTTGATTGACATGAATTCCATGAAACCCTGAGATCATGATGAATATTCATTATCCAAAATCATTAGAACCAAATCAGAAGCGTTTCAGATTTAAACTTGTTAGGATTTTGGAATACACATATATGTAATGAGATCCTGAGAAATATTAGGCATAGGCTACAAATCTAAGTGCAAAATATATTTAAGTTTTATACATACCTTATACATATATCCTGAAGGCAAATTTATACAATATTTCAGTGTGCCAAGGTTGTGACTGAAACCCATTATATGAGGAAGGGTGTGTAGTTTTCCTCCTGTGGCATCATAAGTGATCAAGAAGTTTCAGATTTTGGAGCATTTTAGATTTTAACTTTTCAAAAAGTGATGCTCAAAGTTTATATGAAAAGAGAAAAATCATTTCAAAGATATGAAATTTCAACACAAAGCATATGCCTGTTTAATGAAGGAAGCGTTGGCAATTAATTATTCTGTATCACCAAGAAAATTAATTCTTTGTGTACCATGATACATATTTTTTCTGGTAAAACTTTTCAGTAGTTTTACAACACCCAATAGGGTATAATTCAGCTCTAATTTTCTGTTACTTCCTACCTCTTAGCTTATCTTTTTCCAGTCTTCTGCTTCACTAGCCACCAACTTGAAAGCAGAGAATGCTGGGCAATTAACCTTTTTGATAGCTTTGCTGAGAATAGTGCCTATTGCCTTTCACCCATGACTTTTGCCCTGGTTGGCTAACTTCCACCGTCTCTGCTATAAGCAAGAATCTTGTCTGCAGGAAACTTTGCCTGGTCCTTCCAGTCGCTATACTGGATATCAGTGATGGTGTTTGGACCTCCAAGGCCTACAGAGTGCCTGGAGCCAAGCAAGGTCTAGCAAATATTTATTTATTACATTTCATAGTCCATACTACTTAGTTTTTAATTTTTTAAGTATTTTCAGAACAGGAAGGTTTTTGTATTTTCGATCATGTTTGTTTAACTCTAGGACATATTTACTTAAAATGTTTATACATAGACGCCATGCATCTGTATATTTAAATCTAACTCAGTTTTTTATTTAATGACTGTATCTAGAAATGCCTGGGGCCTCTGATTAAGACATAAAAATGTTATTTGTAAGAGAAGAAATGCACATGAACATCTACATTAAAACTAAGCTAATATTTACTTTATCTGTGATATAATAGTGTTTTAGATGTGAGTCTAGGGTGAGTCTTTAGCCAGAAAACGTACATCTGTATACATTCATTTAGACAACTACCAGAAACCTTCTTATAAAAATTTGTGCAGCACAAATGAAACAATCGACTTAAAAAACATGTTTGGAAATGGAGAAAATCAACCCACATTTTTGGGGATCCCATAGACATACTTTGTAATGCTTTTTACTTTGCTCTTAATTTCATACCTTTTAGAGCCCAGTGGGAAATCTCAGTTGAACTGCCTTTTTCTCCTTTCTAGTAGAATTTATTATAATTGTTTTTATTGAAATTTGTTCTACCTCCTAATGTGCCAAAATATTGGCTATGTGTATCAATCAAAATTTTATTGTATTAGACTCTAACATTTTAAAATAATTGATTAGGCAATAAAAATAAAAACAGACATTAATTAAGTTGAGGAAAGGTTTACTTTCTCTTCAATGTGATCTGTTTTTCTTCCCTAAATGCTTTGAAATTGCTGAGGATAATTTGCTGGTAGTAATGATAAATATGAGGAACTAACTTCAGTGGACAGGAAATGACAAACTTAACTGTATTTACATCAGAGCGTTTTTATGCTAATCAGAGTGAAATAAAAACAATAATATATAAACCATTAAGGTATGACCAGGAGCACTGTGTTCTTCAACTGAAATATACACTGTGTTTTGATGATGTTATCACCAATATTTTATTGCAGTCTCAAGGGAAAATGCTTTACAACAAAATTGCTTGACTATATTCAAATGGTGTTCATTAAAATATTATATGTGTTGAAAGATATAACCCACGTTATATTGTTTTCTATGTCCATTGTTAATTACATACATATATATTTTTTTTTTTCACATACACAGCTTTTCTTGACTGGTTTGCTACAATATTTCTATTTCCAGTACACAAGCATGTATAAAAGTGATTTTTCATGAAAGTTTTGACACTTTCATTATTGTCTATTTAATTTTTAACTATCATAAAAGTGAAATTAACTTCTACAACCAAATTTAATGCTTTACTTAAAAATTAGAAAGGAAACAAAAATTTGTTTACTCCTTGGAGGATTATATGTGGAAATCAGAGAGATAAAAATGCAACATAACTAAGGGACTTGTGGAACATTACTGGGCTTAAATTTTCCCAATTAGTAAGGTATATTAAGCTTATCATTGAGTATCATCATTATGACATTATTTGCCCATTTTAATCCTTCACATACTTGTGAATTAGTATTCTAGTAATATAAAACACTGTGCTCAGGAACCTGGTATCTTCTCGCCTGATGGGAAACTAATATTCCACAATACCAGGCATTTCTGAGTACGCCCTGGAGATAGTCACAAATGAAACCACATGCTTTCTAACACCACGACTCTGCATCTAGGTGTGGAAACTGATCGTTTTCTGGGAATTCTTCAGCTTGCCTTGCTGTGGCCATCTCTAGAATTTCCTGGATTAAACTATACTATATTATTTCCAAACTTCGATGGAACTACCTTGAATAACTCCCCACAGCGTCAGCTGAAATAAAGTTGTACCTTATTCATAAGGACTCAGTGATAATGGAAAGAAAGTAAACCCAACATAGTACCTTACAAATGGGCTTGGACTCTCTCAGGACGCACAGGCCCAGGTAGGACTCACTGTGTGTCTAATTATAAACTGCCATCAAACTTTCAACAATAAAGAGATAATGTACTGACTGTCCTGGCTGCTGAAGACACATGGATAAGTAATAAAAAAAACCTTTGTTTTTAAACAGCACATATTCTAGTGAGGAAACAGATACAAATGATAAAAGTAATGTATGTTAAAAAGAAACTGGTAAGGTAGAATGGAATTAGTTCAGTCATCCTTAGTATCCAAGGATAATCATCTCAGGACCCCCTGAGGATATTAATTTCTGCTGATGCTAAAATACTTTATATAAAATGATGAACTATTTGGATATGATTTATGCATATCCTCCTATATACTTTCTCATCCGAAAATTACTTTTAATACTCAAAAAAAACCATGCTATTTAAATACTGGTGATAGTGAATAAAGAATAATGAATAAAGAATAAAGAGTAATGACAAAATGTGCAGTCTGTACATGGTCAGTGCCGACACAACAACCATAAACCTAACCTCACAGAGCATGAATGAAACAAGCACTGCTCAATCAGCGAGTGCCAGAGAGAGACAGCCTCTGAGGAACGCTGGCTGATGCAGCAGGGTACAGCTACGCATCACCACGTTTTCATGGATTCGGCATAGAGGTCGGCAGCAAACTCGTGTTTTGCTTCTTTAGACTTTCAGGCATTGCTCCCCACTCCCCCCCTTTTTTAATCTAATGTTGAAGCACCAAAAACTTTCTGTATACAAATTTGGACAAGTGCATTCCATGAAGAGGTAGCAGGTGACAGCGGTACTAAGACTGTGAGGTGGACTCTTGCCTGGCCCTTTACGAAAATTGTGAGAAAATACACGTAATATAAACTTTACCATTGCAGTGATTTTATGTCAACAGTTCAATAGCCTTAAGTACATTCCAAATTACTGTGCAAATAACATCATTATCCATCTCCAGATTATTCTGTTTCTAATTTTACCAAACTAAAACTCAGTACTTATGAAATATTAACTCTCCATTCCCTCTGCCTCCATGGCCCTCACCCAAAACTGTGTTCTGGGTCTGTGACTCGGAGGACCCGGCGACCTCACTGCAATCGTTCCATCATTTTGTGGCTGCCATGCTCTTCAGTAGCAGGTGTATGTGTTCCAGTTTCATCTGGACAGTAGCGTGGGCCTAAATTTCCTTCTTTTCTAAGATTGAATAAAGTTCTATTGTCTATATTTTTGTTTGTACTTATTTGCAGTACATAATCATTACATCCCTCATAGACAGCTTGTACCTGTACATAACACTTAATTCTTTTTATTATCCCTTTCTCTTCCCATTTCTCCTCTCCCCCATTTTTTTGTTCCCTTCCCTTTTGCAGAAGACCAATATTCCTTTTTCAATTATCTTTTATTTTGTTCTTTGTTTATGTTTGGATTCCTTCTAAAGATAAACTATGTGATATTGAAGATTGTGTGTCTGATTTATTACATTTAACAGTATGATCTGAAAGTTCATTTATTTTACTCTAAAGGACTCAGGTTTATTCTTCTTTATGGGAGAGTAGTAGTCCATTGTGTATCAATGCCACATTTTCTTTATCCACTAATACAGGTTGATGGACATAGGCTGCTTCCATTTCATTCAACATTAAAATTCCATTCAGTGTTCCACTGAATATTTTTGTCACATTTTGATTATCCATTTATCCTCAGATTCTTTTTTTGAAATCTCATGAAAATCTTATTGAGGATCCCTGATACAAGATGAATCACTTACATTTTGCTGCTTAAGGATTCTATATATTTTGCTTTCCACTACTTTAGATGCGTGGTTCTCCTCAGTTTATCCCAGTTGAAGTTCATCACACCTCATACACTTGTATGTCCGTGGATTTCCTCCAATTTGTGAAGATTCTTGCCATAATGTTTCCCAATAGGTGTTCATCTCTCCTCTTTCTCTGCCCGTCCTGGAGCTTCTGCGTTGGGTACACTAGCCTTCCAAGATTGTCCCTGGACTCTGCGCACTTTCGTACATCCTGTTTTAATTCCTCAGGCATGATCATTTCCCATGGCATCTTTAAATTCCCTAATTACCTCTTTTGCCCCTTTACATCTGCTGTTAAACTCTTTCCTCTTTTTTTTTTTTTTTTAATGTGGGTACCAGGAGTCAACCTCAGGACCTTGCACTTGCCAGGCAGGCGTTTATGCTGCTGAGCCATACCACCGGTCCTGCTGTGGAGCTCTTGAGGTAAAATGTTCAAAGTAGTTTTTGTATTTTTGAATTCCAGAGTTTGTTCAGTAGTTTTAAAATAATGTCTATGTGTTATATCTTCATATATATTTTTATCAATTTCCATCAGTTCTTTATTCCTTTAGCCTTTTGAATATATTTAAGACAATTGCCTTAAAGTCTTTTCTAGTAAAACCAAAGCTGGCTTTCCCCACCCCGCAGGGACCATTTTAGCAGATATAATATTTTATTCCATTGAATGAGCTGTACTTTCCTGTTGCTTTTTATGCCTTTTTGGTTAAAATCATATGCTTTATTCTATTCTGTACCTGCAATAGACAACACCACAAATGGAGCACTTTACAATGAGCAGAAATGTGTTGGCTCATATTTCCAGGAACTGGAAATCCCATTATCTGTTTAGGGCTCTCTTGCTCCATCATCCCATGAGGGTCAGCAGGAGGAGGTGTGGGCTGGCAAGGGCAGCCACTCATGACAGTCCCATTAAGAAGGCAGCAAAGGCATTCACGGAGGTGGAACCCTCGTGGTCTGATCACCTCTTAAATACGCTGCCTCCCAACCCTGTTATACGGGCAATGAAAACTCAACGTGTCGAAGGGGTAATTATCCACACCACAGCACTGAGGATGGAGGGACAGCCACCTTTCTCAGAGGTTGCAAACTGTCTTTGTGAAGGAGGAGACATTTTTTAGTCAACTTGGTATGGATGTCTAGCTGCTCAGGTCATTTTGGGGCACGTGTCTTCCCTGCATCTCTGAGTATCTGGTTAATGTTTTTTATGTGTTTGCTGTTGCATTGTTTTATTTTTCAGTCCCCTGGAATACACAGTTGCTTTTAAATACCTTTATTTTCTTAGGTGTCTCACCTCTGTCTCTTGGCTCTTTCTGCAGCTTTAACTAAGGGTAGTGAACTCTGCTCCGTTCCTCTTTCTGAAATCTCTTTTCTCCATGCGTCTGCAGCCTTGTACACCCTGTGCAGTTTTCATGATGTAGGTCCACTGCTTTCTTTGGGTTTGGCCTTTGGAGCTTGGAGTTAGGTGCCACAGGGATAAATTATCTAGGCAGCCTTCATGCAGGGCAGAATGTTGCAAGGTGGAGCTTCTCAGCTTGCTGTGCTTCATGGATGGGGGCTGGGGAAAGGCCCGCTGCTTCCCACAAACTGTGCAACACCCTGACAAAGAGGAGATGGGGCAGGGCAAGTGAGACCACAGTAGATATTCCCTCCATATTTAACATGACTTTATTCTTTATTGGCATTTGGTAGGTTGTTGTAGATTTTTGACTCATTGATAGAACTCTCATAACATTATTTTTGGTAAGTTTCTGGGTGTTTCTACAGTGTTATAGTAGGACAAGTGAGAGTAATGGAAGGGGTCCAGGTTTGCTCTGAGTAAACTGGCTTGAGTGACAGGAAGGATTAGTTTCATTGATTCTAGGGAAGTTTTGAGATATGGAACATCTAGCATTGATTTAGAGAATTTATTTGCATTATATGGGCAGTTGGCTAATAGCCAACACTGTGGATCCTTTTGAAAATATTCACATACTTAAAGTTCAACTGCCTTTAAATTTGTAATAGAAAAAGGTTTTTCTCCCTCTATCAAATCTAAGGCTGATGTCCTCATTTTCCATCTGTCATTCAAAGTTAAGCATCAGCTTGTGATCTGTATGTTGGAAATATCTTTCTCCTTCATGGAAAAACTTCATCGATAAGTCTTGTGCTCTCATTTTGATCTAATATGAAAATGGCATCAAAATACTATATTATGACATTATTACTTTCATAAATATTGATATATGTAGGACGCTAAATTTCTAATCTGGGTTGAAGTGTGGCAAAGCTTTTAGAGCTCTTTGTCAGTCTTCATGCAACCTTCAGCACCTTATCCAGCCATTTCCATCTCATTATTTCCCAGGAGTAACTGTTTAAGCAAGAATGAACAGTTATCTGAAGGGCATGTGAAATGCAATATCCATGAGGTATATCCAACAGATGAAAGGAAATTTCCACCAACTAAAGCAAGACTTACCTGTGACAAGTAAAACATATATAAAATCATATATAAAATCATATAAAATCAAACCACATTTGATTTATCAACCACACACATCCAGAATTACTTCACCTGTTTTCCTCAAAACAATAAGCAGTTGAGTACTTGATTGATATTTTTATTACCAAAAAGAAAAAAAATCCATTTCTAGATGAAGGACAACTATGCAAACATTTTAGATTTAGTGTTCATTGCTTACTAGAAAGAAACTGCTTACATTGGCTATGTACTATTTTTTCCTGTCACTAAAATCTACCAGCATGCATTTAAATTTAAATTTAAGTACTCAGTTTCAGGCCAACCACCTTTTATATCATAATTAGCAATATTATTTAGAAAATTGTTAACACGATTTTTTTTGGTAAATAAGAGGTACTCACTTGAATGAAATGATAATAGATAATTGAGTTTATGTATGTAATTAAATGAGAGTTCTATTTTTATTTAGTCTTCTTTGAAGTGATGAAATAAGAATTAGCAGAGATGCTTTAATATTTAGTAACAGAAGAGAATTTCTATGTGCCCTTGGGAAATTTTAACTCTGGGGAGGAGCTATTTCTAGGCTCTACGTTTCAAGTAAAACTGGGTGTGTGGCCAAGAATACTGTAACAGGCTCTGACAGATCCGGCTGAGGATCAGCCCCAAGTGATGTTTTTACATGGAGGAGATTATGGCCAACAAGTTCAAAGCTAGGGAAAAGTTCTAGGGCATGAAGAAACTGTTATTTTCTCAGCAGATAAGAGAATTTGGCTAGAAAAAGGTGAGAAAATGAAAGAACTATAAAAACTTGGGTGATGAGAATGAGAAGAGGGGAAGACAGATGATAAATGGGGTCATATTAGGGAGGAGAGAAAGAGGAATGCAGTGCCCAAGTCTACGGAAACAGGGTGAATTTCTGATCCAGAATTTTCCTCTTTGTTCTGCTTTCTAAAGAGGGAAGGGAGTTTGAGGAGCTTGGGAAAAGGAAAGGGGAGCTATGCAATTTCCAAGAAGATTAAGAGCTTTAATCCTGGGAAATTCCTTGATTTACAAATACACACCTCAATTTGGTTGTGATACTTTCTTCAGACCTCTACATTTTAATTCTTTCCTCTTCTAGAATTATTTTTAGCATTGTTTCTTTGCTATTAATGTGTATGAAATACTTTGTAAAGTAATTTCTTAGAAGCTCCTGAACAAAATAAAGATTCAAATTTGGCAATATTACTGTCAAACAGAAAGTAAGTGAATAGAAAATATTATAAGCCATATATTTTTATGATATATATATTTAAATGCTTAGATTTACTCTCCAAATGGAGTAAAGTTAAGGCATTCACTTTGGTTTAGGTTTGACTAATAGTGTTCAGTTTTTCATTTAGAGAGTATTTTACCATTGATCTAGCAAATTATTTGTGCTATTTAAGTGTTTTGTGGGGAGAAAAAACAAGACAATTTAGCCAGATATGTTTTAACCACCTCTAAATTGCCTCCCAAATTGCCTTACACATAAAGGTTTGAAATAAAAACTCAGAAACATGGACTAAACAAAGGTGATTGAAAGCTCTCACATATACCATGAATCTTACGGAGGCAATATGAGATTTTTTTTAATGGTGTTCACTGTTGCTTTATAGAATGTGTAAATGTATTTATGCACTTATTAATCATTTTTCTTTTTCAGTTTCTGATATTTTCTATTTTCTGTAATAGTTTGGTAATGCAATAACTTTGTATGATTTATGTCATGTTGCTTGGGTGTTTTGTATAAATGTTTGGTGATTTAAAAAATAAAGACATTAAAATGTTAATTATAAAACAAGCACAATTCTCAGTGGTCATAATATAATGCTCTTCAGAAAATGTCTCCCTTAAATCTAAGAAAATGTTGAAAGCTTTGGAATTGTCTATAATGCAACAACAGCTTCATTTTTATTTTATATGTCAGTTTTCAATGTTTTGCTTTTGAATCTTTTATGCAACTCCATTATGTATTTCTAGTGCAATTAATATTTCATTATTATTCCCCTACTTAAATTTTAGTAAGTTTTAACTCACTTTGCATAATTAGGGTCATGATTATAATAATTACTATGTGTTTTAAGATCACCTATGAACTTCTTTAATCAACAACAAATGTGAATAAAGATTGACCCAAAGTGTAAGTAATGGGCAAAATGGAGAATAGATATTGGGAAGTAGGAAAAACTTTTCATATAGGAAGGTGAATAAAGGGGCGAGGGAATGAGATTGGAAGAAAGGGAAAGGGATTTAAGAAGGAGAGAATAGAAGAAAAAAATGGAAACAGAGCATTTATAAATGGGAAAGGGGAGGATTGACGAGAGGATAGAGGAATAGGAAAGGAAAAAAAAATAAGGAAGATGTATTATATACAAGTACAAATTTCCCATGATGAATGTGATCATTATGTATGGCAAAAATATACTAATAAATTTTTTAATTTAAAAAAAGAACAAAAAAGATAGACTTTTTAAAAAAAGATTGTGGTAAGTTGGTCTGGATTTCATTGACTGATACGGAAAGTGTTTTCCTCCCTCTCTCTTTGTATGAATATAATCCCTTTTATGTATCTGTACCTATATATCCACACAAAAAATACATGCTCTGCATAATGGCAGTCAAATTCTTCATTTGATCTTGTCCCAGTTAACCACGTAGTGGTTAATTCAAGTGTTTGTTTAGAATAAACTTAGGTGGAGTAAGAAATTTCTACATAGCATTCAATTTATTTTTCTGCCCCCAGAAATCAATACCTAAATCCTCCCTTCAGTTCTTTCATATCCAAATAACTTATGATGCCTTATTCTCTTTCCATTAGTTTTTGGTTTTGCTTTTTTCATACTTTTACTTATATGTTGGACAACTTAATTTATATTGCTACTTACAGACATCATAATAAATAATGAAAAACCCATTTTATCTGGGATGTTTTCAGTTTGTTTTGTGTTTTCTATTTGTTTCATTTATACTTAGCTTTCAAAATCAGGCTTAGCTTTCTCTAAGCTACAACTGGAGTGTGTTCTCCTTTGGCCCACGTGTTACAACTGGGAGGTGTGGAACCTTGATAGGACCCAATAGGAAACAGTTCACTGAACATTTGCCCTTGAACAGGGTATTAGGGCCCAGGAGTTTTCCTTACTCTTTCATTCCCAGCCATGAGATGAATGGGTTTCGTATACCACATGCTCCCACCATGATGTACTGGTTCACTACAGGCTCAAAAATGGTGGGCCCAAGTGACCCTAGACTGAGGCCTTTGAAGCCATGAGCCAAAAGTCACTTTTCTTCTTTTTAAATTGATTAACTCAGGTATATTTCACAGTCATGGAAAGCTAACTAACACAATGATCAATACTGACTTGGTATGCGTATCACTCTGAGCACTAATTGAATTGACAGAAAAATGAACAAAAATGACATAAGCTAAAACGAAACAGAACTCCAAGTGATAGACTTCAGGAGTCAAGTGATAAACTTCAGATCATTCAATGCCCAAAAGATATCTGGAGAATCCAATTTCACTCTCCCTCTCCCTTTCTCCTTACCTGCTTCTTCTCCTCCTCCTCCTTCCTTCCCTTCCTCTTTCTCTCTCCCCTCTACTGTCTTTGTATTGAATTTACGTTAGATAAATTCTCCATTTTTATTTCAGATAAAATCTCCTTATAGGAAAATGGTTAGCTGTTCACACCATTTTCTCAGGCTGAAGATAAAGGAAGAAATGAGTGCTCCCACCTCCTGCGAAAGGAGGATCAGTGCTGACCTCCCTGGACCTGAAATGGGGCCTCCGGTGACAGCTGACCAACTGCATGTGCCTGGGGGACGGGGATGGTGACTTGTGTAGACCAAGGAGGGCCGGCTCCCCACAGCCCAAATAGGGCTGGGAAAGGAACATGGGCACATGGTTTTGTTTACTTACAATAGTAACAAGTTATATAATTCTTTTTTTCTTTGTTCTTTTAAATTATATAATTCTTTTTTTCCTTTGATTTACTTTTAGTCATTGATAGGTTAAAAAAGTATTAATCTTTTTTTTTTTTTTTTTTTTGTGGGTACCAGGGGGTCGACCTCAGGACCTCGCGCGCCAACAGGCGCCCGTGCCGCTGAGCAATATCACCGGCCCCTTTTTCGTATGTGGGATCCGGGAGTCGAACTCGGGCCCTCGCGCTTGCAAGGCAGGCACTTATGCCGCTGAGCCATCTCACCGGCCCAAAAGTATTAATCTTGACATATCAACTCACAAAGAAAAATCTAGTGAAAGATGAGGCATAAGAAAAACAACACCTAAGAGACAAATATGCCAAAGACCATTAACATTTATGACTTCTTGGCCATAGTAGAGTTATCCTGGGAAGAAGATTTCCAGTAACAAGATTAATTTTCCACTTCTCCCCTGTATACAGTTTGACTCTAAGTAGCTTTCACCAAGGGACTGCCACAGTCATGTATGCTACTGTGAACTTGGAGTTAAGAGAAGAGTTTGTGCTGTTCCCCTCTTTTTTCCTTTACCTACCATCTGAATATGGAAAACTCTGAGACACTAAAAGATTTTACAGCCATGAAATGGAGACAACCCGAGTCTACAAGCCACCCCAACCAGAAAAACTTGCAATGAACAGGTCCATGTGGGAGAAATAACCTTCTAAAAATTGGAGATTTAATTATTAAGTAGGTACTGGAACTTTAATTAATATAAAATTAAGTTAAGATCAAATAATTTTTATATCAGCTAGGTATAAGTATCAGCATCCATTCAATTGTTAACACTTGGCTGGAAGAAGGAATACATATATAACTCTTATTTCTTCTTGCAATGTTTTTTGCTTTGAAATGAAAATGAAGCTGATTATTTTAAAGTGAACTACCTAGGGAACAAAAAGAAAGACTTTTTATTTTGCCATGTATTCCATTATAAATAGAAGTTACTATTTGGAATAATTACCTCAACATTCTACCCACTGGTCACTTCAAGTGTCCTGTCTTGCTTTAAAGGAGATTCCAGACAGACGGCAGGCATGCGGAAGGAACAGGATTTGGATGTGCGCGGGGAATTGTGAATGGTTGTGATTCAGAAGGTCTCAACCCAAAGACATGAAGGAAGAGCTGTGAACAACAAAGCAGGAGGACTGGAAAGGGTCCGATCTTCCTGGGTTTTGGAAGCCCTTTCTACTCACCCAGAGTGCTGCACCCGTGGGCTTTAAGTACAGGAATCAAGATTGTGTTTTGGAAATTTACTCTGGGCTTCAAGTAAAAGAAACCTAAATAAGTTTTCTTCTAAAACTAAATGAAAACAAAAAGAATGAGAAACAGAAATTGCACCTATAAACACTATGAAATGCGGTCACATTGCAACCGTCAGAATGGAAGATGTTAATATTAGTTGCTTTTGCCTTTTTATAACAAAATAGCTAAGACGAGTTAAAGTTTTATAAAAAAAAAAGAATAAGTTCATTGAGCTGATTGCTTTGGAGGGTGGATATCCACAGAGCAGACTGCCAAATTTCTTTGTGACAGATGGCAGGTGGCACAAAGGTATGCAGGGAAGAAAGATCACATCTTGGAAAACAGAACGTTGGAAAGATTGGGTGGGGCCAGCTTCTGGCTTTTATAACAGCTCCCTCATGAGAAGTAACCAAGGTCCCAAGAGAAGTGCCTTGGCCTCTTCTGAGGGCAGTTTCCCCCCTGATCCAAGGAAGTGCCTAGCCACCCCCTTCCAAAGTCATCATCGCCTCCCAGCAGCAGTACCTTGGTTGACCAAACTCCCATCACATGAACCTTCGGGAGACAAACATCCAAGTCAAAGCAGATAGGAATCACTTTTCAGTCAAGTTCCTCATTTTTGCTGAAAAGAATTGTGGACATTAAGGGAATTGTTTTAACTCAGGTGATTTCCTGCTCACCCACAAGAGAATGCAAGGTCCTGGGGCTGACTCTTGGGGACAAGGTTTCAAAGACAATAGAACAAAGTTCAAAGAGTCTGGGGCTGATTTATTTCCTTGGCTTTTCTTCTTTGGTATGTGTGACCAAATGTGTGAGGCATAAGATACTCCAGAATGAATAATAAACACAAGTGTGTCATTATGGGACCCATATAAAAATATAGTAAACAAGGATTTGTAGCTGATAGTCTTGATTGTCAGATTGATTGACTTGAGAAATTAGTAAAATGCATTTATGAGTGTGTCTGGATGTTTGCTGGGAGCATGATCTTGGGAATCATAACTGGTCCCTGATCCCTTCAATTCAGTTATTCTTCCTCTGTGCTTTTTTCCTGGCTTCCATGAAATGACCAGCTTTCCTCTGCTACCCTGTTGCCATCACGTTTCTTCCCTGGAGCCAGCCAACCACGGACTGAAACCTCTGAAAGCATGAGCCAAATTAAAACTCTCCTCATGTAAGCTGTGAGCACTAGGTACTTCGTCCTAACATTGGGAAAGCTGACCAATACAGGGAATGAGTACATCAGAAATTGCCAAAAGATACATAATGAAGTCAAAGCAAAATATGCACAACTTTACTTCACAAAATCTGGTTGTACCCAAGAAAATTGTCTTGAAAGAGGCTCTCCAGAGACAAAAATCTCAATTAGGAGACAGATTAAATAAACTAGACATATCTTAAGGCAGTATCCCAGAAAAGGATAGAACAATACAGGCCAGTATCTTCTGTCTTCATTTTGGGTATCTGTTTCCATGAGACTTGGGCTCATATTTGTCACATTTCAAGCTTCAATGAAAAATGCAAGAACAGTGAAGAATCTCAACCCCTTGTGTCAGTAAAGTAAAATTTATAATTAAATAGCTAACTGATATGAATATCAGAAAATGTACAGTCTTCACAAATATGAACAATTCTCTGAGTGATTGTCCTAAGAAAAAAAAATTACAAGTTCTGTGTGGTCCAAATTTCTCAAATGCCCTGATCATATATTTGATGTTGCACCTCCTTTAATGAAAATATTCCATTTCCTATCTTCCAAAATACTCCACACTTTACCTAGTGCCAAAACTTCTGCTACTGAATTTTTTTAGTGTCACATTTTTGGTCTACAATCTTCTGAATTTTATGAAAAAGGAAAGGAAGGAGAGAGGAGGAACAGTGGGAGGGAGCGAGGAACAGAAGGAGGAGGGCAAGGAAGGGAGGGACAGAGGGAGGGGAGAGAGGTCTTAGATATTATTAACTGCTGATAATTTTGCCTTCCTACAACTACACATACTGGATGCTTCTTTGGTTCTTTATCCAGCATTTTTGGGGGCCAGTGAGGTTGGGAGCAGTGTCTCTTATTGAACATGTATTTTTGAGGAAAATAGAAAACCACACATCCTCAGTGGGACATATTGTAAGAATGATAAATGGCTTTAGATTATTTCCTTTTTTTATCAAAAAATGATTTTATTGGTACATTGTGGGTATATAAAATGATCACATTCATCATAGGGAATTTGTACATGGTATAACTTGATTTTTTTCCCATTCTCCTACTGTCCCTTCTACGCTTCTTCCCCTCCTTATTTACAAAAGCTTTGTTTCTGTTTTATTTCTTCTTTTCTCATTTTTTTCTTTTCCCTTCTTCCTCTCCCCCTACCTCCTCCCTTGTTCCCCTTCCCATTTGAACATTTTCTTCCTATTTCACAGTATCTATTATACAGTTTGGTCCTTATTTACACTTTCGGTTTCTCACACCAGAGAAACAATGTGATATTTACACATTTGTCTAAGTTATTTCACTTAGGATACATCCATTTACCTGGATGAAATGTTTCAAGCTTATTCTTCTTTATGGCAGAGTAGTACTCCATTGTATTAAAAAAAATCTTCTTTATCCTTTCACCAGTTAATAGGCATTTGGGCTGTTTCCAAGATTTAGCTATTATAAACTGTGCCATTATAAACATGAGTGTGCATATATCACTGTGGTACGATGTTTTTAATTCTTCCAGGAAGTTACCAACAAGGAGAATAGCTGAGTCGAATGGAACCTCTAGATCTAGTTTTTTCAGTAATAATCACACTAATTTCCACAGTGCTCTCACCAGTCTACACTTCCACCAACAGTAGAGAAGTGATTCCCCCCCCCACAGCCCCTCCAGCATTTGTTACTGGCTGATTTATTGATAGTAACCATTCTTTCTGATTCAGTGGAATCTCAGCATTGTTTTAATCTGCATTTCTCAAATGACCAATGATGTTGAACACTTTTTCATTTATTTATTTGCCATTTCTGTTTTTTCATCTGAGAAGGGTCTATTCATTTTGGGTGCCCATTTTCGAATTGGGTCTTTACATTTGGGGGGGCTCTGATTTTTTTGAGTTCTTCATACATTCTAGATAGTAGTTCTTTGTCTGAGGAATAGCTGGCAAAAATTTTCCCACACTGTGCGTTGTCTCTTCACTCTGTTGGTGGTGTCTCTTGCTGTGCAAAAGCTTTTTAATAAGATTAGATCCCAGTTGTTGATTCTTTGTGATAGTTCCTGTGCAAGCAGGGTTTTGACTGCACCAATGTCTCCAGGATTCTACCTATTCTCTCTTCCAGAAGACTTAGTGTTTCTGTTTTAATATTTAGCTCTTTGATCATTTTGACTTTCATTTAGTGCATGGTGATAGACATGAGTCTAGTTTTAGTCTTTGGCATGTAGAGAGCCAGTTTTTCCAGTACCATTTATTAAAGAGTCTATCTTTCTTCCAGTGAACATGTTTGGCTCCTTTTCTTAAAGGTAAGGTAGCTAAGTATGTCTGGAGTTTCTGCATCTCCTAATCTGTTCCATTGATCCTTGGGTCTGTTTATTTTGCCAGTTCCATGCAGTTTTTTTTTTTTTTTTTTTTTTTTAATCACAGTTGCTTTGTAGTATAACTTCAAGCCAGGGATTGTGATGCCCCCTGCCTTGCCTTTGTTGCCCAGAATTGCCTTTGCTATTATAGGTATCTTCTGGTTCCACATGAATTTTAGGAATATTTTCTTTAATTCTGTGAGATATGCTGTTGGAATTTTGATCAGGGTTGCATTAAATCAGTATAACAATTTTGGAAGTATGGCCATTTCCACTATATTGGTTCTTCATACCCAAAAGCAAGGGATAACTTTCCATTTTCTGATATCCTCTTCAATCTCCTTTTTTAGTAATTATTTCAGGTAAGGTAGTATCATTATGTTTGTGCCAAATGTTTTTTATGTTTCTTAATTATTAATTTTTGATTTTGCCAACACAAATGGGGAATCTTAGAGGTGTTTTGCGTATACTTAATGTAGCCACACCAACTTCTCATCCAAACTCCTGATTCTTCAACACCTGCCCAGTTATTCCATAAAGGATTTCAAACCTCCAAAATGGAAGAACAGACCTTCTGTGTTAGGATTCCTCCTACCTGAGCCACAATTATTTTTGGCCAGTCCTTGCCCTGCAGCTTATGTTTTAACAATACAGAACTCTTTGTGCTTCCTTTCTGTTAGTTTCACTCATATGTTTTAAAGGCAGTATCATATTATACATCACTTCGTTTGAGTTACTCTATCTGGCGTACCGTTCTTCTTTAACCTCTCTGCTGTCTACAAAGCTCTGTCGCGTATTTTAAGGTGCATCCCACGTATCACCTCCAGCGGAAGCTGCCCGGAAGCTTGCTGTCGCACTCCTTCACTAACACCCACCAACTGCACAACGCACACACGAGTCCAACGGAGTTTAGCGACCCTGTCCCTATTCTGTGGCTCTGCACCATCACGTTTGTATATCTACTGGCATATTTAGCCAACAATGTGATATACTTTCATTCATGTGTCTGTTTCTCTGTCAAGAAGGACTCTTAAAGGAAAGTGACTATGATGTTATCAGCTTTGAATCTCTAAGTTTTAAAAAACTAGGTTATGTTTATTAAAAGACATTTACCTTTAAGAAAAAAAGCATATGAATGAATGAATAAATGAGTGAATAAAGGAATCATTGAATGATGGGTTTACTACACAATAGCCTTCTCTGATTCCTAGTTTCAATTTCCTGATGCCAGTCACCTGCAGTCTTAAAATATTAAATGGAAGATTTCAGTGGTAAACAATTCATAAATGTTAAATCACTCTTATTAGTAACATTGTTATTAATTGTTCTTTTTAAAAGTTATTGTTAATATCTTACTGTGACTAATTTATTAATTAAAATGTATTATAAGTATTTATGTATTGGAAAAAGATAGTGCATACAGTCTTAAGTGTAATTCTTAATTTCAGGCATACACGGGGGTCTTGGAACAAATCCCTGGCCCACGTAAACTGTTTACCGTAATAAGATACCCTGTGAGTCCCGCTTCAGCTGAAACGTGAAGGAACAAATGCCTTTGTTAATGTGGGCAGAAGTTGCCACACTTACAGAATTCTTATTTGGAAAAAGTTAATTGCCAAGCTTTATGATCAATACATTGCCTGCTGCAAGTGTTCAAAAAAAAAATATATATATATATCAGCAAGTCCCCAAATCACCCATGTGTTTATACTTTTTAAAGTAGCTTATACTAGCAATAACTGTCTTGAAAAGATATTTCTTTAGAATAAACAGCCAGCTGTGTTAATGGGTTTCTGCAACCTGAAACCATCAGCACAGCCCAGGAGGTCATTTGTCTCCCCAAATGCCCTGTAGACCAACTGTCATCATTTAAATAACGTACATTTTAAATAATTGAGTTTTAATTTCAATAGAGTTCAGTAAAATGTGGATCAATATGACTACACAGAGCCCAGACAGTAGGAGATGCTTATAAGCACTTCATAAGCCTGTTTTTACTTGGTGTACTGTCAGAAAAAATTATGTGGTCTGAACTATCTTTTAGTGAGCAGAATGTTTGCTTATGGAATATGTCCAACGTTTAAACACTGCAGTTTTGTTTGTTTTGGCTTTGGTTAAAAATAATGCTTAACTCCCTTTGGTTACCTGGGTTTGGATACCCCTAGGGACAGAAGGCTATTGTTAAGGCTTGGCTTGTAGACACCTGCTCTGCTCCTTGCCAACCTAAGGGTCCTCAGGGAGTATTTCGTGATTCCCTGCTTGCTCCTACACAGTTCAGGTGTGCTGGGGCAATGGAGTTGGTTGTCAAGAGACTGAAAAAGAGGACCCGGAAATGGCATGTGAAAGACAAGTTTTGCTAAAGTATCAGCGGGAAAGGATGAGATTTATTAACATTTACTAGCCCAAGGACTAGAGTTCAGTGGATGTGGGCAGGATGGGACAGTCGCCAGAATATGCTGCACTGTCCAGTGGCATCAGGCTGGAGTAATTAGTTGCTGGAATGTCTGGGGCAAGTGGGCAGGCAAGATGTCACCAGAAAATCCACTGGCGACAGACTGGACATGGAAACATCCGAGAAGTGTTCGAAGTGGCAAGTGGCAGCCAGCGGGACTGTAGCATCCCAGTGCTGTGCTCTGTGTTTACTCATTGCAGGCAGGAGGTTTGAAAGATCAGATTATATAACAGTGGCATCACTCGCTTGGCTCGTTCCTTTGTATGACCAATATTCCAAGGGACAGCTGGTGCAGCACACAGGCTGGAAGGCAGTTTCTACAGATAACTCTAGTTTATCCACGTTCCACTGTGCCTCGGATAATTCTTATTCAGTCATTTGGTCCTTGTCCACCTACAAAGTTCCTTTGACTTGGCAAGAGTCTTGGGGACACAAATGGAGTATTTCAGGGACATGGTGCCCAATGCCATGGAGCAATGCCTAATTGCTGACGGATGGTGCACACCTACTTCCTCCTTTCCTGTTTCTTTCCCATTTCTTCCCTCATTGAAATACCATTTTTGAGTATTGATATGTATCAGCTGTGGAGAACAAAGATCTCAAATTTAAATAAGGTATGGTTTCATCTTTCTAATAGCTTATTAGGAAAGCGGGAGTAATCCTATTTACCTGGCCTATAGGAAGTACTCTTAACTGATTCTCTCTCTCTCTCTCTCTCTGTCTCTCCTTCTCCCCCCTCCCCCTCTCCTCCTATCTCTTTCTCCCCCCCCCCTTCTTTTTCTGCATTTGGCTTCTTGGGACCTCAGAAGTTGTGAACATTGTTTATGACAAGGAAGAGAAAAGATTCAAACTTGTGAATATTCTGCTAATTAGCATATTGATAGAGACAAATGATTGCTTGAGGAGAAAGTGGTAGCTGAATTTAACATAATGATTTGGTATCAGCAATAGCTTTGTTGTGTCTGGGCATTTACTTTTCTTTCGGTAGATTGGGATCTAAAGTTTTATTTCATAGGATCTCAAATGGAGAATTTTGCAAGGGAGGAAACTGAGTCCCATGAAGGACTTGTGAGTCAAGGAAATGACAGATGCACAGCTCATCATGGCCAAGTTGCCTGTTTATTCTTGTCCAGTGCCTTTAGATTAGGATATGTCATCTGGACATGAGCCAGGTGAACTGAGAGGTGTAAAGAAGACTTGTTAAGTAATATGTGAAGGCCACAGGTGAGAACCTGTGAGAGCAACAGCAGGTGGCAGGTGGTGATGTGGTGAGCTCTGACGTCCGGAGGGAGAATCTTGGTCCGTTTAGTTATTACACTGCATGGGGGCTCTGAGTCTCTGGGCTCTCATGGAACTTCTTAGACAGGGTCTAGGGTCAGTTAAATGATTTCTACAGGGCCTCAATATTTACTTTGTTTCCCAAAGTGAAGTCAAATCAAATTTAATTGGGCTGTTTCTTTATTAGAAACATTTAGAAAACAGGTGACAGTGTAAACAGTCATTTAATGTGCAAACAACAGAGATAGGGAGAGTCCAGTGGGTGAGGTCAGATTGTTCTCTGGCAGCTATGGTACAAACCTAGTGTCCATGCTCTGAAAACTGCCCCACACATTGTTATTCTTTTTCCTAATCCTTAAAGTTTATGTGCTTCCAGTAGTGCTCCTAGTCAAACTCAGAAACACACAAAAATATTTATGTGGCTCTTAGTTAATCCAAGGGATACCTGAGTTCTACACAAATTAAGATTACATCTGTGACTAAGCAAAGAATTACTGTGCGTCAAACTTTCCAACTTTGAAGATGCTTGAAAGCAGAACACATACCACTAGAGTCAAGGTCTGAAGTAATTTAATGTATATAAGATTCGAACACCCACTTTTTGAGAAAGGAAACTGCAAGAAGCAACAATACTATTTCAAGCTATTAAAGTAGAACAGTGTTCAAGGGTTTTACCCTTACTTGGCAAAAAATAATTGTATTTTCTTGTCATTCCCATTTTTCTTCAAACAGAATAGAACAGGATCACATACTTTTTTTTTTTTTTTTCCATAAGAGGTCTGCTTCTTCCTGTATGTGTTTTGTGGGGCTGTTTCCTCAATTTGGGATCCTTTGGTCTCACTCTCTCCAAATTTATCATTCTATGGCTTAGAGTCTCAGCCCTCTGTCGTCAGTGTTGAGACTGCCTGCACTTTTTAAATCTCTCTCTTGTGGGAGTTTTTTCTTCCTTTGACATCAACATCATTTGTGAGGTCTGTTCTTTTTTAAAAACCATTCCTTTACCATTTTGAATTGTCATCTGCATGGAGACAATGAAGAAGGTGTATAATTGAAAATCCTGAGGTATTTTGTATAATTTGAGTCTGCTTCTAATTAGATTTTTGAGTCTAATTTTCTCATCTCTTAATATGAGGAATTTACATGGAAGAGATGATTTGAATAGCTCCTAAAACTCATGTGTTAATCCCAGCACTTGGAAGGCTGAGGCAGGAGGATTGCTGTGATTTCGAGGCCAGCCTGGGCTACAAAGAGACATCAAGGTCAGCCTAAATTGCATAGTGAAACCCTGTCTCGAAAAGACAAAACTCATGTGTTAAAATGTGCTAGAATTAACAGGTGGAACATTTGGTAGGTGAATAAATCCAGAAAACAGAGACTTCTTGGATGAATCAGAGTCCCTATAAATGAGTTCAAGGGTGTGGATTCATTACCATCAGTGTTTCCTGTCACACAGCATTCTTGGTGTCCAGAGGATGCAACAACTGTTATCTACCTCCTAATCAGAGAGCCTAGGCTCGCACCAGACAGCAAACCTGCTAATGCCTTGGGGTCCCCAGATTCCGCAAATACAAGGAAATAAATTTCTTTATAAATTACTTAGTTTCAAATATTGTGTTATAGACACACAAATGGACTAAGACAATAGGTTAAATATAGATTATGCTGAATAAGTACAATAGGAATAAGTATATTCACATGTTTGAAGTACTCATTTTGTTTCACATATGTGTAAGTTTTGAAGAAAGGCAATGTTTCCCTTGGTCATTTTCAATGTAACTGCAGTTCTGAGTTAAAACTGAATACTGAATAAGTATCACATAATTTACTTAAGTACACCAACCCCTGTGTAAGATTGCAAAATCTGCTTAAACAACCATATACCACCTCTGCTATGAGTCTAAAGGCCAGAAAATGAGACTGTTTCATATGCACTCTAAATATACTACTGCCTCTCAGCCTTTCTCTTTTCCACAGATAAGAGCCACACAGGATTCATGCTCTTGTCTTCGCCTCCCTGCCAGCAGTGGAATGCAAGATGAACGATCTAGGCTCTGTAGTTTGCTTGGAATAACAAATTGCATTCACATGCATGAACCCAGTAAATGCATTCAGACGATAATGGCGTTGATGATCACTCATACCAAACAATGATTCAGCAGAAACTGGAAGGATTAGTTTATGATACAAAATTGAAAGAATTACCACGTTTATCAGGACCTAGCAACAGCTCTGAGGGGGACTGTACTTAAGCATTTTTATTCCATCCCATTTTTGAACATATCTGGCACTTGTCATAATAGCCCTAGGCAAATAATAATAATGAGAGCAACATATGACATTTGAAGAGTGTCAGCACCAAAGACAGAGTGTGATTTAGAGGCATTAACAGGGAATAAAGGGCAGATCTTCATGCAACAATGAGAACATTGATGCCAATACATGGGTCCTACTTCTGTGTCCTATAAAGTTTGTCATCCTGTCATTACTTTTATTATTTTTTCCTCTTTGTTCACTCTTTATTTTAAAATAACTGACCATTGAAAGAGGTCGTGAGTATTCCTGAAAGGTATTGGTTGAAATTCTGTAACTTCCAGCAAAACAGATTTTGTAGAGATTTAAAGAAGCACAGAATCAGTTTCATATCTGTTAAGATATTTTCACACAATGACCAAAGAGGAGAGAAGCAAGTACAAACAATCACTTCTAGGCAAGTAAACTATTTGATGTTACGTACTGAAATAAAATATAAACGTTTGGCTCTTTTTTAAATGCTTAAATTGATTCATTTGGACATTTAGTCGGGTTATTGGAAAATGTTGATAGCCACCGTGTAATCCTTACAGCATCCTAAAACTAATTTATACAACTCTTGCTTTGCTATATGTTATGACAGTGCCCTCATTCACTCTATTCAAGATCACACTTTTTTTAGGGAAAAAAAAGGTTTAAATAAACAAAATTTTGGGGCCAGTGATATAGCTCAGCTGCATAAGCACCTGCCTGGCAAGCACAAGGTCCTGAGTTCGGTTCCCAGTACCCACATAAGGAAAAAATAAATAAATTAAAAAAGTAAATAAACAAAATTTTGGAAAATCATTTTTCTAAAACTCTCATTAGCTATTTCTTGGAGCTCCAAGGACGGCCAGGCTATGTCCCAAAGAGAATAAAATGTATCCTGTAGAAAAAGGAGTCGCGTTTGGGAAAACCCTTATTCTCTATGTCTTTCTTGGAGATGTTTGTTAAAGAATGAGAGATCTCCAGCAACTGAAGAGACTTACTGTAAATGAGGAAAAGGTGATGGCTGTCCTCACCCCACCCTGCAGAAGAGTTTTGTTATCTGGAAATAAAAAGTTGAGACAGTTTTCCTTTTGTAAAATGCAAATAAGAAAAAAATCAACTTTGGGGAACATTTAAGATATTTATAGAAATGGTAGAAATAAGTAACTGAAATAAGATATTTGTAGAAATGTGATCTTATATTCAGTAAAATCTATGAATGTTAGCTCCTTGCTTGTGTAATGGACACAATAATATTTAACCCATAGAAGTATTTTGGGCAATAATTACAATACACATAAAAGAATGTATCACTATATCTGGAATGTCAATAATAACGAATAACTTGCAGTCATTATTATTCTTATTGCTGTTAATGAATGTAAGGGTATGCATGCAAAGTGCCCAGCACATATGGAGCACTGCAGTGTACTCATTCTTGGGTCCAGAATTAGAGAGTGTCCTTAAGCATATTGTGGGCATCAATCTACCCCTTTGGTCATGGTTTTCATTCTGGTCTGTTTCTGCATTTATAAACATATTTACTATGCTTTTGCTATTGACTGGAGCTCCCTGGGGCATGTGTTTTAGGCAGCTTTCTGTTACTATGACAACAAACCTGAGGAAAGCAACTTAAGGGAGGAAAGATTTATTCGGCTCAAAGTTTCAGAGGTTTTGGTCTGTGGTCATTTGGCTGCATTGTCTCTGAACGCATGGTGCAGAAGAGCATCATTGCAGGTAGCATGAGGTAGAACAAAGGGGGTCACTCTGTATGGACTAGAAGCAGGGAAAGTGTGGGGAGGGGGTCGGCAACAAGATACACCCCTCCGAGGAGCACCCCCTGTAGCCTGCTTCTTCCAGATGGCCCCAAGTCCTAGCAGCTCATTCAAAGCTATGAATGCATCCATGGGTTGATCCACTGATCGTATTTGTGACTTCATGATTCAATCATCTCTTTGGGTTTTGCCTCTGAACATAGCTGCCTTGATGATCAAGTCTTCAACACAGGAGCCCTTTAGGGACATTACAGATTCAAAGCATAACCACACCCCAGTGTAAGTACTACTATTCGCTCAGGTCCAGATCCAGGACATAAACATAACATGACAGAGAATTCTCACAAAGGTTTACCCCATATTTGCCAGGATCTGCTTTCTTCAACATTCAAAGAATACCTATTTCATGCCAGGCACTGAGCTAGCAGCTGCATTTGTGAAGATAAGTGCAATTTAGTTGCTGCTTTTCAGGAGAAAACGAGAATTAACTCTAGGTTAACTCTAGCTCAGGAACTAGAACCATGGGAGTATAATGGAATTAATTGACTGCATGTGAGAGCATGGGGAATTAAAACAGAACCTGATATCTGATCCAGGTGTATAAACAAGTGTAGCATTTCAACTGTGAAGGAGAAAGAAAATAAAGTTTGATGAGAAAAAGCTACATGAAGCAGAGATAATAGGGAGAGGGGCAGATGGTGTATTTGCACAAGAATGAGTGATTCTATGGAGGTAACAGAGAATGTGTGGGACTGGGAGTAGGAAATTTGCAAGGCTGCTGTGACCAGTTCTGAACTGTTCTGTGTGACACATTTGGGGATGCTGCTTTGCTGTGGGCAGTGGTTAGTCATTGCAGTCTTTGAGCTGCAGTGGGATGTGAAGGAAGTCATGCCCAGGAAAGAAAACTGTAACATTAGAGAAGACTTGGTGCAACTGAGCCACCTGGGCATGGGCCACGTCAGAAGATAACAGGATGTGAAGCAAGAACGTAGTACAATGAGTAGCATTCTAACTCTGAAGATATTCTGAAAATGGAGGCTAAATTATTGGATAACTGTTCAGATATGTGGATTTAAATAAAAGGAGTCACTTGCAAAGTTTCAAGAGTTTTACTGCTACCAGTACTGGAGAAGTTTCTGGTTTTAAGTTTTGAAAATAAAATAAAGATATCTATATCTATCTATCTATCTATATTTACATATATATGGGGTATGTGTAGTAAATATATTATATATATGTATTCTTTTGTGGAAAAAATGATATTCCTGATCCATGAGGCAGTGTATATGATACAATTCAAATAAAGCGTTGTCTATTCAAAACTGAAAGACTTCAGGAAGATTAACGTTTTCACTGACAGCACAGAGTCTAGTAAGTCACAATTCAGACCTGATTTGTTAGTTTAAAACTACTATAGCCAATAATAAATATTCCTTAAAAACAGTCATAGATATATAGGATCTAAATATGCATGAGGTCATTTTGTTTCAAGAGTCATAACTCAGACTGGCATCTAAATTCTTCATAGAGATTATCTTCCATTTGTAAAAGCTTTTGCAACAGAGTTGAAATTGTCCAGTTTTATTTAGAATCAATGAATATTTTATGTAAATTCATCTTCAAGTTGTAAAAGATTTACTTCTTGAGGACATTAAAATTAACTTAAGGGATTAATGTACAATAACATAAAAGCAGCTTTATTTTGAAGTTAAGAATCTCAAGGTAAGGCTGTGTTTTTGATTGGCAATCTGCCACCAAAGTCACCACTCTGACTGGGATGTTCTGCTGTGATATTTTCAGGGGTCACAGATCAACAGAATTTTATTGTATTTATTTAAATAATTAGTCTGACAATTGTTTCTTTGGTAGAAGAGCTATTTACTAAGGTACTCTGGGGCAGAAATGATGAGGCCTGAGACAAGATAAGTTCATTTTCCATTATTTACAAAGGTGTAGAGAGGTGACCATCTCTTGACAACCATATTCAAATTTTGGCATTTATTCCAAACTGTGTTTTCTTTTTTTGAAATGTAAAATCAATAAAACAGGTAATGGGCCAATGACAAAAGTTTTAGAGGCAAAATTGTTTGTTGCTTCATGGTCAATTTGGATTCATGGTTTGCTCAAATAAAGAATGCATTTTGGAATTTCAAATGATTGGTCCAGATTGAGAATTGTTTGGAAAAGTCCAAAACACCCAAATTCCCTCAGTGCAATGGAAATAGCACATGAAGGATCCATTTATTTTGACACCAAATTTAGAGGCACATCTAGAGCCAGGAGACTTCTAATAATGAGAGGAGGAGAGATGGAAGGCATCATTCAACAACCCAAAATTAATCTGTGATGCAACTTTGAGAAAATTGTTCTCACTTTGTGAACCTGGGTTCCTGATGAGAAGTAGTGGTAAAAATACCTCCTTTACTAGGTTGTAGGGTAAATGTGATTTATGCTCCAGGCAGAGTAGACTCTTCATTGATGACTCACATACCACACAAAGAAGTTTTCTACCAGTGAAATATTTTAATCAGTTTCAAGGAGTGTGTTCTTTTTGTAGATCTAAATGTTAGTACACATGTGTTTACCTCTGAGTGTGCATGTGTGTGTGAGAGGCACCCAATAAAAAGGAGAGACCAGGAAAGAGATGACCAGGGCAAGGAAGTCTTCTCAGCAATGAAAATGCTGGGATGTCTTGCCAAAACTGTAATCTGGTGGGAAGGAAATGTGAAGGGCTTTTCGTTCCTGAGCAATCATTGCTTCTCTCAAGTTCAAGCTTCCTGACAGAATGGTGAAGATCAGTGGTAGAAGGGACTGCTTTCATTACCACTCTGTTCTTTAGTCTGCTGAGCCTAGCAGGACACAGATTTAAGCCTTTTTTCTACCCTCAGAGGATTTTGAGGCCTTTGGTCCTTATGACTGCAGAAAAAATTATATTATAAATTTCAATCCCTGTACACTTTAAACTAGCAAGTTGAAGTGCATACTAACATGGCAGAATCACCTTCAATTTTCAAATTAGTACCAATAATTTAATTCTGAAAGACAGACAAGGACACACAGATCCTCTAGATACCCGAACTAAACAGGGGGAGGACCTCAGTCTCCAGCCCTCCTGGGAACTCAGGGATGCTCACCAGACAGTTCGCTTATTTCTGCATTTGGCTGCCTCTGTTCAGACGAGCAGCTCCCTCTCAGGCTTCTGCCCATTGACTGCTGGCAGTGCCAGTGAGAGTGGGAGCCCATCAGAGTTTGTACCAGGCTATGTCGCTAGGTCCTCTCAGCTTCCAAGCCTTGGTGGGAATTTTAGGTGGAGATGGAAGTCAGGAATAATGTGTTCCTTTGCTGGGAAGGCTGAGGAGTGAGGCAAATTTAATGCATTTTATCTCTTATTCTCAGCAGATTTTCTTTATTCCAGAGTCACACTCCCAGATACATCGTTCAATTTTCTCTTTTATCAGGGAAATACAAACCAACCAAGAGTGATTTTTAACCTTTAAGAAGTTGTCATTAGCATACCTATCTCAATAACTTTCTTTTTTTTTTTTTTTTTTTTTTTTTTTTGTGGGTACCGGGGGGTCGACCTCAGGACCTCGCGCGCCAGCAGGCGCCCGTGCCGCTGAGCGATATCACCGGCCCCTTTTTCGTATGTGGGTTCCGGGAGTCGAACTCGGGCCCTCGCGCTTGCCGGGCAGGCGCTTAAGCCGCTGAGCCATCTCACCGGCCCTCAATAACTTTCTGATAAAATAAATTGTGGTAATCTTGGGGCACAATGAGAATGGGTGCTCCTTGATTTATGATGGCGTACATCTCAATGAGTTGAAAATATCCTAAGTTGCATTTCATATAACTAACCTACCAAAAGTTATAACTTTGCGTAGCCTAACTTCAGTGTGCTCAGAACACTTTACATTAGCTCGATGGTTGGGTTAAATCATCAAACACAAAGCCTATCATATAACAATGTGGTGCCTATAAAAGTAGTTTACTGAATATTGTACTAAAAGTGAAAAACAGAAAGGAAGTGTGGGTGTGTGTACATACCATCATAAAGTCAAACGATTGTGGGCCGGTGAGATGGCTCAGCGGCATAAGCACCTGCCTTGCAAGCGCGAGGGCCCGAGTTCGACTCCCGGATCCCACATACGAAAAAGGGGCCAGTGATATCGCTCAGCGGCACGGGTGCCTGTTGGTGCGCGAGGTCCTGAGGTCGACCCCCCGGTACCCACAAAAAAAAAAAAAAAAAAGTCAAACGATTGTGAGTCTAGCAACTGCTAATCAGAAACACCTATACTTAACAAATGAGAGATTGTTTCCCCATCATTGCTTCTAGGGTTTTTGTTTGTTTTATAAAAATTAGAACACAGTCAAAGATCCTAAAAAAAGAAGTTGATCTGTCACTGCCTAGGGGTATCCCTAAGGGATCTGCAAACCCTCTTCAGTTTTAAGATCTTACCTTAAAATGCTTTTTCCTTGTGAGTCTGAATTATTTTCAGAATTACATTTCTGAAAGGGAAGCAGAATGTCTTGTTAGGAATATGCTTTGAAGAAGTGAGAAGGTTCATAGTGAATTATTTCAATTTCTTGAGAGTGTGAGGTAAGAGAATAGTTGCAGAGGAGTTGTGAGGTTAATGATATCCTGTCTTTTGCATAGAGAGTGAGCACAGTGCAATTTGCATAAACTGGGTTTTTACATAAGACATCATAAACATTAAATTTTACTCAATATTTGACCTCTAACAGGAGTCTTACGTCAATGTCAAATTCAGAGCCATTGTTACCTAAAATTTCATTTCAATCACTTCATAAGTTTGTGCCCCAGAAGATGGAACAGGATTTGCTTTCGTTCTTCATTTTTTAAATCTTTGTATGTGGGGAAAAGTCTTTATTCTGTCAGCATTAAGCAATGACTGCAACAACAAACCTACATGATTCATGCACAGAACCTTATCTACATGGTGAGAACTGTTTTCAAATCTGTTCCTGCATGCTTCTTAGTGTAGCGACGCCTAAACAGTGGTCCCGCTACACTGGGAGTATGCATGAGAGTACACTAGAAGGCTTGTGAAACCAAGATTGCTGGATCTCAATCCAAGAATGCCTGGTTTGGTTGACCTGGCTTGGTATCCGCGCATCTGCATTCCCTGCATGTCCCCTTGTAATGCTTCCAGCACTCCAGGGACACATTTGAGAACCACTATCCTGGAGGCTGCCTGTCTTGCTGCAAAGTATTGGAAACAGGAGAGAGTGATTCCAAGTTTCCTTTCCTGGTAGACAACACATTCCATACTGGATTTTGGATTCACTTTTACTTCCTATTTCTCACTAAAATGCTTTAGTTAGCATATGCTTTGAATTTTTTTTGTTAGAGTAGAGGATAAATATTCAGTATTTTTTCTGTAAAGTTGAGGTACTAAGTATTTTAGGCTTTTTAGTTCATATATATATATGGTGAACTAATTTAACTCATTCATTATAGTGTACAGAAGCCATTGATAATATGTGAACAAATGGGTCTGGTTGTGTTCCAATAAAATTTTATTTATAGACATTGACATTTGAATTATATATAAATCTTATTGTTATTATGAAATATTAGTCCTTTATTATTTTCTTTAACCATTTAAAATTACAAAAATATTAAATTCTCAAGTCATATAAAAGCAGGAAGCCGGGCCAGTTTGAATCAGAGGTGACTAGTTTCAACCATAGAATAGATCCTTACACCCAAATGCATCAGATTACCAATATGATGTATTCCTATTACCAGTACACACATCACAGCTAAGCAGTTCTGCATCGTTGTCCCATGCAGCCAAAACAAAAATGAAACAGATCGCATCAGAATTACCTGAGCATGTTATTTTGTTCACAAATTCCAACTTTGCCTGCACTCTCAAAGTCACATTTTGGTTTACTAGGGCTGAGTGGAACTGGAACACCTGCTTTACAAATAAACAAGCAAACAAAACAGAATAGCATGCGTGATTTTAATATCCAGGGCTTTTTGGAATCACCGGCCTTGTAGTAGTATCGAGCCCAGTCCTGGAGCGAATGAGGCTTCCATGAATATTAGACATCAGGAAAATGCACCTTGATAGAGATATTCTCAATTATCAGTAAATTTATAGCAGCATTCCACTTTTTACTTAATTGTATTTAGTCTATTACTATAGTCACAATGCTCCTTTAATTATCATTATTTAATTGAGTTTCCTAAAAATCTTGGGTATTTTTCTTTATTTTATTAAATCACTGTATCATCACTGTGGATACATCTCAATGGAAACTAAAAGTCCACGAGAGATTTGTCTCCTCAGTTATTCTGTAAGTGGGCGAATAAACATTATATACTTTTAGTCAATTTTTTTCTGGGAATCTGCAATACAGGGAACATAAAAAACAGGCAGGAAAAAAAGTGGATTTTGTTAATGTTCACCTAGCCCAGGAAATGGGAATTCAGCAGGCAGAGCTGATTGAGCAAGTAACAGATCTCATCTCAGTGGAGTTAAACTTAATGTACCCATGGACTTTTAATGTGCAATTAAGAATAAGCTATTGAAAATAGATTTTTGAAAAATGCCAGACTTGTGTGTTCAATGTCTATGATATTTGTCACAAATCCTGCTAGACACAAACTAACCCGATCCCATGCTTTGAGTTGTGCTGTTTCTGCTAGGAAGGGCCAATCTGTGGAGTCCTTTTCTTCAAGCTACAAGAGACAGGTAGACGGAAAGAACTTCAGGCAGAAAGATGCGTGTCCTTGAGAAAATGCATTCATTAATGCAGGCAAAGCAGTATCACCCTAGCCTACTGCATTATTGCTAAAACTGTTATTATAATTGAATTACTTGCTTTATGGGGGAGGAAAAGAGCTCACTCCGAATGAGTGTCAATTAACTGACATTTTATAATGCTTCCTCAACTATGTCACCAGTCCTAGAATTCTTAATACACAGGAGTTGAGGATGACACTGGCATTTTTTGTTTTGTTTTTACACAAAAGGCTCAAAATCTGGAGAAGGATGAGCTAGCTGTGGGAAGTCTAACTTTGTGTAGCAGCATTTTAATCATGGAAATAGTAGTTATCTGGGTATTAGGAGTATGGCCTCTGTGACTTGATAGTCATAGATATTGGCCATTCTTTATGAACATATTTTTATACAAAAGGTGGGGATTATTTATCTGCTCTTTTTATCTGTAGGGATTAACTAAAAATGAAATGAAAAATCTAAGAATTTGTGTCATTATTATTACGGTAATTCTTCCTCAGCAAAGTGTATGTGAATGGAGTCTAATTTGGAGCGTCAGTCTTGGGTGCTGAATTCAAAATGAGGCACCCTTTGTGCCCAGTGAAAGATGCAGCCTGAGAACCAGGTTCCTCACTCGGTCCTCATGGCAGGTTTATGTCCCTAGCAATGGGGTAGCCCCAACACTCCTGGACATATTAAAGAGGTAAAAAACACAAAATTGAAAAAAAAAAAAAAAGGAAAACAAGAGGGAACGGTACAATGATGATTTTTTGCATTAATCTTAAAAGGGTGCCCACTCAATTGCACCCACGCACTCTAACTCTGCTAAACACATGTGGCAGCCTGATGGTGTTAGTCTTCTCTCTCCTTTGTGATGTCCGTCATTTACCAGGTCCTCAGATGTGCAAACACAATCTCACACATCTTCTTGTGTTTTTGTTAATAGTAGTTTGCTTTTTTCCTTCTACGGAGTAACATTTGGTCAGTGAAGCCTTGAGGTTTGGAAGCAAAGGTAATGAAAGATTACCAGAATCAAAATTTGTTTTTCCCCCTTCCCCCTTACAGGGTTTGTCACTTCTCTCTGTTTGTATGTTTACATGCATGCCTATCTTTTGACATAATTGCATTTTACTAAATTAGCCTAAGACTTCCTACCAAATTTAAGAGGATCATATGCTCCCAAACTTCATTTGCATTCTAAGGAAGTGATTATGCTGTCGTTCCTAAAGGGAATATTTGGCTTTTGTGTGTCTTTAGAATAAGCTATGTTTGGGTTTAGATCTTTGCTAAGTTTATTCTTTGCTGTATAATATCAGATAAATTACATATTTTCTCTGGGTTCCCATCGTGTTACCTACAAAATGGAAATTAAAATATTCATTGATCTGAGATTTTTAAAAAGTAACCAATACTTTAAATCACTGAGCATATTTTGGCATTGAAGAAATATTCAAATATATTCCTTTTAGGACAAAACTGGATACCTAAATGAGATTTCAGCTTCCATTTCCCATAAACAATATCAAAAATAAAAAGTAGAACTTTTGTTTTCTGTACCTAGCAGACTACCAATATTCTTCGAATATTAGATTCAGAGAAATACTTATTTTTTGTGTGTGTCAGGATGAGATTGGTTGGGACCCGAAAGTCAACAGTGGTTTTTCTTTGTTGTACCTTGAATGTGGCCTGTACATTCCAAAAGCTGACTGTCTTTCTGCAGAAATGCCTAACCTGAACTTCCGTCTCGGTTTACGCTCACCTGTTCCATCCAACCTCCCTAGCATCCGTGAGCTCAACCTTTTCTCCCATCTTGTTACTCATTATCTCTCTTTTATTTTATGCAAAGACAGGATATTTCTCCTATGTCCTGTAACCCTTTGCTGAAATGAACTGAAAGTAGGCAAGTTAAGGAGAAAGAAAGTATCGAAATTTATTTAGTATGTTTATATGCACTGGAGCCACTCAAAATGTGAAACTCAATCAAAGGGCAAAATGATTAAATTTTAAATATTTTCTTCAGAAAGGAGACAAAAATGGGGAAGACTAAGGTACTTTAGAGTAAGAATTTCATAAGGGAGCCAAGAGAATAGACAATAGCTACAGACAGAGTTCCTCTCTGCTATGGAGGACATGGCAACACATTACAGGAAGAGACGGTTGTAACTTCACTAAAAACAAAGGGTGCTTTTTGTTCATTTGTTTCTGTTTTTGTAATATTGGGAATTGAACTCAGGGCCTTCAAACTGAGCTACATTTAGAACCTCATTTTTTGTTATTTTGAGACAGAGTCTGGCTAAATTACTAAATTACCTTCGTCTGGGTTCCATTTTGTGATTCTCCTGCCTCAGACTCCCAGAATGCTGGGATTACAGGCGCGTGCCACCATGCCCGCCTCAAAAGATGTATTATGGAAAATTTCCCAGGTAACCTCTAAGAGCTGCACTCAGAAAAGCAGATGAAAAGCCCATCTGGGGGAGGTGACAACCTTTAGACTCTTCTCAATCTGGTTGTTTGGTGAAATTCTCAGGGAGGAGGTTCAATATCATCATTTTAGTTATGTAAAATAAAGAAACTCATAGAAACAGGGAATCGAGTGGTAATTACTAGAAACTGAGGGAGAAGAAAATGGTAAGTGGTTTTAATGGTTCAAAGTTTCATTTACATAAGATAAAGTAGTTCTAGAGATATACTGGACAAAGTAATGCCCAGAGTCAATAACAGTGTTATAAAAAAAAAAAAAAAAGAAGGAAATAATAGTGTTGTGTTCTTATAATTTGTTAAGAGGGAGAACCCATGTTAAGTGTTACCATAAAATCAAACCAAAACAATACAAAACAAACAAAGCCCAAAGGGACCTAAGAAAACTTTTGGAAGTGATAAGTATGTCCATTGTCTTGACTGCAGCGATAGTTTCACAGATATATACATATCTCCAAACTCATCAAAATGTGTCTATTATAAATATCGAATTTACTGACATTAATTATACTAAACAAAGCTACTTGAAAATATAAATTGACTGACAGTCTCAGAGTGTCTTGGGAAATTGCTGGTTCCCCAGGTGTGCCTTGACCTATTTCAATTACGTCTTTGTGACAGGCGAGTTGCTTTGAGTGGTAGGGCTTCAGACGCATAATCTCTGAGAGAAAAGGATTAAATTACATAACTTTCCAAGATACTTTTTAAAGAAAAGTCTGTTATTCCAAAATTGCAGCAATATTAGTTTAGGAATATTTAAATTTAAGTAAGCTCTCTTTCCACGTTTCTTAGAACATAAAACACTTCTACAATGAGAACCAAGTGTACCACTTTCCGTTTTTAAATATTTTTGGTATTTTATTGTGTCACATCTTCCAGAACAGCTAAACACATCCTCAAACATGACTTTTTCCACTTTCAGTACTCAGAAACTTTTAAGATAGGTTTCTGTTACACCGATGTCAACACTTGGCTATGGCTTTTCATTAAAATTCAAATATTCCTTCAAATATCCAACAAATATCTACTAAGCTACCACAATGTGCCAGGCACTGGGTTGGGCCCTGGGGCTGTGATACAAGCAAAGCAGATGTTTATTTCCTGTCCTGAAGCTCACAGAAAAACTATGGGGGAGATCTTTATAAAATAATGACAAAGATGAAACTTGAGACTGTTGCAGGTTCTCAGAACGGAAGAGTATTTCATTTATTCTGCTTCCCAAAGTTTATAATTAGCCTTAGAAATTGATGAGAGGCAATTTTATTCCTTTTTGGTTAAGAAAGAAGTTCGTCTTCATGGAGATTCTGAGGCATGCCAGTGGCACTGCAGAGACGGAGCCACGGCGTTCTCTTTCCTAACTCAGCTCCTTTTATTCATTTATTTTTTTCATTTATTTAATTAACTCATGTTTGGATCATGCAGTTTACAATCATCCTGGGGGTGGTTACACATACATATTACAGCTTGTTTATTTTTCTAATCCCCTCCTTCCCCTTCTCCACTCCTCCTCTATTTCCCCCATCAGGTTTAAATATTTTTTGATCTTATTTGTCTTATCTCATGTTATGGCGTAAAATGTTTACATTGACTAGAGTTATCAGGATCCTGTACATGGCACATCTTTATTCCTTTCCTTTCCCCTTCTCTTCTTCCTTTCCCCTTGTCTTTGTTCCCTAGGGCCATTTCCATTTTGGACAAGATCTTTCTCCTTGTCTCTTTCTATTCATCCTTTATCATTTTCGTTGTTAGTACTTTGCCTCACTCAAATGACAGATATCATATGGTATTTAAGCTTGTGTGTCTGATACATTTCATTCAGTATTATATTTTCCAGGTGCATTCATTTTCCTACAAATGCCTTAAATTTGTCATTCTGTATGGCAGAGTAGTATTCCATTACATACAAACACGACATTTTGCTTATCCAATCATCTGTTGATGGCTATATACGCTTCCAGGATTCAGCTACTACAAATTGTGTTACTATTAACATCAGTATGCAATGTTAGTATGATGATTTAAACTCTCTGGGGAAGACACCTAGCAGGGGATCACTGTGTACTATGGAATATCTAATGTCAGTTCTTTGAGAAATCTCCATACTGATTTCCATAACGATTGTACTAGTTTGCATTCCCACCAACAGTGCAGGAAGGTTCTTTTTCCACCATAGCCACACCAGCATTTGTTATTGTTTGATTTCCTAATTGTCTTAGTTTCTTTTCTTGTTGCTGAGACAAAATACCTGATTCTCAGAGTTAAAGGAGGAAAGGTTTATTTAGCTCACAGTTTGTAGAGTTCTCAGTCCATAATTCGCTGGCTCCAAGGTAGAGTGGCTTGGCAGAGGAAAGCAATTTATGATAGGCAGAAGACAGCAAAAGCAACAAGGGAGGAAAGAGAAAGACAAATCTCTTTCTGTCCCTTATATTGTATCTAGGCTACCTGCCCTAGGGTGGTTGTAACACTCACACCCTTAATCCCAGCATTGGACCATGAAACACACACTCTAGATTCACCCCCCTGAAAAAGCCTAAGACTGCATAAGGTTTTGGGGGGACATCTAGACACAAACCATAACACTAGTGATTGCCATTCTTTCTGGAGTAAGATGGAATCTTAGTGTGGTTTTAATTTGCATTTCTTTAATAATAAATAATAAATATAAATAATAAATAATAATAAATGTTGAACATTTTTTCATGTATTTGTTAAACATTTGTATTACATTCTCTATAAAGTATCTATTCATTTCTCTAGACCATTTCTTGACTGGGTCTTTAATTTTAGTTGGTTTAATTTTTTTATGTTCTTTATATAGTTTAGATATCAATCCTCTGTCTAAAGAGTAGCTGGTAACTTTTTTCCCATTCTGTACGTTTTCTCTTCACTCTACTGATTGATTCTTTTGCTGTACAGAACAGAATCTTTTTACTCAAGCAATGAGATTATATATCTCCCATCTACCCTGCCACACCACAAAAACCCACTCATAGGAAAGAGACACTGGACTTTTACCCATCTAATTACCTGAATATTTTAGAATGAGTGCAGTATATAATGAGTAAATGTAAATATGTCGAAGTGTCAAGAACATTAAACAAAAGTTGACAGGCAAATAGTTTGTTCATCTTACCCCAGATGTCAGGTTTGGCTGCAACTGTATTATTAGGGAAGAGAGAGAGGGAGAGAGAGAAAAATAACATTTAAAAACACATAATATAGTAGAATTAGAGCAATTACTTTTGTGATTTCAAGAAACACACACACACACACACACACACACACACACACACTTCAAATCAATTTAATGTGCTCTTGTTATTAGAGAACATTTAGCAAGCTCCAGTACTTCAAGGCAGATGGTATTCCTTAAGGATATGAGAAAGGAGATTTCTAACTATAACCTGAATAAATACTGGTAATTTTCACCATCATTATATATGTCTTATTCTCCCTAACCAGCAAGTTAAATACCGTAATGACATATGTAATTAATGTCAGTCTTAATTCTCTAATCTTAAGAGGCTTCTTTTCTGCAAAATCACATTTGTCTACAGATGATTATCTTTTCTCCTAAACTAGCCTCAAGAATAAGCTGTTGTAATTGAACTAAATATGCATAAATTCAGGTTATTTTTGCATTCTAAAATTCATCAATTTGCATGTATTACAAAACTTCGTGTATTATTATAGTAACTGGATCTTAAGAAGAGATTAAGGTGGGCTTTCTTAAATATTGGTAGCTAAGCTTTACTAAGACATTTAAAATCTCACAGTGCACCCCGGGAGCCATGAAGTCAGTATAGGGGGGTTATCTAACATGTCATCCGTATCCGCATCCTCAGGTATGCATCTCCTCCTCCCGGGTAGGAGGCCGAGTACATCAGTCAGTAGGCTGCACAGCGTCCTCCAGATACGGCTCCTGCATCCCTACCATGGGATGAGGATGTGGTGTAGGAAGAGTCCTCACTGTGTGTCATTTATTGTGCTGGACTCTGAGAACCAAAGGATGAAATACAAATATCCAGAACACTAACCAAACCATCCATGTCCTCCAAGCCTATGTAATCAGTGGGAGACAGAAATAAGGCAAAATACAACTGTGATTCAATGAGGAATAAGGAATGCACACAACAGAGGGAAAATGAATTTAGAACTGTGAGGATGGGGCTAGTAGAAAAGGATTCAAATGGAGATTACATTGGAGATCACTTCTGCAAATTGGGCTGAGTTGGAGGATATTGCTGGTGTGGTAGAGCACAGCATGTGACATGAGAAGGACGTTAACACTGTGAAGGGGACATGTGTGCATGGTTAGCGTCTGCACTCAGGAAGCAACACAGATTTATCAGAGGGTATTGAGCAGGGAAAATACATGTGCAAGTGTCAGGGTCATTCGAGGACTGACTGTCTTTTGGGGATGCTTCACAGTCACATAGTTTATAGGTGAGGTAGGTGTTTATCAATAAAAACATGAGAATCGAATCAAAATATTCTAAAGAGGAAGAAAGCTGTGACTTCAAAGGCATCTCAAGGATGTTTTCCAGATTCCAGGCTTAGAAGAAAGATAGAAAAGAGGCAAGAGGCAAGCACACTTAAGAAAGATTTTGCTTTTTATTTTATTTTTTGGGGAAAAGCTGATTTCAACTATAGCAACATCATGGTGGTGGTTCCTTTGGGATATCTAAGCACGGTTGTTAAGAAGCTATATCTGTTTCTAAGGAAAAAGAGCAGATAGAATAGCTACATTTGGAAGTCAGGAGACTGCTAAGTCAAAGATCACGAGAAAAGATTTCATCAGGGAGAGTGGAAATTACATAAATCAAGGCCTCTCAAACTGCAGTGCTTGGCCCAGCAGTAGCAGCAGCAGCACTGGTGACAGAAGAAGAAATGCAAACACTGGCCCAGCCCCAGCCGATTGGATCAGAGACTGACCTGAAGCCCAGCAAACTGCCCTTTAGTAAGTTCTCCAGGTGATTCTGGCACACACTGAAGTGTGAGAACTACTGATTTAATATTTGTTTGGGGTAGGAGAGCAAAAATATTTTTTGAGTATTTGATGAAAATTATATATTTTCTTGTAAGATTAGGGTATTTCAGGAAATAAACATTTTACACTCAGTATCAAGGAGTCCACTGAAAAACTCAAACTCATCCACCGGTCCTCTGTGAAGCACACATCAGAGCTCTTTCCATCAGATCCCCTTGCATGAACTGGCTCAGGCTGCCATTGCAAAATATCACAAGTTGGATGGGCCAAGGACAGAAGTAATTGTTCTTCTGGAGATTTTGGAGAGTCAGCAGAGTTGGTTTCTGGTAAGGCCTCTTCTTCTTGGTTTTTATTTTATATTATTAATTTTTTTTGAGGCAAGTTCTCACTATGTAGTTCAGCCAGACCCTGAACTCACTATGTAGTCCAGGTTGGCCTCAAACTAGTGGTGATCCTCCTGCCTCAGCCTCCTAAGTGCTGGGACTACAGGCATGTATCACTAACACCTGGCTCTTTTTGGTTTTTAGATTCCCACATTCTCTCAGTATCTTCATATGTGTGAGGATCAGGAAGTGAAAAGTAGGAGAGAAAGGAGAGAGAGGAAGAAAAAGAGGGAGCATGAGGTCATGCCCTCTGCTATTTTCCTCTTCTGTCCTATCACGTTAGGACCCTACCTTATTTAAAACCTCAGTTATACTTGCCTAATTCTCTAAAGGTCCTATCTCCCAGTACAGTCACATTTGGGGTTAAAGATTTCAACTTACATATTCTAGGGAAATGTGATTCAGTTCCTAACAACCCAATGGCAGTGAGAAAATCTCTTTTCTAGAAGTTCATTTAAATTCTCACTTCTGTACTTTAACCTGAATTTAGCATCAAGAAATATTGGCTACCATGATGAAACTATATACGATTTTCTCAGAATGGAAGAGATTTTTAACAAGGTAGAATCAAGTAATGGAAAAGGAATTTAAAAATTTGTTTTGGAAAAATATTTGGAAGCTATATCAAACTTTAACTGATAATTTACTTCAATAATTTAATAAATAGGAAATTTCCATTTTGCTTTGTGGAATTGCAAGTTAGGTTTTCTATCCCTTATAAATAATAATTCAGAAACAACCAACCAACCTTGGGCTGGAGGGTCCCCTTTCTCCTGCTCCACCATAAAGATGCACAATCACTTCTTTTCTTTCTCCCTCTTCATGGTCACTCCATTCTGCTCTCTGACACTGAACTATTGTCTTTCTCATGCAAAATGGACTTCACAGTCCCAAAACTGTGGTATTTCACCTTCCCCAAAAGAGTAATCAATTCACCCAAACCTCAGAGTCAGTGCTGCATCAAGATGTGGTTGGAAACATGGATGGGCAAATGAGAGCATGCAGAACACCCGAACACAAAGGGCAGATTTGCTTTTTTAACAATCCACTTTGAGACAACTATCCCACTTCCATGAGAAGGCATTACTCCCTCTTGACCCGCTGCCTCTTAAAATACCCACACCATACTGGCAGCTAAATTTCAACATCAGCGTCAGAGGGGACAAACACTCCTGGACCATAACAGCAGGCATAATGACCTCAGAAGTCCAACATGGTGTTGGAAGCTGTGGAGTCCCAAGTGGTCCTCTTTCCTAAGTGTCAACACTGCCACTCATGTAGCTTCACAAGGGCTGGGGAAGAAAACTCTATAAACACAATTGTGAAAGTGATTGTACCCATCCCATTTCCTCTTGTACCATATGGGAGCAATGCTGTAGTGAATACCTTCTTGCTTAGAGGTGGCTGAACTCATTCCCGTGTGACTTATATGTCCTTTAGTATAATAGTCTGCTGTGGAAAGATACAGCAATCTATCAAAGTTATTATCTGTATATGTTGCTTTTCCATGTGCATCAAGAGATATAACACTCTAACTGTATTTTGCTTTTTAATGAACACTACATAAATAGTTTCTTCATTAGGGTGTTAAGTATAGGCCTTGCTTCCTTAATTACAGGTTTCCTTAAAATTAAAAAAAGATGTCACTAAATCACAAGAGTTGGGAAAAAAAGTAACATCCAGAAAACATTAAAAAAATACTCTTACAGAATCATTAGCCAGAAACTATGGTATAAGAATAGTCAGTAGGTGCTGTTGGGCTTACATTCAGGCATGTGAGCGTGTGATGAGCAGCACACCACCTGCAGTGGGAGAAAACAAGTGTGAAATGAGATATCCAAATTGGACACCTCATTAAAGGAATGTGGGAAGGGAAGGCCTGCAGCCAGCTCTCTCGGACATGCATTGCTCGGATATTACAAAATTATACAAGCGGGTGGTTCTGGTTCTTGGTCATACCTCCCAGGTGACGTGCAGGAAATGGAAGCTTTCAGCTGTGTCTATGAAACTTCTCCAGGAGAAATAACACTATTGTTCACGGTGGCAAGGTATCTCTCCAGGACCCAGGGATGTAGAGGTGGGTGACTGTTTCCATTAGCAAACACATGAAACCCAGGAGAGGTGCAGGCATCCTGTTGGTTCTGACATATCTCACATTAATCTAAAAACAGAAATTCAGCCTGATAAAATGACTATTTTACTGAGACAACTACATTTTTTGAAAGTTAAATGTTTTGTGATTATAAAAATGTTGTCAATACACATTTAAAAAAAGAAACTTAACTCTGATCCCTAAGTCTAATTCTGAAAGTCAAGTACATCTAATATTTTTAGATAATCTGTCAAAAATTTTTCATGCATTTATGTGTGTGTGTATGTTTATAATTTTAATTTTTGTTTGGCTTGTACTTTTTTAATTGGTGTTTTCTAGAAATATGTTATCGTCATTGTTTTTAATGTTCTCATAATACCTATTTCAATTATCTAAACTACTTTTTCCCTGATTAACAATTATATTATTTCCAGTTTTGTTCTATTTCTTGAGTTTTTGAACAATGTTTCTAAGGATATCTTTTTATGCAAATTTTTTGCATGACAATAAAGTGTACGTTTATGATAAATGTTTAGAAGTGAAATTTTAGCTGTTGTTAATGCCAGGTTGCCCTCCATTGAGTCAGTACTATGTTCAGTAATGGTATCTAATGTACTTGTGCATGCCTTCTTTAAAATTGGGCTATTAGGTTTACTTTGTTAGTTTTCCCATTTAAATCTGCTATGTGCTTCTTTATGTTTTGCTTTTTGATTCACATGGAGGAAAATGGATAGGCTAAATACTTATTAACACTATAATTTCATGGTTTGGGTGGGGTTTAAGTGTAAAATGACAACCTTGCATGGACTAGGCCATGGGTTGGATCCCCAACACTGAAAAACGAGGTTTTTTAAATCATTTTTTCCTTTATCAGTACTTTTGATTTGTACGTTTTGATACAATGATGTATGGGGAGTAATGATTCATGGCATTTAAATCTTCAGTATTTCTAGTACATGTTTACTAGAATAAAGCAGCGGCTCAAAAGTTTTTATAAATAGCAAGATAGCAAATTATTTAACTCTTTGGGCCATATGGTATCTGCAACAAATTTCTACCACTGTCATTGTATCAAAAAAAGTAATTTGGGGTTTGGAATGTAGCTCAGTGAAAGAACACTTGCTTAGCATGTGAAAGACCCAGCAACACAGCAGAAAGGCATACTTTTATTTTTTTCATAATTGTCTTCTCTTATTTTTTGTTTATCTAATTTCACTTTTTAAAGTTACATTTTCATACATTGGAAAATTTAGGGTATCTTTCTTTAATATATTAGTTGACTCATAAAAATTTAAAATACATGCTTAAATGTCTCCTCGATCTGTAAGTTTTAAATAGCATTATTGACTTTAGAATGAAAAATGAGAAAATAAGCAAATTTATGTTAGGTTATCTTCTGAGTTTCTCACTTCTGGCTTTGGCTCATATATAAAACAAACACACTGTGTTCTATGAACACATTCCCCACCACTGTTTTCCTTTACATTTAGTCATATATGTAAATATAGTTAATTTTCCACACTCTTATAGATAAAACATAATTGTCTAGATTTCAAACACAAGTCATTTTCCACAAAGAATTGTTGGTTCTGTCTCTTTTCATGGATGCCTCAATGTCCTGAATTGATTCGAAATGTTTATAGTAATTTCTGACGTAGTAAAACATCACGGTGTGTCCTCATCCACTTTATTCACAGGATCTGGTACAATGTGACTTCTGGCTCTTCCCCAAAGTCAAAATGACTGTGAAAGGTGAACACTTTGAATTGATTTTGGACGTTGAGGCAGTCAGGGCAGCACAACTGAAGTCACTCACAAAAAAGGACTTCCAGAATTGCTTCAGAAAGTGACAAGACCCATGGAATAAGTCTGTTTGAGGGAGGGACAGTGTTTTTAGGTGGATTAATGGCAATGGGTCTTTTACTGCTATACTTATGTTAAATTTAAACATTCACCCTATCTTATCAAACCTTGTACAAATTCAAATATTCATTTTTTGAAGACTTTCACTATTTCTTGATCATTTATTTTATGGATAGCAAATATATTGTAGTACATCTTTTTTAAAAACTTACACAGACCTCGCTCCCTCTCTTGTCCTTGCTTGTTTGCTTTCTTGCTTTCTTTTGAAGCACATTGTATATAGTGTAGGCCAGACTTGAACTCTCTATATACCCTGGTTGACCTTGAACTCATGATCCTCCTGACTCGGTCTCCCCACTGCTGGGATTATAGGTATACACTGGCACACTTCTGTCCTATTTCCTTTTCTAATTTACAGTATTCTGCTCAATGTCATCAAGAGTTTTATTTATATCTCTAATTCTAGTTTTAGATGTGATTCCTTGTATTTTTTTGGTTTGTTTGTAAGACGGATATTCGCATTGCTGTATTGATTTTCTATTTAATTCGTTTCTGGATTATATCAACTGCTATTTATATCTTTCTGTTCTGTTACTGAACTGTTTTTGAATACATTTTTAATTGACACAGAGCAGTTATACATATTTATGGGCTACAAATTACATTTTAGTACAATGTGTTGATCTGTTTTTTATTGTCCATAATTTATTTAGTATATAGAAGTATTTCTTTGACATCAATTTTATGCTATGATTCTCATTTTGATGTATAGTCATTTTATGCATTTAACTTATTATGCTTCTATTTTTTTCTGTAATTTGTTGCCATTAACTTTATTCTGATTCTTACTTATCTTTGAGTAAAATGTGCTCTTTGCACTGCTATTTTATGAAGCATACTTTAGGAAAGAAATAGGTGTATTATCTTTCTTGTTGAAGGCATGAAATGTTCAGCACGCACTACATAAAGAAGGAGAGGTTTGATTTGACTTACGGTTTCAAAAGACTCAGTCCATGTAAACATCATGGTGGAAGGATGTGGGAGAGTAGTAGCAAGCTGCTCACTCTTAGGTGGCCAGGAAGCAGAGCAGGGGAAGAGTGGCAGGGAGGAAGGGGTGAGATCCACATATAGCCCCCAAGGTCACCCCTCCATGACCCACTCAGATACATCCCTAAGTATGCTTTTAGCAGAAGGAAAGAAGGAAGGATAGAATAATGCAGAAATTAAAAATAAAAGATGTAGCACACTTTATTTGCTATCCCTTTATATAAACTATCAAAAAGTGTGCATTTACTCCCAAACCAATCAGGTTGACAATTAAGCTTAACCAATGTGCTAGGGCTACAAGCTGATGAGACAGGCAGTTGGAATTTCACTATATTGTTCTCATGAATTCTAGATGTTGCATACTTTACAAGTCCTGTGTTCATTTGTTCTTCATCTTTTGTGGTAATAAAATTGTCTCCGTGGCTAAGCAAGTAATTCTATGGCACTGTTGTGTTTGAGTATGCTGAACTTTTCTTCATGGCTCCTTGCATTGAGTGAGGTGTTCAAAGTAAGGAAGGAACTTGGTTGAGTTTATCAGAATAAGCTTTTTCATTGTGAAGACTGCAGCTTGATGTTCAATAATTTTATAAGTAAAAAGCTATTTATAGTATATACATGCAAGAAATTTCACCAGTATTTTCCAGAATTTTTAATCTTATGGAGCTTCTTAGTATTATTTAGGATGATAGCAATCATTCCTATCTGTGGAATTGGATCGGTGGGGTTTAAGATCATTTGATTTCAGAATAGAAAATAGATGTCCCCCTGGACTGCCATAGTAACAAAAAGTCCCTTGTAAGTTGAATTCCTATGTAAGAAGTACAAGTACTTCAGGGCCATCAGAGGTCCCCAAGAAGTATTTAAAATGAGGGACAATAAAGGAGGAGGGGCTCAAAGCTCTGATTATGAAGCCTTTCTTCATGGCCTCAAATAAAACTTCCCTCCTTGGACTTGCTGAAAGTTGGAAGAGCAAAGAGGTGTAAGTTTTGGAAAACGGTACTTCCTTTACATTGTAGGTAGAATACTTTGTTGATACTAACTGCACTTTTTTTCTATTTTACTTAATTTTTCACTTCTGGACTATATTATTTAATGGTAGGAATTTTTGAAAATTTATCTTAATTTTCTACCTGAGACGGTAACTGACACTAAAGGAGTGTTAAGTTATTATTTGTTGCTTGAAATAATAATACGGCATAGGGCATTTGTTCCTCTGACAAAATGTCCACATGTGTTTACTAAAAGTGAATGTAGTCAACATAAAAACCTTTAAATGAAACTTCACTGGATTCAAATTCCTATAGAGTAGATTCTACAGTTGCGTCCTTTGCTGCTTCCTCTAGTCTCTTCAGCACCCTAATAATGATGTGTCTAAAATCTTGATCATTTACACTCCTCATTTTAGCTACACTCATATGCAAAATGATTGTATTTACCCTCTTGTTTTAAATGCTATTTTTGTACTTGGACTACCAATTACATGCTACATGAATTTCGGACCACGTACCTATTCTCTACGCAATATGGCCATTGGCACATGCAAATTCTACCTCAATCCTAGCATGTTCCGAGTCCCTAATCTACACTGGCCCCATAAGCACAGCAGTCTCTGGGCCTCCACCCTTCTTTATCCAGTCGTAGGCAGCCTTTCACTTAGGCCTAAAACTGAATTTTATCTTCTCTCTACCTCTCTTCCTACAAACCCAATTCTTTAGACAGACTCTGCTTGACTTAAAATTACACCCATGTCTATTTTTCATTGCTTCCATTCACACATACTGAAGTAGCAATGTAATGCATCTTCCTGTTTCTAGGCTTCTCTTCCTCAAGTCTATTATCAAGACAACAGCCACTGTGATCTTGTTTAAATAAAGTTATGATTATATCATTCAAATTCAAAATCTTCTAGTGGCTGCCAATCTCCTACAGCTGTCTATAACCTCTAAGGAAGAACTGTGTATTTTTGCAGGTGCAGAGTGAAGAGTTATGTATACATATCCTTAATCTATAGATAACTGCAGATTCTTCTTTGCAGTGAACAAGAAGCAGTAGTATATGGCCTCTAGATTTATCGAAGTTGGGGAACACAGGATAGAGGTAGAACACATTGGGTGTGTAGTCTAGCACATCACATTGCAGCTGAGCCATCTTGCGAAAAAGATTTAGTAGGCAAATGATATCTCTCAAGTATTAAATGAGACCAGAGGATGTCATGTAATTAAAGTAAATGCCCATTTCTAGTATATATGGTAGGATAATATGTGTTTGGTCCCCTCTAAGCACTTTTGAATAGCTGTCAAATGCGTGAAACCCTCCACTGATAAAACAACAGCAGTATTTCCACTGGGAGATGATTCTGAAGCATCCTGAAGCAATGAGTAAAGAGAAAAAAGGAGACAGCACAATAAAATTTCTCCTGAGCTTATCTTTCTCTGTCTGGTACAAGCAATTTAAGTAGAGACCTGGGTGGACATAAACTAACCATATCACAAGGTATTGGCTTTAAAAAGGCAGAGACAGAGAATAGCTAAATGCTTCTAACTCAGATGGATTTGCTTTAGAGAACAGCTTAAAAAACCCCAACAGGGAAGGTACTTAATTCCTTGACAAAAATTACATTTTTGTCTTTGATCCTTATAGTCTTCATTTCCTCTTTCTATTTTTATACATGGCTTTAAGTTCTCCTATTTTTTAATATGATTAATCGTCAGTAGGGAACAAAATTTTATTTTAGGCTGAAGCTACCTGCATTTAAGAATCACCTCCAAACTTTGAGACTTTGAGGATGAAACTTATAAACACATGCCCTTTTTGAGGGGATGATATTTTATATAACAACTTTCCTCTTATGAACTTAAAGGAACTGACATTATATAATACATCTCTATCATTGTCTCTAGTATTTCTAGATGTCTGCTTTGTACTTATTTTTCTAAGAAACATCAAGATAGTTAAATGGGGGAACAGACAAGTGAAAAAATGTCATGTCATGACTTGAGAATCTATAATGGATTTCGAGATTTCCTCATTGCACATACTGTCTGAATGTGTCTCAAAATTTCAAAATACCTAGAATAATATATCAAGTCACCTAGCTAATAATATCCAAGCTCCTCCTTTAGTAATCTGATTTCATCTTCTGAATTACTCAGGTTTCTTCAGACATAAAAGTTTTCACACTGTTTTCTCTATATGCCAAGCACCCATCCTCTTTGACCTTCACTCAGCACTGGGTCTCTTGCCATACATCTTTATGTCCCGAAGTCACTGGGGCATTGGTTGTGACCTGCTGTCATTGCTGTCAGCTTCCACTACACTTAATTGGTGTCAGTGTTATTGATTAAGGAACTAATTTGGCGATTTATAACAAAAGGCATCAATAGTTTAAAGATAGATGCTTGTTTCTTCATCAAAGCAATGCAAACCAAAACAGTGGAAAGCTACTAATGAGACATCACATATTAGGATTCTAGAATACAAATTTGTTCCCCTGGCAGTGTGAGCATATGATTTAAATCATCTGGAGTAAAGTGGCTATCTGGTTCCTGCTACCCTAATGTTCAGTCCCTTTGGCATTACATCTTATAGAACTATTTTCAAGAAATCCTCATCATGTACATCCCTAGGAGCACTGATAAGAACTTGGAAACACAGCCAACTGGAGCTGCACAAATGTACTTAGCTGGATGGTGATCTGTTCATCTGGAAGTTAGGGTTCTGAGTTCATAAAAAGTAGAGGAAGTAGATATTCAAGGACAAATACCACTTGTTTTCTGAAAGACCTGATTTTTCACTAGGGAGAGTGTTTCGTTTTTTTCTATGCAATACTCTGGCGTGTTCTGTGTTTCTGTTTCTGTTTGTTATGGATTATTTGTTTGGCACTCTACTTTTAAACATTGCTGTTGTGAGCATTGTTAGTATGAGCTGGCATCTCTAAGTCCCATCACACAGAAGTGTTGACAAGCTCGAGATCCAGAGCCTGAGGGGCTGCAGTCCAGCAGATGGTGAATTTCGCTATGAGAACTGCCACCCTCACAGGATGTCTTGGTACTCAACCAGTCTCTTCCTCTAGCCAACATATATCCGCAGGTCCATGTGCCAAGAAAACATTTCAATTTGTGAATTCTCTCTTTCCCAGATACTTGCAAACTCAATCATCGTCTCCCGAAACCTAGGGCATTTTCTCTGGTGGGAAAGAGCATCCTGGTTTCTCATTTTATCTGAGAGCTGGCTGAATTCTCCACAGTTTCTTGGATTCCAAACACTGTAGGTCATTTTGATAGCAAATAAATTTTCTTCCTCTTACAGAAAGCTAGAAACATATTATGTTACTTTTCCCCCAATACATTTGGACTGTAAAGTAACAAGAACAGTAGTTGTGGAAATGTGATAAATTGAATTGAAACGAATTTTAAAATCAGAAAGGTTATTTTTTAAATATATAAACTTTCATCCTTTAAAATATGTTTTAAACTTCTTTGGGGGAAAATATTGATTTGTACCTCAAGCTGGATTGTTAACAGTTATCAAATAGTGTTTATTATTTGAATATTTTATTTTATACTTTATGCATAGAGCCATATAAACAAAATGTAGCATTTAGTGAGTATTCCATGTTCTAATGGTGTTGTGTACTTTAATGTTTACAGACATCCTCTGATCTGCCTGCCATCAACTCAAGTATTCAGATGAGGATGCTTCTGTGGTGGAGGCAAAGTGATGTGCTGGAGTCTATTCCAAGCATACTTAGAAAAGTCTTCAAACTAAAGCAGTGTAGCTGTAAAATCTCTGCTTATAAACACTGCCTTATTCTGCCTGTTTAATTTAATAAATAAATTATACCTTTCTTAACATTTTTTCTTTTATTTAACATATATTTATTGGCTGCAAAAATACTAGTCATCAGTATAGCTAGAGCCGGTACTACAAGTAGTTACTACTCTTATTCTTGAAAACCCATCATCAGTGTACTAGAATGGACAAAATCCAGTTTATTTAGGTTTTTATATTATTTAAAATATCTTTGAACAGATGTTACTTAGCAATGTATGCTGTTAATAAAGTACAGACATTTGGAATTGAAAAGCAGAATAATATGGCATTTTTTGGAAATTACGTGAATTATCAAGCAATGTCTAGTGTCTTCTGTGAGCATGAGGATTCCAACATTTCGATTTTTGAGTTACTGCTCTGTTGTGATTTTGCATTTGTGTTCATTAGCTGGGCTGGGGCCAGCTTGTATGTGTCTGAGTTTACAAGTATCAATTAGAAGCCTTTATTTATTTTTCTAAATTTACGGGAAATTCTTAAAGTGGGGAGTTGGCATACGCACACATCCTATGATTCTTTGGTGATTTGTCACGTAAACTCTCTTACCTCCTTCAGTCTCTCACAGAACTTCTACCCAGGTACTTTCTAAGACAGGATTCTTCATACATGTCATGGTAAAGAAGGAGAATGGCAGTAGCTCTCTGAAGTGTGTATTATGCCTGCATTTTATATAAGTTGTGAATATTTAAGTAATTTCACAAAGAGAACTCATCTGGTAAGTAATAAAGCTAGATTTCTACCAGGCAGAATAACTGCCCTCATCAATTCTAAGTGACCATGTTCAATAATGTACTACTCAAACCTTTGTTTTTTTTTTTTTTTTTCCTTATGAACTGGGGAACAAAATAAGAATATATTTCATGGAATTGTTATGAGAAATAAATAAAACAGCATGTATAAACACACTAGCAGCACTGTAACCTGAAAAGTAAAATCTTAAATGTCCTTGAACTGCAAGGGCATCAAAGAGAAAAGATATATAGATGCTGCATTGAGGTTTATGACACAGCTGTGATCAAAATGCTTGATACCCCAGAGAAAGTGAATGTGAGCTCTTATAGAGAAAAGTACACTGAACAATATTATATCAACGGCACATGGCAGAGACAGGAGGCAGTACGGAGCATTTCAGGCATGAGTCAGAGTTATGGAGAGGAAGGATTGATGTACTTGACCTTGAATTGCAATATTGGAATAGTAAACTGGGACCAGAGAACAATGTGGAACTTTTAGGGAAAAATCATATCAAATTTTAAATTCCTAGATTGATGGAGCTTCTATGGGTTTTATGAAAAAAATAGATTTATTTTAATAAACATTTATATGGCAATTTACACATATTTATTAATTTGATACTTAGGATGAACCTTGGAGGAAGAAATTGCAAGTATTATTATTTTCAACGTAGGAAACAAACAGAAAAGAAACCTGTCAGAAAACAGCACAAGAGGTTTTATTCAGACTACAACCCGCAGAGAGGGACTCCAGCAAAAACTGAGCTCAATTCTAGCTAAGACAAATGCACCTGGGGCTTTTAAAGGGGTAACAGACAAAAAATGAAATAGAGCTATGGAAAAGTACAGAAGGGTAAACCAAAATGGGTTCAGGCAGCTATAGGGAACTAACCAAAGGGCAGTGGAGAAATGGGAAATTATACCAGGGAAAGGCCTTAAGATGTGTTATGTGCATGTACCAGCTTCTCACAAGGAATGTAAACATTATGTACTACACACATGTACTAATGAACTAAAATAAAAAATGGTTAATAGTATATGTTATATATATTTTACAACAATAAAAAATACAAAAACAAATCCCTAAAGATGTTTGGCAAAATGAATTTGAATACATATGTTTTTTTGTTTTTGTTTTTGTTTTTTGTTTTTTTTTTTTTTTTTTGGTGGGTACCGGGGGGTCGACCTCAGGACCTCGTGCGCCAGCAGGCGCCCATGCCGCTGAGCGATATCACCGGCCCCTTTTTCATATGTGGGATCCGGGAGTCGAACTCGGGCCCTCGCGCTTGCAAGGCAGGCGCTTATGCCGCTGAGCCATCTCACCGGCCCGAATACATATGTTTTGTGGTTGAGAACATTCCATTTTAGGGGACCCATATTCGCTGTAGGAGCCGGGATGATGAGACACATGGCTTAGTGACGTGGAGGCAGGGTGAAGTTTGGTAATCTTTTCAACACAGTTTCTAGGCAAGTCCTTTTTGGACCACGAAGTCCACATTTCACACAGCTGGTAATCGGCAGAGTTGGGACTTCAGTATTCTTGTTCCTGAATATATCCAGCATCTCAGTGTTAAACTTACCGTGTTCTCTATCCCAGACTTCACATCTATATCTTTGCGATCTTTATGACCCAATGGAGGCATGTTCAGAGGTTTTGAGCCTCTCTAGTAGCACAAGAAAATCTCAGATGTAGCCATGCTTTTGTATTGGAATTTTCAAGATGATTTCTCTGGATTTTTGATGTGACATTTTCTAAATCATTGAAACACTTCTGACTTGTTCTCAGGAATCAGGGTTTATGCGACTCTTATCTGTTTTGTTCAACACTTTCTTAGACTTTTAGTTGAATGTTGAAAGTGAATAACTCAATTGTTTGATTTACTTCACCTCAAAAACCAAACAAAATAAAAGTGTAACAAAAAAAAAAAATTTTTGTTTTGAGTTCCCTCCCTTTGTCTCTGTTGACTCAATCTTTATTTTAAGTGATTTTTTATTTTGTCACACTGTTTCCAGATTTGCCCAATTACTCTATTGGGCTTTTCCTGGATCTTTATCACCCACGAAGTCTCCATCTCACAAATTCTAACATGCAAAATTATTCACATATACAGAGACTTCCTGGATGGCAAAGTTTGCATACAAAGGGAAAGACAATGAGTATGCAGAGAGAAAAAGAGAAAGTCGTAGATCATGTGGTTCTGGTGCACAATGTTATCTCAACCTCTTGTCCGGGGCTTCAGCTGAAATTCTCTCCATGGAAAAAGCTTGAGAGTTTGGTTGAATTTTACTGTATGTTGAGTTTCCCTGTGGGGAGTTCTGATGGACCAAGAAAAGAAATTCGCAGTTCTTCCTTTTTTTTAAATTTCATTTTAAAGAGAAAAAAACAATAAAAACAATGCTACAAAATTTCAAACAAGATAGTAGAATAACAATGGTTAATACATTGTGTATTGTTACCTTCAGAGTAGTTGCTGAGATTACAAGATATAGGCATGAAAAATCAATCAAACAATATAAGCACAAACCTTTCTTTTCAATGAACTAATAGAAATTAGTAAAAAAAAAAAAATATATATATATATATATATATATATATATATATATATATATATATTTAGAGAACAAAAATGTGCCCAAAGGACCTGCCAGGAAACTGTGTCAAAAGGATTGCCCCAACTTCACCTACCACAATTTGTCTAAGCCATAGCTCTCCTGATCCCAGCCCTCACTTTCAAATAAAATGAGATTAAGTACACTTTTCTAAAAGGGCAGGAGAGATAGATTCAAATGTATCTGGAAGAATTGAAAATAATGAAATAGATCGTCTTTCTGCAGTGAGGCAGGTGGTAAGGGTGAAAATAAAAATCTACCTCCAAGCCATTTTGGAATTTTCTTAGGTTGAATAATTGAGCAAAAGAGAACAAACATAAAAAGATGCAGGTTTGTAAAAAGCCTTCATCCTGGGATACGTAGCTATGATTGATTTATGTTATTTGCAACTTTAGAAGCTTCAGCTTTATATACTTTTGTCCTCCTCCATCTTTATCACTACAGACTAATGAAAGGGAGGAGCAATTCTGTGAACAAATTAAAGCAAAAGGAAGAGAAAAATTCTCTATATTAAACATTTAAAACACACACACAATCAAAACACTCAGGGTTCTGCACTTTACGACACCTTAATTTCCATCAGCCCGCCCAGCTGTGAGCTTCCCACAGAGCGAAGTCTCATGAAGGCTATATTAATTAAGTCATTATGCCCTGAGAGATAGGTATAATTACGAATCTTCTCACCATACTATTTTGAGTTTCCAAAATTCAATAAGTTGGAGGTTCAGTGTTTTTTTTTTTTTTTTTCTTCAAAATGTCACTGCAGAAAAAAGGAAAAATCAACAAAGGAAAAAAAAAAAAGCCACACATGCAGGGGGAAAATAACCACAATCCCCATTACAAAGCAACTGTCAGACAGTAATCCTGCGGAGAGGATCCATTTACCCTTCCAGGCCAACTTTGAGAAATGTCATAAACTGCTAGAGGGAGTAACAGTACCCAGGCAGGCACATGCAGATGTGCAGGGAGAGTGCCCTAAACAATTGCCAAAAGGAAGCGAAAGCTGCAGAGCTTTCCCCTTGCCCCTGTATGGATGCAATGCATGAAGGACATGTTCACCACCTTTTCTAATCTCTTTATGAGAAATACAATAAAAGGTTTTCCTTGGTATGTTTGTGTAGAATGCTCTTAACAGGGAGGAAAATGTTCTACAGAAAATCCAGATTTTAATTACATTTAAGATCAGAAATGTTGAATAGCCTTGAAATAGGATAAAATTTTTGTTGCAGCCTAAAATTATCTTTTTTCCATAGTAATACATAAATCTCAGTTGTTCTAACAAAATAGTTGGCTGGCACTTTGAAGATCAGAAGGGGATTCTCTAGTTAGGGCTGAAAACCCTATTTTAATACATTCTGGCCAAACCAGCCCTCACATCAAAAGATAATGGGAAAATGACAAAAAATGCTGCTACAGTGAATTTGTATGGTCTCTTTACATTCAGAAACCAGTCTCTCCCATGTCTTTGAAACCAGTTTAAAATATACAAGAATTCCTTTCAAAGTGTAAGTTCTTTAAGGCTTGAGTAAGATAACTTTCTCTTTTTTTTGAAATTAATTTCAAGTTGAATGACCTCTATGTTACCTGTGGTGTCCATGCTTCCTTTGGTAGATGCTTTGTTACACCAGGAACAAATATATCTTCACCACGTTCGTTCTATCAAGAATCCTGAAAGCAGACCTTTTAATCTTGCCCAAACTCTTTGTTCTGGCACTTGGAGGTCCTTCCTCAGCTGACCTTGGCGGAGCTTCCTAGCCTCACTTCTAGGAGCTCTTTTAAGGATCTTCCTTTTTATAGCAAGTTTGTAAAGGGAAACTTAGGTAAGTTGGGGCTTCCAGCTGCAACTCCACCTTTAGATAAATTACTTAACTTCATTTTGCCTCCTTTCTCACATCTATAAAATGGTGGTAAATAATCTATTTCGCTGAACTGAGATACTTTAATGATTTAATCCACGAAAAACACTCACTTTGTTGTTTATGTGGGGTAAGCACTCATGAATGCTAATATTATCATTTTATCACAAATACTTTTTGTGCTTTCCAAGATCAAAAATCTTGGTCCTTTGATGACTTGATGCTGCCTGAATCAGCCTTTCTATCCTTCAGAGAGCATGTAAAACTACTTCTTTATAAAGATACTCTTGATCTCTCCAGCCTCATCAGCCGTATTAGATCTTAATGTTAGAAGGCTTAATAAACATTCTTAGAGCCCTTTCTGATAAAAAGTTAAAACTAATAATGTGGTCCTTGTGTTAGGGGCATTGTAACATCACAATTCTTTATAATGACTGTCATATTCAAATATCACAAGCTATTTATTCATTTACACCTTGATGGGCATTTAAATGCTCCTTCTTTCCGGACTTTTTGAGATATTTTCTATTTGTGACATTTGTTCTTGACATTTACAATTATTTACATGCATTTCAGTCCAATTTATTCTCTCATGGGTTAGGTTTCTGTATTTTTCTCTGTGTCGCATTAGGGTGCTTTATTTCTTCCTCTTCAAAATGGCCTTGAAATCTACAGCAGGAATGGTGGTCTTTGCAGGTACTCACACTCTAAATCATAGACATCACTGTTATGGGATGTGCACCATTTAAAACTTTGGCTGAAGCGAGAACCTTTTATCTTTACCAGCAATACTTTGTGTAAAGCAAACTTCTCTGCCCTTAGGGTCACTGATTTTCTAATCTCAGAAATGGGGAATGGAAGGCAGGGGTTGGCAGCTTGCACCAGCAGGAAATCATTCATTCTGGAGCTTTGCTTTACAGGAATATGTGAAGGACTGGGGTGTTTATAGAAATCGAGTAGGGAAGGAATAAGTTTTTCTTGGGAAGCATGGTAAGTGGTTCTTTTAAGCACTGGGATAAGAATATTCTTTGTCTTTGCCTTTCCTATCTCCTTGACCAAAGAGGCTCATGTTAGGCTTCCTAATAAGGCAGTAAGGGAGTTCAACCTGCCATGTGTCTAAGAGAGAAAAGTATGAAAATACTTGGTGTGACAGCACTAAAGATAATCCTATGAATCTGTGGGTAACTTGTCATTGGCCAAAATACATATGATTCACTACAGGGATTTTTTTTTTTTTAATGTCAAGTTGCCTGATCTATCTCCAAACTAAATTTCTGTAAGCAAAGCAAATTCAAAATAAGCTTCTTTCACAAAGAAATAAAACACAGACAGACAGATGGGGGTCATGCCTCCTGACTACCTGTCCAGACCCATAAAATGTTTCCCTATGTCCACCTTGAGTTTCCTCTGGACCAATCAACAACCACAGGTATTTGGACAAGTGAGACTGCATAAGGGATAAACTACAGTTCTCCCACCCCCATCCTTTTAAGTCTATTATTTGCCTGGCATAGCAGATGGACTCATCAGTCAGATGAGACAGCAGGCCCGTGGGAGAGGAGGCCAAACCCGTGATGTTTATGGAGGTGGATTTACAGGCTTGAGGTGGTTGCGAAGCTCTCTGCCACAGCTGACTTAGGTATCTGACACAAGTATTTTATCATTATTTGTTCTGTTATCCAGGGACTATAAGAAAAAGACTGGCAAGCAATCAAGAGATTTTTTCTGACAGCTAAGAAGACATATGTGAGTATGGAGAGATTGGTAGAGGTATTCTTTACAGGCTACTTAATATACTGTACATCCTTACACAGAGCTGGGCAGAGGATCACTATTCAGCTCTGAGTTTTCAAGTACCCTCCACAGGAAATTTCTCTGCTCACTGGGGAAACCTTTATCCAGGATGAAGCACAGCTTCTGTATTGGTAAAACAGTGCTCATATAGAACACACACACACAATCTCCGGTTAGGTTCATTAATCATTTTTATTATGGACAAATTATTCAAGCCTGTATGATATAATGAAAGAAATATCTTGTTAATACCAAAATGTCCAAGAGAGTACTTAGGGAAATTAAATAGACTGGAAAACATATGCTAGATGTCTTGCAAATTATAATTTGTAAATAAATGATTCTGGTTTAATCACATGGCAATTTACAGACACATTTTTGGTAAAAATGATCACACCAGCATCTCTGACTGAAATTTTGCACAGATTGAGCTATCTAGCTTGCTGCATGAGTAGTTTTTTTTTTTTTTTTTTTTTTTTTTTTTTCTTTTGTGGGTACCAGGGGTCGACCTCAGGACCTCACGCTCCAGCAGGTGCCTGTGCCGCTGAGCAGTATCATCGGCCCTTTTTACGTATGTGGGTTCCGGGAGTCGAACTCGGGCCCTTGTGCTTGCCAGGCAGGCACGTACACTGCTGAGCCATCTCACTGGCCCTGCATGAGTAGTTTTAAAGATAATATTGGTCATTAATCTTTTTAAACACTTAGTTTATTATTTTAATCAAGAGCTGTGATTTTTAAGTCAGTTGTGCTGTGAATTTTGTAATACGGGTCAATGCTGCATTCTAGAGATCTTCTATGAGCCTTTGAACCGGAAACCTTCTTGGATCTACCAGTCTTGACCACTGTTGGACAGGAAGACAGAATCTCACTTTATATAGAATGTAGCTGATCTTCAGCTATAATTTGTGCAATTATTTTGCATGTTTACTTGTTTTGAAGAAACAAGAGAAGATAGATATCAAGCTCATACTCACTCCAGGAACTGGAACACAAAGGCAGATATGGGGTTTGAACCCCTTTTAGCTTGGAAGTGAGTCCACTGGGTGAGGCTGTTAGTGCTCAGTGTGTCTTAGGTGGGACAGACGTTTCCACGAGACAAAATAGTTGGGGATGGGGAATTAATGTGTAGATTTAGTCCTATGGTAGCAGGCTGGTATTCCTCAAAAGATGTTTTCTCATCCTCTTAAAATATATGGCTGGGCCGGTGAGATGGCTCAGCGGCTTAAGCGCCTGCCCAGCAAGCGCGAGGGCCCGAGTTCGACTCCTGGAACCCACATACGAAAAAGGGGCCGGTGATATTGCTCAGCGGCACGGGCGCCTGCTGGCGCGCGAGGTCCTGAGGTCGACCCCCCCGGTACCCACAAAAAAAAAATATATATATGGCTTTATTTTTCCTTTTTCTGTATTCAAGTAGAATAATATAGCTAGATATAGATCAATGTACGTTAGTGGGAGGGACATGACCAACTTCTTAAACCATCCACTTAATGGAAAGTTGCTCTCCTTCAATTTTGCCTTTTTCTCTTCTGCTGCCGGTCTGAAATACAACATTCACTTTCTGTTACACAGAGTACAACAATCTAGAGGTTATTTCAGCAACAAGGAGGAAAGAACTTGACTCTGAAGATGCCATAGACCCCCAACTGAACTGGCTGTCACTGATGAAATAGACGGCGACATTAGAGAAATAAACCTCTTCTTTACTCTATTTTGAGGTCTCTTTTTTCCACAGGAGTTGACTATTAGAAGTCACTCAATTCAAGGTGTTGACAAACTTGTTCATTCTGATACGGAGTATTTTTAACTTGGTTATCATATAGAAACCATTTCAGAGCATAATTCTTTTTGATATTTACCAAGCGATCCTAAGAACTCATGCTAATGCCCAGGGATTCCTTATGGCGCAGGTTTAGTCTTCATTGCTGATAGAGAACCCACAGTTACGGATCCTAGGTGTTCTCATACAGAGTTTAGGCTTAACACACTTGTTTCTCATTCTTGCTTTCTTGACAACCTAGAAAATGTGGTATACCGGATACTCTTTCTTTTCATTGAACTTTGTCCTCTTTTTTGATTTTCTTGGACACTACTGGGTGTGAAAAAATGGCTATCAAGAACATAGGAAAATTTTTCATTCCACTGTAGGATCATGTGTTCAGATTTTGTAATAACTGACTAGTATTCTTTCCTAACTTATGACTCAATACAACTTCCTGAATTTAGCTGTGTCAAATGCACCTTTGTAATGTATTTATTCAAATTCATCACATAGATACAATAATAATAGGTGTATTCTTGTCATGCAGTGAAATTTTTATCCAATCATTATTGATGCCACATAATTCAGGTCACAGAAAGGTATAAATGAGATAAAATTGCATGCACTTTAGTAATTACATATAACACTATAATTCACTTTGGTAGCTATTAGTGAAAAGAAAGAGGATTCAGGCTCCCAAATGAGTAAAATACAGCTAGACAACAAAAGAATATTAGGTGGAAAAAAACCAAAATGCCTGTTATTCAACTTTTTTTTTTGCTTTTCTGCAGAGCATGCAAGCAGTGATACCCAAGTGATGTGATAAATCCTTTCAGTTTTTTATTTTTTCAGATTCTGCTGGAGGACTTAGCTTTTATGTATATTTCTCCTGAGTTTCCTGCATTAAATTAAATCTCCATCTTATCCCTTTCCCCAGTACAGAATTACAAGGGTATGTAGAGGTATTGGTATTAATAGTATATCAACCATTTTATGTTCCAATTCCTTTTTTTCTCTCATAATCCAATCACTGTCCATCACCATCTGTCACCATGATATACTAACATTCCATATTAATAGGAAAGAAGAAACTTATAAGTATAAAAATAATTACTGATCTCTTCATCTTCAATCTATGTCATATTTCCTGAATGTGTTTATTTGTGTGCATATATTGAAACAGACACAATTTAAGTTAAATGCATGTCCTTTTGAGGCATGAATTCTCAGCTCTCAGTTTGTAAGTCAAAGTCTAATGTGTTCTGAAGGCCATTTGGTCACAGCAACTACACTGATAGTAAATTAATCTCTGTTAATTTGGTTTAACAAATTTATCAATAGTCAAAAATGTATGTTAACATATGCATTTTGCAAATATTAGTAATCATGTTATAGGATCAAGTTATTCAGTTATCATTTATGAGTTCTTAAACATATCCACTAAATGCATAATTCAGATTTTTCTACATGCATATCTGGTAATAATTTATGCTTTAGTTGTAAAATTGGTAAATACGAAGAAATTCTTTAATTTTAAGAAATGAGTGAGACATAAATAAATGTTTTCTATAAATTAATATACAGAAACATAAAAATTAGTTAAATGATCTATCAATCATTGCAAATTTAATTTCTTCCTTATAATACCAAATAGTTTGTTTGGACTCAATGGTTTTCAACAAAATTTCATGAGACCTAGATGAAAAAGTGAGGAAGAAGGCTGAACCATGCAGTTAGAAACTACTTTTAAGGTATCTATGCATTTCCATGGCCTTCTCCAAGTAAGTGAATATTCTTAGCAGGCTTGGTGTTCATGGACTTGTTTAGAGTATGGCCTCTGGTAGAAAAGGCATTTTCCCTCATGTTCTATGTTTTGTGTCCCATGATAAAGTCCTGTGATTAATTCTGGCCAATATTTAATAGGGGGAGCAGGATCATTTCAAGATAGCACGGGAATCTCTAGCTTTCACTCACCTACCACAGTGCAGGAGGCCCTAGTTTCCAGATGTGATGACGAAGGAGGGAAGTGGCCTCCATCCTGGAGTAACCGAATGGATGAGAGCAGCTATGAAGATCCTCTCAGTTCCATCTGAATTTGATGTGAATAGCATTAATGTAATGAAAATTTGGGATTAGCTCTTGTGTAGTTCCTATTATTTACTGAGATTACTGTGGAAATCTATAGTGGAAGTGAAGAGTGGTCAAAACAATAATTTTAAGGTATATCAACTATAGTTTCCTTGTCAAGTGAAGAAACAGTGAAAACTGATCTTGAAAATGTGTCAGACCTTTACAGAAAATAACACTGAGGGTAAGCATGCAGTTTGCCCATCACTGTTCCAAGTAGCGTTGCTTATTGGAGAAGGTGAGGGTTGAGTGAGCAGGTGGGGAGCAAACAAAGAACACAACAGATCTGAGAACTGTCGCTGATTTTTCAGCACAAATTAGGAATATGCATCAATAGGTTAGAAGCTTAGTAGATACTGGTAGAAAATATATTGCCAATAATTAAGCCTATATTTTAGTCTTTGACAATTACAGAAAACAAAAATATGAATTCTTAGAAATCTTTTTTTTCAGATATTGGAAAGATATTAAAGTTGCAAAGATTTCAGAAACAGATTTTGATAAAAAGAAAGTACCTACTGATGTTTTCTACACCGCTCTACTTTTCTCCTCTTACTGAGGCATTTGCAGAGCAAAAGAAGCTGTGAGCACTAGAAGCTGAAAAGCTGAAGCAAAGGAGCCCCTGAGAGGCTGAGCAGCTGAGCAAAGCTCACAGCAATGGTACAGGTCTGTGGAGACAAAAATTAAAGCTAAGAGCAATCAAAACAGCTAAGACCTGATAGTCACAGTATCAGAGAAAAGAACCATGAAGAATTGAGCTCAAAATTTGACACACAATTTTTTGTTGAGAACAAGCTGACTCGTAGTAACTAGGATTGAAGCTGAAAATCCAGGCAGAAGTTGGTAACCGAGAGGCCGAGAGGTTGACTAGTGAAATGGGCAGTAGGCAGGTTCTGGGCTGGGTGCTTTGACTTAAAATGTGGAAGTTATGTGAACTATGCAGACTCCAGGTGAGAGTCCCATGGGGTGAGTGTTTCCAGCCAGCAGCCAAATTGGCAATAATGAGGACACTAAAAATCTGATATCAGAAGTATACTATTCTTGATGAATTTTTGTTCAAAGATATCTGCACTATTTAAGGTTCAGTAAATAAAGGATATATTGTTTTTAAATGATATTATTTGCAATCTTCATAAATCAATTTGTCATAGGACTTTGCTTGCTTATTTGTGGCCTATTTTTTTTAGTCCTTACTGTGTTCCAAGACCTGTGCCAGACAAAAGATATACGAAGGTGGTCAGGACAATATTCATTTTCTCCGGGGGTTTACAGCCTAGCAGGGAAGCTTCCAGGAAGTCAGACTCTGGCATGTGCTACTTTGAGAGTCACAGGGAAGCTGGGCAGATGCCAGTGGTGAGCCTGTGGAATCGGTGTTGGTCCTCTCTCTTTATTAAAGAAAACGGTGACCTTTACCATCAAATTCCACAAAGGACTAGACAATAAGCCATTTGTATCTGATTGTGTCCTGATACGTATGCACATACGTTTCTGGTTTAGTTCATCTGAGCAGTGGTAACAAAATACCATAGCCTGGGTAGCTTAAAAACAACCAATTTATTTCTCACAGTTCTGGAATCTGAGGAGTCCAAGATCAAGATGATGACAGTAGATTGTGGGCCAAGTAGAAGCTTCTTCCCATGGTAAAGCTGAATTTATAAAGTCTCTTTCATGAAGGCACTGAGTTCCACCATGAGGGCTCTGATCTCATGACCTAATCACTTCTACAGAACTCTGATACTGTTACCTTGGGGGTGAAGATTTCAATGTATAAAATTCAGGGGGTCACAAACATTCATTGAATATCAACGTGTTCCATAAAATAGTCCCCCACCTTTAGAAATATGAAATTTGTAAGGTGAAGCAAATTTTATAAGAGAGCAAAGCTATTAAGTCCATGAGGCAGAATTCACAACTAGATCAGGTTAGCAGCACAGTCCTCATGATTCAACTCCCTGAGAATAAGGATGCAAGTAATGAAGCGTCTAAGCCTTTGGCTTCATTTTCAACACTCGACAGTGAAGAGCTTAGGGGTGACCACTTGGACTTTCTCAATTATTTGAGTAACCTGTGTTTCTTCTACTCACACCAGCCTGTGATACAAAATAAAACTAGAATATTGGCAATAAGATATAATTTCTCTAGTTTGGCTCTCAATTATCAAACAGAGCACTCTGCCAGCCTCAGATTCCAATTTCATGAGTGCCACAGTTGGATCTCAAGTATTTCTAAGCACAACGAAATATTCTTTTCTACTCTTTCCAGAAATAGCTGTTGGTTATCTGTCTTGAAATCTCTTGCCACATGGATATTTAGGCATATGGTTCTGAACCATGTTTCTGTCACTATTTTGGGCTCTTGGCATGAATTCTTTTGTGCTCAGATGAGCTCTGTCACTTTATTCAAAAAGGGAAAATTTTCTCTACCCTTTTTGGGTTATGGACTAGCAAATGCACTTAGTTTTTCAAATAGATACATTAGCTATGCCTCATTTGGTATTATTTATCTTATTATGCAGGCCTATCTCACAGGTACTTGGATACTGGCCATGACAATTGATTCCAAAGATGTGCTGGATAACTTATAGCAATGTCTACTTAAAATTGCTCTGCTACTGCCCTCCACAAGCCAGCTAGCATTCAAATTCACGTCATATGCATATGCTTCCATGTCTTTTACTTACAGGATATGCCCTTCCTTTTCATGTCTTAAAGCATAGATTCTCCAAAGTCTTTTGAATGTGTCTCACTCAAGAGCTTGTACTGGACTTTAGTGATGCCCCTTGTGGTAACTTTTGCATTTATTTCTATTGAACAGCTGAGAAAGTGTACAGGAGAAAAATCTCTGAAACATGGTATTGGGCCTCTCATTCCCCAAAGCAGTTCACTATGTAATGTGTTTCCTTTTGTTCAGGTAAGATCATTGTGCTGTGATGTTCCAGCTTTAGACTGGAATTGAATACCTTCACTGAATTCGATGTTATATGAATATCTAGAGCTGCCTGGGTTACACTGGTGAAGATCCCGAATACCCCTACCCAGCTCTTTATAAACAAATGCCCACCCAGTTTCCTTTACCTACAATTGGAGGCAAAAAGACCAAGTTCTGCAGCCTTGCTTCTTTGTCTATACTTCATTGTACTTTTGCCCCTGACTCAGTGGACAAAGATGGACAGTCCCCTGTATCAGTGGGCTGCTGCAACAGTTCTAGATCATCCCTATCCTCTAGCAACCATCAGCAGCAATAGGTTGGATGAGGTGGGGGTAAGTCCTTCAGCTGTATATAGTATTTTTCCATTATATTTGAGACTAGTTAGGTTAGAAGGCAGACATGAAATGTGTACTTATAAGTGTTACCAGTTCTATAATGTTAGACATAACCAAAAGATAAAATCTTGAACTGATTAATAACCTGTAGCCTTACTAACCATGGGTTGATATTTATTTGTTTATTTATTTATTTATTTATTTATTTATTGAGACAGGGTTTTGCTATGCAGTTCAGGCTGGTTTTGAACACATTTTGTAGCCCAAGCTGGCCTCAAATTCACAGCAATCCCCCTGCCTCAGTCTCCCAAGTGCTAGGATTACAGGTGTGTGCCACCACGCCTGGCCCATGGGTTGATATTCAGAAAGGAGGGAAGAACATAGTTAAGTATAAACAGCAACTACACTTTATAATAAGTATCCTCATTCACTGCATCACTTTCTCTCATACTTGAATCAGTGGAACTATTTAGTAGGTAAAATCAATTAGCAGGAAGAGAAAGCAGAAATTTGTGAATGATACTGCTGTATTTGGATATCCTGTGAGTATGTCCCCAAAGCTTCGTGTGTTGAAATTTCCGCCCCATGGTGAGGTAGGATGAGAGTGGAAAATTAATCCAGCTATTGTGTTTAATACAGCTATTGTGTTTAGCAGGCCTTTAGAAGGTGAGACTTGACAAGGTCATCAGGGTGGAACCCATACCTGAATACCAGTGGCTTCAAAAAGAGAGGGGAAGAGACCAGAGGAGACACACATGCCCGTGACACCTGTGCTGCCTTGGGACTCTGCCACGAAAAAGACCATCACCTGAGGCAAGCTTTCATCCTTGAGTCAAAACCATGACCCAAAATAACCTCTGTTATTTCTAAAATGTCCTCTCTCATGTACTTCAGTACAGTAACAAAAACAACTAACAAATACACATATATAAAAGGGACAAATGGAAAGATTAGATTATTTTTTCATTTGGATTAGTAATAGGATAAAAATATGGACATGCCAAAAAGGGATAAATAAGGCCCGTAAAAGGAATACAAAAGAAACTGGCTAATCCCTAAAAGTGAGTAAAAACTGATGAGAATATATGTGACATGCATGTACACCCCTATTTATAACATATTTAGTTCCACACTACCTGAAGAAAGCACAGCTGAGAATCGATAACCTTAGAGTCCGTTTCCTCTTCAATGATTTAAAGGAATTATTCAGAGCATCATGAAGGAGTTATCACTTTAAATGCTGCTAATGTGCGTCTGGAAGCACAGTTACTGCAGATGGTGGGGAGTCACATCTCCTATTGTAATAACAGCAGTGAGAGCGTTGCAATTCATCAGAGGGGCTTCACAAGACAGGAGAAAGTGCTGACTGCAGTCAAATGGAATGAGGAGATAAAGGACACCAGTGTAGCATGGGAAAGGATTCCTAAGAAAATTACTGTGTCCCCAAAGGGCTATCTGCTACTTAGTAATAAACATGCTTAGAGAAAAATGAAAACAAATGAACGTGAGTAAAGGGCAAAAGTCAATCAAAACAACTCTGTGAAAATGGCAACAGACATCAACTACATAGCCAAGGAAATATGTGGAATTAGAAAAGAAAAGAATTAGGTGCCTTGGAGCAAAGTATTTTCTCCTGGTTCTGTGTGCTAATCTTTTTCCTCTTCAAAAGTCTTCCTCAGGTGCCACTTCTAGGAAACTCAAACTCTAACTTGGCCTTTACTGCCCAGGTCACTCATTGGCATGTCCATCCTCATCTATTATTATATATATTTTTTTATTTTTTTGAGGATGGAGTGAGGAAATTTCAGGGAAGAATGGACAAGGAGTTCATACGTTTTCCTTTGCGTATCTTCTGTCCACTCTCTTTTCACTAGGCAGTGTCAATTTCACTTTCCTTGTTGCTTGAAACATAAAAGTTAAGTCATCTTTGCTTTTGCTTTCATTTCCACACGTATATTTTAGTTCTTAGATATAACAAACAAAACGTGGAGGTAGTAGAGAGAGCTCCCACATAGCTAGTACCCACTTTCCTCATGTTGGCAACATTTTATATTAGTATGACAAATTTGTAATGATTAATGAATTAATATTTAATTGTTCTATAAATTGGTGCCTGTATTTCAGAATGACTTCTTTTTATTTTAAAGAGAAAAAATTTCAAAACAAGATAATAGGAGGATAACAATGGTTAATACATTTCATACCGTTATCTTTAAATCAGTTACTCAGAGTACAAGATATAGGCATTTAATTGTCCAAACAATATTAGCACAAACCTTTCTTTTAAATGAGCTAAGAGAAATAAGTAGTATAATTATCTTAACAATCTTGTATATATATATGTATATAGATACATATTTTATATGTATACGTATATAGATACATATTTTATATGTATATATATATTTTACATTTATACATATATACATATTTTATATGTATACATATATATACATATTTTATACATATATATGTATATGTTTTATATGTATATATGTATATATATGTATATATATACATATTTTATTTTTGCTTTTCCCTACCTTCTTTGCTCCTTTCCCCCATCCCAGTTTCTCTTTCCCTTTGAGCAGTTTCCTCCCATTTTATAATACCTACTGTACATTTTGGATCTTATTTACTCTTTCAGCTTCTCATACTAGGGAGACAATATGATGTTTGCACATGTGCATCTGGTTTATGTTACTTAAGCGTATGGTCTTGAGTTGCATCCATTTACCTAAAAAAGTCTCCAGTTTATCCTTCTTTATGGCTGAGTACTACTCCATTGTGTTAAAAAAAAAAAAACACATCTTTTTCATCCATTCCTTGGTTGATGGGCATTTGGCTTATTTCCAAGATCTAGCTATTACAAATTGTGTTCCTATAAATATAGGTGCACATATATAATTGTGGTATGATGTTTTTAATTTTTCTGGGAAAATACCCAGAAGGGGAAGAGCTGGGTCAAATGGGACTTCTAATCCTAGTTTTTTGAGGAAACTCCAGCCTGATTTCCACAGTGGTTGCACCAGTCTACACTCCTACCAATGATGGAGAAGGGTCCTTTTTCCCCACAGCCCCGCCAGCACTTGTTATTGGTTGACTGCTTGATAATAGCCATTCTTTCTGGAGTGAGATGGAATCACAGTTGTTTAAATTTGCATCTTTCAAATGACCAGTTTTGTTGAACATTTTTTCATATATTTATTTGCTGTTTGTATTTCTTCATTTGAGAAGTGTGTATTCATCTCAGTTGCCCATTTTTGGATTGGGTCTTTAAATTTGGAAGGTCTGATATTTTTGAATTCTTTGTATGTTCTCGATAGTAATCCTTTGTCTGAGGAGCAGCTGGCAAATACTTTTTCCCATGTTGTGGGTTGTCTTTTCACTCTGCTGGTGGTTTCTCTTGCTGTGCAAAAGCTAAAAAAGATGAGATCCCAGTTGTTGATTCTTTGTGATAGTTCCTGTGCAATTGGGGTTTTATTCATAAAGTCTTTGCCTACACCAATCTGTTCAAGAGTTTTACCTATTCTATCTTCCAGCAGATTTAATGTTTCTGTTTTAATATTTTGATCTCTGCTCCATTTTGTATTTAGTTTAGTGCATGGTGAAAGATATGGGTCCAATTTTAATCTTCAGCATGCGCAGAGCCAGTTTTTCCAGCACCATTTATTAAAGAGGCTGTCTTTCTTCCAGTGAATGTTTTTGGCAACTTTGTCAAAGATAAGGTGCCTTAGTATGTCTGGAGTTGTTTCTGCATCTTCTAATCTGTTCCGTTGATCTTCGGGTCTGGTTTTTTTTTTTTTTTTTTTTGCCAGTACCATGCTGTTTTTATCACTGTAGCTGTATAGTATAATTTCAAGTCACGGATTGTGATGCCCTCTAACTTGCCTTTGTTGCCCAGCACTGCCTTTACTATTCTAGGTCTCCTCTGGTTCCAAATGAATTTTAGGATTGTTTGCTCTAATTCTGTGAGATATGCTGTTGAAATTTTGATCGGAATTGCATTAAATCTGTATAACAATTTTGGAAGTATGGCCATTTTCACTACATTGGTTCCTCCTACCCAAGAGCAAGGGATATCTTTCCATTTTTTGATATCCTCTTCAATATCCTTTTTCAGTATACTGTAGTTTTCAAAGTATAGGTCTTTTACATCCTTCCTTAGATTGATTCATAGATATTTCATTGTTTTGGATGCTATTGTGAATGGTGTTATTTCCTAATTTCTCTCAGTGAGTTTGTTATTTGTGTGCAGGAAGGCTATTGATTTTTTAGCATTAACTTTTTATCCAGCTATGCTACTGAATTTGCTTATTAAACCTAGCAGTTTTTTAGTGGAGTTTTTGGGGTCTTCTATGTAAAGTATCATGTCACCTGCAAATAATGATTATTTAACTTCTTCCTTTCCTATTGTTATTCTTTTTATTTCTTTGTCTTGTTTAATTGCTCTGACTAAAGTTTCCAGAACTATGTTGAATAAGAATGGAGACAATGGACATCCTTGTCTTGTTACTGATTTTAGAGTGAAAGCTTTCAGTTTTTGTCCATTTAGTATGATGTTGGCTGTTGGTTCATCATAGATGGCTTTTATCAGATTGAGATAAAAACCATCTATTCTAATTTTCTGTAAGGTTTTTATCATGAATGGGTACTGGACTTTGTTAAAAGCTTTTTCTGCATATATTGAGATGATCATATGATTTTTGTCCTTGGCTCTGTTAATATGGTGTATTGCATTTATTGATTTATGTATGTTGAACCATCCCTGAATCCCTGGGATGAATCCAACTTGGTCATGGTGTATAATCTTCTTGATGATTTGCTGCATTCTGTTTGCCAGTATCTTATTGAGGACTTTTGCATCTATGTTCACTATGGAGATTGGCCTGTAGTTCTCTTTCTTAGCTGGGTCCTCCTCCAGTTTTTGTGTCAGGGTAATGCTTGCTTCCAGGGATGAGTTTGGGAGTACTTTTTCCCTTTCAACTTCATTAAAGAGTTTGAGAAGTAGGGGTGTTAGGTCTCCTATAAATTTCTTGTAGAATTCAGCAGTGAATCTGACAGGGCCTGGGCTTTTCTTTGTTGATAGATTTTTAATTACATTTTTGATTTTATTGATTGATATTGGTTTATTTAGGAATTTATATCTTCTGAATTCAGCTTTGGTAATTCATATGCATCTAGGAATCTGTCCATTTCTTCTGCATTTGCCATCTTATTAGAAGCCAAGTTTTTGAAGTAGATGTAAAAGATCTTCTAGATTTCTGCAGGGTCCATTGTGATTTCACCCTTTTCATTTCTAATTGCATGAATTTGAGTCTTTTCTTTCTTTTTTTTTTATAAGGTTGGATAAGGGTTTGTCAATTTTACTTAATCTTTCAAAGAACCAACTCTTCCATTCATTGATTCTTTCTTTTGTTTTCTTTGTCTCCAATGCATTAATTTCTGCCCTGATCTTTATAATTTCCTCCCTTGTATGAGCTTTTGGCTTAGCTTGCTCTTCTTTTTCTAGAAGTTTGAGGTTCACCATTAAGTTGTTTATTTGTGCTTGCTCTGTTTTCCTGATATGGGTATTCACTGCTATAAATTTCCCTCTTAGGACTGCTTTCATTGTGTCACATACGTTCCAGTATGTTGTATTGTCATTATCATTTAATTGTAGAAACTGTCTAATTTCTTCTTTAATTTCATCTGTGAACCATTGGTTGTTCAGGAGGGTGCTATTTAATTTCTATGTGCTTATTAAGTTCTTGTGGTTTCTTTTGCCATTGATTTCCAATTTCATTGCACTATGGTCTGTTAATACACATGGGATAATTTCAATTCCTTTGCCTTTACTTAAGCATGCTCTATGAGCTAGTATGTGGTCTATTTTGGAGAATGTCCCATGTGCAGCTGAGAAGAATGTGTATTCTGATGTTGTGGGGTGGAACACTCCATAGACATCTACTAAGTCCATTTGTTCAAAAGTTTGGTTCAGTTCTAGTATTTCATTGTTGATTTTTTTGTCTAGTTGATCTGTCTTTTTTGACAGTGGGGTATTGAGATCCCCCAATACAATTGTATTAGTGCTAATTTTATTTTTCATGTCCGTTAATATTTGTTTTATATGTTTGGGTGCACTGGTTTTTGTTGCATATATATTTATGATTGTTATCTCTTCCTCTTGGATTGTTCCAAGGATGTTGTGACCTTTTTATCTCTGTTAAACAGCCTTGGCTTGAAATTCACTTTGTCTGCAAATAGAATTGCTACCCCTGCTTTTTTCTTCGTTCCTGTCAGATGGAGTATTGTTTTCCATCTTTTGACTTTCAGTCTATGAATTTTTTTAAATTAAATGTGTTTCTTGTATGCAGCATGTTGTTGGATCTTGCTTCTTGATCCATTCTGCCAGTCTGTGTCTTTTGATTGGTGAATTGAGACCATTAACATTGTTGGTTATAACTGATATGTATTGACTTATCCTTGTCATGTTATTTCCTTTTTATTGCTCCCCCCCCTTTTCCCTCCCTCCATTTGCTTGTCTTCTTGGTGGGTTTTTGTTGTTGTTGTTGTTGTTGTTGGGGTTTATGGAGTTGTAGTTCTTGTTATCTCTTTCTAGAATGTCCTTCAAAACATTTTGGAGTACTGGTTTTGTGATCATAAATTTCCTCAGATGTTCTTTGTCATGGAAGTATCTAATTTTTCCAACAGTTTTGAAAGATACTTTTGCAGGTTACATCAATCTGGATTGAAGTTTGTTTTCCTTTAGAACTTGAAATACTTCTCTCCAAGCTCTCCTTGACTTGAGGGTTTGTGTTGAGGAGTCAGCTGCAATTCTGATGGGCTTCCTTTATAGGTGGTATTTTTGTTTTCCCTAACAGTTTTTAAGATTCTATTCTTGTGTTGAATTTCTGGAATCTTGATTATGATATGCCTGGCTGTAGATTTTTTTGATCATGGCTAATTGGCATTCTATATGCCTCAGTTATTTCTATGTCAAATTCTTTTTCCCTACCAGGGAAGTTTTCTGCCATGACATCTATGAACAGATTTTTTATATCATTTGTGCTATCTCCTGCTTTATCATTGATTCCAACCAATCTTAAGTTTTTCTTCTTTGCCTCTTCTAGCAGCCACTGGATTGATTTCTAATGGTCCCTTGCTATTTATAAGGAATTTTTCTTTTCATGATCACTAACCACAAGCCTGTCTTCTATATCTGAGATCCTGTCTTCAGATTGGCTTAATCTGCTGCGGATACTTTCTATGGCATTTTTATTCTTCTGTATATCTGCTTGAATCTACTTTATGGATTCCATTTTTTTCCTATGCTGAGCATTCATGGCTTCCATAATTTTCTGAATCTCCTCTATTTTTTTTTTGGTCTGTATCTGCTCTAGAGTCCCTAAGCATGGTTTTCATTGTGGACATCATCTCTCCAGTTATGTGAGAAATTATTTCTAATTTGTTTTTCTAGAGCCTCATTCAATTGCTTTGTTGTAATCACTTCAGAGAGGCCAGGTTGATCGCTTTCAGATTGTCCCACCTCATTTCTCCCTGGGTTTGCCTTTGTTGAAATGGATGTCTGGAGTTGCATCTTATTTAAGTGTCTTCTCATTTTCTTTTCTTATTTTTAGTTTATTTGGCAGGTGATGTTTGTAAATTGCCTATGGTGTGTTGCTATGTTGCTAGTATTTAAAACACTTAGGAAATGACTACTTCTGTGAGGTGTCTTCCAGGTGTAACCAATTTGTGAATTTTTAGTCTGTTGCAAGATCCTACTTCTTCAATTTGTTGGGGATGAAAAGTTGCTGCCTGTTTGGCCCAGCTCCTGGTTCTTTGACACTGTGCCACAGTATTTTCTGTGACCCTTAGTCAATCTTAGTCATGGAATACCAGGAAGAATAACTGTTTAGAACAATTATGTCACTTTTGGCTAAAGTGGTACCATTAGCAGTAACAGTAGCATCAATCACAGCCTAGAAAATGACAAACTGAGGTAATCATTAATTTGCCACCTTTAACTGTATGAACTAGATTTGTGGTTATATAATAAATTCTAAAACAGACCAGAAAATTATATATATATGCAATATATAAGTCCCTAATACATCAAGTTTACCCTCAGGGTTAAAATTTAAAATGGGTTAGGGAAAAAATAGAGAGGTAGAAGAAGAGGAAGCAATTAGAAGTAAGGCTGGAGGACAAAGGAGATCATGCTAACTTTAGGAAACTGGTACAGAAGACTGGAGGGAAAGAGAGAAGGAAGAGATAAAAAGGAGAACAGAACAACCACAAAGAGGCTAGAAACTATGTTCACACTCATAAATACAAGATTGAACAATGAAGGGGAAAAAAACAAAACCACAACAACAACAACAAAAAATGAGAGAAAGAGAGAGAGAGAAAAATTCACTTCAGGTTTGTCTCTGCTATTACTGGTAGACAACATGTGGAGACAGAGTCCCAATTCATGTTGATTTATATTAGGAAGCCAGCAGTAGCTTTTTGGTGGGGTAGTGGATAATCTCAGCAAGCCTGCACCTTCTGGCTGAGACTAGACTCATTCAGCCTGCAGCCATCAGCACACCTCCCTCAAGCCTGAGCCCAGCTGGGAGCCACTAGATGGAGCCTTCAGCTGCTCTGAGTTCTGAGCTCAGCTGACTCCTCTCCAAGATGGCTCTCAGCCAACCACTCTCTTGCACAGGACAACTGAGCCCTCAGCACTTACTGCCAGCTAGTGCAGTCTTTCACATCTACTGCTCCCATCCACTTCTGCATCTCTCCATGGAAGCCTCTGGGGTCACCAGCAGTCACCGTGTGTCCGCAGGTTTGAACCACTCCTTTTGCGCAGTGAGTCCCATCTCAGGAAGAAGGCACTGCTGGCCACCTTCTTCTTCATTGAAGTTTCTCTCTTCACTCTCTCTGTGGGCTTCAATTCATTCTTCAGATGCTTCCTGCGTCCAGGGGACCCACTGCCTTCCTTCTTGTCTTCCTCACATTGCTATATTCCAGCACCTGGATGGTGATTCTCAGAAAGGCTCTTTCTTTACTGCTTAGCAATCTGCCACCTTTGTGCCTCCTTCTGACTTAGTTTTTAACTAAGTTTTCTCTTCTAGGATTTTGTGCAGAATATATTATTAAATATATAATATGGATCAAGTGTTTGTGTTTCCACAGAATTCATATGTTGAGCTCCAAATTTAGTGGGACTTAAGGGTAAGGCCTTTGGAAGGCTGGAATTAGTGCTCTATAAGGGGATAAAGGGATCAGAGCTCATTCTCTGAACCTCATGAAGATACAGCAACCAGATGCTATTTATGAACCAGGAAGAGAGTTATCACCAGACATGTCAATCTATGACACCTTGACCTTATACTTGTGTAAATACAACTATGAGAAATAAATGTTGTGTTTAAGTCACCCAGGCTACTATACTTTTGTTATAGCAACCAGGACTAAGACTATCCTTATAGTCTTCCTGGGTATGCTTGTCACCTTGTTTTGATGACCTTGACAGTGTTGAGGAATAATGGTGAGATGGTTTCTGGAATGTTACTTCACAGAAAGTTCCATGTATGTGTGTGTGTGTGCATTTTTCATGGTTAGACTGTGGTCATGGAGTTTGAGGAGAAAGACATTTTCATTGATCCTATTCTGGAATTAATTTTTGGTCTCACATCACAGTTAATATGTTAGCAAATGCTTTTGAATTTTTCTCTGAAATAGTTCCAAAATCTAATCAAGTACCAGCATTTCACAACCACCACCTTGGTCCACATTGTTGTCATCTTTTTCCTAGGTGATTATGGTAGCTTCTCAGCTGACCTCCTACTATCCTCCTACAGAGATACCAGACTGAGTTTTTAAGTCAGGTTATTTCACTAATCAACTAAAAACTAAAACTTTCACTGGATTCTCATCTCATTCAAAGTAAAACCCCACAATCTTACAATTTCCTACAGGGCGTTACATGATCTAACCCTGTCCCATCTCTGTATCTCCTAACAGTTCGCACTTACATCTCACCTCCTTTTCTCTATCTCCTTATGCATGTCAGCAAGCTGTCTGTAATTCTGACAAATAGTTGAGCTAATAAAATTATAAGGAGAAAAATTTTATTTTGGTTCCCAATTTTGGACATTTCACTCTATAATCAATTGCACTACTGATTTTGGCAGTATAATACATCATGGTGGGAAAAACATGATGGAGTAAAGCTGTTCACATCATGGTGTCTAAGAAGCAAGTAGTGAAACAGGAATGAGACAGGGTCTCCATGTATCTGTCATGGGGATACTTTTGGACTTCACTTGCTCCCTCTATACCACAGCTCTTAAGAGTTCCATCAACTTGTAGTAGCACCGTAGGTGATGATTAAGCCTTTAACACATGAGCCTTTGGGGGCTGTTCATCCAAATGATAATATTCTGTTCATTTTGTGTGTGTTAGTCAGCTTTCCCTTGCTGTGGCAATGTACTTGAGGAAATTAAATTATAAGTAAGAAAGGTTTATTTTGGCTCATGGCTTCAGAGATTTCAGTCCATGGTTGCTTTGGGTCTGTGAGGAGGCAGTATGACTCTGGCAGTAGTACATAGCAGAGGAAGTTGCTCAGGTTATGGTGGATAGGAAATTACAAGAGACAGAGTAGAGCTGGGGTCCCAATGGCCCCCACAAGATCACGCCTCCACATGATTGTAAGACATCCAACAAAGATCCACATTTCAAACATTCCACCAAATTGGCCTGGAGGCCAAGTCTTAAATACACGGGCCTTTGAGAAATACTTATCGAAACCACAGAATTATTTAAAGATACTTTTGATTCCTTATCAATAGAGTATTTCTTTCCGTCATTCAGTATGACTATATGATCCCATTAGGACATGTGATGGCTATCATTTTTCCTCTACCTAATATACAGACAACTGAGATAGTTCATCACCCAAGTTTAGAAATTATACAAAAAAAAATAAGCTGATAAAAATAAGTAGATACCAAAGTTCATTTGAGTCTCCTCTACCACTGTAAATTGCATAATTAATCCTTTTTATCAAGTCTTATGGAAATAATCCATTGAAAAGATTCCCACGTCAACCCTACTATCTGTGATTAATAATAATCATCATCATTTTTGACACAAACTATGAAGCAGATCCAATGACAATATCTTTACATGCATTATATTTACACTAAGATGGCCTGTGAATTTTTACCTCATATATTATGGAATGCACATTCCTTATTCTGGAGGACAGATTCCCCATGATCTGGCCCCTGCTCTCCTTTCAGGTCTTATCTCCTTCACACTCCTCCCTGTGTCTATGCTCCAGCCACACTGACCTTTTTATTCCCTCATTCATATTTATTCACCACACTCTTCCAGAAATGGTCCTCTAGGATGTGATTATCAGCTAGATTTGCTATGACAAAATACCACGGACTGGGGCACTTGAACATACATTTCTCACAGGTCTGGAAATCCAAGTTCAAGTTGCCTACAGGAAGTAGAATGGTTTCCTGGTGTGGACACTATCTGAATTGCAGACTGCTCCTTTTACTTGGTCCTCACTGGGAGAGAAAGAAAGAGGGAGGGAGAGGGACAGAAAGAAGTGAGAGAGAAGGGAGAGGAAGAAGAATAAGAGGAAGCCAAGAGTGAGGGAGGGAGAGAGGGAAGGCTCAGGTTTCATTTTGTTATCATGGCACTAACTTCATCATAAGTCCTCTACCATAATGACCTCATGTAAACACAACCACCTCACAAAGGCCCAATATCCAAATGGGGCTTACAGTTTTAACATTTGAATTTTGGAAAGACACAAGCATGTTTGGTTTATCACATCGCTTTAGGTCTCTACTCAAAGCCATCTTCCCAGAGAGGCTCCTCATGGGCATGTGGAACATGAACCCTTGTACAGTACTCTCCTAGGTTACGCAGTAACACCAGTGGATGGGAGATTCAGTACCTGATTCTGTTTTACTCTCAAAGTAATTCCCATGACAGCGTAGTGCTGATGGCTTTAAAGTTCTTCGCTTTCCAATCTTTAATGCCTTGCAAGATGAATTTCTTTGCTTGTTTTCTGACCAAGGTTCATTTTCTGATGAGGAAGTTGTTCTTGCCCTTGCTGTCTCTCTCAAAGTTTTCATACATTTTCCTCACCATCATAAAGTTTTGTTTCCACTGTGCCTTCACATGAAAACTACCTATGTGAAAATGATCTCTTGCACCCAACAAATTCTACACTCTTTAGTGCCTATATTTCCTTTGTGGGGCTTATTAAGAACTCTCTTACACTATGGTTCTATCTATTTACTAGATGAGATGACTATTGATTAAAAGAGCCATATTTACATTAATTTGTAAGCTTCTGTGTGCACAGAAAGTGTTCTGAAACGTCTTACAATGATACGGAAATTTTCTAAAATATATATTTTAAATATTTAGAAAAGGCAAGTATAGAATGATGTGCACAATATGTGGGTAATTGAATAAATCATTAGAAGGTAAATATATATTAGTATTTACTTGCAGATTATAAAAATCTCTGTAAGATTTTGCAGTAAATGTGTGATTACACACTTGGGGTCCTGCTAAGGTTTTGTATGGTTTTAGTGGCCCCTAAGCCTTCCTGTGCTCAATTCTAATTCCCACCATTCAGTATTAAGCGGGTAGAAATCTAATCTGACTGACTATGTCATTATAGTGAATCCAACAGGACTGCATCCTGCCTGCTTTATAAGAGAGAGAAGCTGGGAAGTACACGTGCTCGCTGTTGTTGCCATGTGTTTCCCTGTGCCAGTTCAGGACTACCCCAGGAAGAACCCCATTGCTAGATGCAGCTCCTCAACCTTGGGGCTCAGAAACTGTGAGCCAAAATAAATCTTTCTTTTTTTTTAATAAATGAGTGACTCATCCATGGATATTTTCTTACAGTAACAAAAAATGGACAAATGCAGATGAGAAGCATCTGGTCACAGAGGGACAGACTTGGGAGACATTTAGTTTTTTTGTTTTTCAAAATTTCTCATGAATGTTGAACTATGATAATATATTATCCCTTAAAAGGACTTTTAAAAATGGAAGTATATATATAAAAAATCTAGGGTGAGTTGCTGCACTGTAAGTTGGAATTGTACGTGATAGAAAGATTTTGTCTATGAATCTGTACGTTTCTATATTGTTGGGTCTTTTTCACAGTGCATAATACTTTTGTCATTAAAATGACCTAAATGTTTCAACATATATTTGAACAGCATTTGTAAATTACAGGACAGAAAATAAAGTCAAGCAGAAACAGCAGTGAGCATAGCTAATTGTTAGGGAAGCAACCAATGATCTCCATTCTTTTGAATGATCTATGATTTTCTGACCATGATGTGGATGAGTGGCCCTTTTGTAGCTAAGTTTCCATTTATCTGTTCATTTCTTTAATTCAGTGTATTAATTGCCTATCAGCGGCATCACAACTTGTCAGAATTTAGTAATTAAAAAAATTGTCTTCTTATTGTCTTTTATTTCTTCGGACAGAAGACCACATGAAGCACTGTTTAGCTTCCTCTCCTCCACAGATGGAAGTCAAGGTGTGAGCAGGCTTCCTTCTTTAATGGGACTCTTGGGGAAAATCCCATGAGGTTGTGGCAAGATTGAATTTCTTTTTCAGAGTTGACCATTGCCTGGGGATTGTACTCACATCCTGGAGGCCACACACATTCTTTGGCTAGTGGAGCCCAGCAATGGTGAGCTTCCCAGCTCAAGGTTTGTTAATGTACTCACATCTTCAAACTCTCCTTTGCTCTGTACCTTAGCATATTTACAGGATTATAATGTAGATACATTTTATTAGAGTGGGGCCATTATCTTGCCAATCCCATTCATCTAATTTTTTTTTCATGGTAACCAAAATACTCTTTGTACCTGAGAAGTCCAGGAAAACAAAGAACCTGATCTCTGAAAAACAAAAATACACAATACCAGAGATAGGGCTCTAGGTAAACAATATAGGACAAAAGCAATTACAAATATTTGGGTTTGTTTTTTCCAACTTGTTTCTTCCAGGTTTGTTTAAAATAATACTACAGAATTAATTAAGTAATCAGTGTTGTAATAATAGCCTGCAACTAAGTAATTATGACTTTTATTCAACTATGAGAGCCACCTTTACTTTTGTGTCTATTTGAAGAAAAACTGAACTACTTGATCTACCATATATTTTTCATGTATATGAAAAAAATTAAAGAGTAAGACAAATATTTGAAAAATTAAATAAATTTAAAGAATACATACTATTGTTTTAAATGCTTCACCTCTGGAATTTTCATTACATAATGCCATTTTCTAGCCTGCTTCTCAAAACTGTACTCCACTGCAAATTTGAGAATGGAAGCACTTTATAAAATTTTGTACTCATGTAAATGCCTTCTAAATATTAGATTTATAATAGCATGTTCAATATCAGTAAATTGCTAGATGCACTGTTTTCTTCCACTTTGAGTACATTAATTAAGATGTTTTTGGTAGCCTAACATCTTCGCACCCCAACACACCTCATTAAGATGAACTGGCACCAGAATCCAGGGCCATTTATCAACTGCAGTTGGCCAAACTCCTTCATCCCACTTTGCAGCATACAAGAGCCTCTTCAAATCTGACTGCAATCAGAAGAGTAAGGCCGGGCTCTGGTATGTCCTCAGAGACCACACACCTCAGGGAAACCACAGTAAACTAAGCACCCCTTGAGTAGAAGTTAAATCCACCCAAACCCTTCAGTGGGGACTTTGTTCCATAGCTCTGTAGTTCACAACACAGTAAGTCTGAGGTTGGAAAGGGGTAGAGAGAGTAGGGGCACTTAAGACATGCTTCAGTAATAATATTGGAATGATATTGAAATGGAATGGTTGTAGAGAGTGAAGGAGATGCTCACATATGCTGCATTGAATAAGACAGTGATTATTCAATCCCCTTGGAGAATACGGAAAGTACAGTTGTGTGTGTGTGTGCTGGGGAGAGAAATAAGCTGTTATAACAAGTTTATTTTTATAATGTACCTTTGAAATGTATCAAGCCGACCTAAATAGTGACATCCAGTAACCCTTTCAATACATGCATTTGAAATTTAAGAATGTGCCCAGAGTGTAGATTTGTATTGCTTTGTTTTAAAAATAGTAAGTAACAGTGTACAGGTGAATAACATTTTTCAAGAAGAAGTTGTATAAAGTAAAAAACAAAATACATGCTTGGGAGAAACTGCAAACAACAATGGAGATATTTCTAGTCAGTTCAGGCTGCTCTGAAAAGTACTAGGTGGCTCAAAAATAACAGATCTTTATTTGGAGGTTGGAAATCCCAGATCAAGTGCTATCTTGCTTAGTGTTATGGCTTGTATCTAGATGTCCCCTCAGAGCCTCAGGTGGTCATAGCTGGGGATTTTCGAAGGTGGCCGGATTCGGGTGTGTGAACGTGGATTAAAGGTGTGATACTGGGATTAAGGATGTACACGGTGGAAGCTTCGCCCTGGATATAGTGGCACTGATCAGTAGGTTTGTAACCTGGATGGGATGTAAAGGACAGAAAACAGGCAGACTTTCTGCTGCTGTTCACTGTGTTCCTGGCTCCTGTCTGCCTTGGACCGTTTCCTCTCTGCCATGCTACCCTGACTTGGAGACATACAACTATGGACTGAAACCTCTACAAACTGTGAGCTAGTAAATCTTTCTTTTTTTTAACTTGCAAGTGTCAGGAGTTTTGCCTCAGCAATAACAAAATTAACTAAAATAGTTGGATTTGGTAAGGACCAGTCTTCCATGTTACAGACTTCTAACTTCATTTTATTTTCACATGGTGGAAAGGGGACTAGAGTCCTCTCTGGGGTCTTCTGTAATCACACTCAGAGGGATTCACCATTGTAACCTCATGAAAGGCTAATTACATCTCAAAGTCTGCACTTCACATTATCATCCCATTGGAGGACAAAATTTCAACATGTTAAACTTGGAGAGACACAAACATCCAGACCATTGCAGAGAAAGAATTCAGTTTAGCAATTGATACAAACTATGAGCATTTGAAACAGGGAAGCAATAGTTGCAGGACAATGAGAGTGTTCCTCGGTCATAAATTTTGCCAACTAATCTGGAAAACAATATATTATTCCATTATGAGGGTCCTTCTTGTATCTTTCATTGAATTTTGAAGAGAGATAATGGACACTACACAAAGAATTCTAACAGTAAATTAAAGGAGATTTATGATGGAATTGTGACTCTATCACTTTGACAGTGGCATTGAGTAAGGTATAGAAATTTTCTAAACCTCCACATGTTCATATGAAGTAACTATAGGGCAATGGAAGGGCCATGATGCTATGTGTAAAACAGCAAACAGCGCTCGCACACAAATTAAGTGAGGAAATTTTGTTCACTGCTATACCCCTACTTTCCATCACAGGGTTTTTATGCAGTAGGTGTTCTATAAATTTATTTAATAAGCAGTAGATAATTGTTTTACGGCCACTTTTATGTATTTACACAATTATAAGTACAGAAAGTTTATAGTTTATTTTTTTTAAGGATTCTAGTGACCAATATATCACATGTTGAAATGTTTGGAGAGATTTATGTGATTCTGGAATTTAATTTTCAAAGTGGATGAAGATTGACAATTTAGTAATGTGGTTACTTAGATTTGTTAGCAACTCAAAATGTCCCTGAATTATAGATATGTTTCACATCAAGTTAGAGAGCCAAAAAGACGTCAGAGACTCATGAATTTAAGGAAATCATCCAGGTATAAAAGGAGATACAAGGAAACATAGGAAAGATGCTGATACCAACTAATCTGTAATTCATTGCAATACTAAGGAACTTGCACACTGTTTCCCAAAACTTAAGAAAAATAAAACTGTACACTTGACAGGAAGGTGCTAGTCAAGTACGCAAGGTAAGTAAGTCCTATAGATCCACTGTACAGCATAGTAACTGTACTTAAGAACATGGTATACTGTACAGTAAAATTTGCTAAGATCTACCCTCATAAGTGAGGGCTATGTTTATAGCACTGATTTTACTGATGGTGTAACAGGTGTGTACTTATCTGCAAACTCATTAAATAATATACACTAAATATGTAGATATTTATGAATGCCAATAATAACACAAATATTTAAAGAATGGTACATACCTATGCTGGGATAATAAGAAGCCTTTAAAAAGAAGGAAATCTTATCACAATGGAAAATATGAATGGACCTGATAAACTTTATTCTAAGTAAAACAAGCCAGTCATGAAAAGATAAGTGCTGAAAGATTCCACTCCTAGGAACATCTAGTTAGCAAAAATCATAAAAACAGAAAGTAGGAAACTGTTTGCCAAGGCCTAGGGAATGGGGAAAGGAGGAATTAGCATTTAATGGGTATGAAGTTTCACCATTGCACAATGAAAACATTTCTAGAGATACGTTGTCCAACATTTTGAATATACTTACCACTGAACTATAGGTATACTGAACTGTATACCTACAGTGGGTTAAAATGATAAATTTATGTGTTTTTTGCCATAATAAAAATAATAGCACAATAAAAGAAATAGTCTTCGTTGCTTAAAAATTCCTCACTAATCAACCGCTCGCCAATCAGAAACAGTCTCTGCTTCTCTGTTTCACTCTATATGATGGGCTGAATGTTTGTATGACAAACATTTCTATTCTTCTTTTCCTTATGTCTTGTCATTTACTAAAGCCATGACTTTTACATAATGGTGTTAGAAGGTGGGCTGGGAGTTTTGGAGAGAATTGAGTTTAAATGGATCATGACGGGGAAGTCTTTATGATGGGATTCCTGTTCCTACTAGAGGCACCAGAGGGCTGGCTTGCACTGAGGAAAGGCCCTTTTAGCTGTAGTGGGACAGCAGCCATCTGCAGGAAGCAGGAAGTGGGTCTTCACCAGATACCAGATCTACTGGATCACTGATCTTGGATACCTGGGATTCCAGAGCTGTGAGAAATAAATAATATGTTAAGCCATCCAGCATATATCATTTGTTATAGCAGCCTGAGCGAACATACCCCAGTTTTTCTCTCCTTTCGAACATTTTTGAACTTCTGTTGAAACTAATGTCAATGGCAGATAGGTTCCCTGATATTACAAACTCATTAAAAAGAACTTGTAAGTTTTGTCTGGGTCTTGATTATATTTTTGTCAGAACTCAGTCACATAACCTCAGTCAACTGCACAGGAAATTTGAGTATGCCACCTACCTATGTTCACAAAGTAGAGACAAAACCATTTAGTTAGCAGCTAAGCAGGTTTGTCACATTACTTGGTGAACTATTGATAGGAAATTATGTTTGTTTATTAAAAAAACACTTATAAGAGCAAAATATGTAAACATGATGGCAAATGCAACAATGCTCTTAACCTTACTGAATATTCAGCAGTATTTTAAATTTTCAACTTTATCTTTTCCTTGAGCTACTTCCTTCTCTTAATTTAGTGATACAACATCATTTTAATTTTGCTTTCTCTAGATCTTGATACGTTTTTCTTCCTCTGCTCATTCATGTTGGGTTCTAGCCTGAACATTCTTTATTTTTGTATCCCATTTTCCCTGTGGAATCTAATCAACTCCTTTAAGTTTAGTTTTCACTCAAATACTGATGATTTTAAAAAATTCTTCAGTTCAGTATAACTCCTGATTTTAGACAAATTTCTTTCATTCTGTAGTAGTCAATCTGATTTCCACAGACAGTCATATTTTTTAAAAAAATGAACAAGTAAAACTCATCTCTCCATATCACAAACCAGGCTCTTTTTTTGATATTTTGTCTTTGTTTTCCTTTTTTATTTTTTTCCCAAGATAGAAACCTGACCATCACCTTGACTTTATCTCTCTATCATTCTTCTTAACTAATCAAATCTGTCATTTTGACCTCTCTGGCACTTTTTGATTTACACATTTGTTCTCACACTCAATGCTGTTAGTTTAATTCATTTAATTTACCATCATCCTCATCACTATTTATTGAACTTTGTTCTAACTGATTTCCTTCCATGCCTCTCCATCGCTCATTTGTATTCTTTAAACAATATCTCTGAAAAGTACACTGGCATATGTGAGTCTGTTGTATTTTTGTTTCCATCAGCAAATCAGTGCTTTTGGGCTTTCATCCCACTTCTTAGCATATTCATGCTCAGAGAGTAATTCCCTCTCCTTGTCACCTAACTCATATTACCAGGTGCCTTGTATTTTCCCATTTTTTTATTTTACCATTTTTTGGTACACATTTGCAGTACATAATATTTACATTTCTTGTGTGACCAGGTGCCTTGTTAGCAGTTGTACTTGTTCCCATGTGTACACAGAATCTAGGAAAAGAGGGACATTGAAGGAGGAGGAAGAAGAAACATTTCATTTCAAAGTTAAAATGCTAAGTTTAATAGTAATTTAGTAAGTATAAATATTTCTTGGGCTGAATTTTGACTCAGAATAATTTAATTGGAAAAAAGATCACAAAACATTTTTCTCATTTATAATTCTTAGAGTTAGTTTATTTCTTTTAATTGATTCCTGTTTGACTTCTTCAATGAGGTTTTAAGTTATTAATAGAATCATTTACATTTCACAAAGAGAAGTGCTATATGTCTGTCCCAGTTGTAAAGCTCCTGTTAGGACATTCAAAACCAAGATTAATTATTCACCATAATATATCTGTTAAGGCTTGTTTTATTTTTTATTTTTTATTTATTTATTTATTTTTTTTTGTGGGTACCGGGGGTCGACCTCAGGACCTCGCGTGCCAGCAGGCGCCCGTGCCGCTGAGCGATATCACCAGCCCTTTTTTCGTATGTGGGATCCGGGAGTTGAACTCGGGCCCTCGCGCTTGCAAGGCAGGCGCTTACCCCACTGAGCCATCTCACCGGCCCAAGGCTTGTTTTAAAGTGGAGGACATACACAGAGGAAGCAATAGGGAAACCCTGAATTGCATAACAGGTATACCATGTGAATTTTAGGATACTGGCTAAAATGTTAGTTTATACAGCTTCATCATTTTTCAATATCCAATATTTGAAGAGTCCATTATCAGATTTGTCACACTGCAAGCAGATAGCTGGAAAGAAACACTACAAATAAGGTCCAACTTCCTCATTTCTGTAGATGAAAAAATTTTTCTCACAGGGTACAAAGAGCTTTCCCAAAAGGCTGTAGTTAAGTACAGAACAGAGAGTAGGTCTCAGTGTTAAGTGTTCTTACCACAGTAAAATAAGATGAACCAGGAAAGGGCAAGTGATGGGTACAGGATGGTGGTTTAAACTATGATACTATTTTTTCATTTAAAGTGTTTATGCTTTAAACATAGTGGGTGTGGCGAAATCTCTTATGTTCAGACTTTGTCCCCCTTTAGCTTAGGAAAAGCAGAGAAAATATGGTAGAGTGGCCCCTGAGGAAGAAAGAGATATCTTTGATGAATCTGTCCTCAGATCTCTACCTGTCTCCGCCATCTGGTTAATAACCACACTGGGAGGTCTCCTTGACACCCTCCTAATAATCCTCAGACCAGTAAGTCAGCTCCATCCCCTCCAAGTAACTCAGGAACTCGACTAGAGCATTGCCCCATAGGAAGTCAATATGGTGGTGCTTCTTACTCTAACTTACAACTTGCTCTGCCCTTGACAGAGGTCTCTGGAGAAGAGCAGACAACTGGGTTCAGGTCTTCTTTTCATTTGCAAATATCCAACAATAGAAAGAATGGCTGGCCTGATTTTCAGAAGATCCTAGTAAGTTTGCAGAAGTGTTTCAAACTTTGACCCTCACATTTGACTCATCCTGGCAAGATGCTCAATTCATCTTGACCACTTGCTGTACCCCAGATGAAAGACAAAAAATCCTACAAGAGACTAAGAATGGAAATGAGCAATGTACTTTAAGAAGGGAAGGAAACCACACTCGAGAGGCTATGCTCCCTTCAACAGAACCAAGCTGGACTACAAACATAGATCCATCTTCCAGGGAGGGAGAGACACTGGTGGAATATTCATTTCATCTGTCAATAAGCCCCAAATATCTGGCATAGTTACAGAAACTTCACATGGGCCCCCAAACACCTATGGCTCAATTGCTGGATACAACCTTCTCTACGTTCAATAATTAGGACACAGAGGAGAGTCAAAACAGAAAGGTTGAATTATAGCTTTCACAATAAGCAGTTGTTTACTCTCACCCAAAACACATCCGGGAAAACCCAAGGCAAGAAGACTGGGCACTGGGTGCATGACTACACCAAATCACCACCCAGACCCTTCTCCATGTGTCAGGAAGCCAAGATGCCTGACTTATAACACTAGAGATCTGACTATCTCCGCCCCCAGAAAAGGACTAGGCCAGCCAAAATCCTCATTTCCGGCTCTGAAGAGGCCCAAGGGAACATACAATGCCCCTGGCCGTGGATATTACCATCTCCTGTGTGGAACCCAGAGTAACCCTGGACATCATGGGTGAGCCAGTTCGATTACTTCGTTCTGGAAGTAATTCCTCCCTCTGTGGAAAACCCTCCTCCAGATCTACAGCCATAGTTGGGGTCAAAGGCATTCCTAGTCAGAGATTCTTTACTCTTGCTCTAATGTGTCACTTTGAAGGCCAAATGTTAAACCATGAATTTTTTTTTTTTTTTCTTTTTGTGGGTACCGGGGGTCGACCTCAGGACCTCACGCGCCGGCAGGCGCCCGTGCCGCTGAGCGATATCACCGGCCCTTTTTTCATATGTGGGTTCCGGGAGTCAAACTCGGGCCCTCACGCTTGCCAGGCAGTTGCTTACGCCACTGAGCCATCTCATCGGCCCATAAACCATGAATTTTTAATTTCTCAGTCTATTACCTTTTCTAGGGAGAGATTTACTAGCAAAATTAGAGGCAATTCTCAAATTCTTGCAAAGGCCAAAACAGGACTATGTCCAGTCTCCCTGACCTAATTATCCAACAGGTCTATCCTGATGCATAGTATAATGGAATACCTGGGAGGACACATTCAATTCTGCCAGTAGTTATAAAACTAAAAGAATCCAGCCATTTTCAAACTAAAAGCAGTATCCAAAGAAGAGGCATGAAAAACCCTACAGCCCCTCATGGACAGATTTCACAAACACAGCCTTCTGCAGCCTTGCCAATTTTCTTGCAGTATTTCCATTCTCCCTGCAGTAGAACCCTCAGGAGAATATAGGATGGTACAAGACCTCTGCCTCATTAACAAGGCTGTAATCCCAAACTACCTTCTTCTGAGAACTGCATATATAATTCTCTTCCAAATTCTAGGGGACAGTAATCATTTCTCAGTCTTTGATTGCAAATATGTATACTTTTCTATCCCCCTCCACCCAGATTCCCAGCTTCTGTTTAACTTTGAATGGGAAAATCCAAGTTCAAGAGAAAAACAACAGTATACTTGGACAGTTCTCCCATAGGGGTTCAGAGATAATTTTCACCTTTTTTCCTCAGAGAAAAACTTAAGGAACCTAGAGTTTAGATAGGGAACCACCCTACAGTATATAGATAATATTCTAATTTGCAGCCCAATCATAATACTGTATAAACCTTCAATTTTCTAGCTAAGGAAGGATATAAATTCTTCAAGGAAAAGACTCAGCTATCTCTCCAGAAAATTCAATATTTGGGATATACTATTACACCCAGGGAATAAAAACTGTCTAGGGACAGGATCTAGCTATGTATAATCATGGGTCTCCTGTCACCAAACAACAGCTTTGTTCCTTTCAGTGGATGGCCAGCTTTTGTAGAATCTGGCTATCTAATTTTGGACTAATCACAAAGCCTTTATATGAAGCCATCAAAAGTCCTGAGTCTGTGACCCTAGAATGGACAAAAGTGAGGACAATGCCCTTAGATAGACAAAATAGGCTCTTACTCAGGCCCCAACACTGGGAATACCTGACTTAAGAAAACCCATCTTCCTCTATATATTAGAAAAGAGAAGACTTTCTTTGGGTGCCTTGATCCAAAGACTAGGATGAGAACTCTGCCCAGTGGCATACTTTTAAAAAAGGTAGATGGAGTGGCTGCTGGATGGCCACCTTGCCTGAGAGCAGTAGCAGCTACAGCTATGATAACAGAGGAAGCTGAAAAACTAACATTAGGACAGAAACTAGATGTCCTGATTTCCCATCAGGTCAGAGTGATTCTTGAGACTGAAGTTTACTGTGGCTAACAGCAGAACAGCTTGCCAAGTATCAGGCCATGATCTTAGACACTCTATAAGTTATTATAAAAACTTGCAATACACTTAATCCTTCCTGTCTGGTGCTTACAGGCCCAGAAATTAGCCACTATTGTGAACAAATGATCTTCCAGATCTATACCAGCAGGCAGGACATTAGTAATCTGCCCTTTCAAAACCCTGAAGATGTATGGTTCACTGATGGAAGTAGCTTTGTCCAAGAAGGACTTCGAAAGGCAGGTTATGTAGTTGTCAGTTCACAACAGGTCACTGGGGCCAAACACATTCCCCTAGGGACCTCTGCTCAATAAGCACAGTTCATTTTTTTATTTAGGAAATGGTAAAAAGTTAAATATCTATGCAGACTCCAAATCTCCCTTTCTGTTACTATATACCTATGCCACAATCTGGAAAGAAGGGCCTTGCTGACTAATAAGCAACTATCTATAAAACAGAAGCAGGGAATTCTACAATTCTTTTAGATAGTCTGTCTTCCCAAGCAGGTTACCATCGTTTGTTGCAAGGGATCCCAAAGAGACAAGTCTGAAGTCTTCTTGGGGAATCAAAAGGCTGACTGAGAAGCAAAAAGGGCAGCTGTACAGCCTCTCAAGACCCTAGGCTTATTCCCTGTGCTGAGGAACCATTCTGGTCCTTCCACAGGGAATGGTGTGACAAGCTGTAAAAATCCTACCTGGGAAATTGTCAATGGAATTTTCACAGGACTAAGAGGAAAGCTATTCCTGAGATCCTCTGGAAGACCTAAGGCTCTTCTTCAGAAAGCAAGACACCAGTATTGCTCTAGGTGCACGTAAGTATAGGCACTAATGACCTTAATTCACCACAGCTTTAATGGCACCTGTATCGAGGCTCCTGTTTTTAATTAGATCCATTACGTGAGTAATCTTGCTAAGGCTATGCTCTCAGGTTCTCAATAATTTATCTAATCTCCCTCTTAGCCATACTTTGTCCTTCACAAGAAATGTGGAACTCTGACCTGCTCCTCATATTTGGGCTCTACATCGCCAATATTGAAGTTAATTTTGTGATATTAAAGTTACTCTCTCTCCCTTGCACACACATTTCACCAGTCAGTGGCTCTTTTCTCACTGTCTCTGACAGATTTTTTTCTTCAACTTAGCCAGTGAGCCACAGCACCCCAAGGCAGCTGGAGAGCACATAACCCCAGTAGGTAGGGACTACAGCTCCTTTCAGCAGGAAGTAGCTATATGAAGATGGAGATCTCTGTTCCCTCAGCACCCCACAGAGAATTATGGGGATATGTGTCTCTCAAGGGGAAATGAAATAAGAGACTAGGATATGACAAAGCTGGCTGGTCAAGTAGGTGTCACCTGTTAATTAAAAAATCCCAGGATACCTGTGAAGAACAGTTCCCAAAGTCCTGCACATGGACTTCTTGCAAGAACTTGACCAGGTTTATAATAGGATGGCCTGGATTTGACGTCAGCATGAGAAGAGGGTGATATAAAAATGATAACGCACATTGAGATTTTGCCACTACGTTCTCTTTTGCATGGTGGCCCACCCTCACACTGTAGGGTGTACATCTTTTTCTGCTGTTACTTGGCCCAAGCTTGCTCTGCAGAGGTCATTTTCCTACCTTTAATAAAACTTTGGTTTCGTTAAAAAAGACTGAAATAAGTTGATAAGGATGTCTGTGGCTCCCAGTCATTTCATTGTCTTTGATATGTGTTCATTTTTTTATTGCATGACAAATGACCAAAAAATGGTGACTTAAATGCACATAAGTTTATTATGTCCCAGTTTCTGTGGTTCAGGTGTCTGGCCTCAGCTTGACTTTGTCATCTATTCCAGAACTTAGAGGGCTTTTATCAAAGTGTCTGATTTCATTCATAGGATTCTTTTCCAAGATCCGATTATCTTCAGCACATGCAATTCCATGTAGAAACAATGGTGACTCATTTCTTCCAAGATAGCTAGAGATTCTCTCAGACTTCTAGATGCTTTTTTTGAGGATCATTTGATTACGTCTAGGTCAAGCCAACCAAGATACCTTCTTTTGATTACTTCAAAGTCAACAGATTGAAGATCTTAATTTTAATTGCAAAAATCACTTTGTAATGTAACACTACAAATCAAAAGAGGAATAACTCTTTGTAGTCACAAGATATTCCATTTCTTTTGGGTCATTTAGTAGCAAAATTAGATGATGAAATGGTTAAGAGTAGGTTGAATCAAATATCCTGGCTTCAGAAATTATTCTTGGTATACACTAACTATTCTCATAATTCATTACATGTTTTGCTAATTTTATAAATCTTGGTTTTCCTCTCTTCACATATTAGGTGCTATTTGGAACTGTCTGTTCTGCTTGCAATCACTCCCTCTCTGTGAGCCTCCTCTGTTCTCAGTATTGGGAAAATATGTAAGGTATTGCTGTTTTCTTACATAGCATTTCTGGCTACTTTCAATTTGATAGAAAATGAAGTAACAAGCTGGCTCTATCAAAACCTCCTGACTCAAATTAGTAATTGAGACATAGAAAGTCTAATTTAATCTACATTTCTCTCTGGAGAGATTTTGAATTAGGATCCTATATGAGAGTATTTTCCACCAGTACTTGGAAAAAGCAGCAGAAACTAACTTAAATAGGAAGGTAAGTGCAGTTGACATGTTTAGAAATGAATACCACACAGGTGAGAGGTTCTTTGCATTGAGAGTCAGTGAAAAAGAAAGAATGCTGAAGAAACACTGCTGAAGTGAGAGAAGGGTAAGAAAGAGAAGTGAGAAAAAGTAAAGAATTAATCAAAAGTAATCTGAGTAATGGATGCTTGAGTTCAAAGTATTTTATTTTTCAACTTAGGTTCCAGTTAATTAATCATTCACTAGATAGCACATATTGTATGAAAGGAACCCTTTTACTTGCTGCAGAAAGATCACTGAACAAGAGAAAACATCATTATTTGTAAGATATACAATTCTGTTAGAAGTACTGAGGGACATACTAGTAAGTGAGCATTCTGTAAAAGAGCATAAAAGGCAGACTGGAATGTGTGTAAAGGAGTATTTTTTAATATTTTAATTTCATTGCATGCTTCAGAAAAGTTCTGCTGAGGGCTATTGTTTTGATATCTAGATCAAGAGAAGTAAAGAGTTACTTGAAAATCTGGAGTAATCACAGCTCTGCATTGTACCTGTGGGTTGCGTAACTAGTACAGGTACACTTTGAAGATATTTCACATTTAATTCCAGACCTTACAGTAGAACACATATCACAATGAAGTCACGTGAGTGTTCTGGTTCCCTAGTTGGATATAAAATTCTATTTATAGTATACTGTAATCAACTAAATATGCAATAGCATTATGTCTTAAAAACATGTGTGCCTTAATTTAAAAATGTTTCATTATTAAAAAGAAATTACTGACAATTATCTGAGCCTTCATGAAACTAGTCTCATAATCTTTTTATTGGTAAGGGGTCTTGCCTCAACATGGAGCTCTGCTGATTCATCGAGGTGGGAGCTGCTGAAGGTTGAGTTGGCTGTGGAAATTTCTTAAAATAAGACGGTAAAGAAGTCGGCTACATCAACTGACTGATTTAGTCTATACTTCTCTCTTAAGGGGTTTTGAATTAGGATACTATGTGGGAAAATTTTCTACCAGTGTATGGAAAAAGCAGAGGAAATTAATTTGAACAGGGAGATAAGTACAGTTGATATGTTCATGAACGGATTCTCTGTAGGATGTGATGTTATTCGATAGCATTTTACTCAAAGTAGGACTTCTTTGAAACTGGAGTCAAACCCTGACGATGCTTTGTCAACAAAATGTAAATAATATTCTAGACTCTTTGTTTTCATTTCAAAGATGTGCTGGCCATCTTCCCCAGGCTTAAATACTATCTAAAGAAGCCATATTATGTGTCGAAGCATAAAAAATATTTTGTCATGCATTTATTATGGTATTTCCGTAATTCAGTCACATCTTGAGGCTTCATAACTAATGGCACTTCTTGTTATTCCTAACACACCTGCAGTTACTTTCTACACTGAAATCTTGCACTCTTCAGTGTCATCCAAGAGAGCTGGAATCAACAGCTTCCAAACTCCTGATTGTATGTTTTTATCATCCTCCCAGGAATCATAATTTTTTACATCAAAGTTATTATGGTATCCAGGATGATAAATCTTTTCCAGAGGTTTTCTATTTGCTTTATCCAGATCCATCACAGGACTCACTATCTATGTCAGGTATAGCCTTATGAAATATATTTCTTACATAATAGGACTTGAAAGTCAAAATTACTCTTTGATCTATGAGCTGGAAATGGATATTGTGTGAGTAGGTGTCAAAAGTCCTCTAAAATTATTATACATCTCCACCAAATCTCTTAAGTGACCAGTTGAATTGTCAATGAGTAATAATATTTTAAAGGCGTGCTTTTTTTCTGAGAAGTAAGTATTAACAGTGGGCCTAAAACATTCATTTAACTATATTGTAAACAGATGTGTTGTCATCAAGCCTTCTTGTTCCATGCATAAAGAATGATCAGAGTAGATTTAGTATAATTCTTAAGGGCTCTCAGATATTCATAGTATCACCAGCTAAATTAGCCCCTAACAGTGAAGCCTGTCCTTGGAAATCAAGCAATGACTTGTCCTCTCTAGCTATGAAAGTCCTACATGCTGTCTTCCAATTTAAAACTACTTCATCTACATTAAGTAGCTGTTGTTTGGTGTGGGCCCCTTCACCAATGACCTCACCTGGATCTTCTGGATAAGTTGGTGCAGCTTCTACATCAATACTCGTTGCTTCATGTTGCTGTTGGGGAGGCAGCTTCGCTATTTAAATCTTATGAACCAACCTCTTCCACAAGGGGTTATTGAAAAATAAATGTTTAAGAATTTTTCAAAATGACTGTTAAAAAAGATGTATTGGATTTAACCTCCCTTGAAATACTATCCCCTTGTTTCAAACACTTAGCCCACCATTTTCGTCACTATCTTAAGCAGTTCTAAGAGTCTTCTTGCCGTCTTTAGGAGGTGTGATTGATGATACAGTGAATGCTGCTCTCAGTGTCATCCACCAGGAAGGTTGACTCATAAAATGCTGGTGGTGTGTCCTCAGCCTCCTAATTCACCAGGTCTGACACTATCCCACCTGTGGCTCTTCCCCAAAGCCAAAATAACCATGAAAGGTAAACGTTTGGAACTGATCCAAGACTGAGGCAGCCATGAATGCACAATTAAAAACATATATTAAAAAACCCACAGAACTGCTTCAGAAAGTGACAAGAACAATTGGATAAGTGTGTTTGATATGAGAGGCCTTCCTGTGAGGGGGATTAATGGCAATGTAGCTCTTAGTATAAAACACATTTAAAATGTAAATGCAAGTCATATTTTTTGATCACACCTTTTAGCTTCAAATTGTTCTTCCAGCACTTACCTCTAGCAGCTTTTCATAGGGCCTTGCTTTGGACAAGACTTTGGATTATGTGAAAGTTGTGGGTTGCTTGATCTTCTATACACATCACTAAAAGTTTGTCCATTAGGGCTGGTTTGCTTTCTTATCATTTATGTGTTCAGAGACGTAGGAATTTTAATTTCCTTCAAGACATTTCCTTTCCATTCACAATTTGGCTCACTGGTGCAAGAGGTCTAGCATTCAGTCTCAGTTTTTGACAAGCTTCATCACTAAACTTAACCATTTCTAACTTTGAATTAAAGTGAGAGATTTCCAACTTTCTTTCACTTGAATACTTAGAAACTACTGTAGCATTTTTAATGCCCCTAATGTCAGTATTTTTATGTTTCAGAGACTAAGAAAGCCCAGCAAGAGCGAGAGGGGGAGATACAGGAATAGTCAAGCAGCAGTGGGTCAGAACTTATCAATTAAGTTCATAAATGAGCATCATGCATGGCATTTCAAATAATTACATCTGTGACATAAAACGTCACCAAACTTAGCATGCCATGAAAAACTTTGAAATATTTTGGAAAGTACCAGAATGTGACACTGAGATATGGAATGAGCATGTGCTGTTGAAAAAATTGTACCTAGAAACTTACTAGGTTCAAGCTAGGCACAAGCCTTCAATTTATTAAAAAAAAAAAGAAAAGAAAAGAAAAAAAAGTACAGTATCTGTGAAGTTCAATAAAATGCATTATGGCTGTATTATTCTAATTAATACCACTATTTAATGTTGGCAAAATTTGCTAGATTTTGTGCCTTGAAAACAGGAATCTCAATCAGATTATAGCACTCTTTATACTACATAAACTGAAATAACACATATTGACATTATAGGAAGAGCTTAGAAGAACTCTGTTTCTTGTATTTATCTGAAGGTTGTCTCTTCTCAATAAACTATAGTGTAATAGTACTTTCTTTCACACAGTCTGAACTGAAAATTCTTAGCATTTATTAGCATTCAATATGAAAGTGCTTTTATAATAAAAATGCCACCAAAAAACAACTGAATCTCCAGGTGATTATCTGAATCATTCTTCAGGAAAGGAAACGTGACATGAAAGCTTCCCTATATGACACTATTTAATAAGCATTATTGATCTCCAGGCCTCCAAAACAAAAGGTTCGATACATAGGTCCAGGATGTAAACATTTTCCAACTGCTAATGGTCTGAAGAGATGAATAAGAATCAGATAGGGATGGAGCTGTGATAGTCACATTTTATCTTCATCCACTCATACATGGCAGACAAACTCTGTTAGATAAACATCTGTGTATTGTAAGACTAGCTTTGCTCTTGCTTCCCCGGAGTAGAGTGCTGCCTTTGAACAAATATGTATGTACCTCATACCTGTTCAGATCATCCCTTTTGTTTGCCTGCCACATCTTTTAGGTGACATGAATAAAATTAATCAATGCAAACTAACTATTTTAAGGTTTGACATTTTCTCCTGGTCCCACATCTGGTAAAACACTAAATACTAGAGCATTTCACACTTCCCAAAGTGCTATAGTATCTGGAATGGTGTTTGGCACTAAAAACACTCAAAAAGGTAGTTTTACTTTATTTTATATTGCTCAAAGTGAATTCTGTGCAGAAGAAACAAAATACATATATTGTCTAACTGATCAAAAATAAAATTGGAAACAGTGATACAGAAAAAGTAAACATTACCCATGCTAATATGCATTTGACATAACAAAAAGTCTCTTCAGTAAAGTTTTGGTTGAGCTTCATTTTTCTTGCATACAGCGACTGGTAAGAGAAGACCTTAAAAATTTAAGTTCAGAATAAAAACAAGAAATTACATCTTTCTTAACATTTGAAGAAGTTCAACATCATTTGGATGATTTATTTGAAGTCAATATATCCTTATTTCATCAGATTAATAAATAATATATTTGCTAGTATTTTTGCTTGGGCGTAGCAATTTGAATGTCTTCTGATCTAAAACTTTAAAATATCTTTTTTTATTTTCTGCTTATTTGTTTTACATTAAAAGAGTGTAAAACCAACATGAGTTTCAAAGGTTGGCATCTGTGATGGAATGAATATTAATGAAGTGTGCTATAACCCTTGGCCAGATTTTCCTTGCTTCCAAAATATATTTTCTAAAAATGTAACAAAATGGAAACTTGTTAAGACTGATCTGACACCAAATGTGACTGTTTTGCATTTCTGGGCTTAAATTAAAATCTACTAACATTTGAGGGAGCTGGGCAGGAATCAAGCCTTACAAAACAGCCCTTGATTGGCAATTAGCATTCAGAAAATTTCAGAATGTTCAGGAGGTAATTTTGGATAAGTACCTAAACCCATGGCTGCATGTCTGATCTTTTGCCAAAGTTTTCACGTACCGGAGTTGCAAAGCTCAAAGGAAAATTTTCCAGTTATGGGTTATCTCCAGGGATGTTTCTGATGTTCGGCTCATTTAAAGTGAGAGTGATTTGGTTGTTCTTTGGAGCTGTTTTCCATTTTGAAGCAAAAGCACAGACATAGTTGAAAGCAAATAAAAGTTAATCATAATCACTTACTCAGTACTTAATTTACTTGGTGTCTTTCTCAACCCCATAAGAAAGGTACTAACTCTTTCATTTTCTAAGTATTTAGAGATACTGCTTGACTTATTCCAGTCGTTGGTGTCTAAGCAGTGCAAGGATCCAAGTATATCTGGTCGCATGTTTCATGGTTAAAAAAAAAAAAAAAAGCCTGTACAAGACAGCAAGAGTCATTCTCTTTCATGTAGATTTTGTCATAGTGAAAATAAGCCCCCAAAAAGTTTGTGAAAGAACAGATAGGGTGAGTAAACATTGCTTAATTTGTGCTGCTGTGCAAATAGTCTGCAGCATTCCTTTATCTACTTAAGAACACTCATGAAACATCTAACTTGGGCTTAGCACTGTATTGGCCCTTAAAATATGTGAATGAACAAAACAAACAAAATCTGTGGCTCCTTAGAGTCCACTCTTAGGTAGCTTGACAGACTGAATAATATATATTATGAACAAGTAAATTATGGCATGCTAAGAGATGATGAAAAATTGAGCAAAGCATGGAGGTTAGGACTGAAATTTGAAATAGAAAAGACAGGGCAGGTTCATAAGGTTGAAAACCACGGAAATGTTCTGCAAAGATTCAGGGGATGCCTTGGATACAGTACTGGTGGAGAATGGATACACTAGAGGATCACAGACCCATAATTAAATTTGCAGTGATCCTGATTACAAGCACAAGCTCCTCTCAAATGTATATTTTCATTCATAGTTTTCAGAGGCCATGGTAATAATTTTTCTCCTCTTTCACGCCCTTCTTTTGCCTATTCTCTAACAGTGTTTGAATTCTCTTTTTTCATTATTCCTTCATCCTTACTGGTATACCTCACCTTTATATTTTACTAATCATATGGTTTTATTTTTAAAATTTTTCAACTTGTTGTAATTAAAAAGCATCTACTTATTTTACCGAAAGCTTCCATCTAATTGTATATGGAGGAGGTCACATGAGCAACACATTTTCCTCCTTCCTAATTCTAGCATGCACTTTACTCTTAGTTAACTGTTCCTAAGGCCAGCATGTTATACATTCTTCATTTGACTCTTAATATTCACTTTATACTCTTTACGGTGTTCAAGGATTTCACCTTTAAATGCTCAAGCAACCTAGATATCTACCATCTCACTTCCAATTGTGTTCATCCATATCAAAGGAGAAAAGAAGGATATTGTCTTTGTCTATGTCGACTGCAGTTTTTGTGGTCCTCTGCTGGGTAGTCCTGTCCTCCAGCTGTCAGTGTTGTCACTTCCTACCTAAGGGTAGTAGAAATTTGTGCAGTCAAGAGATGCTTCACCATTCCTTATGGGTTTATCTTGCGAACTTTGTGTATTATCCCTTTATTCAACTCTCATTGAATGGCCTTTTCAAGGAGTCATCAGTTCTAGCAGGGACCCTGATATAGGATCATCACTTTTTTTCATCATATTCCGTAGGTGGGCCAAGTTATGCTGTACAGAAGTGAAGAACTTGAGGGAGGTAGAAATATCACCATCATGTTGATGAACTGCTCTTTAATTTTTAGTCTCCCATTTTGTGTAACGACTGTGTGCCAGACATAGATTAAGTACTACCACTATGTTGTTTAATTAAGTCCACACAACAGCTATGTAAATGGATGTGTTCCTTGTTTCATACATGGAAACTGAAGAGAACAGGGAATTTGTCCACAGTAAGAAAGTTAGAAATTGTTGAAAGAGAATTTGACCCTACACACTTACATCTTCAGAGCCCACATACCATCTAGCTATATTTCAGGAAAGAACTTTGCTCAATGTATTCGAAATAAGATCTTTCAAATGATTTTTAAAGTCTCGGAAATATAAATAAGAACTTCAGTGGGAATTAACTGACCTGAAAATTGTTCAGAATTAAAGAGAAAATAAAATTCTAACAAGACAAAAACAATACCAGTAAGCAAGCTAAAAGACACACTTTTTTCTTCTTTTAATGATACAGCCATCCTCGGGCTTTTGCAGTTGTAAGTCAAATTAGCTACCAAAGAAGAGGTAACAGCATGTGCACCACAGTTCTTTTAGGAACTCAAAATATAGTGGGAAACATGCAGTGTAAGGAACACTTTAAAACTCTTAAATCTTCCTCAGGGACAATGCTGCGGATTCATCTTGATAAACGTCAGGAAAACTGTAGCTAAAATTTTTAAGAAGATTGAGAACAAAACTAAACTGTGTTAACTTTACTAGCTGTTTGATCTTGTGTAACTCACTTGACTTGGCAGAATCTCTTGTTCTTCCAACAGAAAAGAGATTTAACAATGCCTACCTCACAGACAGTTGAAGAACTAAAATAAAACCCTAGTGAAAACACTTTAAACCTTATAAAACATCACACAATGTACAGGTTGATTTTGATGAAGGCAAAAGGTGCTGTTAGAAAAAGCTGAGAGGAATACTTGGAGGTAGAGATTATTGCTTTTATACAGTCTTTTTTTTTTTTTTCCTCCTTTTTGTGGGTACCAGGAGTCGAACTCAGGACCTCGCGCTTGCCAGGCAGGCACTTATGCTGCTGAGCTATCTCACTGGCCCACTTTTATACATTCTAAAACTCCAGCATTACAAATACAATATTTTATTTTTAGTTTTTCTCATATCATATTGCTTATGGGGAACTTCATTTCTGAAATATTCATTAAAACTGTACACTGCTCATAAACAAGTAAAATTGGTTGTCAACAAATGAATTTTTCTCTCTTAGTTTTCTGGCAAAGATGACCTTATTGCCCTCGTTTTGAAGACCATACAAATATGATGAAACTCAATCATGAATCAATATATGCAGAATAATATAATGTGCATATCATTTCCTGGCCAACACTTATCTATATCCTGACATTCTAACTCATTTCAAATAGAACTGGAAGTGACTTACAATAAGAGGTATAAAAAGAAAGTGATTAAAATAGTAAGCATTATTAGAACACAAATTAAAAAATCAAAATTTATCAAATAAAGAAAAGAAAAGAAAGCATTAGGTTTGAAACATACATTTTCACTGAAAAACGGTAGTTGTCTCTGAGCTTGTCAGCTTGAACACAAAACAAATGTATAACTCAAATAAATGAAAAATTCTTCAAGATTAGCACATTATGTATTTGTAGATGCTTTATTATTTTGCCTCATTTAAAAATAATTATAATTATTGATAATTTACTATTTAATAATTATAAGAATAATGTCTTTCATTACTTTCAATGACTTAAGATATAGAATACTATTGAAAAGAAAATAAATAGAATCCATAATTTCAAAAAACCAAAGATAATATGGGGTCTGTGCTATGATTTCTAAAATTTTCTATATATGTATAAATTGGGTGCAATTATATTCCTAGTGAGCTTTTGCTCATAACAATATGTCATGGACATTTTATAATATCAATAAAGATACCCGATTATCATTTTTATGATGGTATAGCATTTTGGTAGGATATTAATTGAACAGCTTGTTGTGTGTGTTTGTACAAAGAGAAATTGAGAAATAAACACAAAATTGCTTTTCTCATTACTTTTTTTTGTTGGACAGTGTTGTAGGAAGTATTTTTATGTTTACACTTTCTCAATTACTGTCAATAGTTCCTTAGATATTCCAGCAGCGATGACATTGTGGACAAATGGACAGGAGTAAATAATTTAACCCTCCAATAAATGGAAAGGGGCGTATACAGGTTTGCTTTCACTAGTTTCCTCAATACCACCTAGTACCAGGAAATAGGTTTGTCAGCATGTATCTTTGCCCATTATGATAGGCACACTGAGGCATTGTGGTATTTATTTACTTGCATTTTTTTATTCATTAGGAGGCATTTCTTTTCAGATGTCTTTTAAAAATATATTTACCTTCCATAATTAGCTCATTGATATTCTTTACCCATTTTAATAATAGTGTTATTTTCTACACTTACTGATTTTTTAAAAAATGCTCTAAAATTACATGTATTAATCTTTTGCTGTTATATATGTATCAATTATCTATTATTTTGGTCAGTTCATTTTGCTCTTTAATTTGTTCTCTATATTTTCTATTTATAAGTCAATATCTATCAGCCTTTTCCTTTTTCCTTCTGATTTATTGTCAATCTTAAAAGAAGCTTCTGTAATATTATAAATATATTGATGTGTGTGTATTTGTGTGTTTGTACTGTGGTAGGTTTAGAGTGCTATTTAATAATTTTAGGGGCCGGTGAGATAGCTCAGTGGCATAAGCACCTGCCTGGCAAGCGCGAGGTCCTGAGTTCAACTCCTGGTACCCACATAAGAAAAAAAGGGCCAGTGATATCGCTCCTGCTGGCACATGAGGTCCTGAGGTTGGCCCCTGGTACCCACACACACACACACACACAAAATAATAATAATTTTAAGTATGTATTATATCTACAATTAATTTTTGTTAAAATTATATGATAACTACTTTTGTTTCTTTCAACATATTGACCTAAATCTATTTTAGAACAACATATTCTTTTGCTACTAATCTGTCATGGAATATTACTCATATTTTAAATATCTCTTTTAATTATATCTGTTTTTGAATTTATAATCTATCTTTTCCTCTTTATCAATTTCATGCTGCAATAGTTAGTACATTTTTATATAGCATATAGTAGCATGTTTCAGCACAAATACTGCCTTTTCTTCTTCCAAAATTGCTTTATCTACTTCAGAGTTTGGAATTCTTGATAAGTTTAAGACTTATATTTTCAAAATATAATCACATAAATGCCATGCAGTGTTTGACCTGAAATATTTATTTAGTCATATACCCTATTATTATTTAAATTAAATGTCATTTTTACCATATGTTGAGTTCTTATCCATGATAGTTTTGTTTAAAATTGATGAATAATTAGGGAAAGAATCTAAGATTATATAATATTCAATTTATTTCCTTTTATTTAATTCCATGAGTAAAGTTTAATATTTACTTTTTGTTTGTTTGTTTATTTCTTCCTTCCTTTTTTTTTTTTTTTTGTGGGTACCGGGGGGTCGACCTCAGGACCTCACGCGCCAGCAGGCGCCCGTGCCGCTGAGCGATATCACCGGCCCCTTTTTCGTATGTGGGTTCCGGGAGTCAAACTCGGGCCCTTGTGCTTGCCAGGCAGGCGCTTAAGCCGCTGAGCCATCTCACCGGCCCTCTTCCTTCCTTTTTGAGACAAGGTCTCGCTATGTAGTTTAGGCTAACCTGGACTTTCTAGGTAAGCCAGGCTGGCCTCAAACTCACAGTGATCCTCCTGCCTCAGCCTCCCAAATGTTGGGATTACAGCCGTGTACCATCATGCCCACCTGATTTTTTTTTTTTTTTTGGTGGGTACCAGGGGTTGAACTCAGGACCTCGCGCGCCAGCAGGCGCCCTTGCCGCTGAGCAATATCACTGGCCCTTTTTTCGTATGTGGGTACCAGGAGTCGAACTCAGAACCTTGCGCTTGCCAGGCAGGTGCTTATGCTGCTGAGCTATCTCACCGGCTTTCCCACCTGATATTTACTTTAAAGGTTTAAGAATTATTATTTCCTTACCCATATTAAAAGTAACTTGCTATTACAATGACTACTTTCTTTTTCTCCTTATTTAGTTAATTAATCAATTAATATTTATTTACTGTGGTTTTTTGAGACAGGGTTTTGCTATGTAATTCAGGCTGGCCTTGAACTCTCTATGTAGTCCAAGTGGGCCTCAAACTCACAGCAATTTTCCTGTTTCAGCTTCCGTTTTATTTACTGTTGATGTCTAGACAACTTTTATATATATTTATATTTTATTGGATACCTTGCCTTAGATCACATATATGCTTGCCCACACGAAATTATTCTTAATGTTTGTATGTCACATCTGCTGTTATCCATTCATTCACTTGTTTCTCTTTTCCCAGTATTTATGGTAACATGGACATGATCATCCATCAGTGGTGCTAATAGGATTGAAATGTGGCTCCCTTTTGTTGGTTCTGACATGATGGCAGTGGATTTTACCATTCTGTGTTTAAGAATTGTATTTGTGATGTTTTGTGATGGACAAACTTAGCTACAACTGGTGTGTTAATACTTTAAAATGAATAAAAGGAAATGGGCAAGGCTTCGATATTATAAAAGCCCCTCAGCCTCCATTTAGACTGGCTCAACCAGAGGTAGTCGGGGTCTCCCGTAGGCAGCATTTGGGCTCACTGTTTCCATTTGCTCCAAAGGAGACAGCTACTGGCATTGACTTTGCAGTTTGCAGAAGATCCTGCAGGGCACAGCAATACTGTCTTCAGCTGCCATCCAGACTCATGTTGAGAAAGACTGAACTAGCTCATGATTTTTATTCTTTAATGTGCTGGTATTATTTGCTACATTAATAAGTTTTTTGTTTTTAGAAAGAAACTGCATTCCTTTATGACACTGTAATTGATCATGATGTGCTGGATTCCATTTGGTAATCTTTTAAGAAATTTATATATATATTCATAAAGATTATTAAGTTACATTTTTACAATATATATGAATGTATATATATATATGAATAACTAAATCAAGCTAATTTGCATGTGTATTTCCTCAGATTGTTATAATTTTTCTAGAAGACTTAAAATATACTGTTATAATATTTTTCAAGAATACAACAGACTCTTGCTACCTATAGTTATATACTACAACAGGTTTCTTTTTGATGTTCATTTATTTTTACAACAATAATACTCGTGCATCCACATGTTAAAAACTGTAACAGAAAAATCTTGTGATAAATAAATAAAAATCCCTTTTCCTACTTGGACTATGTATCTAATTTTCTGAATTTTTGATAGTCTCATAAAAAGTTTTGAATAAAAATGGGCACACATAATAAATGCATGCATACACATGTTGCATTTTATGACAATAATGTATGCATTAATTTTTTGTTATTTAGTAAAGTATAACTTCATTCTTATAACTATAGAATATTCTGTCATATATTAAACATAAGGCAGTTATGCAATAGATTAATCAACAGATTAAGTCATCTATTAAAGGCAAACATTAAGCTAATTTTATTTCATGTATTTCTATTACGAGCAATAATGTGTTGACAACTTTCTACCATTATCTTGAGAGACTGTGTTTAAATTCTGTAAGCTGAATTCTCATGTCAAAGGATATCAGTGGTGCCTCGGTTCATGAACTCAATTCTCACCATGATTCCAGTCGCAAACTGAACTAAATGAGAACCAAATCAAATTTCCCCATAAAGTCAACATTAAACCTAACCATTGAATTTGATTTGCTTCCTGTCCAACTCAGAACTGTGGAAAGAATTAAGTTCGTGAACCAAGGTAGCACTGTCGTATGTATTTATTGTGATTTGAATAGATACTATTTAACTGATCTCGAAAGAGTATGCAAATATTTTATTTACATATCCCTAGAATCTACTATAAATGTTGACACAATTGGCATGATGTTGAATGAATAAATAAAATATTTTATAGCTATTTCTATAATCTAAAAGATGAAAAATGATAGAGTTAGAAATCCCTATTTGGTAACAGTCATAACAATGATTAATTCAGACAAGACAAGTATTATTAATGAATACCAAAGCTAGGGATAAAACCTCATATCCACGAGAATGGCTACTATCATAAAAGCAGAAAATAATGTGTTTCTGAGGATGTGAGACAAGTACAACTCTTGCACATTGCCATTGCAAATGCAAGGGGGTATTGTGATTGTAGAAAATAATTTTAAATTTCTTCAAAAATTAAAAAATAGAATTATCATATGATGCAGAAATTTCACTACGGGCAAATATTAAAAATTAAAGGCAGGCACCAGAGGGTATAAAAAATATACCCAGATTTCCAACATCATAGCTTTAAGTAGCTGTTTACATGAAGGCAACCTAAGTAAATGAATATTTAAAAATGTTATAGGAATATTATTCAGCCTTTAAAGTTAGGAAGGGTATTCTGACACATGCTACCATATGGTTGTTATTTCAGGGCAGTATGCTTAGTGAAACAAGCCATCCACAAAAAGACAAAAACTATGAGGTACCTGAAAACTCAAATTCATAAACACAGGACAAAGCTTGGTGATTACCGGAGGTTGGACAGAAGGGAAATGGGATGTTATTGTTTAATGGTTTAGATCTTTAATTTTATAATATGAAAAGAATTATAGAGCTGTATGATAGTTCCACAACACTATCATTGTATTTAATACCACTGAATTGTACGTTTAAAAGTGTCTATTATGGCACTTTTTATGTCTGTATATCTACTACAATTTAAAAAACTGGATATACATGAAAGGCAAAAAAAAGGATGTTGTTCTGAAAAAAGAAAAGTACTTAGTAGTAGAAATGTGAGAGAAAAGTTCATGTATTTTACTAGAGGCTACATCAGAACCCTCTGAATTCCTGTATCCCACTTTACAAACACTGTGAAAGAATGTCACTTTACAGAATAGAATGAATGACTGAATGAGTGAATGAAATTTTGTGTATATTTATGCGTCAGAGTAGCATTCAAAAGAAAGAGACCATATCCACAAAATCAGAGGACATTGTCAGGTGTATTCCAACAGGTTTGGCCATTAAAAAAGAAGAATTTGATTTGACCATTAAAAAAGAGGAAGAAAAGAAGTGAAGGACTTTTGAAAAGATATCTGTTTTACTCACTGTCCCATCACTGGGACAAAATACCTGACACCCACAACTTGAAGAGAGGTTTAGTTTGGCTCATGGTTCCAGAAGGTTCAGTTTTCAAGTGAAAAATGCCATGGGGAAAGGGCATAGTAGAGAAGACAGCTCAACCCATGACATCCAGGAAGATGACAGAGGGGAAGACCCAGGGAGAGAGATATACCTCCAAAGGGACACCCCAGTGGTATACCTCCTTTATCCAGCACCCACTCCTACTAGAATATTTATCTAGAAACTCATCAATAGATTAATCCACTGATGAATATAGCAATCCCAGATCCAATCACCTTCCCAAAACTCTGTCATTGAAACCATGAGACTTTTGGGGATATTTTAGTTCTAAAGAACAACATCTAGGGGCCGGTGAGATGGCTCAGCGGTGTAAGCACCTGCCTGACAAGCACGAGGGCTGGAGTTCTACTCCCAGAACCCACATACGAAAAAGGGGCCGGTGATATCGCTCAGCGGCATGGGCGCCTGCTGGCACACGAGGTCCTGAGGTCGAACCCCGGTACCCACAAAAAAAAAAAAAAAAAAAAGAACAACATCTAAACCTTCCATTACATAGATACATCATATATATTACATAGGTAATTAAGCTCATAATTTTCAATGTGTCTTATAAATATTTATCAAATGAATAAAGTAGATAAAAATGAACAATTTTAAAAATTAAAACTAGAGAGTAAAATTTTAGGAATAAAGAGATTTTTGCTTCATCCCATAAGGTCTTCCTGCAAACAACTTTTTACTTGCAAAGAGAGACACAGGAACTAAATCTGGAGGAAGAAAACTTCAACGTTACCACTGTTGGTTCACTTCAACATCATGTGTGTGGGATGCCATGAGAAGAGCCCATGAGAAATTTACTATTCATGCCCAAATCCAGACCCAAAATATAACGGCAAGGAAATATCAGAAAAATAAACAACTGCAGGGAATGTTTTAAAAAGTTAAAATGACCTGCATTTAAAAAAAAATATCCATGTAAAGATAGCCAAAGACACACTGAGGAACAATCTGGACTGAGAAATGTGGAAGACACATGACAACTGAGTACAACCCACTAACAGGAATGCCCTTTAGTTATCACGTACAATAATGGGATGCTTCATACAATCCAAATAAAGTCTGGAAGTTGGATAATGATCTTCTATCAAAGATAATTAATTTCTTGGTTTTCATAATGTTCTATTTTTATGTAAGAGAATGAATGCCACAGTTTGAGAAAACGCTTACAATATTTAAGAATAAGTCAGAATTGTATTTGAAATTTACTCTTCCAAAAATTGGATAGAACATAGTTAATATTAATCAGTGTATTCATATCACCTATAAATGCATTTATATTTACATATGAAGATATCTATCTGTCTAGTCTATATATGAGAGAGATGGAGACAGAGAAAACCATGATAAAGCAAAAGTTTGTAAGATCAACATTTTGACAGTTCAGGTGTAGAATGTAAGATAATTGTGCATATTAGTCTTGCAATATGTATTTAAGTCTGAAATTTTTCAGAAGACAAAGTCGGACCAGTGAGATAGCTCAGCGTCATAAGCACCTGCCTGGCAAGTGCAAGGTCCTGAGTTCGACTCCCGGTATCCACGTGAGAAAAAAGGGCCGGTGATATTGCTCAGCAGCACGGGCGCCTGCTGGCACGTGAGGTCCTGAGTTTGAACCCCTAGTACTCACAAAAAATAAAAAATAAAAAAAGACAAAGTAAAAATAAATAGAAGCAATAGAATATTTATTTCATGATTCATCTTCCGTTATTTTGTCTTCCTGGATACAAAGACTCTCCAGTTCATACTGTACACCATGTGCAATAGGGAGAGTACCCAAATAGGGAGAACACGCTTCCACACTCTAGAAAGCCCCTTATCCCATGAGGACTGCTGCAGCCAGCAAGCCAGTCAGCAGCTTTTCATATCAGAGCAAATCTGGTTGTATAAAAGCACCTTATTTTAACAACCTAACTGCTGAGATACCCTGCACAAATTGATGCTGTGTGTTTTGAGAAAACTACCTGAAATCTGATAGTTTTCATATAGACTGATACAAGTTCTAGTGTATTTAAGCAACACCTGGACACACCTGAGGAATCATATCTTCAATAACTGAATTGTTTTCACTTGTTACTCTGATTCAGGATGTCAGTGGCCCGTGCGTTATGCTGAACTTCAGAGGGAAGTAGTTCTTGGTAGAGGTACAAGAGGCTGCATACAAAAAGGAAAAAAAAATTGCCCAGAGCTGGAGAAACATGTCTTTGCCTTGATAGAACTTTTAGCTCCAGAGAGCCAGATATAAGAAGAAAAGAAAACAGTGAAAAAGAATCAAGGAGTTTGATGTCTGCACATTAAGGAAGGGAATGTCAAATATTTGGATGGGTTCCTACAAACAGTTTTTAATCTACTACCCACACCATGGTTCCAGATATAGAATACAGCAATGCCACCTCCATAGATCATTTCATCACAGTGCTGGTTGTACCTACCAAGCTTTTCTGAGACAACTGCGTGAGCTCATTCATCAGATCTCAGAACAGGACCTTTGTGTTCTGTCGGTGATATTTTATACTCCCAACTTCAGGGCATAAATGTTGGGACTGGCAGGGTGGACAGGACACAGACTCAACAATAAGAGTTTATATAAGAATTTAGAGTAGGGACCAAGAATGTAGACTCGGCTGTTTAGATGGAGAGATAAACATTGAAGCTGTAGACCTGTTTATTCCAGGGTTCTATGAATTTTCCAATATCATCATCATAAACAGCAAAAACAAAAACAAAAATAAAAATTACTTAAAATCACAGAGTCAAATTCATCTCATCTCTGACTGCTCTCTTCTCTCTTATCCAGTAGATGGATTGTAATGGTGACGTTTTGGGAATGTTCAAAAGGCTATGGGAACATAAAGGGTGTCATGCTTCATAGGTATACAAGTATACTTTTATAGATAGATTAAATATTCATCTACTTTATGTGCAATGTCTAAATCTGCATAACAATGAGTACTTTATATTCTGGAATATTTTTTCACTTAGGAATTGCAGTGTGATTTTATTGTTTTCAATTAATATGTCTACATTTTCCTTCTCATGGAGAAGGCTGTGTAAGAACCAAAGAAAGCACCACGAGAATCAAGAGCTGAGTGTTGAGAACTACAACAATAAAATGGAGCTGAAGTTCAAGAGAAAGTAAAGGATAGGAAATTTGGGAAAGCTTACTTATGAAAGTAAAAAGCCCAAGAAAGTTTTCAGGTGTAAGTGGAGTTGCTTAACATTTGATTATGAGTTAGTCATAAGATACAAACATTTCAACCTTCTTGAAATGTGCAAATATTACAATTCTATTTTGAGAAAACATTATTTTATTTTCCTTGTGCATCTGTCCAGAGGCAAAATAATTGCCACTCTTCAGATTTTGTCTAGCTTTAAAAAACTTTATTTATTTATTTATTTATTTTGCTTTTGTGAGACAGGGTCTCACTATGTAGCCCAGGCTGGCCTCAAACTCACAGTGATCCTCCTGCCTCAGCCTCCAGAGTGCTGGGATTACAGGTAGGCACCACCATGCCTGGTTTAAAAATCTTTTAAATATTCTTCTTCATGGAACACAATAACCGGAGTAGAGACACTATAGGAATATAGCGAAGAACCCACCTTTGAAGAAAACACTGGCTGAAATGCTTTAAACTAAAACAAGGAAAATAGTAACAGAATATGAAAGCAATCCTGTTAAGTCTGATGATGGCAGACAGAATAGGAACACAATACAGAGTACCTAACTCATGTTATTTATTTATTTATACATAACTGGTATCTAATCCAGAGATACAGAAGAAGCAAGCTTTCTCCTGTTGAATTGGAACTATTAAGATGATTTTAATATTTATCAGCTTCACCCACTTCCATACACACTTGTCACAGACTCACCTGAGGCAAAAAATTTCAAGATGACCCAAAGTGCCTCTTACCTCTTTTTATCCCTGTATTTGTTATGACTCTTTCCTGCTGGATAATATGTCTTCCAACCTTGGGCACTTAAGGTATCGTCAACTCTGCTACCTGCTATAGTTTGTATATTAATGTTCGCTAGTACACGTGTTAAAGACATGGTCTTCAGGCTGTCCCGAGGGGGAGGTGATGGGACACTTAAGACACAGGCCTAGTGGGAAGTCTTCAGGTCTCTGCGTGTCCTTGCAGGGAATTCATGGACCTCTCTTCCTTCCTCTTCCACTGTCTGGCCATGAGGTGAGTGGTTTTGCTCCAACATGCATGTCCCGTTAAGATGTATTATGTCTACAAACAGCATCAAGGAAGAGGCTAATTGACCTATCATTAGCTGGAATCTCCTAAACTGTGAGTGAAAATAAAACTTTTCTCTTTAAAACGTGACTCAGTTATTTGTTATAGTAACAGAAAGCTAACATTCCACTCTCTCCTGAGGTATTTTACACGTTAGACAGAAATTTATTTTCCAAGCTCCCCTGTCGACTCTTCTCATCAAAATAAACCCACCACAAATCCATCCCATAATACTTGTATCTATTTTCTGATGTCCAAATACATTATTTTGGCTGTGTTTGCCACCCAATCCAGGCAGGATATTAATCTTCAAATGAAAGGTTTGCAATAGAAGAGATTTCCTATTAATGAAGCAAATCGGATGAAATCAATTTGAGGAATTATTCACAGGAAAAGCCTTTGTGGTTTATAGCACAATTTTTTTTTAAGGAAACTAAGCTTTCTGTTAGAAATCTGTCCATATTTACCAGTTTGCGATGGGTAACCAAAAAAAAAATTGTTCAAAATAATACGTCTGTCTTGAAGGGGAGTGGAAGAGGAAAAGGTTTGGGGTGTAGAAACAAGAGACTGGTGATAAGCATGAGCCTAAAGGCTGGAAATCAGGTCCATTGATGGGTCTAGTGCAACGTGAGAGGCAGTGTGCTGGAAGTGAGTAAGATCAAGACCAGGGAGAGCAAGAGATCAAGAGCACAGGCCCTTGGACACTGATAATGTCACCTGTTGAGTACTAGACATTGAAGGTACCACAAGGCACGTAATTCGAGGTGCGTGGTTGGTAGCATAGACTTTTTCCAATTAGCATTAAGCACATCACATGCGGTGGCTCAGACTAAGCCCCTCCGTACAAAGATGACCATGTTAAGATGGGGCAGACAAAGAACTCCCAGGGTCTATTTCTGAAATAAAGCAGTTCCTGCAAGCCTTATTAAAACTTCAAAGACTGAAGCAAAAACCTTGGTAAAATATTCACAAAGGTGAAGAATAACAGCTTAATAACCAAGGCAAATACAAAAAAACCCCGAGACAGTCTAGACTAAATTCAAGGCCATTTGAACTGCAGATGAGTGGTGGCTCCCAATGCTCTGTGCGAATAGAAGCACTCCAGGACACAGTGCATTGCGTCCCTTCTTTCTGGAACCCTCACCCTAATTTGACTTAGGGAGCCACATGTGTACTTCCAGGTTCAGACCAATGATTGGTAAGTCTGAATTACTCCTCTTTCCCTGGAGGTGAGCTGAATATTCTAACATTCTTTTCCTACTGTACTTAGTTGTATCCACAGCAGACAATGAACATATTTCATTACATAGCTCTCATGTTCATTTTTTTTTTTTGCTGTTGTAACAAATTATCACAAATTCAGTTTCTTAAAAGAACAAAATATATTTTTTAATAAACATACTGTCCAGGGCCGGTGATACAGCTCAGCGGCATAAGTGCCTGCCTGGCAAGTGGGAGGTCCTGAGTTCGGTTCCCGGTACCCACATAAAGGAAAAAAAATGTATTTATATATATATATACAGTCCAAAATAAACTAGACTGGACTAAAATCAATTTGTCAACCGAATTGTATTCCTTTCTTGTTCCTCTAAAGAAAATGCATTTCTTGCCTTTCCAGCTCCTCGCAGCTGCCACACTCCTGGGCTTAGGGTCTCCTTCCTTCTCCATGAAGCCAGCACTGGCTGGTCACATCCTTCTCCTTTCAGCATCTCTCAGACACTGATTTTTGTTACTGCTTTTTCCACACTTAAAAGCCTTTGTGATTATATGGGACCCAGCTGAATAATCCTACGTGGTTTTCATATGTTAAGGTCAACAGATTAACAATCATAATATCATTGGTACTTTCACCCCTTGTCCCCATTTGACATAATATATTTGCAAGTTATGAGGATAAGAATATGGACATTTTTGGAAAGACATCACTCTGTCTATAACAAACCACACATCTCTACTAGGCCCAAATATGACAATATGGTCATACTACATACATATAAGTGTATACACACATAATATATATTCATATATGCATGAAGAAATACAGAACAATAGACCATTGCAAAGGGCAAACAAATTATATTCTGTCTATAAAGATAGAAACTGTAGAGGTTTTCCACATTTAGTTATATCAGAAGATACTTGAAATCAGCATTATGAAGAAACTTCTGCCTAAGTGGATATTGGTTCAAAGTCAACAACCTCATACTTCTCAACCCAAATTCTCACACAGAAGGTGGGATGGCTTTACTACCTGACATGTTGCATTCATGAGAGCTTCTGGAGCTGGGGGGCAGATTCCTTATTTTGCTTAGTACATAGGTACAGGAGCTAGAATTATATAGAGAGTCAAACCCACTTGTCTTACTATCAAAACCTCTATATTACAGACACTTTGGGAAGAAAAACACTAGAATGAGGAGAGGTGGAAAGTGACCTCTGGGAGGGCTTCATTCACTCCGGTGGGCACAGCTGCCATAGCCCTTTCAGCTTACCTCACCCATTTAATTTCCCTGAGGGTCCCAACTTAGTTTATGCTGTCCGTGTACTAGGGCTTCTAGTGCTGACAGCACGGGCTGTGTTTTGAAATAGCTTAAGGGCAATAGTCTTGTTGACAAATCTGCCTAGAAAATTTGTTTTATTATAAGCATGTTCTTTTTACTTCAAGGTGATAAGGTGGTGATGCGCGTGTTAATCAGCTTTTCCTCGTTGTGATCAGTACCTGAGTAGAACAACTTAGAGGATCAAAGGTCCATGTTTGCTCTCAGTTTCAGAGGTTTCAGTCCATGGTCAGCTGGCATCATTTCTTCTGTCGTGCTATGAGGAAGAACATCATGGAGGACAGGGTATGGCAGAGGAAAACTGCTCACCTCATGGCAGCCAGGAAGAAGAGGGAGAGAGGGAAAGAGTCCTTGAGGGAAAGGCCAGGACCACTTAGTATTCCCGAGGCCATGCACTCATGACCTTCTCCCTTCAAGTAGAGCTACCTCTTATCTCTGTCACCTCCCAACAAAGCTAACCAATTATGAAGTTAGAACCCTCATGATCCGATCTCTGCCCCAAAGCCCCTCAGCAACAAAGCCTTCAACATACGATATATCACACATTCATGTCGCTCATATTCAACACATTTATATCTATGAGCCGCTCACCACTGAGTCTCTTATCCAAGGGAAACCTGCATCATCGTGATTGAAGTGAGAGGTCCCACGTTGCATGCATCCAACAGGCGCAAAAGTGCTGAGGGACGTTTCTTCCTTAATTCATCTCCTCCTATTCATGGAAGAAGACAAATCTCTCACAATGAAAAGCAGGTAGCAAAGGAAGGAGAAAAGGAGGTGGAGCCATAGACAGTACATTTTGCGACTGAGCCAAGGTAGAATTCTGTAGCCTGGTTACAAGGGCTCAGTCTCCTGAGTAGTATAGAAATTTTATAGAAATACACAGAATACAAAGAACATTTTACAAGTCTTCCCATCATTCTTTTTAACTTATAAAGTTTTACCTTTCCTAACCTTCTCCTCTGAAAGAACTTTGTTGCTTCCTAATCAGATCTCTTTTCTATGCTTACAGTTGAATAAAAGAGGAGGGGATTCTCCCTATTTTGTAGCCAGAAAGAAGAGAGGTGCATTTAACTCTGCAGCGGGGTCAGATTTCACCTGTGATAGCATTGAGAAGTCACCATGGCAAAGGTATCATAAGAATTGAATGTCTTTGGGTAGTTATCTTTATATATATATATATATATATATATAGCAGCCTCTTTTCTGTAAATATAAAACATATCTTTTTTTTTTTTGATACTTTTAAACCTATTGGAAGAAGTTGAAATGACTTAGAGTGCTTAGAAAACAGGATTTTGATGATATAAGTGTAAATGAAGTCGAACTACTTAGGTAAATTTTTTCTTTAAATTACCTATGATTCAAAAAAGTTAAGTGAAAATGCATTTGCAAATGCACTTGAAGTTCAGTGATCTCCTGTGTTTTGAAATTCAGCTGGTTTTGGTTAATGTATTCAGCTCTGTCCCTTTCTACCCTACTGGTGAGCTGTACCTGGGATCTCAACCAAATCTTTCATCTTCAGAGTCCAAAGAAACTTTCATGTGCAAATTCATTAAGTGTCACCCCATGTCCTTCACTATTCCATGAAATGTCAGGGCAAGAATGAGCAACATACCAAGGCTGTGTGTCTGCTTGATACAGAGCATGCTGAGTTTAGTACCAAAACAAAACGAAACAAACAAAAAAATCAGCCGTGGAGAATACCATGGGACTTGTTTCCAAGAATATCTATAATTAAGGCATCTATTAGAGTCTATTTATGAAAACCATTTCTTAGTTAATGTTAGCAGAAAGCATGAATTATTGTCCCTGGTCTACAAATGAAGATTTGAGGCTACAGAGATGATGTCACTTGCTCAAAGTCAAAGTGTTGGGAAATGACGGAAGAAGGTTTAAGTATGAGTCATTTCCATGTACCTAATGCCCATCATGAGTTATGTCCTAGTCTTCCTGTCATCACAGTACCTGCAGATAAGATATAAAAGCTTGACTTTTGTGTCTTTGTTTTTCTTTGAAATATTCTTCTTTCCATGGCATCCTACACTTCCCCTCAGTGTCCTTTTCTTACAACCAGAGACCAGGACCCTGCCCTACTTCTCTGATTTAAACTTGAGCTCGGAATAGAATTTAAAATCATCATCATCACAATTTAATTGTGTTTCTATCTGGTAAGAGGTGAAGAAAATCATTTCTATGTAAACAATTCCCTGGATTTAAAATCAATGAAGGAGGAATTTTGGGGAAAAGATTTTATTGCTTACTTGAAATCATTTTATTCCAACTTTTGTTGGCTGAGCATTTGACATGGATATGTATTAATAGCACTTCAGAAATATTATTTTAGGGGCCGGTGAGATGGCTCAGTGGCATAAGCGCCTGCCTGGCAAGCGCGAGGGCCCGAGTTCGACTCCCGGAACCCACATACGGAAAAGGGGCCGGTGATATCGCTCAGCGGCACGGGCGCCTGCTGGCGCGCGAGGTCCTGAGGTCGTCCCCCCGGTACCCACAAAAAAAAAAAAAAAAAAAAAAAAAAAAAAAAAAAAAAAAAAGAAATATTATTTTAAACTCTAATTATTTTGCAAAGTGATGTCAAAATTAAACTGCATATTTTACAACTCAAGTGTGCAAATGTGGGTCAGAGTGAGAAATTTTAAGATTATAAACTGCCACATTCATACTGTTTCAAAAATTCCTGGGCACTTATAACTTGACACTGATCCATACATAAGTAAAAAGTCTTAGAATTCACAATATCATCATAGTTTTGAGCAATCATTCTTATGGATGAGGCAAATGCTGGAAAATCAAAGGACATTCTGACACATTAAATTGTGCTAACTGTAGTTAATCAAGAAATTATTACTAATGTTTTAGTTAATTTGTACAAATAATTACCCTTTTAGACACACAGGTTTTAGGTCTCTACAAAATCTTTTAGCTATTCTACACAAATAAATACATCCACATTGCTTAATATTTTTTAATATCTCACTTGTAAAATTTAGTTTAACCTAGAGAATTTAAACTAAATATCCTTTAACTACTTTCCAAATCTTAAAGACATTTGCAGTTATTCTTCTATCTTGAAAATCACTTTTTAGTGAAAAAATCCATTTGTTAATTCAGCAGACCTCTGGCATTGCAGCACCTGCTTTTTACCACACATTGGTGGCTGGGGAATAGGTGGTATAAAAGGAAGTCATACTCTTGCCATATATATTTTCTACTGTCAGCACATTGATAGATCACAACCATTGAGGAAAGCCAGGGAGGTGTGGCAGTTTCACAGTTACTGTTTAATGAAGTGACATTTGAGAGGATATTATAACCACTTGGGACAGCACGTCTGGTGGAAATAATACTAGGAGAAAAGAATCAGAAGTAAGAGCACGCTTGGGGTATGTGAGAAGTAGCAATGCAACTCTACGGAACCTATATGGCTGGGTACAGCTGAGCGAGAAAATGTTGAAGGACATGGGATAATATAAGGAGACAGGAGGAAGATAATGGTGAATCTATTGATTATTGCGGGAGCCTTTCACTCTGAGTTAAAGATCAATGAAGACACGGCCTGTCTTCCCCTTTGCAACAATTACACTGGCTGCTCAGTACAGAGTCCACTGTGAAGGAGGGAATGGGAGTATGCAGGCAATTAAAATCCAGTAAGGTCATTTTGGCTTGGATCAAGAGGCTTTCTCTGTGTAGGAATCTATGCTTTCTAGCCCTCCATAGATGTGGACACTGTGGATAGTGCTGGACGAACTCTGCTTTTGTGGGCGAGGTGTGTATTTTTTCCTATATATGCAGTCATCCCTTGGTATCTGCAGGGCATGTGTTCCATGATGCCTCTGTAGATGCCTCAACTTGTGAATACTCAAGTCTCTTATGTAAAATGGTGCAGTATTTGCATATATCATATACACATCCTGCACATACTTTAAATCATTTCTAGGTTACTTATAATACCTGATACAATGCAAATGTTATATAAATAGTTGTTATACTCTGTAGTTTAAGAAATAACCTGAAGAAAGAAAGTCTGTACAAGTTTAGGACAGAAACAATTTTTTTCAATACCTTTGATCCATGGTTGTTTGAATTTGTCAGTTTCATAGATGGTAATCCATGAAGGTGCATATAAATAATAAAGTTTACACATTAGGTACAGTAAGATATTAACAACAGTAAGTGATAAGAAAATAGGACATTCTTAAAACTATGTGGTAATAAAAGTTATGTCAATGTTACCTTTTTGTCTTGAGTAAACACAAATACTATTTTATTTAGACCATGCATGACCTCAGATAGTTAAAACATCAGAAAATTAGACTGGATAAGAGGGGGCTACTGTATGAATATCATGCAATATATCAACCTATATATGTATGTATATAGATAGATATCTTTGCATTTATTTATATACGATTTATTCATGTGTGTCTATTTTTAAAAAAAACAGCTTTAAAGTCTTGTTTATTGATTGAAAATAGAATGAGAAAAAAGAAGAGTTAAAGAAGTTTACAAAGATTGTTTGCAGGCATGGTGAACAGAAAGATAATTTTTTCATCTACTTAAATGGTAGATGATGTCAGAAGAGAGGGGGTTGCGGGACACAAAAGAAGTTTGGTTTTAGATATATTACATTTGAGATTACTCTCATAAATATATGATGAAAATATAAATTGTTGCCACATTGAAAAACTGTCTAGCTGTAACTTCTAAAAAATATATACACTTATCTAGGAATTCCATTCAGAAATTCTAGTACATGTCAAAAACGTGTGTACAAATTTTACCAAATTATATGTAAAACACTTTTTACAGCAGCACTATTCATAGCACCAAAACTTAGATCAGACTGGAAAATATGAGTAATAAATTATGATCTATTTATGTAATAGAATATTATACAGCAGTGTAACTGTTTGCAACACCAAAAATAGGTGTCTCAAATGATGTTAAGACAAATCAGCCACAAAAGAGTGTCCACTGCATTATTCCATTTATGTAAAGTTTAACACCAGGCAAAATCTATCGCATCAAAATATCTGTAATTTGGGGGTACTTACTGGCAAGAGACAAAAAATGGATTAATGTGATGCTAATAAATAATTTGTTGTTTTATTTTAGAAATTGAACAGTGCAATCATATTGTATGCACATACCTATTTATATTTCAATCAGGTAAAAAGTACTTATTATTTTTGAGGCATCTCATAAATTTTCAAGTGGACATGAGATTATTTTACCTATGAGCCTAGCATTTTAGGGAAGGTTGAGGCTAAATATAAAATAAGGAGCTGTCAATGTATAAGTGAGATTCTAAACACTGTACGAAGTCGAGTTCCCAAGGAGATACATAGGCAGTGAAGGAAAAAGGTGTAAGGATGTATCCCGTGCAGTCCAAGTTAGAAGTGAGAGACCCAGGTTGCAGCCCATTCATTAATGTGAGAAAGGGGAAAATGAGAGAACTGAGCTGAGAAAGTTCAAACCCAAGGTAGAAAATAATTTTGAATGATAATTACCTGTTTCAAAATATGAAGTTTAGTGCAGCACTGTACCTTATTAAAGAAAAACTAGTAATTTAAAAGTTAGTACAGCATAGTGCTTATAGTTAAAAATACTGCATTGCATAGATAAAATTTTGTGAAGGGCCAATCTTGTTTTAAATGTTCTTTTTTTTTTTTTCTCTGGGTACCGGGGTTCAACCTCAGGACCTCGTGTGCCAGCAGGCATCATGCTGCTGAGCGGTATTACCAGCCCTTTTTTCGTATGTAGGTACCAGGAGTCGAACTCAGTACCTCACTCTTGCCAGGCAGGTGCTTATGCCCCTGAGCTATCTCACCGGCCCTTAAATGTTCTTAAGATAAAAGTAATAATAAATTAAGTGAGCAGGAGGAAATTTTTGGAAGCCATGAACAGATTCATAGCAGAAAGTATGGTGATGTTTTCATGGTATATATTTATCTCTAAACTCATCAAGTTGTATGTATTGAATATGAGCAAATTTTTGCAGGGCAGTTATTCCTCAGTAAAGTGTTCTATTTTTACAAAGATAATTTCCTGTATTCACATTCACACTTCAATCACAATTTAGGCTTATGAAATACTTGCAATGTGCTTTCAAACATATTATAAACATTTTCCTTTCACTCTGCTTATTTAATATAAATTTGTTGAAACCAAAGAAATAAAAAAGAGCAAGATAGGAAAAGAAAAAGAGAAGAGGCTTGCTGGAGGGGTGGTATTGGAGGGTAGATTGGCAAAGGAAGAAATCTACTTCAGAAGTGAAGGGCTCACCCACATTAGGCTCAGCAGGTCACAGACAGAAATGACCAGGCAAGTGCATGGTGGGTGAAGAGAACACTGTTTATGATGAATATGGCATCGCAGTGAAAGAAGGAAAGTCTCATCTAAAAATGAAGAGAAGGGAGTAAAAGTTTGAGGGAAGAGAAGGCATTAAATTTTTCCTAAATGAATATGCCATTGATGAACAGAGGTAGTGCAATAGATCCTCAGGAAATCAGTGAAAGGCACACTTGTGCTTCTATTACAGGATTGTAGTTCCTATATTACAAGTAGCGCAAATGATATGGAGGTGAGGGCTGTAAAGATGTGTATCTGCCATTTGCAAAAAAAATGCATACAAATATTGAAGCTTCAACTTCCAATTTGGAGGAATTGCCCACAAATAATGGCCTTATTATCATTAAAAGTATGGTAACTAAATAGAGATTAATCTGACGGTAATTTACTACATCATAAATAAAGGTAGTTTTCTCCACAGGGTCTGTACCCATTTTACTGTTTTTTCCAATTCTTTTATTTAAAATAATAATAATAATAATAATAATAATTAAAGTAAATGTTGAAAATTGAAAGGCTGTCAAGATAATACCTAGTTTTGTGCAAAATTTTCATCTACAAATGAGTATCTAATAAGATAGCAGATGTTTTCCCATTTCAGGAAATTAAAAATCGTGTTTATGTGCATGTGATTTTATCTGCGTGTTTTCACACCACCAATTTTAAATGTTTGTTTCCTTAACTATACAGATATAAGAGAAAACGAGCTCCTCATTGTTCACTAATTGTGTACTTGAGAGACTTCTCGGGCAGTAATTGTAAATTGATGCTTTATTCCAATGTTTGGGTTTTTCAGTGTAAATAGTCACAGATACATCTGTTCTCACATACAGCAAACACTTCTGCTATGAAAGTAAACAGATGCAGTGAGCATTAAGAATCAACACGGTGACTTTGGTTGATTAGAACTTGGTGGCTTCTGCTTTTGAAGTCTATTTAAACATGCATATCCATTTATACCTATACATCTGCATTTATAAAATGGTAAAAGCAAAGACAGGGAAAAAACCCTCCTGCCCCCATTGGGACAACAAGTACTTTCTCCAGAAGGACATGTTTTTAGAAGAAAAAAGGTATTAAAAATACTTGAGAAAGAGTAACATCAACAAAATTATGTTGTAGTCAGCTCCAAATGCCTATTCTTTCACAGAAACATCAAAAAATCAGCAAAATGAACAGAAACAACTTATCTAGAACTTCTAGAGAGCCAAAAGTTCACAGCAACACAATATTGAATCAAGAAAAGTCAATTTTAAAATATTGAAAAAGTTTTGTGACAGTTTTACTTTCCCTTGTTATGTTACTCCCTGCTTTTAATAATGAGTACAATATATAACCTGGGGATGAATTAAAATGTAGAGAAATTAAATCATAGTGTAAAGTAGCTTTACCTAACAGAAATAAACAGAATATTCCACCTAACAACAGCAGAAAGAATACACAATCTCATCAAGTGAACAAGGAACATTCTCCATAATAGAACATTCATTGGGCCAATAAACAAGCTTTAATAAATCAATTTTAAAAAGTATTCACTATATATGTTCCGGCCATAATGGAATAAAGCTAAAATAAATAATAGACAGAAAAGTGGAAATTGCACAAATATATGGAATTTGAACTGTGTAGAATCACTGTATAGATCAAAAAAGAGAATATAAGGGCCGGTGAGATGGCTCAGCGGCGTAAGCGCCTGCCTGGCAAGCGCGAGGGCCCGAGTTCGACTCCCGGATCCCACATATGAAAAAGGGGCCAGTGATATCGCTCAGCGGCATGGGTGCCTGTTGGCACGCGAGGTCCTGAGGTCGACCCCCCGGGTACCCACCAAAAAAAAAAAAAAAAAAAAGAGAATATAAGGGAAATTAGAAAATAATGAATGCAATTAATGAAAAAAAGACTATGCATTAAAATTTATGGAATGCAGTAAAAGCAGTACTCAGAGAAAAATTTATATCAGCAAATGCATAGTATAAAATTTTGAAAAATGATTACAAACTGGCAACTTTCTGCAAACATTAAATAACTAAAGTAAAAACAGCAAAATACATCCAAAGCTAGCAAAAGGAAGAGAATAATAAAGACTAAAGCAGGAACTAATGAAATAGAAAGTGGTAAAACAACATAGAAAACCAATAAAAAATAATTTCATTAAGATCAAAAAAACTGCGTAATCCTTAGCTAGAATCGACAAAAATAGAAAATATACAAATAACTGGAATAAGAGAAAACAGCAGGAGCATTTGAATTTATAAAAAATAAAAATATACAGGAAAGGAAAATTTCACAACATATCAGATAAACTTTTTGAATATAAAAATTTCTAGACACAGATATTAATGAAAGTAACCAAAAAATATAGAAAATCTGCACATAACTCTAAGAAGCGAAAAGATTGAACAAAAAATAGTAATGATAATAGTAATAGTCATAATTTTCAAAACTCTAAGAATGGAAAAGCACCCCGACCAAATGCTTTCATGGGTGAATTCTACCAAATCAACAAAAATTAAAATCTGTCATTTTCAAAACCTTCTAAAAAATAGAAGAGGAAAGAAAAATATCTACCTCACTGTATGAAGTCACGTTACTCTTGTACAACAGCCAGATTCAGCACAACACATAAAACATAATGCCAGAAGAAAAAACTGCAATAAATAGTAGGAAATCAAATACCATAGTATAGTGAAAGAATTATACTCTGGGACCAAGTGCAATGCATGTCAGATACACAAGTGTGCTCATGATAGGGAAACCAGTTAGTATGCAGTGGTATGCTACTTAATCCAAGAGAAATGCACGACAATCTCGGCAGATGCACAAACAGCTGTTGACAAAATCCACTTCCTTTCTGTGATAGAGCACCACCCAGCAAACTAGAAATAAAAGGAAACACCACCAGTGTTAAAAAGTGCATTTATGAAAAACCCACAATTAGTATGACCCTCAAAAGTGAAAGACTGAAAAATTTTCCTCCCACATTAGTAACAATACAAAGATCAGAGCACGTGGAAGAAATGAAAGATATCCAAGCTGGAAAGGTAGAAACAAAATTGCTTTGATTGACAGAGGACATGATGCTACATAGAGATATTCCAAAAGAATTCACAAAAGCAAAAAAATGGATTCCAAGACAATCTCAGAGAAATTAGAGGATACAAAATTACATTCAAAAATCACTCTTTCTGTACATTTGCACTAAATAATCTTAAAATGATTAAGAAGTCAATTATCTTTAACATACTATCTAATACAACAAAATACCTTGGAATAAATGCAACTACAAAGATGAAAGTTTTGTCCATTGAAAACTGTAAAACACTGATGAAAGAAATTAACAAATAATCAAAGAAAAATTCTCTGTTCATAGACTGGAAGTCTTAATATTGTTAAAATGGCAATATTATCTGAAGCAACGTACAAATTTAAGGCAATTTCTATCAAAATTTAAATGGATATTTTGCAGAAAATAAAAGCTAGTCTATGAATTAATATGGAATCACAACAGATCCTGAATATCTACAGAAATCTTGCAAGAGAGGAACAAAGTCAAAAATCAAAACATCGTGGTTCTGGTGTAGGGATAGACATATGTACCCATCAAACAAAACTGAAAGCCCAGATGTAAACCCATGCATTTATAGTGAATTAAATTTCAACCTGGGTACCGAGATCATTTTATAAGTTACTCATAGTCTCCTTACTTTGAAAAACTGGATATTTGCATGGAAAATAATTGCATTCTTACATTCTTACAAATGCAAAAAGATCACTCAAAATGGATCAGAAAATATAAAATCAAAAACTTCTTAGAAGAAAATTTGAGATAAATTTCATGAGCTTCGATTTGGCAATGAATTGTTAAATTCAACACAAAAAGCATGGACAACAAAAGAAAATATTTAGATACACTGAACATCAAAGTTAAAACTTTTATGCACCAGTGGAAATTATGGCGAAAATTAAAGACATCTTGTAGAATATTTGAAATATTGCAAATCATATTTCTGGCAACTAAAGAAGAAAAGACAAAAACCCTGTTGAAAAAGCTAAAGGAAGGACTTGAACAGATTTTTTTTTTCAAGGAATGTATAAAAATTGCAAAAAAATACATAAAAATAATGCTAGGTAGTATTTATCATTAAGGAAAATCAAATCAAAAGCATATAAGATACCATTTCACACCCAACAGTATGATCAATTTTTTAAAAATGGAAAATAGCAAGTTTTGGTAGGGATGTGAGGAAATTAGAACCATCATAAATTGCTGATGGGAAAAAGCTGTTGTGGAAAAAATTTGGCAGTCTTATGAAGTTAAACCTGAAATTATCCCATTACTCCATTGTTGCACCCCTAGATAACAACCCCCCAAATTAAAAACAGGTGATCAAAAGTAAATATATACAATTGTTCAGAGTAACACTACTCACCATAGCCACAGGTAGACTATAACTGAAATATCCAATAATGAATGAATGGATAAGCAAGCAAATAATGATATATACACAAAATGCAATATTATTCATGAATAAAAATGATCTTCTAGTTTGTACTACAATATGTTTGTACCTTCAAAACATTATACACAAATAGTCAGATGCACCAGGTCCACATACCCTGCAATTCTATTTCGATGAAATACTAAGAATAAACAAATCCAGAGAATCAAAGAGCAGATTCAAGTTTCCAAGAGCTTGAATGGTTGGTGTGGGGTGCAGTGGACTGAACTTGATTAATGGATTAGGGGTTTTACCTTGGACTGGTGAAAATACTTTGGAATTATACAGATGTGTTAGTTGCAAAGCACTGTGAAAGTCCTAAATGCCACTGATGCATTCATATTAAAATTTTAAATGACTGACTTGGTCACTTTAAATTATTTTTAAAATGGTTAATGTTATGTTATGCGAATTTCATCTGACATAATTACCTTAAAATTTTAAAAACATGGGCACATCACGAAGCATTTTAAACTTTTTGTATATTAGAATAGATGTGGAAAATTGGACTTTATTCAAATAATTGTTATTTGTATATTAAGGCAGAAATGTAGGATCATTGATATTTGGAGCCAAACTTAATTTCCTCAGTTGTAAATGTGAGTTGCACTATGCTGTGTAGCCTTTCTCAAAAACACATAGCTTTCAAACGCTCTATTTACATTTATTCAATGGGTGATTTTGGTGATCCAGCTCTATTCTTAACCATGGGGAAACAGAAATGAATGAAACAGTACGAACCTTTGCTGTACTGGAGAAAAGATAATAATGGAGGGGAAAGATGGTAACCAAGATAATTAAAGAGTGTTTGTAGGATTTGTGGGTATCTATAAATTTTAAGAGAAAATCTAAAGCTGTAAAATTTACAAATAAGTGTGGCATTGAAGTTGGGCAGGGGAAATAGCAGAAAACTTAGGGAGGGTGGACAGGGAAGGTCTCAGGAAGTAGACAGCAAAATCTAAGTGATGCTTAAACAGGTGAGGGAGGGAATAGAATGGATGACTGGGGGAGGGCATCCGAGGCCCAGGGAGCAGCAGGGAGAAGCCTGGCTGACAATTATGAAACAAACAAAGAGGTCAGTGAGGCTGCAGCAGAGTGAGAGGGAGCCCAGGAGGCAGCTGGAAGCCAGAATACACGAGGCCCGCAGAGCTCACTGTTGCCATTCATTACAGGAGGCATCGCAGGAGCAGTGTCAGGGATATCTGAGCAAGAGGAAGCTGCTCTCTAGGAAAATCTATGTGAGGAAAATAAAGAACATCTATAATAAGAGTATGGATTTTGCTATCAACCTATTGTAGACATCATGAAAATATTTATAGTGGACTGTACATTTACCTCTGATACACTGAGGAAAAATTGGAGAATATGTAAGTAAGACAAGTCCTAAATTATGAGTTTACCATAGAGTATGTGGCCTTGAGCAGGTAACTTCTCCCTTTGTCTCAATTTTATCATCGATAAAATGAAATGAATGTTCTGTGTTCTCTTTTCTGTAAACAATTTAAGTCAATAGAGGCTCTTACAGTTTATCAAGTACAGTCTCAAACAAAAGTCCTCTTAACAACTTTCCATTTGTGTAGATATACACTGGAAATCAAGTAAATAAATTGTGTAAAGAATTATTTGGAGCTGTCGAGAACACATACACATACCATCATCACCACCATAGTCATCATCATCTGTGCATATCGACCTTAAATGTATTAGATTAACAGATTTAATATGACTGAGGATAGAACAGAATTGCATCTAGAAATAGGTTACTAAGGAAAAATCAAGCTAAACCAGGAAAGGCAAGTATAATTCTTCTTTTCCATTAATTTTATTTGGGTACAAGGCCACTTATGGGGGGGGTAGAGGGATATTCTTTCAATCCCAAACATCTATTGCTTCTTGACAGATAATATTATTCTGGTCATAATGATTGTGTGCAACAGTGTGCTCATATTTGTGGTATTTGTATCTTTTTAAATGGAAACATAAAATGAAAGAATTCTTTGTTAGTACCATTCAGCTTGGAGTTCTCAGTTTCTAAGTGCCAGAGCTGTATTGTTACGGGTGAAGAAACATTGTCTTGCTTAAAGAGAAGAATGGACAGAATGCTTTTGAGTTCCTATCTGATTCTGTGTTTTTGGTGAAGCCTTTGATTCCCCAGAAGGTCAGCAACACCCAGTGTCACCTTTTGCAGGCTCTGTCCTCTATAGCAGATTTTACTCTGCCTGACACAGAATTCTTGCATTAAAAGTTGCTTTGCTGAATTAGACAGCAAAGGTGGATTCTCTTCTCCTCTTTCAGAAGACTCCTCAATTAATTATGTACCACAACCTCAGTTTTGTGCCAAAAGAGCACAAGTTGACCAGTGCAGAAACTATATGCAGGAACGAAGCAGAAATTCCAAGTGAAATGTTGTGATTTCAAAACAGAGAATTGTATAGTACAATCTTTGGATTTCAGAAAGATATAACATTGGCCTTGTATGTGGCAAAGAAAAACAAACTGGTACTGTTGATGCCAACATTTTATCATGATGGAAATATTGATAGGGAAACCTCAACAAAATGGAAGCATGAGATGGAAACTTCTCTCCAAAGAGCAAAGGTGGAGTAGATGTTGATGAGTTATGCATCAGCTATGATGTCACTTGAAACACAAAGTGTTAGCTGATGGTCTCGATTCTAAACATGTGTGGTATAAATAGTTTGGTAGTTTACAAAGAAAATAACAAGTGCAAAATATCATGGAGAAATTTTCTTAGAGGATTGAGACTGGAACTCATAAGAGATCATTTACAGGAGATGAAAAACAAAATGTTTCTCCCAGGGAACTATGCAAAAAACTGTCGAACACACTGGTGAGCTGACAGGTGAACAGGCAGGCACAACATCACAAAGACCTACTACAGGAAAAGAAGAGTTCTTAACTGTGCCCTACAAGAAGTACAGGAATACAAACATATGTGTTATCAGTGTAATTGATGCTTATGTATGGGACATGTAATTGTCATGTGTGAAAACTGCCTTGGATGTGACAGTTGAAGAAAAGCTTATTTTATGTGGTAGACTTTTGTTTGTGTTTACATTGTAGTTCACATAAGTTTTTATTTTTGATGTTATCTTTTAGATTTTGTAAGCAAGTAAACAGCTGGTGTGTAAATGTTGATGTCTATCATTACATAGTTGATATTTTATTTTATTGATATCTTATTTCCCTACTAAGTGTATGTTGTACAATATAGTAGGAAGCTCCTGACAAGACAGGAAGAGAAGAGAGGTGACAATACTGCCACATAGGAAAGGAAAGCTAAGCACATGTGCTGTCAGTGTAAGCAAGATGAGCATGGAACATGTAGTTGTCATGTGTGAAGACTGCCTTACGTGTGACATTTGAAACAAAGCTTATTTTTGTGGTAGAGTTCTATTGGTATTTTCATTGTAGTTCATATAGGAATTTATTTTTGATATTGTCTGTTAGGTTTTGTGAGCAAGTACACAGCTGATGTGAAAATGGTGATTCTATTCTAAATGCACAATATTATTAAGAATTTAATATTTTATTTTATTGATATTCTATGTACCTGTTAACTACACAATGTATAATATAATAAGAACCTCCTGGCAAAATAACAAGACCAGTGAGATATCAAGTATGTCCTACAAAAAGGCCAGGAAAACAAAAGCCATGTGCTGTCAGCGTAAGGGACACGTGTGTATGGCACGTGCTGTCGTCATGTGTGCAGACTGTTTTAGGTGTGATAATTGAAGTAAAGATTTTTTTGTAAAGTGCTGTTGCTGTTCTCATTGTAGTTCTTATAAGAATTTATTTGTGTTGTTCTTTTTTAGACTTTGTACACCAGAAAACACTCAATGTTGAAAATTTTGATGCTTTTTTATAAACACTCAATAGATATTAAAAATGCAATGCTTTATTTTGTGATTTTTTTCCTGTTAACCACTCATTGTTTAACACAATAAAACTCATAAAATTAAAATTAATAATTCATCTTTATTCTAAAGAATAAACGTGGGTCTGACAGACTCATGTTTCTGTGCCTTTATGATAAAATTAGTGTTATTCCCCCATTAATAACATTTTTGGAAGCTCTTTCTCTAAATGTCTTTGTTACTCTATTGGACAAATCTTTAGATTGTCTCATATTCCTCTCTAGATTTTAATCTACTTTCAAAGCTTCAAATAAAATCCATGAAAATTACTTTCTATAGCTATAGACACAGATAAAATCTAGAAATCTTGATGACTGCCAGACCTATACATCTATCTGCCCAGATGTCCCAACTTGAATGTCACAATAAACACACTGATTTAGTGTGCTCCAAACTTCATTTTCTGTCTCCTACTCCAAAATGCTTCTCTCTCTTTTTATGTGAAATGAAAAAAGTTCTAATCCTATTTAGAATACCGTATGATCACACTCATGTAGAGTTCAAAACAAGTGTCAACAGGCTGAATTCATTTCTGGAGGCAATAGGGAAGATTTGTTTTCTGCTCATTACAGTGGCAGAATATCACTTGTTTGGGTTGATAAGGCCAATGTCTTATTTTATTGTCGTCAGCAGCTGAGAGCCACTCCAGCCCTTAGAGACTGCCACAATCCTTGGTCCAAGGCTTTCTTCCTCTAATTTCACAGCAAGAGTCACTTGGTTATTACAGATGCGTGCACTAGGATGTTCTATTTCTTAAGATGGAAGTATAATAAATGGCTGTTGTAATCGTTTCTCCATAGATGCAGTTTTCTTGCTGCATCTGTCTTACCTATTCTTCTTCCTTTCTCCTCCATTTCTATGGATTCATGCTTTAGATTAAGTACACTGAGAATATCCAGAGTAACATTTCTATCTAGAGATCCTTTAATCACATCTGCAAATCTCCTTTTCCATATAAGATGACATATACCCACAAGTTCTGGGAGTCGGGATGTGGCTTCACTTGTTGAGGGACAATGTTTTGCCTATCACATTATGTATCTTTCTTCACACACAAATCCTTCTACACATTGCTAATTGAATACTTGATAGAAATGTAAACCCAGTAGAATTGAAATCCACTTTACCCATGTCTTTCATCCCAAGAGGTAAATAATTATTTAGTTTTCCTTTTGTAGTTAAATCTAGATTCCATAAATGAGCACATAATGAGCACATAATTAGCCCTAGTTCTCCCCAAATCACATTTCTGTACCCTCCTGTAATCCAACTGAGTGCACTATTGAAGTCGTATAGACTGATTACCTGTCACCACCACAAACAAAAAAACAATGCTCCAAACAAGCCATGGACTATAAGCTGATTATCACTTCAGGGTGGAACCTTCTCCACCTTTCTTGCAAGTCCCTGTGAGCTTCGTGAAGTTCCTTCCTCCAGTAAATCTACCTCATCATCACTTCTTCCAGAAAGGTTTCATTACTGAGGAATCCAGCTTGTGCCAGATGCACCCCAAGAATTCCTAGAAATTTATTATGCTTCCTGCAGTCTATATTCATACATTATTTTGTGGTAATATTTTTCACTGTATGATGAAATAAAGGAGATGAAATATATTAATTGGGTTTTCAATCTTTTTATGGCTATTGGCTCTCATATCTATTGGGTTTAGGAATGAAGTGGAGAATAGTAGAAATCAACAGCAGGACGAGAAGTGACAGACTCTGGGCCTGGTCAGTGGTAGAGCTCGCTCCAAGATTAGGTAATTATCACACCTGATTTAGGTAATTTACATGAGGTATGGAAAGTTTGAGCTGATGAATTAAATAAGATTTTTAGATTTAAATGGAAACCGGAGTGTGTGATATTAGGAGAGGGTGAATATCTCTTGCATGTAGGAAAGATATAAATCTCTGAATTTAAGGAATGGTCTATCCTAGGCTGAATAAGGGTTCACACAGGTGTTCACGTCTTCAATTCTGTACCTTATGAACATGCGACTGCGCATGGCGAGTGGCTTCCACAGATGTGTGTGAGTACTTTGAGTAGCGGGAAATAGCCTGTATGATCTGGGTGAGCCAGCATAGTCACAAATGTCATTATGGAAAGGTAGTTCAGAGTGTCAGTATGAAAAATAGTACAATGCAGCAATAGAAATAGAGGTTATAGGGATTTGGCCATAGCCCTGGAAATCCTGTCAGTGTTGAGAACTGACAGAGGTAAGGGCTGATTTCTACCTTTCAAACTCCAGCTGGAGCCACTTCAGTTGTGTCGACATCTTGACTTTAGAGCAAGGCTATTTTTTCACTTATGACTCCAGATCTGCAACTTAATACATGTTAGTTTATTACACAAACATTGTGGGGTAATTTGCCATAACATTTGTAGGAAAGGCAAGCAGGAACTGTTTTCCTGTTTGGAAAAAAAATGATAGTTTATTTCATTCTATCATCAGTTTTCAGATCAATAATATCTACCATTTACCCAGAGACTATCCACATACATTTTCATCTTTTCTTATTATTCTTTTGAACCGCTCTTGTGTTATACATATCTTTGTGTGTCTGCACATATGTGTATGTGAGGAGAGGGAGACGAGAGAGACACACACACACACACACACAGAGAGAGAGAGAGAGAGAGAGAGAGAGAGAGTGAGAGAGAGAGAATGAGAATATGGAATATCAGTTCTGGTCCAGATTTGGATGAATGAAAGCAAAGTTCTGAAACTCTGTCTCTGCATGAAGAAATCATAGAGTTAATGATCGAAATATGGAATACATATAAAAGGACATAAGGTGCTATTAACAATTTTGGCAGGACAACAGGTATAAAACAGGACTGTCCCAAGAAAACTGTTACTTCAATCATTAAGAAAATTTCCACTCCACAAAGGATCCAGGAGAACTTGGGAATTAAATCCAATGCTTAGGAAAACCCTAAATCACAATGATTAACAACTCTGGAAATATGACCATCAACAGATGAATGGATAAAAAAAAGGTGGTATTTATACTCGGTGGAGTACCACTCTGCCATAAAAAGATAAACTTGAGTCACTTGTAGGAAAACAAATACACCTTGAGACCATAATATTAAGTGAAATAACAGAGACATACAGTCTTAAATATTGCATGGTTTGCTTATATGAAAAACTCAATATGTAAATAAAGTATTAAATAATAGACAGGTCACAGGAAAAAAAGAGAAAAAAAAAGATATTATCATCCAGTGCAGACAATGCGTCTAAAATTGTACCTTGACTTAGTACAACTGTCTTACATGTTTTATATGTTCTAATGTGGTTTTCTACTGTATATGTGACAATTAACTCTGTAAGGTCTTACAAGATAAATAAATGAATCTGATGATGGGAAAATGAATCTGATGGAGGGATGGGTGAAGAAAAGGGAATTGAAATGTGTTAAGTACAAGTATCAATCCCTTACAGTGAGTGTAGTTATTATGCACTGCAAACTTGTACTAATAAAAATTTAAAAAGAAATGAAAATTCAAAAATATTAAGAAAGAAGAAATGCAGAAACATCGTTAAGATAAATGGAGAATAAAACTATGAGAAGTGTCTCTCGTCTTGATGGGTTCCATTTTCCATTTGTAATGATTTACACCTTGCCTTATGAGGCCGCAGACTGAGAGGAATGAGCAGAGAGGCCAGGAGCAGGCTGAATCCTTGAAGTTTTCCCAACCATTGAACCTGTGCTTCATATATGGACCAGTTCATTTTTATTTGAGTTTTCCATCAAAAAGTTCATTCAATAACCAATGTATTATTGATCATCTGATTTGACTTCTTCAATTCACTAAATTATCAAATTGATTTACTTGTCCAAACCACTACTTGTCTTGCTATCATAGAAACCCACGTATTTATTCCTTTGAAAACAACATTGCTGTTTATTTGATTTGATTTTAGCACCTCGATGAGAAGAAATTCAATAAGAAAATTCCATTATATAAGTATTTACCCACTCTACAAAATTTTGACTATGACATCAATGCATCAGCAATTCAGTTAGAAAGATCTATTTTTATGCATTCTCACTGTAAAAAAAAAGAGTGTCTGGACTTTCAAAAAATTCACAAGAAAATAGTTCTAGGTTTTCATAAGACTTCACCTATAGTATCTTTTCTACTTTATAATCTATTTAAACTATTTATAGATATATTATCAGGTTTACTAAAAAGAAAACTGATTACTTACCATTATTTCCTAAAAAGATAACTTTAAATAAATTAATGTTTTAGAAACATTTCAATAGAGTTGTATTTCAAAAGAACAGCTCAAAGACTACGTAAAATTAACTTCATTTTAATATACAAAGAAGTCACCTACCGTAGGCAAATATGTGAAAATTGAAATTTGAAAATTCAATTTGGATAAATGAATATTATTAAATTAAAATGATTTCTGAGATTATGGAGACAGTCATGAGAATGCATGATTTTTATTTAATATTGTGGCCGCAATTAATAAATTAAATAAGTTTGCCAAATATTGGCTGCATAGATAAATTAAAAACATGATCCTTTTTTCACTTCGGTATTTATTTTGGTCTTCAGATTCACGTCTGCGTCTGGTTTTTCTTTTTAGTGGAAGAGCTTTACTGTTACAGAGTCTGGAGCCATCAGGGAGCCAGGCTCAGGGCTGACTGGCTTCACTGCTCAGTTGTCTCGTCTATAACAAGATAGTGTGTAGAGCAGTATTTTCCAGTGGAAATGGCATGCCAGCCGCTAATACCTGATTTTGTATTTTATGATAGATGTATTAAAATGTTCACACAGGGGATATGTCTAGCTTTAATAATATGTTTTATTTAACCCAAAATATGCAAAATGTTATAATTTAAGAACGAAATTAATGTAAAGCATATGATAAGTACAGTTAATCACATGCAGTTAACGTACACAAAGAGAATATCTCCTAAGGGATATCACAGAGCTGGATCATGTGCTTTGTCTTCCTACAGTTTTGTTAGGTATTGCACAGCAAATTAATGTGAAAATATGTCTTTTACTTTAGTGTTTATTTCTTAAAAATGCTTTATTCAGTTCTCAGGTTGAAATTTCCTATTTATGACAGTACTGAAGAGTGAGGAAAGGATTTTGATACTCAAAATACAAAGTGGGAACATCACGAAAGTTAAAAGTCACGGAACCGGAGAATGAATGAGTTAAGCAAAAATTCTATCGGCATGAGAATTTCCCTATTATAAAAAGGAGGGGCTATTTTATAGATACTCTTTTCAAAATGAATATTTTTGTTTTTGTTTTTGTTTTTGTTTTTGTTTGAAACAGGGTCTTGCTTTGCATTCAAGGCTGGCCTAGGCCCTGAATTCACTATGTAACCCAGGCTGGCCTAGACCTTCTCGTGCTCCTCCTGCCTCAGCCTCCTGAGTGCCAGGATTGCAGGGGTGGCCCACCCCAGGCCTCAAAACTATTTCTTGTAGGGTTGTTTATAGAACCTTTTATTCAGGCCAATTTCTTGAGACTAGTAAAGATGTAATATGATATTGGCATGAATAGTGCATCAGAAAAACAAACCAAGAACTATAGAATTTATCTGGGTTGAAAACAGCACAGATACTCGTACTGGAATAATGGAATTGCCGACTCCTCCCTGTGTCATTGAGATGGTTTGTATGAGTGGAGCACCTTACCAGATGGTGCCTACCGTTAATAGCAACTGCCCTTCCACAGTAATGTAAAATCGTGTTTTCCCCTCTTCATTTTTAGAGAGTTATCCCAGGTTCAAGGAAAGAAAAGATCAGCAAAAGTCATAACAAAAGCTGTTCTTAGAAAATAATTTTATTTCTATGTCCAACAGCCATCTATCAATAGGAATTATAAAATTGTTACGGTCAAATTATTGATAAAATAAAAAGAAAGTAACAACATCATCATCGTCACTGGGAGGCTGGGTTCTGATGCTTCCAAGAACCAGACCTTGCTCTTCTGTTCTTCGTGCCTTTGACGAAAAGAATTCAGTCAAGATACACAGGTGGCGGGGCGGAAGTAGAGGCGGAGTTCATTGGAAAGCAGATGTGGAGAGAGTCAGGCCTTTAGGGGAGGCAGGCAGTGCCATGTAGGCAGCTGTACCGAGTTCAGGTTTGAATATCTTCTCATACACGCACAGTTACTACTGGGGTTTAGAGAATGGTGATGATTATGTTTATCAACGATTTTCTCAGTAGTCACTTTGGAATTGCAAAATGTCTACTTTGGTTTTTTCCCATGTTTGGTGTTCCCTCAGGGGCCTTGATCATATAAGAAATTAGCCAAGAATTTTGCCAGAGTTCTAATCTAAATCAGGCCTCAGCTCGAGCAGGCAGGTGTTTAAAGAATGTCCCCCTTTCTGTTATCACTGGCTCATAGGTCAGGGCAACTAGTAACGCTATACGCCTTATTCCAGACATAGGCAGTGTGTCCTTGGGTCTGAGACCTCATAAATGATTATAAATTTATTATACACTGAGGTCTTTGTTTCTTCACTTAATTACAACTGGTAAAACATGCTGCTTTGGACACCGCTTTGTCCCTCAGGACCGCTAATGTCTAATTACATGTCCTACAACCATAGTCCTACTAAAAAGCTGTAACACCATTTTTCTATCCACTGAAGAAATAAACTGAGAAGCAGGGAAAACCAAGTAGAATCTGACCTGGCTTTTCCTGTATTTAAATTTTCCTTCCAAATGCATTAAACTGAATAAGTTGAGGGAAAAAACCTACAGCATATCCAGAAGGAGTCTTCATTTGTAATATTCAATCAATACCACATCCCCCATCACGAGCACACATCCTTCATTCCAAACATGTAGTATTCATGGAGTGGGAGATTTACATACTTGAGTGCAAACCCAGCTCTTTCTAAATCAAAAGTTTGTCCTCTCATTTTACTAATCTGTTATCAATCAGTTATCAAGCAAAATGTTTCCCCAAACTTGTGTGATCTAGTAGGTAAGGTAAGTGTATACACACAAAAGAGATGACTAGCATTGCTAAGTACTAAAAGAATGAGTTGGATACTTGAGAAATTTCAGAAAAGTAGAAAGAGAGATAGATTCTTTCTTCCTTTCTTTCATCTTTCATATTGATAATTAAACCCAGGGAAAAATACTCTATCACTGAAGCACACCACCAGCCTTATTATTTCATTTAACTTTTTAAATTTTGAGACAAAGCCTCACCAAGTTGCTCAGGATGGCCTCAAATTTGGGATCCTCATGCCTCTGCCTCCTGAATACCAGTGATTAAAGGTATGTACCACAATACATGGCCAAGAGAGATGATTTTAAGACTGACAGAATAGGTAAATTATTTCAGACTGACTTGTGAGGAATCTGTAGAAATTTCATTGAAAGTGGATAGTTTTTTGGAAGGGGATCTCTGCTCATCAGGGAACTAATCCATGTAGTTTTCCACTGATTAATTCACAGCTAAATGTGCTTTTAGGAGGCGGTGCCTAGTGGAGATGCTATGGGGATCGTGACCTGGAAGCGTGTGTCCCTGTTCCCGCGTCCTCCCCTTGCTCTCTGTTTCCTGGCTGCCATGACTGGAACCGCTTTCCTCTGCCCAGGGCCATCTGCCTTCCCACTTCCTCCTTGGAGATGGCTAACCATGAAAGGACTGAATTGTCTAAAACTGGGAGACAAAATAAACCTCTTGTTCTTTAAATTGTGGGTGTGGATTCTGTGTCTCAGGCCTTGAGGAAAGTAACTAACACACAGAGTCAAGAAATATTAAAATGGGGAAGAAGGAGAGAAAGTTAGAAATTCCTTTCTTTAAAACACAGGAGTTCTAACTGTGTGACTTGCGTATGTAAAGGGGTTAGTGAAGAAATTCACAGGGACATAGGAGAGTGGGCACCATCGTGTCCTCCACAGCTCCAAACACAGAACAAAATTAAAATATTTTGAAAAACAATTTACAGAATGCATAGCCATTGTTAAACAGGATAAGAAAACATTTGGGAGATTTCTGGTTTTTCTGCATGAGATGTTCTGAACTTACTTTCCTACTATAATAACTAGACAGTTGGAGAAAATGCAAGGATGGTGATTTTTAGACATTCTACACCATACCACACCACACCACACCACATCACACTATAGCAAGACTGGCAACATAAGATGGACACACACGAAGTTGTGCACAATGTGTACACACATTGTAACTGAGCTCAAATATTCCAAGTGCACCTTTACATTTTCTAGAAACCCTTCGCACTTAGGTGTAGTACATGTAACTAATTCTGGCCTTCAAATAAGAGCAAAAGAAGTAAGGACAACCAGTGTGACTCCTCTACGTCTTTTTTGCTCTACCACAGTGTATTTGGTGACAAACCTATCAGAATGAGGAGTTCACGAGATGGAGAAACACTCTTGATCCACACTAGAGTTTAGGTAGGCCAGAAATAAACCTGCTATGTCAAAAATTACAAAACTAAGATTACCTTTACTAATATACACCTGCGTGTCCAACAAAAGAAAAGATATAAATTAAACATAGTTCATTCATATGGCAGAGATAAAACACAAAGAATGGTCCAGATACACACACACACACATAAATATTAAATGAGTGGATAAGCAAATAAACTGTTGATGAAATAAATACATGCAATGAATTTTAATATATAATAGGTGTACTTATACAGTTTTTTTTAAAATTCAAAAAGAAAAGCATACTGAAAATCAAAATAAATGAAAATACCTTAGACACACACACACACACACACACACACACACAAAAACTCAAAAAGGACTTACAAATAGAGTTTCCTTCATTGATTGGCTTATTTTTCAAACAATAATTTACTGAGCATCTAGGATAAAATCAGGGACTATCCAAACACTTGAATCTTTATTTTTAAACACTGTGTTATCTATCTGGTGTGGGTCCAGGTTATATTAAGCAAACCATGGAAAAGTATCCTCTGTGTCATGCTTGTGTGATTAGCAAAATGCAATGGAAAAGCAGATGGATGTACCTGAATTGGAATTTGGGGTTGGTTTCAAAGCATAAGACAAAGGAAGCAGTCTGTAATCTGTTCCTTCGAATCAACTGGCATCAGAGTAGAAATATATTTTAGCTGGAATTTGTAATCTCTTTAAAGGCAAGGCAATAGACTAAATTATTCAATAAATTCCAATTTAGTTGATGAGAATGCATATAAGTTATTTTACATAAATTCGTGACATTTAAGAGGACAATTCTCCCATCTTTACCTACAGATATGGTCTTTTTCTTTAGCACTAAAATCAGAATTTAGAAATCAATTAACACTCTATCTCATCCCATTTCATTGTAGTAATTTATTTCCATGACTATATTTCCTGACAGATGGTGAACTTTTTAGAGTGATCATATGACTTATATCTGTCCAGCAATCATACAACATGTGTCAAATCCAGAGTGCTCTATAAATATCATCAAGACACTTGTTACAGTGTTTGAGCTCAAAATATATTTCCAAGTAAAATTACACACCATACATGAATAGAAATTATTTTAAAAGCATTTTTACCTGAAAGATTCAGCAAGAGATTTTGTTGGTGTGAGTAGGGTAGTTAAAAAGACTAAAAAAGAAGATGAATATGGATTTATATAGTGTTTTGAATGACTTACTGGCTCTGTATTTTGGGCTGGTCATGTAATTTTCAAATTTCAATTATGTGATACATAAAATTAATCCTACCTACCTTTGTATAACAACAGTTTCATGCTGGAAAACAAATTATATAGCATTGAGTATGTGGAACATGAAATCATTAAACAAGCTCAGTTAACTCTTGTCATATTTGCCCCCAACGTTTAGTAGAAAACTGAATATTTCTCCTTGACAAGAGCAGAAACAAATAGCAACTGAAATATATCATGTATTCTGAGTCTATTTAGGAAGTATATGTAATCAAAGTAGAGATTTTCTAAAAGAGACTGTGAAGCATAAAATAAAATGTATAAAATCCTGCCCTTTTTTTAGTCTTTTGTGCTGAAGAAAGATTTTCAACTTCTTCACTAGTAATGTGATGTTAGCAAAGTTGCCTTATGCTTTCAAGGATTCTCTGAGGCAAGTACCTTCCAGACATTGAACTTGATCAAGATTAACAGGTCCACTTTAGTTATGAAGAAAAGAATATTGCTATTTGTCTATTGGTTTGTTTGTTTCCTTGCTTGTCAGTCTTCTGGTTTTATTTATGTAGTTAGTTATCTGCTTTGATTTCATGCTAATGGATAGCTGCTCCAAAAGTGCCCAGTAAATTGAGGAGATGTTGTTGAAGCAAAGAAAAAGCTATGTTTAGTAAGCCAGCAAGCCCTAAGAGATAGTTGGATGCTCATCCTGAAAAGCCATCTTTACACTGGCTCCAAGCTTGATTTATTTATTAGGCTCCAAGCTGAGGGAAGTAGATAGCTGCATCAGTCTTGAAGCAGAAGGAAAAGGATTAGGAAAGTTTCAGGTAAATCAGCTTGTGTTCATCAGAGCTTTGTGCTCAGGGAAGCAAAGGCTTTTTCCAGCAAAGGGAAACCATTAAGTGTGGCAATATCTGTGTTTAAGGTTGTCTTTGAAGTTTGCCTATTGGTAAATCTTTCCGCAAAACTTGGTCTGTTTATAATCTGGTGCTATAAAAAGTGATATCTCTTTTTGATCATTGCTGATGCCAATCAGATAAATGATATTGTGTTATCTAATGAATTAAATTCTGTGCACTGATTTTCATTTCTGGTACCCATGAAGGCAGGCAAACTTTTCTTGTTGCCCTGCTGATTAGATAAACGACTACCACTATGTCTGGCTGCTGAGGGCCACATGCACTTTGGAGAAAAACAATCATTTTGCCAACAGAATTGAACTTTTGGCCTTGTGTATTCGCAGCAAAGTGTCACCTCCCTTGTGGAGACAATGAGTTAAACCTTATTAGGAAAGTTCAAAGAGTCTTAATAGCTGATAATCTTTAAACAGCTTTTCTAACAGCTTTTCTATGGTATCAAATAGAAACAAATGACAAAAAAATCTATGGTGTACAGACTTGGCTTGTTTTCTATAGAGAAAAATACTCAAACTAGAACAAAAAAGGACAATGAATATTAAGGAAAATAAACTTGGAGAGTTGTGATGAAGAGAAAAATCAGAAAACAGCTATATAATAATCAGAAAACAGAAAATTTGCTACTGAGATAATGGAACCACAATTCATTCTATTTCAGAAATTGAGAAGGTAAAAAGAGAATCTAGAATGAGCTATCAAAAAACAAAAAAGTGGAGGAAGTATAAATGCTTATTGTTAAGTAAAATAAACCACTCTGAAAGACTCCATACGGTATGTGTCTTACCTTGTGACATTTGTGGAAAAGGCAAAACGGTGGATAGAGTGAAAAGATACATACTTGCCAAGAGCTTGGGATAGAAAGGAGAGGGAAAAATAAATAGGTGGAACAGAGGTATTTTCAGGGGAACGGAAATATTCTGCATGACACCACAATGGTAGAAAGGTCAATATCCATATGTTAAATTCCATAGATTGTACCACATACAGAATAGACCTTAATGTAAGCTAATAGTATCAGTATTGCCTCATCAATTACATAAATATACTACAACAGCACAAGGTTGTAATAATAGGAAAAATGGGGAAGAGAAAAGGCAGTTCATGAAGACTCTATGCTTTCTACTGCATTTTTTCTGTAAACCTAGAAATACTCCAAAACACCTTAGTTTTTTTTTTTTTTCTTAAAGATGCTAAAGAAATGCAGATCCAGAACTGGTGTGATAATAATAATGATTGTAATGATGATTTACAAAATAATTTGCAAATTCAGACTTGTTAATATTATTTCAGGAAAAAAAAAACAAGAAATTGAACAAGAGTTTCCAAAGTATAAAAATCCGAATGAGATGTGATATAAGAGATAAATGTGAAAGAGAAAGTATGAGCATCCGAAGTTGCAAATTAGGACATAGGGGACAAGTAAAGATCACATAGAAAGAATAAATGAATACTATTTAATTTTGGGGAGAAGGTTTAATATAGATTGTACCACACACAGAGTTGACCTTAATGTAAGCTAATAATGCATATAAACAGGTGACACAAATAGTATTTTTAGTTCCTTAGTTCTTAGTTGGAGGTAAACCCCATGAACCAAGAAATTGCACAATTCATTAAATTCCAGTGCCATTTCAGCATTGAACCAATCAATCCTAATACCAAACACCTCAAATCTGCAACCACAATTCCACTGAGTTCTGCAATCACTTGATTCGTCTGGGCTTCCAACCAGTAGACTTATCAAAATTTTACAAAGCATTTAGCATTGGATTTTTAAATGACTGATATGAAATCATTCCTTTTTAACACTAGGGTGTTGTACCACTACTATACAGTTTTATTTTACAAAGAGCAGATTAAATTTTTCTGCTTTATTTTACAGACTCAATTACAAACAAATGGTCCAGTTTACTGTGTGTGTGTGTGTGTGTGTGTAAACTTTTTACATGGTTCTAAATTTAAATCTTAGGAGAAATAGATCAAAATGTCAGTAATGATTATCACTTAGAGATACAAGTAAATGTGATTAGTGATTTGTTTTATATAGTTTTATTAATTTTATAAATGTCTTGCAACAAGTATCTATTATTTGTAAACTAGGAAAAATGTCAACTATTTTTAAAGTAAAAGCATAGACCTGTGTATAAACACATGTGTGTGTGAAAACATATGTGTGTGTGTGTATATATATATATATATTTTTTTTTAGGAGACTATATATATATACAGAGGCAGTATAGTCTCCTAAAAATATATACACACTTTAGGAAAAGAAAAATAATATGATTTTTTTCAATAGATTGTGTTACCCTCATATGGGGGACCCTAGAGGATGTCGTATATCACAGAAAACCCACCACACTGCTGCCCTTAGAAAAGAAACTGAAAATCACGTGCAGCAATCTCAGTGACCAGAGTTACCCAGGCAGCAGTTCGTCGTACTAATAAATGTCTGGAAGCGATGGCTGCCACTCTGAGCACCTCTTATAATTGTAGAGGCCAAAGGTAACTTGTATAATCTCATGATGTCTCAATAAATTTAGTATTAAAATATTTATACAAGCTCTTCTTTTCCTAAAGTCTGTGTACATTTTTGGAGGATTGTGTGTGTGTGTGTCTGTGTGCCTGCACACGCCCTCCACCAACACACAAAAGCAGTGGAACTGAAGCAGTTGTCTTTCTCTCATGGTGAGTGAGTATTTTTATGGAGACATGAAAAATAAATAAAAATCTTACACACATTAAGGCTGTCTTCTGACTCACATCAGAGGATAAAAGACAGGTAGACAAGGAATAACATTAAACCTTTGAGATTTTTACCCATTCAAGATGGGTTTTAGAAGGGCTAAATGTAGAGAAAGGGATTCTTCAGAAGGTTGAGATTTTTTAGCCAGGAGTGCACCAGAGCTGGTATTTTGATCCAGCAGAAAGAAATAGCACTTGTTTATTGCAGTTTGCTTGCCTAAGGTGTGGCCAGAAAATCAGCCTTGGGGAACTTGTTTTTAGGGAGTGTCAGCAGAAGTGACCAGATATCTAAGCCCATTGAGGATGTCATGTGATCAGCTCACTGTGCCAAGCCTCTGTGTCATGGCGACAAATAATTTGCCTTGGCCAGGAATAAGTCAAAAGCCTTTAGTCTGTAACTCATTTACAAGATATCGTATCTACAATACATTCTAGTACATGAGTGGGACTATTGTTATACATAGCTCTTATTCATAAGAGTCTGGGTCCTGAGATCACCAAAACAGAAAAATGTCTGGGCATCCATATTCCACAGCTGGATGGAGTTGTAGAGAGATTAGAGAAAGGACGAGAAAGAAAGCAGATGGAAGAAAATTGTATTTTTGTCTTTCTGTTCAAAGGTATAAATTCTGACTACTTTCCTTATCATGCTGTCAAAGTATAGATGTGATATTGGTGACCTCAGATTTATATTCAGAAGTGTTTGACAGTAGGTTTAGTTTCGAAGGCATCCTTACATCAGACCAGGACAGTTCTAGTTCAGAAAATCAGATAACTGCTCACCACGGATGTTACTTGGTTATGAATTCTGGGTTCATCCTGGCAGAAGAGTGTTAGTCTGGAAAACAATATAGAGTAGTTTTATTCTAGCGATAAATAGCACATGCAAAATTCTTATAAAATGCCTTCCACATAGGAAAGTCACACAAATTACTCTTTTATTATATTTAACGAGACCAAAGTTACATTTGCTGTGTAAAAGAAAACTAACTTAATTGAAACAATGCACATGTTTTTACTACTTAATATTCGATGGGATTATTTGCTACTTTGATATTTCAAGTCTAATGTGTTAATCCCTTAAGTTTTTTATTCATTCATTGAGAGGTTAATTAGATAATCCCTTAAATTGTGGTGTTTAAGGAATACTCCACGAAAACCTGGGCAGATGAGCATTAAGCAAATAAACACAGCACAAACAAGTTGAAGAAGTAAGCAACTTTTGCTAAGTACAGTAGATAGAAAAAAGAAATGATTTTGGAGACTTACCTTCCCCAAAATACATCACACAAAAGAAAAAAGCATTTTTTTCTCATTTAGTACATATAATACATAAAGGGAAAGGTGGCTTTTTTTTTTTTTTTTTTTTTTTGCTTTTTTAGCCCAGACAATTCCTTTTAAGCATCAAGCAGGTGTGAAAAGGAGCAGTTTTCACACATGTTAGCTCTCCAAATAAAAGTGTTGCCAGGGGCTCATGAAAACGTCCTTCTAGGAAACCCTGTAATCACAAAGAAATTCTGTTTCTGGGGAGAAGAGCGACCATAAAGTTCCAACGAATCTTTGTGATATGTTTACCCCAAAGATTTTCAAAGGGATTGTGTGTCTGCAAAATTATAGCCTCCTGAAAGAGGAAAAAATATACTCTTATCAGGGAAAAAATCAGAACAATTGGGAGTAAGTGAAGATGGGGCTGCTGTGATTCCATTCTCCTCCTGTCACTCCATGGTAACTGCATTCTTTTTCTCATTGCTGTTATAACAAAGGATCACTAATTTATTGGCTAGAACATGACACATATTTTTCATTTTATCACTGCCCAAGTCCAAAGTCCAGCACCGGCTTCAGTGGGCTGACAGCAGCCTCTGCAGGGGTGCGTTCTTTCTCCAGAGCCTGGGGGAGAATCGGGCTCCTCACTCACCCCAGCTCTCCCTGAGGCTTCCCAGAGGCCACACAGCTTCAAACTCAGCAGATGGAGCCATTATGTCTCGTCTGTATGACGCTGCTTCTGTTATCACGTCTTTTTCTGTTCACAAAAGAACAGGTTCTCCACTGTGAAGATCCACGTGCTGGCACTGGGCTCACACAGATGACCAGGATCACCGCTGCGTCTCAGACCCCTTGACTCTGCTACCTTCTGCAAAGTTTCTGTTTACTAGGTAAATTCATACATTCACAAATGCCCGAAGTTAGGACCTGGACATGTTTGGGAACCAGTAGTCTGCAGACCTCAATGATATTACTACCATGTGCTTCTTTCTTTTTTAGCTCATTCTTATCTTTAGAACTTTCCTTTATTGCTATTTTTATTACCCATCAGGAGACAAATAGTCTTTTAACCTCTATTCAGACACACATTTGCTTCTTCAACATTCAATAAAAGATATGTTCTAAATTCTCCTCAGTGCACTAAGCAACTTTCATTCATTCATAAATTCAATTAATCAGGGCCGGTGAGATGGCTCAGCGGCGTACGCGCCTGCCTGGTAAGCACGAGGGCCCCAGTTCGACTCCCAGAACCCACATATGAAAAAAGGGCTGGTGATATCGCTCAGCGGCACGGGAGCCTCCTGGTGCATGAGCTCCTGAGGTAGACCCCCGGTACCCACAAATAAATAAATAAATAAATAAATTCAATTAATCAATATCTTTCTCTGAAACTAAGGTCTAGTGTATGAAAACCTTAGTTTTTTCCTTTTGATTGTTTTACCTACAATGGCTAAAAATATTATTTATACAAAAGGTTTCACAATACGTATTTCTTTAAAAAAAAAAATAAAAGAACAAACAAGTAAGCAAATATTTCCTGTGCACCAACTATTTGCACTGCTTAATGCATAAAGACATAGAGGTGAAAAGACCAGGAAAAGGATAGGCAGCGATGAGGCCCAGATATTGCTGCTAAAATAACTCAGGTGTGCAATATCAGCAAGCTCTGGTCTTTCTCCCCAGGGTCATCTCATAACCGCTGGCCTAAAATGAAGGCAAAGAATCTTCAAGAATAAGATGCAGAGCAGTAGTTCTAACTGTGAACCTTAGCATTGCATCACCTGGCCTATGTGTTAGAGTTCCCCGCTGTAGAACTAGGTGCCCTCTGAGGCCATAGAACTGGAAATGTGTAGGGTTCCCTAACCTTTAATCCTTTTGGAAGTTTGGGTCTGTGACACTGGACACAATGATGCAGCTCTCTTCTGACATTGTCCCCTAGCAGATCACAGAAATGAAGTCATTACATTTGGAGGTCAGAAAGATAAAAATAACCACGGCAAGACTGAAAGTGAAGAGGAAACGAAGTAAGTGTGAGCTCAGGCAGATGACAAAAGACCCCCAAGGAGCTTAATCTTTCTCTGGATTGTGCATCTATTTTTACACATAATTGATGTGTGTACCTGTATCTTATGGATAATAAACTTTAGTTTGTATGACATCTCTCACACTGAACTCCTAAATATTTGATAGAGTTAAATAATGCAGTTACTAAGGAGAGTAATAGTAGGCAGCAACTGGAAATTAAAAGGCAAGGACAAACTGTATGTTTTGGGAAGAGTCGAAGAATGATGTCCTCTTTCTTTCATTGGCTTCCCAGAAACGGTCCTGAAGGCAGGGCCAGGAAGGTAGTAGGTGTGTAAGAACAGACAGGCATTTCCTTGAAGTCAGCTCAAACCATATGACCTTGGAGGTAGCACCTCACCCCTCTGAGCCTCAAATTCCTCATCTGGAAATTAGAGCAATTCCTCAGTGGCACTTGCAAGGATGAAATTTGCTAAGATATATAAAAAGGATTTGAAATGTATATTTTATTGGAATTTTTCTTCACTGGTGAGAGAAAATTAGGAGAGAAAACATAATGCTATAGATACATGACACCAAGGCAGTAGAGTGACTGCGTTAGAGATTAGCAAGGAGTAGATTAAGATCAATTTACAGAACAACAAATTCCAAAGGAGTTTAAAGTTATTTTGCAAAACAAGAGGTTGGAAGGCAGGCTGTCAGCATGCGGTCTGATAAACTGGTGGATAATCTGGCCTCCCCATTTTCCTCTCTATCCTTTGTTTTCTGCTATTGCCCACCAGCACCTTCATATCAGAATTTTATATCTCTGTATTATTCTTATTGAATTTCCCATGAACCTAATTATTCACTTCTTTGCAAATCCTATCGTGTAGCTTCTAACAGGCTTGCGATCCTTTCATTACAAAATAAAAAGTACTTCTCAAACTTGTGACCCAACATCTACTTCTTTGAAGGCTCATGCAGGCATCAACTCCTCTAGGAAGCTTCCCTGGCCTCATCTACCACCGTGCAGACGCTTCTATTCTCTAAGCACATAATCCTCTGTTCTCTTAAGTGTGCTGTCTCGTGCAGCAGAATCCGTGGGGATTTAGCAGAATGTACATACTTATGTGCCACCTCAGACATAATCAGATCATGATCCTGTAGGAAGGAACGAGGAAAAGAAGCCAGAAGGGAGGGGCTGAAACTTGCAGCCTTGACAATGCTCCCTCTCACAGTACTCTTTCTAAAGGAGCACTAATTCTCAAATCTCAGCACACATCAGAGTCACCTTGAGTGCTTCCGTTCAGAGCACAAGTTAGAGGCACACAGTGTGTCAGATTGAGGAGGTCTGAGTTCTGGGTCAAAGGTTCGTAATTCTAACCAGCTGCCCGGCGACACGATCCTTCAGTTCCGGGGTCATACTCTCACAGCCATGTGCTCAGGCACACTCAGGCAAACCTTCCCCTATTTTTCTGCATAGCTGAGAATATGCTAGAACAGCGTAAAAGCTCAAGGAAACAGACAACACCAACAAAGGAAGATAACACTTAGCCAAATACTAATTCTATTCAGTTTCTTTACAGTAAGGCGCCTGGCTTAGCTCCTGTTCTTTACCTATCTCTTCCCTGTAACCTGCGGACAGTTTCAGCTATGTCCACATTCTCCACGCCTGGGCTGACCGCCTGCCTTAGATTTGTTCCAAATTCTTGTACTTACCTTCATAGTTCTCACCACATTATGTTTTTTATTGAGCTATAACAAACAACAGTTTGTCTTAGATATTTTATATACCAAGAGTTTTGACAATTGTGTGCAGTGGTATAGCTAAAAATAGTAGATAGACTCTCGCTCTCTCTTTTTTTTTTTTTTATGTGGGTACGGGGGGTCGAACTCAGGACCTCATGCTTGCCAGCAAGCGCTTGCACCACTGAGCGATATCACCGGCCCTTTTTTTCTTTTTCTGTGGGTACTGGGAGTCGAACTCAGGACCTCGCGCTTGCCAGGCAGGCACTGAGCCATCTCACTGGCTCTAGATAGATTCTCTTAAGTCTGATGAAGTGGGTGAGAGTAGAATAGTGTTTATGAGGACTTGGGGAAGGAACAGGGCAGTGTAGACAGGAGATAACGGTCAATGGGCACAAAGTTACAGTTAGATAACAAGAACAATTTCCAGTGCTATTTTGTACAGAAGGATCATTGGAGTAAACATAAATTAATTGAACATTTCAAAATAACTAGAAGAAAGAATTTTTTTAGTATTCTCATCAGAAAGGAATAATCAATGTTCAAGATGATAGGTACGTTAATGACCCCAATTTGATCATTACACAATTATACATGTATTTAAACATTTCTTTGTTCCCTAGATGTATGTATGATTATTAGATGTCAGTCAAAAATAAATTTTTTAAAAGATAATTGATGGAATTTCTAAACATTAAAGGAATATTTCCATCCTTCTGGAAAGTTTTGTCATAGCCTTTTCCTGTCAGTAGGGAACCTCTTACTTTTACAAATGATATTTATTATGGATTGGTTTTCTTCATAAATGAATATAATATGAATATTGTATTACATGTATTCTATTGTATCAGGTGAGCTTTTTCCCTTTAATACAAAATTTTTGACATTCATCTATAACTTTTGAAGATTTGATATAATTTAAAAAATTTTGGTGGTGTATTCAATCATGACTATAATGTGTTTATCCATTCCCTAGCTGAAGAACTTTTTTTTTTTTTCAATTTGGGGCTGTTATGATTAAACATGATACGAATATTCCCAGATCCATCTTTATGTGGCCTTATATTTGTGCTTTTACTGGGTGAATACCTAGAAGTAAAATTGTGTCACAAAATAGCTTTATATTTAACATCATAAGAAATTTGGGTTAATTTTTCAAACTATTTGGATAACTCGCACCATTTATGCTTTCTTTGGCAATAAATCAAAGTTCCAAACATTCCACATCCTTAGAAATATTTCTTTCTAGTATTTTATTTAAACTTTATCTGTTATAGAGGAGGTAAAGTGAAATGTAATCGTGGTTATAAGTTTTGTGTTATTGCTGGTGATGTTATCTTTTCGTGTATGTACTTTTGGAAGAGTAAGATAAACAAAAGGTCTATGTAACTATTTTGTCTGTTAATTAATGCCTGTTATTTATTACTGATTGTATGTATTCTTTATATATTCTGGATAAAATACTTTTTCTATACATTGCTGAAAATATTTCAACATATATATATATTTTTTTTCATGCTGGGGACTGAACCCAAGCAATTCTGCATGCTATAGTGTACCCTCTACCAGTGAGCTGCACCCAAATCTTTATTCACTTTGTGCATTGTGCCTCTTGATAAGTAAAATCTTTTCTAATTTTAATGAAATCCAATTAAGCTTTTTTTGTATTCTGTCCATCAAATTCTTGCTTATTATAAAATTATAATTTTCTACTTCGGTTTCCAGAAGTTTCATGACTCTGGCTTTTATTTTTGGTTCTGGGATTCATTTTGGAATAATCCTTGTGTATGAGACAGAAAAGTGTCAATGTTCATATGAAAACACACAAAACACAGCTTTTTAAAATTCTTTGTAAAAATACTTTCTTCTTCCCCATTAAATCACTTTGGTATGTTGGTCGACAATAAATGGTCTCTATATGTATGTGGATCTATTTCCAGGCTCTCTGTTTTTCCTCACTGATGTACTTGTTAAGCTTTATATCAATGTCAGAATGATTTGTATATTGTCAATATACAGTAAGACTTCAAGCAGTATAAATCTTCCAAAGTAGTTTTTTTTATTTTCAAAAGTATTTCTACAAATCGATATCCTTAAGTTTTCCAAATGAATTTTAGAAATTATTTTAAAATAAAAAAACTTTTGAAATGTTTTTATGAATTAAATTAAGTTTTTAAGGCAATTTAGCAAACAGACAAAACCACTTTGATTCTTATAATCCCTGAACGCAATATTATTTCACCCTTTATTTAATCTCATTCAAAGACTTTCGTAATTGGTTGGACCTATCTTTTGCTAGGTTGGCTTCTAGGCATGCAGTATTTTCTGATACTGTTTATATTTTTATTAACTAAAACTTAAATACTAAAGCTCCTTTTCATGTCCAAATCTAAAACTTTTAACAAAATGTATAATGCTGTAGAAACCATATAATCAAAATGTACAACAAACCTAGCCACAATGCCTCTTCTACTCCTTTTGTAATTTATTTTTTCTACAAACTGTATGTTCAGATAATCATAGATAGCTGTATCCTTGCCAGAATACATTATTAAAAAAAGAGAGCCTGTATATAGCCTTTTGAGTTTGATTTCTTTTGCATGAAATGATGGACTTGAGATTCTCTAATGTTTTGGTGTGTATTTCTAGTTGTCTCTTTTTATTAACTAAGTATTCATTCGTCACATGAATGTGTAAGTTCACTTAACTTCCAAATGGAGTATATTTGTTACCAGGTTTAGGTAAATATTAATGATGCACCTATTTATGTACATGTATTTTACCAAGGTAAAATAACTGGAAATGACAATGCTGTGACCTAGTAAATGTTCCTTTAACTTTGATAAGAAATTTTCTAACTGGCTTTGAAAATAGTTGTACTATTTCACAATCACAACGGAAATATAATATTCCAATTCTTCTGCATCTTCACCAGGCCTTGATATTTGCAGTGATTTGGATCAGCTTTAGTGTTGATTTAGGAGAGCTCTTTGTATGCTATAGACACCAGTTCTCTTTCAGGTATGTCGGTTTCTCATGCACTGTAACTTGTCTGCATCCAGTTCACATGGGCTGTCGTAAATGAGAAGTTGTTAATTTTCATGAGTACAATTTATCATTTATTCCTTTATGGCTTATGTTTTTCTGCCAAATCTAAGATTTATTTGCTTAGCCTAAATACTGAAGATCTTGTTTTTTTTGTCTTTTTGCTTTGCATTTTTTTTTTAAATTGGTATAGGTTTGTGGTTTACATTTAAGACTCTTTTGACTTAAATTTTGTGTGAGATTTAACATTTAGGATCAAGTTTTTTTACTTGTTTGTTTATTCATTCATTCATTTCCTTATTGACTCTCAGTTTTCTATTGTTTCAGTAACATTTGTTGAAACTAAATTGAGTTTATTCCTTTGTCACGAATCAGTTGAGCATATGTGTGTGGGTCTTTTTGTCTATTATTCTTCATTTATCTAAGTTTCTATCCTTCACTAATATTACATCTTTGTATGCTGAGTCTTCCAATTGAAAATGGTGGTATATCAATTTAGTGAACATCTTAAATTTTTTTTTTATGATCATCTCAAAAATTTAAGCATACAGATACTATATGCAGAGTTGCTAAGGTTGTTCCTAGATATGTTACTGTATTTGGAGCATTTGTAAACAATAGTGGGATTTTAATTTTGGTGGTTGCATGAGCATTTTTAGTATAGATAGATAGATAGATAGATAGATAGATAGATAGATAGATAGATAGATAGATATTATATATATCTATATATATTGATTTTCATGTGGTCATCTTGTATTCTGTCATCTTGATTTAGTTATAACATTCATCCTTCAATGTGTTTTTTTCTTTGCTTTCCTCCCCTCTTCTCTCCCCTCCCCTCTGCTCCTCTCTTTCTTTCTTTTTCTTTCTTTCTTTCCTTCTTTCTTCTTTCTCTCTTTCCTTCTTTCTTTCCTTTTCTCCCTCCGTCTCTTTCTCTTTCTCTTTCTTTTTCTTTCTGCCAGCTTGTTTTCTCTCTCTTTCTTCGTTCTTTCCCTCTTTTCTTGTTCCTCTCTTTCTCTCTCCATTCTCTTTTCTTTTTATATGTTTTACTTCTTGAGATTTTCTACATGGGCAATCATGTGATGCACACTGCAAAAATCATAATTTATTTCTTCCTTTCAAATCTGTCTTATATTTACTTTTTCCTTATTAGTGGTGAGAATTCATTAATATGTTGAATGAGAATGTGGTGGGCATTTTTCTTATTTTCTTTTTTAAAATCTAGGACAGTCCTTCATCCATGAATATTCAATTAAATGTTGACTTTCTTCTGTAAACGTTTTAGTCAAGTTAATTCCTCATTTATTTTTGTCGTATATGGACGTTTCATGACCTATCAAATTTTTCATCGATTGATACATGATTGTTCTTCAGGGTTTGATATGGCGGAATGTGTTGGCTGATCTTCCACCGGTATACTATCCCAACACAGGTGGAACAAATTTTACTTTGCTGAGGAATATGTCTATTTTTATCCATTGCTTGATAAGATTGGCGAATATCTTGATAGAATATTTTGTATTTAACTTCATGACTGATATTCGCCTGTAGTTTTGTTATTTTGTCTTTTTTTAGTTTACTGTGTCTGTTTTTTGTGTAAGAGCAATATCACTTTTATAAAATGAGTCGTAAAATATCCTCCTTCTCTATTTTAAGTAGATATTACAAAACTGGTATTAAACCTTTCATAGATGTTAGAGAAAATTCTCCAGGGAAAGAAGTTAGGCTTTGATATTTCTTTTCTTTTCTTTCTTTTTTCTTTTTTGTAGATTTTAAATCATTAATTCATTATTGATAGTTATACAATTATTTATATTGAGCATTCATTTCCATAGGTTTTTTTTTTTTTTTTTTTTTTTTTTTTTTGTGGGTACCGGGGGTCGACCTCAGGACCTCGCGCGCCAGCAGGCGCCCGTGCCGCTGAGCGATATCACCGGCCCCTTTTTCGTATGTGGGATCCGGGAGTCGAACTCGGGCCCTTGCGCTTGCCGGGCAGGCGCTTAAGCCGCTGAGCCATCTTTTTAAACTTAAGATTTTAATAGTTTAAACTCCCTGTTCTAGTGGTTGTAAAGAAATAAAAATATAGGCAGTTTCATACTGATAAATATATGTTTTATCATTTCACTATTGAATTCTTGATGTTCGTTTTTTAATTCCTCTTTTATCTTTGGTAATCATGCAAGAGGTTTATAATATAAATCTTACTGATTTCTTTTAAAAACATTCTTTTTCCATTGATTTTCCTCAATATTTTGCTCCTTTTCTCCTTCATTTTTTCAGCTTTGATACTTATGATTTCCTTCTATCATTTTACTTTTAATTTATTTTAATCTTTTCTTTCTAGTTTCTTAAGGTGGGAAAATATATTACTGATTTAAGAGCTCCCTCCTTCTAATGTAAATATTTAGTGCTATAAATCACCTCTCTACATCCTTTTAGATGAATATTACAAGTCTTTGTATTTTGTCATTTCAATTTCATTCATATCTATGTATTTTTTAAAATTTCTTTTGGAATATAGTCTTTGGCCTGTAGATTGTTTATAATGCAGTATTGAATATCAAGTGTTTAGAAAATTTTCTATTGCCTCTCTCCTAACTGATTTCTAGTTTGATTCCATCAAGATAAAAGAAGATGCACTTTTATAATTTCAATTAATATAAATTTGGTTAGGTTTGTGTTATGGTTTATCTTGACGAACGTTCCACAGGACCTGGGAAACAAAATGTGTTCTGGTGTGTTCCCGCCTATCCCAGTGCTGCGTGCATCTGTCAGGAGATTCTGTTGCTTGAGCTTGAGTGGTTCTAATCTCCCACAGCCCTGCCCATTTTCTCTCTGCCAAGTTCCTTCCTTCTGAGAGATTGACTCTGAAGTCCTGACTCACAATCCTGAGTTTTACTATTTCTACTTCCTATTAGTTTTTCTTACTTGTCTTTTGATAGTAGTTTCTCAAGATAGTCATAATATGTTATGTGACTTGGCAATCTACTTTAATAAGCCACTCTTCAAGTTAGGCATAGGAACATGACTTCCATGTAGCATTTTCTCAGTTTGTAAGTATCTTCCACATCAAATGGTGATGTTTTTCTTCAAATATCACATATGAGTTGTGATACTCTTTAAGACTATGATGTTTTAAATTCCCGTTTCTGCTCTCTCCATTGTTGCATTTTGCTTTGTGATGCTCTTGATATAATACATTTTGTTTTCCTTTGTCCTAAAAATATTCTTATATTAATTTTATTCCTGAAGAATTATTTAAGCAGATACCAATTCAAAACTAAAAGTTGTCTTCATTCAGTGCATGAAATTATCATTTACTTCTGTCTTTGTGGTTTAAAAAGAAAATTTTCCTGTCATTTGAGTTGGTCTTCATGTGTAAGTAGTATCATTTCCTCCTAGCTGATTTAAACATTTTTTATTTATTTTTAGTTTTCTTAAAACTAATCACGGGGCCGGTGAGATGGCTCAGCGGTGTAAGCGCCTGCCTTGCAAGCGCGAGGGCCCGAGTTCAACTCCCGGAACCCACATACGAAAAAGGGGCCGGTGATATCGCTCAGCGGCACGGGTGCCTGTTGGCGCGCGAGGTCCTGAGGTCGACCCCCCGGTACCCACAAAAAAAAAAAAAAAAAAAAACTAATCACAATATGTCCTGTCATGAATTTGCATTAAGGGAAAGGTCATGCTTTCTGGATATATTCAGTTCCTCGGAGCTCTATACTTACATATTTTGCCAAGTTTGGAGACAATACAGTTTTCATTTTTGTGTACTCTTCCATTTATTCACTGGGTAGTAAAAATTAATTTTGATTGAGTGGTTTCTAGAATCAAAGACATCTCTGCAAACTTTGGGCCATGTTTAATGTGTCAGTGGCAGATATGGATGACATTTGGATCCATGTAGACGAGTTACGGCACACATACGTAGGATTTTGAAATACCTGTCATCCTGTACGGGTAATTACTCTCCTTTTAAAAAAGAAACAGCTGGAGTATTTCCCTCTCGAACACTCCTTACTCTCCCAGAATAGCTGTCCTCCATGTCTCTCTCTCTTCTTCTTTTCCCTCACCTTCAAATAAATCATCTTCTTTTATTTAAAATAAAATAATAACATAAAATAAAAAGGAAACACCTTTTAGCTTACTACTGGACCTAAACAAATTCTGAACACTTAACTACGTGATGGTCAGTTTCCACGCAACCTACACTGCCCTTCGTGAAGCGGGTGTTATCTAACACACGAAGCTTTAGCGTTAGGCACACAGAGCAACCACAGGAAACTCATCCAACATTTCTTTAAATACTCCCTCTGGTTCACTACATTTCTCTTTTCCTTCTAAATATGCAGCATGTCAAATTTATCAATGCTGGCTTATATTCATTATTGCTTAGGTCCCTGAGAGTTTATTCATTATCTTCCGTCTTCTTTCTCTGTGTGCAGATTGGTAAATTCTGCTAGCCTGTCATCTACTTCACTCATTCTGTCCTCTGTCATTTCTACATTACTCTTATACCCACCCAGCAGAGCATTTCTAATTTTTATTATTATATTTTTCAGTTCTGTAATTTCCATTTGAATCCCTTTTACACCTCGGTTCTTTGTTACATTTTCCATTATTCTACTTGTTTCAAAGGTATTTTGCAATTTATTTGTGAAACATTTTACAGCAGCTTCTTAAAATCTTCGTTAGTTAATTTCAACTTCTGATTCTTCTTGCCATTTGCACCCGTTGACTGGCTGTCTTTTTAATTTAGATTATGATTTTCTTGACTCTTGTGTAACAGGGGGGTTTTGATCTTATTCCTATTTCCTACTAGTGCTGCTTGAGAATGGAATGGTTTCTACGAGTCAGGCCACTGTGTCTCAGCAAATGGTTTTGTGGGAGGAGAAAGCATTCTCTAAATGTTGGCTCCAGCAGCCTTTGAGCTTTGGATGGGGGAGGAAACTCTTATACTCCTGGGAACAAATAATTTTCCTCTATTGGCCCAGTTGCGGGGGACCTCAGTTAATGAGTTCAGTGTTAGAGTGAAGAACAATGTTCAGAACTTGTGTACCATGTGTGTGTGTGTATGTGGGGGGTGTTAGTGAAACAATATACCAGATGCGACTAGATCTTTCAGATTCTGACTACTTGACCAACCGTCTTGGCAGAAAAGGAGTCTTTCAGACAAATTCAAAATAAAGGGGCTCTTTCATTTTTGAAATTCATATTCTAGATATTCTCTTTTTTATTGCCTTGCTGAAGTTATCAACTTCATTGATCTTCTGAAGTACTGCCTTTTACTTTCTTTGATGCAATACACTATTTTTTCAATTTCATTGATTAATGCTATTATCATTTTAACTTCCTTCTATTAGCTCTGATTTTCATTTCATCTTTCTTTTTTAGTTTCATCAGATCAAATATTGGATGATGTAAAACTATATTTCATATCGACTTTCAAAGCCATAAATTTCCTTCCTTGAGCTGTTTCAGCTTTCCCATAAATTTTGATATATATTCTCATTTTCTATCAATTCAGAAAGTTGTGACTGAAGTGTTATTTAAAGGTGTGTGTAAGTGTATGTGTGTGCCTGTGCACGTGTGTGTGTTTTAATTTTTTAATATGTTTGGATCATAGCCCAATTTAACTTGAAAATTACATTTTTGGCTTAGGATATGACAAAACTTGGTGAATATTCTATGTCTACATATACAGAACAAAATTTCTGCCCTTTTTGATGTAACTGTCCTAGCTTGGTAGGCAGCCATAAGAAATTATCAGAAAGTAGGTAGCTTAAACAACACTAATGTATTGTTAACATGTCAGGAAGGTTGGGAGGCTGGTACTCCTGGCTTGTAGGTGGCTGTGTCTCCTTGTGTCCCTACAAGACCTTTCCTCTAATCATGTGTGTCATGGCTTGTATGACCCCCAAGGTCTCAGGGGGTCATAGGGGCTTTTCAGAGGTGGTTGGGTCTAAAGTGTTTGATGCTAGGACTGAGGGTGTGATGCTGGGATTAAGGGTGTGTGGTTACTAAATTAGTCCACTGATGTGTTTGTCATAGTGCTCGATGTGGGTAATGGGGATGCCCACCCTGGGTGTGGGCTGCACCACTCAAGGGCGGGTAGCCTGGAAGTAATAAAAAGGAGAGGCAGGCTACTGTTATGGTAGCTTTCTGCGGCTGCTGCAGCTGCCGCCTTCTGCCTTCTCTGGCCCCGACTTTTTCTCCTCTGTGGTGTCCCTCTGCCATGTCAACCTGACTTACAGCCAGCTGCCTATGAACTGAAACCTCTACAAACTGTGAGCTAAGTAATCCTTTCCTCCTTTAACTTGTGGGTGTTGGGTATTTTGTCTCAGCAACGAGAAAAATAACTGAGATAATATGCTTCCCTGGTTTCTCTGCCATTCCCTTCAAGGACACCAGTCCTACTGAATTGGTGCTCCACTCATAGGGTCTCACTTATCTCAATTACCTTTTAAAACATTGTGTCTCCAAATGCAGTCACTTAGAGGTTAGGACTTTAACACAGAAACTGAGGTTAGGGACGCAATTCAGTCCATATAACAATATTCCACGAATATCAATAAGGGAAAAGAGATTGATAGATTTTTCACACTCCTCATTTCTAAGGTACTTTTTAAGTGTTATCTAAACTACTGAGAGGTGAGCTTTCAAGCTCCCAACTTTAATAGAGAATTTGATTGTTTCATTTTACTTCCATAGGTTGTTTATATATTTTGTTAGGTGTATGCATATTTTAATATCTTTCTTTTAAATTGATTCATAAAAACTAAATGTTCCTCTTTCTGGTTCTACTCTTTGAGCTCAATTTGAATTTGTCTGATATTAATGTTCTTCTCCAGATTTCTTATCATTGCTGCTTTCATAGTATATAATTTTCCACTCTTTCATTTTCAACCTCTTTATGATTTTTATAATTAAAATTTTGTAAGCAGCATAACCTTAGATTTTGCTCTTTTTATTTTCCAAATGAAAATATCTACTTTTTAATTGAAGAGCATAATTAATATACATTTACTATGCATATAGACATGGTTGAGTTTATTTCTCCAATTTAGTAATGTTTTAATGTTCATCTTATTTAATTTTTCTGTCTTATTCCTTTTTTTCTTTCATCTACTAAGTAAATTGACTAAACATCTTATTTTTTAGCATTTTTTCTTATATATAGTCTCTAATACCATAGTCCCTGACTAACTACAGGTGGCTATATAAAATTAAATCAAATTAAAATTTTAGTTTCTCAGTAGTTTAGAAAACATTCACATAGAATTCTGTTCATATAAACTTCTCCATTGTGATAGAAAAAGCAGAACTCTGGTGAAAAAACTTTTCTAGCATAACATAAATATCTATTGAACATAATTGATCAAGGGATTAAAATGCTAATTTTGATTTAATTTACTCTTCTTTGAGAGAGGAATAAACTATTTTCTGAACAAAGTAAAAGTCTTAGAAGAATATAAATTTATTTACCCACCTCATCTGTTGTTTTCTCATCATTTTACATTTTACCAACATATGACATTAACTCTATTATATGTTGTAATCAGTAATGCTTTAAAAAGTAATATTTCACCAAAATTTAATGTTTGTGTACATACATAGATATGTATGTATTTAAAAATTATAGGGCTGTGGATACAGCTCAGTGGCACAGTGCCTGCCTGGCAAGCACGAGGTCCTGAGTTCAATTCCCAGTACAAAAACAGAAAATTATAAATGATGAACTTACTTAAAATACTTTTATATTTATGCAAATATAATATGTTTTTATTCTTATTTTTCCTAAAAGTAAAAATTTTCCATCTTACGATACTCCCCTTCACTTTAAATTATGTCTCTTAGCCTTTTTCATAATGCATATCTGTGCTTATATGTAACTATTTCAATCTTTATCTTTCTTGGGAACTTTTTATTCCTTTTACTTTTGAAATTCATATTATTTGATGCAGAATATAGATTAACTTTTTTATTAAGTATTTTAAAGGAGTCAATCCATTTTTCCAGCTTCAATTAATTTGATGAGATGTTAGCTATTGTTTGTATTGTTTTTATTCAAAAACCCCTTTTTTCTGTAATTTCTAGAAGATTACAAGTTCTTCATATTGAACCTGCATGAGATCTGCTGAGCTTATTGGACTTGCAGCCTGATATATTACAATAGTTTTAGAAATGTGTCAATCATTCTGTGTTGAAACATTTCTTCTGGCTTATTTTCTTTCTCTCCTGCCTTTGTAACTTTAATTACACATATATGAAAATACTTGATATTTTAAAACAAATCTAAAATATGATGCTGTTTTATTCTTCACATTTTTTCTTTATGATTTTATAATATTTTCTTTTGTCCTATTCACTGATTTTTTTCAAGACTCTCTTTAGTGTATTATTCATTCCATGTAATATATCTTTTCTATTTCTACACATATATTTTTATTATGTTCATGTGTCCTTTAATACTTTCCACCTTTTCCACAGGTCTTTTGATATTTACCATGTATTGAACATTTTCTATAAATAAGAGCAGCAAATACAATAATAGTATTCATCCCCCCAAAAAAACATCCTTTTGTGATGACTTCAGGAATGTCAACTGTAGTTTGGTTAAAACAGAGAATTCTTGCAAGTTTAACTTGATTCATTTCACACTGATTCAAATATCTTGTGGTTGAGTTCAGGATGTTCTCTTCCCCACAAGGTGACTGAACAGTGTCAGTATTTTGAGATCATGCTGCATCTTCAAATCTATGGTCCACTAATTTTTGTGCTTTTAAGGAAACATACATCTCAATTTTACAGCTCATGCTTTTGCTTTTGAAACACTTGCCGATTTTTTTTTGTTCTCAATTTCGCCCACATGTTTCTGAGCATTGAGGCAATTCTTTCAGGCTTGATGCTTTGATTTTCTGAAACTTCATTTCCTTTTAGAAAAGTCCTACATTTCTCTGAGCGATTGCTCACTCTAAATCTGCCCTCTTCTGAGATTTCAGCAGCTGAAAGCCAAAATTGTTAGGATGATTTTACCGAGCAGCACTCTTGTCTTCCTTCCTTTCTTTCTTTCTCTCCTTCCTCCTTTTTCTCCCCCCTCCCTGGTTATGATTAGTCTACTACTGCTCTGTGAATTATAGTGTGTGGGAGATGCAGAGTAGATAGGAACATGCTCAGTGCCTGGGACTCCTTATGATCTTTTTTTTGTGTGTGTGTGTGTACCGGGGGTCGAACTCAGGACCTCGCGCGCCAGCAGGGGCCCGTGCCGCTGAGCGATATCACCGGCCCTTTCTTCGTGGGTGGGTTCCGAGAGTCTAATTCAGGACCTGGCACTTGCCAGGCGGGTGCTTACACCGCTGAGCCATCTCACCGGCCCTCCTTATGATCTTAAATTCTCATGCCATTCTTCCAATGATAGAGAAAAAAAAATACTGTTCATCCTTTAATTGATGCGTGGAATTATTACATGTCTCTGCATGAATTAAAAGAGTAGTGGGCCGGTGAGATGGCTCAGTGGCGTAAGCGCCTGCCTGGCAAGCGCGAGGGCCCGAGTTCGACTCCCGGAACCCACATACGAAAAAAGGGCCAGTGATATCGCTCAGCAGCCCGGGCGCCTGCTGGCGCGCGAGGTCCTGAGGTCGACCCCCGGTACACACAACAACAACAAAAAGGTGTAGTAAGTTCCTTTTTCAATAAAGATCTTTCATTCTTTTCCCTGGACTTTGGCCTTTGGAGTGTGAATCTGTCTTTCCTTATCTGTGTAAGATGATTTGTGTATTTTGTTTCATATTCACTTGAATTTAATTGTCAGAAAGAACAGGTTGAATTTGACCCTTTCTTCATCCAAAGGTCCAATGATTATTCTTTTATACAGCAATTTCCCCACACACACATGATCTATGAAATTGTCCAACTCACACCTCATGTCCTCATCAGAGACAAGGAATTGAGAAGACGGTGAATAAATACTTGACAAAACTGTGAAAAAAATGTGCAGATGAGCTGCACACTTACATGATCTCCTACAGAAGCCAAATTCTGTAATCTTAAGAAAATATTTGTTGATATCCATTAGAGTGATTAGTAAAATTTCCAATTGTCTTGACAATATTCAAAATTACAGAAAATAAACTAAAAGGTATAGGTATTGACTACTTTTATACCTGATCTTCAGAAGTTCAGAAATAAATAGTTCCCTAAAAGTCACTTGCTTGGAAAAGGTTTTCCATTTCATTAATGTTTTTCTGCAACCTTTCTCTTATAATCCTTTCCTATAATGTCTTCAGTTGCAATTATTAATGCCTTGGAGGTATCTCCCTTTATAAAAAATTTAATTAGATTAATGTGTTGAGTGGAAAATATTAGTTATGTTGAGATTATACACCTTCTCTGCAACTGGATGGAAAGGGAAGACACTGTAGGTATACAGTGTGAGTAATCAGTTTCATGGAGAGTGGAATTATACTGGGATATTTTTGTTTATTTTCTATTCTGTACATGATAGCAATAAAAGATTGCAATGAATTAGAGTCAGACTTAGTAAAATTATAAAACATGTATCTCATTTCTTGCATAATCTATATGTAATACACAATTTCTTACCTGAAACAAATATTCAGGTCTAGGTATAACACACAAGGTGTTTTTTATTTATAAAATTTGCCTTTGACACTTGGACTTAACAAATTCCAAAACTGCTTTCTCCATTGACAATAATGTCGAGGTTTGGTCCCTCTAGAATATCCCAATGAGGAAGTGAAACAAGGGTCTTTTATTTTCTGAGTCAGAAATGTGTTCAGTTTTAATTTTGATCCTAATGATAAAATTTCCTCTTTATGAGAAAATAATATTAATCTCCGGGTGTCAGATTGTCCTTAAACCTATTCTTTTATATCATTTAGCGGCAAGAGTCACCTACCTCCATAGTCATGTACGTTACCTAATGTACATTAAACTTCAACTAATTATAAGATATGATAACATGAGTCCACCAGAAAAAATGAACCAGTTGTCCCCCAAGGTAGACAGCCAGGGAGAGTCAAGAGCAAGATCTTCAGGAGGGCCTGACAGCTGTGAGGATACCAAGAGCACACACAGCAACATGGGGAAGTGGACCATGCACTTGTTCAGAATTCAAGCCCCCAAAAACTGAAGAACACATTCTACTCTTTACTTTGATAAAATTCATACCACCAAGTATAACAAGGAAGCCCTTTATAATCTACCTTCTTCCTTAACTTTCTTTCATATCATCAACCCATAGCATAGTTTTGAGCCTTCTCACAACTCCACGGGTGCTGCTGGCTGCTCCATTTTCCCCATCTTCAGATTCTATATTTTGTAATTCATATTGGGCTTTCAAAACGTAGTTCAAGTTATTCTTGGACATCCTGCCTAATACTCTCATCTGGATCTTTCTTTTCCTTATTACCCCATGATTTTGTTATTTTTGTAGCCCTTACCATATGATATGCTAACATTTTGGGTATTCACGTTATTCAGAGCATGCGGGGGTCTCAGACTTACTTCTTCTCTCTAGTGTTGTTCCTGAGGATTCACTGAGTTCCCTACACTGAGCCGTATCAAAATAGCCATATTTTCTTCATTTCAAAAGACTTTTCTTTTTGGAAAAGTGATATGATTGCATGCTTATTTTCTGCTCAACTAAGTCAGTTTCTGTAAAGGAATAAAATAAATGAAGACTCTCCATAAATTTGCCTTAAATGCTACAGAAGTCTCCTGTGTTTCTGAGAATTCAGTTCAGATATCTATTGATTTTCATTATTTTCTTTATGTCTTCCTTTCATTTAGGAAATTTAATTGCTTCCATATATTTACTTGTAAAAATATGTATTGACTTAGTGATAGTTCTGCCCTTTTATTTCAACTGGAATTATCTGTTTATGTCTAAATATCCCCTGCCTAACTCCTCTGGGAAGCAATCAGGTTTAGTTCATTTCTTAATCCATTGCTCTGAGTAGAGAAGCCAGGTATATACTTCAAACTAACTAAATATGGTAGTTAAAAACAGGAAGGATGAAAAAAAGGACAAAAAAATGGAAAAAGGACGGTAAAGGAAAAGAATTTAGGGAAAGAGTAAGAGTTTAGATGTTGATGGATTGCCGTATTGTCAGTCAAAAGTATTTGATTCATTATTAATTTATGTTTTGATTCTCTGCTGTAATAAAAATATAATAAGCAGAAAATATGAAAAATTCTTGTGACACAGGGCAAATAAAAGAGATTAAAATGTCTTACATTGTTATGCTATTCTTTTGTGACATCCATAAATAAAATTTTGAGAATATAATTACTCAAAACTTGTGAAATCATTTCCCTTGTGAAGAAAGAATAGTTAATGTAGAAATTGCCTAAGCAACTTGGACTGCTGAGACAGGATTTTCTAAAAAAAATTTTTTGCAGGAGTTTATTTGTATGTTCTCACTTAATCCTTGATGGTGCGCATTGTCCTTGTTTTGTGCATGGTGCAAATGAGTATTACAAAGTGTGACTGGTTCAATATCAGAGCTGGTAGGCATAGGGGCTGGGGCTCCAAACCAGACCATCCAGCTTTATAGCAGGGATTCATAACCATCAGGTTGAAGAAGCACTCAGGTTGTCAACTGTTATTTCTATTTTTCAGAGGTATTTTGTCAGTATTATTACTGCTTTATATATAAGGTCATTAAAAAGTAGAGATTAATTCAAAATATTACAACTCTAGTGTGCAGGATCTATATTCAAATGAATTTCAGACTCTTCTTCGGTTCCTGCATGGTTTTCAGCATGGAGAAGATTTTACAGTAGCTGCCTAAGAATCACAAGTTCATTATCTACTGGCTACACTCTAAGCACTGATGCTCTATTGAGCACATGCACTTTTGCATAGGTAACCTCTACAAGAAGCTAGTGTATTAAAATAAATAAATACTGCTACACAGACATTCTGGGGATTAAGACATCATATTGGACACTGACTCATAGAGCATAGTCTTTCTTGAGCACCTTGCTTCAGGCCTACAGTGTATTGTCACCTAGCTGGTGTTATAACTGTCTTTGCAAGGCCACTGTGCTCTTCTACTCGTCCAGCTGTTTGAGGATGATGGGAAAAGGTAAGAAAGTGAACTCCACGAGCATGGGCCTATTTCCATACTTTATTTCCTCTCAAGTGAGTTCCTTGATTAGAAGCAATGGTGGATGACATACCATGTTGGCAGATAGGCATTCAGTAAATCCATGGATGATAGTTTTGACAGAAACACTAAGTTCTGAAAGAACAGTTCTGTATCTTCTGTGTCTATTTTAGTAGCGATGCCCATCACGATGGAAGCGATGAAATGTAACCACCTGGCCACCAGGTGGCAGGATGATCATCACAGGGAGAAGTGCCATTTTGAAGGCTCAGAGATGGTCTCAGTAGTTTTAGGTTTACACCAAAAACAGACTCAAAGGCACAGAGATTCCCATAAACACACTCCTGCCATATATGCCTTACCTTGTCCAATAGCAACATCCCCCATTAGACTGGTACAATTGTTACAACTGATGAACCTGCATTAACACATTATCATTACCCAAGACCATATTAGAGTTGCACTTCTTGTGAGTTTTAACATGTATATAATGACATACATCCACATCATAGATATGGAATAATTTCTTTGTTCTAAAAACACTCTTTGCTTTGCCTGTTCATCTATATTTACATAACACTGTAAAGCTTCATGGATAGTGCAACTAACAAATCCCTCCCTCCTGTTCATTTTATCATCCATTTCACTTTTGCATGATTATATATACATATATATATCTCTCTCTCACCTGTAAATTCATTAAAAATAAAAAATGAAACAATTATATAAACTTTCACTTACTCCTTTAATGTTCTTCCTTTCTTTATGTGGATTTTTTGAGATTTATTTTTATCTATATCAACTTTTAAAAAATTGGGGCCGGTGAGATGGCTCAGCGGCATAAGCGCCTGCCTTGCAAGCGCAAGGGCCCGAGTTCGACTCCCGGAACCCACATACGAAAAAGGGGCCGGTGATATCGCTCAGGCACGGGCGCCTGCTGGTGCACGAGGTCCTGAGGTCGACCCCCGGTACCCACAAAAAAAAAAAAAGAAAAAATTAAGGCAAGGCAGACCCATCAGCAGTAGATTCCCTCTAGCTGGAGAAGTCTTTATTCTTTCTTAAATATTGATAGATAATTCTGTGGGGTAATCTAATATGTTCTTGGCCAATAATGATGTGTCAGTATAGTTTTTCTTGCAAGAATTCAAAGCATGTAGAGAAGCAAACCTTAGAATTCTTACAATTCTTCCTCAAAAACATGTAAACAAGAAATTTGGAAAATTTAGGGTGGAAATTTAGAGTGTTGAGCAAAAACCCCACCAGCTTAGAATTATGTATCTTATCACACAGAACGTTATCATACACTCAGGAATGGGTCATATAATCACAAGTTGATTTTTTTTTTTTGTGGGTACCGGGGGTTGACCTCAGGACCTCGGGCGCCAGCAGGTGCCCGTGCCGCTGAGCGATATCACCGGCCCCTTTTTTCGTATGTGGGACCCGGGAGTCGAACTTGGGCCCTCGCGCTTGCCGGGCAGGCGCTTACGCCGCTAAGCCATCTCACCAGCCCACAAGTTGATTTTTTAATTAAGTTTATTGGTACATTTTAGGTATACACAATAATCATATTCATCATAGGGAATTTGTACCCTTACATGATATATTTTGATTCTTCTTTTTTCCCTAATCCCCTCTCCTCCCTTGATTTCAGAGATACACTGACCCATCGTGGGATGATCTTGAGCTAAAACTCCATCAGTCACCTAATGTCCTTGAGACTCTATTCTGATTGGTAGAGGAAGAGTCATTGCTAAAGATTTTATTTCTTAACCACAGTTAGAAATGGGAACTATATAGCTCACTATACTCCTAGTGACACAAAAGCAATAAAACCAAAACTTTTGCTTTCTATAACCACCACTTTATGTTCTGTTGGCCTTGAGGTCTTGCTTCTAAAGGAGCAAAGCTTCCAAAAGAGAGCATGGCAGTGACTCCATTGAACTAAAATTCATGACTACCACCCAGCACCACTGGGTTTTTCATTTGCTTTTTCTAATTTTTATTTTTAACTTTTTTTTTTGAGACAAGATCTCACTGTATAGTTCAGGCTGGCCTTGAACTCACAGCAATCCTCCTGCCTCAGCCTCCCAAGTGCTGGGATTACAGTTGTGCACCACCACACTCCGCTTCATTTGCTTTAAGCCAACAAGCAAACTAGGGAATTGGTTTACTGGTTGTGGTGAATGAGTCTGAAAACCAGGGTTACACTGTTCTTCTGATCCACAATGGTGATAAGAAAGAGTTCCCCTGGAATACAAGGGTTCTTTCAGGGGTCTGCTGGCATTGCCATGTCCTGTGATTAACATCAACTGACAACTACAACAACCCAATGCAGACAGAACTATTAATGCCTCATATCCTTTAGGACTCAAAATTTGGGCCATGCCTCAGGTAAAGTATCCTCGCTACCTGAGGTACCTGCAGCGCTTCTTAAGATCAAGGAGAGTATGGACAAAAATGAGTTATGGAAGTAAGTAGTTAAAAATACTACACCACCAGTTGCAGAAATGAAGTCTGTAATTGTTATGAGTGTTTCTTTATTTTATCATGCATATATGTGTGCCCACATTAAAGCAAATATCTCTTTCTTCCCCTCATATAACATAAAAAGTATTGACTTTACATCATAGTATTTATTATTTTCAATTTTACATTATAGTATTTAAGATATCAAAGAGATGAGTAAACATCATTCAAGTGCTCTGCATGTCTGGTGGGGAAGGGATTGTACATTTTCAGTTGTATGCTAGAAAGTGTAATATTAGGTGAAAGTATAAGCTTGGTATTTTCTTTACATGGAGATGAAATATACTTTTAGAAGTTTGTAGGGATGCCATGTTGATAAGGGATGGGCTTCTGATGGTGAATTTCATGTGTCTCTCTGACTGGGTTATGTTGCCTGGACAATGTGATCAAACAATATTCTGGATGTTTCTGTGAGGGTGTTTATGGATGACAATAAATTGGTGGACTTTGATAAAACAGATTGTCCTCCACGATGTGGTGATCCTCAGTCAATCAGAGGATCACCAGAAAAGAGCTGACCTCGCACAAGAGGGAATTTAGCCAGCAGACAACCTACAGACTTCAGCTACAGTATCTGGTCCTTCCTGTGCTGATGGTCGGATGGCCTTCAAGCTGCGTTGCCACATCATTTCTTCACTGGATTTCTACTCTGCCATCCCACATATCTGAACTGGCCATCTTCCATCACTGCATAGCTAGTTTCCTTAAATAAATCTCTTATACAAAGACACATTCAATTACTAATCTTTCTTTATATTAGTCATCATGCCCATACATCATCTGTGAAATCTTGTTAAAGGAGGCAGCAGAGATGGTAATTATGAAAGCTGACAAATATTAAATCTATTGTTTTAACGATTATCTATGATAGTTGCAATCTTCATGATGCCTAGAGAAAAAACACTTTGATTAAATATTGTTAGAATTATTTTAATATTTCAGAACTATTTAGATAGCCGAATATTTGGAAAAATGGCAAAGAAGAACTGCAGAGATTTCTGAGGTATTGGAAATGAAATTATAGCTATTTCGTGGAGGTGCTGCCAAAGTTCTACAGATAAATTTTACCCATCACTCATGCACTTACCTATGTGACTGACTCCGCCACTGCAGCCCCGCCTCTGCTACTGGGAAAAGGGAGGAAGTGATGCTCCTGTCCTCAGGTGCTGTGGAACCAGTGAGCACTCAGACGTACGAGGCTTGAATTCTTCAGGAAACAACATGAAAGTTCTACCCTGTAATAACTCAGTACCTGACTATCGATCATCGTCAAGAATAGAGACTTTGGACATGCGATAACATTGTACTCCTTGGTTTATCCAGACGACTTGCCAATTTTGCTGCAATTATTTAATGTAAATTTGTATTATTGTTTGCATTTTCTCTTTTTGACCCTAGCACTCCATCCCATCTCTCCACTTATATATTTAACTGACCAATAGTATGGAATTGCCACCTGAGGTAAATTAAATATTTCCATCAGGATGTAATCTGCATTTCCATTTGCTTCTGTATTTCCTTCTTTCATTTGTTCTCTGACTCCCGAATGCCACAATATTAGGAATGAAACATCACCCTCTGTTCTTCCTGCAATCCCCTCACCTCCAAGTTCCCACACATTCTTCCTATCCAGTGAGGCTCCATCAGATGCACAAGTGGGTAGGACATAGTAATTCTGGCAGGACCGTCAAGATGTGCAAAGATACAACATAAGAAATACGGGGAAACTGTGTAGTTCGATACTGAGGAACACCCATGTAGATGGACCTTAGTTTAAATACTAGTTCTACCACTGACTTGATAGATGAACTTGAGCTTTTATGCATTTAAAACACTGGCAAAATTGTAAACTAGAGTAACAAACTCAGAGGTTTGCTATGAGGATGAAATATATATAGTATGTGAAACAGAAGATAATTTTTTTAATAAATTTGAGCTAGTACTGTAAGAAACACTCTCAGTACCAGCTTATCCATTTAAAGTTTGAAATACATAAACATGCATTGATAATTGACAATGATGACCTAACTACTATTAATAATGTTTCTGTCTTTATATACCAGTATATTCCTTTTATGAAGAAAAACTTGTGGTTTCAAACATCTTCTTGGGAAAGTAAGAATATTAGAAAGAAAACTTAAAATTATGGGGTGTATACTTTATGTGCTATATTGAGTATGAGATATGAATCTTTGCAAATATGATCCCTATGCCAAAGAACTTACCAAAATATAATCAGAGGGACAGAATATAAATAATAAAACAAGGCAGTATGAGAATCTAGTGACTAGCTCTTGACTAGTTTAACAAATAAATGTAATGAGAGAAAAAGCTACTAAATTTACTATTAGTGATGTTGTCCAAGAAGACTTCATGAACCTATGGGGTGTTGGACATTAAAAATTTAGGAAGTCTGAAAGCTAGACCTCTGAAATAACAATTACCGAAATGAGCTATTATAATTAAATTGCAAATAAAGATAATATTCCAAACTCATCATTTCCTGATTCTTTTAAATATTTTAATATTTTCCTTATTTTATGGTTGCTTACATTGATTGTATCTGCATGTGTTTCCTGTACATCAATTTCCAACTTCACATTCAGTGGCGTCTTCTTGGGAAGTAAAAATCACCCTTGGTGGGAATATTTACATCATAGAAAATCACAAATGCTACTAACTGGGGTTCGAATCATAGTTCTATTAATTTTCCACACTTCAATTTGTGGAAAAGATGTGAATAATGGAAAAAATTTAAATATAATAAGCTTAGCAGTGAAACTGAAATTTGTTGCATTTTAACAAATAGTATTCAGTAGGAATTAACAAGAATAAAACATAAAACAATAATATAAATAAATCAACCAATCTAAAATTTGGTTTGTGTAAAGTTCAAAAAATTAACAAAGATTTCATTAGATTGACCAGAAAAAATTAAAAGGCTCATATTATGAAAATCAGAAATGAAAGAAGGGATTTTTTTAATAAGTTGAGTAACTAAACAGAATTTTAATTAAAGGCCACCATTTAAAAATTTAGAACATTAGATAAAATGAAAAAAATTCTAGAAAGACAGGTCATGTGAAAACTGACTCAAAAGTAATGAAAAATATCATTAGACTATAACTAGTAAGATAAATTATTAATTAAAAACAAAAGAAAAACAAAGTAATGGTCATGCTGAGTCTCACTTCTGACTTTTTCCCCAGACTTAAAGAATTAATACCAATTCTTAGCAAATTCTTCCAAAAAAGTAAAATAAGGAGCTGGAAATGTAAGCCAGTAGTAGCATATTTGCCTCGCATGTACATGGCTTTAGCACTCCAAAGAGGAGGAGAAGATCTTCCAGTACAGAACTCTCTAAAAATGTCAAAGAGCATTTCAGAACACACACACACACACACACACACACACACACACACACACACACAGAGGAGTTAACATGAGAGATAATGCCAGGCAACTGAACATTTCTCCTTCAAGGATAAAGACCAGGACCCCCACACAATTAATCGACATTATATAGGAAGTGCTGGTTATGATTAAGCAAAGAATGACATCCGTTCTGTTAAAGAACATGTGCAACTCTTTCTATTTTCAGATATATTATTTTGACTTAGAAAATCTTAAAGAATCAACTAAAAAACTAGTAATTGATTTTATTAATTTTGTAGAATGTAAGGTCAGTATACTAAATTTTTTCCATACATTGATTTTATTTAATCAAAAATAAAATTAATATTCTATTGTATGGATATGTTACACTTACGTATTTCTATGTATTAATGGATGAACAGCTCCACTGTAGGGCCGCTATGAACAATACTTCTTTGAAAACCTGTGTATTGATTTTTGCAGCTTTGTTTGTTTTTTGGATGCCTAACTAGTAGAGGCATTCCTGGGTGATATAATAACCTTTTGAGGAATGTCCTGTCTCCAAAATTGTTGCACCGCTCGTGCTCCCATTGATGGTGCAAGGTTTCAAATTAGCCACATCCTCTTCAGCATTCCTAACAACAAATCATATTACAGACATCTGTCTGGGCCTTAAGTACTATCTCATGTGGTTTGGTTCCAAAGATTTGATTATTAATGGCTTTGAAAAAATTTCAAGTGCTTATCAAGCATTTGCTCATATTTTTGGAGAAATTTCTTTTCAGATACTTTAACATTTTTCATTGGGTTATTCATGATACTATTACTGAATTATAAGATCTTTATATTTTAGTGTGAGGTTTTTCATAAGATACAGGATTTGCAGCTTATTTCTATTTTGTGTCCTTTATGCTGCATTTAGGAATACAATTCTTCAAATTTCTCATGAAGTTAAATTTAACTGCTTTTGCTTTTCATGCTTGAGCTTTTGGGGTTACAGCTAGGAAATGCTCACCTGACCCAAATCACACAGATGTGGACATGAAGTGAAGGAGTGTTCGTTATTTTGCGTGTGGGTGTTGCACGTGGTGCAGTTGTCACAGAACCGCTGTTGAGAAAAGCATTCATTCTATGTTAGTGCGTTATTGCACTGAGTTATTTGTTTGTTTCTCATCCCATGAGCTCTGGCAAGGAAAAGGATAAGGACTATTTATCTTTTATCTTTAGGAGTTTCTGGTTTATTTTTATGTTCATAACATCTGACCTCTTATTTAATAAATGTTGAATGACTGAACAAATGATCCCTTTCTGTGTCTGATGATTTCACTCTTGGCAATTTGAATTTCTGTGAATCAAATCATGTAAAGGGAAATCTCCACTGGCCATACATCATCTGGCAGATATCAACAGTGCTAGATAAATTGTGATTTCAGTTCTCATTAATGTATTTGAATTGCAATGATCAGTCACTAAAGATGCAAAATTTTACCAAGATCTAGAGCAGTGATGGCGAACCTTTTAGAGACAAGTGCCCAAACTGAAACCCAAAACCTCCTTATTTGTCACAAAGTTCCAACACTGCAATTAAACCTGAATACTGAGGTTTTACTTTAGGAAAACAAACAAACAAACAAACACCTCATACATTACTATCTTTTGTCTTAAAAAATAAGTAACACGCATACTGTAGTTTCGCCACCACGGATCTAGGCAATTTAACATTTTATATGTTGTCCTGCTCATTCTCAAAATACTTGGGATTTCAATATCCTGAACTTTCATAAAGCCCGGGTATTTAAATTAAATAATGCTCTAAACTCAAACTTCCTCACTCAGAGGATGGTATGAAAGTACATAAAGTTTTACTTAATTACACATAACACATGTGAATGTAAAATGTAGATAAATACAAATTTTGCAAACAAAACTCATTCTAACTTTTAAAGCAAACATTTAAAATAATCCTACTCCATTAATGTGGTAATGAAAACATATTTTTTAAATAATCAGTGGCTTTTTAACCACAATTCAGCTACTTTGAAATACTCTATAGTTTTCTGATCTTCTCTCATCAGAAAAGTTAGAGAAAATTAAAGCAAACCAGGCTTATATTAAGGATTCTATAGGTTTCAGGCAAATTTTGAGTCAACTCACTGTATCTCCTGTCACTGTGTCACTGTGTCTTCTTATACACAATGAGAACTGATATTCAGGTCAGTGATCTGAAGACCTTCCAGTATTTTCAGTTGTCAAAGATGACATGATATTTTACTAATTATGAGGGAGAAATTTAGTTACGTATGTTAATAATATGTCAAGTAAATGAAGTGAAGACATTTCTTGATATAATTAAACCTCAATTACTCAGAATACTTTCTGGACTAGAACTCTATTTCAGTTGAGTTTTCTAGATATTAAAGTTTCCTGTAATTCAATGTATCTAATGTCATATACACAACCTCCAAATCACTGCAAGTAATATGATAGGAAAGGGTAATGGGATAGGGAGATTGAGTGATGCGTTAGAAATGGTGGTCATTTCCTTTACACATAAGAGTAAGAACTGCTTCCTGCCCAGACCACTGTCCACTGAGGTTTCTGACAAGGAGGGCTACTATGCTTATGCAGCAAACAGCCCTCATGGGTGCTCTGGAGACTTCACTCTGGACTAAAACCCCCCCGGGAGTAGAGATTGCATTAGGACTGTGTCAGACAATTTTATCAAAAAAGACAGATGGACATCTTGAGAAGCCTTGTGTTTATCTGACAAATGAGCAGTCAAAATAATGAAAATAATAATGTATGTTCCAGGCACAAAATCTTCCCTGCATTGAATAACAAATAACTAAGAACTCAACATCTCTCTTATTCCTTTAAACTATTGTTACATTTTAGGTTTTCTGAACTCATTTTCCACTTCTAACTATGGCGTCAAATTTTCAACGTCCTGTAAGAATAATGCCACTGCTTTCCTGTTATAGTCACTCTATGATCTATAATGGACAAACACTATAAATCTAAGGCTCAAGATTGCCACATTTTAAGTAAGTGATTTCAAATAAAAGGATTATCACTAACCCTCCATTTCTTAAGTTGTTTATTGTCATATGACTTGCTTATAAACTTACTCAAATATGGAGACAATTTGTATACATGTTACTAGGATTTATACATTCAGCACTCCTGGGTGCTCAGTGGATGTGTTCCGCGTTGAAAAGGAGGATAAGAGGATAGTGGTTTCTGCTGATGATTGAACCTAGATCAGGATCTCTGTCCATGAGCTAAATTAAAATCAAAATGGATCAACGTTCTAAATTAAAACAGAGAAGCTTAATCTTCTGGAAGACAAAATAGGTAAAACTCTTGAAGACATAGGTGTAGATAAAGACTTTATGAACAGAACCCTGGTTGCACAAGAAATAATACTAAAAATTGGGCCAGTGAGATGGCTCAGCGGCATAAGCGCCTGCCTGGCAAGCGCGAGGGCCCGAGTTCAACTCCCGGAACCCACATACGAAGAAAGGGCCGGTGATATCGCTCAGTGGCACGGGCGCCTGCTGGCACGCGAGGTCCTGAGGTCGACCCCCCGGTACCCACAAAAAAACCCAGAAAGAAATAATACTAAAAATCAACAAGTGAGATCACATCAAGTTAAACAGCTTCTGCGCAGCAAAGGAAACCAGCAACAGAATGAAGAGACAGACAAATTTTTCTTTGCCAGCTACTCCTCAAAGGACTAATATTGAGAATCTGTAAAGATTTCGAAAAGATTAGACCCCTCCCCAAATTTAAAGACCCAATCAAAAAATGGGCTTCTGAAGTGAACAGACACTTCTCATATAAGAAAGTATAAATGGCCAATAGATACATGAAAATATATTCAACTTCAGTGGACAATGAAGAAATGCAAATTAAAAGAACACTAAGACTCCATCTCATTTCCAGAAAGAATGGCTGTATTCAAGAAATCAAATAACAAATGCTGGAGAGGCAGCAGAGAGAAAGCAAGCCTTCTCCATTGTTCGTAGGAGTGTAAACTTGTACCATCACTGTGGAAATCAGTATGAAGATTCTGCTAAAACTGAAAATAGAAATTCCATTTGACCCAGATGGGTATCTTCTGGGTATCTTTGACCCTTCTGGGTATCTTCTCGAAAGAGTAAAAGACTTCATATCACAGTATGTACAAATACCCATGTTTATAGCAGCTCAATTCATAGTAGCTAAATCTTGGAAGTGGCCTATATGCCCACCAACAGAGGAATGGATAAAGAAAATATGGTATTCATACAAAAGGGAGTACTACTCCATTTTGAGGACTAAAGTATTAATCCTTTGAGGTGTCACAAAGAAGGATAAAATCAAGTCATTTGTAGGAGAATGGATGTACGTTGAGAGGACAACATTAAGTGAAGCAAATCAGACACACAAGGTTAACCATCCCATGGTTTCTCTTATATAAGAAACCCAACATAAAAATAAAATGCAAAATAAAAGATACACAATGGGAAAAATAGAGACAGAGAGAGAGAGAAAGTTCTTGTAATCCAGCATGGACAATTATCTAAAAGTGTATCTTGATTTACTAAAATTGTCCTATGTGTTTTATATGTCTTTTTTTGTCTATTAGTATGGCTGCTAATCTAAATTTATGATCATCAACTTAATAAGGCCCTATGTAATAAATAAATGAATTTGATGCTGGCCAAATTTTTTTTAAAGAAGTTAGAGGAGAAGGGAAAAACAAGAATTTGTATACGTTATGTACATGTACCAATTCCGTTCAACAAATGTAATCATTTTGTACTGCAAATATGTACTAATAAAAATTAAAAATTAAATAAAAAGAGGGTGTGGTTTGTAACAAACTCTTCCCCCAGCCCTCAGTTGGTACTGGGAACCTCTGCTTTCTGCTTGCCCATTATGATATTTTCGATAAGTAGCGTATGAAAAAGTCTCGTGTTAATCAACTTGGAAAGCCGTACTATGTGTGAATGTACTTTATTAATTACAGAGCACTGTGTAAAATTTGAGAAAATGGTTTTCTTTTGATTTCTCTGTAAAATGTGAATGACCAGAGTTCCAGAAATTATCATGAAGGAATTTAATGGATGAAATTAAATAATGTGTTCAAAACTGTTTTTGAAAGGTAACTCTTCCTATAACATTAGGACTTATTTACTGCATTTTCTCCTCCCACTTACAGGTTACTAAGTACTATAGCTGGCTGTTTTGGAGTTATTCATGGTCCTGCTTTTAAAGTGGTTGAAATCTTAGTTTTTTTTTTTTCTTCCTGGGCTGCAGATCTCTACATTTTTACTTAGAGTCCCATAGCTAAGACTCTACACACAGATATACAACTGTACTTAAGTGTATGTCAACATATATATGAAATATTTTATATAAAAGTTATATATTTATGCATGCTATATAGAAATTCTTTTGACTTTTTGAGGTAGGGTCTCATTATTTAGTTCAGGCTGGTCTTGAACTTCCAAACTTCCTGCCTCAGCCTCCTGAGTGCTGGGATTATAGGTATGGACTACCATGTCAGGCTTGCTATGTGTAGTTTTAAAATGTATTTATTTATTTATTTATTGGTTTTTTGAGACAAGGTCTCCTATATAGTCCAGACTAGCCTTGAACTCACTATGTAGCCTAGGCTGGCCTCTAACTTGTGGCGAGCTCCTGCCTCAGCCTCTCAAGTACTGGGATTACAGGTGTGCGCCACCACACCAAGCTGCTATATGTAATTTTGAAATGCGAAAAAAATGTATTGCCATTGTATGCTAACAAAGGCTTGGAATAAAGGGGATTTTTTAAGATGCAAATTAATGCTATTAATAAATCTATGTCCTGTATCTCAGTCGATCAGGTTTGGTGTACAATGTGGCCACTGTCAAATATCAGCTCCAAGGCAGATTTGTTCTCCTCGCACACTGTGTTTATCGACTTGACGGTTCAGTGAGTTTATAGACTTGGAGGAACGGAGCTATCAGTAAACCCTAATCCATGAACCAGAACCTGTGTGCAGAAGAGGTGAAGAGGCTGTAGCTTCCTGGATATGTTCCAATTCATTTAGCAAACTATTAAAACTAAAACATTGCTGCCAAGGCTTCTGAAGCATAACTTCATATAAAATAAACAAAATGTGAGACCTGTAATAACACAATTTTCTTTTCAGAATAAGGAATGTGGCCACTCTACTTAGTTAACAGTCGTTATAATCATTAAATGGTATAATGTATACAAAGAAATTGTAAAATATCATTCATTAGAGAAATGCAACTGTTCGTACTACAGCTATTTCTAATGTAGTTACCGAAGGTGACGATAACATTGCTGTAACATAGACGTTTTCTAACATGGTTTTTGGGAGTATAAATCCAGGATTTTAGTAATTTCTAATTTAATAAATGTTTAAACAATATGTTTGGGCCCATATATTAACATCCAAAAACTACATACCTGTAATCCTAACTAAGGTACACATTTAAAGAGTTAGTGGCGTTACTCCAGTATATAAATGCATTCTTCAAAATACAAATATACTGCATATGACTTATTCTTAGGGATTCCATGTAATCATCAGATACTTTTGAGATACTTTTAGTCATAACTGTAATATATAGACATGAAGTAGGACTGTTCTTGGCAAGCCAAATTAGACCAGAAGCTTCTAAAGTTCATTACCACATTCCTCTTAATTAACGATCTTCTGAGCAACAGTGCCCTTGCGTTCAGTTTTGGCAGCGTAGAAACCAGGAAATGGCCTTGGAAATACAGGACAGAAAGGCTGAAGTCGAGGCGGTGGACAGGACATGGTTATTATTCCTGGAGAGTTGTCTGGCTATCAACATTGTTCTGAGAAATGGAAACCAAGCTAATCAATACATTTCCTTTCAGTATACACTCCATTTAGCCACTTTATAGATTTGAGGAGGCAGAGGACAAATCCCTTAAACTCTAGAACCCTAAATCTGCTTACAGTGTGCTAGCAACAAAGTGACCAATGGATTTCCTACGTGTAAGACAAGAAGTGTTCGGGGATGGTACAACAATAGTTTTTCAATGAAAATATTTGGACTATAAGATGGGGACGATGTATTCATTAGTGAAGCAAAGTTGGCTTTAAATCTTGTCCAAACTCAGCAGTAAAGACTAGGTCCTTCTCTCTAGCTTCCATATTTCTTGGTGAAGAGTAGAATGTCCCCAGTTTGAATTTAGAAGATGGGCTGGTGATTTGGCAATTTAGAGGATTGTTCTAACATCTGGATCATTCACGTGGTTCAGTCCTCACCAAATCCAAACTCTGCAAATTATTTCTTCCCTACCAGTATTGGTTGTTACCCTACACTACGATCCGTCTATACCTAAGGACACAGAAGCACTAAATCAACAGTGGCTTTAATACCACTGCCTTACAGACTCTGAGAAGCTTCCAGGCATAATTAGTGATTTGTTTTCATTCACTGCCTCGCTGACCTGCTCAATAAGCAGTAATTGAGTGTTTCCTTGCGATCTAGGCTCTGTTTACAAACTGGCATCCAGCAGTAGCCAAAAGAGCAAGATCTCTATATGGAGCATGCATTTTAGAGTAGAAAGTAGACAAAATACCTAAGTACACTAATTCTAAATAGTTTTCTGTTATGTCAGATATGCAGTGATATATTATAAATTGTGTGAAGGGAGAAAGGACAAGGAAGATATTCATAAGGACATAGTACTTGAGATCAGATTAAAGGCACAAAAGGTTGGCCATCCAAAAAGCTAAGATGAAGCATTGCGACAGCAGAAAATCAGTGTGGTAGAAATGAGTGTGTTTGGGTTAATAGAAAAGCTTGTGGGAGTGGAATAGTGAAGAGGAAAACTAGTATGTAATGAGATCCAGAAGGGGGCAAGGACCAGAGATGTAGTCTTAAAAATCATGTAAGGAGATGAGGGTCAAGATATTTGGAATTAATGTTGGATTAGTTATTGAGGAGAAGGAAATGCTAGAATCACCAATAAATCATAAGACCCTGGCTTGAGCAATTGGATGGATGATATCATTTAATTAAGGAGAATCTGGAGGGAGGCGTATGTGGCCAAGAATAAAGGGAATAAAATTCTAAGTATAGAAATGCTAACTTTGAGATTCCTGTGGCACAGTCAAAGAAAATAACATGCGAGAAGTTTCATATATTAGAGGAAAGGAGAAGAAAAATCAGTGATTGGCAACTTACTCCACACTTACTCTTTACTGAGGTATCACATCATGTCATATCAGTCAGTCAAAGATATTTTTTGCAGTATATGTTCTCTAGCAATTTTCTCAGTAAATAAGAGAACATTACATGTTTAATTTCTGGCGGGACAGTCCTTCGCTAGGACTATATTTGTGTATGTATCAGAGATACCGCTTGGGCTTTCTACAGTTGTGGAAGAGTTGCCCCTGGTTACAGGAAAGGATTAAAAAGCAGAAGCAAAGTTTATGTCAGAGGCCCATGCACAGAATTGAGAGATGGCTGGGAAGGAGAGAGGGCTTTTCTGTTCATGGTATCTGACTTTCTGTCTGCCTGTCTATGATCTTAGTCACAGACGTGGAATGATTAGTGATAGCTGAAGCTGCTCCAAATGTTTCATTTGTTTTCACAATAGCTTTCATCTGTTCCTTTATACTTTCTCTTACCTATGAATTTTATGAAAGAAGTATAAAACCCAGATATTGATGGAGACATATTTTGATGATTGGTGTGTGGTATGCAGCACAAAGTCAACCTTCCCCCACAAGGATACGAGGCATTGAAGGAAATCCATGTTGTGCTGCTTAGGTCTTCCTTCAAGAGCACCAGCTGTAAGAGGCAGAGCTGACCACAGCCTCCCCTGCTGACCTTTGTGTCTGTCATCTTGGCACGCTGTGGCTTCACATCACCTGGACCACTACTAGCCAGGCTGAGGTTGGCAAAAGTACCAGAGCTGGAGCATTTCCAGTTGGCATAGGACACTCGCCAGCAGCCCAGTCAAGGCTGAGAGCCATGCCATGGTCCGCGTTTCTGTGCTCAGCCCTCCTTCGGTCCCTGTCCTTTCCAGATGCCTGGCTGCTTCTGGTTCAAAGCCCTCACACCTTCTCCTGCCCTCTGCCACCTTGTCCTTCACAGACCATCTCCCAATAAACGTCTTTTTAAAATTTTATGCAGTATTTTAATGCATCTGCATTTTTAGTACGTGTTTGCAATACGTAATGATTACATTCCTCGTGGGGTGTTGACACATGTACACAACACATCTTTATTTATTGTTATTCACTCCTCCCTCCCATCTCTTGGTCTCCTTTTAGGAAAAGATCTATTTCCTATCATCTCTCTTTTATTTTGATCTTTATTTATATTTCAGATTTTTAATATAAGAGAAAATATGCAATATTTGAGCTTGTACATCTGATTTATTTCACTTAGCTTTATGGTCTCAAGTTGCGTCCATGTACCTATGAATGACTCAAGTCTGTCCTTCATTATGGCAGAGTAGTACTCCACTAAGAGGCCCAACACACTTGGGATAAGTTATTTGAAGGACAAGTTGAATACAAAGAGTATCTGATTTTGCCTTTAGCTAGCTACTACACAAACAAACACAAACCGAAAAGAGGTTAAGAGTATTTAGAAAGTAAGTATCTTCAAAATGACTTATTTCATTATGCAGAAAAGTTTTTAGGTTTTGTAGGCCTAGATGCTGATATAATTGTGAGACTTAAAATTGAAATCCATCCTTCTCTTGTCTCTTCCCTGAAGTGTTTGGAGTAGCAGGACTGACATTTGTCTCTAGCTCATTCTTCTCAGTACACAGCAATCTTCCACTTCCCCAGCCCAGGATTTCCATCAGCCACTCCTTTCGTTTCCCGATTTTTGGAGCAGTAACTAAGATAGCTGGTGTCCTGGCACAGTTTCTCTTATACCCGTTTGGAGTTTGAGTCTACAAATACATATGTAAATAACTTGGCTAATGCTCCAAATCATGAAATCAAAGCAGAGTAAATCTTTATAATACAGCCCTGTATAACACTACGCTTATAGAAATTTCAAAATCTGGTAAATTGAAAGTCTTCAACTCAGCATGGTACTAGCCTTCAGAGTGTCTCTCTTTTAATTATGTGTACTCTATGTAACTGTTCTAAACTGAATTTAATGTAACACCGTGAGTTTTTATTATACAGATATTAATAATATTCTCCCCAGAAGATTTAGAAGAATGCTAAATAGACTTCCTCAAAATTATGACGGTTATATTGTGATAAATTAGAAAAATTTCCAAGATACGTACGTGGATATTTTAAACAGTTATCTTTACATGGGTGTCAGCAATGTGACAATTGTCTTCAACTTAATTTTATGATTTATAGTTTTTATAATTTGAAATATTGTAGTTTTGTGTATTCAGTTATTATTGAAATAATCTCAAAATGTTCTGAGTCATTTCACTGTAATATTAATATCACACAAAGTGTTTATAGGTTTACAGATAAAGTCTAAATTGCTCACATTGTCCAAAAATCCATCTAATCTGGGATGTCTTTCTATTCTAAACTTTTAGCCCATTATACTTTGTTCAACACTTGATTTGGTCTACTTTTTCTTTAATCTGCCAGATATACCTTATTTAGACCAGTAGTCAGTTCACAACCTCCAAATTACCTTGACAAATTCTCCCTAACCCCCAAATAATAATTTAATTAATTAATTTCCCCTTATATTTTTATCAGTGTTGTCATTTACCTGTAAGATTAGGTAATTTTGCTTCATCTGTAATTTTTTCACATGAAATTTAACTTACATTGACATATTTTTCCATAAAGTCTTCTAATTATCAGTCGGGATGATAATGCGCAGTTAGCCAGCTTAGCAGTTCCCACTGCCCATGGTTTCACTTCCTGTGGTTTCTTTTTGCACAGGTTCAGCTATCTGCGAACAATTTTAGTCCAAGAACATTAATTTTTTTTTACTCAAGAGAGACAAAATATATTTACATGACTTTTATTATAATATATTGTTACATTGTATCATTAGTTATTGTTGTTAAACTCTTTCTGTGCTTAATTTATTAATAATTTGTATATATTTACATGTATGAGAAAGTGTAGGTTATATAGGTTTGACCCCATCTGAAGTTTCAGCATGCTTGGAACTTATCCTCTATGGATACATGGTGCAATATATTCCATGCACTGTGGTTCTTTTCTTAAGGATTTATGAGGAAAACTGTTATAAACAGAACAGAGAAAGAAAGGAGGGAGAAAGAAAGAGCAGGAGAATAGAAAGGGAGATAGTAACAAAGAAAAAAGAGAAAGAAGGGGCCAGTGAGATGGCTCAGTGGCATAAGGACCTGCTGGCAAGCACAAGTTCCTAAGTTCAACCCCCGGTACCCACATAAAGGAAAAAAAGGGCTGGTGATATCGCTCAGCGGCACAAGTGCTTGCTGGCAAGCACGAGGTCCTGAGGTTGACTCCCGGTTACCCACATAAAAAAAAAAAAGAGAGAGAGAAAGAAGGAAGGAAGGAAGAGAGAATGAGGAAAAGAAGGAAGGCAGACAGAAGGAGAAGTAAAAGAATAAATTTTTAAGGAGATAACAACACACATATCAAGTTTGATGAAAACTTGAAGACGAAGAAATCCAACAAATTCATTGATCTCTAGGTAAAATTAATATTAAAATAAACAAATCTAAGTATATCATAATCAAATTACTGGAAAATATAAAGTCAATATTGAAAGTAGTAAAATTGTTTTTTTTTCTCTGCCATAATTAAAAATGTACTTTTTGTCTCTGACTTTTAACAATAGGGTTATAGAAAATGTGCACTCTTTTTGGTACTTACTTTGACAATTGCTTCTGCGTTTCCTGGATCTGTGTTTTCCTGTGTGTAGATTTTTGGAAATGTCTTAGCCATTATTACATCAGATGTTTTCTCTGAGTTGTACTATTTCCTCTATCTGGAATTCCAATTATATGTATGTTACATCATCTGAAGGTTTTCTACAATTCTTGGGTGCTTTTATTTTGATTTCCACCTTTAAAATTCTCCTTGTATTTCACTTTGGGAAGATACTATTGATCTGTCTCCAACATTACTAATTCTTTCCTTTGTTATGCTCAGTCTGGTGAGCACATCAAGGAAATTTTTCTTTCTTTCTTTCTTTCTTTGTTTTTTTAGACAGGTCTCACTATATAGTTCAGGCTGGCCTTGAACTCACGCTGTTCCTCCTGCCTCAGCCTGGGAAATTTTTATTTCTGTAGTGATTTTTATTTCTAGTAACTCCTCAATTGTTTCTAAGAGTTTCTCTCTGTTTATCTGTTCTTGTGTGTTATCAACATTTTCTATTAGAACTCTTAAATTCTAGCAATTATTGATTGTGTAGCTGATAATTCCATGTCTATGCGATAGATGAGTCTGGTTCTTACCCTTGCTTTTACCTCTTTATATTGTATTTTGTCTTCACTTTAGGATGCCTTGTAATATTTCACTAAAAACCAGCATGATGAACTGAGATCAGGTCTTTAGTGTGAAATTTCATGTTAATTTTTTAGGGGATTGGAAGTTTTAAAGTTTTCTGTAACATGATTTTCAGACTTAAAATTCTTCCAATGTACTTGCTCTTGCTTCCTCTCTGGACTTTGGGTGTCTTTTTGTATTCCTTAAAAAGAGTCAACGCCTTGAGAGTCCTTAAACAACAATCCACTGTTATTGTAATAAAGCCCCGTTGGTATGGAGGTAAGTGGTAGGGGAAGGGGAAGTGTTCTTTTATCTCATGATTTTCTGAATCCTTTTGTGCGACTGTGTCTTTAGCTTCTGAACTTCTCAAGTATTTCTTCCTGTGCAGGTTCTCCCATTGCTTAGGTGAGACACAGACGTGCGGTGAGAGGAACGCACGGTCTCGTTGCGCTGGGACATGGTTCCAGTAGCGGTGTTCCCCTCCCTGGAATGTTGCTGTTTGTCATGAGGAAAGCTCTGGTCCTGTTTCTCATGGCTCACACTTTCCTTTCTACTGCCAGAGGCTCAAAGGATTTGATAGAATAGCTGACTAGCCAGAGATCAGCTGGATCAAACTGGTAGCAGGGCCCTCGGAGAAAATTCTGAGAAAGGTCATGCCTAGATTTCCTGTGTTTGGAGTCCCCAAGCTTCCTGAGAAGAGCATTTCATGCCCATTTGCAAATTCCCTCACCTACCTAGTCTTACACCTTTTGATCCCATAGTCACATCTTGGAGCACAAGCCCCATATTAAACTATGTGGCTCTGCTGACCCAATTAGATCTCATTCACATACATTTGCATTGTGATTTAGGACTGTCCCTCCTTGGGTTCTGGCCATCATACTGGTTACAAACAGGCCCATTAGGAGTTCAAATAATCTCCCTCCTGGTATAACCATACAGACTTCCAGAAAGAAACCCCATTAGTTACTACTATCCCCAACCACACCCCAAATTCTAGGGAAACAGAAAAACCAATGCTGGACCTCACTGGAGTAGCCATGTTTGGGTCCGGCCACTCTTCTATCCTCAGGATGCACCTTCTTTCCTGACACTTGCCACAATTCACTCTCTCTGCTTAAAACTCTCAAGTATAGTTGCCACTCTTACTTAAAAAAAAGTTAGCCTTCTCTAGAGTGTACTATGTTTGTCCTTCAGTAAACATGCTTGAAAAAAAACTCTCATTTTCTGACTCTGAGCCCTGTCACTGGGCCTCCCCACAAACCTCCTCAGGGTGGATCCAGGAGCTAAGACTGCCAGGCAGTGCAGAGCAGTACCCATCCCAGGCTGACTCGGGCTTTCTAGAAACATTTCCTTACCTGGGTCTTCTCCCCAAGAACCTCACAGGCTTCCTGAAGTAATGATCACCTGCAAAAGTGTGAGGCCTCCGAAAGATGGCAGCTCCCAAGAGGGTCTGCTGTCTTCCCAGAACTCCCACAGGCTGGCCCTCCTTGTCCAAATTATGATTTTCACTCTCCCTACCAGTTTATCCCTTGGGGAGTTTTTGCTCCAGGTAACCAGATCTCAGATGTAACTCTGGATTTGCCTGTCTCTTCAGATTTAATGGTGGCAGTTTGTCTTGAAAACTCATTGCAGAATTGTAACTGATAGTTTAAAAATTGCCCTGATTTTCTGGCAACTCCCATAAAATTAGTTAACACTTTTTATTTGTTGAATCTATGGACTTTTCTAGGTATGCAAGTTCATATTCTGAAAACAGTGAAAGTATTCCTTCTCCTTTGTATCTAATTCTTATTGATTCTTAATCTGGTACTTAGGAATGACAAGTTTAGAAGAAAACAGAGGTGGCAGTGCTGAATTTAACCAGAGCTTTTGATTGTCTGTGAGAAACAAAAATGGAGACAAGTCCTCTGCTTGATTTCTTGCCTTGATCATCTAGATAATCTCTCCTAAAAGCATTCTGCTCTCAATCTGAGATTATGCCATGAATACCTGTCCTCACGTTAGCTGCTTACTAAAAGTAAATTGCTTTTACAGCATCTGGTGTCTTAAATTAATTCAACAACATTTAATTCACACTGTCCTGCATCTGAATAACAGCAACCAGGAATCTAAAACAGTAAAATGTAATTCAGAAATTAAAACAAATTTGACAACAATAGATAGATAATAGTAAGTCAATTAATAAACTAGTAAGACTATGACTTTCAAATATTTGTGGATAGTTTGTTCAATAAATTAAATGATAGCATAATCTTATCAGATAACTAAAATTATGTAAAATTCAAATTAATATTTAAAAGCTACAAATATAAGATAAGGAAAATAACGTATCAGCTGAGCACTAACTGAGACATCATGAAAGAGAGGAATAGCTAGCTAGAAGGTAAATGTTCAAACCAAAACAGGATTAAGAAAATAAAAGCAAAAAACCACAAATAAAAGTTCTAGAATATATTAAAGGCACAGTAAATAGATCTAACACATCTGTGACTCAGAATTGTATCTTGTCCCCAAACTTTTCCGACTCCAAGTTTACAGAAATGGCTGACCATAATTTATTTCTTCTAGAATTATAGTTTTAAGTCAATCAAATCAAACATTTCTAAAATTGATGCAAGAAATTAAAACAAAGAAACTTGAAATTATGTAGACATATGGAAAATAAAACTAAAAAGAAAAGATCTTTACATGGTGAGTACAGAAAATAAGAAAACTACAAAATCATTGTTCTCTGATATGTATCTCTAATACTGGCACTTGGCTTGTCAACAGAAGCCGTGGAAGAGAGGGACAATAGATATTAATTATTATTTTCCTAAATAACCCATGAGATGTGGAGAAAAAAATCACAATAAAAATCAGAAACTCTTTATAATTGAATGATGATGAACATGCAATGAAAAAAAAATATGTCCACTGAAATTTAAGTCATCTTTAGAAAAAAAATGTGCAGGGCCAAAAACAGTTTTCTAAAACAAAACAAAAAATATCAGATCAAAACTAAGGAACCCATTACAAAGAAAATTGCTAGTGATTTAATTTCTAAGATGATAAATTGGTTTTAACAAAGATAAGGGAAATATTAAAGTAGAAAACTAAACATAAATGTATTGAATGTAACAAGTTTGTTATTCTCAAAAGAACAAACAAAATGAGTACACCTTTAACATGCCTAAAGAATGAAAAGAGGTATACAATGTAGGGGTATACAATGTAGCGGATAAAAAAACAAGTATATGGTACTGAAGATAAAATTGAACAATATGAGCATTTAAATGGAATTATGACTCCCATCAAAATCAAGGTTGACAAACAATATAAGCAGATACAAAGCACTTGAATAATCAGGGCTTTTAATGAACTCAAATCCATAATTAATAACCATTACAAAGCAATTCTAGGGCTAGCTGGCACCAGTGATAAACTGACACAGAATTTTAAGTAGGAAATAAATTTAAGATGATATAATTACTCTCAGATAATACAAAGAAAAGTAACATTCATTTTAAATAACTCTTTTCTTGTATACTTTGAAAATCAATATGAGGAAGGCACAGACTAATTGAAGAAGGAGCGGTCTTGTCCATTTTTCAGAAGGGGCTCTATTGACAAAGCAACATAAAAAGTGCTTGTCCTCGTACGTCATCTGAGACACGTCAATGAAATCACAATGAGAAAGCATTTTTATGCAAAAGAGTAGCTAAAATTATGTAAATTGACAACAAATTTTGGCAAAGATGTGCAGGAAGAGAATTCTTTCATTTTGTCTTTGCAGTTTTAGAGTCTCGCATTAAGCTAGACAAGTGTAAATTTTTACAATCATTATGGAAAATCATTTGATAGTATTTATTTAAGTAAATATATGTAAATCCCTGCTTCAATTTCTTTTAATATTTAGAGCTATAAATATATGTATGTGCACATGTAACAGAAATTCCTTCAGCTGCTTCTTCCCCTCAGTGTACAAGTATATGCACAGTAGAACCATTCATGAGAGACATGAATCAGGATGGTGGTGCCTGCCTGTAATCCCAACAATCGGGAGGCTGAGGCAGGAGGATTGCCATGAGTTGGAGGTCACCCTGAACTACATAGTTAGTTCAAGGCTAGCTTGAGTTTCATAGCAAGACCCTGTTGCCAAAACAAAACAAAACAAAACAAAACAAAAAAAAAACAAAAAAAAACAAAAAAAAGAGAATACTCATAGGACCCAACATTAGGACTTCTATAAAGCAAGCTTATGGACACTTGTGGTATTGTCACAATACATACACGTTCATAAATGGAAAAGAAAGATATAAGTTCCTGATGCTTTATAAAGGAAAATCAAAGAAAGAGAAATAGTCTTTCTGGAAATGATGCAGAAAGGGAGGAAGGATGGAAGGAAGGAAGAAATGAAGGAAGAACTAGGTACTTCAAAATTCACACAAACAGTAAGTAAAATGGATCACAGACTTGAATGAACAACTAAAACCTGACTCCTACAGGAAAATGTAAGAAAATTTCTGTAACTTTGTTGTTGCTGACAAATTTTTAATTGTAATACTGAAAGAAAATCTATGAAAGAAAACTTGAATAGACCGTCTTTTATTAAAAGTAAATATTTAGGTCTGCAAAAGGTTCTGCTAAGAGGATGAAAAGACAACTCATACATCTGAAGAAAATATTTGCAAATTATAAACCTAATAAAAGATTGCCTTTTAGAGTATATATTGAATTCTTTAAACTCAACTATGGGAAAACAAAACAATTTAAAAATGAGCAAGAAGTTGAAGAAAAAAAACCTCACAAAAGAAATGCATAAATGGTAAAGAAGCATATGAAAAGCTGTCAAAATTCTCTGACATTAGTAAAATGCAAATAAATCAAGAGTGAAATTTCAATTCACATTATCTAGAATAACCAAAAAGCAAAAATAAAACAAGCAAACCAAAAGTCATAATACAAATCATTAACAAGAATGCCTAACAAAAATAACTCATTTATACTGGTGGAATAAAATTTGGAACAGCGACTTTCGAAGATGGGTTTGTAGTGAATTTTGTAAACATTGTTTCACACAGCAATCCAGCAATCATACTTCTATTTGTTTAACAAAATGATGTGTAAGTTTATGCCCACACAAAACTCTATACACATGTATTTTTGGTAGCTTATTTATAATAGCCAAAATCTATAGAAAACCAAGAAGTCTTTCAATAGATTAATATAAAAACAGATTGAATTGCATCCATACCATGGAATACTATTTAGAGATAAAACAAATGACCTATCAGTCATGCAAAAACATGGATGAATCATGAGTAAATGCTGCTATACAAAAAAGCCAAGTGGAAAATGCTGTTTGCATCTATTATATGATTTAGAGCAAGGTGATTAGTAGAGAGATGAAAAACAAATCAATGTTTTCTAGGGCTGGGGAGATAATTGAATAGTTAAAACACTGGAGAAATTTTAGGGCTGTAAAACAATTTTCTACGATACTAGCCTAGCAGACACATGACCCTGTGCATTTGTCAAATTTTTGAGGACCTTATGGAGTAAACTGTCAACTATTATGTATGAAATTACTTGCAAAACTGATTAAGAAATTGGAGGATCTTGGAAAGAAACACAGACTTTGATAACAGAGTCTATCTCTAATACAAATGTGTGATATATCTAACTAAAGATGTTGAGGGATGAGCAGCTAATCCAAGTAAATTTGGAAATACTTAGAGAATGTAAGACCAAAGATAAAGAACGCTCTGAAGCATTGTAAGGGTCAGTGCTGTTACCCATGATAGTATAGTTTAAACTTTGGATACCGCTGTACACGTATATTGCATTTGAACAAATAAGCACATGCAGATAGTGAGGGCCAGATTTCTCCCTGTGGGATGGATTAGACGTAAGCAACCAGGAAGCTAGAATGAATTAAATATTTTAGATGAAATTTAGAGCCAAATTAATAGCATATATATGTATGCCTTATATCTCTCTCCCTCTCTCAAGCTATCTCTCTATATATGCTATATATATGCATATATGTATATATACGTATATACGTATATGCATGTATATATGGCTGTCTTGATGTGGTGTGATTAGAATGGTCCTTGGTCTTTCAATAACATGCAGTCTTAGTAATAATGATAAAAACATCAGAGAAATCCTAATTATGGGATGTTCTTCAAAATAATTGACCATTATTCCTCAAATCTATAAAGGTCATCAATAATGAGGAAAGTTACATAAATAATAAGGAAGTTACCTGAGGAAGGTACATAAATCTAGATGAACCTAAAGACTCTCCTTGTAAAACTATATTGTGAGGACTGGATTCTGGAACAGATAAATTACATGAAGTAAAACTAAGAAAACACAAATTATAGGCACTAGTTGGTAATAATTATTTTAATGATGTATTAATTATATTAAATAAACTATAATAAAGTTAACAAAGGGGATACTGCATACATGTTACACAGGGACTGTGTAATCTAAAATTTCAATCTAAACTAACTTTTAATCTAAAACTTTTCTAAATTAGAATAAATATATACAACCTGCAGCTGTCAATAAATGGCTCTATAGTCTTAGAAAAGTTACTTCCTTGTTTAGTTTACTTTTTAATCAGCAAAATGAAGATAATTTTACAAAATTTGTAAAACTGTGAGGAAAGTGATAGTATTTCTGAAAATGATTCTCACATTGCAGTGAATGTGTTATGGTACTTGACAAAAAGGGAGGGGGAACTCATGTTCTAGTAGCACGTGTGCCATCAGAAACCATTGCTCAGGCACCTTTTTCTCAAAACATGTCCATGTGAGAATTTCTCCAAATAGTATGTGTGCATCTCTGACTCTGTGCATATTTGCATGCAATTGAAATATTTATAAAGGGAAATCTCATGCCTGCAAATATATGGTAAGTACAAAATACCTTCCCCTATTGTTATGGACAGATTTATTCAGAACAATAATGAGTGACATAATAACTAAATGAAGATGTTATAAAACTAACAAAACTCTTAAATTGTTTGACAAATCAAGAAGATATCCTGTTGCAGAATATATAAAGCAATTCACTGTCTGAGATACTGTAGCAATCGAATATGATCGAATCTGTGCTGCTTCATAGAAACCACAGAAAATGACTTAGCAATCCATAAATTCACACTCGACAGTACTTAAGCAGGTTTCATAAATGATTTGCAATGGAAGGCGGATTTTACTATAATTGTTCTCCATGGCCATAAAAAAAAGCATTATGGAGTAGGAAAAAACGACAAGGCTATGTTAAAGAAAAATGTTTTCTTACCAATATTTTTAAAGAAGTGTGGGAGGAGAAAAAAATTTAATGAGCTGATAAAGGTATATTATATCTACAGTACAAAAGAATGAAGTTTTCTCAATCTGCTGACATTTATTGCCTAATTTTCTGAGCAAATTAGTAGTGTTTATTCTTTGTTAAATCTCAAAATCAATAATTTCAAAGCTGTGGTATAAAAAAAAATCTCAGGGGGTTGATTATTTAAAATATTACTTGGCTCCTATCTTCAGAATTTTCAATGCAGAAGTGCTGATCAGGCCCAGAAATCTGCATTTTGATGAAGTGTTCCCAGGACATCCCTGATGTTTCTTCTCTGATATACAATCCTAAAAATGTTCATTTATGTATGTAGTAAAACAGAGAAAGAATAACAAATTCACTGTGGCTAAGACTCACTAAGTTTTTCAGAATTTATGCACTTATTGATTGAAAGCATTCCTGGTTTTATCTCCTTCTTGATAACCAAAAAATATTCAACTTGTTAAAAAGTTAAATGTGAAAGTTCTAACAGTGATAGAGAACTCATTTTGCGAATTCGTTTCTATGAAGAATAAAGAAATTCAGTTGTTGACAACTTGCCGCATCAGTTGTAGTGGACATGTGTTAGTTGGTCACTTAACATTCTTCCTTTCTTCCCACTTCTGAATTGATTTCAGAATTTGATTGGTCACTCACTCTTTCTGTAGAACTCTACATGTACTTTGGGAAAGTCGACTCCATGCCAAGCTCTCAAGTAGGGATACAATTGGAACATGTTCCTGGCTATAATTAACAGACTTTCCAGGCAAATCCCATTCTTTTCCTTTGAAATTGTTGAGAAGGATTCTTTGTCTTACTCTGTAAGTACAGGGAACCCTATCACTCCAGTTGTCAGATGTTTTATATTATGACGAACATAGCACCTGTTTTTAGGCTGAAACTAAATGGAGGCATACAAAGAAAGAAAGAAGGAAGGAAAGAAGGAAAGAAAGACAGAGACTTCCAGCAACCCAGCAAGGCACCCATGGTGGCGGAACCCCTCAAGACCTGGGCATAGACACACACACCAGCAGTTGGTAAGTCAGATGAGCCAGTATTGTGCTTTGGCACATAGACAGGCAGAATAGAAGGGACAGGTGGGTCCACCATTCTTTCCTTTTATTTTTAAATATATAAATATATAACTTTATTTTTAAATATATATGTGTAAATATATATTTATACTTACATTTAAACATATATATAAAAGTTCTGGGGACAACCCCAGCAACAGAATGTCAACCCCAGCCCCTACATCCAAGGGCCAAGATCAGCCCTACACCCAGCACAAATCTTACTGCAAAATTAGCTGGAGTACAAAACACATTTCTGAGATCAGACTTGGACCTACCACAGAACTGTGAACACCAGAGGAATTTTACTCTGTTTAGTTTTCTATGCTTGTTTGATTGGTTTTCCTTTTTCTGTCCAGTTGAGGTCTTTTTAAATTCAGTTTAATTTGGTCTTGTTTTATTTTTAGGGTTATTTTTGTTTTCTGTTTTTAGTCTTTTTTTTCTGTCTCTCTTTTTTTCTTTTCTCTTTCTTTAATGACTTAGATTTATTATCTTCTTTTTTGTTTTCATCTTCTTGTCTTCTCTCTTTTACCAACTATCTTGCCTGATTTTATGGTACTTTCATGTGAATAAACATTGTCTCTTCTCTGCCTGATTCACTTCAATACTCCTCTGCCATTCCATTCTTTCCCTCCTCTGTCCTCTAGTTTCCCAAAACTTGGGCAACCATCCTATGCCCCCAGCCTTGCTCCTACTATATAGGAACCTCACTCATCTCCCTATCTTGCCCCCTATCCCTCTTAATCCCTCCTTACAACAGGGTAAAATCACTCCACTAAAGGGAAAATCATTGCATACAGTTTCCTGGTATATGCTGGATTCTGTTAAACAACTGTAGAATTTTCTCTTATGGTTAAAAGCCTCAGACTAAGAGCTACCACAGTTTGTCAGTAGCCAGGCTGAGCTTGAGACTATTGTTATTGTTCAGTGTACTACATTAGCCAGGATACGATCTGCTATAATCAGTTTCTCTCTCCTGTGTGGCAATGCTGTGATTGTATGGGATTATTACCAACACTATAATCCAGTACCGGAGGACTGGGTGCTTACCCAGTAGGTAACAACTTCTCATCCTCAACACATTGAGAAGGTAGGTTCTTCAGATAGACACAAAGACCAAGAACCACCTCTATCTAGAAGATAAACCTGTGGGACAGCCATTTCCTAGGGAAGCATCGATACTAGGGAAAAAGCTACCTACCATAAGAAACTTATAAGCATCAAAACAGAAAACAATACAAAAAATATAAAAAATAGAAAATGGAAAATGATAAGACACAGAAGCAAAATGCAAGTCCACACCCCCAGTCCACCCAGGACAAGTCCAGAGCACAATAAGATAGAGGAAATCATAAGCCAACCACTGGAACCTTCCGAAATGATAGTAACAGAAGTGAAAAAAAAAAAAAAATGAAAGAGGCTATAGAAAAAATAATCTCTAAGGTGCAAACAGAAATGACAATCAAAATGAATGACATTAAAACAAACACAGATAAGAAAAATAGAGGAGCTCAGGAAAATAATGGAAACCGTGAAACCCCAACATAGGAAGGAAATAGAATCCATGAAACAGATACAAACAGAAGTCCAGGAGATTAAACACTCTTTTGAAAGTATATGCAACAGGTTGAATGAAGATGAGGATAGAATATGGGATCTAGAAGACAGGATTGTGGCTAGCAACCATGAAAAGAAAGATATCTTAAAAATAGCAAGAGACTATGAAAAATCAATCCAACAGCTGCAAGATGAAGTAAAGAAGAACAGTATAAGATTGATTGGAGTCAGTGAGAAAGCCAGAGATAGTGCAAAAGACATTAGAAAAAAAAAAAAAACTCTTCACAGAAATAATGGCAGAAAACTTCCCAAATAAGGATAAAGAATTTGACATGCAAATAAATGAAGCATATAGAACTCCAAATAGCCATGACCAAAATAATTCTACACCAAGGCACATAATAATCAATTTTCCAGAAATTCAGCACAAGAACAGAATATTAAAAGCAGCTAGAGAAAGGAAATAAATCAACTATAAAGCAAAACCCATCAGAATCACAGCAGACTTCTTATCACAAACCCTCAAATAAGGAAAGCTTGGAGTGAGTTATTTCAAGCCCTAAAAGTAAACAATCTTCAAACCAGATTAATATACCCCACAAAATTATCTTTCAAAATCAATGGAGAAATTATATACTTTCATGTGAAAGAACAACTGAAGAAATTATGACCACAAAACCAGCTCTACAGAATTCTCTGAAGGATATATTACAAAGAGATAAGATCACAACACATGAACACCAATAGAAAGAGGCCACCTGGCAGGGCAAGCAATTCAACAGAGGAGAAAGACAGGGAACCAACAACAGGAAAATAACATGAAAAAGATAAACCAATACATATCAGTTATAACCATCAATGGAAATGATGTCAACTCACCAATCAAAAGAGACTGGCAAAATGGATCAAGAAACAAGATCCAACAATATGCTGCATTCAAGAAACACATTTAACCCAAAAAGAAATTCATAGACTAAAAGTCAAAGGATGGAAAACAATTCTCCATGCCACAGGAATGCAGAAAAAAGCAGGGGTAGATATTCTATTTGCAGACAGTGTAAACTTTAAGCCAACTAATCAAAAGAGACAAAGAAGGTCACTACATACTTGTTAAGGGAAAACTCCAATAAGAAGAGATAACCATCGTAAATATTTATGCACCAAACACCACTGCACCCAACTACATAAAACAAATATGACACGAAAAACCAAATAAGCACTAACACAGTTGTACTGGGGGAACATAATACCCTACTCTCACAAAAATGGATAGATCAACTAGACGAAGAATCAACAAAGAAATATTAGAATTAAACAAAGCCTGTGAACAAATGGACCTGTTAGATGTCTACAGGGTGTTCCACCCCAAAACATCAAAATACACATATTTCTCAGCTGCACATGGGTCATTCTCCAAAAGAGATCACATATTAGGCCACAAAATGTAAGTAAATTTAGAGTAATTGAAATCATGTCATGCATACTACCTGAACATAGAGCAATGAAATTGGAAATCAATGACAAAAGAAACCACAAAAACTACATAAACACATGGAAATTAAACAACACCCTTCTATACAACCAATGGGTCACAGAGGAAATTAAAGATGAAATTAAACTATATACACAATTAAATAATAATGCTAATACAACATACCAGAACTTACGTGAAGCAATGAAAGCAGTCCTGTGAGGGAAATTTATAGCAATGAACTCTTACATCAGAAAAACAGAATGAGCTCAGAAAAATAACCAAATACTGAACCTCAAACTTCTAGAAAAAGGAGAACAAATCATACCCAAAGTTCAAATGAGGGAGGAAATTATAAAGATAAAAGCAGAAATTAATGCAATTGAGACTAAGAAAACAATACAAAGAATCAATGAACCAAAAAGTTGGTTCTTTGAAAGAATAAATAAAATTGATAAACCATTAGCTAACTTCATCAAAAAGAAGAAAGAAAAAACACAAATTCAAGCAATTAGGAATGAAAAGGGGAAATCACAATAGATCCTACAGAAATCCAGAAGATACTATGGGAACCTGTATTTTAATAAGACGGAAAACACAGAAAAAATGGACAGATTTCAGACACAATTGAATTGCCAAAACTAAATCAAGAAGATATAAAAAATTCTAAATAACCTGATATCAGCCAATGATATTGAAAATGTAGTTTAAAATTTACCAAGAAAGAAAAGCCCAGAACCTGACAGATTTACTGTTGAATTCTACAAGAAATTTAGAGAAGAACTAATGACACTATGCTGAAACTCTTTAAGGAAATTGACAGGGAAGCAATACTTCCAAAATCATTCCTAGAAGTAAGTATTACCCTGATTCCAAAACTAGAGAAGAACCCAACAAAAAAGATAACTATAGGCCAACCTCCCTAACAAACATAGATGCAAAAATCCTCAATAAGATACTAACAAACAGAATGCTTCAAATCATCAAGAAGATTATACATCATGACCAAGTATGATTTATTGCAGGAAAGCAGTGACAGAATATGCAAATCAATACATGTAATACACTATATTAACAGAATCAAAGACAAAAATCATATGATCATCTCAATAAATGAAGAAAAAGCATTTGATGTAGTTTAGCACCCATTCATAATAAAAACCCTACAGAAAATTGGAATAGATGGTCTTTATCTCAATCTGATAAAAGCCATCTATGACAAACCCACAGCTAATATCATACTAAATGGTCAAAAACTGAAAGCTTCACTCAGAAATCAGGAACAAGACAAGGATGTCCACTATCACCACTCTTATTCAATATAGTTCTGGAAACATTAGCCAGAGTAATTAGCCAAGAAAAAGAAATGAAAGGAATAAGGATAGGAAAGGAATAAGTTAAATTATTGTTTTTTGCAGATGACATGATACTCTACATAGAAGACACCAAAAACTCCACCAAAAGACTTGTAGACTCTAGAACCAAATTCAGCAGTGTAGCTGGATACAAAGTCAACACTCAAAAATCAATAGCATTCCTATACAAAAGCAACAAGCTCACAGAGAGAGAAATTAGGGAAACCACACTCTGCACAGTAGCATCCAAAAAAAATGAAATATTTAGGAATCAGTCTAACACAGGAAGTAAAAAAAAACTATACATTGAAATTATATTACTTTGAAAAAGGAGATTAAAGGGGATATCAAAAAATGGAAATATATCCCTTGCTCATGGATAGGAAGAGCCAACATAGTGAAAATTGCCATACTCCCAAAACTGTTATACTGATTTAATGCAATCACAATCAAAATAACATTAGCATACCTCACAGAACAATAGAAAATATTCCTAAAATTCCTTTGGAACCAGAAGAGACCTAGAATAGCAAAAGCAATTCTGGGAAACAAAGGCAAGTCAGGGGCATCACAATCCCTGACCTGAAATTATACTACAAAGCTACTGTGATAAAAACAGCATGGTATTGGCAAAAAAAACAGACCTGGGGATCAGTGGAACAGAATAGAAGATGCAGACACAACTCCAAACACACTCAGCCCCCTTATCTTTGACAAAGGAGCCAAATATGTTCAGTGGATGAAAGATAGACTCTTTAATAAATGGAGCTGGAAAAACTGGCTTTCCAGATGCCAAAGGCTAAAACTAGATCCATGTCTATCACCATGCACTAAACTAAAGTCAAAATGGATCAAAGATCTAAATATTAAAACAGAAACACTAAATTTACTGGAAGAGAAAAGAGGCAGAAATCTTGAAGACATAGGTGTAGGCAGAGACTATATGAACAAAACAAGGCCACACAGGAAATACTACAAAGAATCGACAAATGGGATTTCACCTTATTAAAAAGCTTTTACACATCAAAAGAAATCACCAACACAGTGAAAAGACAACCGAGAGTGGGAAAAATTTACAGCCAGTTGTCTCTCAGACAAAAGACTTATATCTAGAAGTTATAAAGAATTGCAAAATATCAGGCCCCCAAAATTTAAAGACTCAATCCAGAAATGGACATCTGAGATGAACACACACTTCTCACATGAAATACAAACGGCAAATAAGTACATGACAAAATGTTCATCACTGGTCATTTGAGAGATGCAAATTAAAACAACACTGAGATTTCATCTCACCCCAGAAAGAATGGCTATTGTCAAGAATTCAACTAATAACAAATGCTGGAGAGGCTGTGGGGAAAAGGGAATCCTTCTGCAGTGTTGGTGGGAGTGTAGACTTCTGCAACCACTGTAAAAATCAGTGTGGAGATTCCTCAAAAAACTAGGATTGGAGGTCCCATTTGACCCAGCTATTCCCCTTCTGGGTGTCTTCCCAGAAGAGTTAAAAACATCGCACCACAGCGATATATGTGCACCCATGTTTATAGCAGCACAATTTGTAATAGCCAGATCTTGGAAACAACCCAAATGCCCATCAACTGAGGAATGGATAAAAAAGATGTGGTTTTTATATATAATGGAGTATTACTCAGCCATAAGGAAGGATAAACTTGAGACTTTTTATGTAAAGATGCAACTCAGGAACATACTCATAAGTGAAATAAAACAGACCCACATGTTTAAACATCATATTGTCTCCCTAGTGTCAGAAAATGAATAAGTAAATAAGATCCAAAATATACAATAGATATTGTGAATTGTGAAGAAACTTTCAATAGAAAAGAGAAACTGTGATGGGAGAATGTGGAAAGGAAGGAAGGAAAAAGGAAAATTATATATATATAATATAATATATATATATAATATATATATATGATATGTAATATATAATATATCATATATATATATGATAGTTAAGTCATACAGCTAGTTTCTCTTAGTTCATTGAAAAGAAAGGTTTGAGCTAATATTGTTTAGACAATACTTTATGCCTATATCTTTTTTTTGGGGGGTACCAGGGGTCGAACACAGGACCTCGCGCTTGCCAGGCAGGCGCTTATGCTGCTGAGCTATCTCACCGGCCCTTTATGCCTATGTCTTGTACTCTGATTAACTACTATGAATACAACAATACACTATGTATTAATTATTGTAACTCTCCTACTAGCCTGTTTTGAAACTCTTATTGTTATTTTTATTTTTATTTATTTTTTCTCTTTAAAATAAAAAAATTAAAGAACAAAAGAAAGAGAGAGAGATAAAGTTTTTTTGCATACATGGATGGACTGTTGAAGTTAATTGTGAAGTTTATCTGTCTCTGAACTTTCCTAGAAAAGTAGATGATGTATCTATTTTACTATGATTTATGACCCTTTGGGTTAGATAATACTAAGAGATGAACTCCTAAGAAGGAATTAATCCTCCCTTAATAGGTTAGTTAACTAGGTAATACTAGGAGCTTAGAGAATCATAAAGTTATTGTATATTTCTGCATGGATGACTCCATTTTTTAGGTTTCCAATATCCCTTCCCTTTGCAATGTAATTTTGAAGCTCCTCTCATCATGAGGTAGATTCTATTTTATCATTACTTAGTTCTAGATTTAGTTACTTGATTTTCTTTGGCCAATGGGACACAATACTTGTGACACTGTAGAGGATTTTAAACATATGTGCATGGTCACTTCTACCCAATTCTCCCTCTTCACCATGAAACCATTCCTATGATAGCCTGCTGTATGACAAGATAAAAAGATCAGAAAGTCACTTTATTCATCTTATCAGAAATGATTCTAAATCATACAACAGTCTTCTGACCCCCAAATGTGAGAAAACCAGCCAAGAGTACAAGAGTTGCCTAGCTGAACTTCAGCTGACTTTGGATGCGTAAGTCAGTCCAGCCATGACCAGAACAACCATCAAATAACAACAACAAGAAGAACAACAAGGACAACAAAAACCACACCACCAGACTGATGAGTGGAAAAAAACCTGCAGACTAAAAACCTAAACTTTTATTTGTGTTTTGTGACACCAAGTGTTGGGATCATTGGTAAGGAGCAATATTTTGACTAGGGGATAAGAAATCTCTTCTAGTAGTTTAAGAGTTGTGAGGAGACCTGAAACATGGACCCACATGATGTGCTGGAGATATGACTGAAAGCGTTTTTGTTAATAATTGCATAAGATGAAAATATAGCCATGGAAAATTTGAACTGGATGAAGGCTCTTTCCAGGAAGTAATGCAGGAATATGTCTAACTTTAAATTACTGCGTAAAGATAAAGTGTGAGAAGCAATAGATGAGTTCATGAAATAACTAAAAATTATAAATAAATTTAGATAAAATATGAAAAGGTCAGAACTTCTTAAGGTGGAAAACTAAACTTTATCATTTTCATTTCTTGTGTTGCAAGAATGCCAAAATTAGATATCTCAGAGAACACAAATAAAATCAAGAATGGGACTGTTAGATCCATGTTAATACCTGTGGTGGGGGCCAGTGAGATGGCTCAGCGGCTTAAGCGCCTGCCCGGCAAGCGCAAGGGCCCGAGTTCGACTCCTGGAACCCACATACGAAAAAGGGGCCGGTGATATCGCTCAGCGGCACGGGCGCCTGCTGGTGCGCAAGGTCCTGAGGTCGACCCCCCGGTACCCACAAAAAAAAAAAAATACCTGTGGTGGTATGAAGAAAATCTCCAGTGAATCCTTCAGTTGAAAGTAAAGATTTCAAGAATGTAAGGGTGATGTTACACAGAGTTTGGGGATGCCTACAATAGCAATGAGGAAACCCAACAGAAAGACCTCAGTGGAAAGCAAGTGATGAACCTCTCTTGCTCAATAGCATGGAATGGACTCAAATTTATAAGAAGCCTGCAAAATTTCCAAGTCAGGAAAAATACTTCTAGGCAAGACTGGAACAGATAGAAAATATTTTTTAAGGTGAAAAGGCCTCTAGCATCTAAATGAGGCTCTGGCAGGAAACAGCTAAAAATGCTCTATAAAGGAAGTATTTTGCAATTTCCTCCTGCAATATAGTCAGAGAAAGCAATGGACCTTGTCGGCCTGCTGAGACTACTATAAGCAAGTACCTTGAGTAGGTGATCTAAAAAACAGGATTTCTCAGAATTCAGAGACTGGTAAATCTAAGATCAAAGGCAGATTCAGTTCCTAGATAGGGCTATTCTCCTGCATTGCAAATGGCTTCCTTCTCTGTGTCCTCAGAGTGTCCTCCTGGTATAGGACACTAATCCTCATCATTATGACCTCATCGAAATGTAACAGCCCCAAAGCTTCACTTTAAATATCAACGCATCAGGGATTAAAACTTCAACATGTGAGTTTGATGAAAGTGGGAAAATCTTTCCGTCAATTACATGAACAAAAAAGATGTCCCAGAGGCAGAGCCACAGAAGACGACAAGGAAGGGAACTGGTTAGGAAAACTCTATTCAGGATAGGAGGACTTGACTACATTTTTTCAGCGGGATTGTGTAATTATAGATCGGTAACTTCCCCATGACTCTTTCTTCCCATTTTGGGGAATGAGAATGTTTATTGCAGTTACCTCATCTCTGCTTGACATTGACATTGTTTTAGAGTTTGTTGGAGTCGGGGTGTGTGTGTGTGTGTGTGTGTGTGTGTGTGTGTGTATTTGGAGCCTAGTCTAGTGCAGAGAATGCTTCTTCCTGTTCATGATCACCAAATCAGGACAGTCTCAACTGGACCTTTTTGTGGAACAGGATTTTTCATGCGTTTGAATGAGACTTTTGGGATTGCAGAATAAGAATGGCCATATTGTACATAGGAGACAGAGATGTCAACCATTATAATCAGAAGGCATAACATATTGATTACATGAATGGCTCTGATTCTTCACCATTCCCTGTATCCACGTTTGCAGTTTCACCTTGTAGTTTCTCCCTTTGCAAAGTAATCAACATCCTTGATGTTTATTTCTTCATTGAGCCATGTGACTTGCTTTGGGCAGTTTATCCCCTAGGAGAGAACTGCAAAATCATTGACAAGTTTCTGCTCTTTACCTCAGCTGTTGCCATAAGAACAGGCTGGGCTAACCTACTATAAGATGACATACATAGGGCACGGTCAGATTTTTCTTGGGAAAATATATCAAAATAAGTTATTTTTCTAGAAATCATGGCTCAACTATGAAAACAAATTTACATATAATGAAAAGAGGGCCCAAAAATACATAAATGCTAAAAACTTAGTGTTATTAATTTATCTTTTATCAAGAATTGATTAAAGAAAAACATATTAAAAAGTGGTTAAGAATGAAAATATAGCCTAACTTCTTACATGCCAGGGTAGATGTTTTCAGTGATTAAGGAGTGAGTTTAGAGTGAGAAAGAAGGAACATTTTACCTGGAAAATGTAAAATTTAATTTTTATTTTAAAATCAGAGCATCATTTGTGCTTAACAAGTAAAATCAGCCAACACATATCAGAAATAAAAGGAGCAAGATGTTGTCAAAAGCTTTTGGTGCCAAGACTAGCATTGCCCCTGACGTGGCACAGACAATGAAACCTAGGAAGGTAGGCAGAACAAAAGGATTGAAAAGATTTTCCAGGGTGGTGCCATCATTTTCCACACGATACCAAAATCTGTGCAAATAGGAATGAATTATTTGCCATAGTCGCGCTGTTATTCTTTTGGTCCCTCCTTCCAATGATGTTTTATGACAAATTTTAAATCTTAAATCTTTACTCTGTTATGGAAACTGTCATGACAGCCAAAGGACTAGGGACCTTAGTGATTGCGGGGTGGGGCAGTCAATAAAATCAGAAAGAGAAAAATAATGACCATAAACAGAAGCCACTAGTGTAAAAATATTGAAATTTCTTAATTTTCATATAGGCTAGCTTTCTAAGAAATACTTAGCTTCCACTGCTCTGTTCCAGTAAATTACGTAAAAGTATAATACAATTTTATATAAAATCATTGCAAATGTGCTGCATATCTTGTACTAGTTTGTCAGTAAACCATACAGAAAATCCTAGAAATTTCAATGAGAAATGTCCTCTACAGCTGGATTTAAGTCATTTACTCTCACAGGCACACATTCTCAAGTTTAAAAAGGTATGCCGAGCTGCTGTTTTTCTGAAGCCAGGTGTATTATAGAAAACCAGAGATACTGCACAATTAAATTTATGCCTTTAGACATTTTCAAAGTCCTAGTAAATATTTTAGTGACCATTTTATGTTTTTTAGTAAATGAAGTACATAAAGCACCAGAGAAACCAGAAAAAAAATTGTTATTCTATTTCAATTTTATAACCCCTCTCACATTAGTGGTATATGAGTTTATCTATAATATGTAATGATACAGTACATCGATTCTAATGGGGTATATTACAATATTCAGAATTCTCAAAGCACAGAGTAATAAAAATGCCTTCCACTACACCTATAATTTGAAACTTCAAAATATAAACAGGATTATATCCATAATAGAAATAAATCCTTTAAAAATACTCATATCTGCTGCGTTGACAAGGAAGAAAACTTATATTGTCAGTGGTTTTAGAATGCATAATTAAGCTTTAATATTAAAATTGAAACACTTTGTTGATGCAATAACTGAATCCCCATGACTACAAAGTAATTCAGGTAAAATACTAGCCTAAAGCATGAATGTAATTGCTTTGCATATAGCTGAGAGTAGTACACAACTCAAAGTAGATGATCAGTTGTGAAATAGTTGTCTATTTTATCATATTTCTTGAACAGACCACTGTGCAGTTATCAGTATTAATGTGTCAACAAACAGGTTTGTCATTACTAATATTGTAATTTTCCATAAATATCTTCCATATATTTCATGCAGTACTAACACTGTTTCTAAAGGAAAATACAATAATGAAAATATCTCGGATGTACAGGAGGAAAATAAAAGAAAATGTACCCTTGTGCAGATCTGCAGAAAGAAATAGTTTCAGAGTAAAAGAAGAATGTCATATTCTTAGCACTGCTGTTGATAGTCATAAGTAAGTCTCACTGTTTATCAGTTAAATATAAAAACAAAGTGCAACAATAACAAAGTTTAAAGGTAGTGAGTTTTGCTATCTCGATTCAAAGTGAATATATATCAGGTTTTCTGCTTTTTTTTTTTTGGTTGTTATCTCAGCCAGATCTCACCATCTTGTTTTACATGCATGGAAAGACATGATTTAAACAATTCCTACCCAGTAAGTGGAGTCAGAGCTAGATATTTTACTCTCAGCATAAACATTGTACCCCTTTATGTAGTTTTGCCAGTGGAATCCTCTGCCCCCTGCCTGACTTCGTCAAGGGTCCGCTTTAAGATAAGCATCTATCCAGACTGACTTTGTCCACATTAATATCAAGAAAGGTGGCAAATCATATTAACTGCAAAAACTAACTGTAAACCTTGCGTTTCTTCTTTATCCTGAGCCTCGCTTCATGGCTCAGTGTTGTCCTCTTTAACTGAGGGAAAGATGTCTACTTCAGGAAACTTTGTTGACTATTAGTTATAATACTGCTAGTAAAATACACACCCAAAAATCTTTTTACATGATAAGCAGAAGACTGGACTCTTCTCTTAATGGAAGTATTATGTGATTACATGGTAAGAGATTGGCTTTATCTTTTCACAATAATGTAATATACATGAGACTGTTGTCAAAAGGAGCTAAGCACCTTGGAACACAGTGAAAGTCAAGTATATGACCGACTCACTGTGACTTACAGTAACTGGTTTATAGTACAAGGCTGAAAAAATATTTTGAAAGCACATCAGGGAGACAAGGAAAGCTCTTGACTTTTGCAGCACATAATTAGATGCTCATACAAATTCTACCATGAATACTGCAGTGCATTCTTTCAAGGATACCATGGGAGTTTCTTTTTAAACAACCTTCACTCCATGGCTCAATGTATATTGTCAAAGTGCCCCAGAGTGGCTATCTACAACACTGAAAGTGACTTATGCACAAATTTCTGACAGTTCATAGTTCTATGACCCTCAGAATTAGACAACAGGAAGGCTTGCTTCTTCCTTCTCTCTCTCTTTTTTTTTTTTTTTGTGTGGGTACCAGGGTCGACCTCAGGACCTCACGCACCAGCAGGCGCCCGTGCTGCTGAGCGATATCACTGGCCCTTTTTTTGTATGGGGGTACCGGGAGTCGAACTCAAGACCTCATGCTTGCCAGGCAGGCGCTTATGCCGCTGAGCCATCTCACCGGCCCCTTCCTTCTCTTTAAAATAAAGCAGGTGTTGTGTCTGTATTAGACATTTGCATTGTCTCCTCCTGGGATAGGAAGGCTCGATACTGGATTTTTAACTTGTTTCTTTGTCCACATGATGCAGACTTTTTCTTGTCTATATTTCTAAATTAAGATATCTCTGACATGCTCTTCTAAATACATCCTCCATGATGCTGGAGCTCAGTGTCATTTTTATACGCCAGGGAGAAGTCATGTTCAGATGAAGGATAAAGACAATTAGGAAAACTGGTAAGATGGAATGAGAGGAGGATGGAAGGTAAGAGACGTGGGGCTGGGGCCTGATTCCGATACTAACAGTGCAGAAAACATTTAGCAAATTCCTACACTATCCCTGGATTTACTTTTCATAGCTGTAAGTAAAGTGCTGGTCTCTGGCAAACCATCTATTGCTTTTATGCTGCACCGAGGGACCAGGCCTCAGTTATGTACCTGTCCTCCTTCAGTACACGACCACACATTCTTCTGTGTGCAGTCCGTGTGAAAGACGGGGCATTTTCTAACATGGGCATTCATGCAAGGCTTAAATTTGCTGTTGATTCCAATATATACATGTATATACTGAATTTTGAAACCAGTGCTTAGTCAAATGAGCTAGTGGTAATACTAATTTATTATACCTGAACCATTTAGCATTGTTAATTCACATAACAGATAGACTGGGCAAAGTAATTAGAACACAGGTCCATCTCTCCTCAAACCCTGCACTGTTGATCACTACCCGAGTCCCTTAGATTTTCAAAGGATCATCCGTTGAAGTTTTTCTCCCAGAGATCTAAATATCCAAGCCATAAGCCCCTCAGTTAACTGGTTAGACCCCTGCGCCTCCCTCCCCTTCCCAGCCTATGGAGGGAAGAGTATGTCCCAGGCATCCCTGAAAAGGTGAAGTTTGTTTAGGGGCCTGGGGGACAGATGGAAAGATGAGCCCTGTGATGTGTGCAGGGACACTTGTCCACGCAGAGCTACTGGCATATGCAGAGGTCCTGAGGGTGACTCCTAGTCAAACTGAATGTACTGAAGAAAAATATCTGAGCTGAAGCATAAAAAAGTATAATATTAAAGTACAAAACATTAGAAAGTTGATGAAAATAGAAATAACTAGCTTTGTGTGCTCTCGTAAAGACTGGATTTTAAAACGAGAACAACAGAAAGCCAGTTTTGGCATCAGATTTATATTTTAAAACAAAATTTTCATGACATACCAGATATCTTCTAACATTTCTTAAAAACACATTAAACACCTGCATGCAATAAGATACTTTACACGTACAGATGTTGCTAGAGTTATGATGAGATCCCAATAACCACACCATAAATTGAAAATATCTTCAGTTAAAAGTGCACTGAATACTGCTAACCTGCTGAACATTCTAGCTGAACAACACAGAACGCTGCTCTGTATCGGCAGTTTCCACCCATCACCTCCTGGCTGACTGAGAGCTGAAGTTTGCTACTTACGGCTCCTGTCCAGCATCACACACAAGGTTACTATCTCTAGCGTGGCAAAAGGTCAAAATTCCAAATGCAAAACACATTTTCTGCTGAATGTGTACTGCTCTCACATTTTCATAATGTAGAAAAATCATAAGTCAAAATGCACAAGTTGGGGTCTTTTGTGTATTATATTTATTTTTCCTGGAGAGCTACATCCCATGATTAAGAAAGTCCTGTATCATACAGAAAATGTTGTGTCCAATATCTATGAGTGCACTGAGAACTCAGGAAAGGGTTGCCACTCCTCTTCAGGTGGTAGAAGGACTGGAGCGTTGTAAAGTTTTGAGGATGCACACAGGCGTGACGTGAGAGATGTGAGGCTGAGTTATGTTTCTAACTCCACAGTGGAATTTAAAGAACAGCCATCCCGTTATTCTCTCTATCACAGAAGCACATACCTGAATCTGAATTTCTTTGAGCATGATGCCAAGTCATGAGTTTAACATGCCAAATGCAGATTTGTATCGTGGCCAAAAAGCACAGCAGTAGGACACCACGTCTCAAAGAAGAAATGAAAAGGTACAGGTACAGCATTACATACAGGTTATGTTAATGGAATGATGTGCTTGGTCTTTCATAACTGAATCCTATAGCAGCGAATACATTCGTAAACAGTTCCAAGAATCATTCATGAGTAATTTAAATCTTCACGCTATGGTATTCAGTGCTTAATTATACACTTCGAGGGCTTGAAAGCAATTTATTCACTTATTAAGCGCTGTTCAAAATAACTGAGATTTTAATTCAGTTTTATGATTAAAAACTTTATTTTAAAACCTATTTGCTGACTGAAGTCTTATTTGATAGCAGTGTGTCATGGGGATGGCCAAGTGTAGGAAGTGATGATAAATTCCCATCATTTAAAAGTCTCAGGTTATTTTTCTTGACATTCACAAAAGATGAAAATTCTTTCTTTTTTCTTAACAGCAACTCATCCAAACTAATCAACACAACCAGTGGGGCCACCACACTTTTACTTACAGGCCACTGTTACCACCAATGAGACACACATGATGTAAACAAAACTGCTGAATTTACGAATTAAATAAAAAGATGCCACTGTAGGAATCCTCTTCTACATCTCTATGCCCAAGTAGGGTAAAACTGAGAACCCCATTCAGGAAGTCACTGTTACTCCCTCCAAATCAAACTAAATTTGGCCTACAAAGGCCTCCATAGAGGCACATAACAAGCAGCAATCTAACAATAGTAAAGTCTAATTTAAACGTGTAACTCTGTAGCAATTCCCGAATCTCAGCTAATCACAGAAGCCAAGCTTCAAGCAATTGGAAGGGGGCATCTGTTCAAATCATATTCAGATAAGAAAAACACTGATGTTTAACCAAGCCAGTATCTCTCCATATCTTACTGTCACAGTAATTTTTGATGCTGATACTACTACCCCCATTTCACAAAGACATAAAAGGGGGCCAGGTTTACAGTTTCCAAAAGTCACATATCTAGGAGCAGAGACAAGATACAAACAAACCTATGTTTTAAACATTAAATAGTAAAGAAAAGCTATTATCTGATTTGATGAGTAAGTGAAAATTTTTGAGTGAAATATTAGTCTTTTGTACTATTCTTCACTGTCAAGGAACTGGGAAGGCTTCTGTATACAGGCGTGCAGTTCGTGCACTGAACAATTGTCGATTACTGTTCCACTCACCAAGTTCTAAAATTTGGCAGAAGCTCTGTCCACCAGGCAGAAGTGTCACATTTGAAAAATATTCAAAAAGGTCTCATATAAGTTACAGTGTTCACAGATAATTAGGAATTTCTGGAGAGTAGTTTGAATTCTTCGGATAGGCACAAACTAACCTACATTTGCCAAAATTTAAGAACACTTTCAAGAATGTTAGGAGAGCAGTAAGAATACTACAGAGTCTAATGGCCAGGGTATATAATCTGTATGTCATTAATAATTGTAATAATAATAATTATTATTATTATTATCAATAATAATTGTATTAATTTTACATATATTTATGAAGTGAGATTATAATAATATGCAAAATGATAAATCTAATATGGAGTATACAGAAAAGAAAGTGTAACAAAGTTAACATTATACTTAATAACATTAAAAAAAGCATGATCATAAATACATATTTTTTTCTTTTGGGGGATGTGTGTGTGTGTGTGTTACAAAGAATTGAACATGCTAAGAATAAGTCAACTCTTTATACTAAGAGTAGGACTTTCACAGTTGAATTACTAGCACCAAAAATAACACAAAATACACAAGTTGAAAAGTTTGACTGTAGCAGATGATTGTCACTGATGATGAGATACTGGTAAGATCTAAAAGTAAGTTCCATTTTATTTTGCCATGGTTTCTTAAATGAGAATTGTCCATTTAGATATAAATCCTCATCTACTAGTAACTGACATATCCCTGGAACCCAACTCTCTATCCTGAGAAGGCTTTTGTGAATTCTCTATTACATAAATAGGATTAATGTATCATAATATAGCAAGTATCAAGCCACTAAGTTAAAATTCAATTGTAAAAAAAATTCAATTTTCAAAAATGAAATGCATATAGAATATCTCATCAAATTTAGTTGATATAATAAGCAAGAAATAATTATAAATGACTCATCACTAAACCACTTGTATTATGTCTTAGTTACTTTTCCTTTTGCTGAGACAAAATACTAAACACCCAAAGTTAAAGGAGGAAAAATTTATTTTAGCTAACAGTTTGTAGAGTTTTTAATCCATATTCAGCTGAATCCAAGCAGGGTGGTATGGCAGAGGGACGTCACAGAGGAGAAGGAGGCAGCCAGCAGTGACCCTCCCTTTCCCTTTTTGCCATTCAGGCTAGAAGCCTATTGGATGGTGCCACCTACACCCATGGTGGGCCTTCCATTATCCACACCCAGAAACATGCTAAACCAATCAGGGGAATAATATAGTTATCACATATCCTTAATCCATATTCACATACGGTACGTCCAGCCACCTCTAAAAGCCACGTCTATGAGTGCATGAGGTTTTGGGGTAACACCTAGATACAAACCATTACAGACTGTATACCAAGACCTGTGACAAGACAGGAATCAATCCTGGGCTAATATGAGGTTTTCTTTTTTTGATATGAAAAAGTTACTGAAATTCTTAAAAGATGTAGCAATGAATATCTGGTATGATTCTTGTAAGTTTATAAATAAAATTTGAAACTATCAAGAGAAAATTTAAATCTTGGAAGTTAGCAAATTTTTTAGTTGGTGAAAATATAAGTACATTAATTTTACATTAAAATTTAGCTGATTTAAAAGATTATTCCAATATTCTTGTTTCTTTGGTCTGTTAAAAAGTGCTGAAATTTATTTTGATTAACTTGCTCAGAAAAATTTGATTAAATACCTATAATCATCTTTTTCAGTTCAAGAAAATTTACGATGTTTAATTAATTGCTGTTGACATGTCATGTAGTGGTAGAGTTTAATTATTTAATAAATTAATGAATGTTGCATTGTTAAAAGTTTAATTTATAATTGCTTGTTAGCTCTTAAATAGACTTCTGAGGAAATTAAATTTAAATCAGTGCATTGTGATTGTTTCTCCACACAAAAAAACCCTCTGACACTAAAAAATCTCTGTAACAATTAAAAAATAAAATTCTTAATTGGACAAAATAAAATCCTGAAAAGATCTGTCTCTCAAGGATACAGGAACTTGGCAATAAAGATGGTTCAAGTAATACAGATGGGGTAACTTGAAGAACATCCCATTTGATTTTATTTTTAAAAAATAATTTTACATTAAAATTTTAGCTAAGCCCTCTGACTTTACTAAAGGTGAAATTAGAGTTAGAAGTTTTGAAAAGATGATTTTAGGTAACAGGCAGAAAGGATTTGACGTGGGAGACACTGGAGACAGAGGCCAAGCTGAGGGTGAGGTAGTAATTGCTAGCTGCAGCTCCACAATTCCAGAGTGCCTGAGCTTAGGTGGAGTCTCTAAAGGAGAAATAGATGAGCAGATCTGTATTTGAAGGGAAGGAATGGGTGGACAAAAACTGCCCTTATATTTGGAGCCTGGGAAATAGCCTGCTAGAGGCCCATTCATTTCCAGAGCAGAAAGTCTCCTATTATTCCTTAGAAAGATTTATCTTTGCAGCTTGGCATTCACAGTGGTACATATTTAAAGACACACAAACATATCACTGTCACTTCCACTGTGGGCCACCCTGGGAATTTCAGGTACCCATAGTCATCAATAGCCCAGTAAAATAAATGTCTCCCTTTAATCTTCAACTCCACAAGGAGATGTTTATTATGTCAGAGAAAAACATTTTTACTTTGGGTCTTGGAGTTCATATTGTGGACAATCATTTCCTAGGGTGCCTGAGAGTGATGAACTATAACTCTGCAAACTGCGACATCTTAACAAGAAACAGCCCATAATGGTGTGCTGAGAACAAATTTCCTAGCTAGGTGCTAAAAGCAAGGTGGCTTTGAGAAGGTCCAGGGTATTTATGACATGGAGTCGATTAGGAGGTAAAATAAGTAAAAAGCAATTGATTTGATCTGCTCACTGAAATCAGCCCAAAAAATGGACGATTTTATTTTTCTCTTTCACTCTGTGTTCCTTGTCTTCTAGCCAAGTTCTATTCTCCTTTTAAGTAGAAGTTGCAAATTTCTGGTCTTCAAGGTGGATTAGGATAACAAAAAATATATTTGTTTTGAGTTCAATATTCAAAAATAATCATCATTTAAAAAATAGTGGGCCGGTGAGATGGCTCAGCGGCATAAGCGCCTGCCTGGCAAGCGCGAGGGCCCGAGTTCAACTCCCGGATCCCACATACGAAAAAGGGGCCGGTGATATCGCTCAACGGCACGGGCGCCTGCGGGCGCGCGAGGTCCTGAGGTCGACCCCCCGGTACCCACAAAAAAAAAAAAAATAGTTACCAATATTTGAAGATCAGAGAATTTGACACATAAATTCTTGGCTTCTCTTGGAAAAAAAAAAAAAAAAAGGAAGTTCTAGTAACATTTGAATTTTTTGCAGACAACAAAGGATGAAATAGAATAATTGGTGCTGCGGAGTTATGGCTTAGGGGAGGAGCCCAGTTCCAGGCCAAACTCCTATCCAACATTCCTCAGGTGCAACTATAAACAATTGGAAACTTTACCCAGAAGACCTCAAAGGGGAATCCACCCTCTACACAGCGGACTATGTGCACAGAGTGCAGGGCAGTTTCCCACAGGAAGTCGTGTCAAGGACTCCCACTCTGCAGCCCCCAGGCTGGCCTGCCTGATATGCACATTTGCACTCCTAGCCCGGGCACTTTCATGGGGAGCCCTCCATATCACGGGGGACTGAACTGAGGCACTTTGCTCCAATTTGACTTGACATGGTCCCACCCTTGACCCTCCCCCTCCTCATACCTCCTGCCATGTGTACAAGCACTCATGGTTGGAGTTCTTTGGCAACGAGATGGTTTCTGCTGCCGAGGCTGGCATGTGTAACACTTGGCCAGTGCTGTTCATGAGAACAATGGAAGACCCATGGCGCCTACACCTTTCCTTTAACCTCTTGATTGCCTTAAGGAGTAAGTGAATAAAATATTATTGCAACTTTCAGTTTAACTACTTTTTCTAATTGACTGTCTGCCCACTTGATACGTTAATAATAGATACCAGGTTGGGTTCAGCCTGAGATCACTTCCTGCTGTCTTATATCTGTTTTGGTGCACTCATTCACACCATGCGCCTGTTGTAAGGAAAGGAATTTGAATCCTTGTTTTCTGACATAACCATTTCTCATTTCATTCAGAAATCCATGACCACAGTCCTCACTAATTTTTCGTAAAATTACTTGGACGATTGCCACTCAGCTGTGGTTCATGCATCGAGTAACGCGTCAATACATGGAAGTTGATTAGTATGGGGCACCACCTCCAGACCTAACAAATTGCAGTCTGCCTCGTGGAAAGATTCTCAGGTGGAGTGTGCATTAAAAGTTGATAAACAGTGCTATAGAACATTATTCTGAACCCTACAAATGAACATATTATCTATTTGCCTATTTCATAAAGATATAGAATATCTTACCAAGTAGACATTATATAGAAATTGTGCCTTGCAACAATTGTGGTATATTCTGCTAAGTGAACTAGCAAAAGTTGGCGTAAAAAGAAAGTAAGTATACAAATCCTTCATTGTGAAACCTTCATTCAAACATAAACTCACTCATTTCCTTGCATCTATCTTACCAGAACATGTATCACATTTGTGATCATAGATAAATCATCCAAGATGGACAACTGAGACCTGAACATCAACAATAGCTTAACACTCATTTTGTTTCATCCTGAAATGCTCCCTTTTGGTGTCTCTTTGGCTATATTGCCATGTCAAGACATTTTAGTGACTTACACATTTAACATTGAATATTGGACTTGGTGACAGTCTGATTCCTCCAAACCCTACCTAACTCAGGAAATATCCCTTGTTACTATCCCTCTAGGATTGAAACTATGGCATGGAGTCTCTTGGACTGACATTTCATCATGTATAGATAGCATTTTTATTTATTTATTTTATTTTTTTGGTGGGTACCAGGGATCGACCTCAGGAACTCACGCTTGCTACCAAGCGCTTGTGCCGCGCCGAGTGATATCACGGGCCCTTTTTCCTTATGTGGGTTCCGGGAGTCGAACTCGGGCCCTCGCCCTTGCCAGGCAAGCGCTTACACCACTGAGCCATCTCACCAGCCCTATAGATAGCATTTTTAAATTTAACAATATATGGATGCATTTGTTGCGATTAAACTAGTCTAGAAGCCAGCAGGCTCTGGCCGGTGGGATGGCACATGGTATATATATATATATATATATAAACATTTATTGGAACATGGCCACATTCATTTATTTACCTATCATCTAAGGTTGTGTTCATGTTACATCAGGAAAGATGAATATATGTAACAAAGACAATATGGTGCTCAAAGCCTAAACCGTTACCACCTGGGCCTTAAGAAAAAGTTAGCAAATCTTGAACTAGTCAATTTTGTAAAACAAGTCAGCAACCAAACAATACTTCTGGCACTTGAGGAAGAGACTGCTTGACTTAATTTTGCAGTTTATAAATTGGACGAAGCACTTACCATCCAGGAATGACACTGAAAGAAAGAAACACAAGAAATGGTTTTTTAAAAGAGGCAAAAGGTCATTTCACTTTTTAACCATGATAGACAACCTATCATTTATGCAACTACTGAATTTATTTTGAGCTCTGAGTCTCAATTCTCCTCCATGTGAAAAACTTAAAAAAATATTTTTCATATATTAGTCCTTTAAATTTTATCTTTGCAAAGAGCAATTTTTTGTTTTATTTCTTCACTCCCTTGTGTATTCAACCAGGGTATGCAATGATTATAATATGACTGTAAGACTACGTAAATTTAAACTACAAATGTGACACAGAGTTTCCCATCTTAAAAATGTTTTTAATCCATAGCAGATTATGTGAGCAACTGTGTTGCAAACGCTATGCTCCATCAGTCAGGAAATTTTAATCAGCTAACCTGGCAGGTGAATGTCCATTTTGTGTGTCCCTCCTCAACTAAAACTTAGAACTCTGGTAGGATATGATTCTAGAGAATGGAGGCTTCAGTGAACCCTCTTCAAACAGTTAAACCCCACTGATAGAGCTCCAGCATGGTCTCAGTGGAATAAAACAAGGTATGCGTAAATGAGAGACTGTAAGTAGCTGTATCCTGCGGAGAAGAATGTTGATATGATCCGTATTCTCCAAAGATGCCCGCTCTGCCCCTGACGTACATGTTCCCCGTTACCAGGTCCTCGTTTCTTCTCTTCCCACTGAGCACAGTCACTTCTGCTGAATGACTTAAACATGACTTACAGTTTCAAGTAAACATATTCTCTGAAATTGATCTTAAGCATCGACATATGACACACTAAAGCAAGGAAATTTTCAATCATTTTTTATTAGACAACATGGGCAGGTTGATGTAACAGAAAGAAGAGCCAGTGAGCAGAATTTCAGAACTGGGTGATTCCCACGGCTGTCCAAACAGCATCCTTCCTGGAGACCCTAGAGCTAGTAATGAGGGAGACAATGAACTTTATGTCTACAGGAGTGCCATCTTCCCTAGGAAAATTTTAATCTCTACATTAAACACCTTCTCATAGCATCATGTTTTCCAATACTTAAAATTAAAAAAAAAATTAGCAAATGTTTGCAGTACATGCAGTTACAATCACCTTGGGGAGCGGGTACATGACATCCCAAGGCTTGTTTCTTTTTTTAATCCTCTTCCCTTCCCCCTCTCCCTCCCCTTCTCCTCCTCCTCCTCTAATTCCCCCTTTCCCATTTTCATTCTTGTTGATATTATTAAACTTAGTTCATGTTTATGGCATATACTGTTTACATTCACTGAGGTTTTTAGGTTCTGTACATGGCATATTTTACTTATTTCCCTTCCCCTCCACCTCACCCCTCACCCTTAGTCCCTTGGACTCCTTCCCATCTACAAAAGATCCATCCTTTTCCCCTTCTATCCATCCTTTATTATTCTCTTTGTTTGTACTTTTCCTTATTCAAATAAGAAATCCCATGCATTATTTAACTTTGTATGTCTGGTTTATTTCACTGAATATTATATTTTCTAGGTGCACCCATTTTCCTGCAAATCTCCCAAATGTCTTTCTAGCTGAGTAGTATTCCATTCTGTTGCAACAAATAATGATTACATTCACTGTGGGGAGTTGGTACATGTACATAACACATTTTAATTCTTTTTACTTCCAGTTCGCTTTTCCCCATTTCCACCTTCTTCCATCTCTCAGTCCCCTTTACATTTGGAAAAAGTCTATCTCTGTATTTCTGTTTTCTATTATCGATCTTTTATTTTGCTTTCAAAATTATTTATATTTTAGGTCTCTCATGTAAGAGAAATCATATGATATATAACCATCTGTGCCTGCTTTGTTTCGTTAGCATTATGAGCACAAGGTGCTCCATTTTCTTAAAAATGACTCAAATTTATCCTTCTTTAGGACAGAGAAGTACTTCATCATGTATAAATACTGCATTTTCTTTATCTGTTCATCTTCTGTTGGACTTATAGGCCACTTCCAAGATTTAGTTAAGAGTTGTACTGCTATAAACAAGGGTATGCATGTATCACTAAAATATGATGTCTTTACTTCTTTCAGGATGATAGCTAGAAGAGGAACAGCTGTGTTACATGGAATTTCTCTTTTTAGATTTTTGGGAAATCTCCATAATGATTTTCATAGTGGTTGCACTAATATACATTTGAACCTAAAATGCAAAAGGATTCTTTTCCTCCTGCAGCCTCATCAGCTTTTGTTATTATTTGACTTTTTGATGTTTGTCATTCTTTCTGGAATAAGATGGAATCTCAGTACTGCATTACTGTAATGACCGGAGAAGTTGAAATTTTTTTCATGTATTTATTGACCATTTGTACTTCTTCTGGGAAGCGTCTACTCACCTCAGTTGCACATTTTCTGACTGGGTCTTTTATTTGGGGGGTCTAATTTTTTTTGAGTTCTTCACATATATCTTAGATATTAGTCCTGTGTTTGATGAGTAGCTGACAGAACTTTTTCCATTCTATGACTTGTCTCTTTACTGAGTTGGTTGTCACTTTCCTGGGTGAAGCTTTTAAATTTTATATAATCCCATTTGTTGATTATTAATATTATTTCTTGGTAAGCGTGAGGTTGTGAGTTTGATTCCCAGTACAACAAAACAAAACAAAATAAAACAAAATTAATATTATTTCTTTTGCAATTGCAGTTCTGATCACAAAGTCTTGGCCAATTCAGTGTTTCGGTCTTAATATCTATGATTTTGATGTCCTTTTATTTTATTTTGGTACGTGGGGACAGATATGCCTATAGAGTCTATCTTTTGCACATGTATAGCCAGTTTTCCCAGCACAATTTGTTAAAGCATCTATCTTTGTTTCATTAAATGTTTTGGGCCCCTTTATTGTAGGTTAGACGGCTGTCTTACTTACTTTTCTCATTGCTCAGACAAAACACCCAATGGCCAATGTTAGGAGAGGAAAGGTTTATTTAGCTCACAGTTTGTAGAGGCTTTAGTCCATAATTGCCTTGCTCTAAGGCAGGGTGCCATACGCCAGAGGGCCAACAGTTCATGGTGGCAGAAGACAGAAAAACCAATAAAGGGGAGAGAGAGAGATAAGCCTATTTCTGTCCCTTATGTTATATCCAGTCTAATGGGATTAGGGCGGTGCCAATCCAATCAGTGGACTGATTCAGCAATCACTCACCCTTAATCCCAGTATTGCACTATGAATCAATCACACACTCTGGATTCAACCACCTCTAAAAATCCCTGTGACCATATGAGGCTTTGGGAGTACATCTAGACACAAGCTATAACAATGGCCAAATGTGTTTGGAATTGTTTTTGCATTCTTCATTGTGTTCCATTCATCTGCATATCTGTTTTTTGTTCCACTGCCATGTCCTTTTTACCACTGTAGCTTTTTAATATAACTTGAAGTATGGGACTGGGATGCTTCCTTCCTTGCTTTTGTTGCCTACAATTGCTTATGCTCTTCTTGGTCTCTTCTGTTTCCATATGAATTTCAGAATTGGTTTTCCTATATCTATGATGTATGGTGTTTTGATTGGAATTGCATTGAATCAGTTTTCTTCGTATGGCTATTTTGACAATATTTTTTCTGCCTATCCAGGAACAGAGAATATCTTTCCATTTTTGGGTTCATTTTCCTTTTTCAGCAAACCATAGTTTTCACTATAGAGGTCTTTCACTTCATGTCTTAGGTTAGTTCCTAAGTATTTAATTTTTCTGGAAGCTAGTGTGATTGGTATTATTTTCCTAATTTCATTTTCTGTCAGTTTAATATGGATGTATTGGAATTCTATTTGTGTGTTGGTTTTGTATCCTGTTACTTTGCTGAATTTGATTATTAGTTCTAGAAGTTTTTTGGGGCAATTTTGGGGGTATTCTATGTAAAGGATCATTTCTTATATGAGGACAGATTATTCAACTTCTTCCTTTACAAAACTTATCCCTTTTATTTCTTTTGCTGGCCTGATTGCTCTCATTAAAAGTTCAAGTACTATATGAACAACAATGGTGATAGTGAACATCCTTGTTTCGTTCTGGTTTTAGAGGAAAAATATTCAGTTTTCCTCCCATTTAATGTGATGTTGGCAGTAGATTTGTCATAAATGGGTCTATGAGACTGAGAAAATGTCCATGCATAGCTATTTTCTTCAGGGATTTTTTTCATGGATGGATGATAGATTTCGTCAAGTGCTTTTCTTGCAATCATTGAGATAATTATGTGATTTTTGTCCTTGCACTGTTCTTGTGATATATTATATTTGTTGATTGGTATATATGTTGAATCACCCTTACATCCCTGTAATGAAGCCAGTTTGGTCGGTATGTATAATTTTTATGAATTCTTGCATTCTGTTTGCCAGTATCTTGCTGAGAATTTTTGCATCCATGTTCTTTAAAGAGATCGACATGTAATTTTTTGTTTTGTTTTGTTTTGTTTTTGTTTTATTATTAATTGAGTGCTTTTTTGATTCTGGAATCAAAGGTAACACTAGTTTCTAAGGAATAATTTTGGCAGTACTCATTCCCTTTCAATTTCATTAAAAAGTTTAGGGAATATTGGCTTTAAATCTTTCCCAAAGTTCTTGTAGAATTGTTATGAATCTATTGGTTCCTGAGCTTTTCTTAGTTGGGAGGTTTTGTATTACTGCCTCAATTTCATTGTCTGTTATTGGACTGTCCAGGAATTTTATATCATCTTGAGTTGGCAATTAATGTGTATCTGGGGATTTATCCATTTCTTCTGGATTTGAAGTAGGGTACAGGTGTTTGAAGTAGTTACTAAAAATCTTTTGAATTGAAATAAGGTCTGTTGTGATTCACCTTTTTCATTTACAATTGCATCAATATGGGTCTTTGGTTCTTTGTAAATTTTGGCTAAGAATTTTTCTGTTCTATTCTTTCAAAAAAAAAAGCTTTTATTCATTGATTCTTTGTATATTTACCTTAATTTTATTAATTTCTGCTTCGACTTTACAATTCCCTTCTTTGAACTGCTTTGGGTTTGGATTGCTCTTGTTTTTCTAGGACTTCATGGTGCATGATTAAGTTATTTATTTGTGCTTTCAGTTTTTCTGGTATGGGCATTTGAAGCTATATACTTCCCATTCAGCACTACGTTTACTATTTCTCATGCATTCCGTTATGTTGTACTGGCACTCTTATTTGATTCTAGGAAGTACCTAATTTATTCCTTGATTTCTTATGCAACGTATGGATTACTGAAGAGTATATTCTTTAATCTCCATGTGTTTCCATAACTTTTATGGTTTGCTTTACAATTGATTTGTAGTTTCACTGCACTGTTATGCTAATGTGTGAGCCAAATTCTACTTTTTTGAGTTATTTAATCATGTTTTGTGGGTTAGTATGTGATTAATTTTGGTGAGCATTTCACATGTTGTTGAGAAGAATACATATATATATATATATATATATATATATATATATATATATATAGCCCATTTGTTGAAAGGTGAAGTTCAACACTGATATTTCTTTGATATTTTTGTCTATTGATTGGTTTATTTGAGATAGTGTGCTATTGAGGAACCCACCTATAACTGTGTTGATGTTTACTTGATCTGTTAGGTACAGCAGTGTTTATGTAGGTGGATGTGCTGGTGTTTCGTTCATATACATTTAGAATTGTTGAATTGTTCCCTTAGTCCGTATGGAATGATCTGATTTCTCTCTTCTGACCAGTTTCAGCTTGAAGTCCACTTCCTCTGAAGATGGGATAGCTACTCCTGTTTGCTTTCAGGCTCGTGTTGCATAGAATATTGCTTTCCATCCTTTGATTTTTAATATATGAATTTTGGGGGACTAATGCATTTCATGGTTACAGCACACCATTGGCCTTTTTTTTTTTTAATCCAATCTGCCTTCTGTGTTTTTTTGATTCAGAAGCTGAGATCAGTTGATCTGTTGTTTTTAGTTATCACTGAGTATGTTATCATTTGAACCAGCCCTAGCTTCTACTTTTGCCACTCTCTCTTCAAATTGGTTACTTTGTTGTGCATACTTTCAATGGAATATTTTATCTTTCGGATTTTTTTTTAGTACCTTTTAGAAGGTTCAAAGTTTTGCTAAACTGATCATTCATGTTTTGTAACATTTTGTTTAATTAAGCTACCTTTTTTATTTGGTTTATTTGATACCTGATAATTTATTTATTTATTTTTTTTTGTGGGTACCAGGGTCGACCTTAGGACCTCATGCGCCAGTAGGTGCCCATGTCACTGAGCGATATCACCGGCCCTTTTTTTCATATGTGGGTACCGGGAGTCAAACTCAGGACCTCGCGCTTGCCAGGCACGTGCTTATGCCGCTGAGCTATCTCACCAGCCCCCGATACCTGATAATTTAATTTAAGTAGAATACCTGTTTAGTTATATCATGTTTGAGCAATTTATTGATCTGTTTCATTTCTCTTTTATTACTTCACATAATTCAGTTGTTTGGGTTTCTCTTTCCTCCCCATTGATGCCCCATGGGTCAGCTTTGGGGGAGCTGGTAGTTTGCAGAAGCATTCTGTGCCCTCCTTTTCTCGTGTTTCTACAGTCCTTCACCCCTGTCCCAGTGTCTGATCACCTCCATTAATTCAGGTTTGGAAAGATGTAAAGAAACTGGCCCAGCACCCAATTCTTTAAAATCAAGCCAGAGTCTTTTTGATAACACAAAGACAAACCAGATATTGGCATACAGTAAAAATCAATTAATAGCAACAGCTACACCACCACTGGCAATAGAAAACAGCAACTGTAAGAGTCAATGATGGGGACCGGTGAGATAGCTCAGCGGCATAAGCACCTGCCTGTTAAGCGCGAGGTCCTGAGTTCGACTCCTGGTACCCACATAAAAAAAAAAAAAAAGAGTCAGTGACAAACTGAACGTTGACACACACATAAGAATGAATAAAAGCTACCCTTATACAACCCTTATCAATAGAAAAATGATCTGCAATTAAAATATACAATAAAGATGAATCAAATATTGACATACAGTAAATATTTACTAAATGCAACAACTATAATACCATTAACATTAGAAAATAATTCAAGAAAAATACCATGGTGCCAACTAAATATCTAAGATGTAATAAAGCTGAGTAGTAGTACTAATAAAAAATTGAAACTGTAAACAAGAACCAAAATATACAATAAATATTGTGAAATAGGAAGAAATTGTTTAAAAAGAAAAGGGGGAACAGGGTGGGGAGAAGGGAAAAAATGATACAAAAAGGCTAAAATGGAAACTAAGCTTTGTAAATAAAGAGAGGAGGAGGAGTTGAGGTGAGGGGAGGGGAATGGGAGCAAAAAAAGGAACTAAGATATACCATATACAGGTGCAAGTTCCCTACGATGAATCTGATCATTGCATATATCTAAAATGTACCAATAAACTTAATATAAAAAAAGGAAAGAGTAGGGATGTGAAAATGAATGAAGTAAAATTTGAAAAATAATGAAAAGGAAGATAAGGAGGCGATAAAGGATCCTATTAAAGAGTAAAAAAAGATTAATGAAATTAGACAAAGGATCAGAAAAGAAAAAGAAAATGTAAAACATAGAGCAAAACAAAAGGGAAATACAGAAGTTTCTTTAAAATCACCCAAAAACTGAACAAAGAAAAGTGAAATGAGTCCACAAGGTTTACCCCTGTGTTGGAACAAGTGGTTTCTTTCCAGGGACTGCATCAGAATCCAGCAGATATGGGAAAGGGGAAAGGAGTTATTCCTAAGTTCCCCATACTCCATATTTTGTGTTTGAATGACGAGTCCTTCTCTGTCTTTCTTGCCGGGCACGGTCTGTCAATGGCATCTGCCCTATATCTGTGTTCACTCTAGCTGCTCCCAGGTTCCGTGCCCCTCTGTGTGCTCCAAGTACTGTTTTTTCCAACTAGCTTTGTGGCCTGTGGGTTTGTGAGGTGCTCCAGACCCCCGTGGCTTTGGCAATTGAACAGGCAAAGGGATATCTTTAATCACTTTGGAAGTCGGGGAAAGCAAACAGCTCACTGAACTCTCTGTTGGATGTAGGCAATGGTATGGGTGGGTGGGGCATCAGCATTCCTCTGGACTGAACGCCAGCAGTTTTAGACCCTGCACCCTCTGAAAATCATAGGCAACCAGCCTGACTTCCCACCACAGAGGGCTGGGCCACCTTATTCTTCCTGGCCCTTGCTCACTGCAGCCTGAGCTTCTCGGGGCGTCTATGTCTAGCCCTTGTCTTCTCCGTGACTGTCACGTGTAACCATCTCCCACCCAAGCAATGAGTTAGGATGACTCCAGAGACCCTAACCTGTAATTGTTCTGCGCCTTGTGATTTCTAGAGAAATCAGTCTGTAACAAATAACTCCTTTCCAAAATGGCTCCTGGTTAATGTATTTCAATTCTAGAAGATGCCGTGTGGGATTTCCTCTCCAACTCTAGCCTGCATGCAGAAGAAATTACTTTCAGAGTAAAATCTCATGCTGTTACTGTACTTTCCAATCACCATGGCTTTGGGGGGCTACTGTCACCAGCCCAGTGCATTGTTTCTCCCTGGACTGTGACCCTCTCTGGGCTTAGTCTGTGTCTGTGGATACAGGCTCCCCTCCGCAGGAGGAGGGTCAGTGTTCACACTTTTTCTTTGCCCTGTGTAGTCTTTAGTTCCTGTAGTTTCTCTGTGATTTCGAGTTTTGCTGTCTGCTCTTTCTGAATTCCTGGAGTTTTTCTTCCTTTTTTCATTGCTAGGTTGTTTTTTTTCAAGTATTGCAAGTTCAGGTCCTGGAGAGACTCTCATACGCTGCCAATTTTACACCCTCTTCCAATGGTATCACTTGTGCATGTTTTTATTCTCTGTAGTTTTAGTTACCTGTGGTTAAATGCAATCAAAACAGTTAATGAAAATTCCAAAAATAAATCATTCATAAATTGTAAATAACTTTTATTATAGTATTTTATTCTGATTTTAGTAGTTGCTGTTATTAGTATCTTAATGTACCTAACTTATAAATGAAGTTTATCATATTTTTTTTATATAGGAAAAAACAAAATATAGAGGGTTCGGTATTATCCATGGCTTTGGAATCCACTAAGGGTCTTGAATATATCCCTGGTAGGGATGGAGAGACAACTATACTTGTTTTTCACAAGAGAACAAGTGAAGAATATGAAATATAAATATTCAGAGATGGAAGCCTTGAAATGCTTTTAGGGCTACTCTGTACCTAAATAGTGATAGGAAAAGATTAATGAATTTTACTGAAAAAGCATTTAAAAGTATCTTGAGTTAAGCTAAGTTAAACAAGCACATTCTTCAGATACTGAGGCCATCAAGAAAAGCGCTAAGCATGCAGCAAATCCTGTTACAACTGCAGCACTATTGTAAAGAGGGTGTATGTTGGATGTAGGAGAGTTTCCATTAAAAAGATGAGCAACCTAACTAATGGGCAGCCTCTATCCAGTTCTCTTCCTCCTGAACTCCAATTGTTTCTCCATACAGGAAGCAGAAAGATATTTTGAAATGGAAATATTATAGCCTCTCTGCACACAAAACACTCATGAAAAATTTCAAATACTTACAATGGCACCTAGGCTCTGCATAATCAGTCTACTATTTACCACCATATCTTCCATATGACAGCCCCCCAACATATGTACACACTTGAGCTCTGCTAGTCTTTTGAAAATTTCTTGGACTCATCCTGTTTTCTTTGTAACATAGGGCATTTACATAAGATAAATTCTTTCACAAAAATCTCTCCTTTCCTTTCATCCAGTAAACTGATACTGAGTATGTTAGCTCAAAGTTCAGGCCTTACTATATTAGCTCAATATTCACTTTATCAACAAGGTTTTACTCATGCCTCCTAGACTAGATCATATCTTTCTATTATGTACTTTCAAGGTATCATGTTTTTCTTTATAGGATATATTTCCACTCTTATCTTCCATTTAGATGTACAGTTATTCAAATAATCTCTAGAGAACTAGATTGTAACCTCCATGAACAAGATCTTTTATATTTCATAAGGCCCTTTGTATTAGCCAGCTTTCCCTTTGCTGGAAACAATTCTCGACACCCACAACTTAAAGGAGGAAAGGTTTAATTTAGCTCCCAGTTTTCAGAGAATTCATTCCATGGTTTTCTGGGTCTAAAGCAGAAATGGCATGGTGGAAGGACATGGTGGAGGAATGCTGCTCGCCTCATGACATCCAGGAAGCAGAGAAGCAGAAGTGAGGAGCCAGGGAGCAGAATACACACTTCCAGCTTACTCCTCCAGTGAACATCGCCCAAGTGGGCCCCACCTCCTAACTCATTCACCTATGGATTTAACAACAAATTAATTCCCTGATAGCCTCCTCATGATACAATCATCTCTCAAAATCTCTACCTTTGAACACATGAGACATTTGGGGAACAATTGAAATTTGAACCATAACTCATTCAGAATTTGTAGGGGTTAAGGGTTGTAGCTCCATGGTAGAGTGCTTGCCCAGAAAACATGAGACCTTGGGTTCAATACCACTTATAATGGAATCAGTTCCTAAATTTAGATATCACAGTGTGAAATGGCAATAGTGGATTTAATTCTCTACAGAATCTAGACTTTGCAGAAAGTTCTAGAAATTCAGGGACCAAAGTGTCCATACATTAAAGTCAACCTTGATCATAAAAATCATTTGGTATTGCATTTTTAAGTGAATATGCATATATATTATGACTAGAAATTCACTACTTTTTCATATCCTGGACATATACAAAATCTTGCCTTCATACGCCAGATGTGTTTAGGTACATTAATAGGAGTGTTACTCATATTTTTTAAAAAGTTAAAGGTCATTCACAGTGCCATCACCATTAGAATGAATACATAAGGTAGGGGTACGTATATAAGTCAATACAGCAGAGAAAAAACTGACTAAACTATTCATGTTAATATAGATAAATAACTGAAATCCAATGCTAAATGAGATTAAAAATGGAAGTTAAAAGTAATACACATAGGATGATTCCATTCAAAAATGGATAGATCAGAATAGTATGAGAGCAATTAACACAAAAGTTCAAGACGTGTTTGGCAACATGCAGGGGGAGCTGGAAGCCAGAGATGCACACAAGAAATTGGAAGTTCAGATAAAGTTCTTGTTCTCTATGGTAGTAAGCACATAGACCTTTTTTTCTCATCTTTTTATCTTTGTAATGTACATATATGTCATGTGTAAATATTCTTTAGCACATATGCTTGCTATATTTTATTTAAAATATTTTAATGAAGAGCAGGCTCTGGCCAGATTGTGAAAGGAGCACATGACTATCAAATAATGAGCAAGAGTTCTTATTCTCCAGGGCAGAATAAGTAGGGGAAGGAATGGAGCCAGATGTGCGTACCTGTGCATGCATGGGCTGCATAGCTGGCCACAGCCAAGTGAACTGGAGAGTCACAGAGCTCTAAATGCAAAGCCAGTCCTGAGCTCCAATTAATTGATGGCTCTGGAAATATGGGCCTAGTATTTTAATATTTTGTGTACTTCAAAGGAGAAGGTAGAAATCTGAATTTTATTATAAAATCTCTGACTTACTGAAAGTTTCCATTTTTTACAAAGCATGTTTGGTTTACCTTCTGGGCAGATTTACTCAGTATGTCAAGAATTTGTTGCCTGTCATTTGGTGTTTCTCCTGGTAATCCTAGGGGAATCTTTGGAATCTAAACCATAGCTATAATCAAGTGATATTTAGAGAAGACTTAAGAACAGGACAGAATCTGGGTTCTAAAACAATTTTTCTGATACAAGTGTGTACAGATAGGAAAGGAGAAGGTGATTGTAAAAGCACAAGACACCATAAGAAGGTGATCAATCTGCTAGAAGTCCTGGAAACACACTGAGGAAGATAAATATTAGGAGGCTGGCTGGGCTGTGCTTTAGAACACTGTGGCACTGGGTCCCCAAAAGGAGGGCCTTTCAGGTCCCTGTCATTGGCGATGGTCTGCATGTTCTCTGGGAACAGGAAAAGAGGTAGAGAGGTGAAGAGAAGATAATGAATTCTGTGTTCCAGGTTCTAAATGGCTTGTCCATCGGTCATGTATTCGACAAAGATGTTAGAAATATTATTTCAGACCAGATTCACTGCAGATGTTGGAAATATAAAATCAGAGAATGACAGAGAGAGAGGAGAGAGAGAGAAGGAAAGGTCTGAAAATGATAGAGTGAAGTTATGAAATTAGGGGAGAGTGACAAGAACAAGAAAACAATTTTGTAAATCATGGATAAGCATTGTCCAATGGAATGTATTCTGCATAATTTTAAAACAAATCTTTGTAATTACAAAACAATATTGACTAGCAGAAAAGGCACAAGCGTTGAAGCTAGCTAATTTGAATTGTCTTTGTCCTCTTGGCTAAGCAGCTTCGTTACTAAGATTCCATCATCTTTCAGCTTCATATACATTGAAGCAAAATGTATGAGGGAAACGTAAGAATTACTAATTTTCATATATCGAGACTCAGCCTATGCTAATTTCCCCCTACTTTTCCTTGCAGTTGATTTTCTCTATTGATTGCAAGCTGCATGTTGCATGTTGAGTTCTCTAGAAACATATGCTGTAAAGAAGTCAAGGTGTAAAAATGCTTATAAGGAATCAACCCCAGTGAAAGAAATGAAGTGGAAGCAGGCTTGGGAAGAAGATGTCATATGAGGACACTAACCAAGTGGAGAATGATGTTCAGGCTTATTTTGCTTTGGTCTTAAGTGGCAGGGACCTGGTAATCTGCCCCGATCAATTACCAGATGATGGTAGACACAGGAAGAGTGTGACAAGAAAACATTCTGCAGCTGAGGGAGATACTTAATCTGGAAACTGTTGAGCTTGTACTTGTTACAGCTATCAGTAAGTTCTCGAATGGAGATGGAACACATATGTGTCTATGGAGGTATGTAATGCAGTTTCCTGCTTGACTGTACTCACCGAAGCATATAACACCGGGTCTTAATGAAACTGACAATAATTGTGGTAATCACAATTATGAAACTGACAATAATTATGAGGTTAGACGTTGTTAATGCTGACCTCACATCCATGCATTAGACTGAAATTTTATTTACATTAACTTTGTTGAATAGAGTCACACAGCTAGAAATTGGCAGAGCTGTTCTGAAATCCAAATAAATGGGCTTAAGGGGGATGTCTTTCTGACATGGTTCTGTTGCATCTCCACTGAGTGTTTGGGTCAGTCCCTGGCACACATTTGACCCTCAAAGATTTCTGCTTAACTTGATGATGATACATAGTGCCAAAAAAAAAATTCTGAGTGTAACTATGGAAGTAGGGAGTGATGTTTTCAGTTAACGTTTTGAAAGTTTTGCTTTCCCCCATATAAAAATCCTGCAAAGATCAATTCAGAAGTAAATCACTCAAGAAAACCTGGGTTGATTAGTCTCTAAAAATGAAATAATCCAAAGTTGGCTCACTTAATTCTCTTGATAATAGAAAGATATAATTCTACTCAGATATACTTAGGAGGTGATGAGATATCCACACCAAAGATGAGAAGAAACATGTCTATCCATGGGACCTTGGACAAACTGTGAAATTTTCTAGACCTTGACTACCTCAAGTTTATTGCAGGTGCTAATATTATTTCTTATCTCACAGTGTTGTTTTCAAATTAAACAATTCATTCACAGCAAAGCATTTAAAGGAGTCCCTGGGACATGTAATTAGTAAAGGTGTAATATTTTATATGTACTCATCTTTTATCAATTGAGTGACACCTTTCTTCAAGATTCCCAAATGTCAACCACTAAGTTAGCTGCAAAGGAGAGGAAATACACTAGTAGTCTCTTAATAGAAAATGAAGGCTCTAGAAGCAGATAAGGGACTACAAGTAGTGGTTTAGCCATTTTTCATTGTATTTGTATTGAGATAGTTATGAATTCTTATGTAACTCTAAGGCATAACATAGAAAAGTAACATGTTTTCTTCATCCAGTTTCCTCCCAAGCGTTTTCAAACAATAAAAGTTTTAAAAATTGAGGTAATAGACATTGATGCAATCCACTTATCTCCTGACATATTTCAGGTTTACATTATAGTAATGCTTTTGACAAATATACTCTACCACACAATTAGAGGGTAGACCTAGGCCAAATCTAGTCAGACTAGAACAAAAATTGTGCTGTCTGAACCATTGTGGTAGAAAGCATCTGACCATTGTATTTTTGTAAAGTCTGTAAAAAGAAAACATGCTGGTAAGCATCCAGCTGGTCAGCATACATCTCTCTTCAAATCTAAGTTTATTTTTGTAGTTCCAATAATAACAGGTTCAAAAATATCTACCCATCTCTCATTCTCTCAACCACTGCCATCTTTTGGTATGTTCAATTGATAAATATTGTAATGAATATTGTAATAACTTTTTACCATATTCTTAGTGCCAAGTTCCATAATAAATAGTCAATGTTCATAATCATCAATCTTTACAGAAGACCCTGGTGTTAGATGGTATCATTCATTTCCATCTTACAGGTAGATAAGTCATTACATAGTGTACATAATAGGCATAAGATTCGAATGATAGGTCACATTCTGTATGAGAATCAAGATTAACCTAAAATCAAATTTCATAATCTGAAAATGTATCTTTTCCTCATTCTGAGAATAAATTATCCAAGCAGGAGAATGAAGAAAAAATGACTTAAAAAATAGCCAGTTCCCTATTTTTCTGCCTAATATCCATTTACCCCATTTTGAGTAGTCAGAAATCATGGTTACAAGTTGATTTTCCTATGTCTTGTTAGATGTTAGTGATCTTTGTGTGTTAGGCAACTTTCATAGCATTGGCTTTCCAGCCCTTGAAGACTCAATCAAACCTTGGATGAAATGTGAAATTCTCATTGTATCTCTAATTGCATGTGCTGAACAAAGACACATTTAATTTCCTCAGAGAATCAAAAATATTAACATCAAACTTCAGTAGATATTGGAATAATTGAATATTTTTCTGACCATCTTCACAGGTTTGCAATTGTTTAAATGATAAAGATTAAGAGTACCTTGATGTCAATACAAAATATCATTTCCCATGAAGGATATATTCCAAGACCCTCAGTGGATGCCTGAAACCACAAATAGTACCATCTGCTTCATACACTGCTTTCCCTAGATGTAGTATATATGATATAGATAAATTTATAAATTAGGTACAGTAAGAAATTAAAATAACTAATAATAAAATAGAAACATTATAACAATATACTGTAATAAATGCTATCTGTATGTTGTCTCTCTATTTCTATCTTTTAAGATATTTTGTTGGACTATACTTCCAGATGATGGGCTATGGAAACTATGGAAAGTCTAAGAAAATTCTACTATTGTAGCTAACCACTCATGTTAAAGAGAAAGAGGTAAAAATCAATCAGTCATTAAACATTTACTAAAAATCTGAAGAATTGTGCTGTTCAGTGGTGGGCATATTGAATATATGGTTTTGGTCAACTTACATAAATAAAACAAGTGTATGCAAATATAAAAATATAAACTAGTATATAAATGCAGATTTTAATTCCTGACAAACTTCTGTTAACATGAGGCAGTCATGACAGAAAAGAACTGATAATGAGAAAGCTGGTATTAAGTGGAGGCTCTTCTTCCACTTCTTAAATGTTGACATGGTCTCAGGCATTATTCTTGATTCTGTTTTGTTTTACACTTGCTCTCTCCTGTGGATGAAATCAAATCAGATAGGGCCCGGAAGATAGCTCAGTGACACAGCGCCTGCCTGGCAAGTGCAAGGTCCTGAGTTCAATTCTTCCTGGTACAAAAAAAAAAAAATCAGATAATGCCAGCACATCTATTGCTGGCTCCAATAGAACAAAATGAGTGCCAGACTTGCAAATTCTCAGCCAAAGTAGCAGTGGGATGGTTTATCCAGCTTTGTCAGGAGAAGCACAAGCCATTGAACCATGCTATCCATCACCTCAACCCATCCCATGGCTTACTCACCCATCCATGCCTTGTGAATTGAGCTCTGTCCTCACATGTTGCTAGGCAACCTCTGTATCCATGTTGCTACAGCTTGCTAGTGAGGGTTTCACTGACACAGTAGAACTGTCTATATTTATAAACATAATAGGTTTCAGTAAATGAAAGAATATAGAATCTTCATTTCTGTGAAAATTTTATTTATGATTTTAATTTTGTATGCTTACAAGTAGAATTTTTCAACAGATACTACTAACAGCAGCAACATAACAGTATTATCACTTTAATTATCATTGATATGCCTATGACTCAAATATTCTTGTCTCCAAATCAGAATCTTCATATCCTACCTTTGTGAATAATTGGCTTTAGTGCATTAGTGTTTCAACCTAATTTGCATACCTGAAATATGATGATTAAACTACATCATTCCTATTTCTTCTGCTTTTGACATACAGTAATTCTAATTACAAATAATCAGATATTTGTAACTTTAATACCAAATATTTATGTGCTATAATGCATTTCTTGGATTCCACAATTGCTATTCTGTGCCTTAGCTAATGATAAAGTAGTTAACTCCTAAAATATTATGAAGTATCCTTCTCGACACAGTCTAATAATTCTCAGTTAAATAATAACAACAGCATAAACTATCCTCAGAGGCACCATCTGAGATTCTTCCACTCAGCTAGGAACTTCATGACCCTTTGGAGTTTGATGGTAATGTTTTCTAACACACGGAGAATCAAAACTGCTAACACCACATGTTGAGTTATTAGACTATTGTTGAGAAAATGTGCCTCAAATTAGAAACGAAAATATATGTGCTGCCACTGCTCCCTCTTAGGAGTTTTATAAATGGATGTTAAAATGACTTTGTCATATTTAATAGGCCCTGTTCATTTCTGAGAAAGAAAGTTCACCTGCCCACAGCCCTTTCCATTCTTCTCCCTCTCAGTGGCCTGTGGTCAATTCTCTTCAGCCTCATTCATTCATTCTATCATCAAGGTGACAGAAGGGAGGATTTTTTTTTTTAAACCATCACTTTAATGCCCAGCATAAGGCATATTTTAATCACTTTATTTTCTTATTAATTATTTATATGATTTTCTGCAAACAATTACAAGGTAGTACTCTAATTTTTGAAGAGGCCTCAAGGGAGACACGATCTAGTACATACAGCAGCAAACATAAAAATGACCTAGAAGTAATGTATATTTAAACCTCACATGGGCACTGTTATGGTTTAGATCTAAAATGTCCCCCCAAATTCTTATAAGTGGAGGGTTATTGGATTATGGGGGTGCTACAGCTGACTTGCTCTTAGGAAGTGGGGCTTGGCTGGAATTGGGTTCCTTCGGGTGTGACCTGGAAGGGTACTTTCTTGTCCCCAACTTTTATCTCTCTGTTTCCTGGCCAGCAGGAAGCAAATAACTTTCCTCCATTATACCCCTCTGCCATGCCATTTCTGCCTTGTAGCAAGCTGATCACAGATTACAAATGTGAGCCAAAATATACCTTGCCTCCTTTAAATTGTGGGTATAGGGTACTGTGTCTCAGTCAGGATCAAAGCGACTAAAACAGGCACACTGTCAACGACTCTATTATGACAACAGTTATCATAAGAGCACAAAATATCAGAAGGCCCTAAAACAGTTTCAGAATAGTGTAGGAGAGGAAGATTTTAAGTTTTTTCCCCTCATAGTCATTAAGGTAAATAACAATAATAACTGTAAAGTGAGAATTTACATTAATATTCTAAATATTTAATTGTTATTTTTGCTGTATAAAAAGGTAACTGAATTTAATGTGTTCTCAATTAATCAGTACACAACTTTTGAGTTTGAGAAGCACTGTCAGATTAGAAAGCCCCACCTTCTCAGTTCTGAGGTCCAGACACATTCCTGTGGTCCTGTTTAAAGAACTTGTTGCTTGCCGGCTACACTTGAAAAAGCAAGGCCAGCATCACGGGGACATGGACTCAGAGTAGACACAGTCACCAGTGCAGTGGGAAGGGCCATGCTGGCTATCATTGGGTGCACATGCTCAGCTTCTGCTTTCTGGGGACTGCCCGCAGTGATGCTATTTGCTTAAAGTTTGGGTTGGGGCTCAGGAGTTTTCCATCGGGCTCCCATGCTGCTGATTCAAAGATCACACTTGGGGTAGCCTTGCTTTACACTGGGCTCTGAGGCCAGTCCATGTTATCTGAACCTCAGCAACAGGATTAACTAGCTATATGGCCTTGGGCCTTAGGTATCTCATGTAAAATGAGGTTAATGGTAGCACCTACTTCTTTGGTGATAAGGAAGAGTCAGTGGGTCAAGACAGGTAAAGTGCTGATGAAAGCGCCTGCTATGCTCACTATTGATGGCGTTATTCCACCACCAACGATATCATTACTTCTATCACAGGATATTCACAATACAACTCAGTCATCAAAACCTCCCGGATTTAAATGCAGACAAGAAACTGACAGAGAGAAAGATGCAAAGACTGCTATAAATTATATGTTCTGTAGAATGGGAAGGAGCCAACAAACTAAAAACAACTCCGGGAAGTACAGCCTGTGGGTGAATGAATGAGTTTATTAGGGGTTACTTACAGTGAGATGGACGCTTCGTGGCTTGCAGCCAAAGTTGCCAATACCCTTGTGTTAAGCTCCTGGTTTTTTAGGGCCCTAATTAAAAAGCAAAAACAGGGTACAAAGCAAGACAGTTTAATGGAAAAAGACGTGCATGCTCCACTTCCCTATTTATTATAAATAAGACACAGAAAATATTGACAACAATAATTAATAATAGAACAATTACAGTGGTACACTATAATAAAATATAGTTAAATAAATAAATTGCTCATTTATGAACTTTTCCATTTCATAGTTTCAGAACACAGTTGATGGTAGATAACTGAAACCACAGAAAGCAAAATTGCAGATGTGGGGGGCGTGGAGCTACTGTGTTAGCGTTCTTGTTTAACGGAAGCCTGGCACGAAGCCCAACTTCCCTATCATTAGAACTACCTTTCCTTCTCTGTATGGAATATTATTGGATTTTTACCTGAAACAACTAAACAGAAAGAATTTTCATCTATCAACAACGCAGAGCAAGACTAACGAGGCTGTCATCCCCAATTATACTCTTATTGGGACCACAGTGCCTTACTGGTCCCAGCCTTCATTTTCCAGGTCTCCATATTTGCAGTGTCGCTCTTTGTACAGCCTCCTCACTCATGTCCATTAGTCCAAGGTTCACCCTCCTCTCCTTTTCTCTAATACACTGAAACTTGTTTATTCTCTGTCTGAGTCCCTTAGGTCCTTGTTAAAAGCCTGGCTAATGTAAAGAGCTTAATTCATACTTAAGCAATAATGGTTGATGGTGATAAGCAATTATTTCTCTTATTTAACATTCCAACCCTAACAATAATGCCAATGCTTAACTTCAAAGAAAACCCAGGGGTGACATTCAAACCATTAAGCAATCAGTATGGTAAAATAATTAACCTATAAATCTACATATAGTTTTAAAATGTATTTTCAAATTTTCCCACATTTTCCTATAAACAAACCAAGTGATATAAATTATAAGTATTTATCAAATTATATAAGCAGTGGTGCCATTAGTTCATTAAATCATCACAATGCTTTTTAAATCATCTATTGATTTTTACAAGCTTATATTGGATGGGGCTTTCCATAGCTCATAAAGCCTCAGCCTGCACTGTGATGTGGCAGTGAAGTGCAGGACCAGTTCTCCTGGTAACCTCCCTTGATATGGGTAGTAGGTAAAAGAACTGAGGGGTTGTCTTGAGTGGGGGGAGCCAAGGTTTGCCAGCCCCTCCTCAGGTTCCAGTGCTCCCTCCTTTCTCTAAACCACTATGCCTCTCACCACTTGCTCTCCTCTTTCAACTGTCTTTCAGGATGGTGCTTTCTGGGCACACTGGTTGTACACTGGCTGCCACTGATGGTGCACGAGAATAGAGGAAAAATAAAAGCAGATGAAAAGGAGGGCAGAGGCAGCCATACTGCTACGACCCCGCTAGATTTCCAGAGGGGACAACCGGATGTGGCAGAGGAGAGACAGACCCAGAGAGAAGACGAACTCGTATGTTATTTCCATTGGCTCAGCTTTCTGCATAAGAAAGACATAATAAAACATTCACTAAGGAAGAGAGAGGTAAAACAAAGTAGCACTGGTTTCAGGGACTTATAATGGAGTCTGGAGGCCACCGTTAGTTTGGTCTCAAGCACTTCTGTGTCTGAACTTTGAACTGGGCTGCTTGCTTCCCCCCCTCCCTCTGTGCGAGCTGCCCTTCGGAAGGGGAGGAACTGCACTTTCCTGAACCCTTGTTCCTTAAGCCCAGCTGGCTTTCAGTACAACAGATCCAATTCCCCTGCCTACCAGGAGACTGAGGCCACACCCAATCCCTTTCTGAGGAGGACAACTTAACTTTTGCCAAACAATAGGAATTCTTGACAAGTAATGCAATTTCCAAACCACTTTTTAAATCTATAAACAGAGCCACTGTTTTTTAAACTTCAGAGCACATTTTGTATGTATGTGTGTATGTATGTGTGTGTGTATATATGTATGTGTGTATGTATTTTGAGGGTTTCCTTGACTTAATTTTCAAAACTTTTATTCAAGCATGTTTACGACACATGATGTTTTCATTCATTTTAGGAAATAGGTGTATGTACTGGACACATATTTTCTCCTTTTTATTCTCCTCTCCACCCACCTCCCTTTCTCCATCTCTACGTTCCCTTTCCACATTTTCATTATTGTTGTTGTTATTATTATTATTATTATTAATAGCAGTGGTAGTAGTAGTTCATGTTTATGAGATATAATCCTTACACTCACTGTGGGCATTTGGTACATGCACATGACACATCTTAAATCTTTTTACTTCTTTCTCTCCTTCCGCCCCCTCTTCCAGTGGGGACTTTACAGCGCCACATTCTTAAAAGTGAGAGAAGGGCTCATGTCACTCATCTGTTCTTCTACTTCAAAAAATTAAAAGAAAATAAGTAAGTTATAAGAAAATCAAGGTGAAAAAGTAAATAATAGTAATAAATTAGAAATCAATAAGATTTAATGACCCTCGAGAGCAAACTTTCAAGACTGCTTGAATCTGTATTTTCCTGTATTGCCATCCTAATTAACCCAAATGAATGTAAACTTCTTTGTTCTCACTTTCTAATGTTAAATGTATTGATTTCTGATTTTATGACTATTAGTTCCTTTCTTCTCTTGATTTAGTTATAACATTTTTTTTTTTAAAGTACAATATCAGATTATTGATCTGAGACCTCTCACTTTTAGGAATGTGGTGCTATAGCATTCCTTCTTAACATTCTTTTATCTATAAGTTTCATATTTTAGGATTTGACATTTCTATTTTTACTCTTAATTTTTTTCAGTTTTTCTTGTAGACTATTTGGTGCATGGATAATTTGGCGAGTGCTGTTCAGTTTCCACATGATTAATGATTTCCCCCGTCATTGTTTTATTGAGTATTGTTTTGACTTCATTAAAGTTAAAAAACATATTCAGAAAGATTTCTACTTTTGGAAATGTGTTGAGAGTTGTATATGTCTCAGGACCTGGATCACTGTGGTGTGTGTTCCAGGTGCACTTGAAATTTTATGCTCATCTTCTATTGTTGGACAGAGAATTTAAATTGTATTCATTGACTGTGTTCAGATCTCCTACAAGTCTCTTTCATAACCTGGTGATAGAAGTGGTGTTAAAGTCCTTAATTATACTTGGTCATTTATATGTTTTTTGCATCAGTTCTGTTAGTTTTTGTAACATTCATTTTAAAGCTCTCTCTTTTATTAGCGACATAATTATAAGATTATGATGTATCATTGAAACCAAACTGCAATGGCATAACCTTCTAGAGCATATAAGCTAACCAGCATGATCAGTACATAAAAGAATGTCTGACTTTTATTTCTCTACTTTGGTACTTTCCATGTTTAGTAATTTTTTCTACAGTAAAATCTACTTTGTCAAATTTTAACACAGCTACTCCTATTTTGTAAATAGTTTTTATTGAAGTTTTTATGTTACATCATTTCCCAGCTCCTAAACTTTAAATCTAACTATGCCATTGAATTTTAAATAGCTTCTTCCAAATGACATGGAATTGAATCATGCGTTTAGTCCACTGTGCGAAATCTCTGTTACGAAATTGGTACATTTAAGATATTCACATTTAAGGTATTGATTGATGCATTAAGATATATCTGCTACTTTAATGTTATATGGGTATTTGTTGTATTGTTTTGTTATTCTTGTTTCTTTTTTGTATTTTCTGATACTGTTCTACTTAATTTTTTTGGTTTAGTTCTTCTTGAGATTTTGTTGATTGCTTTAGTAATGTTTCTGTGCATCTTTTTAGCTTGTTTTTGCCCTGATTGTTACAGCATATAAATGTGACATCATAGTATTTATATGATCATTTTACCACATCCTGGGAATTGTATAGTGTGGAAACCTCATTTCTACTTAGAACTCTTACCTTTTCCTCTGTACATATGTTTTAAGTAACAATTACCATAGTATTTTTTCTTCCAGTCAGCGAATATTATAGAATTGGTAAAAGCACATTTATCAGTATTTATGTTCTTTTTACTGTTTTTTGTTCCTTCTTTCTGCTCCACTGTTCCATTTTTATCATTTATTTTTCATTTGAATGATTTATTTTTGACAGTCTTTAGTGTTATATTTGTAGAGACTTAATAACAAAATTCATATTTACCTATATCAAAATTAACTATAGGGCTGGTGAGATAGCTCAGCGGCAGAAGCGCCTGCCTGGCAAGCACAAGGGCCCAAGTTTGACTCCCGGAACCCACATACGAAAAAAGGGCCGGTGATATCGCTCAGTGGCACGGGCGCCCGCTGGCACACAAGGTCCTGAGGTCGACCCCCGGGACCCACAAAAAAAATAAATAAATAAAATAAAATAACTATAAAGTCTTAAAAAATATTAATTTTCTTCTCCAATATAACAGCATTATTTTCTGTATTATTTCCAGATAAATCACAAAACATTCATCTTGTAGATTTTCCAGATTTTGCTTATGAATCAAAATGAGGAAGTATATATAGTCAGAAAAAGAAATGAAGAAAGTTTCCTGTATTGTTGGCTTCTGGTTTTTCCCCGGACCATAAAGAATAGTTCAACACCAAGTGGCTAAGAGCTTATGAAAATATAGGCTCGACAAAAGAATATTGGAGCAATAACTATATATGAGACGACAATGACAAGTACTTCCATGAAAACTTTATAACTTTTTCCCTTAAGTTCATTTGATAAAGGTAAAATCTGTACTGAGATCGGTTTCTTAAACACACAAACTTCTCTTTCTGGAAATTTCCCAAACTGTCCATTACAGATTTTTAGCAACACACTTAAAACCACCACTAGTGTGGTTTCACTATAATATTTTATAAGATGCATTCCTTTTTTTTCAAAAATTGACAACTTAATGCCTGACAACTAGATTCACAGTGACAATAAATGTTTTATCTAAAACAACTTAACTAAAACATTTCCAGAGTGCCACAGGCACAGGTCAGGCAGGAGTGAGCTATAGCAGTTCCAATCCTGTCTTCTGGAGGAACAGACAGGTCTTCCAAACACGAGAGTTCAAACAGGGACCACGTAGACAAGTAGATTTTCACTGACTAATGCAGTTTATGAGATGACTACGAGCAAAGGTATTTGGTGACTGAATGGCCTGCATACATCTTACAACTTTTCTACTATATAACATGTATGAGAAAAAGCCCATTTTATTTTATTTTTATTTTATTTTTTGTGGGTACTGGGGGTCGACCTCAGGACCTCACACGCCAGCAGGCACCCGTGCCGCTGAGTGATATCACCAGCCCTATTTTTCATATGTAGGTACTGGGAATTGAACTCAGGACCTTGCGCTTGCCAGGCAGGCGCTTATGCCGCTGAGCTATCTCACCAGCCCTGCTCATTTTAAAAGTTAGAGGCTTCTTGTATTAGGAAAAAATTCCCTTTCTAGAATCCTCCAATTTCTCCTTCATTCATGAAACATATTTTTGCTGGATATAAAATTCACCGATAACAATTTTTCTTTCAGCACTTGAAGAATTCTGTGTCAATTACTTCCAGCACTCTAATTAAGGTAAGAAATCCTCTGTCATTTGAAGTTGTTCTCTAGTAACAAAATGTTGTTTCTGTAGCTACATTGAATTTTCTTCTTTATCTTTAGTGTTGAAGAATTTAATGATGATGTGCACTGGCTCAGCACCTAGGGTTTATTCTGTTTCTGGTTTTCTTAGAACCTTGGATCTTTAAATTTCTTTCTTTCTTTCTTTCTTTCTTTTTTTTGTGGGTACCGGGGGTCGACCTCAGGCCCTCGCGCACCAGCAGGCGCCCATGCCGCTGAGCGATATCACCGGCCCTTTATTCGTATGTGGGTTCTGGGAGTCAAACTCGGGCCCTTGCACTTGCCAGGCAGGCGTTTACGCCGCTGAGCCATCTCACCGGCCCTGGATCTTTAAATTTCTAATTTGCAAACTCTGAAAAAATTTTAGCTATCATTTCTTGAAATACTCTTTCAACCTTGTGGTCTTTCTCTTCGCATTCTGTCACTTGCATGTTACAAATTCTGGCTTTATTTTTCCCCAGTGTTTTTCTATGGATTTTCAGACAGTGTGAAGTCCATTGCTTTTCCCTCAAGTTCACTGTTTCTGTCCTCAGCTGTGTCCCATCTGTGCATGAGTACACTAAGTAAGATCGTTTTTCAGTCATTTTATTTCTCAGTCTATAATTTCCATTTATTTATGAATATTGTCTGCTTTCTCATCTATTTCCATGTTTTTAAATGATAGTTCAAACTCTTTTACAATGTCTGCCCCAAGTCCTTATCAGCTAATCACAATATCTAATTCATATCAACCTTGGTATCAGTTGATTTTTTTCCCTTGCATTTTGATTTTTTTATTCTTAGTTTTATAGTTGATTTTTGATTATATCCTGGACATTTTGAATATTATGAGCAGACTTTTTTGGGAAAATTAGTTACTGTCTTTTTCAGGAGATTTCATTCTCTACCCATTTTCCCTCAGAATGATGTAGTTAATATTTAATTGTGCCCAGTGAGATATAAGAAATGGTTATAAAGATTTTCCTCTCATTAAAAAATGCTTGGAAGGGGCCGGTGAGATGGCTCAGTGGCATAAGCAGTTGCCTGCCAAGCGCGAGGTCCGGAGTTCAACTCCTGGTATCCCACATATGAAAAAAGGGCTGGTGATATTGCTCAGCGGCATGGGTGCCTGCTGGCACAAGAGGTCCTGAGGTCGACCCCCGGACACACACACACACAAAAAAAAGATGCTTGGAATCTTCTTAATACTTTATTTGAAATTTTTGTTATCATAATTTTAAAGTTCCAACTAATAATGCCTTGATATTTTTCTCTGCAAAGAAAGTGTTTCAAAAGTGCTTTTGTAGTGTTTGGTAAACTTGTCACAATTTAAGAGAATGTCAATTATATCGCTGTATTGTGAATCTATAAACACTTATCTCTGTGAATTAACTAAAATATTTTAAAGGCTTATTATTCTGAACTGCATCTAAGAAGATGTTACTTTGGTGATTAGTTTTAGATTTTTATTGCAGGCCAAGTGTATTGTTTAAAAAATTAAACAATACTTTGTCAAACTGGATACCATAATGCAGGCTGGGTTCCTTCTAAATTTGTCCACATATTTTGCAGAAAGATAAAATGAGGCATGGCCTAGTCTTTAGGACAGTGTGTTGGTTACCTTCCTCTCCTTGTTGAGACAAAATGCATGATGCCCAAAATGAAGGAAGGAAAGGTTTATTTAGCTCACAGTCTGTGGAGGTTTCAGTCTGTGATCATCTGGCTCCAAGGCAGGGTGGCGTGGCTGAGGGGCAACAGTTCATGGCAGCAGAAGACAGCAAAAGCAACAAGAGACAAAAGGGGAGGAGTGAGAGAGCAAGCCTCTTTCCCTCCCTTACATATGCAGGCTTCCCACCCCAGGGCAGGAGTAGCACTCACACCCATAATCCCAGCATTGGACCATGAATCAATCACAAACTCTAGAAGCCTGCCCCTGTGTCTGCATGAGGCTTTGGGGGGACATCCAGACACAAACCATAACATTCCATCCCTGGCCCCCTAAAGACTCATGCACATTCCTTTATGCAAAAGGCATTTAGTCTATCTCTAAGAGTTGCCAAAGTCCTAACAGTTTTAGCATTGCTGAAAAGTCCAAGTCCCAAGTCTCCTCCAAGATCTGAGGCAAACTCTTAGCTGTGAGCCACTCTACAAATGAAAAGAAACTTAAACACTTCCCACGTTCAATGGCACGAGATAGACATTGCCATTCCAAAAGGTACAAACAGAAGGATACAAATGATTGACATCAAAGCAAGTACAAAGTCCAGCAGGGCAAACATTAAGTCATGTAGTTCCATGTGCAGCACCTGAGGCAATCTGTGGCAAGTTGTGCACTCCAAAGGGCTTGCACAGCTCCATCCCTATGGCACTTCCTGTGGTAGTAACTCCCATGGCTTCTCTCTTAGGACTGGTTTGCTCTCCTTGCAGCTTTCCTTAGATGATCCATGTTCCTGGCTTTTCCAAACTTCTGGGGTCTCCACTGCACCTTTGGCTTCCCACTCACAGCTATACACACTGCCTTCTCAGGAGCACACTGCCTGGCTTCCCAAGCTTCCTTCTGAAATCTGAATGGAAGCCTTTTTAACCTCAGAACTCTTGCATTCTGTATGCACCTAAAACCAGCACCAACTGGATGATGCCAAGGTCCACTGCCAGCTGGAGCAGTAGGCAAGCTTCCTTCTCTCTTGGCTGTAGGGGTTGAGTGCCTGGATTGGTGAGCACTATAAACCTGATTCAGAGGAAAAAATTCTCTAGGCCTCTGTGATTCTGTCACATGATGTGGCCACTGCCATTCTGGAACCTGGCGGTCTGTGGCTTTCCTCTTAAAGCAAAGTCTTCCACTTCTGCAGTTTTGGGGCTGCAAAGGGTGGATACTTGCTACTTCTTGTGATGCCCTCAGGCCATCTTTTGTAGTCTCCCATTCCTTCTCAGCAATCTAGATCGCCTCAACTCTATCTTTGCAGTCCACAGCTTTACTGGAGCTTCCATTCTGGCCAAACTCACAACATTTTAAATCACTGGGCTCTTTGCTCTTGCTTCTCAACATAGATCTGGCTAAAAGCCCCCAACAATAGTCATGCCATAGCCTCAATATTTGACTGCCATGAAATTTTTTCTGCCATTTTAATTAGTCTGCCGCCACCCTTACTCTGAGTCTCAGGCAAAGTCTCTGGACATGAGCAAAATGCAGACAAACTTTTTGCCAAGTCATAACACACATCATCTGGAGTCCAACAGCCAATGCAGTCCTTCTTCCCAGCAGAAACCTCCTGAACCTGGTCTTTATTGGTTTTCTGGTCTTCTGAGCTCTGACCAGCATCTCCCATACAGAACAGCCTAAGGCGTTCCAGCTCTACTCTTTCAGGCAATATCTCCAAAACTTTACAAACTCTTCCCACAAGCCATTCCCAAAGGCTCTTGAGCCACATTTTCAGATATAGTCACAGCAATGACCCCACTTCTCTGGTACCAAATTCGGTCTTATTTACTTTTCTCTCATTGCTGAGACAAAATACCTGACACCCAAAATTAAGGAAGGAAAGGTTTATTTAACTAACAGTTTTTGAAAGTTTCAGACCATAATCAGCTGGCTCCAAGGCAGGGTGGTGTGGCAGAGAAGCAACAGTTCATGGTGGTAGAAGACAGCAAAAGCAACAAGAGCAAAATTGGAGGAGTGCGAGAGAAGACTCTTTCTGTCCCTTATATTGTATGCAGGCTACCTACTCCACGGTGGGTGTAGCCCTCACATGCATAATTGCAGCATTGGACCATGAATCAATCACAAACTCTAGAAGCCCACCCCCATGACTGCATGAGGCTTTGGGGGGACATCCAGACACAAGCCATAATAGACAGTTTATACTAAAGCTGAGGAACTTCAAATTGCATGAAAAATTTTGCAATTTAGGAAGATTATGAGTTCTTTGTCTCACATCCCATACAACGGCAATGTTCTCTGCTGGGTAGTGTGAAGGTTTGAAATTAATGAATAAATTCACCAACTTACAAATTTCACACTTTTCTTAGAAAGCATCTAAGAAGTACAAAACAACAACAATAAAAATCCATAGTAATTTTAGTTTTCTACGGTGAATTGTCTTTTTTCATGAGAAATTATTTTCTTGTGTATATGTATTTATTTTGTCCAGTGTTATCTTCAGCTATGAGATTCCATATCACTCAGCTCTTGCCCAACCTCCTTTATGTAACTCTTTTTTTTGTTTCATTATCCTTATTTTTATATACATTGATTTTCCTGTCTTCTATAATTTTGATATATATGTATCTAAATATGTGCATGTCCATGTACATAATTACATGTATATATAATTATGTGCATCATCATATGTATACATGTGGCTCATATAAATGAGATTAAAAAGGCCATGTGTCTTCATCAACTAAAACCAAAGAATAGATAGGTGCCAGTGATGAAATTTAGATGGAAGCTGGACATAGTTGTGCATTCCTGTAATCCCAGCGCTTGGGAGGCTCAGGCAGGAGGATCACTGTGAGTTTGAGGCCAGCCTGAGCTACAAAGTGAGTTCAAGGCCAGCCTGAACTGCGTAATGGGACCCTGTGTCCAAAAGGCAAAAAAAAAAAAAAAAATTAGGTGGAATACATAAAATAAAAGTATCTTGAAATTAATGTATTCAGAATGGGAAAAGCTCTGAACAAAGATTCAATTTTTTTAACTAAGATTATTCATTCAATTTAGATATGCATAATGATCACATTCATTACAGGGAATTTGGACCTGTACATGATATATCTTAGTTCCTCTTTTTTTTCACATTCCCCTCATCTCTCTTCAACCCCTGTTCCCCTTCTTTTTTACAAAGCTTTGTTTCCATTTTATCCTTCTTTTCTCATTTTTTTCTTTTCCCTTCCACCCTCCCCACCTGATTCCCTTTTCCCTTTGAACAATTGCTTCCTATTTCACAATACACAGTTTTCCAATGGTTTTTGCAAAACTGGGAAAATTGCATTATTTCTCTAGACTTTTTCTTATCTTTTAAAACATATTGGGCTGGTGAGATAGCTCAGTGGCATAAGCACCTGCCTGGCAAGCGCGAGGTCCTGAGTTTGACTCCCAGTACCCACATACGAAAAAAGGGCTGGTGATATCACTCAGCAGCACGGGCGCCTGCTGGCACGTGAGGTCCTGAGGTCAACCCCTGGTACCCACAAAAAATAAAAAATAAATAAATAAATAAAACATATTAATATAAATATCCACAATTCATATGCCTATATTTGAGATATATTCCTTCTTTCTCTTGTCAAGGATTAATTCCCAATAAAAACCATCTTACAACTGAGAATATTATACAATTTGAAGTAGTTCACATATTTCTAGGTATCTTCAGGAGGACACTATTCCTTTTGTGGCGGTCTTCTAAGCTACTCAGGGGTGGGTCTCATTTCCTTCTTAGTCTTCTCTCTCCTGATACTTGAAGAGTTCCTTTTGGAACAGAAACACTTCAACACTCATGATAGGGGCCCAAAAATCCAGTTTTAAAAATGTTTCTTATGCTCCTGGAGCATAATGTCTACAAATACAGTTCGAGTTTACTTGTTATCTTCTCTGTGTTTTCAGTTATTTAAAGAAAGAAAGGTAATATTTATTGTCATTTCTATTGTATTTTGCCAAATACACTAGGAGAGCTCCAAGTTATATTCTCTTTAATGCTATAGACACATAAGAGAAATATCTATACTGACCCCTGAGTCTGGAGTTCAGACATACACAGGGCTTAACTCAGCAGACAGCAATCCATCCACACAGTACTCGCAATGGTCCTTCCCACTCAGTGGGAATGTGGTCTGCCACAATATCTTCTTAAATTAGATGTTTGCATAAAACATGTATTTCTAAACTTTCCTTCACTTCCTCTACATTTGATCTATCTATCTATCTATCTATCTATCTATCTATCTATCTATCTATGAATATTTATTATTTTGTTCATCCTTTTAATTATGGCTGGACAATCAGACTTTGTAGAATGCTTTCCAAGTTGGGACTGTGAGCTCAGATCTCCCTTACTTGCTATACATACAATGAAAAGACCATATTCTTATATCATTAGTCATAGTAAGAGATGAAAAATAGAAAAGGTAACTATGAATAGAACATTAACAACCATTAATCACACTACCACTAGTATTAAATGTCTATCCTTAGATATCCACATTCCAGGCTTGATTTTTCTTTTTCTGCCCCTATCTACCTACCCTAAATTTTGATTCTTATAATTGTAAAGCAGCTATTATATGTTTTTCATACAGAAATAGGGATGTCAAAGAAATTAATGCCATCTCAGCTTCTTTTTCTGACTATAAGAAGTCTTAAAATAGGCATCTTAAGTCTGTGGACCACTAAATATTATGAGACATTCATCACCTTTGTATTCCAAATTCTTGTAAGAAGCAATATAAAGAGGACCCTCATTATTTCCCTACCAAACATAATTTACCATTGCAATCATGACTGTAGTTACATCATCAAATTCAGTATATTCTTGCCTGAGTTATTTTTCAATGATTGAAGAAAATTAAAACAATAATAATATTTGTGATGCATGAAAACTTTGTGAATTATTTTTTTAGCCAAGTTTCTGTCGCTGTGACAAAGTACATGAAGTTAAAGGAAGAAGTTTTAGTTTGGCTCATGGTTTCAGAGATATCAGTCCATGATCGGCTAGGTCGTTTGCTTTAGACTTGTGGCAAGGCAGAAACATCATGGTGAAAGCGAGTAGCAGAAGAAAGTTGCTCACCTTATGGCAGCCAGAAGGCAGAAAAGAAGATGATATTTTAGAGACAAGTTATTCACTAGGGACAAGATATTCCCTTCTAGGTTACACCTGAAATTATCCATTTCCTCTAACTGGGCACCACATCCAAGTAGCCCATTCAGACATCAACATATAAATGGACTTATCTATATCTATCCATTTATAGGTTATCATCCCATGATCAGGGCACACTCCAAATGCCTCACTGCCAAACACACACTAATTTGGGGAGACATATTTTGCCCAAATCATAAAAAATTTAAATTTCGTTTCCCATAGAATTTCCCATATAAGCATGATATACTTATACCTTTATGTATTGTCTTTATGTATGTATACCTTTATGTTTTGTGAAACCATGGCAGAATTCTGTACTTGTGACAAAAAAAAAATAGTTCAACAAAGCCAAAAGTATTCATTATCTCCACCTTTTCAAAAAAAAAAAAAATAGTTTGCTCACCCCTGGAAGTACAAAAGGCTGGCCATAAAAACACCATCAAGACCACAAATAACTAGGTGAGGCCTTCCATTCTAAATCTAGATCACATGTGGGTTGGTAACTACAGGATAAATTATTTTTGCTCCTCATATACAGATTATTTTTTTCATAAAGTGGCCAGTACCATTCAATAGAGAATGCCTTAGCAGTAGTTAATAATAGGCACAATGTTTCTGCTCACAAAGAAGTAATTAACCCATGTGTTTAGAAATCACTAAGCACACCACAATTAACTAACATAATGATGAAATATTTATAAGAAATAGACAGAAAATAATAAACAAAGTAAATACATTACAGAATGAATGCATTACACTAAACAATATTTAAAATCTTATCAAGATATAGTAAACACATTACAGAATGAATGTATTACACTAAACAATATTGAAAATCTTATCAAGATACATATTAATTTTACAATTAGCATGTAGTGTTGTTAATTTCATTTAATTGCATCATTTGCTGTTGAGAGAGGAAGGGATTGCTTTCATTTTGACTTAAACTGGGTGTAGAATTAACAAATTGTTAAGCGATTTGCATTTAGTAGTTTATTGGGGTGCATTAAATTTAATATACATAACAAATGAAAATAAATTCACTTTAAATCCTGAAAGGGAAATAGAGTTTGATTTGTATTTACTATTCTTTACACACAGTTCTCCAAGTGATAAATATGTAACACTTAAATACTTAAAAAATACTTTCAAATTGAAGACACATTATTAAAAAAAAACAGGGAAATATATATTCAATTAATATTTCTTTTTAAAATTATAGGACTTGATTGTTCACAACTCCAACCCTGGAGGCTTTCTGATATTTCTGATATTTAAACATCTAGTTTACATTATCTTAAATAAATTACAGGTTGAATTTTAGAAGAAAAAAATAACAATAACAAACAAAGTGAGTAAAAGGAAGAAATTGGTACTGGAAATATTTTCTTCAAAATTATTATGTAGCTACAAAGACAGGCAGTAACATTTCTTGTTTGATCTTTAATCCTGGCCTATAAGCATTTCAAACTTTTTCCCAAAATAGATTAAAGCCACCATGAAGATTCACCAAATGTCATGGAATTCATTTGAGCAGAGATGTGGAAGCAAGGTAGCAATGGTGCCCTTGGAGAGGCAGAGAGTAGAGGTCACATTGCTGATACAGAGGATGTATTGGATGTGGCACTGCAGCAAGCTAAGTGGACAAACACTTTGCAAGAAATGTAATGCATATATAACACAAAATTTACCATCTTAGACATTCGTAAGTAACATTAAGTGACTTACAGAATCAGTGACACTAAGTACAGTCATATTTTTACACAACTGTTTCCATCTATCTCCAGAATTCATCTTGGAAAATGGAAGCTCTGTATTACATTTACGCCTGCTGTCCAGTCTCTCTGTTTATGACAGAATATCACAAACTGGGTAATTTATAAGGAAAGAGGTTTATTGGGCTTGTGGTTTCAAATGCTGGGAAATTCACAATCAAATGGCTGTACAAAGCTTGGTCTCATTTGCTTCAGGGAATCTGTAGAGTCACAAGGTGACACAGTGAAACACACGGTAAGAGACAGAGTCTCCTAGCTCAAGGCTTTCCTCCTTGTCTTAGAAAGCCATAGTCTGTTGGGATCAATATCTCAAGTGTTACCCTTAATCATATGTCAATTTGAATGGGTTAAGGAGCACCGAGCAGATTAGTAAGGCACGATTAACTGTGTCTCTCAACGATTAACATATAGGTCAGCAAACTGATGGGGAATGACCCACCCCAGATGTTGGTGGCAACCACTAAGAAGCTTATAACATGGTTGGGAAAAAAAGGGAAGGAAGAAGGAATTGTGTCTGTTTTTTAAGAACTGTAGTCTCCCTGAGCATGTCTGTCCTTTGCTGCTGTTGCTTGGACATCGATATCCAGGTCTCCAGGTTCTTCAGACTTCCCACATAAACGTACAATGAGAACACTTCAGTCAGGGTCCTGGACTTCGAACTTGCACTGGTGGTGTGTCGTTGCTGCAGGTTCCACCTCCTGGCTGAGCAGCTACTGCACGTTTCAGCCCACTGTAGACTGTCCCACCTCTGATCCTTTAAGCCTATGCAATAAATCCCCTTCCATGAATATACATATATTTTCTATCTTTTCACTTCCTCTACAAAACCCTAACTAATACAGATTTTGGTACCAAGATTGACAGTAGAGAAAACAGAATTGTAAAAATGAATTTATTTGATTGGTTCAGTGATTCTTATTTTGGCTCTTATTTTATTTTATTATTTTATTTAGGTTTCTGACAATGTACAGAGTACTGAAGTGTGTGAATGAACTCGTTAAAGTTATAAGCAACATAGATCTGTCTGATTATCTTAATTCACCATTTGTGAGATGCAAGGAATTTAGGAACTCTATATACTTTGCACAATTTTGGAAGAATAAGAAATACAAAGATGTTGGCAGGTTGCTTTTAGTATCTTTGAACAAACTACTGAAGGAAAATAATGAGCTCAAACTTTCAAATTCCCAGCTCAAGGCAAACACAAATAACCTAAAGTCTCCTTTATTTTATTAGTACATGTTTGTAGTACATAGTGATTGCTTTAATTGTAGGGAATGTACATGTACATAACATCTTCATTTATTTCCTTCCCCTTACCATCTTCTATTTTCCTTCTACATCTCTATATTCCTGCCCCATTTGCAAATGCTCTCTCCCTGAATCATATTAAACATGTTTTATTTTGTTCTTTAAATTGTTTATATTTTGGATTCTCATGTGAGAAAAACTATGCTATATTTGTGGCTGTGTTTCTGATTCATTTCATTTAACATTAGTTCTCAAGGTAAATCTATTTTCCTGCAAATCACTCAAATTTATTCTTCCTTATGGCAGAATAGTACTCCACTGCATACAAACATTGTAGATTCTTTATCCTTTCATCTGTTGATGGACACACAGGCCTCTTCCAAGATTTAGCTATGAGTTATGCTGCTACAAACATGGATATGAACGCATTATGGTGATATGATGTCTTAACTTTTTCAAGAAGCTACCTTGAAGAGGAATAGCTGGGTCTAATGAAATTTCTCTGTTTAGTTTTTTGAGGAATCTCCATACTCATTTCCATAGTGGTTGTACGAGTTTACATTGCTACCAGCAATGCATAAATGTTCCATTTTCCCTGCCAGCCTTTGTTATTATTTATTCATAATAGACATTCTTTCCAGAGTATGTAAAATCAGTGTTGTTTTAATTTATATTTCTCTAATTGCTAGAGATGCTGAACAGTTTTTCAAGTAGTATTCACTGGCCATTTGTACTTCTGAGAAGTGTCTATTGATTTCAGTTGCTCACTTTGACTGGGTCTTTTATTTGGGGGGGTATTATTTGAATTTTTATATATTTTTGATATTAGTCTTCTGTCCAAGGAATAGCTGGTAACAATTTTTCCCCAATCTGTTCTTTGTCTTTTTCTTGTATAATCTTAATTTAATAAACACCCATTTGTTGATTCTTAATTCTATTTCTTGTGCAATTGGATTTTTGTTCAAAATGTCTTTATCTCTGCCTATGTCTTCCAGAATTTTACCTACCTTATTGTCCAGCAGGTTAAATAATCCTGCTTGAATATCCAGATCTTTGATTTATTTCAATATTATTTCAGTACCTGGAAATAGATATGGATCTAGATTCAGCCTTCTGTATGATCCACTGAAAAACTACTGGAAATAATCAAATTAAGCAAGATAGCAGGATTAAAAAAATCATGGAAAAGTCAATAGCATCCCTGTACACCAATAATGAACCCAGCAAGAAAGAAAATAGGAAAATAATACTGTTCACAATAACCTCAAGAAAAATTAAATATCTAGGAATTAACCTAACCAAAGAGTGAAATATCTTCATAATGAAAGCCACAGGTTTCTGCAAAAGGAACTCAAGGAGGACATCAAAAAATGGAAAGACATGCCCTGTTTTTGGGTAAGAAAAATCAATGTTGTCAAAATGGTCATTTTACCAAAATGGATATATAGATTTAACCTAACCTCAATCTAAATACTAACACCATACCACATAAAACTAGAAAAATCAATCCAAAAATTTGTAGGAAACCAGAAGGGACCCAGAATTGAAAAGACAACCTGGGCAACAAGAGCAAAGCAGGAGTTATCACCGTCCTAGATTCAAGTGATCTTACAAAGCTCTAGTGATAAAAATCAGCATGGTAGGGCTGGTGAGATAGCTCAGTGGCATAAGTGCCTGCCTGGCAAGTACGAGGTCCTGAGTTCAACCCCTGGTACCCACACACACAAAAAAAATCTTCATGGTAGTAGCACAAAAAAGACTTGTGAATCACTTCTCAGAATACAAGATGCAGAAACAACTCAAAGCACATTCATTGCCTGATCTATGATGAAGGAGAAAAAAGCATGTATTAGAGGAAAGCTAGCCTCTTTAACAGTTTTTCTAAGAACACCAGTTACACACTATCCAAAGTGTTCTAATTGTGCCTTTAAGGAGAATCTTCTCTCCTTTAGCCATACAGATAAAGTTGCCAAAAACCAAAGAAAAACCCCTACAATTGGCTGTATTAAGAGTAAGTATAATGTTCAGCCTTGAATTGTATAATGGTTGACACATTGTGTCAATTGGAGAAGTTTAGAAGCTTAACTAAGTGACTCAGCAGTTCTACATCCTAGGGCATAGAGGACATGCCCTAGGGCTGAGGTTTACACCCTAAAATGTAGAGGACCCACCTAGGGCAGGTAATCTGCATACAATATAAGGGAGGAAAAGAAGATTTCTCTCCCTCCTTTTTGCTCTTGCTGCTTTTGTTGTCTTCCATTGCCATGAACTGTTGCCCCTCTGCCACGCCTCTCTGCTTTGGTGTCAGCTGATTATGGACTGAAATCTTTACAAACTGTGAGCTAAATAAATCTTTCCTTCCTTAATTTTGGGCATCAGGTATTTTGTCTCAGCAATGAGAGAAAAGAAACTAAGACAAATGTTAACTGTAGTTAAAGTGATAATTTTGATCAGAAAAGAATATGACCCCATAAATTGGGATGGACATGCTCAGGAGGAAACTAATGAGGCTGCAGGCATTGAACTCCTAAATTCTGATCACTTTTCAAGAGAACAAGATTTCCCCACCCTCAGTGGCAGAGGCATCCTCACTCCTTCCTGCTGTAGTGTTAGCCTCTTCACCTGTAACTGAGGAAACAAATCCTCTGTTGCCCATGAAGACACTAATGTCCTTCTCTGATGCAGTTGCAAGGCAATCACAGTGCTCCCTAGTACCCACCCTCAATACCCACATTGCCTCTAGGCTAATAGCCAAGTTCTAATTTTAGAAAGCTCCTTCCTAAAGGTGCGATACATATTTGACCCGAGAAACTGTGCTACACTCTCAAATAATTGTTTGTGTTTTCTAACCTTTACTAGCAGAGTTCTGGGGAGTAGTATAAAATTGAACTTTAAGGTGTGGGATAATGGTGGAGGAACATAAATCTGGATCAAGCTGAATTTCTTCTATGGGCCCATTAATCAGAGATTCTGGATTTAGTGTCACAGTTCATAAAATTAAAGAGGTTGTCATAGTTTTGGTTGGTTGGATGAAATATACATCAAGAGATGGTTCACATTGAATGAACTGAAGATATGTGATATTTCTTGCTTTAGCTTTGATGATGGTAATCAAAGGCTTGGGAAAAGGGAATGTTTGACTGGATTAGCCAGGTAAAACATAATCCTCCACACAGGGAGGGTTCATAAAAGTGTCCTTCATTAATATCTTAAGAAATGGACTTGCAAGGGAGGCAAGAGCATCCTTGAAGAGTTCCACCAGTGCTCTTCTCTTTATGCCCAAATGTGCAGTGGAAACCACAGTCACTAACTTGGGAAACTTAACTGATACAGGTATAATTGTGTCCTGGAGTGGCAGAAGACAAATGGCAGCACTCAACCACCTAAGGCAAGATGGGCATATATACCATAATGGAGAACAGAAGCAAAGCAGTGATTCAAATGTGATGATATTTGTTGACCTGTAGCCTTGGCTAATTAATCATGGTGTTCCAGAAGTGGAATAGATAGGAAGCCTACTAAATATATTCTGAATTTATATATGCAGGACATTTTAGAGCAAAGTAACAAATATCTCCTTCACAACAGAGAATCATGGACCTCCACAGTTCCCAGATTTGAGCCAAATTACAGACCAAGGACCCCTTGAGTAAAAGGGTGCACTACAAAAGCATGACATTGTCAATATAACTCTCAAAGGGAGAGTTAGGTTCTCCAAAGGGACCTATGACCTATTGGCAGGTGTGTGGGATTAGCTAATGGTCAACTTGTAACACCCAGCTGAACTGAATCAGCATGGTTCTGGGTATGGAAGGCCCACCTAAGGATTGTTGCCAACAACATAAGAGGAGAACTAGAGTGGAAGATGGTATGCTGTTGATTCTCCTGGACAACCTTGTCATGCTGATTTTCCTGATATGAACTCAGCTGTTCTCATCATCCCAGGAGCTTGGGTCCTCACTGATGCTGAGAATGGTTGAGGTTCTCTTCAGGGGAACTCTGGTCCTTACCTTGAGCATCACTTCCTGGCTCCAGTGCAGATTTCTCAGCCTGCTGGCACAGGTCACTCATCCCACTGACACAGACTTTGTAACTTCCACCACTGACCTTTGCGCCTCCCCAGTGCAGATTCTTGGTACAGACTTGCATGAGATATTGTTGTGGGCTCTTGGCCTCCAGCTGTACTCGTGGAGGACATTGCCATGGGATTCAAGGTCTTCATTTGGATTCTTCGGGTCTCTAATATTTGAACAGATCTCCCGCACTTTTCTGCATTTGACTTTTTGGGTGAATATTATAAAATAATCCTATAAATGATGTGCTCTATTAAATCTATTCCTTTGTAAACTGTGACTACAACAGCAGTATAAATGTACATTGGGAAATAGGTAATTACCAGATATTTTAGGGATTGCTGAATACTGGTTCTGAACTAACACTTGTTCCAGGAGATCTGAAATATCATTGTGAAACTTCAGTAGGAATAAGAGCAAATGAAAGTCAGATGACCAATTGAGTTTAGCCATGGTCTGTCTCACAGTGGGCACAGTAGGTGTCACAAGTCATTCTGTGGTCATTTCCACAGTCCCAGACTGCATAATTGGGATATACTTAGTACTTGGCCAAAACACCATACTGCTTCCCCTACCTGTTTTGTGAGGGCTGCTATGGTGGGAAAGGTCAAATGGAAGCCATTAGAGTTGCCTTTATCAGGGAAAATAGTAAATTAAAAATAATACCACATCCCTGGAGGGATTGTAGATATTAGCACTACCATCAAGGACCTGAAAGGTGAGGTGATTCCTGCCACACTCCCATTAACTCTCTTATTTGGCCTGTACAGATGACAGATGAAACTTGGGGAAGGTTGGTGGACTACAGTAAGCTTAATCAAGTGGTGATTCAATTTGCAGATTTTGTGCCAGATGCAGTTTCTTTGCTTGAGGAGTTTAACATATCTCCTGGTACTTGTTTTGCAGCTATTGATTTGGCAAATGCCCCTTTTTCTCCATTTCTATCTATAAGGCCCAGCAGAAACTATTTTCTTTCAGCTGGCAAGGCTAGCAGTATACTTTACTGTTCTACCTTAAATGTAGATTAACTTTCCATCCCTGAATCACAATTTTGGTTGGCCTGATCTTAGTTGTCTTTTTTTTCCAAAAAGCATCACACTAGTTTATTATATTGATGACATTTTGCTGATTGGACCAAATGAACATGAGGTAGCGTTCACTCTGTACTTGTTGGCAAAGCAATTGTATGTCAGAGTATGAGAAAGAAATCCAACTAAACTTCAAGGTCCCTCTACCTCAGTGAAATATCTAGGAGTCAAGTTTTTTGGTGCCACTTGTTATCCCTTCTAAGATGAAGGATAAGTTGTTTTATCTGAACCCATCTACAACAAAAAAGAGGCACAATTTCTAGATGGTCTGTTTGGAGTTTAGAGGTAACATATTTCTCATTGTCATCTGTTACTTCAGCCCATTTACCAGATGACTAGGAATGCTGCTAGCTTTGAGTGCTGCTCAGAGCAACAGAAAAATCTACAGATTCAGGCTGATATGCAGGGTAATACACACTTGGGCCATATGATACAGCAGATGGTACTTGAAGTGTCAGTGGCAGACAGGAATGCTGTTGGTGGCCTGTGGCAGGCTCCCATAGATGAATCACAGGACAGACTCTTAGAACTTGTAGCAAGGCTCTTCCATCTTCAGCAGACAACTACTCTCCCTTTGAGAAATACCTCCTGGCCAACTACTGGTCCTTAGTGGAAATGGAAATCTTGACTATGAGACACCATGCTACCGTGCATCCTGAGCATCCCATCATGGAATCAATGTAGTCTGATCCACCAAGTCATAAATTTGGATGTGTGTAGCAATAGCCCATCACCAAAAGGAAGCCATATATAAGTGATTGGACTTGAGCAGTTCTAGAAGGCACAAGTAAGTTACATGAAGAATTGGCCCATATGCCCATGGTTCCTATGCCTGGTATTTTGCCTTCTGTCTCCTGCCATGTACCTGTGGTGTCATGGGGTATTACCTACGATCATTTGACAGAGGAAGGAAAGACTAGGGTCTGGTTTACAGATGGTTTTGCACATGTAGGCACCACACAAAAAATGCACAGCTATAGCACCACATCCTTGAAAAACAGTGGCGAATGGAAATATTCACAGTAGGCAGAATGTCAGGAAGCTCACTTGATTGCACATTTGAGAAAATGGCCAAATGTGCAAGTATATATTGGTCCCTGGCCTGTAGCCAGTGATCTGACTGGATAGTCAGGCACTTGGAAGAAACATGGCTGGAAGATTGGTGCCAAAGACACGTGGGGAAGAGATATGTGGCTAGATATCTGTATATAGGCAAAAGAATGAAAATTTTTGTGTTCCATGTAAACACTTAGCAAAAGGTGACAGTAGAAGACTTTAATAACGAAATGGATAAGATGACCCATTCTGTAGATAGAGGTCAATGTCTTTACTCAGCTACCCCTGTCATTGGCCAATGAGCTCAAGAACAAAATGAGCATCTGGCAGGTGGTGGTTATGCATGGGCTTAGCAACATGAAATTCCATTCACCAAGGCTGGCCTGGCTACAGTGACTAATGAATACCCAATCTGCGAGTACAAGGCCCTGACATGGCACCATCCCGCAAGGTGATCAGCCTTCAATTTGGTGACAGCTTGATTATATTGGACCACTTCTATCACAGAAATCTTAATATTTTGTCTTTTTGAGAACAGGAATTTGTCCCCAAATGTCTTCTCTGCCAATAATGCTTCTGCCAAACCTGCCATCCATGGGCTTATTAAATGCCACATCCACCATCATGGTATTCCATACAGCACAGCTTCTGACCAAGAAATGTACTTTAGGTCAAAGAAGTGAGGTGATGTGTTCATGCTCATAGAATTTACTGGTCTTACTATGTTCCTCACTCTCTAGAAGGAACTGGATTGACAGAACAATGGAATGGACTTTTGAAGGTGCAGTTGCAGTGCCAGCTATGTGGCAATACTTTGCAGGGCTGGTTCTCCAGTAGCCTGTATATGCTGTGGGCATGGTACTACATAAGGTACAGTTTCTCCCGAAGCCATGAATCATAGGTCCAGAAATCAAGGGATGGCAATGGGAATAATTCCACTTACCATTACTCCAAGTGACCCAGTAGCAAAATTATTGCTCCCTCTTCCCACCACCTTAGGCTCTGTCGGCTTAGAAGCCCCAGTTCCATAGAGGAGAAGACTTCTACCATGATAAAGAACAATGATCCCACTGAACTGGAAGCTAGGACTTCCCCTGGTCATTTTGTGTTCTTTGTGCCTCTACGTGGACAAGTTAAAAGAGAATTATGCCTTCTGTGGAAGTGATTCATCCAGACCAGAAGGGGAGTTTGGACGACTACTCCAAAAGGAAAGGAAGAATATGTTTGGAGTATAGAAAATTAGGGTATGTGCTAATACTATCACACAGTTATTCATGTCAATTGGAAAGTACAAAAACCCAATTCAGGGAGAATGGCAAATGGCCCAGAACCTTCAAGAATGAATGATTGGGTCAACCTACCGGATAAAGATCCAAGATCTGCTGAGGTGCTTTCTGAAGACCAAGAAAATAGCATAGCTAGTCAAAGAATGCAGCTATAAATAGCAGCTATAATCTCATGATCAGTTACATAAAAAATGATTGTAATTGTCATCACTATTTTTTCTTATTTTGTTCATATGCTTGAGCATATATACACATGGGTTAAGCAGATATTTTAGTTTTCTTTCTTTGTAATATAACATCTACTTATATCTGTACTTAAGTATTATTAAATCTATATTATAATACTCAAGTTAGGTAATGTCAGAAGAGTAAGCATCACTCGAAGAAAAAACTTTGCTTGGTAATCTGAGGAAAGAAATAGTTTGTTTCTGTTGGTTTGCAGGACAATTGTATCCGGTTGGGCATAATTATTGCTATTGTATTTGGAGATTAAGTATAGTTTAAGGGGATGAGTCTGGTCGGTGAGTTGGCAAGGGATAATTGTGACTGTTCATCATGATACGTCAACTTCCATGGATTAAGAAGTCCTACTAGATTAGTGAAGCACAGTTCTTGGTGTATCTGTGGATGACTGACATACAGGCAAGCAAAAATGGTGGGTAAGACCTACCCTGGTTGTGGGTGGCACCAACTAAGAGGCTTGTAGCCCAGAAGTGACAAAAAGGGAATGATGGAAGTCTGTCCATTTTGAAGACCTCTGGTCTTCATGTTTAACTTTCAGTGCTTTCGCCATTGGATATCTCTCTCCAGATCTCTGGTCTCTTCAGTCTTTCAACAGAGACACGCTGGCCATCCTGCAGGAGCTTCCAGGCCTTCAACCCTGGACTGGTGGTACGTCCTTGATCCCTCTTCTTCTGCAGCTCCCATCTCCTTGGCTGAGCAGCTTCTGCATCCTCCAGCTCTCCAGGGCATGGAGGGGCTCTCCTCCAGCTTCTGATCTTGTAAGCCTCCCTAATAAGACTCTTTGCCTAACTGCTGTCATAGTTAACTGTTATGTCCAGTTGAATAGGAAACACTCAACTGATTGGCTGAGCATAGTTCCTGGTGTGGCTGAATAGATTAACTGAAGACAAGACTCACCCTGGGTATGAGTGCACCAACCACCAGACTTATTGCCTGAATGGAATAAAAAAGAGGAAAGAAGAAGGAAGTCTCACTTTGGTTTCATTGGAGGAGCTCCCATCTTTGCCATCACCTTGAGAGGTCTACCTCCCGAGTTCCAACTTGGACTTTCAGCCTTCCAACCTAGACCCTTCGGCTTCCAAAGGGACATCTCCATAAGCTCCAGGTCTTTCACCTTTGGCTGGATCATTCAGCTCTCCAGCACATAGGCAGCCCTAGTTGCATTCTTCCACAACTGACTCTGCAAGCGGGCATGGTAAGCCTACTTTGATGTATACATTCTGTTCATCTAGTGAGCCCTGCCTGATACAACTTCATACATAATTATACAAATGTTTTTGAGTTGATTTGCCCTCCAAAGAAAGCCAACTAAGACATCGCCTTCATGGCAACTTCTAACTTTAATTTTCTCCCAAATTTCCCACCTCCATATACCATGATTAGGTTGCCATTTTCTTAATACTCTGCAAAGAAATTAAATTTAAACATGAGATTTGGTGCAGGTACCCAAACCATATCACCTGTCTTCTCCAGTCCTTGGCAATCAATATTATCCTTTCACCTTTCTCTCCTTTATAGCTGGTTTATTTTATTGAACATATTCTCCTTGAGGTTTATTCATGTACAAAAGTGTTATTATTTCATTTCTTTTTAAAACTAAATAATATTCCAGTCTATGCATATATCACATTTGGTTTATCCACTCATTATACAGGGACACTTTGTTTCCTTCTAACTTCTTACCATTATGAATAGTTCTGCTATAGCCGTGGGTGTATATCTCTTTATATTCTCCTTTCCAATGTTTTATATACACACCCAGCAATGACATTATTGGATCAAAAAGTGGTTCTGTTTTTAACTTTTAATGAACTTCTATGCTGTGATACCTTCTAGGTTGTAGAAATAAAATGAGCTTTCAGTTAGAGATCTTCTGAATAAAATAATGAAGAAAATCTTGGTCCTAGTGACAGTCAGACACAGGGCTTTAGGAAATCAGATTTTCTACAATCCCAGAAAATGATAAGAATAAATTAATTGCCAAATGCCCTTTTAGATATTCTGGTTATATAGTTTTCAGTGATATTAATAGAGAATTAAGTTAAAGGAAATAACATTGTGGCAGAAGCAGTTATCTGATCTAGGGGTCCATGGTTCTCCATGGAGAAGTGTCAAGTACTAGCTGTCATCTTAAAGGATTGATATTGCCTTGACCATTAGTATGAATAATACTAGGTAATCATAGAGCTCATCCTTTCTACCGTTTTCAGGGCTTGTAGTCCAGTCTGTAAGGCTATGCACTGTTACTTCAGAACAATGTGAACATACTAGTGTTCTGCTCCAGAGACAAAATTCTCAGAAGTTTCACAATCCATGTTCTAATTTGAGAACTTGGGGAGCTGGGAATGTTCATGACACTGGAAAACTGTCTGTCCACCTACATTAAAAGCAGGGTATGTAGCCGGTGAGATGGCTCAGCGGCTTAAGCGCCTGTCTGGCAAGTGTGAGGGCCCGAGTTCGACTCTCGGAACCCACATACGGAAAAGGGGCCGGTGATATCGCTCAGCGGCACGGGCTCCTGCTGGTGCGCGAGGTCCTGAGGTCGACCCCCTGGTACCCACAAAAAAAAAAAAAAAAGCAGGGTATGTAAAGGCACATCTATTTTCCGAAGTCAACATACAAGCAATGAATTGGAGCAATTGAAGGAAGACTGTGGCTTAACCAAAGGAAGGATTTCTAATGTCCAAACCATTTTCCTTTGAGAGTAGAATTGTATGGTGTGATGCTCAATAATGAAAGACGTGAGGAGATATTGAGCAAAGATAAAACTTTATGTAAAGATAAAAATGTTCTGGGGCTCTTACCAAAAGCATGGCCAGTATAGCCAACAATACTACTATTGTCCGTCTATCTAGGTCCATTGATTCCAAGAATGCCTACAGATACCAAAATCCACACATGCTCAAGTTCCTTATACAAAATGGCAGTGTATTTACGTATCACCTACATAGATCCACACATATCCACCAAATCATCTCTGCTTACTTATAATAGCTATCTACAGTACAAATGCTCAGCAAAGAGTTGTTATATTGCATTTTTTAGGGAATGTTTACAGGAAAATTTTTTATATTTTCAGGACTGTCATAAACATACAAATACTACAGGCCCTAACCACATCATACATAAAAGTGTAACTTGTTTTCAAATATTTTCAGTCCATTGTTGGCAGAATCCTTGGATGTAAATCCCCAGATAGGGAAGGTTGACTATATGTTGTCTACTTGAATTTCTCAGAGAATAGATCTTAAATATCTACCACACACTCATATCAAATATATATATATATATATATATATATATATATATATATATATATATATGTGTGTGTGTATAATCATTCCTTTCTTCATCTTAGCTGTATATGATTTTGTCAATTATAACTCAATAGAGCCTGAACAAAAAAATACTCTGCTTCTCAAAGTAGTGAGTTTTCTTTCAATGGATGTGTTTAAGCAGAGCCCAGGACCACCTTTTCCTTGAGGCAGGCTTTCATTATGTGGTACAGGCTGGCCTTGAACTCACCTTGTAGCCCAGGCTGGCCTTGATCCCAGCAATTCTCCTGCCTCAGCCTCCCCAGTGCTGAGATTACAGATGTGTACCACCACACCCAGCCCCAGGACCCTCCTTTAAGGAAATGTTTTCAATCTAAAACATTTATAGTAATCTAAAAATTTAACAAAGTAATATCAAATGACTATGTAAGCATTAAATATTATTTATAAAATGAAAACATTTTACTGGCTTCAGTACAGAGGTAGTGAATGTAATTTGTAAATCAATAAAATTAACTGTACATCAATATTTGATTCAAATTATAAAAATAAGTCCATTGTTTTAACATTTTCATCTTTATTAAATAGTATTCTTGTCCTACCTGGTAACATTATATTCACAGGATATTGCTATGATTCTAAGATTTTCCCAGGTATTTTAGCCTAAGTATATAGTTCATCTAGTTTAAAATATTGTCTTGATACTTACCACAAAATTCTATTTTCTCTAAGAAATTCTTGCCAAGACAGTTACTCCCCATAAGCAGCACTGTAACAGTGTGACCACACAAAAGTCCCCCAGTGACCACTGTGGAAAACCCTCCTCCTGAATATCACATATTACTTTAATGTTTGAAATGTCCCCAAGTTCATCATTTATGAAGTTGTCTAAGGCCTAGGCACACCAGTACATAATTACTCAAATAAAAAATTTCTTAAATTGTCCTTGAAAGAACCCCTCCAGAATCCACTCAAGGAAAGTATGAAACTGACCTTTCAAGAATAGAAAAACACAGAAGGCCAATCAATGATCTTTAGATATCCAAGCTGAAAATTCCAGTCAAAAAACATCTTTCTGTGAAAGCAAATACACAACCTGTGAAGATTCACGAATGCGATCTATGGCTTTGCAAAAGAACCCTCAATTGTCTCCTTCTTGCAATTCAATCAACAAGAAGTTTCTTTCTTCTCCATTCCAAAAAATTTTACTATACATGATCGATTAAGGTAACAGATCAAAGCTTATAGCTCCTGGCCTCCTTCTGTTCAGCCCTGCAATAAACCTTTTTGTGAAAGCTTAGTGTCATAGCACTGGCTTCTATCATGTTGGGCAGTGAGCCCTTGCTCTGTATCACTTGCACCATTTCAGCCAACCAAGCATCACCAAGTACATCTGGAAAACAATTTCATCTCCCATACAATGAAAAATCCCATTTTAATAGCACACTTGCCAGTTGGAGACTGAGAGTCTTTTTTCCTTTACATATTCTGTCTTTCCCAAAACCACCAATTCCTGCCCTAAAGCAGATTTATGAATTGTATGCTCCAAGTTTACGCATAAGCAACCTTTTTAAAATTTTGTCTGAGGCTTAATTTTATCTTTCACTTATCCTTCTTGAGGATAATGAGTTTCACTCTTAAAACAGAGTCCAAAGGCCACAAATTAATAACATCGAAACCCCCTTTCTTTGAAAATAACTCCCCTGGAAACTTAGCTAATGCCTGACATGTCAGGTGTAAAACTTTTTTTTCTACAGCTAAGAGACAAAATATAGGGAAAGGCCCAGGGAGGAATTTGAATTTAAAATAAGTATTTAAGAACCATTTCTATAGATAAAACAAAGTGCTGATTTTCAGGGTGTTCATGAGATACCACCCGGTGGCTGTTTCCAGCTCCTCATGTGTCCTCACACCAGATGGAAACCGCAGTTGTGCGCAGTGCACTCTGGACCCAGCTCCAGTACCCTGGACGAGCACTGCTTTCTTTAAGCACATTTGGTGAGATCCTTTCTAGTTCCATTTCACTTCATGCCTCTTAGCTTTAGTCATATTAGATTTAAAACATAAGGAAAATGCCAAACCATTAAGTAACTTGCTTAAGGTCACATAGCAAAAACGAGTCTTTCGGTAGTAGCCTCTACTCTTAGTACCATACTGCAATTCCCAAGCTTCCTGTGGAGAAGAGGTCTAGTAATAGAAATGCACATCAAGTTGTAAAATGGAGAAATAGCATATGTTTTTCAAAGCACTCATTTTTGCTAGCTCTGGATGAAACAGACTTTGCTGAAAAGACACACAGTGTGGCTGGGGATGTGATAGACACTACCATGTTCGCAATTTTGTCAAGGGCTAGAGCTGCCATAATTAACAGATCACTGGGACATTTTCCAGGGCTAGTCAAGGAATATACGACAACGAGGCTCGTCTGTATGGCCAGGTGTTTCCAGTGAGTGCCTATCTTTTACCTTTAGCACAGATGGCCTATTCTAGTCACAGGTGTGAAAATTTGCCACAGCTATTCTACCTGTTTGCTTGAGCCCCACTTTGCTCAGTTGTTCTTATGGACTTAAGAGGCATCAAAAGTTTCCGTCCTGCTGTTTCTTAATTGAAAACATCTGTTACTGTCTTTGTCCCTGCTAAAGAAGCCGTTTCCTACACCTTGTGTTGCACTTGGATTCCCAAACCTGGGTGCTTCGGATCAGATCAGCCTTCTGCAGGAAGGAGGCGCACTTAGTCTACAAGAGCATGTGTCCAAGATCCTTTGTCAGGGAGAAAATATTCCGAGAGTAGCTACTGTTCTGAAGGAACAGAATGATGCATGAACATACTTTATTCTTTCTTTCTTTCTTTTTTTCTTTTTCTTTCTTTCTCTCTTTCTTTCTTCTTCCTTCTTTCTTTTTGGAGACAGGACCTCCCTGTTTTGTACAGCCTGGGCTGGAACTCCTGGGCTCAAAAGATCCTCCTGTCTGTCATCTACATGGCTGGAACTGTAGGTGTGTGACATTGTGCCCAGGTTCAGGAATTGTTTTTGTAGAAAGTAGGATTGACAAATTTACCTGGGAAAGAAAGTACTATGAAAAGATAGGAAAGAAGTCATCTGGGGGCCGGTGAGATGGCTCAGCGGCTTAAGCGCCTGCTCGGCAAGCGCGAGGGCCCGAGTTCGACTCCCGGAGCCCACATACGAAAAAAGGGGCCGGTGATATAGCTCAGCGGCACGGGCGCCTGCTGGCACGCGAGGTCCTGAGGTCGACCCCCGGTACCCACAAAAAAAAAAAAAAAAAAGAAGTCATCTGGCTTGAGCAAGGACTACATGCCAGTTCTTTCACATAAAATGACTCAAAAATCCCTATGAGAAAAAAATCCCCATTTTATTGGTAGTTTAACTGAGACTTGATGGTTGCAACCCATGTGCCTAAAAAGACACCTCTGGAATAAAAGGCCGTGCTCTTTCTGCATTACAAGAGGAGTTGGCAAGCCATGAACCAAATTTACTTCCATCTGTTTTTGAAAAACCCTGAAGCTAAAAATGTTTCTTACATTTTTCCACAGTTAAAACATATCAAAAGAAAAGCAGTATTAGGTGACACTTGAAAATTATTTGAAATTCCAATCTCATTGTGTCTGACATCATCTCTGCAGAAAATTTTATTTACAAATAGGCACTATTTTTCCTTTATGTGCTGGACACCATTGATTTTCCACTATTACAGCATGCTTAAGTCTTTGCCACAGAGACCATATGGCTCCCAAAGATGACAATATTTACTATATCCAGCCCTTCACAGAAAAGTTTGTAAACCTCTGTGACTGTTGGGGTGGAGCAGCAACTTGATGGGTTGGAGATTGGTCTGGGGGATTGGTAGAGCACACTTCTGAGTACCTCCTAGTGGGGCATGAAGGCATGGCCTTGCACTCTACATCTGATCTTTGGCCACTTCTTCTCTGGCACTACTTCCCTGGCCTACTTTTCAACAACCAAGAACTAATCATCTTTATGCTTCCACCACCTTGGCTATAGTGTTTCTGCCTCAGAGCCAGCCTACCATGGACTGAATCCTCTTAAAAACATGAGCTAAATTTAACCTTTCTTCCTTTAAATTATAGGTGTTTGGTATTGTGTCCAGCAACAGGAAAGGTGATGAATGCAGCCTCTGTACTCAGTTTGCTCTGCACTGTGGTTGGAACATGCATCTGAAACATATGTAGGGCTTTTAAACACAGACAATCCCCGAGCTTCAGATAGGGTCTGTACCTAAGATAGGGCCCGAGCTTTCCATTTTTGAAGCATATCTGTACCAGGCTTTCTTCTGTCCCTGGGATCATCTTTTGGAAACCACTATATTGTATGAATTGGTTGCAGTGAACACAATTTCTGATATGCTATGATGTTTTTTGTGATGTAATTCAAACAGTGAATTTTGCAGCTGGAAGATTATGATTGTTAATCTTACTGTTAACTTGATTAGACTGAGGGCCACCCGGAGGATTGGTAAGGACACTTCTGGGTGTATCATGCAGGTGACACATTGGAGAATGTATCTGGTCCCCAGGCCCTTCCTCTTTGGTGCTCTTTTTCTGTTCTCTGTTTCTTGATCACCATGAAGGGGGCAGCTTTGATCTACCGTGTCCTTCTGTCATCAAATTCCTGGCTTGGAGCCAGCCCAAGGGACAGAAACCCCTGAAACTATGAACAGAATACAACTGTCCTCTGTTAAGTTGCAGATGCCAGGTGTTTTGTCACAAGAATGGGAAACCAGACCAATCCATGAATGGATTTTAGTAGGTGTATAATCTTCTCTACTCTATCTTTTTGCCTGTATATTGCATTTAGTACTCACCAAATAAATGACTCTGGTACAACTGTTTCAATTTGTATGTGTCTGGTCTCTCTCACTTCTGCATTTTCAGTTTGGTAAGAACTGGATCACACAGTGTATAACTATGCCCATTAAGGTGGGCAGTGCAGGGCTACACACCCTTCTCCCTATGGAGGATGCACGGTAGCAGAAAGGAAAGACTACACGTGCACAAGTTGAAATTCAACTTTTGTCTATTTTCTACCCAAATTTGCACATTATTCTCCAATGGCCTCATTTTTTCCCTCTGAAATTAGCACAATAATATATGCCTTACAGAGTTTCTCTGAGTTTTATATCAGATCATATGTATAAAGCATATTTAAAGCCTGACAAACCATAAACAACCAAAAAGCTCTTCAGAGGTTCCTTGTGTAACAGTTGAATAAAAGCTCAGGCCCCAGACACTAATAAAGATCATGTGATCAGGGAATGTTTACCTGTGCCATGCCCATTGATTACATCTCCCACATTCACTGATGGGAACAGTGAGCCCATGACAACTTAGCAGCGCATCAATATCCACTCTATTCCTACCTAGCCTCTTCCCGGACTAATGACAGAGAAGCCCTGGATGACATCCAGACTGACAACCTTAACAAGTCTGCATCCAAGGCAGAGTCACAGCTGCCTGGAGGAGACTGGTTTGCTGTAACTAAAAACAGGATGAGAATTCCAGAAAGGAAAATGTAATGAGGGCCCCCTTCTTTACACTGTGTACAGAATTAGGGAAAGTACCTAATTTTTCTACATATCAGGTTCATCATTTGCATAATGGGGCAACCAAAGAACTTACTTTATATTGTTTATATATATATATATATTTTTTTTTTTTTTTTTTTTTTTTTTTTTTTGTGGGTACCGGGAGTCGACCTCAGGACCTCGTGCACCAGCAGGCACCCGTGCCGCTGAGTGATATCACCAGCCCCTTTTTTGTATGTGGGTTCCGGGAGTCGAACTCGGGCCCTCGTGCTTGCCGGGCAGGTGCTTAAGCCACTGAGCCATCTCACCGGCTATACTGTTTATATTTGTGTACATATTTTCATTTGTTCTCAGTTTTCATACTCCCGTCACTATTTTATTCCTTTATTTTGCATCTTTCTCTGGACAAATCTATTTGAAAGAGAAAAATTGTAGAAGAGAAATTTTCAGTTTAAACTTTGTCCTTTGGAAACTACCTAGCTCTGTAACTTCTTCATGCCTTTGTAATTACTTTGTTGGCCCCTGTAAACACAAGAGCGTAAATGAACATACAGTATGATCATTAATCTGCCCTTGTAACCGATGATCTCACCCTGCTAGCTAATCAGAAGAACTGCCAGGTTGTTCTGTCTCGCCTTTGTACCTCCTTTGTAGCTCCTGCTTGTACATCATATAAAAGCCCTGGAGCACCAGAGATTGGACCCTGATATTCTGGGAATGATCCTGATCAATGCCCGTCGCCGTAAATAAATCTGCCTCCAAATCCTGGATGTTGTTAGGTGTTTCTGCTTGCCGTTGCATATTGGCAAATCAATTTTCTGCTTTTATTGAAACATACAACCCCTGGGTACTGAAAGGTATCTGCGCATAATAATATTTTGAATAAGACTTTTCTGATTTCACTTTTTCTATTTGAAAAACTACCACTCTACTGGCATAATAATTTGGAAGGAAAAAAAGAGGAGGAAGAGGAAGGAAGGGATGACAATGAGAGGGAGAAGGTGGAAGAGAAAGAGACCCATTCAGAGGTCTTTATCAGGGAAACCACTGTTATAAGTTGTCAAATGACATCTAAAGTAGAACAAAGCTTATTAATATGTTGTCAAAAAAAGAATGTTAAGGGCTATTGGAGAGATGGGATTTTAAAAATTCTTTCACGATGCTTCAAGAAAGTGACCTATTCTTGCAGTGCTTTTTCTAGACATGCTGGGCACACTCAACCAGCGTTCAGGAATATATGTCAAGTAGCTGGGTTTCTATTGCTGTCACCACCAATATGATCAGTTAAAAACTATTGTCAAGGTTTTAAAGAAACAGCACTGCACACAAAGAAGGAACCTGTCCCAGCCCACAGCTTACAGACCTGTTCTTAACTGTTCAGTACATGTGTTTCGCACCATGCCAGCTTGTTCTTCATTGGAGAGTGAACACGTTCCTGTGCTCACTTCTCTGTCACCGCTGCCCAGGCTCTGGCAGCATCCCTGTGCAGCGCACACGTCCTGTCCTGAGTCTAAAGGAGGCTCGCACGCATGCTCTTGTTTGGATTTTCATACTGGGCTCCATCCCACATGGTGTTTCTGGTTTGTTGGGCATAGCCTTTTACTTAAATGGACTTTTTAGGACAATTTTCATACATAGCCTGGAAAATATTGTGTGAAAGGGGCTCCACTTGTCCTCAGCTGTGGGCCAGCATGGAGCATAGCCAAGGGGCTTGCTGAAGTTCCCCACTTTGGTGGGACTTTTCCTGATTTCCTCTCTACTTTGTGTCTAAACTTTACTCACCTTCAAATACAATTTTTCCCAGAAATCTTCCTTTAATTTCCTCCTGAGGTAGTTTCCTGTCTTCTGCTACCTATCAACCGCAGGGCTTCCTTCTTTCATCGCACTCCTATTGAGGCAAAAAGATCTATTTATGTGATGTGAGCTAGAGGGAGGTTTACACTGTTTTTTGGTTCATTTTATTCTTGTTTCCCTTCATCTCTATATCCCAGAACAAAATATCCTAGTCTAAGTGTATGGCTATTGATAACAAAAGAATGAATAAAGAAATAATACATGTTGAAATGATAAAGAAAAGAGGATAATTTTGCCCTTTTTTTTTTTTTTTTTTTTTTGGCTTGGTAAGCCAGGGACCTAAACAAGATTAGTCTGAATTTTTTTTTTCATCTTATGCTTAGCTGATAGTAATTATAGAAACAAAGCCTTTTTTAGGGAGGATAAACTATTATCAAAGACTAACAATGCATTACACTAGTGATGCACATTAAAAATAGATTAAACACTTACCTAAAACTCTATCCTGCAATGTTCAGGCTTTATCTTCACTCTGTGTAGGAAAATGATTCATTAAGAGCTTACTGCTTACTGCTGATTACCAGAAAGTAATATATTCTTCCTCATACCAGAAATACTCCGCCAGCAAGGAGCTTCTGGGACAACCCAGAGAATATCAGATGCTCATGCAAAAACTATTATCTTACCACTCATTCCATGCTAAAATGATTGTTTAATGGCTTCTAATTTATATACAGTCCTTTTCCATCAATGCTTTTAGGATTTGAGTAATGCTAGATCAGTATGATTCTAGGCATCCAGATTTGGAACACGAATATTGTTCTAAATGTATAAATTTTCATCATTAAATCAAATAGCATACAAACAAATTAAAACTCTTTATAGTTGGTATGTAAACTTTTTATATTTATTCATTTTGATGCTATTTATCACAGTCTGTACTGGTATGAAAATCCGTAGGGCATTATTATCACTATTATTTATTCAAGAAGTACCTATTTTAAAGTTTTCATTTTACAAATACTATTGGAGGTGGAAAACTAGCACTTGTATACATGTTTAATATTAATGTTTTACTCATTAAATAAGGTCATCCTTAGAAATTATTGCTGTTAATACAAAAAGTCACGGGAGTTGTAATAACAGAATAATGTAAATTAGTGTTATCATGACTTTTGAAGGATTTGGTTGTAAGTATAGACTTGTTTTTTCAACTCTGGGAAGCAACAAGTTTAGGGCAACGACAGTTTTGCTAGATGCTATAGGTTTTTAACTATCTTGGGCAAGAAACTGGTCCAATTTAAGTCTTTGTAACTCATTGCTAAATGAGAACTGCTGATTATCTAAGGTGGCATCCAGATGATTTCTGAGTCTTCTATAGTTCTAGAGTTATATACATACATTTCGTTGTGTCAGACATTGTTACTTGTTGCCCAGCAGTCCTGCACCACACACTCACACACACACATGCACTCAAACTTCTTGGTTGTATATGGAGTACACATTCTATTTCTATTAAAAAGCCAGACCATATCAGACTTCCTATTAAAGCCACCTCTTTCTCATCAAGGGAAAAGAAATAGGATCAAGTCCTGGCCATGAAATTACATGCTCTAAAAAAGGGAAAGAAAAAAGGTGAAGAAAACTTCTTAAATCCTTGGATACTTGTGAAACATCATCAAATGCAGCAGGATACGTAGAGTGGGGGTTGCAGAAGGAGAAGGGATAAGATAAAGGCACAAAAAATAATTGAAGAAATAAAGCCTGGGAAATTCCAATATTTGGCAAAATTATTATATACATCTAAAGAGTTCAACAAATTCCAAATATGAAAACTTAAGAGACAAAACCAAAACTTATCACAGAGTATTGAAAGACAAAGAGCATTTAAAGAAGTAAGAGAGGGCCGGTGAGATAGTTCAGCGCCTGCCTGGCAAGTGTGAGGTCCTGAGTTTGACTCCCGGTACCCGCATATTAAAAAAAAAAAAAAAAAAAAGAAGAAAAACACTGCTGATAGATACATACATTCTTTTCACTTTTTCAATTTTTAATTTGAGATTAAAATGGAAGTAAAATTGAGAAAGTATTTCCCATTATAATTGAATAAATAATTGAGCAATCGTAACTATTATTGTTAGTAATATTAATTAATAATTGTGAAAGAAAGTAATACTTTGAATTCTGTTAAGCAAATCAAATAATTTAATTTTAGTGGGTTTTATTATATACAAAATGTTGCACCATCTTCATCATAACCTAATTCCAGAATATTTCCATCACATGATAAAAGAGATCCCATATTTATTGGAAATGACACCAATATTCCCCACCCTGTTGTCCGTAGAAATTATTAATAATCTATTTTCTATCTATAGATTTGCCTATTTTGGACATTTTGTAAAAATCAAATCATACACTAGATTGTCTTTTGTGCCTTCACTTTCTATATTGTTAAGATTCACTCATGCTGTATCATGCTTTAGCACTTCAATTTTTATATGGCTGAATAATATTTCATTGTGTATTGGAATTCTGTTTATTCATTTTTTGTTTAATGTGCATATCCTTCTACAAGCATTCAGGTACAAGTGTGTGTGTAAACATACTTTAAATCTGTTACATACTCAGGAATAGAATTATTTGGTCATGTGATAGCAATGTTAACCTGTTTAGAAACTACCAAAGGATTTTCTGCACTGACCGCACCATTTCACATTTCCAGTAGCTGTGTATGAGAATCAAAATTCTCCTTATATTTAAGATGAGTTTGTTTTTCTTTATCTAAATAACTATCTTAATGTCTATAAGCTGATATCTCTTGTTTTTGATTGGTGTCTTTTGGAAGTATTTTATTTGGCATTTATTGACATTTTTCACTTGTAAAATAATATTTTTGACAAATACTTGAAGTTTCTAGCCATTATTTCTTTAAACTCTTTCTGTTCCTTTCTCTTGAGGCATTCTCCTTCTGTGAACTCCACTGTCCATGTTCTAATGGACCTGATTGTGTACTGTGAGCCTTTGAGAATTTGTAAGGTTTTATTCATTCCCAGAGAGCAAGGATTATCATCACAGTGATACTGGGGCTAATTATTGTGATGGATCATAAAAAGAAGGAAGGCCAAGTTGTACAGAATAACACAAGCTCACATGTTATATAGGTGGGACAAATCTATGAACATCAGTAATGCATAACATCAGGGAGAACTATACAATGAATGGGATGAGAAGGAAATTATGAAAATAATACCATTCACAGTAGCTTCAAGAAAAATGAAATATCTAGGAGTTAACCTAACCAAGGAAGTGAAAGATCTCTACAAAGAAAACTACAGTACTCCGAAAAGGAGATTGAAAGAGACACCAGATAATGGAAAGAGGTCCCTTACTCCTGGATAGGCAGAATCAATATTGTCAAAATGGCCACACTCCCCAAACTGTTAACAATGCAGTCCCATTCAAAATACAAACAGCATACTTTATTAGTCTAGAAAATATCAATCCTAAAATTCATATGGAACCAGAAGAGAGTCAGAATAGGAAAAGCAATTTTGGACAATAAGAGCAAAGCAGGAGGCACAGCAATGCCAGCCTTCAAACTGTACTACAGGGCCAGATATATAGCTCAGTGGCACAGTGCCTGCCTGGCAAGCACAAGGTCATGAGTTTGATTCCTGGCACCAAAAAAAAAAAAAAAAAAAAAGAAAGAAAAAAAAAAAACCACAGCTGTACTACAAAGCAATAGTGATCCAAATTGGGCGGTAGTGGAACAAAAACAGATACATGGATCAATAGAATGGAATGTAGGATACAGAAACCTCCCCAGACACATTAAGCTATTTGATCTTTGACAAAGTGGCCAAAGCATATGTTGTAGGAAAGACAGCCTATTCAACAACTTGTTCTGGGAAAACTGGTTGTCTGTGTACAGAAGATTGAAACTAGACTTTTATGTTTCACCATATACTAAATTAAAATCAAAATGGATCAAAGATTTAAACATTAGGGCCGGTGAGATGGCTCAGCGGCGTAAGCGCCTGCCTTGCAAGCACGAGGGCCCGAGTTTGACTCCCGGATCTCACATACGAAAAAGGGGCCAGTGATATCGCTCAGCGGCACGGGTGCCTGTTGGTGCGCGAGGTCCTGAGGTCGACCCCCCGGTACCCACAAAAAAAAAAAAAAAAGATTCAAACATTAAAACAGAAACATTAAACCCATTCGAAGATACAATAGGTAAAACACTTGAAGACATAGGTGCAGGAAAGGATTTTCTAAACAGAATTTCAATTGCACAAGAAATAACAGCAAGAATCAACAAATGGTACGGTATTAGACTAAAAAGCTTGTATACAGCAAAAGAATCAATCAGTAGGGTGAAGAGAAAACCTACAGAATGGGAAAAAAATTTCACCAGTTACTCCTCAGAGGACTAATATATAGGATATACAAAGAACTCAAAAAAATTAAACCACCTAAAAGTAAAGATCCAATCAAGAAATGGGCAAGAAAATGAATAGATATTTCAGAGAGGAAGAAACACAAATGGTCAAAATATATGAAAAAAATGCTCACCATCTCTGGCCATTACAGAAATGCAAATTAAAACAATGCTGATTCCCTCTCACCCCAGAAAGAATGACAGTATTAAGAAGTAAAACAATAACAAATACTGGTGTGGCTGTGATGAAAAAGGAAGGGTCCTTTGTTGTTGGTGGGCATATAAACTAATACAACCATTATGGAAATCAGTATGGAGATTCCCCAAAGAATTGAAATTAGATATTCCATATGACCCAGCGATTCTCCCTGCTAGGTATCTTCCCTAAAGAGCTGAAGACATCATTCTACAGCCATGCATGCATACCAGTGTTTATAGAAACATGACTTGTAGTAGCTAAATCCTGGAAACAGCCTGCATACCCATCAAAAGATAATTGGATAAAGAAAATGTGGTACCTATACATAGATATACTACTCTGCTATAAAGAATGACAGATTTGAAATATTTGTTGGAAAATGGATGCACCTGGAAAATATAATGTAGAGTGAAATAAACCAGATATACAAACTTAAATACCTATCTCTCATTTGAGTAAGGCAAAGTAGAAACAAAAAGAATAATGAAGTATGGATAGAAGGGAACAAGGAGATGGATCTCTTGCAATAGGGAAGGGGTCCAAGGGAACAAGGGCAAGAGAAGAGGAGGAGGGGAAGAGAAATAAATAAAATAAAGATACACCATGTACCAGAACCTAATAACCTCAATTAATGAAAACATTATATGTCATAATATGAGCTAAGATTAGTAATATCAGCAAGAATGAAAAATGGGATAGGGGAATTGGAAAAGGAGGGATGGAGGGAGAGGGAAGGAGGATTTTTAAAAATGTAACATGCTATGGTGTGTACATATAACAACTCCCCAAGATGACTGTAAACTGTATGAAGTACTAACATGTGCTAATAAAATAAAAAATTTAAAAATAAAGGTTAAAATGTATTATAAAGAATTAAAGAAAAGAGGGCCGGTGAGATGGCTCAGTGGCTTAAGCGCCTGCCCAGCAAGCACGAGGGCCGGAGTTCGACTCCCGGAACCCACATACGAAAAAGGGGCCGGTGATATCGCTCAGCGGCACGGGCGCCTGCTGGCGCACGAGGTCCTGAGGTCGACCCCCCGGTACCCACAAAAAAAAAAAAAGAATTAAAGAAAAGAATAAAATTTTTGTTGTTCTTCTTTGATGTGTTGATCATGTCAATTTGGTTCACGGTTTCAGAGGTTTTAGTCCATGGTTGCTTGGCTCTAAGGTAGCAGCATCATGGAAGAAAAAAATGGAAGAGTGAAGCTGCTCACTTCATGGCAATCAGAAACCAGAGCCAGTGGAGAAGCACCAGCAAGAGTACAACCTCCACACTGAGCCTGCAGTGACGGTCCCCCTGCAGGGCCCATTTCCTGTCAGCATGCTCAGCTATGAACATCAGTGGATTAATTCACTCATTAGTGTGGAATGCCATAATCCAATCATCTCTGGAGTAGTCTCCTAGTTCAGTGAAGTTGATGTATGTACGTAAAATGTATATGTTTATAAAGACATGTATAGTCATGTAAGCATAAAAGATGTGTTTTTAACTTTGTGATAGTTAACCAATTGTGTCAATTCAAGTAAGAAAGGCCTAAATAATTGTGTGAAATTAGTTATGGGTGTGGCTTAAGTGATTTACAGAAGACAGAAGACCTAACCTGGATATGAGTGACTCCAAACAATAGGCTTGTTGCCTCAGTGGAACAAAAAGAAAATGACGAAGGAAAGCTCACTTCTGCTTCTCCAGAGGAGCTCCAGTCTTCACCCTCACCTTGGATGTCGTCTCCAGGCTTCTGGAGCAGACGCTTCAGCTTCCTGATGTGGATGCGCATGGGACCGTGCAGGAAACTCCAGGCCTTTGACTGGATCCTTCAGAATTCTAGCACATAGACAGCCCTTTGCACTCTTCCACACCTGACTCTGTGGGCAGCCAATCTTGTAAATTCTTATATAATTGTATATCTTGCATTAAATGTCTCTGGTAAGCACTTACTGGTACAAATTTAAAACTTTATATTTATATATAATACAAAATTGTGTGTAGACTACATATATATGCATTTATACATACATTTGTAGCTATACAGTTATTAATAATTATGAACACAACCACTCACAATGGTACATGCTTGTAATCCCAGCACTCTAGAAGGCCAGGGAAAGAGGATTGGAAATTAGAATCCAGCGTGGACAATTTAACAACTTGGAGAGACTCTGTCTCAAAATTAGAATTTTTAAAAGGTGAGAATGTAGCTCAATAAAGGCCTTAAATTTAATCCCCAATAACCCTCCCCCCCAAAAAAAATAAAGGAAATGATCATGAACACAAAAACACTTTTGTGCCTACTCAACAACTTAAGGAATACAGCATTTTTGGTAACTTGGAAGAACTTTAGAAGCTGTATGTCCTCAAATATATCTGGTCTCTTAGGAACCAGAATTTTGTATCTGATTTTCTTCACTTTTGCATCATACATATTTATTTTTATTTTATTCAATATACTATTTAAATTTATATAATAAAACAGCACAGTTGTTCATCAATAGTTTATTATTATTTGTTTTTTCAGTGTAATGCTATTGAGCACACCAGTTATTTACTTCTTGCCTTTTAGTTTCACATTCATCCTTTTTGCCTGTATTGTGAGAATCGTTCTGAGCCTCACTTTATTTTCATTTCCTTTGTCATCTAGTGAGTGTCAACTTTGTCAGCAGAGGCCACTGGACAAACATCGCAAGAAAGGGTTTGACTCCTGCATATGTACTGCGCGCTACCCGATTGCAGCACTGGAGCTCCATGGATTCGCTTCCTGGCTGCAGTGTGTTTCTCCAGGCCAGCTCCAGCAGCAGGAACCTGGCTTTTTCAGCAGCCACAGGTTCTCCATACTCAGCTCATGTAGTTCCTGAAAGTCAACAGAAACAAGTAGCCTGTACCTTCCTCTAGTACCTCTCAACAGGTGGTTTTGCAGTGTATTTTCTCTTCTGTGAGACCAATTTTAATTTGTAACCATGACAGCGGATCTTTGGGAGGTTCTTTTGTGGTGTCACAGTGCCTTGCCTGCATTCAGTGGCTACAGCTCACATGTGCTACCCAACAAGGTCTAGCTCTCAGCCCTGAGACTCGGTTCTGACATGCAAGCTTTATCTCAGTCCTAAGGGTAGTGACTGCTTTTTATTACCATTCTTGTTATTACTGGACAATATGTCATTAGTCCAATTCCTTGTTAATGGTTCTTTTCAAAGATACATTGTGGTTTTGCTTTTCTTGGACCCGAGCAAATATTATTCCTTTATTAGTATATCTACAATTCACTCATTTCCTATATCCCATGACATCATTATAATTTTGCATATATTATGGGTTTGCATGGCGACTGATAAGTTTGCATAACTGGTAATACATTAATTGGTAGTTAACATGTCCATCTGCCACACACTTTATGTATAATCTTATTTAACCATCTCATAGCCTTAGCAGACATAAACTACCTTCTCCATTTTGTAAATGAAGAAACTGAAATTCAGCGAAATAATTTCTGCCTCTTTTGCTACTTAATCATGGACATGATACAAAATGTGGCAATTCACCATGACACTTTGGGAAGTACCACATATAGAAGCCAACTATCAATTTATTACCAAGGTAATTATTTATTACCCAATAATAAAATTTGACACAGGTTGTAGAAGCCACAACAACAAAATCAATGACAGAAATCATTTTTCCTAAAGGTAATCTGGGAAGGTAAAAGGGAAATGTAAATCACTTAAAAACTGGGTTTCCAATGAGTTTCTAAATTGAACTCATTTTAAAAGTTATTAGTAACCTCCAAATGTGGAGGCTTTCATATAATATTGCATCGTTACATTTCTAGCCACTGATAAGATAATGGAGAGTAACATATTTTAAAATCAGTCTGGTAATGAAAGAAAATATTAGAAATTCAAATTCAGATAGGGCTTTATTAAAAAGGTAAGGAAGTTCACAAGGTGAACATGATTATTCCTTGCTTTAGGAGAGAAGATTTTTAAAAACTGTATGGCAGAGAGATCAATACTGGAATATAGTTCAAAAATCAGTACCCCAAATGAGATAAATATAATATAATTGCATCTCCAATCCATGAGCCAGACCCTCAGCCAAGGTTATTCAGAAGAATAAGTATAAAACACTTTCTCATTCCATAGCCTACCACTATGGTTCATACCTAACCAATCTGTGAATAAAAGTCAGACTAAAACCAATGTGAACATTTGTGAACTTCCCCTTTGCGGTCTGCTCTTTCATCTATTGTGTCCTCTCTGTTGCGCTCAATGCCGTTTGGGTTTCTGTTGTGTTCATTATTTATCTGTCAAAATTGATAATGGGAAATACTTGGAATGATTTTGTGATAGTTAAACTTGATAGTCAACTTGACTGTCTTAAAAGATTTTGAGGAGATTAGTAAAGCCCCTTTCTGGATGTGTCTGGATGGATCATGGGGTGTTGCCTTGGGGACACTATCTGCTCTTTCCCTATTCTCTCCCATTTTTCCATTTAATTCTGCTTCCTGACTATGAAGAAGTAAGCAATTTTTCCCTCCCAGACCCTTCTGCCAAGACATGTCTACCCTGGAGCTGGCTAATCATGCACTGAGACATCTGAAACCATGAGTGGAAATAAACATTTTTCCTTTAATTTGTGTATGTCTGGTATGGTGTCCCACCAATGGAATGGTGACTAATACAAGTTGCTGTTTGATCAACTGAACAATGTTCAAGGCATAAAGTAATACATGTTAAAATAAAAACAATTTCAGATCCTAGACCAGAATAACACAACTGTTTGAACAGGTATTATTTTTGGTATGTTTAAATTATCCAGCATAGCTTGCTATTTATTTATTATAATGATAATTTAAAACCAAAGATGATTTACTAGTTGATCTTACATTATAGAACATAGCTCTCCAAAATTGTTTCTGATGAAGTAAAAAAGCATCAATGAAAATAATTCAGGGTGTCAACCCCTGTGTTGTGTCACAAAGTTCAATTTATAAATACCAGTAAGCTTAATCTTCAGCACATAAAGCTGTCTTTTATTTTACAAATAATTACATTATACATATATTTACCAAGTTGTCTAAATTGTTTGTTAAGTTGTTAAATTGAAATAATTTTAATAGAATAGGAATTATAAGCTGTGTGACTTCCCATTAATTGCCCAAGTAAGTCTTCCAAATTCCAGCACTATCAAATCTACCTCCACTCTACATCGTCATAGATCGTGGCTTGAGTGGAAGAGGACCAACGACAGAAAAGTAGACAGGTTTCACGTAGAAATTATGCGCTTGTGACAGAGACCACCATAGGAACACAGAATGAACACATTTCTGGGCCTTTCACCTGCTACTCATTAAAAGCATAGCTTGTGTTTTATTCTGAGGCAGTCAGAGACTTAAAAGCTGTTTTGTTTTTTTTGTTTGTTTGTTTTCTAAAACCAAAAACCGAGCAGTGAATCTTCACATATGTCCACAAATATTAATAAGTAATTAAAAGAACAAAGTTTGATCTTCATTATGTATTTGTGTCCTTTATTTCTTTAAAACTTTGGGTCAAATTCTTTCTCGGCAATGCATCTAGATATATTAATCATTTAAGGAGTGTCTGTTTTAAAGCTGGCAACACAGGGTTGATTAGCCCTAAATTTGCATAACCACTCTCATCCCCCTTCAAGACTAAAGACAAAAAATTAGAGATTTACAGTAATATTCAGCTATCAATGAGCACTTAGAAGTCTCCATTCATTGCCCTACACTTATGGTGACCTTAGATCAAGCAGATCCTCCGCAACACTGAGACTGCTCTAAGCAGAAATAATCATCTTATGGAAACCAAATTGCTCCTTAAATAATAAAGATTTCTTAGGAGTCATCTTGCAAAGCTAATTTCAGCCCCTCAGTGAAAACCTGACTTCATTCCTTTAACAGGCCAGGCTGGTTTTCTTTAGCAAAACTGGGCCCCACTCTGCTTTCTCTTATTTTTAACTCTGCTTAATAAATCAACCTACGCCTCTCACTGATATGTCCCAAAATGCTTTTCTGCAAGGACCTTAGGAACCTGTCTGCTCGTAGTGAGTTGAGTTTCCCTATTTGGAGGCACCTTTTCACAATCTTTTCAGTGACACTATCAAAAGGATCTTCTCATCCTACCTAAGTGCAGAATTGAGTACACACAATTCCACCCCAGCGATATCAAGCATGCTAGGTAACCCTTCCCGTTACATTTTTGAACCCCTTGGTCCTCACATGGCTAGGAAAAGCAGAATATCTGTGGCCTCCTGCCTCCTGGATACCACACCCAAATATACATTCTAAAATATTAGCATGTTTCCTCCTCAGATATGACTTAACATGTAACAAGGTGCTATATTAAAGAATGGAAAAGCTCCACGTAGGGAATATGGTTTAATAATTTCCTCTTAGAGACATTTTTCTCTATGAAACTTAAAAATGTACTTAAGCCTAGTAATAGGGTTTTCCATACACTTATACACTTATTTTTATCATATCTACAATCAGATGGAGAAATAATATCCAAATAATAGCACTGTAAATTAATGTTACCATTGTGCAAATTACAACTCAATAAAACTCCTATGGATTTTAGAAGGGAACTTGGTGCCTTACAAGTGCATTATATCATGTATTTAATATTATGTATAATATTTCTTGCTGAGTGCATATAAAAGTAAAAGATATTTTAAAAAGATGATTAATTTCTTTCTTAAGAAAATCAAAGTAAGACACTACTATACTCAGTAGTAAAGAGCTAAAAGTATGAAACATGGAATTAGTAATACAGATATTGGAAAATAATTCTTTTGTGTAAAACAAAGATTGACATCAACCAGGTAGCTAAGAAAGTTTTCATGCACCTTTGAAGAGATAATGGCTTGGGACTAAATTTTAGTAATTGCTCTGAATATTACATTGTGGCAAACACTCACTTTGCCTGTCAGATGACTCATTACCATTTTATCAAACCACGAATTAAAGAAGGAAACTAAGAATAACCTTTTAAAGAAGTAAGGCAAGGTGTGAGTATTATTCATAATTTTAATATGCATAATAAGTAGCATTTCAACTTGAAATCTACATCAGCTAGGGAATAATTTACTTGCACGAAATTGACCCTAATAAATTCTTCAATAGGAAAATTAGTAATATGACATCAACTACAGGTATGAAATTATACTCTTTGAATTTATTATGGAAATATTGAGAAAGAATGAATATTTAGTCACCCTGCCTAGGGTAATTTAAGCCACTGAGTCCATCCGAGAGTTTAGTACAAAATATATGAAGGTAGAAAGCGCTAGTGAAAAAGGAAAAGCTGTCTTGCCAATCTGACAATCATGGCTTTTTGTTTTATTAATTTACTCATTTAAATTTGCAGTCATTTATGTATTCATTTAATAGACACCACACTTGTTCAGTAAGTAGATGCATTAACAGCACTGTGTCAAGGGTCTCTTCCAAGAGGTGGGGATGTTTTGTGGAAGAGCATAGAGCACCTGCCCTTCCTGCTTACTCTTGTGCTCACCCTTTCAGCATCCCTGGGGTCAGTGGTGTTCTCCAAATTTGTTGCTCTCCCACTAATGCCCTTGGGATCCTACCTTACCTAGTTGGGAGTGGGGTGCTTATCATAATAAGATTTTGAGGAGTTATTTTACTCCTCACTTTATGTTTATAAAAGTGATGTGATTTTTAATTGGGTGTGTCACCTTGGCTCAGATGCATGACCAAACATCCTGGGTGAATGTGCCCTGCAAGCTTACTTCTGAAGGGATAAACATTTGAATCATATACTGAGTAAGGCAGACTGTCCTCCCTACTATGGATGGGCTCATCCAACCAGATGAAGACCTAAATAAAACAAAAGGGAACTTGCTGTATGTGTGCCCTTAACTAAACTATCCATCTTCTCCAGCCTTTGGATTTAACCAAACATTGGCTTTTCTTAAGTCTTTCTTTTTTTTTTTTTTTTTTTTTTTTTTTTTTTTGTGGGTACCGGGGAACGACCTCAGGACCTTGTGCGCCAGTGGGCGCCCGTGCCACTGAGCAATATCACCAGCCCTTTTTTTGTATGTGGGTTCTGGGACTCAAACTCGGACCCTCATGCTTGCCAGGCAGGTGCTTACACCGCTGAGCCATCTCACCAGCCCATCTTAAGTCTTGAGCTTGCTGATTTTTAAGTTGGAAGTTGCCACGTTAGTTCTCTTGGTTTTCAACCCTTTGGTTTGGAATTCAATTTTACATTTTTTCTTCTGAGTCTGAAGCTTCTAAGGAGGAGGAGGGAAGAAGGAAGGGGAAGACAGAGAAGAGAAGAGAAGAGAAGAGAAGAGAAAGAAGAGAAGAGAAGAGAAGAGAAGAGAAGAGAAGAGAAGAGAAGAGAAAAGAAGAGAACAGAAGAGAAAGAAGGGAAGGGAAGGGAAGGGAAGGGAAGGGAAGGGAAGAGAAGAGAAGAGAAGAGAAGAGAAGAGAAGAGAAGAGAAGAGAAGAGAAGAGAAGAGGAGAGGAGAGGAGAGGAGAAGCAAAGTGAAGCAAAGCAAAGAGAAGAGAAAGAAGGGAAGGGAAGGGAAGGGAAGAGAAGAGAAGAGAAGAGAAGAGAAGAGAAGAGAAGAGAAGAGAAGAGAAGAGAAGAGAAGAGAAGAGGAGAGGAGAGGAGAGGAGAGGAGAGGAGAGGAGAGGAGAAGAGAAGAGAAGAGAAGAGAAGAGAAGAGAAGAGAAGAGAAGAGAAGAGGTAGGAGGGGAGGAGAGGGGAGAGATAAAGAGGAGAGAGAAGGAGAGAAAAGAAAGGGGACATATACCATCAAGCATGTGCAGACTCACATATTCCATTGGTTCATATTCTCTGGAGAAACCTGACTAAAAAGGGAAGGTGACATTATAGATGTTCAAGTCCAAACCTGAATGTGTATATATTAGATACTAGATATCATTTTATGAATTTGGATTTACATTTATAATTCATAAATAAGCAATAAAAATCCTTAGCCAAGGAAAATCTATGATGCTGTCTCTCAGAAGGCTTGTGTTCAGTTTCCACCTCTTTGGTTTACCCAACACTGTTTCCTCTCCTACAGAAGTACGAAGGAGAACATTTAGCCACAGGCTCTACTCAGTGACGGGAAGGGAGAAATGACTCAAAGATTGGGGTGGGGTGGAGAAGATTATCCTTTTTATGTGTATTTTGATGCCATTCTTGCTTTTTATGTCCCTGGCACCTTGTGATGTTGGGGAAACTGCTCTCTTTCTCTGAGCCTTCACTGAATGATCTGGGACTGTGTTAGATCTAAAACAACTACAAGGAGATTAGCAGAATTCAAACTCAATGTAAATAACTATAAAGAAGGCTATAATGGTAAATAAGTGAAGATTCGGCCAGCAGGCAGAATGGATCAGAGAGATGAAATACTGAGGATACAGACGGAATGCTAAGGGACTGTAATCTTAAGACAATGAGAAGACCAAAAGAAAGCAACTTGAACTATGTGATGGAATAAATTTTCAGTGTCTCTTGGTGATGAACATTTGATAGGAGACAAAGATATGCACTTCGTCCGCGCCAAGCTTTTCACATGAAGATGTGTGCATAGTTAATATTTTTAGCAAAAATGGGAGACAGGAAGATTTGAGACTGATTGGGGGTGTTGAGTGGAGTGGGTATTAATGTCTATATGGCTCCTAAAAGATAAGTACTGAACTGTTAACTTTGTACATCTTAAGAGAGGAGTCAGCCGTATCTATTCTATAAAACAAAGACCTGGTTGTTTATATCCACTTTCTTTGCTCTATCCTGACAGTCTACTGAGCAGTAGCGAATGCCCTACTGGAAGATGATGTTTGTATCCTAAAGGCATCAGAGTGTGTGTAGTCTGTCTGTTCATTGATTTGCTGGGTAAGTAGTTGTCCAGTGTGAGAAGCAGAGCCTCTGAGCGTTAGCCTTGCTGAACCAATGGCTCATATATGTAATCCAAATGAATATAGCTGCAAGGGAATTTTATGAGCTATTAAATTTTTCTCATAAAAAAAAAGACTTCACAATAACAGCACGGATGATTTTTCCAGAGTTCAGGACTTAATATGCTTAGTGAAATCTCTGGAGTGCAAAAAAACAGTTTTAAGGATTGGCTTCTGAAACTTGAAATTTGTAGTCGGGGAAGCATAATTGTATACAAAAGGAAATTGTGCAAAGTGAAATAAGAATGGAAACAACTAAAGCTTCATTTAGTGCAGTGTCTCCTTGATTGTTTTAGGCTTTGGGATTGTTTTTTTCTATTTTCATTTTTCTGTTGTCTTCATTCTGTGAATTTTATATTTGGGAAGCATTCCAATTGTTATTTTTAAAATAAATTTTAAAAGAACCCAGATATAATTTCAAGAGCATCAAAAAAATCTGTGTCCATGTGTGTTAATATAATAAAAATAATAATCCTGAGCAAAAGTATAAAGCTTTCTATGTTTCACATTCAGTGAACATTGGAAGAAGTTAATAAAACTTCACTGAATTAAGAAAAACGTGTTATGTGACTTTCTTCAAATCATCTAAATGGCTGTGGTGTATTTAAAGCCATTCCTAAGCTTCCCTGTTCAGACAGGGAATCTGAGGCACAGATTACGGATGTCTTGTTCATAGACAGCAATAAGAAAATACAGCTACTTGGTGCCTAGTTTCAAATGACCAACTGGTCCAACATTAAATAAATGGAAAGTCACTGAGAAAATATCCTTCCTAAAAATAGACATTAAAAGGAGAGTCATTTTTTCCCCTCTAGATTTCACTGTTCCTGCTATTTCCATGTGGAAATCCATTCTGTGGCCTTACTTTTAAAGCTGGCCTAAAGACAACGCGCATCAGAGTCAAAACTTCCTATCAGCTTCTTATTATGGGATATCACTTTCCAATTACACAAATCAGTCAAAACCCACTGTATTCATAGACAGAGGTACTCGATAAGTCTCATTTGGCTTTCACTGTTATGTGACTATCTATGAAATCACAAAATTGAACAGAAAATTAAAAAGATCAGTAAGCCAGCAGGCTATTTGGATATGTGAGCTTCAGTTTGCCTTCAGAAGTATGTTGCCAACTACACCCAGCTAAACTGATGTAGGATGGGTTCAGACGCCTGCCAGGTGGATTCTATTTATTCTGAATGATGCCACACACTCAGAGAGTTAAACTGAATTGAATCTTATCCCATGTTCTGCTATTCCAACGTGCTTCTTTTTTGTGCATTTGCAAAACAATTTCTTTTTTTTTTTTTTCTTTTTTTTTTTTTTTTTGTGGGTACCGGGGGTCGACCTCAGGATCTCGCGCGCCAGCAGGCGCCCATGCCACTGAGCGATATCACCGGCCCTTTTCTCATATGTGGGTTCCGGGAGTTGAACTCGGGCCCTCGTGCTTGCCAGGCAGGCGCTTACGCCGCTGAGCCATCTCACCAGCCCTGCAAAACAATTTCTACATGTGAATTAAAAGGAAGAGAAAATTTATCACAGAAAGACAAAAAACCATTGAGAATTTTGTAAAAGTTTATAAAAACTGGTTTGACTACTGTTCAGATGTTACATTCATTACAGACGCTCGTCCTTGTTTAGCAGTTTGACATAATTTCTGTTTTGGCAGATGTTTCATCTGGTTTTTGTTCCAATCATGTCAGAACTTGATTTAACTAAAATCTTTTATAATGTGTGACTGGCAGTCGAATCACAATTCCCCAACAATGGGGCCATATATCTGAGCTGCTACACCCTCCCATTGCCAGAGCTTACTCTCTCGTTTGTGTGTGTGTGTGTGTGTGTGTGTGTGTGTGGTTACTCCCATCAGATCTTGCTTCCTGAGCTGAAACTTTGGCAGGCAAACCTAGAGAATTTCAGTCAGAAATTTAAATAAATTTGAAATATCTGGCAGATAATAATCTAGGAGGATGCTCGCTTTCAGCAGTGAGAACTAAACAAGGGTCCTAAAGCCAAAAGGAAAAGGTAAATCCAGAGGATAGAACCTATGTTTGATAGGAAGAAGAGAATGGGTCTTAGATTTAGATAAGCTGGATGAAAATCTAGTGCTCCCATTCTGTAGACTTCGATTAGCCAATTTTATTTCACTGTACTGAGCCCCAGTTCTCTTATCTTTATAACTGAAAAAATATCATGTATCTCAACGAAAAAAAAAAATATAGTGAAAAGACTTCCTGAACAATCTGTGTTTACTCTTAAATATAAATCATTACTATTGTTATGGCTATTTGGAAAATCTTCAAAGTAGTCAGAAGTGAAAGCTTACATCTAGATATCTCAGAAAAGATAAACATTTGAAATCACGTTAGTTTTGACTGCTAATCCTAACGAAGTTCCCTGTCGGCTGCCAACTCACTTATGTCCCTGATCATTTAAGAATGCCAAAGGAAGTAAAGAAGTATATTCCACAAGTAAAAAAGTATGCATATCTTTTTAAACTTGGTAATAGTGAATGTTGTCATTAAGAATGTAACTGAGATCAAGTTAACCTTCATAATCTTGCTGACTCTCTCATAATTCATATGCACCCAATGTATCACTTTACTTCACCATAGTGACAATGATTTAAGGAGAAATGGATAACCAAAGCTACCCAAGAGTATCAAGTAACGGTAAAAATGGTAACTACAAAATGTGCATAATATAGTACATAGGCAGTGGACAATAATAGATCAATGATCAACAAAGAATAACGTTAGACAGGTATTACAGCTGAGAATCGATAAATCTTGTGTTACATATTAGAGGAGGAGAAGATAAGAGACACTAGCATATTTTGAGTAACTGCTCTAATGTAGGTTCCATGCCAGGCACTTGAAAGATGCCCACATGTGATATGTTCACTCTCTCAATGACCCTGTGAGACACCGCTGTCATTTCAATATTGGCAGGTCAATACTATAGTCACTAGGTGGTGAATTACAGTTAGGATTAATGTGCAGGGTGGTCAAAACCTATGTGTTTCACCTTCCCCACATAACTATAGGTGCACCATATGAAGGAAGCAGTTGGCTAAAATGGTTGGGGAGATTTTCTGGGATAAAGGATAAATTTAACAAGTTTTATCAGAAATTTCATTAACAAACCACCTAGGAGTTGTTCTAAATTGCTCTGGCTGGAATGTAGTCTGAGTTTAGAAATGAGAAATTAATTTGAAGTAACAAGGAGGTGAGTACAGTGTGTAAAAATCCACGCTAGCTGGATAATGATCTGTCTAAACTACATTTCTGTGAAAGTGATTTTGTGATAGCATTTTCTACGTTTACTGGAAAAGTATCAAAATTAAAGGAAATGAAAGCATAACATTCTGATAAATGCAATAAGACTATTTTTTCAGTGAGCCTCATTCTTATAATCTGTTGTACAAGACAAGATAAAATTCAATAAAACATCATTCTGTTGTCTATAATTATCATGTATTTAAAAAAAGATCATATCGTCATTGATTCCTTTTAGATTTCCCATTCATTACCATAAAACGTAGTTTCTATTCCTTTATTAGTTTGACAAGTTATTGATATGTAAGAAATTGGTGAGTTGAAAGTTACTTGCTATATTTCCTACAATAAAATGTAATCATATTCAAGTAATGGGAATTTGGGAAGGAAAAAATGTAAAGTACAATAATTTACATAAATTCTGCCTTACATTTTATCTCTGATCTACTGTGAGCTGCCCTGAGAGGAAAACAGCCTGTCTTTGTAGAACTCTGTAGAAAATACTTGATAAGGCCTGTTCTTTCCAATATTCTCAATTCAAAAAGGAAATTGAAATTTTCAAAAATTATGGTATGATATTACATATTTATTTTTCATCTTTATAGCTACTGGAGTTTAAGAAGTGTAAAACAGATGAATGAAGTTGTCATAAAAAACACATTAGCTTAGAGAATACGGCTGCTCATATGGTCTTCTCTAAATTTTAAAATATACTTTAAAATGTTTTTAGGGTTAAGGCTTTAGTGTGTCCTACAGGCTAAATTCTACTGGCAATTATGCTTTCTTCTGTTGATTTCTTTAATTTGGTTTGATTATATAAACTTAAGCTTTTTGCAGGATAGATATCCAAGTCTTTTAGAATAATAGATTTAACCAAGTACCTCTTAATTTAAAGACATTGAAAAGGGAATGTGATTATTTAAATTAAAATGAACCCAGTTGAGGTAAATTTATTACTAGAGGGGAAAAACATAAATTAAAACCTGCAGATGTGACTCGTTGAAGTTTAAGGTTAACAAGTTATCTAAGTTTGTAGCATGGTTAACAAAAGTTTTTTACACTAGTTAATCAGAGTCCATCGTCTATAGATTTGTATGTTTTTAAACAGGTAGGAGGTAGTTTTTTGTTTTTAGACAGAGCAGCAGAGAAAACTACTGACAGCTTTAATCTGCATTTTTTCAGACTAAATTATTCTTGAGTTTCCTCAGGAAGCCTTCTGTGGAAAACAGAACTATTGCAGAGGTTTTGTACATATATTTATTTGTGGTAGGCATATTAATTGTTCCCTAAAGACATCCATATCCTAGTCCTCCAACCCGTGAATATGTTAGTCTACATGACAAACAGGTTGAAGATGAAAGAGTGATTGCTGTATTTACAAAACTGACATTTAAATATGGGTATTTTTTTTCAGGATTATTTATATGGGTCCAAGGAAATCATAATAGCTATTAGATTTAAGAGAAGGGAGAGAAAGAGGGAGAGATAGAGAGAGGTGGAAGAGGAGCGGAAGAGAGAGAATAGGCAGACAGTAAGATATATGATAGTATTGAGGCTGAAGTTGCTGATGAAAATGTGGGAAGGGGTCTTTGAGCTAAGGAACATTTGTGTCCTCTGGAAACAGAAAAGGTAGAAAAAGGTCCTGGGAACATGTTCCTCCTTGAAGCCCACTTGAAGGAACACAAACTTGCAAAGCCTTAATTTTATCCTAATGAAAAGAGTCAGACTTATGATTGAATGAGTTATAAAATAACAGATTTGTTTTGATTTTAGGCACAAAATTCATAGTAAATGGTTACAGCAGCAATAAGAATCTAATACATATTTTTCTAATGAGTAGCAAGCCTTATTATTTCCTAAAAGTGTGGAAGTGACTTTGAAACTCGGCCTTAGAGTGTGGTTGGAAAGATTTTGCGAAGCATGATAGATAGCTCTTAAATGGACAAGAACACATGTTGGTAGATATATGGATGTTTAGGGCTCTGCCTGTGAGGACTTAAAAAATAATAGAGAATAGAGCCTCAGGAAAAGCAGAATTATATAAAGCAGAATTGATGAGGGTGAAATTGGACATTCACACATTTCCATGTGAAGTGTTATACTCAGGTTGCTTCTATCGGCTTATACTAAAATGAGAGGGGAAAGTTTGAACTTTTCTCTTTCTCCTATATACCTCTCTTCTGTTTTGTTATCTGTATTTCTCATGTGATAGTTTGGTTTATGTCTTGTATTCTGAGTAACTACTTTGAAGATAACAATACACAGTGTAATAACTATTGTTATTCTTTTATTGATTATGAAATTTTTCATAAAATAAAAAAATTAAAAATGCAAAAGAATATATATAATATATTATATATAATATTAGATAACAGCTGCTAAGCACACTGGAACTAGAAATAGATGACTTAGGAAAGCATCGCATATCTTTGCTAAAATTAGGAAATCACTACCAGGTGTGATAGCTCGAGTCTAGAAACTTCACACTCTGGGACGCTGAGTAGGAGTATAGTAAATTCAAGTCCATCCTAAGCAAATTAGTGACTTAGTGAAACTTTGTCTCAAGATAAAAAAAGGGCTAGGAGTATAGCTCATTGTAAAGTGCCTGGGTTCAATCCATATATATATATACATGTATATAATATATATATACATATATATGTGTATATATATATATGCATATACATGGAATTTACTTTTAGGAAGCATGCTTTATAGAAAAAGACGGCCGGTGAGATGCCTCAGCGGCATAAGCGCCTGCCTGGCAAGCGTGAGGGCCTGAGTTCAACTCCTGGAACCCACATACGAAAAAGGGGCCGGTGATATCACTCAGCGGCATGGGTGCCTGCTGGCGTGCGAGGTCCTGAGGTTGACCCCCCGTACCCACAAAAAAAAAAAAAAGAAAAAGAAATGGCTACACAACTATTTGCTTGTATCCTGAAGATCAGAAGTTGAGAGTATTCAGTCACAATGAAGTGGCTTGGAGGAGATCAAACAGTGCCTTGGATGGAAGAGGCAGATGGCGATGCAAGAAGGGAATGACCTGAGAGCTCTGGCTTTCATGACGGAAGAAGAGTCCAGGAGTGGAGGCAAGTAAGGGCACTCGAGGAATTGGGAAGGGCATAAAGATGGATTCACTCCTAGGGCTTCTAGTAGGAATGATGTCCCATGACAGCTTGACTCTCTACTGAGAGCTATCACTCACTCACATATAGGTCCCACTTTTACACACTATCTTCCACAAAATAGAAAATGAGGGGACAATTCCCAACTTGCTGTATGATACCACCATTTCTGGTACCAAGCTTGACTTACATAATATAAGAAAAGTAAAGCAAATATATCTCATAAAGTTAGAAATGGAGATTTTCAACAGCATATCAGCAGTCATTATTCAAGTATCTATAGAAATAATTACACCAAATAAACAGTTAATTTATTACACCTTTGCAAGAATGGCTCAATATTGAAAAATCAATAAATATAACTCACCAAATCAACAAGCCAAGGAGGAAATATTATATGATCATAACAAAAGGTGAAGAATCTATTTCAATTTTATTAAAATCCATTATTTACTCAAGATACAACTCATGTCAACTGGGGAAAGAACTCCAAATGGATAATGACAATGTATAAAAACAAACAAACCCATATCCATACCACATTTAGTGCAAATCCAAAACCTTCCCTACAGCATGGGGAAGAGATGAGAACATCATACTCAAAGATGTTGTTGAATAAAGTATTAAACTTTCTACCCATTTCAGTGACTCCAGAAAGAAAAAAAACCATCAGTTGGATGGGGGAAAATAGACTGGGTCTTATTATAGAAATCACAACTGCTTACATAGAAAATTCTCAAAGAAACTTCCAAAAAACTCTTCTAAGCCACATAAATGAGATCTGTCAGTTTTAAGGCTGTACAATCAATATGTAAAATTCATTTGCATTTTTATATACTAATAGTGAAACTGTAGAAATTATAAAACTTAACATTAAAAACACAATACTGGGCCAGTGAGATAGCTCAGCGGCATAAGCGCCTGCCTGGCAAGCGCGAGGTCCTGAGTTCGACTCCCGGTACCCACATACAAAGGAAAAAAGGGCCAGTGATATTGCTCAGCAGCACAAGCACCTGCTAGCAAGTGCAAGGTCCTGAATTCGACCCCCAGCACCCACACACACACACACACACACAAAAAAAAAAAAAAAAAACAAACACAATACTTGCTACAATGACCTGAAAGTAAATTCAACACTTAGGTGCACTTATAAAATCATTCACAGATTCCTTATTTTGAAAATTACAAATGCGAATGAGAGAAATCAACAAAGTTGTTGATTGCCAGCAGAAAGTTATAACTGCTTTATAGATTTGAAGTTAATGTAGTAAAGATGTTGACACCCCCCAAGTGTATCTTCAGGTTTAAGAAAGTTTCTATAGGGCTGGTGAGACGGCTCAGCGGCTTAAGCGCCTGCCTTGCAAGCGCGAGGGCCCGAGTTCGACTCCCGGAACCCACATACGAAAAAGGGGCCGGTGATATCGCTCAGCGGCACGGGTGCCTGTTGGCGCGTGAGGTCCTGAGGTCGTCCCCCCGGTACCCACAAAAAAAAAAAAAAAAAAAAAAAAAAAAAAAAAAAAAAGAAAGTTTCTATAAAAACCTCCAATAGAATTTCTTGTACGTGTAGACAAATAGACTATAAAATTAATACAGTTAGGTGACGAAACTAGAAAGACTAAAATAATATTAATAAAGAAAAACAAAGTGAAAAGAAAAATTCTATTCAATATTGAGATATTTTATGGCAACCAACATAAAAACAGTGTAATATTTGTGGAAAGATGGGTTTATAGACCAGTAAGGCAGAATATAGGAACCATAAATAGCTCCATAAAATATGCCCAATTAGTTTTTGAGAAAGTAACAAAAAATCCAATGGAAGAATTAGACACTTATCAACAAATGGTGCTTTAGCAATTGGAAGTCCATTGACATAGTTACCGATCTCAGCATAAATCTTACATTTCATAAAAATGAAGTTAAATTGTATTATAGATTTTAACCTATATCAAAATAAAAAGCTATATTATTTTAATCAAAATAGAAAACTTTTAAAGTTAGATGCTACCGAGAACTTGAAAACAAAACAACATCCATAAATGAAATAATAGAAAATAAACCATCACTAAAAAAAAACTCTTAAAAACTTTTTTTCTTTAAGACTCATGGAAGAGGATGAAAAATGGAATAAAGACTGAGATGTGTGTTTTCATACATTTGAATTTTACATAGATTTTCCATCTGTAAATAGATAATTTGTCAAAACTCAATAGTAAAAACAAGTAAAATAAAAAAAAAACCAACAATCTAATTATAAAATGTGAGAAAAGCATAAACAGACATTTCACTGAAGAATAAATGTTTGCGATGTTTCCTTAAGAATTAATACCTGGATGATAGGTGTATTAGTCAGCATTTCCATCACTGGGACAAAATATACAAACCCACAACTTTTATTTTATTAGTATATGTTTGCAGTACATGCAGTATACAATCATCTTGGGGGCGTGTGTAAATGTATATAATCCAGCTTGTTTCTTTTTTTAATCCCTTCCCTTTCCTCCCCCTCCCTCCCTCCCATTTAATTCCCCTTTCCCGTTTTCATTCTTGTTGATTTTATCAATCTTATCTCATGTTTACGGCGTATAGTGTTTTCATTCATTGACATTATTAGGTTCCTATACATGGCGCATCTTTATTATACTCATTTCCCCTTCCCCTTCCCCTCACCTTTTGTCCTTAGTCTCTTAGACCCCTTCCAATTGGCAAGAAATTCATCTCCCTGTCTCCTTGTATTCATCCTTTATTTATTTATTTTTTTTTTTGTGGGTACCGGGCGGTCGACCTCAGGACCTCACGCGCCAACAGGCGCCCGTGCCGCTGAGCGATATCACCGGCCCCTTTTTCGTATGTGGGTTCCGGGAGTCAAACTCGGGCCGTCGCGCTTGCAAGGCAGGCGCTTATGCCGCTGACGCATCTCACGGGCCCCTCATCCTTTATTAATCACTCTCTTTTTTTGTACTTTACCTCACTCAAATGAGAGATACCGTACCATATTTAAGCTTGTGTGTCACTGGTTTATTTCATTCAACATTATATTTTCCAGGTGCATTCATTTTCTTACAAATGTCTCAAATTTTTTCTTCTTTATGGCCAAATAGTATTCTATTATGTATAAATACAAATTTTCTTTATTCAATCATCTCTTGATGAATACACAGGCTGCTTCCAGGATTTAGCTGTTATGAATTCTGCTGCTATAAACATTGGTATGCACCTATCACTGTAGTGTGATGTCTTAAGTTCTTTGGGGAAGATACTTAGAAGGGGGATAGATGGGTCATATGGAATTTCTAATTTTAGAAATTAGAAAAATCTTTGAAAAATCTCCATACCAATAACCACAATTTAAAAGAGGAGAAGTTTAATTTGGCTTACAGTCTTGAGAGATTCAGTCAATGGTAGGCAGACTCCAAGGCAGAAAGAGCATAGTGGAAGGGCATGGAGGAGGAAAACTTCTCAACCCTTCACATCCAGGAAGCAGAAAGAGAAGAGAGAAGCCAGGAAAAATAACAGTTTTATAGCTCTGAGTGTATAGTTTTTTTTGTTTTGTTTTGTTTTTTTACTTTTGAGTTAAACGTTAAGTCTTTAATTCTTTTTGATTACATGGTAAATAGAATTATTTTAATATTTCATTTTTTAATTGTTTGAGAATTTACAGAATACGAAGTGTATTACAGGAATAAAATTGACTTTTACAAATTGTCTTAAGTCCTGCTACGCACATTTGCTTTTTAATTTTTGTAAAAATATGTATTTATTTTGTAACGCTAGAAATTGGACCCAAGGCCTTGTGAACGCAAGCACAAGTGTTCTACAACTTAAGTATATCCTCAGCCTCCTTGAGTTAATTTATTATTTTAATATATTTTCTGTAAGATTTTCTGCATACCAAATTATATCATAGGCAAAACAGACATAGCTCCATTTTATCCTCTCTAATTTGGATGGCCTAAGTGTGTGTGTGCGTGTGTGTTTGTGTGTGTGTGTGTGTGTGTGTGTGTGTGTGCATTCCTCATTGATCTGGCTGTTGCCTACTTTCATAGCCACCCTTAAGATATGAGAAGAATCCAGGAACATTCTATGGACAGAGTGTAGATTTCACTACAATGAAGGGACCCTTTCGTCTAGAAGCCCTAACTTCTTCAAAATCGACCTATACGTTTATGCACGCTTTTGGTACCAAGTACTGATTTGGCTACTGGTCATGTTTCATTTTCTGAGACAGAACACCACAGAGTCCATGTAGCTCTATGGGAGTCTTTATAATCTGAAGAAGCTAGGCATGGAAAATTCTCCACTCCGGCATTGTACGACCTATTCCCTGCATATTCATTGTCTACGTAATGCCGAATGAGACCCTGAATAATATTTGCTCATTATACCAAACCATGCAATGAATAACATAGGATGTCCATTTGTTAAACAAGTAATATGGTTGTTCATTACTTATTATGTATGATGTTCTTTTCTTGAAGCATAAAGCTCAGTATGATTTTGTTTATAAATTCATTTTCAAATTTGTGTTCCCTCAAATTTGAAATTTAATATTAAAAAGAAAAACTTAATATATCATCTAAACAAAACCACTTTATAGTATTTTGGGAATATTGCAAAATTAGTCATTGAATATCAGGAATAGTTAAGCTTTTTTAATACTTTACATTTTGTATTTTTAATACATTTTGTCTTTTTGTATACCCTGTAAATATTTTTTAAAATGTTGTACATTTCAAAAAAATTAGGTGCTCAAAATAGTTTAGTCGTGATAGTATTTTCAAGTAATAAAGATGCAACAGGAAATTAAAGACACCTACTCCCTCTCTACCTATTGATGGATGCATTTGCTTAAATACATCCATCAGATTTATAGCATTTCGGAGCACTTTTCTTTGCAAGTGCCAGTTCATATATAATATATCAAACTAATGTCTCCAAGTGAAAAAATAATGGAGATTGGTTTCTACCTATCTTTACCATTATATTTGCCCCTCTTACCTGTCACCGATCTCTGAAGTTGCTGTAAGAATTGTGCTTTTTCACTATGTCATTTCCTATGTAAGCCATGTGAGCTTTTTACTCACAATAGCATTTGAATAAGACTTAAACTCTTTCTGTTATAATTCATATTCCCTTTCATCCTTAGAGTTTTCTCAAGGAATGGGCATCACTCCATCTTTTAAATACTGATTGGTTCAGTCACATAATGCTCATGAGTATTGTGTTCTGTAATCAAACTATAATGCAACTACGGTAAAATGTGATTAAATAAATACAATATTTCTTAATTGCCTGTATACCTATATATATTATATATTTTATTCATAACAGACAATAAAATGTCCTTGATATTTGCTAAGGTGATATAAATGCCCTTCCATAGGAAAGAGTCTATATAGAAATTCTGATGCTGAGCAAGGAGACTAATGAGGAAGATCTGGCTAGGATCGGCAATTACTCATATCACGTCTAAGTGAGCTTAGCTAAGAATTCCTGGGAGCCCAAACGAGTTTCTGACTACGTAGTGGCAAATTCAATTGATCAAAAGGCATTCTGTGAAGCAGCTTAGAGAGACAAAATCCAGCAGTTAGGTGAGAACTGGAATTTCATTGACTTTTCCCAGAGGAGACAACTAAAAGCACTACAAGTCCATTTATCATAGACAGACTGACTGTCATTTTTAGAGCCTTTTTCTTCTTCTTTTTTTTTTTTATCAAATCTAAATCTGATCGTTGTTATGAGGTAATGTGAGGAGATTGGTGAAATGCAGTTTTCAGCCCCTTTTCTCCGGTGTGATATAAGAGCAATCTCCTAAAGTGTCAGAGGTGGATAACTTAATGTTGACTCCAACTCATAATTCTTCTACACAAAGGAATTCTGATTGACCCCCTTCAACTCAACGTCTTTCATCAATACAAAATCTAATTCAGGACTCAAATGCAATGCAGGGAGTTGCAGACACTTGGAAATGTGTTATGAAATTCTGGCCAAAAAAAAAAAAAGATGTTAAAACAGCAGAAAAGAACATGCAGGTCAGAATCCAGAGTGATGTTTAAGTAAGAGATATTTAAGTGTTCAATTTCACTGAATCATTATTTCACATCTTCTGGGGTATCATTTATGTATAAGTGGCAGAAATGTTAATTTTTATTATCAGTTTATACTTTTTTTTTGTTTTTGTGGGTACCAGAGGTCGACCTCAGGACCTCGCATGCCAGCAGGCGCCTGTGCCACTGAGCGATATCACCGGCCATTTTTTTGTATGTGGGTTCCGGGAGTCAAACTCAGGACCCCGCGCTTGCCAGGCAGGCACCTATGCCACTGAGCCATCTCACCAGCCCTCAGTTTATGCTTTTAAATTCTTAGTTGCTTGAATGTGAAAGTACTGATATAAGGAGGAATTTATTTTTCAATATCATTTACCACTACAGATTTATTTCATGAGGTATTTTTAGTACTTTATAAATTGAGTTAGTGTATGACTTTCTATTAGTGTTTTCTAAATAGGCCCTTCGGTCAAACAATGCAGTCTTGAGAGAGATCAAAGCTATTTGTTGCACTTGTTCTCACCTAATTCTAATTGGATCACAAAAGGGTCTCAGTCTCAATGATTTTCATGTAAGAGATAAGGTTTGAGGTACTAGATATGCTTAGAGCATATTTGCTTTGTTGACCATCAGATCTAATTATTATTACTCTGAGGAAATGTGAGATTCTCTAATTTTAATAAAATAACAGGAAAAAACTGAAAAGGGATTCTTTTATTTCTTGGCAACCCAGGATGTTGTTTATATCTTCCTCCTTTTCTTATCTTATTCTTTTCCCTTGTCTTTCTTTTTTTCAGTTTTTGTTTAGTTTAATTTTAAAAAAGAAACTATTCCATAGAATAATTTGAGCAAACTGGCAGTATAGGAAATTCTAAGATCTTTCACCCTCACAGAAATTTTAAAAGGAAAAGAGAGAATAAAGAAAGAAAGAAAAACAGAAAGAAGGAATCAGAAACTATCTGAACCAACTTTGTAAATGTTCAAAAAAAAAAAATCTAAATTTTATAAAAGCCATGCAAAAGCCCAATCAATTTTACTATAGATGAATTTGGTTTCTTGTAGAACTTCATGAAATTAAACAATGTGAACATGTTTTATTTGTGTGTGTGTGTGGCCTGTCTTCTTTCAAAAACCACAGAATGTTTCAAAGTCTTCCATGTTGTTTTTTGTGTCAGTTTATCTGGCCCTTTTTGTCCAATAGTCTCATTATTCGAATTTCTCCCAGTATATTTATTATTTTGTCCATTAACAATCAATGTTGATTATTTTGAAAAGCTGCTATGAACACTCATGTATGTGCTATTTCCCCTGATTAAAATCCTTAGTAAAATCCATGAGTCAGAGGGTAACTATTTGTTTTAATTTTTTAAAATATCTAGCAAAAACGTTTCTAAAGCTGTGGTGCAGTTTTATGTTTCTACCAGTAATGTATGGAAGTTTCATCTGTTTTATATTTTCACCAACATTTTCTGCTGCTCGCTTTGAGTTTTAGTCGAAGGTGCAACTAATAGGTGTGCTGTGGCACTTTATCATGGCTTTAACTTGAATTTTCTTGACATCTAATGATACATAGTCATTGACTTTAAAGATGTTTGGAAACAATTGGTATTTTTAGATTAATGTTCTAATCCCTCAATATCCTTTACCTTTCATTTAAATCTTCATTAATCTGTGATAGCAATATTGTATAACATTCAGTGTTATGGTCTTGTACATATTTCATTAAAATTGCCCTAAACATTTTATGATATTATGTTCAAATGCAAATGGCATGCTTTTTATATTATTTTTGAAATTGTTTCACAACTAATAAAGATCAATATTTTTGATTTTCGTATATCAACTTTGTATGCTGTGAATTGCAGATACCTTAGGATGTACTACATACACAATCTGGAAATAAGTTTTTCTTAATGTTTTTAATCTTTATTATTTCTTTCTTATTATGTAGGCTAGAATATCTAGTAAAAGTGTGAGATGTGATAAAAGTGGACATACTTTCTAAGTGTTTTTGATCTTAGAAACATTAACATTTCATTTTTAACTATGATTTGAGCTTTAAATTTTCAGCGTGTGGCTTTTATCATGTTATAAACTTTGTATTTTTAATTTTTTAAAAGTTTTCATTCATGAATATATGCTGAACTTGTATATATGTTCCACGGATTGTTTAATCATTCATCCTTCAATTAACATTTAGGTTATTTCCATTACAACTTTTGGCTACAATGAACAATGGCGTTATAAAAAGTTGTGTGGAAGTTTTTGTGTAAATGCGTATGCCTTCCTCTTTGGTCTGTAACCAAGAGTAAAAGCAATGGGTAGTACAATATTCAATATTCCTATCTTTAACTCTTTAAGTCATAATTTTTGAGGAATGGCTCACAATGGGTGGATAATTTGATATTTCCACCAGGATTGGACAAGTGTTCCTCATTTTCTGTGCTTTCATCAAAATTATTTTTTTTCCATTCTCTTTGTTAAAGCCATTTTAATATGTGTGAATAGGTATATGATTATAGTTTTAATTTGTATTTACTTAAGAACAACAAGCTGAACATATTTTCATGGCTTTTTGGCTATTTGCATATATTCTTTAGAGAGATATCTACCCAATCCCTTTCCTTCCATGTTAAAAATATGGTTGAATGTCTTTTATTGTTGAATTTTAAGAGTTTTATAAATATATTCTGGTAAGTAAACCCTTAACAAATATATATATTTTTCAAATATTTCCCGCATTCTTAAGCTTTTACTTTTTATAATTTTTAACGTAAAATGGTTTTTATATTTTATAAAGTTTATTTTTCTATTTTATCTTTTTTTCCATGGTTCTGTTGTCAAATCTAAGTATCTATTACCAAATCTGAGGTCACAAAGATTTTTTTCTAAAATTCTTTAATACTAACCCTTATATGTAGGTCATCAGTCAAGTTTGAATTAATATTTATAATACAGAGCTGAACATGAGTTTATATTCATTCTTCTGCACTTGAAAATCCGACTGTTCCTGTACAAAGGAACAATTATTAAAGAAACTATTATTTCCCAACAAATCGGGTAACTATTTTTCACAATATTGTGGAACATCAAGTGTTCAAAGATGTGTAATTTTTTCTTCTGAGCTTCTGGTTCTATCCATTGTCCTATGTATCTGTGCTTGTGCCATTACCATACTGTCTGATAACTAGAGCTCTGTAGAAAATCGTGAAATTTAGAAGTATCAGCTTGCCTATGTTATATTCCCATATTGCTTTTGGAATTCACAGCTATCCAAATTTCATGTGTTTGTGCCAACAAATTATCAAATTTGATTTTTTTTCACTTTCACTCATCCAAAAATACTAACTTATGAATTTTTAACCTATTGATTATTTAAGAAAATATTGTTGAATTTTCATGTATTTGTAGTATTTCATTTTAATGCTTGATTTTTACTTTGATTATTTTTTTTGTTTTGTTTTGTTTTGTTTTGTGGTGCTGAATCAAATCCAGGGCCTCCTGATTACTCAGGAATTATTCTTTTACTGAATGTACTTTCCCATATCACGAATTGTTTTAAGGCCTGTGTGTGTGGTTGGTTCTGCACAATGTTCTATGTTCACTATAGAAGAATGCATGATCTACTGTTTAATTGAGGCTTCTGTATTTGTCTGTTGGATTTAGTATTGTACAAGTCAACTTTCTTAAAGTAACAACTATTGAACTAAAACTTGAAAACTATACAATTTGCAATCTTAAATTTTATGATTCAGTAGATTTTGGCATATTGACAGTTATTCAACCATGACCACAATAAAATGTAAATCACATTTTTATCACAAACAAAATATTCTCCCAGTCATCTCCCAGTCCCTCCCCTATAAATCTAGGTAACCACTAAGCTACTCTCTATCTTCATAGATTTTCCTATTTATTTATTTTTACTCAAAATAGACTATGCTCATAGCAGCAATAAAGACTTTAACATGTTAAGGAAATGGAAATCCTGCCAAGTGAGCTCTTACACCATATTGGAGTGAAACTAGAAACTGACAGCAGAAATAAACTTAGAGTACAATAATTTTTTCTCTGCCTATCTTTCCTAATATCTGTCTTTTATTTTATACTTTATTTATGTGTTAACTTTTTCATATAAGGGAAACCATATGCTGTTCGAGCTCGCATGCCTGATTAACTCCAATATATTATGGTCTCAAGGTGCATCTATTTTCCTACAAATTACTCAAATTTATCTTTTTTCATAGCAGAGTAGTTTGTCCTTGTGTATAAATACCACATTTTTCTTTATCCATTCATCTGTTGCTGGATATATAGGTTCTTTGCAAGACTTAGCAATTATGAATTGTGTTGATACAAATGTGGGTATATATACATCACTGTGGTATGATGTTTTTAAATCTTTGGGGAAGATAACTATAAAATGGAAAAAGCTAGGTCCAATGGATTTCTATTTTTAGTTTTGTAAGGAATCCCCATGCTGATTTCCATAGGGGTTGTTAACAGTTTACACCCCCTCAACAGTGAAATATTCCTTTCTCCCCACAACCTTACCAGTATTTGTTATTTATTTCTTAATGGTAGCCATTCTTTCTGGAATGAGAAGGAATTATAATATTTTCTTAATTTGCATTTCTCAAATGGCCAGGGATGTTGAGCATTTTTTCATGTATTTATTGGCTAATTGAATTTCAAATGTCTGTTCATTTCACATGCCCTTCTTTATATTTCTAGATGTTAGACTTTTGTCTGAGGAGGAGCTGGCTAAATTTTTCTCATTTTGTAAATTTTCTCTTCACTTTGTTCATGCTTTCTTTGCTGTGCCAAAGCTTTTTAACTTCATGTGATCCCAGTTGATCTTTGGTATCATTTCTTGTGGAACCAAGGTTTTATTCAGAAAGTCTTTGCTTTCACCTATGTCTTGGAGAGTTTTACCTATTTTGTCTTCCAGATTTAGTGCTTTTGTTCTAATGTTGAGATTTTTGGATCCGTTTTGATTTTAGTTTAGTGCATGGTAAGAGATACTGTATGGGTGTAAGTTTAACCTTCGGCATGTGGCTAGCCAGTTTTCCCAGCTCCGTTTGTTAAAGAGGCTATCATTCCTACAGGGAAGGGATCCCCCCTTCGCCCCCGTCAAAGATAGCATAACTGAGTGTGCCTGGAATTGTTTCCGCATCTTCTATTCTGTTCCATTGATCCATGAGTCTTTTTTGTTTCCAACACCATGCTGTTTATATCACCATTGTTTTAGTATAACTTGAGGTCAGGGATTGTGATGCCTTCTGTCTTGCCCTTGTTGTTCAGAATTGCTTTCGATATTCTAAGTCTCTTCTGGATCCATATGAATTTTAAGATTGTTTTCTCTAGCTCTGTAAGAAATGTTATTGGTATTTTGATTGGGATTCCTTTAAATCTGTCTAATAGTTTGGAAATATGGCCATTTGAACTATATTTGTTTTGCCTATCCAGAAACAGGAGATATCTTTCCATTTTCTGATATCCTCTTGATCTCCTTTTGCAGAGTACTGTAGTTTTCATTTAGAGGTCTTTCACTTCCTTGGTTAGGTTAATTCCTAAGTATTTCATTTTTCTTAATATTCCAGAAGGTATTGTTTTCCTAATTTCCCTCTAAATGAGTTTGTTATTGGTGTACAGTAATGCTATTGATTTTTCAGTGTTGTCTTTGTATTCTGCTACACTACTGAATTTGATTAGTACTTCTAGGAGTCTTTTTTTTGGCATTTTTAGTGTCTTCTATGTAGAGGATCATGTCATCTACAAATAATGATAATTTAACTTTTTTTCCCTATACATATCCCTTTTATTTTTTTCTCTTCTCTAATTTCTCCAGCTAGTATTTCAAGAACTATGTTGAACAAAATTGGTGATAGCAAATATTCTTGTTTTGTTCCTGACTTTATTTATTTATTTATTTATTTTTTGTGGGTACCGGTGGTCAACCTCAGGACCTCACGCACCAGTAGGCACCCGTGCCGCTGAGCGATATCACCGGCCCTTTTTTCATATGTGGGTTCTGGGAGTCGAACTTGGGCCTTCGCTCTTGCCAGGCAGGTGCGTACGCAGCTGAGCCATCTCACCGGCCCTGTTCCTGACTTTAGAGGGAAAGCTTTCAGCTTCTTTCTGTTAAGTATAATGTTGGCAATTTGTTTGTAATAGATGGCTTTTATCAGATTAATAAAAGACCTGTTTCTTCTTTCTGGAGGATTTTTAATCATAAATGGATGCTGAATTTTGTGAAATGCTTTTGCCATGTCTATTGAGATGTTCATATGCTTTTTGTGCTTGCTTCTACTTATGTGGTGAAATGTAGATTTGTGGATGTTAAACTATTCCTGGATTGAATCCTACTTGGTTATAATATACGATCTTTTTGATGATTTGATGCTTTCTGTTTGCCATTTGTTGGGGACCACAAATTATAAATTGACCTAGAATCTGTCCAAGATCCTCCTTGCTCTGTCTTGTGGGCCACTTTTGGAAGGTGGAAAGCCCAATTCCTCCCAGTCACAACTGAGATCTTCATGATCAGTGAGGCTGTGATTACAGAGCAGGGTGAGGTCTGCGGAGGACAATACAGGGGGAATTAGCACCCAGGTGTGGGGATGAATCTTAACTAGTTTCCTTTATGATGTTAAACTTGCCCATTCAACCACTACTTCTAGCTGTTCCGGGAAAAGCACTGTACCCCTCCCTCTGCACTGGCTAATAAAATAGTGGCGAGCTGGAGATTTTTGATCTTTGTTCCAGGGAACATTGATCATCCCAGAGCCCTGTTTCCTTGCAGTTCTTGTCGCTTGTTTTTTCTTTCTTGCTGTGCACTGTAACTCCAGGCAGGAGACTGGGGACTCACTGCAGGGGTCCCTGAAAACTGGCACTGTGGAAAGGTCCCCTGGTAGCCCATATCTTATTGAGGAATTGTGTCTATGTTAATTAAAGAGATTAGTCTGTTCTCTTTTTTGTTTTCTTGTTGGGTCCTTTTCTCCTCTTTGGAATCAGGGTAAGATTGCTTCCAGGAATTACTTTGGGTGTACTGCTTCCCTTTTGATTTCATTAAAGAGTTTGAGGAGCATTGCTATTAGATCTTCTCTAAATTTCTTGTAGAATTTGGCAGTGAATCTGCCAGTAACTGGGTTTTTCTTAGTATGTAGCTTTTTAAATTACTTCTTCAATTTCACTGATTGATACTGGCTTATATAAAATGTTTATGTCTTCATGCCTCAGCTTTGGTAGTTCACATGCATCTACAAATTTATTCATTTCTTCTGAGTTCTTCATTTTATTACTGTTCAGGTACTCAAAGTAGTTACCAATAATCTTCTGGATTTTGGAAGAATTGGTTGTGATTTTGCCTTTTATTTCTAGTTGCATAATTTGGGGCTTTTATTTCCTTTTAAAATTAAGATTGGCTAAGGGTTTATCTATTTTGTTCACCTTTTCAATTCATTGATTCTTCATTTTTTTTTAGTCCCAATTTCATTCATTTTTCCCTGGTGTTTATAATTTCTTTCCTCATACTAACTTTGAATTTGGATTGTTCTTTTTCTAAGATAGTTAGGTGCATCATTATGTAATTTATTTGAGTGTGTTTTGTTTATCTAATGTGGGAATTCACTGTTATAAACTTCTCTTTTAGGACTGCTTTCATTGTATCTCATAGACTCTAGTATGTTGTACTGGCATTATCATTTGATTGTAGAAGATGTCTAATTTCTTCTTTAATTTCATCTGTGACCCATTGATTGTTCAAGAGGGTATTGTTTAATTTCCATGTATTTGTATAACTTCTGTGATTTTTTTGCCATTAATTTCTAATATTACTGCACTATAGTCCTGTAATATGCATGGGATGATTTCAATTATTTTGCATTTACCTAAGCATACTCCGTGGTTATTATGTGGTCTATTTTGGAGAAAGTCTCATGTGCTGCTAAGAAAAACCTGTATTCTGTTGTTGGTGATGGAACATTCTGTAGTTATCTATTGAATACATTTGTTTGAATATTTGGTTCAGTTCTGGCACTTCTTTGTTGATTTTTTTGCCTAGCTGATCTGTCTCTTTGTGACAGTGAGGTATTGAGGTAGCCCACTACAACTGGTGTTCATCTGATTTTTCATGTCCACTAGAGTTTATTTTGTGAAGTTGGATGCGTTGGTATTTGGTGCATATATATTTAAAATTGTTAACTCTTCCCGTTGAACTGTTTCCTTAACAGTTAATCTAGGGACTTTCTTTATCTCTTAATCAGTCTTGGCTTGAAATCTACTTTGTCTGAAATTAGGATAGTAATTCCTGCTTTTTTCTGGGTTCTCATTGCATGAAATACTGTTTTCCATCCTTTGATTTTTAATCTGTATCATTTTGAATTAAATATGCTTCTTGTATCCTGTATGCAGTTGAGTTTTGCTTCTTGATTCACTCTGCCCGTTTGTGTCTTTTGAGAGGGGAAGTGAGACTCTTCACACTGAGAGTTATTTCTGTGATTGTGTTATTTTCCTGTTGCTGATTTCCTAAATTTTTCCCATTTTGCTTAGCTGCTCATCCCACAAAGTGTATTATTTTTGACACATTGGCCTTGTTAGCTTCATTGTCATTTTCCGGGAAGCCAATAACCCTGAAGAGTATAGAAGCAAAAGCCCTTCACCAAACACTGCAAAGCAAAATTCCACAACACATTAAGAGTATCACACACCATGCCCAAGTGAATTTTTTTCCTGGAGTGCAAGGATAGTTCGACGTATAATACACTCATCTTTATGCACTATAGTTTATATCTATTAAAATGTTTTGATTATACAAATGTTGCATAATTTATTGTTAGGTTAGTGTCAATACTTCTATTTCCATACCTGTAATTTCCCTTATAGTGTGGATAAGCCAGGATTTAGGAGGTGGGACACTAAATTGGAAATAAATAGGGTTAATATTCTATTTTCGCATGGTGTCTATTTAGTTCAGAGAGGTCATTTTCAAAGCCAGTGCCTTATGATAGTTTCCTTAGCATCCCTCACTGCTCATTTTGATTATAAATATAAACCATGGTTTGGAGAATGGTTATCTTCTCATTCTCACAAAATATTTCACAAGAAATATAAGAAGTAAAATAAAGATGAAAGAAGTCGAAATGGATATATACATTTTATGCCTAAAGGAGAACCTATTTCTTAATGTCTCCCTATTTACCACTGGGTATTACTAAACTATGAGCTGCTATCAGAACAAAAGAAAACTCCAATTTTTAAACAAAATGGGCCTAGGTTACCTTTTTAAGGCAGTGACATACCTCAGCTTTTAATTAGCTATCAAAAGTTACAGAACTCTAATTATCTACTTCCTGTAGATGGAAGAAATAAGCTGCTTCGTAGGCAACTTGAAAGTGTTTACTGTGATGCCAATCTTTCATCCTTTAATAACAATTGCAAAGTCCCATCTGGGGTAACAACAAAATAGAAAACTGATCCATCTAATAATGAAGACAGAATGATATGTATTTGTAAAATGCCAAGAGACTGAGATAGATGTATTTTTTCTGACAATAATTTTTTTTTTTTTTAATGCGGGTACCGGGAGTCAACCTCAGGACCTCGCACTTGCCAGCAGGCACTTGTGCCACTGAGTGATATCACCAGCCTTTTTTCCTTTATGTGGGTACCGGGAGTCGAACTCAGGACCTCGCGCTTGCCAGGCAGGCACTTATGCCGCTGAGCTACCTCAGCTGACAATAATTTTAATAGAATACTAGAATAATTTATTATTTTCATATAGTACCACTACAAATGTTAGCAAAATAAACAATAATTTTAAGCATATATTATCTATTAGTTTTTTAACCCTGGTGATTGTTTTATGAAGGAATAAAAAAGAAAGTAAAACATCATTCTGATGTATTACCTGAAGTTTTTGGCTACAAGTGAAAGAAATTTAATGTCCCTGCTTAGTAGCCACACAGCATTTGTTGCTTTATAAATTTTGGTGATGTACTGAACATTCAAACCTTGAAAATGGGCGTACTTAACCTTCGCTCTGAGAGTTAGCTGACTCAGATCCGAAGTTTTTCCAGACATTTTTTAGTCTTCATCTCAGCTTCTTTCTATATGTCAGATTTACTTTCTCACACTAAACATGCTTCTAAACTAACCTTGTCCCATGAGAAAGTCATATCTTTTTCCCAAGATTTCCACCTCTAGAAAAGATTTGACCATCCCTGTTACGGAAAGAAAAGATCTTGAAAGAACACTTTGATTGGCATGTACTGTGCTATGTCCCAAGTTCTAAATCAACAGTTTGAAGATATCAAATAAAACAATGGTTTTCTGTTGGGGGTGAAGTCTTAACAGTTGCATACAAAATGTGTCCTAGAGTAAAGAGAATATAATTCCCAGAGGAAAGGAGAAACCATGGTCATGTACGAAAAATGTTAAAAGAAAACCTACCTTAATTAGTTCTAGTTTTTGTTGACAAGGTGCATGAGAGTAAGTCTTAGAAAAAAGAAACTTTTAAAAACCTAAAAAATGTAATGAAAACAATAATATAGTGAATAATAGCTGTGAGCACATTTGTGTTGTTTACAACTTTATTTCAAATGCTTCTCCCAGAGCCTAGTAGAATGTAATGCCTATTGAACATGTATTGTCTAACACTCCCAATAATCAACTGGCACAGTTGTTATAGTTTATTGATCAATTATTTCTCCACATATGGCAAAGTGCATAAAACATAATAGGTACATAATGATTTCAGTGTCTTTGACACAAAAAATAAGAAAAAAACGTAGACTAGCTTATTGGACGAGGTATCTCTTCATTATAAGTAGTGAAGTGAAAAACAAGGAATGAAGATCTAATAAATTGCTTTTGTTCTGTGAAGGGGTTATAGATGTTGGACAGTGTGTATCCCAGGCTGTCTCGCTGATGTAAATTTTACATGAATGCCATCGGAGACCATCCTTTTTTCCTTCTAATGCCCCGTGCTCTTGCATCTGATCACAATGAAAGCCAGCCAGAACTACCAGTGTGCTGGCTGCATAAGGCAAACTCTGAAATATGACAGTGCTTATTTGATATTTTGCCTCAAGTTTAATGTTATGGAAGGGTTTGTCATCTTCAGTTCCTATTTTAACCTATAGCCTGTGTCTGTTTGAGCCATCAAGCCAATTGAGTGGAGTTATGTGGTGGAAAAGTTTCAAATGAGAGTTTTGCTCACATTTAAAAAGTCCTATTATTGTAAAAGCCCTAAGCTTCCTCTGCTTAGCCTTGAGAAAAGAAAAAAATCATATATCAATATCTAAGTGCTGGGCTGGTGAGATGGTCAGCGGCATAAGCGCCTGCCTCGCAAGCGCGAGGGCCCAAGTTCGACTCCCGGTACCCACATATGAAAAAAGGGCCGGTGATATCGCTCAGCGGCATAGGCGCCTGCTGGCGTGCGAGGTCCTGAGGTCGACCCCCGGTACCCACAAAAAAAAAAAAAAAAAAAAAAAATCTAAGTGCTGCCAAAGCACACCGTGCACTTTTTTCCTTTAACTGGTTCATAAAACTGAATTTCTGTCTATAGAACGGAAGTTAAATATGAACTCACTCTGTAGGGAGGAGCAGGGGGAATAATTTTCTTGTTTAGTGTTCCTATGGCTAAATTTCACATAAAAATTCTCATGTCACTAGGACTAAGGCAATTTCTAAAAGTAACGAGAAAGATAAGGAAAACTTTTTAAAATGTTTAAACTCTCTTTAATAGTGTTAAGTCTGTAATATGTGCTAAGAAATTTGATGTGTACCAAACAAAACAAAATAAAACTAAACAAAACAGAAATCCAGTTTTTGGAGAGCTCATCACATAATTAAGCAGATAACACCAATAAAAAGTACATCAATAGAAATAATGTAATAATATGCTATAAATATATCTAATTTTGAAAATTTCTTCAAGACAAAATATATGCTTCATCCTGCATTGTATCTCTTGGAAATAGTATATATCCAAACAAACATATCCCCTCATTCATTCAACTGCTATTTACTGTCACTACTTGTTCCCCAGAAGAAACTTTATGTATCATCTATCTACTATGTACACATGTTCATGTGTCAAAAACCAATAAACAATGCTTCTTTAACACATTCCAACATGTAAAAAATTAATTTTATATGCATTTTGTCTCTAAGATTAGGGCTTGCCCTTGCCCATTCTATCGGTGTATAACAACCCTAGGCTCAAAACAGAAATACAGTTCATAATACAGTAATAATGAGACTTGAGAGGTTTATAACAGATCTGGGTGTCAATAAAAACGTTGCAGTGGGTGTTATCAGACATGAATAATTCTCTTATAGTAAGGCTTAGATAAGTAGTTGAAAATCTATAGATCCCTGTTTGCGTTATCAAGGTGTTTGTTACTGAAGCAACCTGGACAAGCTAAAGTTCCCTGCCAGGACCATTTATCCTCTTAAAAAATGATTCTCCTGTGTACTGTGGAGTATTACTCTAGTGTGGTTCAATGTTGGGAGAGTCACATTTTTTAGGCAGTCACAAGAATTCTCTTATTGCTTCATTTAATATCCTCTATAAAAAGAACAAAAAAGAGAAAGAAAGAAAAACACATTTAAATGCCAAGAAAATATCTATTCCCTTGCAAATTTCTATTAAGGGTTTTCTTTTGGAGCTTGTGAATCACGTAACTCTGTTTCTATTTTTGTTCTTGCCTCCCAAATATCCGAGTTAAATTTTGATTCATTGGAAAAACTGACTATCTCTACAGCCTGGATATTATTGTTAGAGATCTATTGCCATTTTTAAAACAAATCGGATATTCCATTTCATAATTTTTTCTCTTATCTTTTAACTAATACTTTCCTGTTTCATGATAGATTATTTGTGTCCTCTGACAGAGTATGAACAATTCATAGATAAGTAATATGTTCAATCATTTACAATTAAAATTGTTTTTGATATGGCAAAATAAGCATATTAGGGCATTTAACCCATAGTCGAACAATAGCAGCATCCTAATGAATCCTGACATGGGAAATTGAGTATGAAAGTTTGAACTGAAGAGAGGCAGGAAGATTTCAAAAACAAAATTCAAAATGTTTTAACCTCCAAATTGGAAATATCACGAAAATATCTTGCAGATAGTTTATCCACCAGAAGCTATACATATATCACATTGAGCAAGCATCCACTATAGCAGAAGAATTTGTATGTTCCCAGGAGCTAATGGTCTTTAGGGTGTGGCATCGCTTTGTTCTCTGAGGATGTGTACTGCTAGTGTCGCTGCCACATGATGTCTTTAGGCAGAGAACCCTCGTCATCAGGAGGCTGTCCTGGTGTCGTTTAGCAGCATCTTTTTATATACTAGGTAAGTGAGACAGATATTTATTTCCCAGAGAGAGTCAGTCTTATCTCTAAGTTTTAAGTACTTTAAAAGAAATGTTTTTGTGTTCAGAACCACTCCAAATAGAGCTCTGCATTCCATGTATTTTAATTTTTTTTTTCAGTCTTAGGATCAGTTCTATTTATGTATGTGGATAGAAAGATTATATTTATATATATGACTTAGAAAAATTAACTTTAAAAAGTTTGAAGTAGCAAAATATGTTTTTAAAAATTTATGGAGCACAGTATTTGAATGTGTGTATGCAGTGTGGGATAATTAAATCAATATAATGCTTACTCTTATGTGGTAAAATCATGTAAAGTTTTCCCTCTTTGCAGAATTAAAATATATATCACTGCCATAGATCACCATCAAGCTACGCAATGGAGCCCAAAAACATATTCCTCCTGTGTAACTTGTACATTTTGTGCAACAAATTTCCAAATCTGCCCTTCCCCTACACTTGTCACTCTGGTAATCAGCATTGTGCTCTTTGCCCCTACAAGTTCAACTTTTTAAAGATTCTACATAAGAAATATTATGCAATATTTGTCTTTCCTTATCTGTCTTATATCATTGAGCATAATGTCCTTCTGACTGATCCATGTTATTCCAAATGACATACTTTTATACTTCAAGTTATAATAATATGTCATCATATAGACATGAACATTTTCTACATGTAAATATCCATTGATGTTCCCACATCTTGGGTACTGTGAATAATGCTGCATGGAACATAGGAATGTAGACATCTCCTTGACATATTAATTAATGCCCTTTGGATATATGCTCAGAATTAGAATTGATGGATAACATGGTAATTATATTTTCTGAGGAAATGCCATACTGTTTTCATGCATTTTCACAAAAACTTGTTAACTCTCATGTTACTGCAGAATCATTCTCACAAAACTAAAGTTTGGGGCCGGTGAGATAGCTCAGCGGCATAAGCACCTGCCTGGCAGGCGTGAAGTCCTGAGTTCAACTCCTGGTACCCACATAAAAAAATAAATAAAGTTTGTGTTTTTAAGTTGTTATTTTCTGATCATTGGTGATGATGAACATATTTTCATGTGTTTTTGGCCACTTGAATATCCTCTTTTAAGACATAGCTAGAGAATTGAGATCCTTTTCCCATTTTTAAAATCAGGTTATTGTTTCCTAGCTGTTGATTTTTTGTGAGTTTCCCATATCTTTTTGATACAATCCCTTAGTAGATAAGTGATTTGCAAGTATTCTCAATAGTTCTGTTTGTTGTGTCAAACTACGTAAGTTTTTAGTTTGATGAGTTCCATTTGTCTATATTTTGTCTTAGTCTCCTGTGCTTTGGGGATGAAATTTAAAAATCTGATCAAATTTAAATGTCATGGCTCAGACAAGTGTTGTAGAGCTTTGCCTATATTTTGTAGTTTTACAGATTTAGTTATTATGTTGAAGTTTTTAATTCATTTTGATTTTATCTTTGTATGTTGTGTGAGAAGGGTTCTAATAATATCCTGTGTGCAAATGTAATGTTTTAGCAATACCACTATTTGAAGAGACAGTCTCTCCCGCATTGGGTGTGTGTAGCACCTTTGTGAAAAATAAGTCGAGTGTGTATTTATGGGTTACTTTTGGAGTTTCTATGTTCCCCTGTTGGTGTGTGTATCTGATTGGGTGCAATTACATACGTTTGAGGGCTACAGCTTTTTAGTAAATTTTGAGAAGAGTATTCTACCTTTAGATTTGTTCTCTTTGTGTATATTGTGTTGGCTGTTCAGTCTTTTGTCACATCATATAAATTTTAGGATTTTTTTCTGTTTCCGTGAAAAATGCCATTGGAATTTTGATAGGTATTGCATTAAACCTATAGATTGCCTTGGGTATTCTGGAAATTATAACTGTATTAAATTTTCTAATCCATAGACATGAAATAGATTTCCATTTATTAATATTTCACTTCTTCGGTTAAGTATATATCTAAGTTTTATTTGTGGCTAATACATGTAATTGTTTTGATTTTCTTTCTTTCATTGTATGTGTGAAGAAATGCTACTGACATGTATGTTGGTTTGTGTCCTGCAACTTTCCTGAATTTGTCTATTGGGTCCTGCAGCTTTTGATCATAGTCTCTAAAAAGACAGACAGCTTCACTGCTTTTCTCAATCTGGATGACTTTTACTTCTTTTTCTTGCTTTCTTGCTTTGACTTGGGTTTCTAGTACTATGCTGAGTAGCACTGGTAAGAGTGAGTACCCTTGTCTTATCTCTGATCTAAACATAAAGGCCTCCAGCTTTTCACCACTGAGTATGATGCTAGCTGTGAGCTTGTGATACACGGCCTTCTGTTGAGTTACATTTCTTGTGCACCAAATGTGGTTAGAGTATTTACCATAAAAGAATGCTTAATTGTATTAGATGTTCTTTCTGCATCGATTGAAATGATTCCTATTCATTTATTTTGTTAACGTGCTGCATTGTGTTCATCGACTTGAATGTATTCAAACACCATTGCATCATTGAGATAAATTCCACATGATGACACGAGTGATCCTGTTAACTCACTGCACATTTAGTTTGTCAGGGATATTAGCCCATGGTTGTCTTTTCTTGTAGTGCTCTTATCTGGCTCAGGTGTGCTTCATAAATTTGGAGATATTTTCTTCTCTTCGATTTTGGAAGAATTTGGGAAGTATTTGATTTATCTTATTCAGTTAGCATTTAAGCTTTTACTCAGGTAAAATCCTGTGACAAGGAAGCTTGGGCTATGTTCTTGGTGGGTTTAACTCATCTGTGGTGTTGAAACATTGCGTATGCAGAAACAGTGCAGAGAGGAAGACACCGTGTCACCAGACTGCTGAAAAGCTGAATTCTAAAACCGGTACGAGAACGTGTAGAACAGAGAGAAGACAGACACCGTGTTTGGTCTACTAATTCTCCCTAATGAAATATCATCAGGGAATAGCTCAAACAAAAAAGCAAGAAGCTTTGTGCAACCTGTTTCAATACAAGGTTTATAATAACCTGAAACTATAAAGATACTTCGTGACTGTGACGTGTGCGTGTCTATGGATAGACTGATAGACAGAAACCCTCTCGAAATTAATACCGGTAAATTAAATACAGTATGTTCATAGGCACTACCTCCAAATTTGGCCCATAATAATAAAAAAAAGCAGAACAAACACATTATACACTTATCTATGTTAATTTGAATAATACACTGATAGACAACAGGAGTAGAATGGAAAAGGAAAAGATATTGGAAGGACAGATGAAGTTAATGAAAATGGAGCTTCAAGGAACAGAATGGTGAGACAACTAGTACCAATGCAAGGGTGGTCATATATGGAATTTGGGGCTGAGTGGCAGCTTTCTATTTCCAGAGCTCACATCTAGCCCTAACTTCACTGACCCCTGAGGCAGGCTGCCCCTGCTGTCTCCACAGTCAGCTGCCCTGAGATTAAAGATGACCTGTGCCGGGGATATAGCTCAGCAGCACAGTGCCTGCTGGGCAAGTGCAAGGTCCTAAATTCTACTTCTGGTACAAAAAAAAAAAAAAAAATTAAAGATGACTTATTCTTGTCCAAGTGTCTTCCTGGCCTGCAGACATCTGGGCTCCAGGACAGACTTATCTGTGAGAGTACAAAAGCCACCCCTCAAGTCTCCCTACCAGTGCCAGTCCAGCAACTGGAGTCCCAGTCCCAGTCCCCCACACTCACCATGCAAGACGACCACAGAGCATTGGCCACAAGGCTCTCTACAGCGGGCAACCAGGGTAAGTCTCCCCCAGCCCTGAACGTTCATACTATTCTTTTCTGGTCCTCACTTTTCATTCTCACTGAGCCCAAACAGAGACTGGAACAAGACTTCAAAATTTTCCTCACACTGAAAATTATGTTACTTTCTGCCCCCTGGGGCAGATGAATGTCTTGGAGAACTTTGGTTTTCTAGAGTGAAAGGTACAGAGAGGGTACAGGGAGGGCTTGCACTGGGAATGTCGTCTTTTTCAAGGAAGGAAGAGGTAAGGATTGGTCTCCTGGACATTTTTCTTAATTGTGACCTCCTCTGTCAGTCCGACCGAAGCCCCAAGCTGTCCTCAGAGTTAGGTTCAAAGACCCCAATCTCCTATACGCAACCTTCACTGGGACTGTTTTTGTCTTTCTGTGCTTACAAAGTATTCCTAATAAAATACAGTTGTGGAGGTGGAGCCAGAAAGTGTCCAATCCAAGGACTTTCTGACTTTCCTAGTCCTACCCTCCCTGAGTTGTTTACCTTCTTTATTTTCTGAAGGTTGATAAGATTTTCCTAGAAGACAGAAAGCCAGATTGCCTCAGGAAGATCCTGAGATTGCTAGCAGCCCCGGTCACAGCCTCCGCCAAGCTGTAATACTGGCGGGCCTCACGGGGGTCAGGAGCTGTGCATGAAATAGGATTAGGGCCTAGGTCAGGTTTCGAGCTGCGGAGAGGAGCAATGCGGGAGTTGAAGCTGAGGGATTTTAAAGTCGAACGCATGTTGATGACAGACAGAGAGATCAAGGGCTCCTCTGGGAAGGGAGCACTGGCCACCTAGGTGCTTCCTGGGCTTGGAGGGTCCGAACTTCTCAGTCCTCCCTTGGACACCACCTGCGGGGGAGGAAGGCCAGCTCAGCCAAACCCTCGCACAGACAGGCAGCTCCTCAGCATCTCGACTTGGAAAACGGAGACTCGGGGGTGATGTGGAGGCTCCTTTATTCCTAGGCTTCCAGCACATGGGGGCAGCTGTGAGGCTCTCACACTAGGTGTGCCAAGTGCTAGGACCTAAGTGTTAGGTCCTTCTCCTCCAAGGCGCGGGATCCTGGTCCTGCACCTCCGGACGCCAGGGTTACTCACACCCACCTGATTGTTCATCGCAGCACCCGGCGGCACCAGTGAGAAATGTGCCAAGGAAGGGCATGGGGTCCTGTGCCACTGGGATGGAAGTGATGATGACTACCCACTCGCAGATCCCAGGTGAGGCTTATAAGATTCCCCTGAAATTTCAAAAACCTGTCTTCTGGACTTTCTACCCAGGGACCTCACTTGCAGCCATGGGGACACTAAACTCTTGTCCTGGCTGACTTCTACGATGCCAAACATCCCTAGTTAACTCCATAGTACTTTTTTTTTTTTTTTTTTTTTTTTTTTTGGTCCTGGGGATTGAAACTAGGGCCTTTGGCCTGAACTACATTCCTAACTGCCCCCCTTTTTAAAATTTTGAAACAGGGGCCGGTGAGGTAGCACAGGGGCATAAGCGCCTCCCTGGCAAGCGCGAGGGCCTGAGTTCGACTCCCAGGACCCACATACGAAAAAAGGGCCGGTGATATCGCTCAGCGGCACAGGCGCCTACTGGCGCGCGAGGTCCTGAGATTGACCCCCGGTACCCACACACAAAAAAAATAAAATAAAAAAATAAAATTTTGAGACAGGATTATGCTAAATCACTAAGTTCCCAACCTAGGCTTGAGCTTGCAATCCTCCTGCCTCAGCCTCCCAGACTGCTGGGATTATGGATGGCCATGTGCTACCATCCTGGTTTCCATGGTAAAACTTTAACCTGTATTACATTATGAGGTTCACATCCCCACCTCCACCACAAATGTACTCTGACCGCAGCTCTACCACGGTCTTGCTCTGATCTCTCTACTGGAGGCATCTCCAGCAACGTTACAGAGGAGGGGAGGGCTGGAAGAGGATTGCACTTCCCTCTCCTGATCTGGAACTCTCCAGCTGGAAGGGAGGACATCCTGTTCTCTGATCTCTGGAACCCTCCCTCCCATGAGCACACTCAACTTCTCCTGTTGCCTCTACCTCATCTGCCCTCTCCGAGGCTTCTTCTCCAGGGTGGCTTTCTTGGAAATCCCTGCCTGCTAGGGTCAGAAAGTGTCAGTAAGACTTTTCTCCCCTCACTCAAGTGATAGTACTGTCTCCCGGAACTCAGACCCTCACTAGCAGGCTCATGTCAGCCGGAACAATTCTGTCACCATCTGACGTGGGCTCTCCTTGCAGATTCGATCCCAGTGCCTACACTCCCTTGCTATGCCACTTTGGGCGTGTGCCTGGCACCCTGAACCTGCTTCCTCACCCCATCCTGCCTCACAGTATCTTTGAAGGACTCAGTTCTACATAATTATCACCATTCTTTTTATCAGCCCTGTGAGGAAGGTCCAGGACCAAAAACCCAACTTTCTTTCCTCCCGCGAGCCTCATTGCCACACTGTGTTGCCTGCACAGAGCATACATGTTTCTTTTCTCCAGATGAGGAGTACGAGGCCAAAGAGGGCTGGTGATTTTCTCAGGGCCTAACGAGAGAAGCCAGCTCATCTGCTGGAAGCAAAATCTCAGCTGCTTTCAGCACACACTCCAGCACCACAGCTGAGCAGTATCCCTTGCTCTGAGCTCGGATGCCTGTCCACGCACCCTGCCATGACCATCCATGGTGGAAGAGGGGCAGGGTGTCTCAAATGGCACATTTGCCAATCATGGCTGGGCAACCGTGTGTGGCCTGTCAATCAGAGTCATGACCAAGATGCACGTGAAGAACAGCTTCAGACATCGGGGTGGGACAGGCCAGATGTGACAGCTAAGTAGATATAAAAGGTGGCCACCTTTGAGTTCTCTGCCACTGTCCTCTTATCCTTGCAGTGGCCTGTCCTGAGTACAGGACGTATCTTCTCTTTTTTTCCCTCTTCTTTTCTTTTTTCTATATCTCCTTTTTCTCTCATTTTCCTCAATCAGCGTTAAATTGTTACACTCATCAGTTGTCTCCATCTAATTCTTTCAATGGGACAAAAGCCTGGAACCACTGGGTACTGCACCCCCCATCAACACAATCACTGGGACGTGAGCTGAGTTTTCTTTTGATCACCTGACCCCCATTTCTCTGATGTACTCATTTCTGTTGTAGGCGGGGTGTCCCCTTCTGCCAGAGATTTAGTGAAAATTGAAGAGGAACAGGCCCTAATGTGCTAAATTTGGGGGTTAAATTGTTAATACAAAGAGGCCTCATCACATCTACCCAACAGCGGCAGGGAAGCTACCTGCCAGCAGGAGGGGCCATCATGGCAGCCAGAGACCTGCTAATTCTGTCAGCTCCTCACCCTTCCTGAGCAGCCCAGACATCTTCCATTACCAGGGTCTCGTGTGACCCCTCCCCAAGTCCTCAGCTTAACCAAGGAAAAATAGATCCATCTTACGATTATTCCAGAAAGGACAAAACTGGAATTCCTCAAACTTTCAATGAGAAAGAAAGGAAACACATCTCACCAAAAACCTCTTCCTACACCACCCCTTTCTCTCCCAAACACTTTCACCCTAGATCCCAGCCTCCAGTCTACCTTCATGAGCAGATTCCTGCTCAGCGCAGTGGTCGTGGCATACAACTTTCGGGATTTGGGCAAATTTTTGTGTTTTAGAGGGGAAAAAGTAAAGAGGAATTTAAGAATAAAAGAAGGTTGTGAGTTCAAATTCCTATCATTTGAGAAGCCAGCTCTCACACAGACGGCCTGGGTGAGCGTTTCTAACTGGTTTGCTCTGAACTCTAAGTAAGCCAGTGGACTAGGATGAGAGCTTTCACAGATCGCCTGGGCCCCATGCACGTTTCAACTGAGCAGCTGTTACGACAGTTTTGACAGTTAGGATTGTGGCTCCACGAAGAGTTCTATTGCTATCTAGTGACTCCTTGAAAGCCTCTTTGCTGAGTCTCTTGCCAGTTCAGTTTAGTCCTGAGTCAGAAACACTGGCCTAAGATCACAGGGAGGCCTAGGGATCCCTTCTACAAGGTGACACCCAACCTCAGTGTCCCTAGCTTCCCAGCCTCCCCCAGAGTCAGGTAGGAGGTAGAGGTCAGACCTACACAAGGTATTTCTCTGCCCTGATGTTCTTTAGGAGTAAGGCGTACCCACCTGGATACTTATCTCCATGCGTTGTTGAACCAATGGCTGGTGTCCTCTGCAAAGCAGAGATGATGGCATACAATGAGAAGTTTCTGCGCTTTAGGCTCTCCTTTGGAGAGAAGGGAACAAACCACTTGTATTTGGGGGCAGTGAGTTGAGAAACCAGCCTGTTTCAGTTTCAGCTACCTTAGCTGCCTTTACCCCTCCTGGATGAGATAGATGACTGAGGAGCCATAGAAAAACCCAACTATGCCCCAAAGTGAACATGAGCAGTGAGGAAAATTTTAGTGATAACCCAAATGGAGGCTCAATCAGATGAGGGCACCCACCATAGCACATGACATGTGAGTCTAGGTCAGTACTGTGCCCACAACAGGAAGGACCTAAGGATCATACAGCATCCTAGACAAATGCCTACAATCCTGAGAGTTGATAAAGGAGAAGAGCCAGGCTGTAGCTCTCCAGAGCAAATTACCAGTGCCCTCCCACATCTTCCCTTGGCCACCATGATCCAGTGCTTCACCCCTTGGCCCTGTCTCCAGCCTTCATCTGGGATCCCCAGGGCAGGTAGTGACCACACAGTTGGCCACATTGTTACATGGTGGCACAGATGTTGGCTGGCCCTCTTTCTTTGCCCTTCTCTTCTGTTCTTGTTTCACTAGGTCCAGATGGAGCCCAGGCAGTTAGAGGGCACCACTTTCTTGAGCAGCTCCTATGGAGGAAGACAGTGTCACATGGGCAGAAGCCACCCAGTGACAAACAGGTGGCTGTGGTCTGAGTTGGCTATCAGGAAGCTTTGGATAGGGATAGAAACTTCTGAAAATAGCTGGGTTTTATTCTCCACGCACAGATAAGCCCCAACCTGTGATGACCCAGGACCTAGCACCAGTTTGAAAAACAGTGGCATTTTCTCCCTGGCCATCCTCACCGAAGTCCGGCACCAGAAGATTTCTCAGTCCTCCTAATTCTGAGGTGGCATCTTGTCTCCACTGCATCAACCCTCTAGTCCCTTGTTCAATCTGTCTAATTCAATTGCACATTTTCTGTGGCAGCTACAACTAGGGCCTCTGTTTTTGTATCTGCTGCAAAATCTGGTGCACATAAAATGCCAAATAAGTGATAAGGCTGCTTAGCACACTTGTGATAATAAAGAGGTGACACATGGACCTGTTGGTAGCTCAGGGAGCACCCTTCACTACCGGTTAGCTCATCTGTGTGCTATTTTCTATTTGTCCAATCTCAGTGGACATTTTTAGTCACTTTCTGAAGCTGGTATTGTTAATGCCCCATTTCTACTGTCCACATCCACGTGAGGACAGGGACGGCTTAGGGGCCAAGAGATTAGTACAGCTCACACAATAGGCAGGATTTGTCCCAGGTCCCTGTCATCCAGTCAGTGAATGGCTGGACTGGGATGATCAGTGCCAGAGGGATGGATGCCCCTGCCCTGCTCCATGGAGCTCAGCTTCTCACTGCATCCATCAGAGTCAATTCTTCTGCCAGCGGCTTGGGGGAGAATGCCATGGACATCTCAGTGGACTGGTTCTTTTCAGTCACAGAGGAGAGGCAGGAGCACTCTGCAGCTGGGTTTTGCTTCTTTCCTGTCACCAGTGCTGGCTCTGGGTGCCGAGTGTGTGCTACCCTCGCTGGTGGTGCTGAGGATGGCTCTGGAGCCAATACCGGAAATGTTTGTTGCTCTGGACATAGAGCGGGAGAGAGAAGGGAAGGCTCAGCTACATCAGTCACTTCCCAGTGACCTTTCAAGCACAGAAAAGATGTCACTGCATTTTTGGAAATCCCCCTGCCCAACCAAAACCCCCAGAAATTCTTCCAGACTAGTGCAACTCATCATTTGTTTCTGCGGGCCTCTAGATGTTTCAGTGGAGCCAGGAGATGGAGTAAGAGAGGCTCCGGGTCTGCTCCAGGCAAACTGAACCCCACGTAGGCCTCTTTAATTTGGAATTCTGGAATCACAGTGTACGTTACTATGCTGGCCAGGTGCTCAAAATGGAAGCGATTGTGCTGGGGACAGATGGATGAGCAGCAGGGTCAGAGGCCCAGCCTTTCCTTCAGCACTTGTCTTTCCAAGCCAGCTTTTTGTGTATCTTAGCTCCTGGTCTTGCCTCTCTCTGGCTAGGGGACAGCTCTACCCTACCCCAACCCCTCTGTGACTGTTCTAGCCATGCCTGATCTTGCCAGGCAAGGCTAAATCAAACATGTGCATCTCCACTTCCTCTTGAGATCCTTTTCAAAAGAGGTAGCACAACACTGCATGCACCTTAGCACTCAGGCCTGGGCTCCAAGCAGATTAGAGAGCAGGTTACTCCTTGAAAACGCAATCTGAGCCCCCTGCTCTCTGGCTTTTTTGGGGAGGATTGAAGCAGAGGAAGACAGGCACAGCTGGGAACTAGTGTGGAGTGGATGAGTCTTTCAGGTTTTGACTCTGAGTCCCATCCTCTGACTCCTTTTCTAGGAGTCTTGAATTCCATCCACTGTAGTATTTGACTTTTACCTCTTGCAAGAGAAGCCCCAAGACCATATTTCTCCTGCAGGAGTCATAAAATGTACGCACTCCAGGGTTCTGTCAGTCTCTCCTCAGCCAAAGTCCTCATATTCATTATTCAATTTTTATCTTCTTTTGTTCCTAAAGTCCACACATGATATAGCTGTTCCTGGACTGTTTCATCCTATTTGGGATATGAGAGGATGCATCTATATTTAGAGGAGGCCAGGAAAGCATCACATCTAGCACTCTTTAGATTTGACCTGCTTGTGAGGTCTACTGTGAATGTCTGCCTCCCCAAATAGAACCAGGGCCCAGCACTTGTCTGCTTTGTTCACTGAATTATGCCATGTATCTAGAAAAGCTCTGGGACAGAGTGAGTGCTATGGAGAGAAAGTCCAAATGAATGAAACACAACATCACAGTGTCTGAAATCTGAGTGGTTTGCCAGTCCCCTTATAGGATGTAGGGACCCCTTGTTTAGTCTAGATCGAGGAAAAACACTAGCTAGAAAAAATCCCAAATGTTCTTGGGAATTGGAAATGTTTTTGTTTCCTTAAACCTATTTTGTTTTTTATTTTTTATTAGTCCATGTTTGCAGTACATAATCTTTATATTCCTTGCATGGCGTTGCTACATGTACATGACATGAAACATTTTAGTTCTCTTTTTAATCTCCTTTTCTCCCCCTTTTCCCCCCTTCCCTTCATCTCTTGATCCCTTCCTATTTGAGAAAAATCACAGTTGGAAATTGTGTCTGTTTTTACTTGTTTTTCTGAACATAGATAAACATGGGCTATTAAGGCATCAGGGAGGTAACATCTTCAATTGGAGGACAGAGAAAAATGATATTTATGAATGACCACAAATTGCCCCCCACTTTTTCTACAGACCCCAGTACTAGGTATGTTTGCCAGGTCTCATGCCATTTTATCCCTTAAAAAAAAAATAGCCTGTGGAGTTTATCTCTTTATCACCCCACTTTTAAGAGGAGTACATGGAGACTCAGAGAGCTGCAATGACATTTCTAAAGCACGCTATGTGGCAGAATCTCTATGGTGCTTTTGCGGGTTTAGAGACTTCCCCACTGAAGAGCCTGCCAGGGAAAACGGGACCATTTCAATGTCCCAGCATGAACACGGGGAAGTGCTGACATTTGAACCGAGTCTATCTCAGACGGATGCTACTAGGAACCCAGCTTCTCTCGTGTGTCAAGCTGGAATGTCTGCATGAGACAGATGCCCACTAGGTTCAGGTAGACTCATTTTCATACTAGAGAGAACAAAGAGGGGCATGTCATCAGTGGCGACATGCACCGCCCGAGGATCAGGATCCAGAGTTCAGACGGGGAAGACTCTACTCTTGGTATTTGTGTATGTGGAGACATGAGTGTCCATGGTAAAAAGAGTACTAAGCTTTCAAAGAAAATTTAATGTGAAGGGTAGAAAATGTTAAACAATTAGTATCTTCCAGGTATCTTTAAGGTATTTTGTTAGTTGTGGAGCAGGAGCACTTGCTTTTATTAATAAAGTGCACGAAGAGCATTATTCTACTGAATCCTCCAAAATCATACCCACTGTAGAGATGAGAAAACAACAGGTCCTGGGAACCAAATGTGTGCACAGTGGCACACATGTCAGAACTGAGACTGGCCAGTAATTGTACTGTATGAACCTCCTCCTAAGCTACGTGAGGTGTGGTCTATTCCTGACATGGAAGGAATAGACCAGTGAGGAAGACAGTGCATAAGACAAAACCCTGGAAGCCTTTCGACTTATGCAACATACTTGTTTCCCTTACGCTAGTTATGTTAAGGGGAATCATGAGAAACAGTTCCTGCAACCCCAGTTTTCTCAAAGACACAAATATTTGAGATTCCAGGGTGGCCTCAGAAGAAATCATTTGTCAAATACGTTGTTGTATAGCCTCTGAAACTGTGGGAAAATAGATGTATGTGGCTAGAGCTACTACCTGTTGCACTGTGTTACGACAGCCTTTGAAAATCGATCCCACCAACCCGGGCACCCACACTGCTCTCTGCAGCGTACTAACAGGAAAACGCAGTTGAGTTCCATCACATGCCGCTCCAGTGTGTGTGTGATTCACTCTTTGTGAAATATTCCTGCTAAGAGTTTAAATCTGTAAGTCTGGAAGGACAACGGAATTTACTGCTACGTGGGATACCTAAAGTAGTTATAGTTAAAAACAGTGGCAATAGGCCAAGACTCTCATGGCCTAGTGTAAATAAAATGATACATAAAATATTTTCTCTTATAATTTTACAAGTATGTGATATGGAACTTTGCACCTATTCAAGTTGCCAGGAAAGTTAATGAGGGCTAAATTCTACTGGGAATGGAAATATAGGTCATGCATATGGTAAAGGCCTAGGATACCACCCTTTCTTGGATTTTGGTCTTGAGCCCACCCTGGTCATCCTGAGATTCCATCTTTAGGGACCCTACCCTGCCCACTTTCCCCCTAGGCCAGCACTGGCCTTTGTTTTGTGGTGCAGCTGTTTTAGGAACCAGGAGATGGAGTTTGTAAATGGTTGTTTGATGAGCTGTGTGGTGCTCTATGAAGAGAATGCCCAGCAGTAAGGCCAAGAAATAACACTGCATTGAAAATTCTCCCCAAACAGATACATAAGAATAGAAGATAGATAGATAGATAGATAGACACAGATGATAGATAGATAGATAGATAGATAGATAGATAGATAGATAGATGGATAGACAGATAAATGAGAGAGACAGAGAAAGAGGGACACAGAGAAGGAGATGGACAGAGAAGAGGGAACATCTTCAGTGAGGGTGAAAGATTACAGGACTGATTCAACAGATTCACCTCTGAGTAGACAAACTAGTCCTCAACAATCCACATACTAAGAGTTCTCAATACTTTCCACACTACCAGCTATGCCTTGAGGTGCGAAGAGGATAGTGTTCTAACACCTATTAGCCTGACCAGGCAGGGCCCCTTCCTCACCCAACCGCAACACTCATGGTGAAGGTCCGCCCAGATCATGTAACAGGTTTACTGTCTCGACTGTCACTGGACTGCCTCTTGTACTTGTGGGCAACTCATGAAAATTAGCCAGAAACATCTGGACGGAGGGCTGAATCAAGACTTGAAAAGGCAGGGCCGGTGAGATAGCTCAGTGGCATAAGCGCCTGCCTAGCAAGCGCAAGGTCCTGAGTTCGACTTCCAGTACCCACATACGAAAAAAAGGCTGGTGATATCGCTCAGCGGCATGGGCACTTGCTGGCGCGCGAGGTCCTGAGGTCAACCCCCGGTACCCACACAAAAAAAACAAACAAACAAAAAAAAGAGATTTGAAAAGGCTCCCACTCAGGCCCTTTTAGTGTCTAGAGCTTTGGAAAGTGGGAAAACAGCAAAAACTCATCTTTTTCCGGTTAACGCCTCCCTTCAAGGGAGCAGGAGAGGAGAGAGTTTCAAAACTGTGGATGCCTGGTTACCAGAGTTCCAAAGCATGTTGGGTTCTGACACCAAGGATTTGGGGTCATTTCTTCAAAGCTCCATTATAATGAGGGTGAGGATGAGATTGGGGCAAGGGGTAAAGGATGAGGGATGGATATCAGGCAAAAAGGATTTGGGTTGAGGTTTTCATTGGGAATTGGTTCCAGTTTAGAGTTAGAACTGAGCATTATGTTATGGATGAGGGTGAGGAAGTAAGTGTTAGGGATCGGGATTAGGCTTGACAGAGAGGTTAGGACATCGTCTGTAGTTGTGGCTGGGTTTAGTGTTTGGAGTTAGAAGAGTTAGAGAAGTAAGAGCTGTATGAGCCACTTTTGTCACAGAGACGAAATACCTGACACTGGTAGCTTAAACCACTTGGGCTCATGGTTTTAGAGGGTCTACATCATGTTTGGCTGGCTCCACACAGAAACCAAATGACGGGACTGCATGAAGGAAGGCAAGGGTTAAGGCCTAGGAATAAGGTAGAGGGTGTGGGTTAGAGTTTGATAATGTCTGAACTTTTCTAAAATATTTGCGTCATTTTTCAAATACTTTAGCAATTGAAGAAAAACTAGATTTTAGAGAGGGATAGTTTCTTTAAGTAGAAGGTCAGTATGTTTTAGTTACCACTATTTTAAAGATGAATTTAATTTTGGAAGCTGTTTCAATGGTGGAATTAAATTTTGCTTCTCTTTTAATCCCTTGGAGGCATTTTCATGCTTGTTGAATCAGATGACTGTGAAAGAGCGCTTGGCCAAATAAAAAAATACATATGTGATAAATTGAATGCAATCAGTTCTCTACAACATCGCTTGAAATGAAAGCGATATACCACCATCATTGTAAAAAGTGACAAGACAGACAGAGGCTTATTAAAAATATATTATCTTTTACATGTATTAAGTATCTCAAGCCTTTTCCAATTCTTTTACTTTTTAAGCCTGAAACAGAAGGACATTCAACAGGGGAGCATCTCCTGTGCCAAGATTTGGCTGAGTTATTACATTTCCTAATCCAAAAAGCAGATTTCATATTTTATGCAAAGATAAATCTTGTTAAATGTCTGTGTTATTTTTTTCTCTTCTGAAAAGGGAAAGCATACTCTTTTTCTAATATCACTTGGCAATGATTAAAACATAATGTAATTTTTTTTTTAATATTTCCTGCAAACTCTTGCTAAGTTGATTCAGAAGCAAAGTGTCAACTTCACAATGAAAAAGCGAACAAGGACTACAAATCTAAAATCTAGAGCCAACACAGCATTTGGGTTTTATATGTAGGGAAATGAAAAGCCATCTAATCAACTCTGAGGTCCTCATTCTGCTTGGGATGATTTTATTAAGAGTGTCTCCCATTGATTATGCAAAATCCCCCAAGGGGGAGCATGCCTCTTGCTACTTTATCCCTCTAAATCATTGTGCTCAGTTTACATCGAGGCCTTTTCCTTCTAACCACATTTTTCTTGAGATCTTATTTTTTATGTGTAAACAGTTAAAAGCTTAGATTTCTCACATAGGGTATTTGAATTTTAACAAGATCAAAAAATGAGTCATTAGTAGAGGAATTGTCAAGAATGTCAGAATTAGTACAGTGATTTTTCAAGAATGCAAGAGTTGTGTAAGCATTGTGGGATCTTCTTTAAAAGAATAGCAGGCCTAAAATCATGCTAAATGGAGGACCATTATTCTGTCAGTCTGACCACAAGTATAAAAATCTGCAGATAGGTATCTCCGGCCAATGGAGGTGCTAACTGCCTACTCTAAGCTGACAATTTTTAAGTTTCCAGTAAATGTATCTAGAGACAGATTACAGTGCCTTTATATCGCAGTGAAAATTATTTTTAATAATCTAAAAGCCCAAATGGATCAGTTAAATATTTCATGGACCAAATACCAATTAAGTACCCATTCAAGGAGATGTGGTAAAACAAAAAACAAAAAACAATAATTTAAAGGTACCAGGGGAATTGTACAAGATATATCATTAAGGAGCAAAATAGGGTGCACACATACAAAAAGATATTTTCAAAATCTCTAAAGGTAAATACTCTAAAAATCCTTTATTGTTCATATGTGTGTGAGATATATTTTTAATTAGATAATTTATTTTTCTCCTTTAAACAGTCTTCAAACAACAATCTTCATGGAAAGATTTCGCTTTTGAATTTTTATTTCAGTACGAAGCATATTATAATTTAGAGCCCTAATATTATTTGATAAATTTGTTATCCTTTTTCTGATTAAAATCCAAGGTGAAAAATCTCATCTGAACACCCCAAGTCCATGCAGTGATTTTTACTAATAAATGCATTACAACATTGCAAGCAGCAGTGACCATTCATCTGTACTGAGGAGCTTTACATCAATCAACCACATACTGATTTATGGATACCAATTAGGCATCTGATAGTTTAGCAAGAAATTAAAAAGCAGCCATCATTTTTCAGAATTTGTGCCAAAGTGATGGGCCACTGATAGAAGAAGCAAAAACACTTATAGTGAAAAGAAATTTTTCATAGTACTAAATTCTAGAACATACCTGCGGCATAGGCAATTTGTCGACATATTCATTTTTTCATGAAATTCATCTTAGGCAGATTTTGGCTCAAGATGAGAAAACAACACTGCTTAGAAGCTGTCTTACATTCAGAAAATACTGATGAGTGTACACAATAGCCACCACAATGTTCTTGCTTTATTTAATGACTAACTTTCTGACAAAATGACTTTGTGAGCAAAAGGGATTTCCTTTCAGATGCCACTTTAATATGTGTTCCACCATGAGAATGACAAAAGCAGTTAACATCGAGGGCAGGCGTCTTGGCTGTTTTGTTGACTGTTTAGTACATGAAATGTTTTTCCATATGGTGCTATATTTTATCTGCACAGTGGCCCCCTGGGATGGGAATATCCATTTTATAGGAGAAGTTGAGACTCTTTCTTTGACTTCCTACAAGAGTTAAAGCTTGGATGCAAAATTTATATCAAAGCATCTTGGGGGTAAAAAGGAATATTTTCTGAATCTGCAAAACATTGCCACATCTTCAAAGGATTCCTACAATTTTCAGATTATGAGATTTAGCATATTTTTAGTATATTATTTTAATTAGAACATAATAACATTCATTTGTGGATATAAGATTTATCACAAAATCCTACTTTCTCTTGTCCATGCATGTGTGGGTTCCCCTTTCCCATCAGTTCACGTTTCTCATTTCCAAAAATGTCCATGGTCTACTTTGTAATCTATTTATTCACAGTGCCACTCACTAAGTCTGAATTGCTTTCATTCTCTTAAGAAGTTTTATAGGATATTGGCTTACACATTTATGAATTAGCTAATGTCCTTTGAATTGTGTTTGCTTAATTTAGTTTGCTCTTACATGCCTCCTTTATCTCTCTTACTGCTGATCTACTTTTTAATTTATAAAAATATATATTACTAGCATCAATCACTTATTCAATGCTTCCCATTAATATGAACCAAGAAAGTTAGTTAATGCTTTAAAATATCACCTACTGTAACAATCACAAAATTGTTAAGAGGTTAGTAATATCATAGTAATATCACATCCTGTTTAAATTTTAGGAAACAAGCTCAGATAGATTAAATAAAGAGGTTAAATGCTAGTATGTTGTGATGGAAGAAAATATTTCTTGGATTAAATCTGAAGAGAAATTACAAAATTAAAAAATAAAGTTCGGGTGCAATCTTAGACGTTGCTCAGTGCTGTCTTTTCTTCACTGCGCTTTGCAGGGACCTGTGACCCATGGTGCTTCTTGGTCCAGGGACAAGGGCAAGAGGAATAGGGGATTTCAGGCCCTCCGTTCCCTGTTCATTTGGACTGCTTCCTTCTGTTGCTTGTATATTGGTACACATGCACGATTTCATGTTACAAAGTGTTGTAGGCTGAGGAATTTTGGAAATGAGCAATCAATCTCATGGTGAAATATGACATTGATGTCATGAGTTGTTCAATTGATGTCTGCATCTCAATTCTTATAATTTGCTCAGGTCCAATTTCTTATCTATTAAATGAGAAAAATTGGCCTTTTCTCAGAGGATTTTTTTTTAATTTTTATTTTAAATAGAAAAAATAGAACAAAATTTCAAAACAATGTAATAGGAGGGTAACGAAGGTTAATGCATTGCATATTGCTATCTTTAAATTATTTACGCAGAGTGAAAGATATCAGCATTCAATTGTCCAAACAATATTCGCAGAAACATTTCTTTTCAATGAACTAAGAGAAATTAGTAGCATATCTATCTTAACTATTTTTTACATATATATATATATATATATATATATATATATAATTTTTTTTTTTTGCTTTTCCCTTCCTTCTTTTCTCCATTCCCCTATGCCAGTCAGAGGGTATTTTAAAAATAGATGAAAAGAGCATGGAAAAGCACAGCTAGGGAAGGTACCTAAAAATTAAGGATAAGTCAAGAGATTTTCATTCTCTTCCTTAATTTCCTCTGTTCCCCCAAGGGCACCCTGTAAAGGGCTGTTACAAGGCTACTTCAGGATTCTTAGTGAGGAGGAGGAGTTCTCCGTGGATAGAGGCAGAGTTATTTCCCATCTTCAAACAACACAGACTAACACTTCTATCACTATGACAGTGCAAATTGTTATACGAATAGCAACATATGTTACACCGTGTATGATTGCAACTAAGATTGAAACAGTTTCCAAGACTTCTTTTCCAGTACCTATCTTGACATTTTTTCTCATGTCTTGTTCTTCTGAAAAGGTCTGTGTAACACTACGATGCCTGTGATAAACCGCCACCTGAAGGCTAAAGTTCCCAGTTGCTACGACCTTCTTCACTAGGTATCAATTTTGCCTTTTGATGTGTTTTTTCTCAAGCTCCGTCTGTCATGTACTTAATCAAGGGAATTTACACAAAACTTCAAATAGCATCTTTTTAACACATTCACAATTTATAGTAACAGATTAATGGGTCACAATAGAAGCAAAAATAAGCTCATTCAAACCCAGGATTCAGTATTGAATTGGGTAGAAATATAACATCTCCTCCCATATAGTCTTCATATCCCAGGCCTCCTATATTGAAAGATAGCAAATTTCCAGAAAATACTTAAAATTCTGCATTTTAAATAAACGTTTTCGGAATCCTAGTAGGAGATAATTTAAAAACTAAAAATTTTAAAAAGAATTAAAAAATGTAGCAGACATATACCTGATAAAAAATAAGTTAAATGTCCATAATTACACAACCCAGATTTAAATATGGTCAGCATTAAAAGGCTTGATTTTCTTATTTTTTAAATCTCTCTAGCTTTAGTATATTTGAGATTGTGTTATATAAGTTAAATTAGATTTTCCTCAACATTATACTAATAATTTTCTGCATAATTAAAAATACCAGCTAATATACTTAAGAAGCTTAATACAATGCATGTACAAAATTTAGTTTTACTAGTTTGAAGTTCATTTAATTTTCTTCTAAATACCTGGCACATATATTCATTTTGTTACATCAATCACATTCAAATTATAAAACTTTTAAATGATTGGCAGAAACACACACACACACGTATACTCTACCCAAAATCTGACAACATAATAAAGTTTATATTCCATCAGATAATCTGACACATTAAAGCTAGAAAAAGGTTGTGGTGCCATCAATTACAGGACTTTCATTTTAAAGACATTTATTGCAGTTCAGCTCCAAGGAGATAGACAGACTTACACAGGAGCTCTACCTCTCTTCTCTGTTCATAAGAAAAATTATTCCTATCTCTGTGGAGTTTTCCATGCGGCATCTAGAACATGTGGAAGGGTAACACCGAGTCAAAGACTTTGGACTGTCTGATGATGGGCAATGAGTTGAGAAGTACATTTATACATTGGTTGTATTCAGCATCCCATTTTCTTTTCATCAGTCTACTTCTCTTTACGAATTGTCAACATTTCACATGTAGAATTCTTCTTTCTATATCTTTGATAACTCTCAGGAAAAAAGTAGGTTATGATGGCTTCACTCACACATCTAAATACCTAAAATTCATACCAATGACAAGAGTTGATTCTCATATACGACACCTTCAGGAGCTGAGGATGGCTTCACAAACCTCAGATAACTTTCCTGCCTACTTCTTTTCTGATGTATTTCTTTAGCCCATACTTTTTATTGCAAGAATTGCCCAATTTTATTTTTTGAACTTCCGATTATTGAAAAAGAACGGAGAGGAGAAAAAATACAAACACAAATACAGAGCTGTCCTTAAGAGTCCATTGGTAACTGTGTTCAAAACCTCCTACAAATACCACAATTCAGAGATGTTCAAGCCCCTTACATAAAATGGCATTAGATTTGCGTATCACTTAAACAGATCCTCAAATGTACTTTCAATCATCTGTGTATTACGTAAAATACCTCATGCAATTTAAATGCTATGTAAATAGTTGTTACAATATATTGTTTATAATGCAAGAAAAAAGATATGTACATGTACAAAGTCTATACAACTGTAAATTTTCTTTTACTATTTTTAATCCAGATCTGGTTAAATCCAGGGATGTAGAACCCATGGGTATGGATAGCTTGTGTGTGTGTGTGTATGTGTGTGTGTGTGTGTGTATGTGTGCATTTAAAAACATACACATTGGGCTGGTGAGATGGCTCAGTGGCATAAGTGCCTGCCTGGCAAGTGTGAGGTCCTGAGTTTGACTCCCAGTACCCACATACGAAAAAAGGGCCTGTGATATCGCTCAGCGGCACGGGCACCTGATTGCATGCGAGGTCCTGAGTTCAACCCCCGGTACCCACAAAAAAAACAACAACAATAACAACAAAAAAAATACATTTTTTTTTTACAAAAAAAACCCCCAAATTAGTTCCTATATTAGGAAAGCTAATGATATGTAATTTTTGAAGTATTCCAGAAATGTTCTCACTACCAGACAATGTGTTTAAAATTCTATCCTTCCTATTTCTTACTGAATGTATAAATGAATCCATTAAATCCTAGTTTATCTTCAGTGTAACCTAACCTGATTTAAGGAGAACACCACAAAGAAAGCAAAGCGTGGAACATAGGCTAGATTATATTCTGCAATATAGAATGTTCCTGAGGAAGAAACTCAAACCGGCCTTTGAAATTCAGCTTCTTGGACCAGTGAGATGGCTCAGTGGCATAAGCACCTGCCTGGCAGGCACAAAGTCCTGAGTTTGACTCCCGGAACCCACATAAAGGAAAAAAAGGGCTGGTGATATCACTGAGCGGCACAAGTGCTTGCTGGCAAGTGCAAGGTCCTGAGTCGACTCCCGGTACCCACATTAAAATAAAAAAGAAAAAGAAATTCAGCTTCTTTCCTCATTTGGCAACACGGCATGGCAATGTCTCAGTCAAAATACTAGAACCAGACAGATGCAGTAGTGCAAGGCTATAATCCCAGATACTTAGGAGGCTGAGGCAGGAGGATCTCAAGTTTGATACCAGCCCGAACAACTTAGTGATACTTTATTCCAAATTTTAAAAAAGAAAAGAAAAAGTGCTAGAGATACAGCTCAATGTTAGAGTATTTTTGGGTTTCATCACCAGTATCACAAGATGCAAACAAGAAAACCCCACTGTATCCAGAAGCCTGTTTCCTAAATACTTTCTCAACCAAATCTGTATGTGTTAGAGTTACATAAAAGTTTACTTTTCCACTTTTTTTGTAAACATATAGTCTTAACACAGCACATTATTCTAAGAAACTCACTTCGTGCTATGTCAGCTTCTCCATCCCTGACCTAACAACCAGAGCTCTGTAGGTTTAGAGATCAGGCAATAATGTGTTGCCTTCAATGTGTGTTTGTAGCTTCTACTCCAGTGGTCTCTATTTCTTAGGTACAATGTGCAGTGTCCGTTGCATCTGTGTCTATACCTCCACGGGAGGACTATTGATTCAGTCAAAAAACACTGCAAGGAAAACTACCAAAATTGAGACAGCACAGAAAGGTACTGCAACAGTGTTAAAAGACTCAGACCTTTAAGAACACATGATTTAGTAGCAAGACATTAAGCAATCAATCCAAATAACTCATACCATTGCTACATAACTTTTCAAACAGGGGCCTGAGGATCTACGAGTGAGAATATTCTTAACTCTCTGCTGGGAGTAACTTCTTATGGCAACAGGAAAGTCTTTCAAGCAGAAAAAATAGCATGGAAAAAATCATAAATTAAAAAATTCCAGAGATGCTTATTGGAAAATTCTGCTTTTGTGAAATAGAGAAGGATTGGCCCAAGAATATGGGCTAAAATGTTGTGTCCCTCAAAATGTGTGTGTTGAAATCCTAAGCCCAGCTATGATACTAGGAAGTGGGGTCTTTGGGAGATAAGCAGACCATGTCACAATGGTGGAATGCTCATAAGCGTAATTGCACCCTAAAGTACAGAAGCGATTGTACCCTTGTGTATAGATTCAGCTGGACATGACTGAAGCCATTTTGAATAGTAACCACCATAACTGTGCTTGAGTAAGCCTGGCCAGATTTCCTGCAGAGCTTTCTATCGTAACAGATAAAACCATTAGAGTGCTACGTAGAGATTTTCAACTGGAGCTTGACACCAGGTTGTGCCTGACTCTCTAACTGGCTAAAGGAAAGCACGGTACATTCTGGCTTGGATGAAATGACTTTTGTCCTGACCAATATATTCACTCCACCTTCTGACCCAAATTGCAGGGGTCTACTTGGTCTTGCTGCTGGCCAGGATCACATTGCTTTCAGTAAGTTCATTAAATTGCACTCTGTGAAATCCTGGATCTGTCTATCTTCACAGAACCCTGGGGCCGGGTCTTATACATTGCGACAAAGCATTTTTTTTTTTTTTAATTGTCGTTGTTGTTCTGGAACACCTTGTAAGAAGAGATATGAAAAGGCATATTCCACCTCCCTCTATCACTGTCTCGCACTCTCTCCCACCACCTAAACTTCTTTCTCCACCCTTCATTCTTTCTCTCTTTTCCATCATGTAAAGACATAATAAAAAACAACGAACTAAGAATGAAGGAAAAGGCTTTCACCAGACGCCAGGTCTGCATGTACCTTGATCTTGGACATCTCGGCCTTGGGAAGTACTAGAAATAGATTTTGGTGTGTAAGCCACTCAGTATATGGTATTCTATTATACTTGCCCAAAAAGACTAACATTGCAGCCATTACCATTTTAAGAAATATGCAAAGTGATTTTTATATTCTAGTAGTTTGAGGGCAAGTCTTTCAAAAAACTGTGAAATCCTTAGTTATGTACACTGGTTTTCTACCATCCATTCCCTTCTCTGTTCTCTAATCTTTCCCTGATTTACTTTATCTAACAATGCTATATGATTTTGAGAGAAGGGTCTTACCACAGCCCCCATATGACAATGTTTCTTAAATGTATCACAAAGGGAACATGAAATGTGAGAGAGCTCAGGCATCTGTCATACCATAAAAGATTAAGATAGCAAAAGATAGAGATTGTTATTGAGCTTTATCACTACCGCAGTGAGATCAACTGCTGATAAACCAGAGAAATATGGTCATAAGTAAAGCTTTAAAAAAATGAGTAAAAAATTTTAAAAAACAGGGTGGACATTTAAATTAGATTTATGATTGGTCAGAGGAAGAAATCATAGTTGGATTCTGATTTACTGAGTTATGTTCACTCAAGTAATGAATGACACCATTAACTACTTTCAAGCAAGATATAGAAGAAATTGCTGATTTTTCAGTTCATGCAAAAGAGGAAAAATGCTGTGTTAGGAATATAGCTTAGTGGTGAGGTCCTGGGTTCAATCTCCAGCACAGAAAAATATATAATACACACTGATAATATTAATAATCACAACATTAATATTTAATTTTAATTATAATAAGTGGCATGTGCTGGGAATTTACTACATGCAAAACATCATGCTTAATACTTACCTGTATAACTCATCCAATTCTCACTATCCAATTCTCACTTTTATCATCCTTAAAAGACACTACTGTCAATTGTTCTTTTCTACAGATTCTGAAGCAAAGTATTTGAGAGCTTTGAAAGTAGCAGAGGCACTCAAAACAAATTTCCCATGATCAGGAATACTTTAAATCATTACTATGTTTACTCCATTTGACAAAATGTATTTTATTTATTATTAGAAGATGATTTTAAAATCAATATTCTTTCAAGAAGATTTTTTCTTCTGAATGTGTTTGTGTATTGGATTTGACTTACACTATTTGTGCACTCTGCGGTGGGGACAACAGACATTATTCTGCAGACTAAAAGTAGATTCTTCAATTGGACAAGTAGACTTGCTTCAGTAGAGCTGAAAGTCATGAATTCTAGAATGGATGCCTTAAATTAGAAGTTTAGTCCACTGCACTTCATCGATGCTGGAGACCTGAATGATGAGGAACAGGAATCAATGACCCACACACTTGTATTGAAATTAGTTGAATAATGGCAGACTGCATTATCTAATTTTTTTTTTACTGCTCATGTGATCCTCTTAATTAGGAAAATTCCCGCCTTTCATTGGAAAGTTGACATGAATTCATTTGTCCTCTGAATACGTTGACCCGGAAGAGAAATAAATTTATCTTTTGAAAAACATGCACAGTTTAGAATGACTCTTCTTAATGAGATTCTAAAAGTGATCTTGACCAGCCGAAATTCTTTAAATTTTCAATCACTAACACAAGAAAACACTCAGGGAAAACAAACGAACAGAAAACCTATTTAAAATTTTTTTCTCCAAAATTTGTAAAACTTATATCCTTCTTCCAAAGATGATTTTTTGTACTCATTTGGGCCAATAAGTTCCCATATTTATGTATTATAGAGCAATAAGAACATATTCAGACATCTATATATTTTATTTTAAAATAAATTAAGGTACTCTAACTTCTACTTCTTACAGATTTATGTTATACAGTTAAAGCATATCTGAGGTAGATATAACACAATATCCTGGCATGTTTAATATGTACGGAGAGATAAAAACATATGTCAGCCATTTGAAATGTTATGTTTATTGTTGCTTAGGTAAATAAACTCAAACTATAGATGTATAAAATATTAAATTGAAATTGCCTATGAATCTTCTGTTAAGATCATTTTTAGAGTGAAATTCAGTGCTATTTCTTATTGTATCCTTAAACTTATTGCTCAGCTGGCCCATATTTAACACAAGTTATTGGGTGTTATCCATTTAAAAATTCATTAATTCAGTATTTATCTAAACCAGATACCAAACTCAGTGCTTGAGACAAAGCTTGCAGATTGATACAGTTCTCATCACTGTGCGACAGAGAATTAAGAAGGTGATACAGAAATTAAATGAGGAATCACAGTGCAACTGATCAATGGGAAAGAAAGAGCAATGTGTTATAGAAACTTTCATAAAGATTTTGTAACATCATTTGGGGATTCGGAAAAAGATACTGGCACAAGTAATGGCTCAGCTGTGACGGAACCGTAAGACAAGGGCTTGGTGCAAAGATGCTGTGAGAGTTTCAGGCAAAACGTGCATGCGCACCTTCCCGCAGGTGAGGAGAGCACAGCAAGCCAGAGAGGGAACAACCCGAGTATGGCTGAACTGCCTGAGCTACAGCGAGTTTATTAAAAGTGAGATTGGAGAGAGAGAGGATATCAATACAGCAGTGCATTTACACCATATTTCAGCTCAGCCTGTAGCCTGAAACTATGAGGAACTAATGCAAAAGTTTATCCAAAGAGATAAAATAATTCGATTCATATTTTAATCCAGGTGTAATAAGAAGGCTGGAAATGGAATAACATCATCACCACTACTACATATTTAACATGGATTTCAAAGTGGTTTTTTTTCTTTCTTTTTTTTTTTTTTTTTTGGTATCAGGAATCAAACTCAGGACCTTGCGCTTGCCAGGCAGGCGCTGTGCTGCTGAGCTATGTCCCTGGCCCTGGATTTCACATTTAAACCTAATCGACAAAAATTTGAACATTCAATTTTAGTAATTTCACCTATGTATAACATATTAGGCCATGAAAACTATTCTACATTTGGAGTTAGTGAGATCTTGATCAATATCTGTGTTTAAAACAGCTGGATAACCAAGATACAATTTAATATCTTTAGTACCTACATATGAATGTCTACTTTATAGTTTCATACTAGAATAAAGGAGATAATGTATATATGCAGCCAATGCATAGACGTTATAAACATATATATACATATATAAATAGAAAGAACTTTCTACATATATATAGGTGCATACATATTTCTGTTTAAAAAGAAATATATTTTTATTTACACAGAGGTGGGATACTCCCGTCGGTTTATGAAAGGATGTGATGAATACGAGCAATCTTAAGGTTTGACCCCTTTAACTGGGACTTATGTCTAATAATGAAAACATGTAATATATCTACAAAATTGACTTTAAATTATAACTAGATTTATTACCATCTACTTTTTCAGGGAATATTTTCTTAATCCGAACCACATACATAGAACAAAATATAGTTCCTGAGATATCTTAAATGTCTGATAAACGCTTCAACTTGATAGCTAGATCAGTGTTTGGTATACAACAACACTAAATCTTCACTGAAAGCATCCCTGGAAATTCACAAATCTTCTTATAATCACCCACAAAAGAATTGTATATTGTGTTATTATAAATATAGACATAGAAGATTGCATGTGGAGCATAATAATATAAAATGTATATAATATAGATATATAATATGTATAAATCTTTGTGTGTGCTTGAGTGTGCATGTGTGTATATCTCACTGATATTCAAATAGAACTTAAGGAGGTCAAGTCCTTTCTCTACATTTAAACGATATATAGAAATATAGATAAACACACAGCCCCAAAAGCAGGTTCATATGTTGGATGAATAAACATTTGCAAAATAATACCCTGGTCCTCTGTCTTCCAAGACCAATAAGAAAAAGTATTTCATATTGTTATAAACAGATTGTTTATAGCCAAAACTATACCAGTGGTGGTTTCATTTTATATATATATATATGCAATATGCAATATATATATATATATATAAAACTTTATCTATATATAACTATATCTATAATATATCTATAATATAAATCATATAAAATCTAATATATATTAATCTAATATATAGATATTATATCTATATATATCTATAATCTATCTATATATAATATATACAGATATATAACTGTATACATATAAAACAGAATAGTACAATGAAAAATAAAGATTATGGATAATATTTATGTGACTATATTAAAAACAATATTAGAAAATTAAATGTTAAAATATCTTGCAATATTTATAGAAGAATTCATTTAATTTGCCTCTCCTTGAAAAAAAAGTGAAAAGAAGGGTGAAATATAAGCCATGAAAATCAGCAACAAAAATCTTTTACAACAGATTCCAAAAACAATTAGCTCATTGAAAGGAAAATGCTTAAAGAGGATTTTGATAAAAATATAATATCTGAAAGAAAGCAGACCCATAGATTGCATGATTTAAAAAGTAAATCCTTCAATATTTATTGATCAAATATAAAATAGAAATATTAAATTAATTGAACAAGTATAAAGAAAACTCATATGTGACATCATTTTGATCAATTTCTTGTTATACAGAAATAACCAACAGAGTAAAAGGAAAACCTACATAATGGGAAAAAAATTTCCAGCTATTCTTCATGCAGAAGACTAATATCTGGAATATATTAAAATAATTCAAAACAACTAGACAACACAAAATAAAAGACCCAATCAAAGTATTGGCAAGTTAAACAAATTGAGACCTCATAAAAGAAGTAAAATTGGCCAGTAAATACCTGAAAAAGTGCTTAACATCTCTGACCATTAGAGAAATGCAAATTAAAACAACACTGAGATTCCATTTTACCTCAGAAAAAATGGCCATCATCAAGAAATCAAATAATAAAAAAAATACTGGTCAGGTTGAGGGGAAAACAGAATCCTTTTACATTGTTGGTTGGAATATAAACTAGTACAAGCACTATGGAAATCAGTATGGAGATTCCTCAAAAAATTAAAAGTACAAATTCCATTCGACCCAGCTAATCTCCTTCTAAGTATCTTCCCAAAAGAGCTAAGACATATCACAGTGGCACAGGCATACAGCAGTGCAAATCATAATAATCAAATCTTGGAACTGACCTATATGCCCATCAACAAATGGATGGATATAGAAAATGTGGTATTTGCATACACTGGAGAATTATTCTGCAATAAAGACAAATGAGTTATTTGTAGGAAGATGGATCATCTTGAGAGCATGTTAAGTGAAAAAAATCAGACACAATATTAAATATCACATGGTTTCTTATACAAAAAAAACCCAAATTATAAATAAAGAGCAAAATAAAATGTAGATAATAAGAAGTAGAGGGACAGGTCTTTCTCAAACAGAAAGGGGATCAAGAGCTGAAGGGAGGGGAAGGGAGGGAAAAGAAAGAGGATATAAAAAAGTGAATACGTACTAATAAAAAATAAATTAATAAAGAATTAAAATATATTATGTACATGTACCAACTCCACACCAAGAGTGTAAACATTAGGTACTGCAAACATGTATAAATTAAATAAATAAATAAATAAAGGCACAGTATTTGTTCTATCTTCTTTGAATAAGGTTTATCATAGAAGATTACACAGTTCTGTCTTACTACAAGTTTCCAGTAAATAAAATCCACATCATTATAATGATTCGATGAATACTAGATTCCCACTCAGTGAATATAAAAGTGAATCTTCTTACTTCATTGAATAATGTTTGTTGCAAATACCATAAACAAAACTCAAATTAATTCAGGAGAGAAAGAGGATTCTCTTGGCTCGATTTTTTTGGAAATCTAGGTGTAGAACTGTGGTATAAATTGCTGGATGCAATGACAACATTACACTGTAATCCTCTTTATTTGTTTATCTAATACTCTTCTCTGTCAGCGGTGTCATTCTAAGCTAGGCTTCCCCAATATTGCAAGAAAGATAGTTTCCACTGATCCAAAATTTGCAGTCTCCACAAAGCTTGGAAACGTCAGTGGAGTCAAACATTGTTCTCACCTGGCTTATGTCCCAGGAGTTTCCATTCAGAGGACTCAAGTCACTTCTGTTGCCATGGCAATGAAGTCCAATGAATGATCTGACCTGGAAGATGCATGTGCAACCAGAGATCAGTGGTGGAAAGGAAGCAAGTGTTTCATTTCTTCTGGGAGTAAAAGGAGGAGCATTTCTCCAAAACAATTATACGAACTACCCCTAAGAAAAGTGTTAATATGCTACACAGTAAGAATGTAAACACCACGAAATAACTGGCACAATGTAGAAGATAAAGATGATGAATGAAAAGTGTTCAAGTGCACTAACTTCTAATATTGTGCAATATGGTGTTAAATGATAGGATGTCAAAATGATCAAAAAAATGTTTAATGTGTAAAAAATGAAGAATTTAAGCCAGGTGTGGTAGTACACTCCTGTAGTCCTTGCACTCTAGGAGCCTAAGGCAGGAGGATCACAAGTTGGACTCCAGCACGGGCAAGTTAATGACCTAGTGAGAACCTATTTCTAAAAAATAAGAATGAAGAAAATTCTGGGGATGTATTTCAGTGTGAAGGTCCTGGGTTCAGTTGCCTGTACTCTTAAAAAAAAAAAAAAAAAAGAATTCAGACAAAATATATTAAAAAGAATCCAATTTACATTCTAGAAGCTCAAACTAAGATATCCAAATGTAAAATACTGCATTGCATTGCATTGTAAAAACAATAGATAGGTCCAAGGATAAGGTAGGATTTGTGCAATTCAGAATAGAAAGCAAGAAAATATGCAAACAGAAAATTTTTAAAATGGAATATCTGAAATATGGGTGTCAAAATGCTTAAACTTCGTATAACTGGATTCCAGAAGGGAAAGAAAGGACACATAGAAGAGAAGCACTTCTGGTAGAAATAATGGCAGAAAATGTTCCACAGTAATTAAAAGCATCGGGCCACTTTGAAATGATCTCAATGACTTTAGAAGTTTATCAACCAGAAAGTATAATTAATACAAAGAAAATCTTACAGAGCTATATCATAGGGGAACTGCTTTTCTCATATTAATCAAATACAATTTTAATCCTATTGTATATCATTTATAAAATATGCAGAGAAATATGTTCAAATAACGCACGTGGAAGTTAAAGAGTTTGAGACCTCCATTGCAGCTCAAAAGACCTTGATTCTGCAGGACTGGTTGTAACACATTGCATGGTCTTTGCCGGATGGACCTACATGGATATGCAGTAGTTGAAGAACTACTTTTTTTAAAGATTATTTTCTTCCTGGACTGTCTTTATGCTCTGATCAATGATCAATTGACCATAATGATCATACTGATTGTAGTGTTTTATTTCTGGACACTCACTTTAATTGCAGTGACCCACAGAAATATTCTGATATCCATACCACAAAATTTTTTATTTTGTATTTGTTATTAGTACCTGTTTGAGATACATAATACATTCATCATGGGGAGTTGGTCATGTACATGTCACATCTTAGTCCTTTTTACTGTCCCTTCCTCTCTCTTCTCCCTCCATTCCTATACAATTTTGATATAGTTCATGTATTAAGTTCGAGCATCTCAAATTTCTATTTTATCTGACAAGCTTATTTTGCCATTCTAGGCTTCTTGTATTTCCACATAAATTGTGACATCAGCTTTACATATTCTACATTAATAAAACAAGTACAGTACACAAATACAAATTCCAGCTGGATTTTGATGCTAATGTTGAATTTAATGTCCACGTTGCAGAATATAGCCATATTAATAATACAAAATCTGATTCATGAACATTGAATTTCTTTCTTGAGGTCTAGATTTACTTCATTTTCAACCATTTCTTTAGATTTTATTGTAATCATCATATATGTTTGTTAATTTTTTTCTAAATATTTTATTTTGCTTGATACTCCTATGAATGGAATTGTTTTATAATTTTATTTCTGGATCATACTTTGCTGGTGTGTAGAAAGAACAGTCAATTTTCATGAGGTGATCTTGATTTCTGTAATTTTCTCTATTTATTTAATAATTCCACGGGGGCAAGAAGCAGCTAAGGAGATGGCTAGAGAAAGAAGGACGTGCCTGCCTTTGCACCGCTTGCCGAGCTAGCTCTGATTCAGAAGGTTGGGCCACTTCTGGGTCTAGATGCACCTTCTGAGTTAAATATTAGCCTGAGACCAAGATATACGCGGCTCAATACAATGCGAAAAATTACCCAGATAACCTAGCTCATACACAGCAACTCCCCAGCCACACCTCACCCAGTGGTCTTCCGCAATCCTTGGCAGACCCCGGCCCCATCAACTTTGATGACCATGGCACTTTATTCGAGGGCCACAAAAGGTCCTAAAAGCCACTAATTGGCAGAATGTCAAACCTCAGACCAGCCCCTCAGTCACACCCCAAGGCATAATGCTCACCACTTCCAGCACCAGGCCCCTCAGACCTGTGAGCCTTCTCACTGTCCTGCTGCCACTCTGCTAAGTTTCTATTTTCAAATAAATTCTTGATCTTGCTGCTCTTTTTAGTTGTCCTGCTCCATTCTTTGTTCAGGACATCATGAATCTAGACAGGATTCCCAATCCAGTAACACCGCTAGGTTTCTGATTAAATCTTTACAATTAATTGATAAGAACGTACCATCTGCAAATAGAGATACTTTTATTTCTTACTTCCCAAAGGGGATGCTCTTTAAAAGTCTTTTTCTTGCCAAATTGTCTGGGCTGGAACCTCTAGTTGAAGCTCTAGAAATGACATTGATTACAGGTGACAAGAGCCCACAAGCTTGTCTTACTTCTGCTCTTAGTGGGAAAACACTCGAGGTTTCATCACTCAGTATGAGTTAGCTGGGAGTTCTGGGTAGATGCCCTTTAACAAGTTGAGGACATTCTTCCCTATTTCTGGTGCATCAAGTGTCTTTATCATGAAAATATTTTAAGTTTATCACATACCTTTTCTGTATCTGTTCAGGCATTGTGATAGTTTACACATTTTAATCTTTTGTTCGGTATATTGCAGTAACTGATTTTCAGATTTTAAAAGCAAATTTGCATTAGTAGGACAAATTCTACTCTCTTATGGTGTATAATTCCTTTTATACATTGCCTGAATCCATCTACAATTTTTTTTCAAAATGTTTATGTCTATGTTCTTAGGTGAGATTAGTTTGTAGCACTGTTTTACTGTGATGTCTTTTCTAACTTTCGTGTTGCTGTTTTTATGAATGAAGTTTGTGAAAAATTCTTTAAATCTTTTATAAAATTCACACATCAAAGTTATCTGGGCATTGAGCTCTGTGTGAGATGCTTTAAAATAATTAATAAAATATTTAATTAGTATAGGTCAAATTTCAAATTTCTTCTTGAATATGTTTTAGCGGTTATTGTCTTTCCAGAAAAATTTTCCATTCTATTAATTTTATCTAATTTGTAGGTTTATAGAGCTTAACAGTTTTTACTTGTGATCATTTTTATGATAATATTATTTTCATTTTTTATTTTAGTAATTTGGGTCTTCCAGTTTTTATCAATTTAAGCACTAGTTAAGGTTATTCCTGTCAAAGAATCAACATTTTAGTTGTTGATTTTGTTGTTTTTGTATCATGGATTCTATTCTTTTATTTTTGCCTTCCCTTTGTTTCTCTGGGTTTAATTTGCTCATAATTTTCTAGTTTCTTGGGGAGAAAAACTAGTTACTGTTTGATATATATATATATATATATATATATATATATATATATATTCGTATCCCCTCTGCACATTGCTTATCTGCTTATCATAAGTATCATTTATTGTGTTTCTAATTGTATTCATCTCAAATATTTTCTAATCTCTTCTATAAAATCTTTTTTTTTTTTTTGTGGGTACTGGGGGGTCGACCTCAGGACCTCGCGCGCCAGCAGGCGCCCGTGCTGCTGAGCGATATCACCGGCCCCTTTTTTGTATGTGGGTTCCGGGAGTCGAACTCGGGCCCTCGAGCTTGCCGGGCAGGCGCTTAAGCCACTGAGCCATCTCACCAGCCCTCTTCTATAAAATCTTCTTAGGCCCATTGGTTATTAAGCTGTGACCCAGTTAATTCACAAATAATTTTAAATTTCCAAAATTCAAATTCATTCTATGTTGGTTCTCAGCATATTTTCTATGATTTTGATCATTTCAATTTTATTGGGATTTCTATCATGGTCTAGCTTATGGTAAATATGCTCAGTGTGTTTGAATGACTATGTATTTTTGTTTTAAAGATTCTAAAGATTCAGTCTAGTTAGCTTGCAGTAATTGTGCAGAGTTATAGTGTGTAAAAGATTAAAAATATTTTTATTAAATATTGTTTAAATCTTATTTCCTTGCTAATTTTTTGGCTACTTGCTTATTCATTATTGAAATTGGAGATATTGGTCAACAGACATTATATTTTGTGTCCTACAATGCTATTTTTGTTCATGTATATTAAGACTCTGTTGTCATTTCTATGCTTATAATCTATCTTATAGTGTTTTGTTTTATCATTATAAAACATCTTTGTCTAAAGCAACAATTTTTTAACATTTTTTCTGTTTTTTATTAATGTAGCAATTTCACCTCTCTTTTGGTTACTGTTTGATGACATCTTTTTCTAACAATTTAGTTTTGAATTTTGTGTTTTTAAATCTAAAATATATAGTGGAGTCATGTATTTTTTAAGTACAATCATTCTTTCACCTGCTTTTAAATCATAAGTTAACCCATTTACATTATTATTTATAAAGGAAATTTATGTCTTCAATTATGATATGCTTCTTCCTGTTCCTCAGAATTGATCATCTCTATTTAACTATATTTAGATCTGCTGATCCATTTTTTGCCTTCTACGTTCTTTTGCTGTAACACTTTTGTGAATTTTCCATTTCAAATTCAAATTTTTACTTGAGTCCTTTTTATATTTATTTCCGTTATATCCTGTACTTGATGAGGCATTGATGTCATATGATAGTTTAATTCTTTACATCTGGTTTTCTTCTTTCAATACATTTATAGCAAGTTATGTAAAGTTTTTGTCCAATAAATTTAAAATCTGAGTACTCATGGACAATGCCTATTAATTACTTTCGGCCCATGTTACTGCAATTCGTGGGAATATAAATTAGCGCAACCACTTCAGAAACAGTACCTGTCTGCCGTATTATGAAAGGTGGTCCGCCAGGACCTTATGCTGTATCAGTTCCACAGCTAAAAACATACCCAAAGAATTGAATGCTTGCGGCTTTCAAAAAACTTGTATTATTTTTTCCCAAATCAGAAATAAGTCAAACACCCCTCCATAGCAGAATAGATATTTTACTGTAGTGTTCAAGGGAGTGTTACCGAGCAGTGTGAAGAATGGGGTCACCAAAATAGATAAATCTCAAAAGTATAAACTTAGTGAAATTTTTAATGATGCAATTTGGGGAGAAATTATAAGTATTTGAATTACACTTTCAACTCTTTATTAAGTTGCTATAGAGATATTCCTCATTTAACAACCTACCTGTTTAAGGACTGTTCAGACTCACTACCAAGGCCCTGTTCAGACTTCCAACCTGATATCGGACTTACCACCCATCTTTTTTTTTTTTTTTTTTTTTTTTGCACAGTTCTGTACATCTCGTTTATAGATCTTCAATGTCTTTTTTTATACAATACGCCTTGTTTATACAGTATTGGAATTTTTGCTGATTGTACTGTATAGTACCGTACTATAGTTTTATGTTCTGTTACACATTACAGTACTGCATGTAAGAGTTATGCAAATAAAAGCAGAGTTATCAAGTTGGAGCTTCCTTTGACCCTTTCTTTGCTCTGACTATTGTAATATACATACTATACACAGTTCCTCGTTTAGTGAAAAAATGTATTTTGTGGCCAATAGTAGGAAGGAAACTCAATCATTAAACGAGGAGAGTCTGTATGTAATGTGAATATTGAAGGTTTAAAAACTGCAATGCTTAAATATAGAATTTAAATATAAAAGAATTTTGGGATAAAAGATTGAATAAAAATATTTTTAATCTTTTACACACTATAACTTTGCACAATTAAGATTTTTATTTTCTTATGCATGCCTGATGTTTCTAATAAAAATAGTTAAATGTATGTGAGTATACAATCTGTACATATTTATGTTAGCATAGAAACAGAGCTGACAATATCCATACCAGTTATTTTGCAAAAAATTTAATTTAAAGGATGTTTCTGAAGATAAGAGTTTTATTTTACACAATTCTATGGGATTATTTACAATATGGAATTTTCATTTATAATATTAAAATGAGTTTGTAATTGAATCTTGTGATATGTAATATTATACAGTAATTAGCCATCCAATAGAATCTATTACTCAATTAATTAAATTAACAAAATGAGGAAAAAACGAACATGAAAATACAAATTGAAGCACTGACTCATACTTAATTGATACAGCGGCTATTTTTGAAAGTTGTCTTACTTAGGAAAAAGAAGCACATATTTGTGCTAATGCTGTATGTATCATTACATTCATTACATTTTCTGTTTAGTTTTCAAAACAAAATCTATACTTGGATATTATCTCCATTCCATAAATAAAGGTTTGAGAATACTGAAGACTAATAATTTTTCAAGGGTCAAAAACACAATTGCTACTTAATAAGGATTGAAATTATTCATTTCTCTACTGAAAGCCCATAAACGTTCCATTATTTTAAACTACCCTTGTTTATATTTTTTATCTATTTATATGTCAGAAGGAAAGCTTTTCCTGCCTATGAAGACAAAAGTCAAAAGCAGAATTGAACAGTATTGGGACAAAATGAGACAGTGTTTAAGACAAAAATAATCCATTATTTAAAATACTTTCACTCAGAATTTGCCATATATTAGGTTGCCAGGACATGTCTCAGTTTCTAAATCTAAAATTCTTAAAACATTCCAATATCAAATATTTATAGAATGAAATCTAAAATTCTTATCTTGATAGTTGATGTCCTTCAAAATCGAGCCATTCTTCCTACACCTGAAAGACACCCTTTGTTCAAAATCATATCACAGATGTCTGCTCCAAACCTTGATTTCTATTAGTTACAAGTAGACATTACCTTTATTTTTCCCTATACTACACCAGATTCGCCCCTTACTGAAGTCCCTGGTAATCAGAACAGCACCTACTAAGCATAACCCAGATATATTTATGTTAATCTGTTTAATTGTAACTGTTAAACTGTTCTACTATAAATTCCTGGACAACACAGTCATTGGTGTTATATATCCACTGGTGTTTTATCTCAGGATCTAGGCATCCTTATAGAGAGCTGTGTATCAAAAACAAAATATGCTAAACATAAAAAAGAGAAATCCCCTCTTCACTGCAAGGAGGCTCAAGCTTTTGCTACCTCTCTTTTCATTATTTTACATCCGTTAAGTTCTGTATCACAGTGCAATGGCAAGCAGAAACACTGAAACGAAACCCAGGATTTGGAGGCAGATTTATTTACATCAATGGACACTGATAGGGATCATTCCCAGAATATCAGGCACCGATCTCTGTGGTCTAGGGCTTATATGAGAAAAGCAAGCAGGAAGTGCAGAGGCAGAATGGCTTGTCAATTGGGGTTGGTTTATACAATGTGCATCACAGTGACCAGCTATGCAACACAGTGACCAGCCGTTTCTAAGAGACAGAAACAACTGGAACTGGAACAGGAACTATTACCTGGGCAACTAAGAAACTGAAGTATGCTGGTGGGGGGGGGTGCATTTTCTGTTACGACAACTCAGTCCTGTGTGAAATGAAGCTCAATCTAGCTTTCAGAATACATACCTACTTAAATCATTTTAGCGAGATTATGAAGTTCTTAAGGAAGCATATTAATCTGCATCATAGCTCAAATTAAAATTTAAACCATATGTTAGAGTAAATATGTGGAAAAATAAATCACAGAAAAAGCTGGCATGTATAAAACTTTCATAAAATTGATTTCAATAAATAATGTATTTGAAAGTATATTTTAAAGAACAGAAGTATCACATGCCAAAAATAAACATACAAATTATCTACCATACTCTAAATTAAATAAATGCTAAAAAGAATATCTACTGAACATAATTTCCTCTTTCATATATATATATATGCAATTTTGTTAATAAGATATTACTGACCCAAATCAGTGTTAATATAGAAAGTTTTAAGAAAAATTTTTAAATATTCATTGAATTTGTTCCATGAATGCCACACTTAAATCACAAACTAAGTAAAAATTTAGAAATTTGAATAAAATTTATACAGTTATGCCTATTATAACATGAATTATAGTAGTGAAAAGTGAATAAATATAAATATCCAAAACCGAGAAATACATCATTAAAAATCATGTCATCACAATAAAAACTAGGCAGTATTTCAAAATAAGAATGTTGAAGAGCATCTTATTCTCCTATTTAAATATTTATTCTCACTTCTTTTTTCTTTAAAAAGTAAAAATAAATAGAATATGCATATTATGAAAGGTAATATACTCTCTGAGTCATATGATTATTGATAATTTTCAATTTAAACCTTCTCACACTCTGTTTCTGAACAGAAATTTTCCTACCTTTAGTCGTACATACATGTATTCGTAAGGAATGTGTTCATTAATTCTTCTGTCGGTCGCAGGGAGAGGATGCAGTAAACCACCCATTCATAAATTCTTTCTTAAGAAAGTGTAATGCGTGCCGGGGATACAGCTCAGCAGCACAACGCCTGCCTGGCAAGTGCGAGGTTGTGAGTTCCATTCCCAGTACCAAAAAAAAAAAAAAAAAAAGAAAAGAAAAAAGGAAAGAAAGAAAGTGTAATCTGTGACTCATGTTCTGATGTTATTCATCACCTACTCTCAGTTGGATTTCGAGGTCACCCATCTAATGGTTATAATTGACCTTCCAGTGTAACTCCACTTCAGAAAAATACAGCCGCTGTATCTTTCGGTTCTTTTGATGTTCTGCCTCATACAGAGGATTGACATCAGGAGTTACAAATCATTGCTTATTAGCTTAATGAATGGGGAAGGCCCTGGAAATCAGATCCATTTTGACTGACCAAAATATTTTCTCAGTTTATAAAGTGGCTCTTGAATTTTATAAATTCACCGACATACATAAATGCCTTTTAGGAAGACTCTGAAAGTCAAACTGTTATTATTTTCAGAGAATGTCCTCCTCTATTCATGTTTCAAACACAAAATAAGGAAATCAGCTATCCGGTCTCTGGAGCCCTGTTTCTTGGGATTTAATCTGGGCAGCAGCATTCGCTAAGTAGGGAAACTACTTAGCTTTATTGTGGTTTAGTTTTCTACTATGTAAAATAGAGATATTAATTTTGCCAAACTCATAGTATTTTGAAACGATTGAGTTCATATGTGTAATGTTCCCAGAATAAAAATTAATACATAGCTATTACATGTATTCAATAATATTCAATATTCAACAATACTGTTTTTACTATTAATATTATTATAGTCCCTTCCCCCAAATTCTTCTTTTTAAATATTTGTGTGTACTTCAGTTGTTTCACGGGCATTTGTTTATTTTCATTGTATGGATCACACGATTTTATTTCCTCTTGTAAGTCTTTTCATCTTTTATCTACAAAAATGGTTTACATGCACTTGACACTTAATGAATATCTGCAAAAAACACACAAGTATTTGGTGTCACCGACTACATATTTAAGTAATACGTGTATATTATAATATATAATATAATATATATAATATATGCATATTATATATATTATAATATATATATAACAAGCCTTTGATAAATAGTTATTTAAGAACTAGAGAGCAATGCTCATTTCACTGACAAGAGCTTTAGTCTTGAGCAATTTGTATTAAACTCTTCCCAATTAAATTACTGTACTTTTATGGAGATCTATTATTATTGCTATTATTAATTTTTGTTTGTATAGTCAGTGAATTATATGTCTGTTCTTTTCATTAAGAAATTGCAAAAGGCATGATTATTTGTGCAGCTAATGATGATGCAGACAGTTTGTGGTAATTATGAAAGCTCATAATTATGAACTGGAAATTGGTCCAATGAGAACAACTTATAGTCCAGGAGAGTAAATTAAAATCGGAACATGTATTGAAGAGATATGGTGAGGAAAAAAATAGTTCTTTTGGATAATTCATTTATAGTCTGTCAAACTGAATTTTTATTCTTGAATTTTACCTTTGTAAATTTCATGTAATGTAATTTGTAATGTAATGTAATCTTAATGTTGCTTATTTATAAGGATAAGCCAAAACCACTGAAATGTGCCAAAATAATTTCTGAACTTTAAAACAAATATGCGTTGCTATTAAATGGGTTGTTTTGAATTTTAGTATATTTAGAATCTTAGATAATTGTCAATCTTCAGAGGTATATGTCTTTATTAACCAAAAATGATCTATATATAAGTAATGTTGGCACTAGTTGATTAAGCAAAGTGTAATGCCTTTAAACCAACTGTGATTATTAGTGTATATTAGTAGTTTCAAACACAGCAAAAGGGCAATTTACTACAGGCAAACTATTCGAACACATAAATAGATATGAAAGGAAAGTATAAACTACCCAGACCAATTTGAACTTTTGGGAAGTAATATTACCACACAGACATTCTCATTATATCACTCAAGACAATTTTATTTTAGAGCATATGAGAAACATGAAATGCTGGTGTCTTATTTTTGCTGTTTCAATCTCAATTATATACAGACTGCCTTTGATCTATTATATTTCATTATTTCCAATCATTAGCTTTTTGTTTTCCTTCAGTTAAAAATTAATACTTTTGCTGGGATATATTTCTGTCATTTGCACCATAGTCAAGTTTCTGAAGTATCCTTTTCATATATGATGCATGTTACTTATATTGATTCTGTTTAAATTGTCACGTAGCATTAACTCTTCCTACAGGGACACCTAAATAGCAATAGAAAAGTAATCTAATGCAGTAACTCCAAATTGGACTGAGTGATTCACTAGTTTTATAGAATACTGGTAGCTACTCTAAAAAATAAAATGTCTCATAATTAAATAATTTTTAAAGGCAGTAAGTTAAAGTCTGTAGATTTGTTTACCATACATTGAATCAGAGGTTTATATTTCTAATTTTGCTCAAAATTTGTAAGATGAGATGAAGTGTTGCTGCATGTATTGTTTGTAAAGCGTGTAAGGATGTTTCATAGGGACAGCTAATCTTGAAAATTGTCTGGGAAAATACTGAGCTACAGGGATTCTGATTTGGGGATGAAGCAGGCAAGCTTCAGTATTTCTGGATTTGTTATAGAATATTCTTGACCAGAAAGCTTGAAGTTTAGGGCTCTTGGTTTGGTGCTTTTTTTTTTTCATCTGATAAGACATTTCATATTCTTTCACCCCAACTCTCTAATTTCAGGCTTGGGATTCCAGTATTTGCTTCTCCCAATAAAAAGAATTTAATTTAATTTCATATTTCTAAATTGCCTTTCCTATGGAATTTTGATGTTGCAATTGCTTTGATAGCAAACGAATGGAAGTACATGAACTTTGAAAATTGGGTTTAAATTCTTGTGCTGTGCAGTTCTGGCTGTGAATTCCACAGTCCTAGTCCCCACTTTTCCCTTCTGAGCTCTGTTCATGGGGTAGCATGCAGTGCTGCTGTTCAAATCAGCAAGAATGGATGAACTCAGCCATTCACAGTGCAAATCTATACATAAATCAATCAGCCAACCCAACCAATCCATTGATCAGAATTAGAGATAATTTGATTTTAATATTGAAAAAAGTTTCAGTTTTAAGCAGCAATCACAAGCAAGTTGAATTTTTCTTTAGAATTGTTAAACTACATATTTTGAATTCTATGTAGGGTGGTGTTACAACAAATTGCCACAGCCACAAGCAATAGAACTATTTTTCGCAGGGAGACCCTTCTTTCTAAGTTGGGCAACATTTCCTCTTTCTTCATTTTCATTTTGTTCCTTGTTGACATGTTTGTGGAGTCAGGGCATCTATGCCTCCTATTCTCTGCATCACAATTCTTTCATTAGAATTATACCAAGTATTTATCATAAAACAGAATCATTAAGAACATCTGTAAGGCAAAAGGTAAAAGTGAGTACCCAGGCAATGAAAAGGAAAGGAGCTGCTAGGATGAAAGTAAGTATAAACATACCTTTGTTAATATTTTAAAAACATATTTACAAGCCACTGGAATGGCTGTGTCTCTCCTGAGTATCTGTCTTTAGGTATAGATGCCCTCAGCTCAGTTGCAGTAGATGCAAAACTAATTGCATGATTTCTAGCAGATCATCAGACTTAATAGAATCTAATTAAGTCATGAGATAACAAGGATGATAAATAGAGTGAGTGGGTTAAACATATACTTACTTTCCTAATTGCTCTTATAATAAAGGTAGATCTCAGATCTAAAATTTCTATTTTAAAACCATCAAGAACTTTGAAAGCTTCTAGAATATATGAGCAAGTTACTAGGCATTTTTAACATCAGTACAATCCTAACAATATCTTAAAAGGTACAAGGTCTTTCGAGTCAGAAAATTTGCATGATTTAATAGAATCTCAAAATCAGAGGGATATTTTTAGGGTGGTATAGTCCATTTCTTTCATTTTTTAATGAGGATTTTCCAACATTATGAGATAAGTTAAGATGTCACGATTGGAACAAAGTATATTAGATAACATTGTGTTTCATTTTAAGCATAAAACCCATTATTGTTGCTTAATCAAATAAAGGCTTATTTTTTAAATTATGTGCAAATATCTAAAATGACCCACATAAGATCAGTCAGGGATCATTACTTGAGGATACTCTCCAGGTTTGATCTGGTCTTTCTTCCTTCAGTTCCATATTTAGCCTGTAACTCATTGTTGTGGGTCCACTATGGTCCTAGCAGAGTCAGGCATCTTGAATACTTTTGAGGAGACAAGAAGCTTGAAAGATCGCATTTGAAAATTAAAAGAAAAGAAAAATTTCTTCGCTCTTATCAAATATTATCAAGGCCAGATGTTACTAAAGTAGCAGAGGAATATTTTTATCAGTAATAAACTCCTGAAGTAGTGAAGAAGGTCCAGTGTGAACTGAACAGTATGTCAATATGTGAGGAGGTGAATGCATGGTAAAATGAGAATAAGGCAGTGAGAGGGCAGAACTGCAGGGCTTCAGCTAAGACAGAGCAGTGGACATTTTTAGAAAGCAGTGGACAAATGGGGTTGGTCCATGTGAAAGTTATTCAGGTTTGATTAAGACCTATCCAGTTCTACTGATCCCATCCACAGAGATTAGGAGACAGAGCTCTATCCACAGGCATTATATGCAACAACCAGTAAATTCTTCTGCCAGCTTTGAGCTTTCCTCAGCAGGAACATAAAGAACCTAGAGTCCTTATCCTAGCGATGTGCAATGAGCTCTTAGAAGCTGTGTTTATCTTAGTTTGAGTTTCAATGGGGAGATACAGAAGTGTAGCGGTGGGATTGTGGGCAAAATCATTTGTACGGAGAGTCTAGGTGTCATAAGTCATGGTTAAGACCCCCCTACAAGAGAAGAGGATCAAACGATCCTGAGTAGTAACTGATTACAGAGAGTCCATGCTTGCTAGCATAGTCGGTCCTCCTATTTGGGAAGAAGTCTCATGTGTAGAAACACAGCATATGGCCATCCCTGTGGCTGTGAAATGCCATTTCTCTGATATCTAAGGATGTAAACTTTATGAATATTTACTATAAATTCAGTTGATTTTTTCCAAGCTGCATGTTCATGTTCTTCACACATTTTTATACTGGATTCCCTTTTTCTTTTTATAACACGTGTGTTCTTTATGTATGGTCTAGAGTTCTGTTTTTATGAGTGTTGCAAGTATTTAGCCCTTTCTTACATTGTAAATCACAGCTTTGATATAGCCAAATATATTAATATTTTCCTCTTCATATGTATAAAGCAAATTGTCAAGATTTTTTTCCATTTGCTAAGTGAGAACGTTCATGTTTTTCACATTTATTTAACATAGCCGTATGTCATTAACTCTGTCATTTAACTCTGGAGTTGCAAATACATTTATCAATGTTTATATGTATGGACAAGGATGGATACTCTGTCTTTTAAAATTTATCTATCCATATTTTAAAATTATAATTATTAATAAATTATCAATATCAGCTCCAAAATATATCTAGGCATTGGAACAGATATCAGTTGTCAGCATTATTATCAGATTCTCCAAATGCATTACTAAAATGAAACAGGCTGCAGAATTTGCCAGAAACATTGCAAAAATTTAAATTAAAACATCTTAAAATTAATTAAATTGTGGCAGAAATTTAAAAGCTAAGAGTCTAATACCATGCTAGGGCAAGATACGCTCACCCAGCCCACCACATAGTTAGACCATTAGAGCCAGTTAGCCTTGGCTGACCACGCCAGCTGGAACTCAAAGACAGACAGACCTGGCTCTGTCTGACCACATCTAGCTAGGCTGCCTGCACTCCCAAGCCCATGAACATATCCTGTTTTACTAACCTGTTCCAAGGAGTGTTTACCCAAGGTAGACTAGCCCAGTCAAGGACATGTATGCTTTCACCCACCTCCTTAGCCCGCCTTATGATAAAGGACCCCTCTGACTAAACCTGCTCAGAATCAATCTGCCTGACAACATATGACCTAGCCTATGTGACAAATTATAAACTGATTCACTATCGGCTTCTGTACTTCCTGCTTGCAAATCATGTAAAAGTGTCTGTTTTACCCTAAGTCTGGGCTGGTGATTTGGACCTGGTTTCTACCAGCCCACTGGTGTAATAGAGCTGTTGTCTTCCAAGTGCCTCGGTGCAACGTGTCTTACTCCTGGTTTGGCTTCCTTCCACAGCAAAATGATACAGAGGAAAACTTGTCTTTTTTTAAACCTTTTTACAGACTACTGAAAACTCAAAATGTAACCAAAGTTCTAGGCTAATTATTGAAAAGATATTTCAAGTTGTAAAGAATTTAACTTTCACCCTTTATTCTTCCTGTGAATGACTGAGTGTTCCGGTTTCAGTTATTCCAAAAACTGTTTTCTCTTACTTTTAAAATGTTTAGAAATCCCATACAAAAGCAATTTCTACTCTATTACGACCTCAACATTTTTATAAAATAAGATTTATCTCTGCAAAGAAATTATTATATTCCAAATAAATTTATTATTCAGAGGGCTTTGTGGCTGAAAATCTTTTTCTTCTCCATTTCTAGAGAAACATTTCAAATATATGCAAAAGAAAAATACATACTCATAGCTTTCTATTGCCTGGATTTAATCTTTTCCTAAATTCACTTTATTATATTTATTTAGCGTATTTATATATTACTTAATATGTCTTTCTTTCATTGCTTTGATACAGTTAATAACAATAACCTCCGAACCACCATCAATGATTTACTTAATTATGCTTTGCATATTTATATACACATGTCCCTTAAAACAATGCATATATGACATATTATATATATTTTTTCAAATGGCTATTTTTCAGCAACATCATCCTTTGGGTATTAATTCATTTTTTATACATAATGTGTTCAATAAGTGCCTTATCTATTGTATAAATTAAGTATATTTTGCTAGCCCACTATTTACAGAATATAGCATCTTTCTGTATGTTCTATACTATAAAAATTACTTACATGCATTGAATTTTATCACTCAAGCAAACTTGCAAAAATGAATTTCTGATTATCCATATTTACATATGTGGTGCTAAATGTATATACTCCTTATAATGTGGCTTCATTTATTTCATTTCTTACATTTCTCCTAAGACTTTGTGTTAGCAAACTTGGAAAAAAAATTTAAAAATTGTCAATCTTATAGTTTAAAAGTAATATCTTAGGACTTTGCTTTAAATGGCATTTCGTTGATTGATATATGAGCATACACTGATATTTTTATTTGACCTGTACTCTTAATGTCTTTGGGACATCTCTTGAGCAACTGGTAAACACAATCACAAAATAATGTGAGGAACTAGAATCCCTACCCAGAATACATATTGATAAAAGTCCTATTAGTATAAATTTGAAATATAAATTGAAAAATATATATAAAATAATTTGGTGCAAGTAACTTTCATAAGGAAAAAGGGGAGGGAGGAAAGGAAAGGAAGAAAAAGGAGAAAGAAGAAAGCAAGAAAAGGAAAGAAAGAAACAAAGGAGGAAAGAAAGAAAGATGAAATAAAGAAGGAAGGAATACTCAATTTCAATATATAATGCTAATTATAATACAAGTATATTTGAAATATTAAAAACAGAATTTAAAAAAGAAGGAATTAGCACATTAAAAATTCCTAGGCAGGCCTGGCATGGTAGTGTGTACCTGCAATCCCAGCACTAGGGAGGCTGAGGCAGGAGGATTGCCACAAGTTCCAGGCCAGCCTTGGCTACATAGTGAGTGCAAGGCTACTCTGAACTACACAATGAGACACTGTCTCAAAAAAAATTCCTAGGCAGATTATTAATCAAATAAAATTTTTAATAGCATGGTTAAAATATACTTCATCTAGCATATAATTAGCACTTTTAATGTGTACAATTTAGTGGTTTTAGTATGTTAATAGAGATATATGTGCAACCATCACTAGTCAAATTTAGAACAATTTCACCACCTCAGAAATAATCCCTGTCTTTTTTAGATACTACTCCTGTAATCCCATGCAACTCTAAGGAAACACTGAATAGATAGATATAGATAGATATAGATATAGATATAGATATACATATACATATACATATACATATACATATACATATACATATACATATATGTATACGTATACGTATATTCCTCCTTTCCAGATATCATGGGAAGGAAATCATATAACATGTGGGCTTTTGAGGCAAACTTTTATTTAGCTTAATGCTTAAAAGATCATGCATGTTGTATCCTGGGTCTGTATTTAATTGTTTTTATGCAGCTGAATAATACACCGTGTGAAAAATATATACTAATTTTACCTACTTATTCATCATTTAACATTTTAGTTACCTTCAACTTTGGAATATTATGAATAATGTCTCTATAATCATATTAATATAAGTTTAATTTATGTTTAGAACATAGCTAAGAGTGAAATTATAGGATACTTTATGAACTTTTTATTTCTGTGAGGTTAGTAATGTCTCCTCTTTTATGATTGACTTTATAGTGTGAGTCTTTTTACTTTTTTCCTTGACAAGTTAATCTGCCTGGCACTTTTCAATGTTCTTGATCTGTTCAAACAACAAATTTTTTTGTTTCATTGATATTCTCCAGTCATTCTTTATTCTTTATAACTTGAATTTTCTCTTATATTTTGTTATGCTTCCAATTGCCTTCTTTAGGAATGACTTTCCTTTTACAGTACCCTGAGAATTTTTTTCTTTCTTAGTGTAGGTACTGATAATGATACATTTTCTTCTAATTACTAGTTGTCTGTATCCTATAAGTTTTGATACATTTTATCATCATTTCCATTCATCTCAAAGTATTTTCCCTTTGATTTATTGGCTACTTAGAAATATGTTATTTAATTTCCACATGCATAAATTTTTGACATCTTTTCCAGTCATTGATTTCTAATTAATCTATTTTGGTCAGAGAATATAATTGTAATTATTTCTATCATTTTAGAATGGTATATCTTGAAGAACGTTGCATGGCCACTTGAAGGCGATGTATATTATGCTTTGTGTGGTGAATTTATAGATTTCTGCTGAGTCTAATTGGTTTATAGTGTTGTTCAAATCTTCTATCTCTTTGCTGATTTTTCTAGTTTTGTGTCATTATTGAAAGTGGAGTATTATAGCCTGCAACTATTATTGATGAACTGTCTGTTTTCCTCCTTTGTTTCTGTTCTTGGTTCACATATTTTCATACTCTGCTACTAATAGTCTGGATGCATTCACGCTTTTATCATTATAAAATTTTTCCTTTCACTCTCAAATAATATTTTTGCTTAAAGTCTTATGTTAGATTCCTAAAGATGACTTAGATATAACACACACTAGCTAGCTTAAACAGCAGGCACTGTTTTCTTACCGTTGTGGAAGCTACAAATCCAAGACCATGGTTTTAGCAGTTTTGGTCTCTTGTAAGAATTCTTACCTTGGCATGTGGACAGCCCGCTGTTCTCTCTGTGGTCGCGTGGTTTTCCCTCTGAACCTGTGCTTTCCTGGTGTCCCTCTGCTTATTCAGTTAAATTTGCTGTTAAGGATAAGAGTAGGATTATATTAGACCCCAACCTAAGACCTCATCTTAGTCATCTCCTTAAAGACTTTATCTACAAACTCAGTCACATTCTAAAATACTAGGGTTAAAGGTTCAACATGACTTTTGAATTAAAAAATCAGACTGCAAATTTTATTTTGACTGGTATTAGCCTATCCCCTCTAGCTTTTCTTTGTCTGTTCATTAAATGACATAGTTTTCCATCCATGCTTTTGGATCTCTGAATCCCAGTGCCTTGCCTATAAACAGCATATAGTTAGATCTTGTGCCTCTGTTTGCAAGAAGGTTGCTCCCTTTGTTTTTTAAATGCAGTCAGATATCTTTTGTCTTTTGATTGGGCTACTTAATTCATTTATATTTAGCATTATGACTGATATAGTTGAAGGATTGTTGGTATGATTAGATTTACAACTGATACTCTTTTTATTTGCTACATAACTTCATCTACTCTTTCTTTACTGCTTTTTTTTGCATGAAGGAAATATTTTAATACATTCACTTTTTTTTACTGTATTTATTTTAGTGGTAGTTTCAGCATTTCATATATGTGTCCTAGTTTGTCATAATAGTTTCCTATCCATAATAGCTACTGCCTGCGACATACAAAAACGTTATACTCTTACAATGCATTTATTTTACACTCTCAGGTACATTATTAAAATACATATTACTTGTGTTAGTGTTTCACATTCAGCACATAACAATATATTTTATGCAGGTAGTTTCTTTAATCTCATCCAAGTTTTCTCACACTCATCTCCTTTGGGTTGTCATTTACAAATATATTGCAGATATAGTACATGACTTTGAGCCCAACAGCAAATTTGATATGTATTATTTTGTTCAATTATTTTTAAAATATATTAAGAAAAGATAGGGAAAATGTATTAAATTTCCTGTCATAATTACATAAATACATTTAACAGTGCTTTTGTCCATGTTATGGTATACTGGAGTGGTTGCCTAGGTTCTCCTACTGCTTTTAATTTGTTAGCCTATCCTTATTTATGTATTTTTTGCAAGGTGATTTTGTTAGTAAAAATAATGACTAATTTTTGTTGGTTCAGGAAAGATCATTTTATTTATTTATTTTTTTTTTTGTGGGTAGCGGGGGTCGAACTCAGGACCTCATGCTTGCGAGCAGGCGCTTGTGCTGTTGAGTGATGTCACTGGCCCTCTTTTTCCATTATGCGGGTGTGGGAGTCGAACTCAACCTCACACTTGCCAGGCAGGCACTTGTGCCACTGAGCTATCTCACTGGCCCAAGATCATTTTATATTCACTTTGAAAGATATCTTTTCTGGATAGTAGACTGACAATTTTTTGAGGCTATGAATGTTATTCCATGGTTCTCTGGCATTCATTATTTTGGATAGATAATCAGTGGTTAATTTTATTGGCGTATTCATATTAATTATGAGTGGTTCTTGTCTTGTTGCATTTAAGATATTCTCCTGATCTTTGATATTCAGAATCTTTATTTTGTTGGGTCTGTTTGTGAAGTTCTTCATGTCTATCCTACTTGAAGTTTATTGCGGGGTATGTCAGTTATAATTTTCCCATAAAATTGGGAAATATTTGGTCACCATTTCTGTGAACATTCTGCTCTCTCCATTATTTTCTCCTTCTGTCCTGTCATTGTTCATTTATTGATGCAATTAATAGTATCTCACATTTCTCTAAGACTCTCCTTACTTTATTTTACACTCTACTAGAGTTTTGTAATATTTATCAATATGTCTTTAATTTCATTCTCTTTTCTTATAAAATTTACTATTGAAGTTCTCTAGTTGTTTCTATTTTCAGTTATTGTACTTTTCAGATAATTGTTTGCATTCAAGAGCAAACTGAACACAACAGAAAAAGGGGTTAGTGTGGTGTGAGATACATGAATAGAAGTCATCTGAACTGGGAGAAAAGAAAATCACTAAACAAAATCTTAGAAAAGTAGAGGGAAAAAATCAGAGCACTATCAATATTGGAAAAGATGACTGTCAATTTTCTAAGTGATTAAACATATTTACCCATATGTTCAAGAAGGTTAGTGAAACAAAGGCAGGATATATATTAGGCAAAATAAAATAGCATACCTAAAAGAAGGAAGAAAAAAGCAAAACGTAACACAAATAACCATAATTAGGGCCAGTGAGATGGCTCAGCGGCATAAGCGCCTGCCTGGCAAGCGCGAGGGCCCAAGTTCGACTCCCGGATCCCACATACGAAAAAAGGGCCGGTGATATCGCTCAGCGGCACGGGCGCCTGCTGGCGCGCGAGGTCCTGAGGTGGACCCTCGGTACCCACAAAAAAAAAAAAAAAAACCATAGTTTCTAAAACTGAGACAAAAACATAAATCTTTAAACCACTTAAAAGTTCAAAAAACTATAATAAATGGTCAATATAATAAAAATCTACCACAACGCTAAGGAAAAATCCAAATTATAGCTTAAGGGGCTAGCGATATAGCTCAGTGGTACAGAGCGTGACAAGCATACAAAAGGCACTTTTTATATGTTTGCTACAAGATACATTAGCTATATGGCTACCAAACTGTGTGTGTGTGTGTGTGTGTGTGTGTGTGTGTTTGTATGTGTGTTAAGAAAATATAGATGTGTGAAAAAATAGATAAATCCACATTTGTGGTTAGAAATTTTAGGATATTTCTTCTTATAGGTAATAGAATGAGCAGACCAGAAAGTCAGTTTGTATGTAGATGAATTGATCAATGCTATTAATGAACATGGAATATTTGAGGAAACAATGATGAGAGAAGTCCAAAAAGTAGCCACCACAATGGTAAAGACTGGAAAAAAAATACAGCACACTGTAGTAAATTTAGAAATGTTCTATGACACTGTCTCAGTGTAAACATATGCAAACATCATTTAATTAATACATTTGAGTACTTCATATACTTTCTTGTTGTCCTTTACTCCTATATTTAATTTAAAAATATGCATAACTAAGAAAAATATTAAATTATGAAATGAAGTGAGGTGATAAAAGGAATGATGGCAAAGCGATTCTTATTTATTTGTTTTTGTATAAGTGAATATATTCAATTCTTGTCCTAAAGATTTTGGAAATGAAAAAATAAAAAGCAATGCAGCTATAGAAAAATAAACAGTATATTGACTTGAAAGGGATTATTAGATTATAAGTATTCTGTATCTTTGATTTAATGGTTGTAGATATTTAAACAGTTTACTTTTAACTTTTTGGAGTCACATGCCTGTTAATATTTCATGATAGATATCTACTTTCATTAATAGCAGCTATGCTAATTCACATTAACTCTACCAATTCTAAGAATGTCCACAGAATTTGTTTACACACATTCTTTTCTGCCAGAACAGATATGAATTATAAAATCTTGATTTGGGAGAATCAGGCATCTGGATTTACTGTGGTACTGAGGTTTGAAACTAGACCTTTGAATGAGCTGTATCCCCAGCACCATTTTTATTTTTAATTTTGAGAGAGGGTCTCACTAAGCCATTAATTTGCCCAGGATGGACTTGAACTTGTGATCCTCCTGCTTCAGCCTCCCAGAGTGCTGGGGTTTCAGGTATGTGCCATCGTGCCCAACACTCTCATACAGCTAGTTTATCTTAGTAGGGTTTGGTTTCCCAACTAAAGATGGGAGCCAAAATAGCAGTAATAATATTTTACAGAGTTATTCTGATAAGTGAATCATTTATTATTTAATACTTAAAACAGTTCTCAGTACATAGTATGACCACTGTTGTTTAATGTTAATACTATTATTATCATCATATTTTTGATAGCAGTAGAAAGAAGAGAAAAAATTAAATAAAACATTAACAATACAAAGAAGGAAAAGACATTAATAAAAAGATGATTGGCAAAGTTGAATAAGGTGATAACACCAATATAAAATACTTTATATAAGTTGAAAAGCTTCAATATTCATATAATTAAATAGGCTACACAGGAAATTAAAAGAAAAATGATTTCTTAATTGAAAAAATGCACACATACACTATTAATAGGCAATGCTCTTAAGAGCACAGACAGACAAGTTTACAAAAATTTTTGTTTCAGATAGGCAGAATTTAAAGAAAAGCATAATTACTGAAAAAAATCTGTTACATCAGACTTCTTCTTAACACATAATACACCTTGGGATGTTAGTAGCTAGTTCAAGTATAATTCTCAAAAATCACTATTGAAAAACTTCTAGTAAAAATTACCACTGAACATCAAAGTCTTCCAAAATTAAAGCTTAGCACATATCTGTTTATTTGAAATAAAGAAGAAACTTAGAAATAAGAGTCAAAATTTCTAAGATACTTAGCTAAAGTATTTTGAGATTTTGGAGATTTAACTTTTAATGGTAACATTATTCTTGCTAACAATCTAATAATTTTTATTATAACTTACTACCATTTGCTCTGAAATGGCATAACAGCTGTAGGTGTGCATATCTGGTTCAATGCAAAAACATGCAGTATGACCATTTTCAATTCACAACAATGTCTTATTATATTTGTCATAGTACAATTCACATCTCATCGGTAGATAATGTTCATTGTTCAAATTTGCATTAACTGCTTAGTTTCTCCACATTAATTTCCAACTCAGAGATATCAGAGTAAGTAATTACTTAAAATGGAAACACTTTTTTTTTCTAGAGAAGCACAAATGAAATCTGTAATTAGCTAATTTCCAAATGGCTCTTCTTAGCGATAGCTATTAACTGCCCTGCTTTGCCTTATTCATAACAGGCAGAATTTAAGTCAACCAACTTACATGGCTAATGCTTTCCAGTGATTAGATTTTTCACACAATGAATAAATTTCCAAAAAAGAAGAAAATTAAAAGTGAATCGAGCGTTTGCCTCTACTATTAGAGCAGTGAAGAAGAGTTCATTTCTTTGAATTTGTGAAAAAGAAAGAAAAATCAGGAAAAAAAAAAAAAACCCAGAGGTATACAGTGCTCCTCATTATAAACTTTAATTTAAAAAATTTTTAAATTAGTACTTGTTTCCATGTAAACTGCTACATTTCCAAAGCTTATCACCCTGCAGATTTCACCCTTTAAGACACCGATTTAAAGAACAGCGCTAATGAATTCCTTTCAGACAGATTGAAGCTCCGGAAGGGTCCCCACAGTGAGGACAAGGCCTGGGCTGTGGATGACACCTCGTCCAGGACGACGGAAATGAAGCGATTTACAAGTGTTGTATTTCGATGACTGCATCGCTGCCCAGTGTCATTTTGCTTCTAGGATGTGTATGTTCAAGAAATCCTGAAAGCTATAGTTACCTGTGTCTTAACTGGTTTAAAGTTGGGTACAAGATATGTGACCATATATCTTACCAGCTGAATCATCATTTATTGCTTTCAGATGGTACAGTGTTGCCTCCATATACACTTGGGATCCTGGGTTCTCCCTGCTAAAGAGAGATGGCTCCTAGTCTTTGCTAGGCCTGAGTTTTTAAAAGGTCTTTATCAAAAACTAAGAATATTAAAAAAAATTGTCTATATAAGTGACTACTTTAGAAAGATGAACACTCACAAATAAAATATTTAAAATGTAAGTGAATTTTAAAGGTTGCTTTTGCCACATCCAGAAATACACCACAATTATGTTTTAATTAACCTTCATACACATCTATTATTTCCTCCATTTTTAAAATTTTCAGTCTGATTTCCCATGATATAAATTTTGTCGTGTAACTTTCTTTAGGTAAAATAAAGGAATTTTTCTTCTTTTTCTGCTGTCTGTTCTTCAGTGTAGCTGACTTAATTTTTAATGAGTATTTCACTGTGACAACTTACTGGTAATATCATGAAAAATTCTCGGATTGCTGTAAAATTTAAGAACTCTGTCAAATTACTTTCATATGTTAGATGTAAATTTCAGTGCATTTAAATTACTTGGGTTGTGACTTTTCCTAACATACTTGATAAGAAACCAGTCTCTCAATGCATTGTCAAGCTTCTAAGTTTAAGGCAAATCACGTGGGCTGCTAATTGACTCTCACATTCGTTCCTCTTCTGCCTTTCCATTGTAGAAGGAGCAAATTTGTGACCTTCTTTATTTCTCCTACATTCATCTTGCATTTAGGACAAAGTTATTAAATTCAGTCTTTGCAGTACCATAAGAATTACACATATACAACTCCCCAAATCTTCCATAGAGCTTTTAATGTAACTTTAACATATCTCAATGCTCGCACATGGAAATTCAAATATGGTACTGGCGTTCCATTCTAGACCAATAGTTCCTTCTTTTTCTAATTAATTAAGTTTATTGGTATATTTAAAGTATACATAATGATCACATTCGTCATAGGGAATTTGTACTTGTATGTAATGTATCTTGATTCTACTTTTTTCCCATTCCTCTTGCCTCCCTTCAAACCCTCTCCCCCTCCTTATTTATAAAAACTTTGTTTCCATTTTTTCTTTCTCATGTTTTTCTTTTCCCTTCCTTCCTCTCCCCCTACTCCTTCCATAGTTCCCCTTCCCATATCAACATTTTCTTCCTATTTCACAATATCTATTGCACATTTTGGTCCTTATTTACATTTGCAGTTTCTCACACCAGAGAAACAATGGGATATTTACACAAGTGTGTCCGATTTATGTCACTCAAGAGTATGTTCTCAAGGTGCATCCACTTACTAGAAATGGCTCAAGTTTATACTTCTTTATGGCTGAGCAGTAATCCATCATATAAAAAACAATATCTTCTTTATCAATTCATTGGTTGATGGGCATTTGTACTGTTTCCAAAAGTTAACTATTACAAACTCTGCTTCTATAAACAAGGGTGTGAATATATCACTGTGGTATGATGCTTCTAATTCTTTCAGGAAGATACATACCAAAATGGGAAATAATTGGGTCAAATGAAGCATCTAGTTTTAGGTTTTGAGGAATCTCCACACTGATTTCCATAGTGATTCCACCAGTCTAAACGCCTATCAACAGTGGAGAAGGATTCCTTTTTCCCACGGCCCCTCCAGCATTTGTTATTGGTTGATTTCTTGATAACAGCCATTCTTGCTGGGGTGAGATGGAATCAGCACTGTTTTAATTTGCATCTTTTGAATGACCAGTGATGTTAAACATTTTTTCATCCATTTATTTACCATTCGTACTTCACCTGGTAAGTGTCTGTTCATTTCAGATGCCCATTTTTGGATGGAGTCTTTAAATTTGGTGGGTATGATTTCTTTTTAATTCTTTATGTATTCTAGATATTAGTCCTTAGAGGAACAGCTAGCAAATTTTTTCCCACTGTCTGGGTTGTCTATACACTCTATTGATGATTTCCTGTGCAAAAGACTTTTAATAAGATGAGACCCCAGTTGTTAATTCTTTGTAATATTTCCTGTGCAATCAGGGTCATGTTCATAAAGTTTTTGTCTACATCTATGTCTTCAAGAATCCTACCTATTCTCTCTTCTAGCAGATTTAGTGTTTCTGTTTTAATATTCAGATCTTTGATCCAGTTCAATTTTAGTTAAGTGCATGGTGAGAGACATGGGTCTAGTTTTAGACTTCAACATGTGGAAAGCCGGTTTTTCCACTTATTAAAGAAGCCGTCTCTCTTCCAGTGAAGGTGTTTGGACCCTTGTCAAAGATAAGGTGGTTGGGCCGGTGAGATAGCTCAGCGGCGTAAGTGCCTGCCTGGCAGGCGTGAAGTCCTGAGTTCAACTACCAGTACGCACATACGAAAAAGGGCCGGTGATATCGCTCAGCAGCAGGGCGCCTGCTGGTGTGCGAGGTCCTGAGGTCAACCCCAGGTACCCACAAAAAAAAAAAAAAAAAAGATAAGGTGGTTGAATGTGTTTGGAGTTGTTTCTGTATCTCCTAATCTGTTCCATTGATCCTTGGGTCTGTTTTTTTGTTGTTGTTGTTGCTCTTTTTTTGCTTTTTTTTTTTTTTTTTGCCAGTACAATGCTGTTTTTATCAGGGTAGTTTTGTAATATAATTTCAAGTCAATGATTGTGATGCCCCCTGCCTTTCCTTTGTTGCCCAGAATTGCTTTTGCTATTCTAAGTCTCTTCTGGTTCCAAATGAATTTTAGGATAGTTTTCTCTAATTCTATGAGGTACGCTATTGGTATTTTGATTGGGATTACATTAAATCTGTATAACAGTTTTGGGAGTATGGCCATTTTCATTTTGTTGGTTCTTCCCGCCCAAAAGCAAGGGATAGCTTTCCATTTTCTGATAGCCTCTTCAATCTCCTTTTTCAGAATATTGTAGTTTTCAATGTAGAAATTTTTGCTTCCTTTGTTAGATTGATTCCTAAGTATTTCATTTTTTGAAGCTATTGTGAAATGTGTGATTTCCTTAATTTCTGTCTCAGTGAGCTTGTTATTTGTGTACAGTAATGCTATTGATTTTTGAATGTTGACTTTGTATCCAGCTATGCAAATGAATTTGGTTATTAGATCTAGAAGTCTTATGTTGGAGTTTTTGGGGTCTTATAAAGTAGAGTATAATATGTAGAGTATCATGTCATCTGCAAATAATGATAATTTAACTTCTTCCTTTCCTATTTTTATTCCTTTTATTTCCTTCTTTTGTCTAATTGCTGTGGCTAATATTTCCAGAACTATATTCAATAGAGTGGTGATAGAAAGCATCCTTCTCTTGTTCCTGATTTTAGAGTGAAAGCTTTCAATGTTTGATCATTTAATATGATGTTAACTGTTCATTTGCCATACATGGCTTTTATCAGATTGAGATAAATACCTTCTATTCCAATTTTCTGAAGGGTTTTTTTATCATGAATGGGTGTTGGACTTGTCAAATGTTTTTTTCTGTGTCTACTGAGATGATCATGTGAATTTTGTCCTGGGCTCAATATTACATTTATTGATTTGTATATGTTGAACCAGCCTTGCTTCCCTGCAACGAATCCTACCTGGTCGTGTTGAATAATCTTAGTGATGATTTACTACATTCTGTTTGCAAGTATCTTACTGAGGTTTTTTGCATCTATGTTCATTAGGGAAATGGGCCTGTATTTCTCTTTTTTGGTTAGATCCTTGTCTGGTTTTGGTATCAAGTTAGTACTTGGTTCCAGAAATGACTTTGGAAGTATTGCTTCCCTTTCAATTTCATTAAAGAGTTTGAGGAGTGGGGGCATTAACTATTCTCTAAATTTCTTGTAGAATCCATCAGTGAACTCATTTGCACCTGGGCTTTTCTTTGTTGGTAGGTTTTTAATTACTTCTTCAATTTCATTGACTGATATTGGGTATTTAGAATATTTACATCATCTAGATTCAGCTTTGGTAATTTGTATGTATCTAGGAATCTGTTCATTTCTTCTGTGTTTTCCATCTTATGATAATACAGTTTTTCAAAGTAGGTATTGATGATCTTCTGGATTTCTGCAAATCTGCTGTGGTTTCACCCTTTTCATTCTTAATTGCATGGACTTGGGTCTATTCTTACCTCTTTTTGATAAGGTTGTCTAGGGTTTTGCCAATTTTATTCAATCTTTCAAAGAACAAACTATTCTATAAATTGTTTCTTTGTATTGTTTTCTTAGTCTCAATTGCAATAATTTCTGCTCTGATCTTTATAATTTCCTCCCCAGTACAATCTTTGTGCTTGACTTGTTCTTTTTTTCTAGAAGTTTGAGGTTCAACATCAGGCTTCTTATTTGAACTTGCTCTGTTTTCCAGATGTGAGCACTCAGTGCTATAAATTTCCCACATAGGACTGCTTTCATTGTGTCCCATAAGTTCCAGTATGTTGTACTGACATTATCATTTAATTGTAGAAACTCTTTAATTTCATCTGTGACCCACTGGTTTTTCAGGAAGGGAGTATTTCATTTCCATGTATTTATGTAGTTTTTGTGGTTTCTTTTGCTATTGATTTCCAATTTCATTGCACAATGGTCTGATAATATGCATGGGATAATTTCAATTCCTTTGCATTTATTTAAGTATGTTCTATGAGCTAGTATGTGGTCTATTTTGGAGAATGTCCCATATACAGCTGAGAAGAATGTGTATTTTGATGTTGTTGGGCGGAACACTCTGTAGACATCTACTAAGTCCATTTGTTTACTGGTTTGATTAATTTCTGATATTTCTTTGTTGACTTTTGTCTAGTTGATCTGTCTATTTGTGACAGTGGAGTATTGAGGTCTCCCATTACAACTGTGTTATTGCTTATTTGATTTTTCAAGTCTGCTAATATTTATTTTATATAGTTGGGTGTGCCAGTATCTGATGATATGTATTTATGATTGCAATCTCTTCCTCTTGGAATTTTCTCTTAACAAGGATGTAGTGACCTTCTTTGTCTCCCTCAATCAGTCTTTATCCCAATATTTCTTATCATTCAGTTAATAAAGGAAAGGAAAATAATGATAATGCTTTATCTGAGACCAAAGAAATACATATGCCTATTTCTGGAAATTAAAAATATTTTAAAGCACCTAGGTAATTAAAACTGTGTACTCACTACTGGAAATCTCAACACAAACTCATACTCCCCATTTTCCTGGAATTCTTCACTTTATCTATATATAAGAGGTTGCAATTATTAAGCCAATATTGATATTTTGAGACTTGGAATGTATTGCTTCCCCTTGACATGGATGTCTTTTCTGGAATGACTAATATCTAGGAGGCAACTCTGTGTATGCCTGCAGGGGCTAGCTTCCACTCTTACCCACAACTTTATTGCCTTCAAAGTTCCACTGTACCCTCAGGGCCTCTTTAGGCCACTTGGTAATTCTTCAGTTAATCCCATTGCAGATCTTTTTATCCCTCAGTGGTAGTGACTTGAGATTGTATTATTTAGTGGCTTATTTTAATGGTTTAGACCAGAATCCCCCCAACCCAGCCTCAGGAGTTTTGATGTGGGGCATTTGAAGGGGATTAAATCATGGTGGAGACACTACACCTCTCAGTGCAGTTCAGGGTCTATCTCCCCCCAGGCACCTCTCTTCATTCTGCTTCCTGGCTGCCATGACCTGAGCAGCTGTCTTTCACTGTGCCTCTCTGACTTGCCATTTCTGCCTTAGTGCCAGCCAGCTATCAACTGAAACCTGTGAGTCAGAATAAACCTCTCCTCCTTTAAGTTATGGTGTCGAGTATTCTGTCCCAGCAAGAAGATAGTGGCTAAGACATTACTAATGTTTTACATCTGTGTTTGTATGGTTACAGTGATTTCTTCAGTATAACATAATTAATAAAAATGGAAGTCTTCAGATACCTAATCAACATATATGGTTTATTTTTGTCATTTTTGTTCCTAAATTATTTTCTTCGTATTCTCATTTCTTCATATTTGTATTTTCTTTGTAGTCTTCTAGCCTATTCTTTGATATCCTCAAAATTTACATAAGTATCTCCTGTAGGTCACCTTGGGTTTGGCGCACCTGTAAGATTAGAGACTTCTGGGAGTATATTACTTATTTGCAGGGGATAGAATGCCCTGTGAACAAGAAACTTTTTGTAAGGGATCTAGAATTCCACAGAATCTACTGCTCTAGACAAGAATTTTAGGTTGGACCGAGGTTGATTTTTATCTCTACTTTTGAAATTTAACTTGTCTCTACAAATTTCATTTGTACATCATCCAGGATGATTTAGGAATAAGACTTAAATGGCATTATCTTTACAGAACAGTGATAGGTGGGGATGAAGGATCCATAGACTGCAAAAGAAAGGTAGGAAAACATCACTTAATGAAAACATTTTACCATATGTACAAGAATTGAAATAAATACCCCAAATTTTGTCAGGAATCTTTGGGAACAATTGAACTTTAAAATGTCAAATATGCATGTTTTTAATGTCTTTATTAGTACATGTTTGAAGGACATAGTGATTACATTCACTGTGGAGAGTTGATACTGGTAAGTAACACATCTTAATTCTTCGTCCATCCCCTTGTTCTCTTCTCTCCCCATCCATCCATCTCTTGGTTCCTCTCCTTTTTACAAAAGATTGATCTCTTTGTGTCTTATTAATTATTCTTAATTCTCTGATTTACAACAAAATACTTAATCTCTAAAAAGAACATATGGAAGCATACTCTTCAAAACATATTTGATCTTTGCACTTTTCCTTTTCCCAGTGCCACTTGCTATAGTTTGGATCTAGTGTGTCCCCAGAAGACCATGGCTTAAAGGGTTAGTTCCCAGCTCCAACACCAGTGAGGCACGGTGACATCTACAGGAGGCGAGGTTTAGTGGAATGAAGTTCTGTCCAGGGTGAAGGTGCTCTCGAAGAGCGTGCTTGTACCCTGACCCTTTCCTCATCTTTGTTTCCTAAACTCTACGAAGTGAAACGCTCTGCTACACACTCCCACCATGCTGCACCCTGGCACCACAGCCCCGTGGCAACAGGGCCAAATGAGCATGGACTGAAAACTCTGACCTGTGGCCAAAATCAGCCTTTTCCTCTTTTTAAGTTAATTTATCTCAGGTGTACTGGAAAGGTAACCTGTCACTTCAGTATTTTCACCTTCAATTACATACTACTGCTCTTTCCTTTAATATCTTGACTTTTTTTTGATTCTTAAATAAGTCAGATATGATTTTGTCAGAATCTTTTATCCTAGTGATTTTCTTCACTTATGGAAGGGTAATCTCAAGCCGTTGGCTCATGCGTCACCTTCCAAATAAGGTGCATCCTAACTTAAGGGTCTAAAATTGTCAGTCATCCCAGTACTCCAGATATTCTTTACCTTGCCTTATTTTTCACTTTTTCTTGTTTCTCTTTTAGTGTTTGTCACATATTCTATATTATAATTCCAAAATATTGCATTTGAGTTCTGTCCACTGATGTCTCTTTAATATACTATCTAACATAATGTAGGTATTCAGCTGGAATCCTGTATGCATCCATGTATAACTCATGCAATTAAAAATGTACACTGGATAGTCTTACTTTTTAAAAGGGCTGAAAAATTCAGAATGTGAAAACTAAGAATAGATTTTGGAGATAGATGAGGGTGCATACACATAATATATAACTTTTCTTAGGCTTAGCAAATTGACTATCATGGAAACAGCATTCATCAATGGTCCAAACAAACCACTGTATTTAGAAAAGAAGGTCAAAAGAGCAGAAACTCCAATTTCACTGCTAGTTGAGGAGTATTAGCTGATTGACAGACTCAAGATAGTAACATGAAAACCACTGCAGAATCATTAGTCAAAATCACTCTTTGTCAACATATGAAGGTATTTTCTTTGAGATGAAGAGGATGGGTTAGGGAACAGATTTTTCATTTCTTTTCCTTTTAGAAAATGATTCCATACATCATCTATCCATGGACATATTTTAAAATAATTTATTTTAGTTGGCTTTAATCAGCCCCTCAGTTTTCTGCATGTCTTATGGGTCAATAAACTAAATTTCTGGAATAAAGATAATCTTTTTTATTATTGTACATTTGATTCCTGATTCAATGAAACATACTAAAAATAAAGTATGTGCTTTTTTTCTGTATTTCCATATAGGTCTCTCAGTACACACTTTTTTCTTTAATTCATATACGAAAGTTTTTTTATATGCTAAGAATGTGCCCTTCATGAGAGATTCTGTCCTGTACAATTTTAGGGAGAACCCATTGATATTAGTTTTTCTATTTCAAATTACAACATTTTATTTCATCTATCTACAAATAAAATTTAATGTATATTAACCACATAGTGTTTATGGACTCTTAAATGTGATGTGATTACTTGCAAATAGAATGCTTCAATTAGTGGTAATTATCAAATAAGAACAAGAGGCAAATAAATATTCTAATGTCTTTTTTTCCTCAACCTAGACGATTGGTCACAAAGAATGGCCTCTGTGTCATTAAGGCTAATGAAACTATTACCTCTGACAAAAGGTCCATATGCAACATCCTCCTTAGGACTCTGGCCAAACATTTTGAAGTGCCAGTACTTCTTACAGTTTAAATATGAAATCTTGCCCAAAGACTCTTGTATTTTGCACTACAAGAATACTCACAGGTGGGGCATAGGAAAGTGACTGGATTATGAGATCACTAAACTCTTTAATGAGTGAATCCATTGTTAAGTCCATAGTTGAATGGGCTATAAGAGAGGGGGCCCAGTTGGAGCAAGTAGGTCACTAAATTTTGCCTTTGAAGGGTATATCCTCCCCCTGCCCCTTCCTCTTCCTCTAGCTTTTCTGTGGTCTTTCTGCTTCCTGGTTGGCATGAGGTGAGCATTTTTCCTCTGCCATGCCCTTCTGTTAAAACGTTGTTACATTGAAGCCAGTTGACCATGGACAGAAAACTTTGAAATGATGACTTAAAATCAATACCTTATCCCTTAAATTTTGTATGCCAGGTATTTTGTTCTAGTAATAGAAAAATGACTAGCACAGTACTTTTTGAATTATCAGAATTTATGGTTTGCCTGTGTCTACCATATTTGTAGTCTAGTAGAACAATCAACTCTCTTTATATGTGGATTCTGTATCAGTGGACCTATTAGCTATAGATCAAAAATATTTAAAGCAAGAATTGCCTCTATACTGAATGTGTAGAGTACTTTTTCTTGTTACTATTTTCTAAACAATATGGTGTAACAACTATTTACAAAGCATTTACATAGGTATGAAGACTCATCTAGAGACAATTTAAAGTATATAGGAGGATGTGTGTAGGTTACATAAAAATACTATGCCACTTTATATTAAACTTGAACATCCCTGGATTTTGACATCTATGTAGGTCCTAGAACAAATCTTTTATGGGTATTGGGGAATGACTGTACACTATCTAAAGCCTCAAAGGATGACCAGTGTAACAAAATGGATTTTTAATGAATCAGTCCCTACCCAAAAGACGATTTTCTGTTAAAGGAGGTATAATTATAATATCTGTCCACAGGGACCACTTGTCCTCTCCTACATCATTCCCATCCAAAACTAGTGGAGCAATGGACTATTCTGATAAAAATAATCTGAAGCACTCATTTTCATGTATCCTCTGAAATATAGTGTCCTCCTAGATGTAGTTACTTTTTTGTAACAACACCTTATACATGGAGATGTTTCCAAAATGTAAGAATACCTGGTTTAGTGGTCACATCGTCTTTTCCCTACTTTCAGAAATGATGAAACTTGTAATGAAATTCAGGCTATGTAAAATTGGAGTACACATTTCAAGAGGAAGCTCTATTTTATAAGGGCACACATTATGAGTTGCACTGATCCTGAAACTATGATTATCATATAGTTCTTTGGGATATATTTTGGCCAGTGGACTAACAATCAAAGAAATGAATTAAGATATGGATAGAATAATTGGCTCTAATCTGAAAAGATAAGGCTGCTACAAAAATAGAAAAAAATCAAGAATACAAAGAGAACTTACAGGATTGATTCCTTGATGTTTCCTAATTAGTGACCATGGTAAGCAGGCAAGTGCCATAAGGACAGACTTAAGTAATGATTCCAATCCCTTGGACATAAGGTCAAGGCTAGGAAGTTAGCTCTGTTAAGGGCTGACTTTGTGTGGAAGGTATCTAGACTGAATTATGGTGAAAGGAAATGACAAAAGTGAGTTCCTGACCTGGACCTGTTGCAGTATAAGGAACTCCAGCTTATTCTGCTATCCTTCCTACATTAAGAGTTTTGTAGATTTTGTGCTTAACCACTACTTTGAAAGTTCTGTGATGAATAGTGCTTTATTTGGAATAGAAGCAATTTGCACTAGCCACACAGCAGGATAGGATGTGTCCCATGTCCTGTTGCTTTCCTCTTCCTTCCAGTACTTCTGCTACAATTAAGTGCCCAGTGGGATAGCCATAAAATGTGTCACCTCAGTGACATTTCACATCTTTGCTCAGGATATATCTGATGCTGTCTAGTTCATCCTATTTGATTCATGTGCTAACATGGGTATATGCATTTGAGGAAATGCTCACTTGAGTTGTCTTTGAAAAATTAGAAAGATAAATGCTGGATAAATCTCCGGAGATGGCAATTTTAAGATTTCTTCAACACAGCTCCTTAGTGATTTCTCAGAGGAATTAATTCCCAGTTGTGCAGAGCAAGACTAAGCTTAATAATGTGATTACTGATTGTCTTACCTCTTTTCCCATTTATGTATCCTGTTTTCTGCATCTGGTCTTTAGGATAACAATAAATAAATATAAATAACCGATAGATAAGATCTTGGCTGACATGCACCTAACTGGGTAACAAAGTGGATGAACTTATTGTAATTGAATTAATATCTTACATTGATGGCAGTGTATTTTAAAATCTTCTTAAATTGATACAGAGTTTAACTAAAGGAAACGCGTTGTGAGCTAAGTGTATCCCAACATTATAAATTATCTAAATATTCAAAAATATCAATCAATGAATGAATCAATTAATGTTTAATTATTTGCAAAAATATCTTACTTGCCCTCAATTAAAACATTTCATGAACGATTGGCACCCAGACCTCAGAGTATTGTATTATAAATTAGAATTCATAATTGAGATTTTTATAAGGTGAGTTAAATAAGTTTAAACAAGTTACTTTGATAATATGTTAGTGGTATTCTGTTAAATTTATGAAAGTGAATTTTACTAAGTCAAGACCACTTTGATCAAAGTCCTCTATGAAAACTCCTCAGATTCACTGTGGAAATGGAATGAATGGCGTCCTCACTACATCTCATCTGAGCTGCTTGTCACTGATTGAAGTTAACATTAAACAAAGAAATGCACATGTTTTTGCCTACAACACCTAAATAGCTGTGGCCTCCAAAGGAGGGATGGATAAATAAGCAGTAAACTCTGGTTAATTGTGACATGCCACATAGAAGCTACGTGGCAGCCTAAACCTCTATTTCCAGAGTGGGTAACAAGGAGTTTGCTCTCTAAGAATGGGAGTTGTATATTTTAATCTTCCTGATAATCCACTCAGGAGTTTTCCCACAGGTTAGTGAGTCTTCAACCTGTTCAAGGTGTAGTGCCTCCCTCTGCGTAAGGTTAATTGTGAGAAAATAGAGAGATGGAACATCTTAATTTTTTATTTTTTCTCTTATTGTAAGATATAGGCATTAAAGGAAATCTCCATCCAGTGAAATGTTTATCATGGTCACAGATAATAGAACAGAGACTTTATTTACCACACATGATAAAAATTATACTTGGGGAAAAATAGATTAAATCATAAATAAACATGATAATTAGGGGGAAAGGGGAAAATCTGATATCTTGTTGCCACACTGAAATATTAAAAAGTCCAGATTTCAAAAAACACTAGTGCATACAAAGAAGCAGATGAGTATAGTCTATTCATTAGCTGAGAGAGAGAAAGGGAGAGACAGACAGACAGACAGACAGAGAGATACAGACACGCACAGACTACAGACAGATGCACAGACAGACACACAGAGAGACTGACAAAAATTGTTCCCGTAGGAGCCCAAATATTGAACTTTTGTAGAAAAGACATTAAGAAAACTGCATTAAATATGCTGAGAAGTAAAGAACAAAGAAATAAAATCCATCGGAAAGATGTATGGACAAATAGGAAGTTTGAATAAGAAATAGAATTTATGTAAAAGTAATCAAACAGAAATTCTGGAGCCTAAACATACAATTGTGAATATGAAAAATTACTGAAATATTTTCAGCATCAGATTGGATAAGGCAGAAAAAAAATTTAGTTAAATGCACCTAGGGGAAAATGAAAGTATCTAGTCTGAGGAGCACAAATAAAAAAATAATGAAACAAACAGAACAGAGCCTATGGAACACCGTCAAGCATAGCAACATTTTTATTATGGATATCGGGGGAGGAGAAAATATTTGAAGAAATAATGACTAAAGTTTCCAAATTAAATGGAAGAGTCTACACTTCCAAGGAGTTCAATGAATTTCAAGCACAGTAAACACAATAAGACCTTTACACAGACACATTATAATCAAAATGCTCAAATTAGGTGCAAACAGTAAGATGGAGATGATTTGTCACATACAAGGGATCCTGAATATGTTTAACAGATAATGTTTCATTAGAGCTATAAAGACCAGAAAGAAGTGGAATTACATACTTTATTTATTAAAAAGGAAAAACAAGTACTGTTACTTGATAATACTATGTAGCAAAACTGTCCTTCAATAATGAAGGACAGGGGCCGGTGAGATGGCTCAGTGGCATAAGCGCCTGCCTGGCCAGTGTTCGACTCCCGGAACCCACATACGAAAAAGGGGCCGGTGATATCGCTCAGCGGCACAGGCGCCTGCTGGCGCGCGAGGTCCTGAGGTCAACCCCCCGGTACCCACAAAAGAAAAAATAATAATAATAATGAAGGGCAAATTAGGACATTTCCAGTTATAGGAAATTTGTAGTTCGTTCATCTGTCCTAAAAAAAATGACCAAATCAAAGATATCATTCAGTAATTTGAAGCTTAACTGAAAAATAAAGTTCTGATGAAGACAACTGCAAAAGAAAATATAACTCAATACAAGAGTATTTATGTTTGTAACTCCTTGTTTTCCTTATGATTTAAAATACAAATTGGATGAAATAATAATATATATTTATAGGCATTGAATGTGTAAGTTTGTGATTTATGACAATAAAATGCAAAGTAGGAAGTTGGTTAGAAGCAGAACTATTTTATGCTATTGAAGATACGTTGGTATCAATTCAAACAAGATTAGTAGAAATTTAGAATGTTGACTGTATTGTCTATGGTGATGACAAGGAAAATAGCTAACATGTATATAAACATTGCAACTGAAAAGACAAAAAAGTCAGTTTCAAAGTATGAGGAAGAAAAATGGAATAAGTGATATAAAAGCCTAATTGAAAAACAGTAAAAATGTCAACTTTCAGTCATCACTAAAGATGAATGAATTATATTTTCCATTTAGAAAAGTTTGGCAGAATGGGCTACAATAAATATCCGTATGCTGTTTACAACAGTTATACTTTTTATCAAAGATATTGTAAGTGGAAAGAAGGGAAATATGCTCCAAAAACGTTAAAATTTGTGACATGTAGTAAAAACAATAATCTGAGGGGAATTTAAAACTGTAAACATCAATGTTAAAAATATGAAATATCTCCAATTAATATCCTAAAACACGCCTTCAGGTTTTACAGAAAAAAACCCAAAAACCAAAAAAGATAAAAGAAAACAAAACAAAGATAGCAAGAGATGAAAATAATATAGTATGTGCAGAGATAAATGAAATACATATAAAAACAAATCAACAATAGCAAAAGTTATTTTCTTTAAAAAAACAAAAATATGAACAAATTTTAGCTGGATAAAATTTTAGATGGAAAAGAAAAGTTAAATGATACCTCAAATAAATACTAAAAAAAATCAAGAAAAACACCAATTTTCCAAACCAAATAAAAATAAATAACAATTTTAACAGCCTATAACAAATAAGACTTTGAATTGGTAATAAGAAATTCATCAATTAACAAAAGTCCAGAAACAGATGTACTTAATTTGTGAAGTCTGTAGACAATTCATACAAGAGTTAGTATTGGGCCGGTGAGATGGCTCAGTGGCATAAGCGCCTGCCTGGCAAGCGCGAGGGCCCGAGTTCGACTCCCGGAACCCACATGAAAAAAGGGCCGGTGATATCACTCAGCGGCACGGGTGCCTGCTGGTGCGCTAGGTCCTGAGGTCAACCTCTGGTATCCCCCCAAAAAATAAATAATAAATCAAGTGGCATCGCATATTCACTGATATATAACACTGTTAAAATGACAATATCCCAAAAGCAATCTACTAATTCAATGAAACACAAAAACTTAATTGCCTTTTTCAAAAATGAAAAAGCAGGGCCAGTGAGATGGCTCAGCGGCGTAAGCGCCTGCCTGGCAAGCGCGAGGGCCCAAGTTTGACTCCCGGAACACACATATGAGAAAAAGGCTGGTGATATCGCGCAGCGGCAAGGGCGCCTACTGGCACGCCAGGTCCTGAGGTCGACCCCCCGGTACCCACAAAAAAAAAAAAAAGAAAAAGCAAACTCTCAAATTCATATGAAATTGTGAGAAGTACAAACATTAGTGTAAAAGAAAAAATGATTGAAGTATTCATCATCTCCAATTGCAAAACTTAGCATAAAAGTATAGTTTCCAAATGAGGATCAACATACGGGTCAGTGAAATGCAAGAACCAAAAACAAAAACAAACAAACCAACAAAAAAACCAAACCAAACCAAACAAAAACCCCACAAACATTATGGCCAATTAAAGGATCACAAAGATTATTGGGATAACTGTATAATGACATGTAAGAGAATGAATTTGAACCCTTACCTCATTTTTTATACAAAATTAACACAGAAGAGTTAAAAATTCAACACGTGAAAGTTAAAGATATGAAATTTTCAAAAGAAAATATTGGCATACAATTTGGGATCTCATATGTATCAATAGATTCTTAGATTTGTCACTAAAAGAATGGTTAATAAAGTAAAAATAAGTGGACTTCATCAAATTTAGAAACTTTTCATCAAAAGATGTTATAAAGAAAGTAAAAAGATAAACTATATAATGGAAGAAAATGATTGTAAATGATATATGTGATAATTTAATATCTAGAATAAATATATAAATAAATTTTACATATCAAAGATAAAATAAAACAACCATATTAAAATGAATAAATGGGCCGTGGATGTAGCTCAGTGGCACAAGCGCCTGCCTGGCAAGTGCAAGGTCCTGAGTTGGCTTCCCAGTACAAAAAAAAAAAAATTAAATAAAATGAATACAGGACTTTAATAGACATTTCTCCAAAGAAGATACAGAAATGACCAACAGCATATGAGAAGTTGTTCAATATCATGGATCACTAGGTAAATATAATTAAAACTATAATCAGATACAATTTCACACACACTAGGATGGCTAGACTTTTAAAAAAGAAAAAAATAGACACAAGAATTCACAAAAACAGAAAACTTGGAACACATTTACACTACTGCAGAGAATGTAAAATGAATTTCTATTGCAAAATACTTTGCAGGTGATAAAATGTCATTCAATTAACATGTGACCTAAGTATTCTACTCTTAGGTATATTTCTAAGACAGTTAAAAATGTGTTCAGAAACTTGTATATGAATAGTTAGAGCAACATTATTCATACTAGTCAAAATCTGGACATAGTCCAAATTATTTTTAACTCAATATTCTTTCCAATTATTAGATAACTGGATAAAAATATAAAAATATTATTCAGAAATAAAAAGAATGACTGAAGTTTGAAAACATTACGCAAAGCCAAAGAAGCTAAACACAAAATATTACCTATTGTATGATTCTTTTTATGTGCGATTCCCATAATGGTAAAAATCAAAGAGACATACAACAGTGCACTTGCCAGAGGATGGGGGATGGAGGATTTGAAAGTACCAGTATAGGGTCCTCTTGTGTTGTTGCAAAAGTTTTGAATCTAATGTAAACATTTTAATGTTGCACCGCCTTGCTAAAACACTAAGTGCTACTGAATGCATATTTTAAAGTGGCTAGCTGCAAGTTATACACATTCCATGTCAATAAAAATAACACACCAACATCGAAACTGAAAATACAAAGGTATTAATCAAGTAAGGAAGTGAGATGTATTCTCAGGGATAAATACAGACACATTTGCCCACCATTGAAAAGAGTTAAATAATATCCAGGTGAATTTTGAGATCATATACCATATTCATGAATTGGGTGATGGGCATTACAAAAATGCTAATTTTCTCACAATTGATCTATAAATTCCATGTGATCATAATCAATACCCTAGCTTGTTATTTTATTTTAAAATGAAGGGCAATTAAACTCATATGTAAATAAAAAAGTCGAAGTAGAATCAAGGTAATAGTTAATAAAACATTAAAACTGGATGACTGACTCCTGAGGCCTATTTAAAAGGCTATGGATTAGAAGATTCATAAAAACAGTAATGACAACCAATGGATTAGAGACACGGACGTACACATGTAGGAATAACTGAGTTATAGAATAAATGGCCAAGGATGAATGACAGATACAGTCCAGTGAGTCTGGGCTGAGTAAAAAGGGAGGAAATATAAAAATAAAGGTAGAAGTATACCCTAGAGCAGAGGGCGGGCTACTGGGACAAGGCACAATAGCAAGCTTTTGATGCTTACAGTTTTCTTTTCATATTTCTATGCTTACATCACAACCAGGACATCCCATTAGAAGCCTGCTGCAGTTCTCGCATGGAGTCCACAGTGCGGGCCTCTGAGAGCCACTCGGTGGGTGGGTGTGCTCTGAGATCTCACCATGCCGCCCTTGCCAGCCAGTTTAAGCCATGCCCTGTCATCGCAGCCTCAACAAAGTTGTCTCCCAACTTTGTAGTTTTTTTTTAGAAAGTGTCTTTCAACGAAACGACCTTCTTTTGGAAGGGAACTAGGTGCAATTCTTGCCTGTTCCTGAGTAAAGGTTTTCAGTTCCTTACCAGCCCACAAAACATTTAAGATAAGCTATTTACATTCTCTCACTGTGATCTGAGTGCAGTCATCTTCTTGGTATTACTAAGCCTGATTCCCATAGCCCGGCTGTTCATTCTGTTCAAGTGAAATATCCGTGTTAGAACATGTGGTATGATCTCCACCCTGTGCCCTGAATATATGTAACTACGTAACTTCTGTTAATCTCATTGCTGAATATCATTTGTTTGGTGTTCCCTGTAGCGCTCAGATTGTAATGGTCCCTGCGGTAATGGTGTGAATGTCATGGTTAAAATGCCGATGGATCTACATGTGGATAAGAGAATACAGTAAGTCCCCAACTTCAAACATTCAAGTCGTGAACTCTCACAGATTTGAACAAATCCCAGAAGTAGCACACGTGTATGCCAGATATTGTCACAGTTGTGCTGCTGTGTGCTTACTGTATATTTTATGGTAACTGTAAAAGTAAAAATACTTTATTTACAGCATTTGTGTATGTGTGTGTGTTTTAAAATGCTTTTTTTTTTTTGTGTGTGGGTACCGGGGGTTGACCTCAGGACCTCGCGCCCCAGCAGGCACCTGTGCCGCTGAGCGATATCACCGGCCCTTTTTTCGTATGTGGGTTCCGGGAGTCGAACTCGGGCCCTCGTGCTTGCCAGGCAGGCTCTTACGCCACTGAGCCATCTCACTGGCCCTAAAATGCTTTACATTGTGCATTTGTGTCAAAGGTGTGTAAGATTCACTCTGTTGGACTTACAAAGGAATGAAGCTTACAAACGTTCTACCAGAATGGAACTCGTTTGTAAGTCAGGGACTTGCTGTAAAGCCTGTATAGACAAATGAAGAAGGATACTTCTTGACTGTGAATAGGCAGATAGTATCTCAAATCTGATATTAAATCTTCTATCGTTAAGGAAAAAGTCAAGTCATGTATTTAAAATATTTGTTCTATCAAAAGGCAAAATTCAGACATGAAAATCAAGCCATGGATTGGGAGAAAAATGTATTTTTTTTAATTTTAAAGAGAAAAAAGATAAACATAACAAGGAAATCGAATTTCAAAACACGTTAGTAGGTCAGTTACAATAGTTGATACACTGTGTATTGTTGTCTTCATAGTAGTTATTCAGAGTACAAGATATAGGCATGATATCTTGTCCAAACAATATTAGCACAAAACATTCTTTTCAAGGAACTAAGAGAAGCTAGCTGTATAGCTATCTTAACTATTTAGTGTATACATATATATTTTTTCTTTCTCCCTTTCCTCTTTTCTCCTTTTCCCCATCACAGTTTGTCTTTTCTTTTGAACAGCTTCTTCCCAATTCACAATATCTATTGTACATTTCAGATCCTATTTATTTGTTCAGTTTCTCACACTAGTGAGGAAATATTTTGATACAGATATCTAACAAAAACTTTGTATCTAGAACTTATAAAGAACTCCCAAATCAGTAACAATAGAAAAGATAAATGCAATAAAAGTAACCCAAATTTTGAATAGGCTTTCTAAAAGGAAGCTACTTGGACGACTACCAAGACTATGAAAGATATTCAGCATCGTTATTCTTCAGGGTACTCTCATTAAAATGATTGCATATCCAAATATTGATGAAAATGCATAGCAACTGGGAATTTCCCAATTAGTTGGTGAGAATGGATAGTTTTAAAATCACTTCTTATGGCATTTAGCTAGTGTCTAAGAAAAGGAACTTTGTCTACGCAGTTGCTTAGTACCTGCACATACAACAATGTCCATAGGATCACTATAGATGATGGCTGTTCGAAATAACCCCCAAATCCATTAACATCAGAGAACATAAAGAATATTAGGTATATGCATTGAATGAAATAATACACATCCAACGAATGTAAAAAACTACATTCTATGCAACACTGTGGATGAAACTCACAAACTAAATATGAAGGCAAAAAAATCCAGGCACATAATTTTGTGAATAGTAATATGATTACATTTATACAAATTTAAATAAAAGGCATTAATCTTTGTTAATATAATGTTTCATTATATGAGGTGGTGATACATAATGGGAGTTCTTTTTCTCACTCCAGTTGCTGATTACATGGGTATTTGACTATGAAAAAATTCATATGATTATATATTTAGTACATTTTTCTGTATATATGACATGATTTTTAAAAGTTAATTATTTCATGGACTATTTGAGTATTGAAATTGTTATCAAACTATTTGAGATTATTAAAGTTGGAGTTGGCTTATGTTAAATAGCCAAAGAAAAGTAAGTTAAATGCCAGATTTTTAAAGTTCTTTTGAAAAATTATTTAATAGTAAGTAAAAATATACCTAAAGCTCTGTGTTATTATTCTATAAAATGTTAAGCCCTTTCAGAAAAAGTTCTGAATGGATAAATGAGAAAATTGATACTTAAGAAATTGTCACGAAGACATGATTTTACCCAAGGTTCTGTTCTTTTGTATCCACTGTATTAATTGAGATGTTCACTTAAAATTTTGCCATGAAAGAGAACACTGGCAACTTAATTATGTATATGGTAGGTGTTATATTTCAGTCTGTGCTCCATGTTCTCATCAAATACGAAGTGCTAGTCACATTAGAATTTGTCTGCTTTCAAAATATTTCTCATTAAAATATATAGATATACATTTACTTCTGAATGGAAACATTTCACAATTTAAATAAGATTAAAGAGGAAATTATATCCATGCTAAGATTTTAGTAGTTTATTTTTAAGGGCTTCTGGGTATAAATATTTTTAAATTTTTGTAAATGTAAAGATGTATATTTAGTTACAAGAATTTAGACCATATTTTCCAGGGCTCATTAATTTAAATAGCTGCTTTGTGCCTATTAGTTTATTCCTCTTAAAACATATAGACCCTAGAACTAAGTAGGCATAAGAAAGATTATTTTCTTCCCCCAGAGCTTTCTTTTTTGTTACCACAGTAATCACGTTCACAAAACGAGAATCGAATTGAGGAATTGTGAAGAAAACTGTTCATAAGCACGTTTAACTACAAGAATTGAGTAATCATAGTATATTTAACACTTGTAATAGTTTCCTCTTAAGCAGGGTTTAAGATGACATAGCAAGTCCGCAGTGATTTTTGCTATCACCAAACCCTCTGCCTTTCATTAACACTTGTAATCAGAAAAATGAGAACTTTCAAAAATAAAATTAGCACATATAAACTGCATCAGACAATCCTCTACTAAATTTCTTCTGCATTTCCTCTATTAATGTGTTTCAAACAATTCAGCCACCCACCCTGGACTAACAATTCACTGATTCCACTAATTAACAAGTCTTTCATAGCTGGAAGGACTCTTCGTCCTTCTGAGACAAGCTGGATCCTATCACCCTCTTGCGCATACGTCCCCTGAACACTTTGCCCATAAAACACGATAATACAATATGAGGTATATGTATTTTCTCTTTATATCTGATCTTTCTCCTTTAACATATAAGGTGCATGAAGGGAAAATGTGCTTTCTTCATTAACATATCATTAGATCTAAGATCCTATAGTATATTCTCTATTGTAGATTAGCCTGATTTGAAATTTTGTTTTATTTTATTTCTATTTTTCTTCTTCTCTTTAAAATAAAATAAAAAAAGTAGATACTTAAATAATAATTGTGGAACCAATAAATGAGTTGAACAATAGCTACACATATATTCTAAATTCGTATTGCATTCTAAAACATGTGTTAAGCATATTTGTGTGATGAAATATAACACAGTCTTTAATCCCCTTTTGTTTTTAAGTAGGAAAACTAAGAGGGCAGAAAACAATTACAAAATAACAACTGACGGTTTCAACATGTAGTCCTCAAGAAACAGGTATGTTTATTTCTTGCAAATGGGATTTAAGCAGAAGAAATGTAAGCCCTTTCCAGTAATCTATGCTTCCTCTGTACTTTTTTTTTTTTCCTGCTGCCATCTGTATGCAAATAATGCCAAGGTATCATCCCAGGGTATGGATGGAGCTCATGTTGATGAATAACCATGTAAGAAAAAATGACACTTTGGCCAGGAATATCACCTTTTGCCTATTTTGTGGAAGATAGGTACACTTTTGAGCCATTATACAACTTGCATATTTGTAACAGAGCAGCTTAATGTCGAAGATGATTCCTACATTTCTGCCATGGCATTAATGGGAAATGTACTAAAGAAGACCTCTAGGAGTGGGGAAGGACAGACTCGCTATTTTGGTTCACTTATTTTAAAGCATGGAGGATACTCAGGGAAATGTATCTATACAATTGTCAGGAGCTCAGTGGAAATCTCTGCGGTGCGCATTCTGGCCATCATAAATATACATGAGGTAAAGCCAGAAGTGTGTAGTATATGCTAAGGGCGATGGTATAACCTATGGGTGTGAGCAAACAGTGAGGCAAAGTTAAAGATATAGATGCCAAAGTAGAGGAGTGAGGAAAGAGAGGCGCCTGGAAAAGACTCCCATTCATGACATGTAATACTTCATCAGCCAGTAAGGTAACTATTGTCATCCCCAATGGGGCAGACATTTCTACCTTGTTTCCCAAGACTGTTTATATTGTATACAGAGATTTATCCGACTTCTCTAAGATGTGACGATCTGCCAAGAACATCATAAATGTTCATATAAAAAGATTTCTTTACACCACCACACATTTAATTAAACTCTTTTTTGTAAACTTTTAAATATACTAATGCGAGTTTATATTTGATGGGAAAAAATCAGGTATATAATTATTAGCAGGCAGTGACAAGAGTACTTGACACTGCACATCTTTACCCATCTTCCTAGAACTAGCCTAAGCCTCCCTTGCACATGCCAGGGTCTGATAACACAGATCATGCTTTTCCTTCATCACTAAGACTAAGTACCCGACATGAACATTTTAAAGAGAGGTTCGTGTTTCCATATATACTTGGGTGGCTCCGAGGATGGCATGGCACAGAGTCATGGCAGAGGACAGCTGCTAACCCCAAGGCATCCAGGAAGCACAGAGCCTCGAGGTGGGAGTTGTGAAGGGAGATAAACCTTTCTGATCACCCCACCGTGACCCACCTCTTCTAATTACATCCCACCTCCTAACAGCAAGTCAGCTATAATTCTTTCATATCCAATTGCCTTCCAAACTCGTGAAATTTGGGGGCCATTTTAGATCTAAACTATAAAAGTGCTTTCTTTCTTTTTGTATTTACATATTGGAATCAAACATCAGATTATAACTTCACTGAATAATGTTCCTTAGGTTTTGTTCTTGGTAGAACTTCAAGTTCACAGTTCTTAGAATGTATTTAGGAGCACAAAATAAATATTAAGCAATTAATATACTGATACAAGTTAATTCTTCATTTTTCAATCTACATTAACCAACATTTAGCTACTAAGTGTAAGAGAGAAATTTTACACCATCATTGTCTCTGATACAGTTACTTTGAATACTAATTAATGTCTCAGCCTAAAAATTTCAATAGACCAGGGGGAATATTTGGAGCTAAAAAGTAAAAACCATTCTGCTTTCTTCTTTTTCTATTTTTCTGTCTTTGTACTTAACACTTTTTAGAAACCACTTAAATATCCTGAAGATTATTAAATATACGTCTTTCTACACAACTGCTTCTATATAAATTCTTAAGGATACAGATAATTAATTTCTCCATTTTTAAAACAATGAAACAATACAAGATCTGTGTTAAATAATAAAAGCTAAGACTTACAAGGCTAAAAATCTTACTCATGATTACATAATTCAAAACAGAATGCTGATTTTAGGATGCAGACATACTAGAGTGAGCAAAATACATGTAATTGTTTCTTCTTCCATTCATCAACTTCTAATGAAATTTGAAAATATTCCATACTTCCTCCCATTGAGTTGAATCAACCAAATTATTTTGTAAATAAAGAGAGGCAATTAGTAAAAGTTTATTGTATTTCATAAATTACTTGTTTTCTTTAAAAATAACACACATATCTCTTCTTTTAGATGAAATAATGAGAATAAATTGTGATAATGTGGTTTTCATGTATTATATTTTAAATATTTCATGTTAGGTGAATACGATGAAACTTAGTTACCATTTCAACTATATGCTGATGTTAAAGATTGAATTTTTGCAAATTTTGTTCTTCCTCTAAGTTAGCAGGAGTAAGAGATAGAAGAAATTTATCAGTTAAATTCTGCTGCTTACCCTTCCATGTGGGCCACCTGCCCTAGCATAGTGGAAGAGAAAGGAGCATGCAATCTGTACATGAAATGCAGAAAAGGATGTTCAAGTGGAACTTGGATACCAGCTGCAGCTAAGAGGTCTCATAGTTTACTAAGGCTGAAAAAACAAACAATCACAGGGCAGGTGGCTTACACAACAGTATTTCCGCGTAGTTCTAGGCACTAGAAACTTACCATCACAATATCAGAGGGTTTGCTTCCTTCTAGGGTCTTTTTCTTTTGCTTGCAGATGCCCGCATTATCACTTTATCTTCACATGTTCATTTCTTTTGTTCATCTCATTATTCAAATTTCATCTTTTGATAAGGACTCCAGTCTTACTGAATTGGGACCCTACTCCAAGGGCATCATTTTAACTTAATAACATCATTAAATATCTTCTCTCTCAAATAGATTACTATGGAGTTGGGGCTTCAACATGTGTGTTTGGGTGGGGAAACAACAAAATCCATTGAAAAGTCTATAACCTGTAAAACTAATTTTGTCTTTTTGCAAGATTTCTCATTAAAAGGCCTAGACAGGAGTCTTAGTAGGTGTTCCTGACATTTACTATGCAAGGAATTGAATTCAAGAAGATTTTAGTGGCACCCAGGGAGAGAATTATCTTCGGTTAAAATTAGAGAATTAACTGAGGGAAAATTTAAATGAGGAAGAGAATTACCTTTAGTTTAAAAAGCTATTTCTCTCAAAAGAATTCTCCCACATTTCAGAAGCCTGCACTCTATATCTGACTAAGGTGGGGTCACAAAGCCCTCTGTCTTTAACTGGAAGTGGGGTAAGTACAAATGTCGTGGCAGCTCCTGGATGCCCTGTAAAATCAGCAGAAGCCTTGGTGCTGGATGTGATACTGTTCCACTTCTTCTGCCAGTATCAGGGATCTACATGTCCTGAGAACATCTCTAAGAACTTTTGTGCACACTGTTCTCTATCTCCGAGTTCTACTCCTTGAAAATGCAAAAGAAAATATCTATATGGTAGGCACTTCTATGAAATACAGTGATATCATGGAAAGTACAATGATATAATGGAAAAAGAATTGACTTTGATGTTAAGCAAACTACTTGTCTTTAATATTTCTGTGAACAGTAAAAGAAGTATTTAAGATCTATCAGAAATGTTAACAAATATGAGTTTCCTTATTTAAAGTAGCAATAATTCCTAAATGAAAAAGTTGTGCAAATGTAAAGAAAAATGTATACAGCTAAATTTTGGCACAAAGGTCTTCTTCTAGTAGATGTTCAGTAGATCAAGAAGATTTGTCAAAGAAAGTATGAAATAAAAGTGAAAAATGTAGACTTGTCCCTAAGGAGCTCAACATTGACATGAAATGAGTAATACACAAAATAATTTTAATGGTAATGCACACCATAATAATCCTTCCTTTTTTACATGCAAGTGATACTGACTCTGGTTCTGACTCAGGCCAACTTAATTAAAAAGTGAAAATATAATGGGTGACAAAAAGGTTAATTGTTTTTAAGTTTGATAAAGCAAGACTCAGGGAAGAAGAAGTAAAGGTATTACTATTGCTTGAATGTGGTTTGTTCCTACTAAAACTCTTGATGAAATTTGATTCTTAATATAAAAATGTTTCAAAGTGGTAAAATCCTTACACAATCGTTAGGTCAACTGTTGATAGGCACCCAGGCTGTGGTATAATAATCAATGGAACATTATTCAGGAATAAAATAGAAAACTATGTCAGTTGTAGGAAAATGGATGAAAGTGGAGATCCTCATATTATGCAAAATAAGCCAGACGAGAAAGACAAATATTAGATATTGTTTCTAGGGGAAAAGAAGATATACAAGTAGAAGGCAAGCTATTAGAGAAGAGGAATGCAGTGAGGAGTGAAGGGGGGAGGGAGGTCAATGGGAGCATAGATAGGATCAAAGTATGTAAGAATGAAAATGTCACCACATAACCCAGTGATCAGTATAATTAATATGCACTAATAAAAATAATTAGGTCATTAAGATTTATCTTGTGGGTATAAATTCCTGGTCTTGAGGCACTGACTGTACTTGGGACTTTGAAAAGGAGAATAAGCTCCTCTTGTTTTGTCTCTTCTGAATTCTTTTACTGGGCTTTCCATTTTCTACAATGAGTTAAAGTAGCATGAAGACCTCACCAGTGTAATGCTATGGACTTCTTAACATCGAGAACAATGAAACTAAATAAGAGTGTTGTTATTCTTTCATAGCAACAGAAAACAGACTAAGATCAGTATTTGGAAGACATGAGTATCAGAAGTAAGAGTATACAACTCCCTGTTTATGTGCTTTTAATGATATGAATGAGTCTTAGATTCTGTCCATTAATTCTGCACTCCACATTCTAAGATGATAGAATCCGATTGGACCAGCTTGGAGCAACCACTCGTATTTTTCATTACACACATAGGCTGCATGGTTCAGCTGATGGTTCCTATTGCAAACCTGCACAGCTTGTTATTGTACTGAATATTGCAGGCAATTATAATAGAATGACCCTGTGTATTTAAACATAACAATATTTGTGTATCTGAGCATAATCAGAACAACAACAAACATGTGAGCAATGTGTTATGTGATGACCTTATGATGGCTACAATGTCATTCATTTGGTTAGAGAAAATTTTCAGTCCAAGTATAAACTTATAAGACTACCATCAAATATGTCATCTATTATTGCACAAAATGCCATTATGCACTGCACAACTGGAATTTGCAAACATACAGAAATTAAAATAAAACAAACTCATATGTAAAACTCTAATTCTTGTCCATACAGATTTTAAAAGTTTTTCAAACTGTAATAATTCCTGAGTGGCTTGGGGCTAAGATAGGTAGGATAATACTTACATTTTGGAAGGAAAATGTATGCAGAGAGGTTAAGCAAAAAGAAAAAAAATCTGTCAGATATAGTTTTAATTCCCATCACTGATAAATCTTGGAAATAGGCTAAATGTTTTCCTCATAATTATGAGCAAAATGAAAATTAAAATACATGAACATGTACATAAATGCCAAAGGATTTCCTCCTTTAAGCATCGCTTAGGTTTTGTTGTTGGGAGAAGAACTAAGCTTTCAGTCCCAAGTTGTTTCTTAGTAACTCTCCATTGCTTGGAAGGATGCCACCTGAATTACATTTAATTGGCAATGAGATACAGTATATTTATGTCATTAGATATATACATTCCAAAAACTTCATGAAATTGTATCTCAAAGATGGAAGAGAAGACACCCAGAATCTGATGGAGTGGAACATTTTGGGGAGAAAAATGTCAAAGAATGGTCAGGAACAGACACCTTTTCATTACCTGTATATTTACAACCACACCATCTCTTACGGCCTAACAGGATGTTTGAAGAAATTAATTTTATCATAAAATCTGAATGCACACTACAAACTGCAAGATTCTCATAACTTGCTGGTATTGATGACCCAAGACTCAAATCAATGGAGCATTATTCAACAATAACATTATAATAGTAATATTAAAAAAATTAACTTGTTATAATTTGGGGGAATAACTTTTTATAATTTGGGGGAAAATTCATTATTGTTTTATATCAATGAGCTTATTACTATGTCAGAAAAATATTGAGTCGAATATGCATTTTACATTCTTTCTTCTTACAAAGTATATCTACATGGATGACTTAAATTTTGTGTTCAACATTTGCTGTGGATAATTAGGTTGTCCAAAGTCCAGCTCGTGAAAAATTTGGGAGATGCGAGTTGATATTTAAAACCTCTCATGTAATCTAGAAATTACATTAAATATTCATGGTTTATTTTAGGAGCAAAGGAGAAATGGTTACAGTTGGAATCTATGTAGGCATTATGATAAGGACCTTTCTGCGTATCAGCCCAATTGGCCTGCCCCGATCTGTGGTGGGTCCTGATTTCTTCACTGGCCCTTCCTGAGGGACACAGGAGGGACTTTACATATTTGTTAATGCCTAGCAGAGATGAGCAAAGCAGCGAGAGGCTAGTTGAGGATTTTCTCATCCTGTAAAATTAGCAATCTGTGGATCCCCTTCCCTAGCTGTAGCTGAAGGACGGCTCACTACACTGATTTAATGATTAGAATGATGAAAATGTCTCCTTTTATTAAAGGTCACAAGGAATGCTGAAATCTGTAAAACAATACAGGTCAGTCAATTTAAAAAATATATTTTTTTTTAGGAAAAGAGATGTCCAACAAAAGTTCAAAGCAGTTCCTAGCATTTATGAAGAAATAAATTGGAGAAACAAAGCAGGGAAGAAAAGGCAACTTGGAATAAGCACAATGTAGTTCATACACTCTTTGAAAAGGAGTATCATTGTCGGAGAGTGACTTCAAAATGCCAGAATCAACAAGAATCCTTGAAAAACACTTATATTTAATGACAGTCATATAGGTGGTGAAATGAAAAATAAAGTCCATAATAGTAGTTTTTCCTTCGAATACACTTGAATCTATTCATTAAATGACTAAACATTACCTAAATCCCTGTGGCACAACATGGAGAAGGATGAGGTGGCATAAAATATCAGAGGACAATGTAAGACATAGTTCAGTGAGGACTTCTATATTCAGTTGCACCGTGTAAAGAGTTAGAAACTCGTCACTTCACTTTTTATCATAAGAAAATATCAGACAAACAAAAAATAATCAGTTGCTTTTCTTGGATCCACAACAGAACTAAAGTTGCATGAAAAAATTAAAAAGAAAAACATTGCTTCACATCTGAAAATAGATGCACACATAGGCATAATGGTGCTGAGATCTGCTAACGAGGTCAGGAGGAGCCAGAGTCACGGGGACTCTTGGATGGTCACTCTGAAGCAGTGCCTCATGGGGTGAGAAATTCCATGGGAGCTGCAGGTTTAGGGAAGAAGCCCTCACATACCTCTCAGCAATTGCATCAGGGTCTCCTGTTAAAAAAGTCTAAGCACATTGTCTTTTTGGTGAGGTAGTTGTATAGGAAGAGTGATTAATTATTATAAAATACACCCAGATCCTTTTTAAAAACAAAGACTTTGAACACAGAAGAAAAGTCTGTGCACACCTTCACTCTGATGGAGGAAAAAACATTCTTTTTTATGAAAACTTCCTTCTAACCTTCCTAAGACCAGGGATAGAGTCAACATGGGTAAGAAAAGGAGACCAAATACAAATCTTATAGAATGCAGCATTTCTATATCTTACCATCACATTTAAAGCATTCCAGTATATTAGAAGTGGATATCAGCTAAGAAAACCTCAAACCTTAAATTGTCTCTGAGAATTACTTAGAAAAGTCCAAAGTAGATATAAACAAGAACAGGAAAGAAGTTTGAATACTTTCATAGCTACCTCTACATAAAATGCTGGGCAGAGTCACATATACTTGATTAACATAAATCTTCACACTAACCAACTAGCCTTTTTTTTTTTTTTTTGCAATATTTGAGATTCAACCCTTCTTATTCTCACTTCAATGTAGTGCATTCTTTTTAAAAATTTATTTTTATTTGAGACAGGTCTTAGTAATTCACTAAGTTGCTCAGGCTGGGCATAAACTTAGGATTCTCCTGCATCACCCAGTGTGCTGGGATTACAGGTGAGCACCACTATGGCCAGCCTTATCCATCTCAATTTCTAGCACTGTATACAATATGCCCATTTTAATTTAAAAGCATACATTTATAAGGTGAGCACACAGGCAAAAATAGTAGCCTGTAAAAACAAAGCAAGCATCAGAACTTGACTTAGATATGACACAGATGTGGGAATTACTGGGTAATTTATTTAAAATTGTTATAACTAATATGTTAATGGAGCTACATAAAAAAGTAGAAAGCATGCAAAAATGAATGGGAAATGAAAGCTAACATATAGAAACTCTGAGAAAGAATAAAAAATGATAAAAATGTAAAAAAGTAACATTACTAAAAATACTTTTGACAGGATTAATAGTAAATTCGATGCAACTGAAGACTCAGTGAATTTGAAAATAATTGAGAGAAATTTTTAAAACAAAAACAAAATAACCAAGACAAAATTAAATAAATGGAGCATGAAATTCTAAAAGCCATAATTTATGTATTTAAATAATAAAATAAAAAGAATAAATTTGAGGTTATACTTGAAGTAATAATGGCTAAAAATTTTCCAGAATCAATGAAACACAGTTACAAAACTAGAAAGTTCTGAGATTACCAAGCAAAAAATTAAATACACACCTAGACTTCTCAAAATTACAAAAAAGAGACAATCCACAAAGACAAAACAAAATGAAAACACCTTATAAAATTAAAGAAGGGTAAGAATTATAACATGGTTCTCAACAGAAGCCATAATAACAGAACAAAGTAGTGAAAATATTTTAGGTGGTTTTCTAGATTTATTTATTCATTATTTATTTATTTTATTAGTGCCTGCTGGCAGTATATAATGTTTACATTCCTTCTGTGGAGTTGGTACATGTACACAACACATCTTAATACCCTTTTTCATTGCCTTTCCCTCCCCTCCTGTCCATTTGCCTCCATCTTTTGGGCAACTGTCACCAGCATCTATTTCCAGAGCTCGTTTAGATTTGCAAAACTGAAACTCTGTCCATTAGACAATAACTCCCTACTGCCCTGTCCTACGATCCCTGACAACCGCTATAATTTCTGACTCTATTTATTAACCAACTCTATGTATGTTATATAAATGAAGTCATTCATTTTTATCATTTTCTGACTTGATTATTTCACTTAGAACAACACTCTCAAGGTTATTGTAATAGCTTGTATCTAGATTTCCCCCCACAGCCTCATGCAAGCATAGATGGGCTTTTCCAGAGGTGGCTGAATCTACAGTGTGTGATTTTTTTTCACGGTGCAATGCTAGGATTAAGGATGGTAGGATTAAGGATGGGTGATTACTATATCAGTCCACTGATTGGTGTAGGACCACCCTAATCCCAGTAGCCTAGGTAGAGTATAAAAGTGGTGGAAAAAGTTTTTAAGGCCTCTACCTTGCATTGCTACCTTCTGTTCACCCTGAACTGTTTCTCCTCTGCAATACCTGTCTGCCATGCCATCTTCCATTGGAGCCAGCCAATTGTAGATTGAAATCTCTACAAACAGTGAGCTAAATAAACCTTTTACCCTTTAATTTGATTTTATCTCAGCAATGAGAGAAAAGTAACTGAGACAGAATTTGGCACGGACCATGTGGTTCAGGAGCCTCTGAAACTGGCTTGCAGGAAGAGTATGGAAAGGTTGGGAGATGCTAGCTAAAAAGGGTAGAGCTGGAGCACCGTAGGCTGTACCTGATGGGAGATTCTGGTCAGAGTACATAAGACCAGATTGCTGAAAGAAATGATCCTTCTAAGGATCAAGAAGTTTCTGCCGGGAAGAAGGACTGCATTGGCTGTTAGACTCCAGGTGCTATGGCTTGGCAGAAATTTTATCTGCATTTTGCTCCTGTCCAGAGACTTTGCCTGAGGCTTAGAATAAGGTGGACTAATTATTCTGGCAGCAGAAATCTCAAGGTAGCTTATTTTTGAGGCGGTGGCATGGCTACTGTTCAGAGTTTTTAGGCAGATTAATGTTGAGAATTAAGAGCAAAGAGCCCAGCAGAATGATTCAAAATGTGATGAGTATGACCAGAAAGGAAGAGCCAGTAAAGTCACAGCCTGAAAATATGGAAAATAGGAGAAATTGGTCTCTGAAAAGTCTAGGAAGAAAAAGCCAGTTATTTCAGAAGAAGACCACGGGAAAGATGGCTTGAGGACAACACAAGAACCAGCAGGGCTCCAGGCTTTGCAGCCTCAGAGTTGCAAAGGAGAAGGACTTTGCTTTGACTAGACAGTCCCAGAGCACCATGTTCCAGAATGGCACCAGCCTAGGGAAGTTTTTCTTTGGGATTTGGTTCATAGGCACTCAACCCCTACAGCCAAGAGAGAAGGAAGCCTGGCTACTGCTCCAGCTGATGGTAGACATTGGCATGATCACATGGTGCTAGTTTTAGGTACATGCAGAATGCAAGAATTGTAGGGTCAGGAAGACTTCCACCCAGATTTCAGAAGAAGGCCTAGGAGGCCAGGGAATGTGCCCCTGAGTGGGCAGTGTGTGAAATTGTGTGTCAAGCTGAAGGTGCAGTTGGGACACTAAAGGTTTGGAGAAGCCAAGAACGTGGATTGTCTGAGGATAACTTCAAGGAGAGAACAAAGCCAGCCCAAGACAGAAGCCATGGGAGTGACAACCACCAGCACTGCCATACAGGCAGAGCCACCCAAGCCCTTTAAAGTTCACATCTTGCTGAAGATTGCCAGGGATGCTGAACATGGAACTATAAGACATATTGTTTGCCCTGCTGGATTTTGGACTTGCTTTGGTCCTGTTCCCTTCTGTCCCCCTACTTGTACCCTTTGGAATGAAAATGTCTATCTTGTGCCTATGAATGTTGGGAGCATTTCACTTTCTTTTCATTTGTACAGGGGCTTGCAGCTAAGAGCTTATCTTAAATCTCAAAAGAGACTTTGGACTTACACTTTTCAGCAATGTTGAAACTGTTACAACTTTGGCAACTCTTGGAGATGGGCTAAACGTTTTTTTGCATAAAGAGATATACTTAAGTCTTTTGGAAGCCATGGGAAGAATGTTATGACTGGTATCCAGATTTCCCTCCAAAGCCTCATGTAGTCAGAGGTGGGGATTTTTCACAGGTGATTGAATCTATAGTGTGTGATTGATTCATGGTTCAAGGCTAGGATTAAGGTTGCTAGGATTAATGGTATGAGATTTCTAAATCAGTCCATGGCTTGGTTTGGCACCACCCTAATCCCAGTAGCCTAGATAGAATACAAAAGGGGCAGAAAAAATTGTTATGGCCTATTGCTTGCTTTGCTACCTTCTGTCCACCATGAACTGTTTCTCCTCTGCAATGCCTGTCTGCCATAACACCCTGCCTTGGAGCCAGCTGATATGGGCTGAAATCTCTACAAACAGTTAGCTAAATAAACCTTTCATCCTTGAAATTTAGATATTGGGTATTTTGTCTCAGCAATGAGAGAAAAGTAACTAAGACAGCTAATACATCTAAATGAATCAGAATTTTGTACTTTTAAAGTAGAACAGTTCTATTCAACATCTTTTATGTCTTGAATGGCAACCTGTTTATCTTCTTTGGGAAAATGCCTATTCAAACTGTATGCTTACTTTTAGTCATGTTGTTGTTAAGTTGCAGTTCTGTACTCTACATATTAGCCACTTATCAGGTATATGATTTGCAAATATTTTCTTCCATTTAATGAGTTTCCTTTTCTCAATTTTTGCATATATTTGTGGTACATAATAATTACATTCATCTTGGGAATTTGTTACATATGTTGCCAATCAGCCTAGGGTGTTTTTGTTTGATTCGGATGGAAATCATGAATAGGCGAAGTTCAGCAATGCTAGAACTCCTGATGTCATCATATGACAGCAGGAAATGTTGGCTGCCAACAGCTGACACAGCCCCAGCTGCTGATTATGCTGCTGGCTGTCACTGTCTGATGCTTGCTTCTGCCTGATGCCGTAGGTTGACTGTGCCAGGTGATGGTCTCTGATGCTACCAACTGGTACCATGTAGTTCAACTTTCCTGGTATTTGCTACTGATCTTCTTTGGCTGCTGAAGCTTTTTGATGGTAACAGCTCTGAGTTTTTATTCCTTTATTTAGAAACAACCACCCTGTCGGCACTATTTGGGATAAAATTCCCAATTAGATTTACAGGACTTCTGGGGGCCACACAATGAGAAATGAGTCATGAGCAGGTTTACAGGAACACCAAAACAAGTCTTTATATTTTAACAGGCCTTGAGTGGCAGCACAGTTTGGTCAGTACACAGGAGAGAGCCCTCGTAGACTAAAACTCTGAAGTTGCTGTGCAGGGCTGCTTATATAATAGTTGCAGGTCTGCTTCAGTGAGTGGCAGGGCTGAAAGCTCGCTGTGAATGTTGAGTATGCAAATAAGGAGCCCAGATCCCTGATTTCCTGATCTTAGCCTTTGCAGGGTGCCCCTTCCTTCTTCAAAATGCAGCAGTATCTTCTGAAGCGGAGGGTGTGGGAGGAGTACCACACTGCCTATCTGCACTTAAGTTGGCCTGGAGAATGGTGGTTTGATAGCCAGGGAGGAAAGTGAAGCCAAATGTTCCAGTCTATTGGTGGGCAATGGTAAGCAAAGAAAGGGAAGGGATAGGGAGGAGTGGGCAGCTGCTGCCCATATATTTACTTGTGTCTTCCTATTTTCTTTTAGTTTTTTCTTGCCTGCTTGATATTTCTGTTGGTGCGCAAGGTCTGGGATCCTCCAAGTCTGCCATTGCTGATGTTACATCTGTACAGTGAAAAAGCTGAGCAATCACAAACGTTATCAAGGCAATGGAGAAATTAAGTTATCCCTCACACAGAGCTGTCAGAATTGTAGAATGGTAAACCTACTTTGGAAAATAGCTTAACAGTTTGTCTTGGTTAGTTTTCTCTCGTTGTTGGGAAAAGATACCTGACTCCCAAAATTAAGGAAGGAAAGGTTTCTTTAGCTCACAGTTTGTGGAGGTTTCAGTTTGTAATCAGCTGGCTCCAAGGCAGGGTGGTGGTGGCACAGGGGCAACAGTTCAAGGTGGTAGAAGACAGCAAAAGCAGCAAGAGCAAAACAGGGGAGAGCAAGCCTTTTTACCTCCCTTATATTTTAAGCAGGCTAACCCACCACCACCAAGGGCAGATGCAGCACTCACCATCTCCGTGCCCTCCTCTTGCACAGGATGAGGATGTTTACAAAGTGAGGACCTGGCCCCCTGCTGAGTGGCTTAGTTAAACTTCTAAACTTCTCAAGTTGACACAATGTATCAACCATTACACAGTTCCTCGAGTGATCCAATGTACGATAAACACATTAGCCACCAATTCTATCGCTTCATGTGTTTACAAAAGAAGTGTTTCTACACTAAGAAATGGTACAAGAATAGACCAAAAAGTACTGAAAGATCTTCCAGTGTGCAAACATAGGCCAGTTTAAGCAATAAAAATGAATACCCCAACACACACGAGTCTGTAATGAAATAAATGTTGAATAAGTAAATAACAAATATGAAACCAAATCACTCTTTCAAGAAAACTCCAAATCACTTAGGCATATTCTAGATTCTCAAGGAGGTAGACTGTGTAAGTGGCTTATAAACTAATTGTTTTCTAAATATATCCTTACATATTTGTCTTTCTTATGTTTGATCATTGATTTTATCTTATTAGGATATTAAAGATTTTCATTATGTTTATAATTTGATCTGTTCAAATGTTTTGTGTACTTGCTTCCTTGTATTTATTTCCTCTCAGTCTTTTATTTGTATTTTAATTTGTGTTTTTACATCTTCTGGGTCTAGGGTCTAGGGGTTACCAAATGTACCCTTGCTGGACTTGTCTCTCCCTCTGACATAAAAAGAGGAAGGGGAATCAGAAAGGACCAGTGCCAAGGGAAAGTATTTTTATTGTAGGTACTGCAGGAAGCAGTACAAATCCATCCTGGGGAAGGAGTGGGGGTGCTCAGAGTTGAGACACTACTGAATCTGGGACTGTGGTCCTATTTTATGGGGTAGGGGTCCCATCTCCAACCCTTCAATGGTCAACATTTGATTGCTTAGTAAACTTTTTGCTAGGGTCCAGAGTAAGTGGGCTGATGGGAATTTTCCCAAACAATTATTTTTGGGGAAGTTACCTACTTGAAGGGAAACTTTAGGAGGGGTGCAGTAGCTTATACAAACACAAGTGTGAAAGCACAGGCTCTTAGCTCAATTGTTTGCTGTGACACAGAAACCGTGTTTCTTCAATTTCCCTAATTAATCCTACTTAATGATTCAAGCTGTCCCTACATCCCCCTCTCTTGAAATGACCATCCAACTACTGTTGGGATCAGGGGCAATGACCACTGTGGCTACTTCTGGCTGAAAGGGGGTGTCAGCTGGGGCAATGGAGGATGACCATCTGAAGGTTGATCACAGGGGCCATGGTAGAGGGATGGAGATGGCTAGCTCCATCCAGAGGACCATCTGCATGATCACTTGGAGTCTGGCAGCCTCTAGGTGAGAAGGAACATATACTACCAAGAGATTAAAGCGCATATGATCAAAGCGTGAGCACTAAAATGGAAAAACAATTGTAACCAGCAGGCTCTTAGACCTATGTGAATGGAAACTACCAGTAGGAGTTAGTAACTGGAGCCGCCTTTTTATGTCTAGTCTACATTACTATTATTTTTATATCTTTGGTTATACTTTTCTGCTGGGTGTTCAAGACCAAGCTAAAGTGAGAGTAGTATTAATATATTTCATGCTAGGTGTTCAAAACCAAGCTAAAGTGAGACCATCTTGGGTAAGCCCCCAATTTATGCTATATACAGTGGGACTAGTGTCTAGAGGTACCTATACTCACCCTCACTGGGCCTGTCTCTCCAACACAGAAAGAGGAAGAGGAGACTGAGAACACCAGTGCAAACAAAAGTATTTTTATTGTAGGTATCGCAGGAAGTGGTACAAAGCCACCTGGGGAAGGAATGGGGTGCTCAGAGCTGAATCCAGGAGCCCTACCTTCGCCCCTCTGAGGGTCAGCACTTGATTGGACATTGGGCTTGTTGCTAGGGGATTGGTCTTGTAGGCGAATAGGGAATTTGGGTAGGCACAGCAACCTGCACGAGGAGGGAGAGTGCTGCCTGCACAGAGGCAGGTGATGACGCCACAGGCTGTCAGCTGCAGTCCACAAGCTGCTTGGGAACTGCTTGTTGCTCATAGTCACACAGAGCCTGCTTCTTTCACCCCCTGAAAAGGGCCGGGTCTGTTCCTACAGTGCTTAGTGTCTTTTTTTATTAAATATATTAACCCTAAAGAAATGGTGGGTGGCTACTATTCTAGGTTCTGTTTTTGATTTAAATACTAATTACATGCCTAAACTCTTTCACTGATTTAGACATTCAGTAGAAAATTAGGATGACCCAGCTTCCATTTCTTAATTGTTAATATTTAAAAATAAAGCTTTATCTACTGTGGTAGAAGTGTGTGCAATTTGACCATTCCAGGTTTCTTCTATTAGTCTTCTGTTGCCTCCTCACAAACACTAAAGTGACAGCATAGAATGTGTTGGATGCTCAGTATTTCTAATTTTTATAATAACCATGTTTCTATCCCATTTTCCTCCCTTTCACAATAAAATTATTTTCCTTCTGAGTTATTTTAGTATTTCAGGTTAGCTTAAACAAATAATTATATTATATTTATTATGCCATTATTTCAATGCTCACATGTGGTTCTGAAATGATGTTGATGTTTATTTATTTATTTATTTACTTTTTTTTCTTATGTGGGTACTGGGAGTCAAACTCAGGACCTTGCACTTGTCAGGCAGTCGCTTATGCCGCTGAGCTATCTCACCGGCCCTGATGTTGATATTTAGCCTCTAAATTTCTTCTCTTAAATAGAAAAAGAAACTAAATGATAAAACCCATACATAATCTTTTCTGACAATAGAAATGCTTCCCTTTTTTTATCTTGTCTAAAAGTTCATGAAAGTAAGAACATCTTTACATTTAGTAAATACATCAAAATATTTTCAGGTAATGGAACATGTGTGAGTTTAAGATAAAAATGAATAAATGGTTGAATTTAAAACAAGTAATATATGTTCAGGAAAATTTAATATACAGATAGTCTTCAGGAGAGAAGCAGAGCTATGATTACAGAGCTATTGAATTCTACAAGAACAGGGTTAAAATGCATGTCAAGTGCTCAGGAGAAGAAGTTAGTCCTAAGTAAAATGTTCTTTTTTAAGTTCATGAAAAATACATCTTAAATATCTATGTCTTCTAAGAATATGTAGACCAGTCAACATAATGTAAACATTTCTTTCTGTTCCTCTTTGCTTACATATTCTAGGCATAATGCAAAATATCAACCAAGGGGAAATCTAAAAGTTGCACAGAAGGTAGTGAAGTGTTAGGGACCCTGAGACTGAAGGAACAACACAGTAGTAGTGTATTTCATAACCCCATACTCAACAGGAAAAGTTCACACTCACCTGGGCTTTTATGACCCCCAAGAAAATAACACGAGGCAACACGCAAAGCTCATTTCCTTATTGAAGCGGGGTGATAACAAGAGGCATCAACAATAATGTAAATGATCACTTCCTGTGAAACGCGATGCATATCAGGGAATGTTGAGGTTGAACAGGACCCTGAGGGAAGATGAGAAGACATCAGAGTGATATGGTCCCAGGAGGGGAGGGAAATGTGGAAAGCGTTCTACAGAGAGAGGCCCACAGATAGGACATATAGCCAGGAAAAGGCCAAGCCAAAGAAGGAGTCAGAAAGATGCAGTTAAGGACACCCTAACAGGATGGCCAAGGGCAGGGCCCTGGAATCTCAACAAAAAAGATCTCATTAGACTGGTGGGATTTTCTTACCTAGAAGGTAGATATTTATACCCCTCTAAAGTTGTGTTTAAATTTTCAATTAGTGGTGCTTACAAAAGTACACCTGCTACATACCTTGAGCTCCTATAGGCCCACTTCTAAGTCAGATTTTCCTGCTTGCAGCCCCATAGGTTGATCTCAACTTGGCTGAGACATAGTAATTTTTGTATGTAAGAACATCTGAGCAAAGAGTCCCTTTGGCAACACATTCAGATCCCCTCCCAGTGTTGGGAGCTGTTTGCTTTTGCTTTACAATAAATGCTGCTTTCTGCTTTCTCCATACAATACAGACTTTTGCTCAGTCCTCTTTTGACTCTCTGTCTTGTAATGCTTTCTGGGTTGAGAGTAGGACCCACCATGGTAACATTCATTAAATAGGAGTCTTGTTGACCTAAAATGAGAACAATATAAGTTCTAGTATGAGCTACTGGAAAACCTCTGACAATATGTGGAATATAGAAACTGCTCTTCTTGGCTTCCAGGCCTGAGACTTCTCCCAAACAGAGAAAGTGTTCAGCTTAGAAGTCTGAGCAAGGGATGTATCAACAGGACAAGCACCCAGTCTGGGGATATACTGTTTCTGTGGGTTCAACAGCCTTCTAATCCACAAACACAACAGGCAGCTGGGTAGCACCAAGAATGGTGTTCTCACAAGATCAACCCAGTAAGCTGTCTTTTTGTCATCTTGGGATTTGAGAGCCTATTCCCATATTAGAGGGACAAAGTGGTACAAAGACAGAAGCTCCATTCAGGGATGAGTAAAGCCTCCAAGAAGATGAAGTAAATAAGCAAACCAAACTACATGCAAAATTCTCAGAAAATTACAATGTTAAATGAAATCACAGCCCACAAAAATAAATTAGAAGTTGGGTTCAAAATCTAAAGAAGTATTGCTTAAAGGAATACAAACTTTAAATAAGAAATGAGTTTCCTAAAACACGTGCAAAAATACTGAATACAAAAGAGAGTCATTTGTCATACAAAGAATAAAACAAACACCAAAACTAAGAAAACATAATTATGTCATGTGAAAATCCAAGTCAATAAAATATTTGAATTTTTAGATAACATTTTTAATCAACAATCCTGAAAACTGATGCAACAACTATAAAATCTTTTGAAACAAAAACATAATTATTTAATTATCTTAGCAAAGCAGCAAAGTTATACAATAGGACAAAAGGGTAGCTATGGAACTAAAAATTATGTAACAAATGTAAAAAATAACAGAACCTCGTAATCTCAATGAATGTAAATATCATCTGCCATAAACATGAGCTTAGATTAATAATATCAATAAGAATGAAAATGGGGAAAGGAGAATTACAGGAGTGGAGAAGGGGGAGGGATGGGGAAAGGGATATATATATATATATATATATATATATATATATATACTGGCTATTATACACAGCCAGTGTACTACAAATATATATACTGGCTATTTCAATAGTAGAGTCCAGATGACACAATAATATAAAATCAATGTACTTGAAATTATATCAATAGGGTTTTCTCAATCTGAGTAAATTGAGAAAATAGACCAAAAAGATAAATAGAAACCTGTACTAACACTACAATGTATCCAAAATTCATGTAATGGGAGTCTCAAAAGTGGAGGAGAAATCTAGTAGGGTTCATAGAGTATTTGGAGTAATATGTCTGAAAAACACACTGAGTATTGTGAAACACAAAATCATAGATTCAGGAGCCTGAGAAACATTGAGTGAAATAAACAGAAAAGTAAAAGTACATTCTAAGACATTTAGAAATTAAAATTCTGAAAACCGTTAACAAAAAACAAATCTAGAAACAGCCACGTAAATAAATAATGTGCTGTCCACTGAAGAGTACCAGGTCTATAAAGGAAAGATTTCTCACCTGAAGCCATGGAGACCAGAAGGATACGGCATATATTTTTTAATGCTGAAAATAAAGAAACATTAATGTCATGTAGTACATCTGGTCAAACTTTTCATTAGCCTACCCTTCTAGTGAGATTTCTAAATCACATGTAATGATTGTAACAAAAATTCAAAAATCATTTGATATTGGAGACAACAATACTTAACATTGTAAAGGCTAAAAAGATCTAGAAAGCAGCAAGTTTCTATGTTTCTATTAAAGTGGACAGTGATGGCACACAGAAAGATTGTATTACTGAGAACTAACTGTAAGGAAGTAAAAAAGTGACACATTTAAAGGCACTACTAAGAAATGAGATGAAGTCCTAAAGAAAAGTTTTTAAGTAACCTATAATTGATGAAAAAAGGGGAAAGAGATAGATAGTAAACAACTAAAACGAAAATAAACATTCAAATACAACCATTATATTAGCAGTGGTCACTTTAAATGTCTAAGTAAGCTAATTAAAGGAAGCAATTCATAGAGTGAATAAAATACCACAGCCCCAAAATATATTGTTTGCAAAAGCAACTTAAAATTCAAAAACATGTGGGGTGAAAGTAAAAAGTGAGAAAAGACACATCATGCTAACCTTAATTTTTTAAAAGGCACAAATGTCTATGTTAATATGTACAAGAAAATTAGAATAAAAATGTACTAGACATGGAGGGATATCACATAATAATAAAGCTATTAATACACCTAGGAAATAAAATGATACTTAAGGTGTATGCTGTAAATCACACAAAACCAAACAAATTCAAATTATATGACTGAAGAAATAAATGAATAGAAGGAAAATTAGAAATAGAAAAATCTACTTTCATAATGAAGAATATCAAAATCTCTAATAGAATTTTTTCCTTATATCAATAAGAGCATAAAAAATGTGAGCAGCAAAAGTAATCAAAAGTCTCTAGTTGATATATGTAGAACACTTCATCTATCAATAGAAATATACAATTTCAAGTACAAATTTCAAGCTCATTGATGCAGCATGTGCTTAGCATGTACAAGGTCCACGGATCAATTCACAGCATTCAAAAATAAAAAAAAAATTCACTAAGTTGGTCCATATTCAGGAAGACAAAATTAACATCAACATATCTAAAATAAATGGTATTCTACACAGTGAATTATCTAACTAAAATGAAGCAAATTTAGAAACCAATAACATAAAAATGAGAAAATATTAAAATATTTTAAAATTAATTAAATAATACAACCCTAAATAATACATGGTTCAAAGTAAAAGTACATAAAAGAAGTTTAAGCCCAACCTGGGCAACTAAGTAACTTAGTGGGAACTTGGCTAAAAGCAATTAAAAAGGGAGGTCTGTACCTCAGTGCAATGGACCTAGATTCAAATCACTAGCACCATAGAAAAATCAAAGTTAAGAACTAGGTGCAATAAAAATACAATGTGTCAATTTCTATGACATGACTAAAACAGTACCTAGATGGAAATTTATGAACATAAATTCATATATATGTATATATATCATATTTACATATGTATAACATTGGACAAAATAAGCCAAAAGCAACCACAAGGAAAAGTGAAAACAAAAATGAGAAAAAGTGACAAAAGTACAAGTCAGGGGGTGTCAAAATGCCAGACATCAAGTTATATGATAAAAAGTAGTGTGGTATTTACAAAAAATACACTTTAGGATCAATGGAGCAGAATAGAAGATGCAAAACCAATTCCACTCGGCTCACTTACTTTGGCTAACTTATCTTCAACTAAGGGGCCAATACTATCCTTTTGTCATTTTCTTTACGTTGTTGTTGTTTGTATAATTAAGTTTATTAGTATATTTTAGGCATACATAATGATCATATTCATCATATGGGATTTGTACCTGTGCATGATACATTCTGATTTCTCTATTTTTCCCAATCTTCTCTCCACACTTCAACCCATCTTCCCCTTCCTATTGACAAAGCTTTGTTTCCATTTTATCCTTTTTAAAATCATTTTTCCCTTTTCCTTTCCTTCCTTTCCCCTTTCCCCCACCCTTGTTCTTTCTTCCTTTTGAAGAATTTCTTCCCATTTCACAGTACCTATTGTACATTTTGGTCCTTATTTACTCTTTCAGTTTCTCACACCAAGGAGACAATGCAATGTTTACACATGTGAGTCCAATTTATTTCACTTAAGAATATGGTTCTCAAGTTACATCCATTTACCTAGAAATGCCTCAAGTTTATCCTTCTTTATGGCTGAGTTGTACTCCTTTATATAAAAGAAACAACATTTCCTTTATTCATTTCTCAGTTGATGGGCATTTGGGTTTTTTCCACGATTTAGCTATTACAAACTGTGCTGCTATAAACATGGGTGTGCATTTATTGCTGTGGTATGATGTTTTTAATTCTTCTGGGAAGATACCCAGAAGGGGAATAGCTGGGTCAAATGGGACCTCTAATCCTAGTTTTTTGAGGAATCTCCATACTGATTTCCACAGTGGTTGCATCAGGCTATATGGCTCAACATATGCAAATCATTAAATGTAATAAACAGAGCCAAAGACAAAAATCACATGATCATCTTAATAAGTGCAGAAAAAGCAATTGACAAAATACAACACCCATTCATGATAAAAAAAAAAAAACCTACAGAAAATTGGAATAGATGGCTTTTATCTCAATCAGATAAAAGCCACCTGTGACAAACCAACAGCCAGCATCACACTAAATGATCAAAAACTGAAAGCTTTCACTCAGGAACAAGGCAAGAATGTCCACTATCACCACTCCTTTTCAATATAGTTCTGGAAACATTAGCCAGAGCAGTTAGACAAGAGAAAGAAATAAAAGGAAGGAGAGGAAAGGAAGAAGTGAATTTATCATTATTTGCAGATGACATGCTACCCTACATAGAAGATCCCAAAAACTCCACCAAAAGACTTGTAGATTTAATAACCAAATTCATTATTGTAGCTGAATACAAAATCAAAACTCAAAACTAAATAGCATTCTTGTACACACACAACAAACTCACTGAGAGAGAAATTAGGGAAACCACACCCTTCACAATGGCACCCAAAAGAATGAAATATTTAGGAATCAATCTAACAAAGGAAGAAAAATATTTATACACTGATAATTACAGTACTATGAAAAAGGAGATCAAAGAGGATAACAGAAAATAGAAAGATATCCCTTGCTCAAGGATAGGAAGAACCAACAGTAAAAATGGCCATACTCCCAAAACTGTTATACCGATTCAATGCAATCCCAATCAAAATACATTAGCACACCTCACAGAACTAAAGCAAACATTCCCAAAATTCCTTTGGAACCAGAAGAGACCTAGAATAGCAAAAACAATTCTTGCAACAAAGGCGAGGCAGAAGACATTACAATTTCCTCTTGAAATTATACTACAAAGCTATTGTGATAAAAACAACAGGGTACTGGCAAAAACAAACAAACAAACAAAAAACCCAGACCTGAAGATCAATGGAACAGATTAGAAGATGAAAAAACAACTCCAACCACACTTAGCCACCTTATTTTTGACAAAGGAGCCAAACATGTTCACTGGAAGAAAGATAGCCTCTTTAATAAATGGTGCTGGAAAAACTGGTTTTCCACATGCCAAAGCCTAAAGCTAGACCCATCCATGTCTATCACCATCCACTAAACTAAAATCAAAATGGATCAAAGACCTAAAATATTAAAACAGAAACACTAAATCTGCCAGAAGAGAGAATAGGCAGAACTCTTGAAGAGATAGGTGTAGGCAAAGATTTCATGAACAAAACCTCGATTGCACAGGAAATACAAAAAGTCAATAACTGGGATCTCATCCTATTAAAAATGTTTTGCAGAGCAAAAGAAATCACCAACAGAGTGAAAAGACATCCCACGGAGTGGAAAAAATTTTAACCGGTTGTCCTTCAGACAAAGTACTTTATCTAGAACATATAAAAAATTGCAAAAATCAGACCCCTCCAAATACAAAGACCCAATCCAAAAATGGGCATCTGAGATGAAAACACACTTCTCAGATGAAGTAATACAAATGGCAAATAAATATATGAAAAAATGTTCAACATCACTGGTCATTAGAGAGATGAAAATAAAAACAATGCTGAGATTTCATCTCACTCCAGAAAGAATGGCTATCATCAAGAACTCAACCAATAACAAATGCTGGAGGGGCTGTGGGGAAAACAGAACACTTTAGCACTTCCAGTGGAAGAAAGGTGGCCTCTTTATCAAATGGTGCTAGAAGCACTGGTTATCCACATGTCGAAGATTGCACCTGCACTCCTGTATCTCTCACCATGCACTAAACTGATATTGAAATGGATCAAAGATCTAAATACGCAAACACAAGCATAAGCTAGGCAGTGTGGTGCATGCCTGCAATTCCAGCACTCAGGAGGCTGAGGCAAGAAGATTACTCTGAGTTTGAGGCCAGCATGGGCTACACAGTGAGTTCTGCCAGCCTGTGCTACATAGTGAGACCCTGTCTCAAAAAAACAAAAACAAACAACAACAAAAACACCTAATCTGCTGGAAGATAAAATAGGTAAAACTCATGAAGACATAGATGTTAGGCAAAACTTTATGAACCAAACTGCAATTGCACAGAAATACTACAAAAACTCAACATCTGGGATCACAATAGATTAAAAAATTCTGCGCAGCAAAGGAAATACCAAAACAGTAAAGACACAACATACAGAATGGGTAAAAAAAAAATTGCCAGCTTCTCTTCAGAGACAACTAATATCTAGAATATATAAAAAACTCAAAAAAATTAGACACCCCCTAATTTAGAGACCCAATCCAAAACTGAGCCTCTAAAATGAACAAACACTCACAGATGCAGAATACACATGGCTAATATATACATGGAAAAAAAATGCTTAACTTTGCAGTCCATTCAAGTTAAGCAAATTAAAATAGCAATAAGATTCCATCTCACTCCAGAAAGAATGAGTATCATCAAGAAATCAAACAATAACAAATGCGGGCAAAGCTACTGGACAAAAGGCACCATTCTCCACTATAGGTGGGAGTGTAAATTTGTACAACCACTATAGAAATCAGAATGGAGATTCTATACAAAAAACTAAAACTAGAGGTTCCACTTGACCCAGTTATTCATCTTCTAGGTATCATCCTGAAAGAGTTAAAGTCATCACACCTCAGTGATATACCCATGTCTATAGCAATGTAATTTATAATAGCTAAATCTTGTAAACAGCCCATATGGCCATCAACAGATAAATGGATAAAGAAAGTGTAGTATGCATATACAATGGACTATTACTCTGCCATAAAGAAAGACAAACTTAAGACATTTTTAGTTAAATGGATGGACCTCAAAGCTGAGTCCAGCATAGCTCTCGAAACTCCAGAGGGAGAATGGTGGGGAAGAAGACAGTTATCAATATACAGAAAGCTGGGGTCAGGTGGAGCCCTCTTTCCTGATGGGGGAAAGGAGCTGTCTAGCACCTGCAGCACATTTATTTATGCAATCAGCATAGGAATAAGTTCATGGAGGGTTTAAGGGGAGGGTAGGATCTGGGACAGGAAGAGTATCTAATCTTCAGCAGAACAGCATGCCTTGGTGGCTTCACGAGGAACAAGAAGGGAAATGTCTATATTATCTCAAGTGAAGGTCAAGTCACTATGTGTGTCAGCTCCCTGAGCTATGCACACTTCTCATGGGGCACTGCCAAGCTCCTGAGAAGCAGTGGTCTCATCCTAGATACCCAAGGTATAGACAGCTTCATCCCCAACACATCGAGACCATAATTCTAAGTGAAATAAATCAAACACACAAATTTAAATATTGTGTTTATCTTGTATGAGAAACACAAAGTATAAGTAATGAGCAAAATATTAGGAAGTAGGAAGAATTTGTTCAGATGAGAGGGGAAATAAGAGATAGGGATAGGAGGGAGGGAAAAACGTTAAAAGAGATTTACAGGAATAAAAAGAACTGAAGAAAAATTGGAAATATAGCTTTTGTAAGTGAGCAAAAGGAGAAAGTTTGTAGGGAAGAGAAGGAAAAGGAATAAGGAAAAATAACCTAGATGTGACATGCACATGTACACATCCCCCATGATATGTTCTTTATGTACTGCAAAAATGTTCTGATAAAAAATTTAAAAAGCTATATACTTAAGTAGAAAAAAATACAATGAAAAGAATAAAACCCAAGTAACAGTGACAGAAACATAAGGAAGGTATAAAATGTCAATATCAGAAGTGAAATAAAAATATTAGTGTAGAACTAATTAGGAGGTGCTTCATACAAATTTATTCTCACAAGTTTTATAACTGAAAAGAAATGGGTTAATTCTTTGAAAGTGGAAATCAGCAAAATTCAAACAAGTTAAAATAATAAAATAGAGTTGATTATTAAAATTCTGCCATTAAAAAACCTCCAGGTTGAGATACTTTCACTGGAGAAATTTACCAGCATTTAAAGCAGAACTAAGACCAAATTTACATAGTTTCTTTCAGGAAATTAAGAGCAAAAGAAAACCTCCCCAAATATATTAAGAGCCTATACCTATCCTAATAACAAAATAGCAGAAAAGTGGAAGAAGGATCAAGAAAGACATAAAAAAGAGACAATGAATAAAAACTGTACAACAAACCATTGGTACTTATTCCATGAACACAAGACTGGCTTAATATTTGTAAGTCAGTCAATACAATTCACAACATCAACAAATATAAAAAATCATATGATCATATTAATTGATGTGTAAAAGCATTTGACACAATACCATTCTCATACTTGACAATCATCTGTACAAATCAGAATATGGAAAATCACAGCTTGATAAATTGGGTGCACACACACACAAATACTAGACCTAACAGTATACTTCATAATGAAAAACTTAGGCCCTTAAGATTACCAAAACAATATGTGGTGGTGGATTAACAAATGGTCAACTTGTAACATCTAGCTGAAATGAATCAGCATGGTGCTGGGTGTGGAAGGCCCACCTGAGGAATGTTGCCAACAGCATAAAAGGAGAACTGGAGGGGAAGATGGTGTGCTGTTGATTCTCCTGGAGAAGCTTGTCACGCTGGATTTCCTGATATGAACTCAGCTGTTCTCATCATCAGTGGAGCTTGGGGGTCCTTGCTGTTTGTGAGGATGGCTACGGTTCTTTTTGAGGGAGCTCTGGTCCTGACCTTGAGAGTCACTTCCTGGGTACAGTGCAGAACGCTCAACCTGCTGGCACAGATCCTTCATCCCGCTGGTGCAGACTTTCTAGCTTCCACACTGGCCTTTGGGCCTTCCCTGTGCAGATCCTTGATGCAGACTTACACGAGACATTGTCGTGGGCTCTAGGCCTCCAGCTGTACTCATTCAGGACATTACCTTGGGATCCAGGCCCTTAGCTGGATTTTTGGGGTGTCTAGTGCTTGGATAGCTCTCCTGAACTCTTCTCCATTTGACTTTTTGGGTGATTATAAAATAATCCTATAAATCATGTGTCCTGTATTAAATCTATTCCCTTGTAAACCCTGACTGTGACATAGGTATCTACTCTTTCCACTTCTATTCACATATTATTGTTATTTCTAACCATTGCAATCAGAAAAGTAATTTAAGTAAAGAACATGCAGATTGAATTTGATGCAACACATGTTAACAGAAAACTTAATCATTTAATAGACAGTCACAAAAATACACTAATGAAAAATTCTATAGGACATATAGATGAGCTCAGAAAGGTCACAGAGCATAAGACTGATATGATTACAAAAACTTTTAGAAACTAAAACTTAAAAACATAATAAACCACATTGAAATAAAATGAAACACTTAAATATACCCTTAAGAATATATGTACAGGATATGTTTGTGAAAACTACAAAATAATCAAGTAAGACTTAAATAAATGGAAAGGACATTCCATATTTATGGACTGAAAGATTCAATATAACTAACATTTTATTTCTTTTTATATTGATGCACTGGCTTAATGCAATTTTTTTCTAATAAAAATTCAGGCTACAAGATTTTTGTAGGCTTTTGTGGATATAGTAATGGCTGTATTGAATCTCAGTATTGCTTTAATTTGCATTTCTTGAATGGTCAGCGATGATGAACATTTTTTCCGTGTGTTTATTGGTCATTGTACTTCTTCTAATGTGTCTGGGGAGATACCTCAATAACCTAAAATAAAAATTCCTTTAGACCTAGCTATTCCCCTACTAGGTAACTTCCTGAAATAGTTATAGACATCACATTACAGTGCTACATATGTACCTGTGTTTATAGCAGCACAACTTTTAATATCTGTGTCTCTGAAGCAGCCTGTATGTTAATCAGCAGAAGAAAGGAGAAAGAAAATGTAGTATTTATAAAAAATGTAACACTACTTTGTTATAAAGAAGCATAAAATTTTGTTGGAAAGTGAATGTACCTTGAAACCATAATGTTAAATGAAATAAATAAGTGTATAATTTCCTTTTATGTGAAACCCAAAGTATAGATAAATTAAAGAGCAAATTAATGATAGATAAAAAGATAGAAAGATCATCTGCAATGAGAGTAGGGCAAGATATGGAGGAAGGGGTGAGTAGGGGGAAGGGAAGGAAAGCGGAATAAAAAAGAATTAAAATGTATCATGTACATATACCAAATACCCACAGCAAAGTAGTTATTATATATCACAAACATGTATTAATTTCTTTAAAAAACAGGACTATAGAACAACCACAATAAAAGAAATGGTTATAGCAAAACCAACATAGAAAGACACTAACTATTGTAAGAGAAATTTTCCCTTCTGGGAATGCATGGTCCATGCTGTCCCCCTCCTCCCAATGTTCCGGGAATTGAGCTGTTACAATTTAAAGTTGCCCAAGTTAGATAAGAATGAGAACAGAGAGACCAGGGATCTGGGCTACAAGATAAGAACAACCCCATGGCTAAAGAATTTACAAAGTATCCCTTTCCTGAACACCTGCTGCCCATATTAGGAAACGTCCTCCGCCGCTCCATCGGCCAGCCTAAAAATTCCCGTATGATTGTCTTCTCCCAATGAATGTAAAAAGCTGTTTAAACTAACCAATGTCATCTGCTTCTGTAACCGTGCTTGCAAAGACCCCTCCTCCCTTTGTTCTATAGACATATAAGCGCTGCTCAGGCTTGGCTCGGGGCCCACTGTTCCTGCGTGTTCAGTGAGCCCCACGCATGCTTGGATAATAAAACCCCTTGCCCTCTGCATGAGAGAAAGCTTCTTGGAGTCTTCTTTCATGCGGTGGGTGTCTCAACCCTAACATTTTGGAGGCCTCACCCAGATCGGGGATTGCCCCCTGCGTCAGAAGACCCCAACAGCTACCTCTCGGGGTGAGTACGGCCGTTCCTATCTCTCTCTGTCCCTCTTCGCCTTACTCTCACTTTGCGATCACCTAGTTTTTGTTGTGACTGGCATCAAGGTGCATGAGCTCCTTGGTCCAAGTGACTTGCCCGTGGGCATCAAGGTGCGTGAGCTCCTTGGTGACTTGCCATTGGGCTCTTAAGTCACAAGTCACTTCCCCAGGGGACGCCTCAAGGATTATCGGTCCATAGGGCCATTTTGCGGTGGGGTCACCGGTTACATTTCTGTCACCATTCGTCGCCTTTCAGATTCAGTTTACTTCCTCTTCTGGGGAAGTCATGTACGCCGGCATTTGTCTATTGTCTTGGTCTTAGTGTTTGTTTGTCTTTGTTTGTTTGGTGCCACTAACTTCTTTTGTTCCACAGCACCCACCATGGACAATAAGGAGGGGGCCTCGGTGCCTCCTTGCCTGGCAGCTAACCTTTGGGGGGCCAAGGCACCAAAAAGCTGATCTTCAGCTGGCCCCCCCAGATCGGCTGCAAGGCACGATGCAAGGCTCTAAAATTGAGGTCTGGAGCGATGTGATTATTGTTCCTGGGATTGTCTGTTTGTGTGTTTCTCCCCTGTGTTACATCTATGCCACCCCCCCTGCGCCTGCACTTCCAAGTCACTGTTACCAGAGAAATTTAACCTGCCAGCAGGAGACCACTTGTTAGTCTCAAATTTTGTTTACATTTCAAATTGAGTGGGGGAAACAGAACTTGCTTAGATAACTTGTAACTGTGGGTTACTATATTGTCCAAGTCATTGACATAATGGATTGTGCTGGTAGTAAGTCAACTGTTTTGAAATGTATGCTTAACAATTTTGATGAGTTCAAAGGGGATAATGGAGTTCAGATAAAAAGTAAAACTCCAAAACTCCTGTGAGCTTGAGTGGCCCACATTCAATGTGGGATGATTAACTAAAGGGTCGCTCCACCCCCAGGTAATCAGTAAAGTATGAAATATTGTCACCAGAAAGTCTGAGCACCCAAATTAGTTTCCATATATAAACTCCTGGTTGTATGCGGTGCCAGTGCTGCCCCAATGGCCAGACTGGACGTCACCAGCCTGGTGCTGCCTGCAAACATCTAGGAAAGTTTTACAGGAGAAATGCAAATGCCTGCTTTGTCAAAACATGGAGTAAGCTGAGTAAGCCACAGTGGGAAACACAAGCTGGGTGCCCTGGCTCAAAACACCTGGGACAAAAAACTTTATCCTGAAGCGTGTTTTTCTCTTTCTCTGCATACAAAGAGGGTCTCTGCTCTTAAATCACAAATGGCTGCAGCACTTGCAGCTAAGCAGGAAACTGGGTGTTATTGTAACAACCCAGGAACAAGGGGTCAAAATAAGTTTTGACAAAGATATATCAAAGAAAATTTATATAAATGATATTCTTACAGAGAGAATGCTAAAAAATAGTAAAAAGAAAGGTTTGAGTATGTGACAGAGGGTATAGAGATGACTGAGCTGGAAGCTACATAAAAGGAAAACATGAAAGTTGTCAGCATTTTTATGAAGGAATTTATTTTTTGTTTCTTCCAAATTCTTATAAGAGATCTCTGCTATTGACCTACAAATAATTCTGACTAGTCTATTTGTAATTACAAACTTCTAAAATTATAAGAGTTACTATAATTTAATTTGGCATATATATATATATATATATATATATATATGCACTCTGATTTTTTTAAATAAATTTGTCTGTATGTTTTGTTTTTCTGTGTGCCCAACCTGTAAACAGCTGTTTTATTTGAGCTCAATGAATTTTCTTTTTACATTTTTGGATTTTTAAAACGTTTGTCTGGTATGCTTCCACCAAAAGTTGCCAGCTGGCCAAAATGATATTAAAATTGGTTCTATAAATGTAATACATGTTTTGTTTATTGTTTATTGTTTATTGTTATATTATGATTTGAGAGTTTCTTGTTGTTCAAAATAATATGTTAAGTGATCTGGTTTTCATAAGTCATCAAAAATTGTTAGACGAAATGTATTATTATGATGTTTACATTGGTCATCATCAACAGGTTAAATTTTCCAAAACAGGACAATGAGGTTTTCTGATTTAAAGATGCTCTAGTACAAAACTAAATTAAGAAACAAAAGCTTTCATATGGCTATGACAATTCAGTGTTGCTGATCTCATAGTATATTAAGTGTATTCATACCTTCCAGATGTACAGGTCTTCTGAAATATAAAAACTGAGATTGTTTACAGAGATAACATTTTCTTTCTTTCTTTCAGATTCAGACACCTGCCTTTGCTTGTGCTCCAGATATTTATGATAAGAGGTTCATGCTAATATAAGGTCACCAGTCAAATGATAATTTTTAACAAAAACCTATGTGATGTATATGCTGTATACGTGCCACAGTACTTAGAGATGCCTAGATATTAAACAGTTCAGATAATGTCATAAAATTTCTTCAGTGATGTCTTATTAAAAGACAAATTAGATAAAAACATCTTATGTACTAGATAGAGATAATTGACTAAAAAGCTCAAATTTGCGTGCAGACTGCTAAGTTTCTAGGATTTATATTAAAGGATGAAACATGCTCTCTGCCAATCTCATGCACTCAGGCCATTCAGGGCCTCCGAGTGCCGATGACCAAAAAGGAGTTGAGGGAATTTCTGGGAACCATTGGGTACTGTCGCCTTTGGGTACTGTCGCCTTTGGGTCCCTAATTTTACAACAATAGCGAAGCCCCTCTATGAGGCTTTAAAAGGAAAAAAATAGCCCTCTGTTGGAGTGAAATCCTAAATGACAGGCTGCTTTTGAGGATTTAAAAGAGAGACTGGTAAGTGCCTTGGCACTACCTGACATCACAAAATCCTTCCAGCTGTTTGTCCATGAAAAGGACGGCATTGCTCGGGGTGTTCTTACACAAACACTGGGACCCTGAAAATGCCCCATGGCATATTTATCTAAGAGACTAGACTTCATGGCAGCAGGATGGCCTTCCTGCCTGCGTTCAACTGCCGCCACAGCCATTCTAGTAAAAAAAGCTGACAAATTGACTTTGGGACAAAAGCTAAGTGTGTTTGTGCCCCATGCAGTAGAGACTTTATTGAGAGGGCCTGAAGGTAAATGGCTCTCAGGAACCAGGTTGGCCCAGTACCAAGGGACCTTGTTAAAAGACCCCAGGTTAATTATCAAGACTGTGCAAGCTATTAATCCTGCCTCTCATTTGCCCACTTCCCTGGAGCCACCTGAACATGACTGTGCTGAAGCCACTGAGATGGTGTACTCAGCTCGACCAGACTTGCAGGATGTGCCCCTTCGGGACCGGGACCTGACCCTCTTTTCAGATGATAGCAGCATGGTAATCAATGGGGTTTGGAGGGTGAGAACAATGGTTGTCACCTTAGAGCGAACCATCCAGACAGAGGCTCTGCTTCCTGAGACAGTTTGTGATATGGACCTTATGTGCTTCGGTGGCTGAGAGGTGCACTAACTGATCCCACAACAACCCTGTCTCCTGGCAACACAACAACTAGGTGTCCAGAGACAAGGAACTGTGCCATCTAAAGATGTTAAAGTGGATTTTACTGAAATTAAACCCACCAACGGAAATAAGAGACACTTATTCGTTTTGATTTGTACCTATTCAGGATGGATGGAGGCCTCCCCTCTAAGACTAAAACATCGAGAGAGATGATAAAAGCTTTGATGGAGCGGATCATTCTATGGTATGGGCTACCCATAACGGTAGGTTCAGATAATGGATCTGTTTTTGTGGGTAAAATGGTCAAAAGCCTTACAACAATGCTGGGGCTAAAATAAAAACTCCATACTATATATTGGCCACAAAGCTCAAGTCAAATAAAAGGACAAAACTGTACCTTAAAACTAACCTGGCAAAGTTATGCCAAGAGACTGGGGCTAACTGGGTCACTGTGCTCCCAGCGGCCCTCTTGCAGTTGCGGTGCACACTGTACTGAGGTGGACTAACCCCATTTGAGATAATGTTTGGGAGCCTCCCCCACTGACACCTGTTTTAAATAGATTACAGGAGATGAGAACTTTGAACTTGCACCAACAGATAAAGGTGCTGCACCAGATGCTTCAGAAACTCCAACAGACTGTTATGGAGACATCTGAGCCCCATGCCCACACCAGTCCACTCCTTCAAATCCGGGAGACCAAGTCCTGATTAGAGCCTAAAAGAGGAGCCTCTCCAACCAAAGTGGGAGGGACCCCACAATGTGATCCTAACCACGCCCACTGCTCTTAAAGTTACAGGCTGTGCTCCATGGATCCAATGCTCCCGAATCAAGACATGGACACCTGAGCTTGCAGAAGTGTGACCGTCTGCCCCAGAGACCTTCAGACCTCGATGCACCAAGAGACTTCAACAAAAGCTGCTGCAGCTAAACTCCAACATGACTCTGGTCACTGCCCTCACCCTGTGTAGCCTCCTCCCCTTTGCCCTCCTCCAGGCCAGATGCACTCCCTATGTATTGGGAATTTCCCCTTTGAAGCCATGTTTGGCTGACCTCCCCCTCCGTTACCTAAACTAGAGATTACAGAACTTACTAATCAGGATCTCGTTAAGTCCCTTCAGGCTCTACAGCCCGTGCTCTCCTCCATCCATTGGGTGTTCCACCAAAAACACTCACCACCTGACCCACCGACCACAGAACCTGCTCAAGCAGTGGAGCCAAATACCCAGGTACTCCTCAGGCGATTTCACCAAGCCGGACTCGAACCCAGATGGGAAGAACCGTACACCGTCGTTCTCAGCACCCCAACCGCTATCAAGGTCGCTGGAAAGACCGCCTGGATCCACCATAGCCACTTCAAAGTGCTGCCGACCTCAGTCTCTCCACCCACAGAACCAGATAAGTGGACGGTGAAAAGGGGAACCAACACCCTAAAGATTAAGCTAAAAAAAAATGTTCTGCTTGACCACGTATGTGTTAATGTCACTGATGTTATTAATATTGCTGCCCCCACCTGTGATAAATGGCCTGAAAGCCCCATAAATGAGCCACATACAAAATCGCTCTGACCCTCTCTGCCCCCCACAGAGATCATATATCCATTTGTGGGAAAAATCTGGCTTTCACTCTCCTTCCTGTAAACTGGACTGGGTTATGTGTCTTAACTTCCCTTTTGCCTGATTTAGACCTTATTTCAGGAGATAAACCCATACCTATTCCTAGCTTCAAATATATAACCAGATTGACAATGTAAAACTGATGCTCATTAAACAACAATATGTGGCTCTAGGTGATCCTAAAAATGGACACTCCAATCTCTAAGATTAGAGATTCACAAAAACAAAAAAGGGGGAATGTAAGAGAAATTTTCCCTTCTGGGAATGCACGGTCCATGCTGTCCCCCTCCTCCCAATGTTCCAGGAATTGAGCTGTTACAATTTAAAGTTGCCCAAGTTAGATAAGAATGAGAATAGAGAGACCAGGGATCTGGGCTACAAGATAAGAACAACCCCATGGCTAAAGAATTTACAAAGTATCTCTTTCCTGAACACCTGCTGCCCATATTAGGAAATGTCCTCCGCCGCTCCGTCGGCCAGCCTAAAAACTACCGTATGATTGTCTTCTCCCAATGAATGTAAAAAGCTGTTTAAACTAACCAATGTCATCTGCTTCTGTAACCGCACTTGCAAAGACCCCTCCTCCCTTTGTTCTATAGACATATAAGTGCTGCTCAGGCTTGGCTCGGGGCCCAATGTTCCTGCGTGTTCAGTGAGCCCCACGCATGCTTGGATAATAAAACCCCTTGCCCTCTGCGTGAGAGAAAGCTTCTTGGAGTCTTCTTTCACATGGCGGGCGTCTCGACCCTAACACTATGAAAAGTTAAAACTATCTTTCAAAAGAAGAATACAGTGGGAGACAGAACTATACCAGGATTAACTATAACTATATGAACTCTGTAACTGCAATAATCAAAATACCATCTTGCTGGTAGCAGAATAGACCCAGGGATCACAATGAGCAAAACAGCCCTGCAACAGACTTACACAGATATAATCAAACGACTTCTTTACAAAAGTACAAAAGCAATTTGAGGGAGGAATGATAGCATATTTTACAAATGGTGGTGGCGATGGAGCAGTTAGACCTCCATAGGCCCTGTTTAAGTCACTTTCCTATTGCAAAGATGCAATACCCAACAATTACAACTTAAATGAGTGAAGACTAATTTTCACTCTCTGTTCAGCAGTTTAAATCCAGGGTTGACAAGCGCAAACACAGAAACTTCATGGTGGAAGTGCCTGTCATGAAGGAAAGCTGACTTGGAGGCCAGGAGGCAGAGAGTGAGAAAGGAGGAGGTGGGGAAGGAGATATACCCTTCCAGGACACATCTTCACTGACCCAGCTCCAACCAGGGCCCACTGCCTGTAGCTAGGCAGCAGTAGCACTGGCCTGATCCAATCACCATCCAAACACATGAGACTTTGGGGAAACAATCTAGAGCCACAGTGTAACTGTCCCCCAAAAGAAAACCTCAATCTAAACATTAGCTTGTAGAAAATGCGTAGAGAAAAATTACCTAACAGTGGATTGCAGACTCAAGGTAACATCTAGAAATATACATCATTTTTAAGAAAGGAAAATCTTTGCTATTTAGAGCTAGACAAAATTTCTTATGTTTCCATCTCAAAGCATCTCATAAATATACAAGTAATAATAGAAAATTAGGTCTCACTAAATTTAAAACACATATTTTCTCCACAAAAGATGAAAGGAGATAATCACATGAGCTATACACTAAGGAAAATACCTGCAAACCACAGACCTGACAATAGACCTTTCTGGAATACATAAATTGGAATTAAAATTCAACAATAAAAATTCAAGCAATTAAATTAGAAAAAGGCCAGTAAAAATTCAAACAATTAAATTAGAAAAAGCCCAAAAGTCATGAAGATACATTTCTTTGAAAAGGATGGCACATTGATAAATGACAGATATAATCATGAAAAACATTTTAACATAGGCATTAAGAAAATGCAAATTCAAACCATTAAGAGGTTAATATATGTCCATCAGAATGGCTTCAATTTTATGTAAATATATGTAGCAAAAATAACAAAAACCTGTGGAGGATATAAAGAAACTAGGTCAATGGTACATTTCTGTGGGAACTTATAATGCAATAGCCACACAAGAAAACAGTTTTTAATATTTTTATAAAATGAGATGTGCAACTCCTCTATGTTTCAGCAATTTACTCAATCATTTCTCCAAAGACGTGATAATTTATGTTCACATAAAACTTTTACTTGAATGTTTAATTCAGCTTTATTTCCAATAGCAAAAATTGGATACAGTTTGGTGTCTTTCAGTGTGGGAATGGTTAAACAAACCATGAGTTAAACATATCATACAGTATATCCTATCCAGTAAAAAAAAGGAAGAAGTATTCCTGCACATCAGAATACGAATGAATTTCCAGAGATTTGTGCTGAGTGGGGGAAAAATAATTTCAAATGGTTCTTGAACTTATTATTTCATTTATTTATTATTAGCGAATTGACAGACTGAAAACAAAATGGAAAATCTATGAGAGGTTACCAGCAGTTAAAGATTTAGTCTGGGAGTGGGGGTGATTTAGTGATAGCTGTGAGTATAAATGAGTAGCACAGTGGATTATTTAGGGAATGGAAATATTCTGTACATGATGATTATTCTTAACTTAGTGAACTATAGTTTTAAAAGGTATTACCTTTAGGGAGAACTTAATGGACTCCTTGGATCTCCTTGTATTATTTCTTAAAATTGTTTGTACATTTACAGTTAGCTCAAAATAAAAGTTTATTAAAACATAATTTACTTTTTATAATATAACACTTAATAATACTATATACATATCTAAACTTGAGTTAATGAAGTAGGAATGTTTTAGAGATCAATTGCAATATTTTTCCAAGTTGACACGTAATAAAATTGTATACTTTAATTCATTTCCCTAAATATATTGAAAATGAAAATGATTTTGTTAGAATTAAGAAAAAAAACATGCTGGCCTTTAGAGTGTTAGATTATCTAGTGTAGATTAAAGAATAAATCTGTGTTTGAAGAGTACATTAGTGATTTGGCCTATTACAAATGAAGTTTTGGAACATAAGAAATACACAGGATCATCATGGATTATAAAGTTAATCTTTTCTATGGTGAAGAAAAGTTTTAATAATTCAAGAACTACTCAGAAGGTGAAATCCAATCTAACTTCTTATCTTCCACTGTAATATTCTTTGTTTTATTATATATTTTTGAAAGATTGAAAGATTTGGCTAAATAACCTGTTTGAAATTTTCTAGCTCATGTCAGACCATAAACCCAGAGCAATTCATGGTACATCTTCATGGTTCATATTGTCTCCACTGCTCAAAGTTTTTGGACTTTTGAGAATCCAGTTATTTAATATTGTATTATGTAACATATAGAGCTGTGAAACTTTTACTAGCTAAGGAAAGGGATAACATTTATAATTAAATTTCACTAACATCTATATTTTAGGAAAAAACTCTTGAAAAGAATGTCAAAGCACAACACTGTAAGAAAATATAAAATAGTATACAGAAGTCATCATAGACCTGTGAAAACCATACTTTATAAGCATGTTTAAATTTCCTTTTGTGACAGAAGGACAGATATCTTAGGAAAGGGAGAGGTAAGAGAATAAATTATTTGCTTACATAGGATTTTGGTTCTATACAACATGAAAATTTTTAGAAACCAGAATCATAAAATTAATATTTTAAAAAGATGAATTGTTTTCTTTATTCTTCTCCTTTTCTTTTAGATGAAGCAAATCTAGGCAGAGAGGAATGAGCAGTGACATTCTGTATGTTCTTTACAACTTACGCAAAGCTGTGTTTCCCTAACACAAGTAGACTGCTAAAATTTAGACAAACTTTCCAAGATTCCTAACTCTAGTTAAAGAAGAAGGACAATAAAACAGTAAAATAGATTGGAGAGGGAAATAAGAGAGAAATGATGGAGGAAAATTGTCCAGTTTCAATACTTAACTGCAACTAACTTTCAGCTAACTATAAATAGCTGAAATTAAAAGATAAACTAAATCAGAAATATCTGAATACACAAAAACTCAGAGCTGGGAAATATCAACTTAAATAAGTTTACGCAAGTGAGAAAATAAAACAATAATAACATAGGTACTGTAATTAATTTTGTTTTAATTAACTTCTGTATAAGTGCTCATAAATTTCTTTATATTTCTGATAAATGTGTAAATTTATACTCTTTTGTAACATACATAACTAATAGTTTTTGAATCCCAGTCTTCCTGGATGTTGTTTTCAAGTGCCTTCTTTCTATAAACTTGGACGGGTATTCTTTGCATCTAATTTGCATTTAGTAAAAGCTAAATGAAAAGTATGGGCTGGGAAACAAAAATAATCTTATTTTGGAGTCACAGATGACCAGTATCTAGAATGAAAGACATCATGATTGGAGATCATTATATCAGTCACTTTCACACCACTGGGACAAAAGACCCAAAACACAATGTATTTATTTATTTATTTATTTATTTATTTATTTAATTTATTTATTTTTTGTGGGTACCTGGGGTCAACCTCAGGACCTTGCACGCCAGCAGGCACCCTTGCTGCTGAGCGATATCACCGGCCCTTTTTTCGTATGTGGGTACCAGGAGTCGAACTCGGGACCGCGTGCTTGCCAGGCAGGCGCTTATGCCACTGAACTATCTCACCAGCCTCCAATACACAATTGAAAGGAGAAGTTTATTTTGACTCATGGTTTCCCATGGTTTAGTCCACGGTTTGCTGATTCTGAGGCAGAAAGGGAGTGGTGGAAGGGCCACAGAGGAATGTGGTTCAATGCATTGCAACCTGGAAGCAGTGAGAGAAGTGAGGACCTAGGGACAAAAATATACATTTCCAGATCACACTCAGTTTTCCCATCTTCTAAAAAAAACATTAGCTTTGAACGTCTCAACATATTAATTCATTGAGGAGTACAGTCACCATGATCTAATTACCTTTAAAAGCTCCACTTTTGAACAGATGAGACAATTAGAGGACATTTTAGAGCTAGACCATAAGATTCCACCACTGTCCCTCTAAAGGCTCATGTCCATCTCACTATGTAAAATGCAATTAGCCCATCTTGAAGGGTTACTAAAATTCTTCACAGTTCCAGCATTCTTGAAAACTCCAAATGCAAATTTTCTGAGATTCAAGACACAATCTTAGCTGTGAGCCACTGTGAAAAACAAAAAGTAAGTTAAATACTTCACCATACAATGGCACAAGGTAAACAATCATATTCTAAAAGGAAGAAAAAGGAGGAGAGCCCAATAACCAGCAGGTGAGACATTAAAATTCTATAGTTCCATGTCCAGCACTCAGGCCATGTAGTGTCAAGATGTGAGCTCTAAAGGGCTTGGGAAGCCTTGCCCCTCTGACCTTGCTGGTTGTAACCACACAGTCTCCCTCTTTGGTTTGCACCGCTCATTGCCTGCAGCTTTCCTCAACAGAGGCTCCATTTTCTTGGCATCTCTAGCTTCCTGGGATCTCCCCTCTCCTTTTCTTTCAATTTTACAGCTTCATTTATCACCCTTTCTTGGATCTTGGGCCAGGATTTTGACTACCACACTATATAGCTAGAATTCTGAGGCCTTCCTTGGAAATATGTGTGGAAGCTTCCATGACAACGTAATTCTTGCATTCTGAATGTCTGAAAACCAGCACCATGTGAATGACATCTATATCTGCCAAAAGTGCAAGCAATAGCATAGCCCTGTTGGACCATAGCTACAGAGGCTTTTGAATGTCTAGATAGCTGAATATGAGGATAGACTTCCTAAGCAACACTGAATTAGCAGAGTAACTTTGGGCTCTTTCCTGAAAGCAAACTCTTTGAGAGAAGTTACCCTTTTACAAACTTTAGCTTGTGGGTAGGTTGTAGTCATTCCATGAGATGCTCTCAAAGTATCTTTCCAATTGTTCTGGTGCAAAATGCTTGGCTTCTTTTCAAGATTGTAATCTTTTCAGCAACTACACTCACCTTGGATCGAACTATATATGTGCTGTCTTTCTGGCCAAGCTGCAAATTTTTTTACATTATTTTGATCTGGCTTCTGTTTCTAACTCTAACAGTAGGACTGTCTGAAAGCAGCTAGCAGTACTTATGTCACACCCTGAATATTGGGCTGCCTTGAAATTTCCTCCGCCGGATTAATTAATCCATCACCTTTAGATTTATCCTTACACAAAGTCTTAGGACATTGACAAAACATAGAAAACTTCCGTGCCAGAATGTACCATCTGTGACCTCTTGTGTTAGTTTCTAATGAAGTCCTAATTCCTTTTGGGAACCTTATGATCCTTGGTCTTCACTGGTTGCTTTCCTATCAGCACTCTTGTTTTCTGAGCTCCCACTAGGATCACTTATCAATCTCGGCTTACAGCATTTTAGGCCTCCACCAGCTGGCATCTTCAAACCTTTCTAAATTTCTACAAATCAATTCCAAAAGCTTCTGAACCATGGTCATGTACAGTTACAGCAATGACCCCTTTCTGTAATACCACTTGTCTGTGTTATTTTATTTTGTTTTGTTTTGTTTTGTTTCTTGAGAACAGGGTCTTGCTATGTAGTTCAGGCTGGCCTTGAACTCATGGTGATCCTTCTGCCTCAGCCTCCCAGTGTCCTAGGATTACTGGTTTGCACCACTACACTTGGCCACTTGGCTGTATTAATCCCACTTCCATCTCTATGACAAAATGCCTTACTCTCCTAGTTTTAAAAGAGGAGAGGATTACGGAGGCACAGTTTCACAAGCTTTAGTCCACAATTGGCTGGTTTCAAGGCAGAAATAGCTTTGAAGACGGGCATGGGAAAGAAAGCTGCTCAATTCCTTGGCAGCTAAGAAGCAGAGTGGGAGGAAGGACTTGGGGACAAGAATATAAACCTCCAGGTCATCCCCCAAGTGGCTCATCTCTTCTGAACAGCGTTCACAATCAAAGAGCACTTTCAGCTATGAACTTATCAGTAGATTTATTCACTGATGGTTAAAACACCCTCTATTCACCTCAACTACCAAAAGCCCCATCACCAAACACATGGGACTTTTGAGGACATTTTAGATCTAAATTAAAAACAAGCCAGTATTAAGAAGTTGAAAGTAAGAGTAAAGTAACAAAGAAGAGGAAAACAAAGTGGGAGTCAGACTATGTACTTGAAAAATAATAATTTTTCCCAAATATAATAAAAATATCAAATGACAGATAAAAGAAACATGACCCTTCCCAAACAAAAAAAAATTTTGGAATTTATAATCAAATTTCAAAAACCAGTATAAATACAAAATCCTAAAACTTTGTCTTATAAAAAGATTATGTAAATCAAAACACAATAGAATAACATCTTTAAAATGGGAAGGAAAACAATTAAGCTAGAATTCTATAGCCAATAAATATCTTTCCAAAATAAAGCTTGAATAAAATCATTATCAAGGAAATATGATTAAGAAAACTTGTTTTCATCAGATCTACATTAGAACATTTTATAAGAATTTTCTAGTTATAATGAAAATGATCTCAGATTTATATCTGGACCTGTGTAAAGAAATAATTGCAATTGTAATTGTAACTGCAATGTGTGTGGATTTTTGAAATAAAATTAATATTAAATGCAAGAGAATTATCTTTTTAAAACAAATAATAATGTAGTTTAGAAACATATGTTATAATCTTTAGAAAACATATAGAGACAAATATATAGATAACACAAAGGATGCAGTGATATTAATAGAAATATCCAGAAATATCCAGTTCATACATTACACATTACATGTATATAATTACTTCACAAAAGAATGTTATGCCTATGAAATAAACGTTGTAAAAAAAAAGAAATAAACTTTGTGATCATGACACCAACTTCCTAAAATATGTATCAGTACAAAAATAATGAAAGTATCCAGTTCAAAAACTGAATTATGCTCAATTAATATAAAAGAATCCAGGACTAGAAGAAACCAGGAGTAAAAGACAGCAAGAGAAATGAAAACCTAACCGCAAATGTCTAAACTTAGAACCAACCATAACTGTACTTACGTAGAACAGTAATTATTAGAGGCTTGTCATGACTGAGTACAGGAAAATTCAGTATCAGGTAGCAAAACCTGATTATTATTAGATAGTAATAGTAATTTGTGTTCTACAGCATCCCAGTTGACTATAGCTCACAATAACTTATTTTATACTTTATAAGTAACTAGTGGAGAGAAGCTTGAAGTTTCCAAATATTCAGTCCTGATAAAAAGGTGGAAATTTTAATTATCCTGATTTAATCATTACACATTTTTATACATATGTTGAAATATCACACTCCAGATTGTAAATATGTACAATTGTGCTGTTTTTATCAAAAATTTTAAAAGGTATTTGAGGTGAGGGCAATTGTAACTACCCTAATTTGTTGATTACACATTGTGTAAATGTATTATCAAACTTTTACCCATAAATATATACAATTAAATTAAGAATATTAAAAAAGATATAAAAATGAATGTATGAAAGGAATATTTTTGCAGTGACCATAAACAAAGACAGGTGTGGCTGTATTATAATCAACAAAGATTATAAGCAGAGATAATGAGGAACATTTCCCTTTGATTTAGTTTTCTCTTTTATAAGATTACATATGGAGACTATTTCTATGTTTCTAATTAATTATTTGTACTTTTGAAGTGATGTTTTCTCCTTGCCTCTCAGCCACTGTTTTGACTTTCATCTTAAAGGTAAAAGAAGCAAAAAATGTCCCACTGCTCTAAATTATCTTCATTTGATTTGAATTTAGATCTGAAAATCCTCATTGTTTTTGAAATCTTCTGATAGCTTCCATCACAAATTTTGTTTTAAAAAAAAAAAAAACTGTGCTCAACATTTAACGCATTTCTCGGGAGTAGAATTTGTTAGAAATGGCTCAGTTCATCGTTGTCAGAGGCAGATCCCATGCACGTTCATACATTATCTCAAACTCAAATCTTACGCTACTAAGCCACCATTCATTCCATTTAAAGCAACTTCTACAGTGAAGGATTAGCTATTTTAGCTCTCTAATTTTTTTTTTTTTTTGTGGGTACCGGGGGTCGACTTCAGGACCTCGTGCGCCACAAGGCGCCCGGGCCACTGAGCAATATCACAGGCCCTTTTTTTGTATGTGGGATCCGGGAGTTGAACTCGGGCCCTCGCGCTTGCCAGGCAGGCGCTTATGCCGCTGAGCCATCTCACCGGCCCTAGCTCTCTAATTTTTTCAAATGATGTCTAGTTCTAAACTATTATTCATATTTGGACCCTAAAATCAGCATACTGAGTTTTACATAGTAGGTGTTCAACATATGTCTGTTGATTTAATTAATTTACAAATACAATGGCCATATCTTTGGGTCTCAAATATATCTTGTCAGTTCATCTAAGAAAAGCTTAGTTTTTTTTTTTTTTGCAACATTTTAATTATTATTTGAAGACGGACACTGTTCCTCCCAATTACTGTTTCATTACAAGTTAAATGTATCCAGTGCTGTCCATTGTGTCACCTGGGATGTTTTTTAACTACCATGGCCACTTTCTACTGGACAACATCCAGTTTTTCATTTCCTTTTAGTACATTTCAGTGTCATGTACAAGTCCAAGTTGGCCATGTCCCACTGCACCACAGTGTTGCCAGTAAGTTTATTCTATGAGCAATCATTGTCCTTTCAAATATTGATAGTACTCTCACTCTTATCGACCAGTCTTGTTTTGATTATTCAATCTTTAATTTCTACACTGTTAATTTTTGACATGTCCTTTACGTTGAAGACATGACAACCCGAAGGAAAGTTCAAGAGGGGGTTACTTCAGTAGGCAGTAAGTACCTGTGGGAACTGAACGCTTTAAATGGAGCAAGTATGAATACAGATATACTTTAAGGATGAAATACATACTGAATTGGAAAGAATTAGTAAAAATGTATATCTCACAGTAAACTTTTATTTATTTCATGTTAAAATGATGATACTTTGGATATATCACTTTAAATAGAATGCAGTATTGGAATCCATTTTATCTATTACAATTACTTTAAAAATATGTTGATGATAAAATATAAAAATGTGTATGTGGCTTGCCTTTGTGACTCATATTTTATTTCTATTAGACAACAATAGTCCAAAGCCACATCACTGTTCTAGAACAGAGTGCTAGAACTGAATTTCTCTGACTTTAATTTTCTGTTGACTATATCTGCACATCAGGGACTGAGAAGAACCTACATCCTAGGCAATTAAATGCTTAAAAAATCCACCTCTATTGCAAAAGTTCTACGGAAGATCACGCTTTTCTATCTTGAATAATTTCACAATTTGACTTCCTTATGATGGAGGACAGCAGCAAACAATGTTTTCACGCCAGAATTCTTGGTGTAGGATGCACACATGTACCACCTGCATTGATTACTGTTTGCAACCTGTCCTAAGAAATCCCCTCTAGACAGACCCAGTGGCGGAATCTGGTCCTTCCCAGTGGCACTGTCACTTAGAAGCCACAGAACAATGTCCTGTGATACATCAAAGTCTAATTTGGCACTTCATGGAAAGTCTCCCTACAGCAAGGTTCTGATTATGATACTCATTCTTGAGATCATTTCCCAGGCACATTTTGTAGCACAAAAATGAAATAAAGGTGTGTTTTTTTCTCCACTTTGTGGTAACATTGCAGTTGATAGTTTATTTTTGTTTTAGCATTGGAGGTTTCCCCTAGGGCTGCTGAATAATTAAGGACCACGTTTCCTGTATTTCTTCAATAATAAAATACAAAATCTTTTTGGTATAATTAGTTAAAAATAGAACACAGACTAAGGTTACTGCTTAAGAAAAGTAGTAGCTTCTTATTAACTGCATCTTCTAGCTGCAAATTAGCAATTTTAACTGCACCTTTTTCCCCTAAATTTTCAAAGTCTGATATTAACCAATTTGAAACCCCATGTGCTTTTTGGGACAGTGGTGATGTTCATGTAACAATTTAAAGAAAACTTTAAGTAACAATTTTTGTAATAACTTGCTAGTTTATATTAATCTGAATATAGAATTTCATGCTGGGATCTTAGTTAAAAATTTTTTCACTGAATCAGCAGTTTAGGGGAACAACTGTCATCAGTCTACCTTCTTGTCTTGCACTGCAGTTACAGCTCTTTGTGGTCTATCTGAACTTTCAACTCTGTTGATAATGCCTGATCTAGGAGAAGGGTGTGAATAGTAACAGCACTGAAAAATAAGACACTTACCAAGAATCTGCTCAGAGTGACATCTGGAAGAAACCAATTGCTTGCATGTGATACAAATGTATCACCTGCTTGGATTAGTGTATTAACTCTAGGTTATCACAAGAAGGGAGACAAATGACACAGAGACTCAGAGTTACGTGTCAACTAAATATTATCCATGAACACCCTTATTAATCAGATGAACAAGAGCATATTTCTTTATCTTCTTACTATATCTTTTCCTCATCTTCTCTCATTTTACAATTCCTTCCAGAAAATGTTAATTAACTTCTCCTTATGTAATGCTAAATAAATGATTATATCTACTCTTGCAATTCTATGATAGTATCATATCTGTCTTCTTTATAGCAATTATGGTGCTTTGGGATCATTATTTTCTAACTAGCTGATCATCATAGTGATTTATGAAATTGATATTAAGCCTTTATCCTAGTAACTAACCATTCTTTATAGTCTGGACTGGCCCAGGTTCTTTTCTTATTGTCCACATTTAAAACACTTAGGGCCTTAATTTTATTGTGTGATTCTTTCAGCATTGGTTGCTTCTTCTTATTAGGCCCTTATTACTATCTGATTGTTTTTCTTGTTTGTTTGTTCAAATTATTAAAATTGCAGATAAGTACTGAATATTAGAACACTAATAGAGATAAGTTTTGTTTAGGGATGTCTGCAGTGTTCTAGCTACCTGCATTATTTTTCTGAGGTGATAGTTGCATGTGGCTTACTTTATGGGTCTTGTTAAGCTGTGTGCTTGCCTATATTGATGGCTCTGCTTTTCTGCAGGTCCAGGGAGGAGAGAAGCAGAATGCACAGGATATTTCAAATGTCTTTAGAGAGAAGAATCTGTTATAGGACTTATAAATGGAGTCAAAGCTGAAAGCAATAGAGTACACCTTCCACTTCATTAACCTTCTCCTCCATCACCGAGACAAACACACAAAACACGTGATAGTTAACAGCATTGTGCTGAATCAGTTGTAGTTTTAGGGTGCAAAACTTTAGGTTACACACTGGTGGGGGAAAACATCCTATTTCTGGGCTTCCAATTCCAGTTAATGGCAAGTAGAATTAGTGTGGAATTTCTCCTGAAAGGAGAAAATTATCTGATATAATCAATTAAACTAATGTACATACAGTGAGTATAAAGAAAGGAAATTTTCTGAAAAAACAAGCAGATTTTTAAAAAGATCAGTGACCTAGAATTAAGAAAAACTATACATGTTAATTTAAAACTCACACAATTAAAAGGAGTATAAGTAAACCTCAAGATAAAAATGAAGTCAGTTCCTACTACAGCTTTAACAGCTAAGTGATACAAATCACAGATAAGTTCAAAGATATGCAAGACAGAATGCTGTAGATAAATTTTGGAAAAAAATTCATATAACCTATTACTAAATATTAAAAACAGAGCTGGTGAGATGGCTCAGTGGCATAAGCACCTGCCTGGCAAGCACGAGGTCTTGAGTTCGACTCCTGGAACCCACATACGAAAAAATAAAAAGGGCCAGTGATATTGCTCAGCGGCACGGGCGCCTGCTGGCGCACGAGGTCCTGAGTTCGATCCCGGTACCCACAAAAAAGAAAAAAAAAAAATTAACTAAGAAAATACCTGAGAATTTTTTGTCATTAAAAGTCTAACTCTGGGCCGGTGAGATGGCTCAGCGGCGTAAGCGCCTGCTTTGCAAGCGCGAGGGCCCGAGTTCGACTCCCGGAACTCACATACGAAAAAGGGGCCGGTGATATCACTCAGCGGCACGGGCACCTGTTGGCACGCGAGGTCCTGAGGTCGACCCCCCGGTACCCACAAAAAAAAAAGTCTGAAACTGAATAATTTCTTGCAAAATTAAAGAAATAAAAAGAATAAATGAAATACTTTAAAAAAGAGAAAATATATATTTCCCCCACAGACATAAGAGTCGGGTTGCTTCTTCACCAGTACTAATGTACCCTGTAGACAATGGGAAAATATCTTCAAACTACTGAAGAAAATATGCCCAGCTAAACTGTAATTATAAAATGAGAGTGATTCTTTGGAAAAATATGGAATGAGAATGTGTCATTCAAACCTGTGCTAAAACATTCACCCAAAGGTCCACACAAGGAAAAATCCAACTGATCATGACAATTTCAAGAAAAACTTAGTATACAACCTGTTTAATGAAAGTGGTAATTTAAGTGAGCATGGATTTATGTCCCCCTTTTAACTACCTCAAAATAATCTAGTTTATGAACATTCAATGCAGTAATTTTATGCCATGGCATTTCCTTCTCTTCTACAGTGAAAGAATCAAATTTGCCTTGTTTGGATGGTGAAGATAGATCCATGTTGGGAAGAAAAATAAATACATACATACATATACACTTACATACTGTACCTACATGCATACATGTCCTGAGTGTTATCCATCTTGAAATACATGCTGCATCTTAATGAAAAAATGAGCGAATAAAGTTTAAAAGAGACATGAAGGGCACTAAAGTGATCCTCAAATTTTTGCTCTGTTTACAAATCATCTCCTTAAAATGCAGACTTGATTCTCCGAGGTGTTTCTGAGCCTGCAACACTTGCATCCAGCTGACAGTCATACTTTGTCACCCTCAAATCTTTAAATATTTTTAATTAATAAAACCAAATCCAAATTTGTAATAGCTGGGTTGGAAATTTTCACATTTTCCAGCTCTAAGTTTTATATTTTCTTCCAATAAATGACTTATGGCACAGCGCCTGCCTGGCAAGCGTCAGGTCCTGAGTTCGATTCCCGTTTCAAAAAAAAAAAAATTTTTTTTTCTCATAAACCAATAAATGACTTAATTTTGAATGATTCAAAGTGCTGCTTTGTAGTGTTTGGTTTGATGACCTAGGGAGAATTCATGATCTTCAATGTGAACAACAGTTTTCTTTAGTTCCCTATTCCTAATGCATAATGTAAGTGCTTACGTATATGAGATGTTCTAGAAGGAGTTATTGAATGCCTAAAAAATGAATGTGAATCTATGGGTTCTTTCCAGATGCATACTATAACTATTTGTCATAGAGCAGAGAGAAAAGAGACAAAATTTGGGCCCCAGATATGCCTGAATTAAGACCTTGTCTCTGTCAAAATCTAGATCTAATTCCTTTGAGCCTCTGCTTTTTCATTTATAAAATGGAGATAATTTCTATGATTCATCCATTTGAATATTAGGGTTCAAAATAAAAGTAAAGCTGCTAGTATGATACTTGACAGACTGTAAACAATCTTTTGAAAACAATTATGAAGTTGCAGCATAATCATTCAGAGTATGCATAGTCTTAAATTAACCAAACTATTATACAAAATGTAGTTATTTAAAATTGCAATAAATGGAAAATGTAGTTACATACTCAAGATGAAGTATAATATACATTATTACAATAAATGCTTGGATAAGAATAGTAACAATTTAAAACTTTCTCTCTTAACTGTTGTCACAGTGCAAATATAAAACCCTCTAAAAGGTACATAATTATCTTGCAATAATCAAATTGTAGAGTTCTTGAAAATAGTTTTTGTAATGTTAACTATTTTTTTTCTGCAATGTGGATTAAACCCAGGGCCTTTGCCCTGAGCTATATACTCAGTCTTTTTTTTTTTTTTTTTTTTTTTTTAGGACTAAATCTCTTTAAGTCACTACTTTGCCCAGGTATGGCTAGAATTTGTGATCCTCCTGCCTCAGCCTCCCAGAGTGCTGCTATCAGAGGCATGGGCCACAATGCCTGACTCATAACAAATTTTAAAGATGTTAAGAGACAACCAAGGCAGCAGTCTCCTTTCAAGGTGTCTAGGATGCAAAGTGATTCCAGGTGTGAACTCTCCCATCACATGACAATAAAGAACTGTTTAAGTCAGAGAGGGCAGGACAAAGGACAAAGGGACAAAAGAACATTAGGCAAATCATCGCCATTTCCAGCTCAGACCTCCTCCTTCTGCCTTGATTTTCACATCCACTTTCACAGTAAGCTCAGCCCTCTGCTGCTTCTCCTCATCCATATGGATTTGAACTTTGACCTTTACTTCAGCATCTGCTCTTTATTGATCTTAATCTGATCTAAAAACATACCAGATCTGTATGAAAACTAAAATCAGTTCAAAGTCCATGATCAAAGCTACTGATCTTAATCTATGGCCAACTGCATTTCCACATTTAATGAATAGTTCTATAAATGTAGACATCACCTCTGGATTTTTCTCTTTTAACAGATGATGACACTAGGACCACTTTATATATAAGATTTTCACCTTTTTGAGTCTGGTCCTAGGTGACAACTACTTCTGAAGTACTGACTGTCATTATGATCACCTATCATTTATCACTGTGACCAGTACGTTCTGAAGCGCTCACTAATTGTCACACACTAAGCAAAGGTTTCTGTGGGGATTAACACCCTTTCTGCAGGCCACATGGAGGCACAATGAGAAAACTGAGGCTCTTAGAACACTGTGGCAAGGGCTCCAATTCAAAAGTCGTACCTGTATGAAACCTAGGTCTGAATTTTGTGAACTATGCTTCTATGCATAGCTTCCAGTACAAATCAAAGGCTAAATCTAGAACTGAAAAAAAGAACAAAAACAAACAAACAAAAAGACCGTAGAACTGACCCAGTGAGCATTTTCTGGAATCTAGTGCTTGTGAATGGTGGCTCTTTTGTTTTATTTCTTCCTTCCCCTCCCTTACTGCTTCTTGTAACTAGATTTTAAAAAATGCTTCCTGACAAGTAGTTGAAATTTTTCCAAGATCCTTTATGAAATAACTAGATTTGGGGACTGTCGTAAACTCTTAGATTGACAGCGTGGATTACCTTGAATCATCACCTCTTAGAGAATAATTGGAAGCTCTTCAGCTGCCTCCGTCCAGCTGTGAATTCTTTGAATGCTACTTAAATTTCCAATGCTCCTTTTTAGTGAAAAATTGTTTTAAAATGTTCTGTGCCTCATACATGGTTGAAAAGAGTCAACTAGAGAGTTTATGTATATAAATTTGAAACTCATTTGAAGAAAACATTAAATAAAAGTGCTTAGTTTATCTTCTGTGGCTCATCATACAAGTGTCAAAGCATTAAATTGTGAAAATCCATTTGAATTATGAGATTATAAGAAGCATGTGGAAATAATAAACTTCTTGGATCCTGCTTCCTTCTTCCTTCTTGTATTTTAAAACGCGAGAGGAAATTCCCAATGTGGGTTTTTGGAATTGTCTGTTCTTTTCTTTTTCTCTCTTATACAAGCAGAGTTTTTGGTTTTTTTTTTTTTTTTTTTTTTTAATATTAAGCATTAAAACTATGAAGTGATTTCCAGAAAACAATATAAGTGTCATACATCAAGTGCAGGTTTTGAAGCCAAAGACAACTGTGATGGGACCTACTCTGTTTGCTGACTGCTTGCTGTGTGACCTTGGACAAATTATCTCCTTGCACAATCATTATGGTAGCAGACAGATGGAAGATTGAGTGCTAATAGACAAATAGATATGGGTTTAACATATAATGGAGGTTCTATATGCATATGGTTTTATATATATATTTTTTGTTGTTGTTGTTTTGCTTTCTTTTCATTTTTTTTTTTTTTTTTGTGGGTAAGGGGGGTCGACCTCAGGACCTCGCGCGCCAGCAGGCGCCCATGCCGCTGAGCGGTATCACCGGCCCCTTTTTCGTATGTGGGTTCCGGGAGTCGAACTCGGGCCCTCGCACTTGCCGGGCAGGCGCTTAAGCCGCTGAGCCATCTCACTGGCCCTCTTTTGTTTTTTTGAGTTGTGCCTATTTGTAAGTCAGGGCCTATGTTACAAACCACCCCCCTCCATGAAAGCCGTCTATTTCAAATGAGCTGGGCTATTTGAAATAAATGAATTCACATCAGAAAAATACTATCAGTTTAATTACTATTCCCTGCAAAAAATAGTTGCATTTGAAAAAAGCATTAGCACTTGGGCATACCAGTGAGCAAGATATTTTGGGTAATTCTTGGTAAGCAAATACTCTTCTACCAATGCCAACAGGAAGTTGTTTCCCCAAGTGGAATTGCAGAAGGCAGTAATGAAGCCAGAGAGATCGCAATAGCTATTGCTTTAGGCTCCTCAACTGTTGGGGGCAGATGGACTGTGGGTTTGGATGACAATGAAATCAGCGAAGATAACAATAATAAAATATGTGAATATTTACCTTACACACAATCATGATATGTCCTAAACAATTATGACTCAAACCTAGAAACACAGCTGAGTTGATTTAGATGTTTTCTCTACCTGCACTGTTTAATAATGTGGTTACTTAGCAATTCTCTACAGCATAGAACCTTACTATTCTATAAAACAGTGTCTTGTGTAATCTTTGACACAGAATTTCTGTGCAGGATACTTTAATTTCTATTTGAATCATCTTGGGAAAAATGTTTAAAAGGAGGAAAAAAAAGGAGATTAAAAAGAAAATAACAACTACTTGGACCTATTCAGGTACTATGCTAGAAGTTTTAGGATCATTAGTACATTTACTCTTCACAATCATCCTATGGGGTAGGATTACTTCTCCATTTATTTTAATAAATAAAATAGAGAACTCAAAGAATTTAAGCACCTTGCCCATGTGTAGAATTATGGAGGATGGTCAATCTGAGTTTTGAATGTGCCTCTAAGTGCCTTCAAAATTTACTATTATGCACTGCACAGACTGTCAAAGCTTTAAATTTATGCTCTTGCCAAGATGTCAGATGTCCCTGGCATGTGACAGCCACACGTTACCATTTTCTAAACAAGAGGCCATTTCTAAAATAAATGTTCTCATGAATTTTAGATTGTGTCAGGATTGTGATCTTCCTCATCTTCAGGTTCTCAGACAATGTAATATTATTAAAGCGAGACAAACTGTTCAAGGATCTCTTTAATTATTTTTCCTTGTTGTTATTACGATTGTACAATTTAGATGTTGTGCTATTCTTATATTTATGAAGAAGAATACAATATGGCTTTAAACTCTGGTCCTTCCAGGAAAGTCCTTGGATGATTTATTCTGTCAATTTTGAGGCCAAAAGAGCATGTTGCTTGTGGACTGTATCAGTCAGTGTTTTACTAAAGAAACAGATATAACATAAGATTTACAAATGTATAAGAAATCACAAGATCCATTTACAATGGTCACCCACAGAGTTGATGAGGAAGCGTGCAGATGGTGTCTGCACACTGGAGGTGGAAGGATTCAGTCTAAGGTCTGGAGCTCACCGCAGTGTCCTGAGTGTCCTGTGCAAGTCCGTATCAGGAGGCCGATGGGTCTGCACTGGAAGCAGGAGATGACTTCTAAGCTGAAGGCGAAGACTGGAGCTCCTCCTAAAAACAGAAGCCAGTCCCTCCTTCTTCATTTCGCCTTTACTAGGGCGGGTCCTCTACACCCTGGGATGTAGGATTGCTGAGCCAATTTAGTTAAACTTCTAAACTTCTCAAGTTGACATAAGCAACCATTACACGGACATTCTCTGGATTTTAGGAAGAGATTTTAAAATACATTAAACTATCTGCTAAATATTTCAATTTCAACAATGTGAATACCTACATAGTAAAATATCACTTTTTTGAAGTTCAGAGAAATACACAAACAAACAAACAAACAAAAAATAGTCCACTCTAGTTTAGGTGGCTTGGAAATTGCCTTTTTTTTTTTTTTTTTTTTTTGGAGACAGGGTCTCACTATGTAGTTCAGGCTGGCTTTGGACTCACTGTGTAGCCCTGGCTGGCCTTGAACTCATGGGTGGCCCTCCTCCTCCTCAGTGCTGGGATTGCAGGCATGTGCCACCACACCCAGCCAGGGAAGTGACTTCTGATGAAATACATAAGACAAAAGGAAATAACATTATATTTGGGTTTGTTTTCTACATCTCTTCTCCAAAGACACCTTTGAATGCTTGTTCACAAACCGCTTTCAGATTCTGCCTTCAGAAATGAAATTTTTAAAAATGACAATAAATGCCTTTCTTTATCACATCTCTGGGGAACGATCACTTCAATTTGCTTTAACTTCCTCTACTTAATCTGACAGTGGAAAACTTCAGTCTCATTTAGTCCCGAGAACTCAATGGTATACATAGTTCAGTGAGCTTTATTTTATTACAGATATTATCCAAATGCTTTTTAATCATCCAAGATCATGATGAGCACCAGAGAGGCAATGTTATTTAACAGAGACGCTTAACACTGAATTAAACAGAGATGGTGCTCATTAATAAAGTAGTGCAAGCTTCCTGCTGCCGCGTCATTCTGTTTGCCTGTGATTTCTGAGATTAGACTTGCTGTGGCTCAGATCCTGAGATTCAAGCCTCTTTGATTATGCAGTAAAAACTGCATCAATTGTAACTCATTATCACAATATGTGTAATAATTCCCATCAGACCCGAGACTGAGTTCAATTTGGCGTTAATATCACGTGAAAGGGAATGTAACAAACAATGCTGTGTGGAAATTTCTTTTCAAACTGGAAAGAATGCTTTAACTTGCACCTTCTTGTGTCAGGAAGCCATCAGATTGAAAGAACTTTGATCAAATCATTGATATTCTTAAATATTCATAAAGAAATTTGCCACTAAAGCCACCTTAGTAAATTCTTAGTTATCAGTGGAAGGTATCTGTTTGCTTTCCAATACGTATAACTATCAATTAAATTGTGACTGGAACACGTAAGTAAAAATGTTAGCAAATCACTTAAAAGTGAAAAAATGTACTCCTTATAGGAAAGTACATTTCTGAACACTATCATTTGTTGATCACTACATAGAGTTTACCATCTTAGTAAATACACTAATTACTTATGAAAGAAAGAGAAGTCAACATTTAAAAATCAAAATATTGTTTACTAAAAGGATTTAACATGAAAAAATGAATGTTTTCATGCTTTTTCCTATGAGTAAAGGGAAGAGCTCATCTCACGACCTTGTATCTTTGTCTTTTGAGTAAGTTGTAAACATTAGAACTTGAATAGAAAGAAAAAATTTAAGAAATGCTTATGAATACAATACATGCTAAGTGAGTACTGGACGTTGAATAAGACCTGATTTTCTAGTCATCAGTTCAATTCACAAGGAGTAATCGTATTGATTCGTTACCATGTCTGGCTGCTCATTTTCATGTCAGTCAGTGTCAAGCCTTAGTTGGCTGGTGACAAATCAGTAGACAAAATAAGAAGGACAGCATCATTCCTCAAACACTCACAAAAGTAGTGAATTTCACCAAAATTACAACTACCAAAGAAAATGATGCTATTATTTTGGATTATCTAGAGTACTTTAATTATGCCAAAATTTATTTAAATAAGTGTAGTTTCACATAGTTTGTAGGCAAACACTAACAGGGATTTATTTTCTATATAGAGATTTTCTGTGTACTTAACCATTTCCTCTTCTAGGATGTTAACCATCTGAAGAGAGAATATGATACTGTCATTCATGTAATTTCATGACAGAGAAAAGCTACAGATGAGTCTTAGTTGCTGTTTATTTTGTTTTTGCTGTTGTTGATTTCATGAAATTTTTCCTTCTTAATCCAAACTAACATATGATCAGAGTTGAGTGGTTTACGACAAAAAGCAAATGAAGGATATTCAGATAGCCTCACCAACCTGAAATAATTTCTGTTGAAATTATTGGAATATTGAAATTATTTTGGATATTATTTTCAGGTACATATTTTTCCCTCATCACTCATGATTTAAAGGCTGAATTTCACAAATAGTTTTACTAGCACCCACCTAAATTGCAATTGCTGAAGACATATCTCTTCCACAGCACGAGCCTTTTATTTACCAACTACATTCTTTCCATTTAACTTAAATATATAAATTATCTTCCATATTTGATATACGACATATTTCAAGAGCTTCATTTTTTAACTCTTTACACTGATCTATTAACTGTTTGAAACTAGCCAGTAACCCACATTACTGCAATAATTCTAATATTACAGTATCATGAGAGCTACTGATCAGTATGTACATTCTTTATTCCTCATCTGATTTTTCTTCACGAAAACATTCCGTAGTCTGAGAAACACTCTCCTCGCTGTTATCACAGTGTCCTCTACGTTTATCCTAATGATCTTGATACGCCGGAACATTTGCTGGTTCATCGTCGGGCTAGCTTTGAAATGTTGACCTTTGTCAGACTCGATTCTTGTTCTTATACTCTTTATACCCTCTGTAAGGCGGTCTCATCCATGAATTTAACTTAATTACCATGTGTAAGGGACACTCACCCGTATCGATTACCAAGATCTTCATAAAATTCTCAATCCATGCATTTTACTAACCCTTAACAGTTCACTTTCTTCTTACAACAAAATTAAGTTGAAAAAACTCAAGGACAATATTTTTTGTCTTTGAAGCCTTGAATAAATTAGAGTTGCAGGGCAAATCGCCACCCTAAAATCTGGCACGACAAGCAAATCCAGACATTCACAGTGGAGCCCTGCTTAAGTGGAGCAGAGATGCTGCAGCTCTGAGTCGATAGGACGCCTCGCAAGTATTTCTGGCAAAAGGCTGGTGTTTCACTCGCACTAGCTCAACAGCAAGAAGCCACTGGAATCTGCAGTTTTGGCACCAACATTTTCATAAATCTTAACCTCAGAAATCCAATTAAGTGATAATTCTGGAAAAGGCAAAATATCAGAGGGGAAAAAGTGATCAGTTGTTTACAGATCTTTCAGATGGAGTAGGGGAAGAGTTGAATAAATTATAGGAGATATTTGTAGGACGGTGAAAGTATGCTGTGTAATCTTATAAGGGTCCATTGATGATACTATGCACTTTTCAAAACTCATAGAACTTTACAACACGAAGTGTGAACTTTATGTAGAATAAAGGAGGTGATAAAAATAGTATTACAATTTTGTGATGAGAAGATAAAAAATAAAATGTTGCTAGGTTAAGTAACTTTAAAAATGAGAGGAGTTTGTAAGCCTAGATGTAAAAGAATTTGTGAATAGCCACTGTACTCTAGTCAGTACAGTATTTTCTTATGAAGGTATAGATAAATAATTCTGATAGCACTGTTCATATGTACTGAACAGAAGTTATTTAAATGGATGACAGATGGAGAGAGCCAGATTTCTCACTGTTGGAATTGCAGGTTACAGGTAAGTCAGGAGAAGAGGTTAGGTAATGGATTAGGTTAGAAATATCTTGTTTCCCAAATATACAGTTGTGTCCAATGTATGTCCTGTAGGCCACCTGCTCCATTGTTTAATGTTAGAATAATGAATATAAAAATAAAACAAGGTTTTCTTCCTTGTACATGTTAACTACATTTCATGTGTGACTGAAAACAATTCACCTTCACTCAATGCAGCCCAAGCAAGCCAGAAGGCTGGACATGACCAGATAGAAAAAGATGCCTCTATTAAATATATATATTTATATGTTATATATTACTGTTTTATGTACATTATACATACATTCAAGGGGAGATGGAAACATATGGTGATCAATAATAAGGTGAATGTTTAAATCTTAAAAGCAATTATTACAGTAAAATACACATTGCCATTAATTCCTCTCCAAATAATCCCCCATCATTTCAAATACACTTATTCCATCATTCTTGCTACTTTGAAATCAGCTCAGAAAGTTCTATTCATGGTGTCTTTACCTGTGCTGTCATGGCTCTTTCGATGCTACCATAACATGCAACCTCACCAAGGGTCGGTGTATGAAAGAGAGTACATACACTGGACCCTCCAATACTGTGACCCAAGACAAAGCTTTTATTTTTATAACCAGTTTTAAATAAAGTATTTTGTTATAGTACCAGCAAGTTGACTAACGCAGGAGCCAGAGATGAGAACTTGGAACATAAAAAAAGAAAGGAAAAACTAACAAGACCTAAAAAATTCTAGATTTAAGGAAATGAAAATCTAAACTATTAATAATAAAAGAAACTAAGTGTGAACTATATTTGAACTTTCCATATTATTCTTCAAACATTTTGTAAGTCTAAACCTGTTCTAAAATTTTAAATATATATTAAAATTTCTCTGTAATTTTATGACAATACCATGTTCTCCTTTGTCAAAGAATTGACTTTTACTATGTTAACTTCCACAAACCCCATCTTTATAGTATCTTAATAGAACATACTGGAAATGATATTTGTGGCATTTGCTTTTTAAATAAGCAATCTATTGAAACACTTAAACGTATTAGTAAATTTTTTACTCCACACCTGTCTAATAATCTCATAATATGTATTTACCATACTTTATATAACAATTCTTTATTACTGGAAATTAATAATTTTCTCAAATTGTCATTATTACAAGTTAAGATAGTGTATTTAGTACCATAGGTAATTCTTTTTGCACATATATGATTATTTTCTTGTAATAATATATCAAAATGTAACTATGCTAGAGAAAATACAAAGTTTAGAGTTTTGATTCATGTTTTCTAATTGTCGCCAGGTATGTATGAAGTTCAGTTTCCAGATCTTTCAATGAAATTCTGATACCATCTTTGCATTATAAATAAATCACCCTATTTTTCTTTATGTAATTATAAATGAAGTTAAAATAATTTAAATATATTTTGGACATTTGTGTCACTGTTTTATGAATGAATTGCTTATATACTGTGTCTAGTGTTTCTCTTCTTATTCCTTACAAGTATTTATGATGTTCTGTAACTCTTTCTTTGATTATATTAAAAAAAACAAAAAAAAAAAAACAAAAAAAACAACTGCTTCTGTGACACTAGTTTTACCTCCAGGCTGCCATGAATAGGAAGAAGTAAACTTTTACAAAATTAACACAAATATGCTAACACTAATTTTGTGTTTGGTGGGTGTTCAAAGTAAATTTTATGAGTCATTTACCTTTCAGGCTGGATTTCCACTGACACATGTTGGCTATTCCAATACCTAGCCCTCAGCCATAAAAATCAGATCCTGTACTAAGAGCAAATGTCATAAATGCCGAGCTGTCAGGATGAATTAAGAAAGTCAAGCTAATGTTATTATAAGGGTCATTAAAAGTATGAACATGATAAATATAAAAATTTTGTTTTTATCACCAGAACAATTTTTGTGAGAAAATATTCAATAGTATAATATTTTTGTAGTTTTTCTTAACTTGAATTTTTTGTTATAAAATTAATAAGAATATAAAAAACAAAGACATTAAAAATGAGCTACAACTAAACCAAATAAAAGTAAGTCTTTACTGACATGTTTCCAAACCACATGTTTTCATTGTTTTTAGTTAGAATTCTCAATATCTTTTGGATTTTTAAGTTACAAACCACAATATTACATTGTGATGCAATAAAAAGTAACTTATTCATACATAACACTTGATTCTAATTTTTCAAAATATAGATTTTGAGAATATTTTATATATATTTGAAAATATTTTATATATTTTCAAAATATAAATTCAAATAAATACAATGTTTTAAAAATGATAGTATAAGATTTAAGAATATCACAAAATCTTTGCAAACTCTATTTTAGTATGACTAAATAAGAAATAAAATATAATTTGGAATGAATTAACAGCTTTACTAATTTTGTCTTTGCTAAAATGCAAAATATATGACAATAAGTCTGTTTTCTCACTTTTAGAAGCAGAATAACTTGCATCCCAAAATAGGTAGTTCAAAGTAGTTAGTTCAAAATTTCTGTGTACATTATAAGAGATTAGAAAGAAAAATGTGATACGTTAATTTAGGGTATAAAGCTAGCAAATGAAAGTATTACTTTCCCTCAATTTCTGAAACACTTTATAGATTTTTTCAGAGCTTCTTAATATTATAAGTGTAAATAAAAGTATACATTTGGTCAGCTATATTAGAAACCCAACATTAGTTACATTTCTTATTTTTGTTACCTTTTCTTTTATGAACATAGTGACCCCCTTATCTAGCGAGGGCCTAATAACTAAGTGTCCACTCCGATTCGGTGTCTCTCACTGGAAGCTGGTTGGTAACGGCACACACACTTGTAGCCCTTGTTGGACCTATGGCCAGTTTATTTCTACCAAGATAGCCACTCTGAGAAACACGAGCTGAGGAAGGGAGATAAGTTTAGGAGTGCTGCTCAGGTGAGACACAGAGGAGTCTGTGAAGCAAACAAAATCCAGAGGAAAGGGCGGAATCCATCAGAGGGCCAAGTGGCAGTCAGGGGCCACCTGAGACATACACTCAACTAGCAGGTAAGGAGAAAAAGGGGATTTTAAGATCTAGGATGAAGCTTTTCCTGGTGTGCCGGACATTAGACAAGCAGATTTTCCTTGAGGGATTTCTAACTGGGTTTCGAGCAAGCAGGTGTAAGTGCCACGTCTAAAGCAGTGACTGAGAGAAGGTCAATGTGGAGTGTCTGTAGAGCCCAGTGAGATATAGGGGGCAGTGGAGTGGATCAAGCGCATTACACCCACCTGTCCCTTGGGAAGGTGGTCAAAAGGAGAAGGTTCCCTGATGCAGATAGCTACAAACCACACTGAGAAAGGGAGGCGAAATCTAGAAAATATGTCAAAGGTGATGAAGCCATCATCACCTGTGCTGTGAGAAGATTCAGCCTGTGTTCAATCAAGACCAAGATAATACAATATTATAAAAAATCACCACATTGCTTGAAGTGGGTCTTATCCATCTAGACAGAAGACAGTGAATTTGACAACCTTGATATATGCAAATTTTCATGGCTGCCACTTGTCAAACTGTCCTAACTCCCATGTGTTGTAACAGATATCTTTTCCTCTCCAAGTTTCTTTCCAGTTGACATTTCTCTCCTCTTTTTGCAGTTTTTTCTCTTTTCACTAGAGCTGATGTAATAACTTTTCTTGCAATTAAAGTTTGATTGATTTTCTTGTAGAAGGCCAACTAAATGTTATCTAAGATTTCTCTTTCCATATTTTGGGCTTTGGAGTTGAATTAGGTGAGGTTGAATCAAATACATTAGCCCTTCTCTACTTGCCACTCAGAAAAGCTATCTCAAGACATCACACATGATCCTTGGCTTCCAACACCTTACAACATTAAAAATGGAGAAAATAACTAATACTTGTTGGTATACCCTTTTGCAGCTTAATAACTACTATAACAAAGATACAGGAGACAGAATGGGCAAGGCAAAGAGTATATAAAGCCAAGACCAGTCTTGTAAAAGATTTTTGATTTGGACTGGAGCATGAATTCTGGTTCATGTGAGACAAATCAGCAGAAATATCAGGAAAATACCTACTTTCAGCACTTTCACTTTCAGCAAAGTGAACTTTTGGAAGCCTAATATGAGCCTATGGACAAACGAATAAAATTTTCTTCTATGTTGGCTGGTGAAATGTTGGCAAAAATAGCAATAAGGATTGTATTGTTTTGTCTTTTAGGTAATGAAAGCCCTTAGAACATTAGGGCATAAAACTATCATTTTGAAGACATTGTTTAAAGAAAATGACTCCTATAACTGTGAAAGCCTGGAAGCAGGAATATGAACTAAAGACAGTATGTATAGAATTTAAATGTCCTCTGTGCCATTTAAAGCTAAGAATGATGGAGGGGAGTTGTGAATATATATATATATATATATATATATATATATATATATAATCTCATTAAACTCTCTAATATAACCAGTCAATTATTCTCATAAAAACACACTTTCAACAGAAACCCGAAACAATTAAACAAATCTGATCTTAATCTCCCAAATTTCAAATTAGAGTGTATAAGACTGTAAAGTAGAAAACTCTTACTTGCTAATGCTAGCTATATTAGGAATACGTAACTTTTCAGCTGTGTAGAAACAAATGAAGTTTAGGATGTAGAAGATTAGATTCAGAGAATTAGTATTAATACGATAGATTCAACTATTCAAAATATGACTAGAAGCAACTCATCTTAAAATCATAATAAATAGCAATGGATTCACATATTGGAAAGTTGCCTGAATTAACTAATTAAAAATCTAAATTACTAGAATAGAAATTAGTTTTTTACAGGCTTAAATCAATTAATGCACAAACACATACACATGGATGTTATGAATTAGGATTTGTTTTTTTGGGTAGTTATTGCTTTCTCTTTGGGTTTTCATGGCATGTTTTTTTTACATGATATTTAGGAAATAATGTCATTTTGTTACCAGCAAATATTATTTCTCTGGTTTCACTAGTATTTTACTTTAATGCAGACACTAGGCACATAAATTTCTCAAAATACTGAAGCTATGTACTGGAAACAAGCAATATGTATGAATGAATATACAACTGTGCACTATGTAAATCTCAGATAAAACCTCTGAATACAGTTACTAATCAGTATCCACACATACACATACAGTTATATATGATGAATTATTCTATGACACAAAACACACCACATACGAACTTCAACTCTTTATAATCATCTACTCTTTTGCTATCAAGTTCAGTAAACAAGAAAACATCACTTACTGTTGCCACTAACTTTATCTTCTGAGTAATTCGGTTACATATTTTCAAATTTCTGGATTTCCATAAAAATGAATATGATATCCAACATTAATTGATTCTGGATGGAACTTTTTTGCATAATTATGATTAAGAAGGGCCTGTCAATACAATTTGCTCTCAATTATCACACTAATGTTACATAAAACAGGTTCAGGTGCAAATACAATAATCTCTTCAATTATTATAACACTGTATCATCCAAAGAAACATAGTCAAGAGAGTAAAAGATGAAAGTAATATATGAAGCAAAATTTTAAGTTTATAATATTTTACACTGCTTTAATACCTGAATGATCTGTACATGTGAAAGTTCATATGTACATCACTATTACATTTTACAAGAAAATCCACATTTTCTTATAAAGTGTACTGTTGCGCTTACCATTTGAAATGTGAAATGTAATATAGTTTCAGAGCTGAAGTGATTATACAAGAAGCATACATCCAGGTCTTCCTTCTCTTTGCTAATCATTCCTGAAGCTATTATCTCAGGATTACTGTCACAGGAAAGATGAGTTTAATTTGTAAATTTAACAGATAAGTGAGTAAAATGGAAGGAAATGGCTTTCTTTTTGCATTTGCCATGGTAGATGTAGGTTCCATTTGGTGAAGCTTTTTTATTCTGAAATAATTGTAGATTCTCATGCAATTGTAAAAAAAAATTGTATTAGGTAGTCCATATATCCCTTTACTGTGAACATAAATAAGCATTTACCTGAACTAAACACCAAGTAGTATTGTTGTGGGGTAGAAGAGTATTGCATGAAGTATTAATCATTTTCCTGGCACAAAATATCTGACACTCGCAATGTAAAAAGGAGAGGTTTATTTGGACTCATGGTTTCAGAGGTTTCAGTCCATGGCTCACAGGCACAAATGGTGAAATGGTCTGGTAGAGGGAAACTGCTCAATCTCTGGCAGCCAGGAAGCACAGACAGAAGGTAAAAGCTAGATCAGGAGATATACCCTCCAAAGGCAAATCCCTATAATACCAAAACTCTAGGAGGCTGAGGCAGGTGTACTGCAAGTTCAAACCCAGCTTGGGCAACTTAATGACTGTGTCTTTCAAAAAAACAATAAATGAAAAGGGTTGGTGATGTTGCTCAATGCAAAGGCCCCAGGTTCAATCTTTAGTACAAAAAATAAATAAATAAATAAGAATAAAATTCAGCCCCAGATGAAAAAACTCATCAATCTGGGTTGTACCTTTTACCACCACATGCAGCTACGAACTCATCGGTGGCTTAATCTACTGATGAGCATCATGCTCCATGATCTAATGACCTGAAAGCCCTGCTTTACAAATGAGACTTTGGGAGGCATTTTAGCTGCAAACCACAGTACACACTTAACTGTTTGAAGAAACTGTCAAACTGTTTTACAGTATGCAGTATGGTGTAACACTTCAAATTCCTCACAGTGATGTGTATACAAGGTTGTTTTCCTTAGCTCATTATTATTTAATTTTTCCTTTATTTTGGCCATTGTGTTAAGTGTTTAGAATTCTTAGCTGAGGCTAATTTTGACACTTATGTCAAAATTTAGTTTTGCCTATGAATGTCTATTGCTCTATCATCATTTGCTTAAAAAAATCTGTTTCTCTATTGAGTTGATTTAATGCCTTTGTCATAAATCAATGGCTGTGGTTTTAGGGGAAGTTATTTTAGTCCTTTCTTTTGTTTCATTCCTACACAGTGTCTACCCTTCAATGTAACCATGCAGTACTGGTTACTGAAGCCACATAGTAAGTTTCAAAGTACATGCATTTCAACCACTTTATAATAATTAGAAAAAATGTTCAGGATATTACAGTTCCTTTGCTTGTCTGTAAAAAATTTAGAATAACGATGCCCATATAAAAATATTTACATAATTTTAAACATAAAGTTTGTTAAATCATTGTATCAATTTGGGGAGACCTGCCAAATTTCAATGATACTATTTAAACTCATAGAAACTGTATGTCTTTTTTATTTTTCTTTGTCAAAGTGGAAAGAGTATGGTCAAAAACAAGGATAAGGAGTGTAGCATAGTAAATAAGTAAACCAGTAAGATACTCATTTCTTTTCATTATCAATTATTAGGTACTATAAAGGCTTCTATGTGCTCCACTTTTATGCTACGGGCAGCACAAGAGGTTTGGTTACAACAGCATCATTGTAAACATGTACGTAACCTGTTGTACTACAGTCTTAGGATGACTATGATGTTAGTAAGCAATAGGAAATATTCATCTGCATTATCATGTTATGGGATTGGGAATGCATTACAATTATCATTGACCGAAATCTTGTTATACCATACATAATCACATGTTTAAATTTATAAAATTAATGTACACCATCAAGTGGGATTAACTGATAAAAAAAAAAAAAAAAAGAAAGAAAAGACACAAATACTCAATCCAGGAATGTAACAGTAGAGCGTTTCAACTCCAATTGTTAGGGGAAAAGGAGGAAAAGAAATAAAGCCATATTTCAGAGCAAACCTGAGAGGGACGACTCTGGCACTTGACCAGACTGGTACTCCCCTGCAGGCTATGAGCTCTTTCATAGGCCTGTGAAAGGGAGGGGGTTCCGTGAAAGGGGTTGTGGCTACCGGCTAAGGGCTGGGCTTGAGAAAGTAGAGGAGGTCCCAACAGCAAGGCTTGCGAAAGCAGTAAGTAACGCTGGCTGTCAGTTGAGAGAAAGAATAATGATACAAGTCTGCCTAGATGGCAGCGGTCAGGTTCCTTCACAAATGATAGTGAAAAGAAAATCAGAATATATAATATGCACATTTGTCAATAACACAAATGACAGTTCAGTAAAGGATCATTAAAATATATGTGCAATCAAAAACTTACTACACTAACAACCACCAAAAGAAATAGATCTGATAGGTGTTATTATTGATGCAATTAAAACAGTACATGTAAACATTTTTTAAAAGAATTTCAGGATATTCAGCATTATACTTCCAAAGACATATAAAACCAATGGTAAAAAAGAGCCTAAAATAAAAAGAGTCTAGAAATATATGTACTCAAGGATGGTTACTTGATTTGTGTCAATGTTCCTCTGTAGTTCAGTGAACAAATATTTGTTATTTTTTTAAGAAACTGTGCTAAAAATAAAGACATGTTTAAAATATAGAGAAAAATTGATCTACATCATACACAAAATCCTTCTAGACTAATTGGACATAGAAACATGAACAACAACAAAAGATAATAAATCTCTTAGATAAAACCTTAAGAGAATATTCTCACAGCCATGGTTAACGAATTTGTCTGGACACTAACTGTATAGGGAAAGAGAATGAAGACTTTAATTTTATTAAAATTAAGAATATAGGGCCGGTGAGATAGCTCAGCAGCATAAGCACCTGCTGGTAAGTGAGAGGTCCTGAGTTCGACCCCCGGTACCCAAATAAAGCAAAAAAAAGAATATAATACACTTAAAAAATCATTAAGATTGTGCAAGGCTAAGCTACAGATTAGTAACACTGTAATTCAATTGTTTGAGTACAATATGTACATATCCTTGTGTGTTGAAAATAAATACATCTATGAAAATATTTCTGCTAATATTTTGCACACAGAATATTTAAATAATTCCTATAATTGAAAAAGGCTGGAAAACAAATTCTAAATGAATGAAAGTTGTAAATAATTATTACACCACAATAGAGGAAATTAAAATGACAAGTAAATATGTGGAATATCCTTAATCATCAGGGAGAAGCACAGAATGAGATAACCCCTGGCCCACCTGCCAGAATGTTAGAAAGAAGACTGAAGGCAAGGCAGGGGGCAGTGAGAAAACTCATGCATTCCTGGTGGAGTGCGCATTGGCCAAACTTCTTTAGAAAACTCTCTGGTAGCACCTTCCATGACCCAGTAACTCTACACCACATACTTCTCAACTTTAAGCATATTTCAGCAAAAATGGTTTCAAAAATTCGCCAAAAAGTCATGGCTAGAAAATAACAGTATTCATAGTTTCTCCTCAATTTTCAGATGTTAGAGCCAAATACTTAATGCTAGGTGAGTACAAAGAGTTTCATTTGGCTCAAGATTCTGGTAGAGGGACAGTGTAGACAGCATGGTGACATCCTCTGGTGAGGATCCCCTGGCTGTGTCACAACATGGCAGAGAAGCAGACAGGGAAAGGGCCATGCAGAAAAGGGGCATATGTGTGAAAGAAGATGCAAATGGGGGATTGGACCAGGCTTATTTCCTTAAAACAGTCGAGTCTTACAGGAATTAATATGTATCAAAGGCCAGTCTTTGTAGCTTCTAGGTGACTCCCCTGTGACTGAGTCACCACTCCTTAGGCCACCTCTGATGATCCACCATCTCTTAATAACATTCCATGGAGGTCCAGGCTTCCAGGACACAAGTCTTTGGTGGACAAATCTTACCCAAATCACTGCGATACCCCAAACTTGGAAATACACAAATATTCCTAAACAACAGAATTGACAAAGAACATTCTCTGTAATTGCATAACTATTCCAATACAGCAATTTAAATGAAAAGAAAAAGTAAAAGATATAAATCTCACAGATATGTAGTGGAGCAAAAAGAGCCAGGAATAAGAGATTGCATACTGTATTATTCCGTTAATAACTGATGAAAGGGCAAAATTAATTCCTGAGGACAGAGATTGAGGTAGTTAACTTTAGTGCTGGCCAATGATTGGCTAGAAAGACTCATGATTCTTTTGTTCTATTTCTATATGCACATAGTATTTGACTCACACACTTCCTTCAGTGTCTTGAAACTATTTCTATGAGTTTCTTGACTTTTATGATGCTCTTGGAAAATTTTCTATCATGTTTTATTTCATTCATGTGTAGCTTACTCATTTTGTGGAGAGGCCTAGATAATTGTTTTTGGCTTTATCATTTATTTGTTCTATTAAGATGTGAGAACTCCTTGTACTTTTATGAACAACTAAGACACATAGTAGCCTACCGGATTTGGTACATAACATTATTTGCACTACAATTTGATATAAAAATTGCTATGTATAATAAAGTAGTATAATTTAACACATGCATATATGATATATGTTATACATATACTCTATAGTAACATTGTGATATATATGTTTATGTTTTTCTTCAGGTATTTTTATGGTCGTAGTCCATGGTCTCTGTGAGGTCAGGTGAAACAGCAGTGAGGGGCTGGGAATGGTGACACAGGAGTGCAGCCCCAATTCCACTTCCCAGATAGGCAGCTGCCTCAGTAGCTCTGACTGCAGGGGGCCAGTCCAGCTCCAGCACATAACTAAACCAAGGCTTTGGTTCCCTGGGTTTGAGGTGCCACATTTGCTTCACCCCAGAAAGCACGGCTACATGATCAGAGCAGACTCTACACCCTTGAGGAGAAGGCACTCTTTCACCCATGGTCCAGGAGCACAGTATGATTACTCCTAAGTGCTGTAGATCTGATACCACCAGAGGCACAAAATGCTACTTCAGACAAGGCACTGGGGAGGGGGAAGAAGGTGCAATTTAAAGCTCAGTTCTTTTATTTTTTTAATTTTTTTTATTTTATAGAAAAAAGTAAAACAAATTTTTGTAACAAAATAATAGGAGAATAACGATGACAACTCTACTAATAATAACTGCTATTCATCCTTTCCTTGAAATACTCCGTGTAGCATGTACTCATAGATACACTGGAAACAAGGTGTTGAGATCCATGAAAAGCAAGAGTATGTTTTTTATTTATGTTTTAAACCCAAGATCCCATGAAATTAAAAGATTTGCTAGAACTGGATAAATGGCAGAGTTAGAATTTGAACCCATGTATGAACATGAAAAGCTTTTGGTCTAAACAAGTACATTTTATTCTCTAATTAATGGAACAGAAAGATTCAGAGCTAAAGGAACTTTTAAGGTGAAAGAGAACTTATCTTAATTTACTAGAAGCAAAATGTATTTGTTTTGCTTTTATTGCTATCTTCCTCAAGCCCCTCCTTTGCACTTTTAAATGGACCTCTTGTTACCTGTAAGCTGTTCTTCCAAAGCCAAAAATAAATTGAACTCCTTTCAAATCTTAATTGCCTCAGATGTTTAATATACACAATAAGGCCAATAACCCTGACACACTTCACAGGGTTGCAGAAGGAGAAAGCAAATAAAATATTCATTTATACCCTTACAGTTTGTAAGGCTCTTATAAATCAAGTACAGCTACATGAATGCAAAATAATGATAATAATTATAATTGCATTTCCATGCCAGACTTTCCAAATACCGGTTCAGTACATACCTGCCTTGCTTGCGAATTTGCAGTCGTAATAGATTAGAAGTGTTGCTCTCACAGGCTGCATGTCAGCAGCCAGCCAGGGAAGCTGAGAAATGGCCATTGACTGTGGTAAACATGCTGCTAGAAGAGAGCCATCTGAAAAGTATCTTCCAGTTATCAGGCTTTATTTAGATTTTGTATTTCCCAATTGCCACTCTCTCTTGTCTTTTATGCTCTAAGTTTATAATATCATCCAGACCATTCTTTTAATACGCTAAATTCATCAAGAGCTAAAGTCACAGTGCCTACACCCAAGTCCACAGATTCAGTCAGGCTCCGGACTAGGGCTCCTCATTGCTACGAGACTGCTTATCATCCTGTTCCTCCTCTGAGCATGTTTGGTCTTCGCTCTCCTAGACTTCTTCTGTTCATTTCCTTTTGCATGATGTTTCTTAGATACACCCCCACAGTCCTTAGAAATAACTATGTTAGGGCAATATTTCCATTGCCAAAACCACCAGAGAGATTTCCTTGCATCAGGAATGAATGGTAAACAAAAATCTTTCTTCAAAAATTAATTCCAAGTAGAAGAAATAAAACTTTGCATTATTCACATGATTTGGAAACCACAAAATAGGATATTAACCTAAATTCTGGACTCAAGCCAGTGATTTCCCAAGATTCCCATCAGAGGCTATGCACATTCATGCCTCAAAACCACTTTCACAGCCGAAGGGAGGTCAAGTGTGACTTTACTCCCACAGGCAGACATTGTAGACCATATGGCCAAGAAATCCACCCAGAGCAAGTTGCACAAAACTCACCAAAATTGATACTGAATACAGACAACTACTAAAAATTAAGACATCTCAAACATAAGCAGTATAAAAATAAACTTGTTATAAGGGAAAAAAGAAATAGAGCACGATGCATAAAGGGCAGAATATCATCAAAATAGATGGATTTGCAAAGGAAAACAAGATAGTTGGGAAAAACTAATCACTGAACTTTAAAATATCAACCAGATGGAGCAGTGTGGGTGAAGGACACACAGACAATCTCTGGCATATTTCTGTAGCTTCTTGTGAGTATTTCATTTAACATGAAAAGTTACAAAATTCTATGAGATTTATGATGTGCCACAGTAGCAGAGTAGTAGCAAACTTGTAACTGAAAATGCTAATATCTTAAAATCTTAATAAAGACAAATCCACAAATCTTTGATCCCCCTAGTATCCCTTCAAGAAACAGATGGATTTCTAATAGTTTTTACTTGATCACCAATTAATAAGTGAACAATTTCCTGAGGACTGGGGGTGTTAAATACACGAGAAGGCATGCATGGCACCAAGGGCCTTGAAGAGGAGCTAGGAAGCTATTAAGAGCCTCCCATCTCACTGGAAACCCATGAGGCGGTACCCCTGACCCTAAGATGAACTGATAAGACTGCACGGATTGAGAAATGTGGCCATCTCCAATTTGAGGCAGAAAAATCTGAATAAAAGTGCCATCTTTTGAAATCTTGTGAGGAGGAAGCGGGGAGATAAGATCCTCAGAATAACCATCAAAAGGAGTTCACTTTCCAGGGCATAAAGCAGGGCAAAGAAGGACGGAGGATGTATCTGTGAGCACAGGTGGAGTATAGGCTGTAAAGACCATTTATTTTTCCCTCCAGCACTGAGTTTTATGCTTCCTTTAGAAATAAAATTATGTATTCAAAGCATGTGGAACAAAGCTGAACAAAGCCTATCAATCAATGGATCGGGTCAGTGTGGCGTTGATTTGATTATGTTCCCTCCCTCATTTTAGGATCTGAAAAACATTAACTATCAAGTATCTTCATGTAATGCAGCAGAAATGAAGAGAGAAGGAAATATTTAGGTGTCATGAACAAAACTACGATTGCCCGTGTTTATGAAGTGGCCATACACCTCCAACGGTAGTAGCAGTCTTTTTTCTCTCTGGCCAGCCCACCTTCCTGTTACTTTCTTCTATGTCCTTGCCACCCGTAGAACTTTTCTGATGACTTTTTAAAAGGTTCCCGCTCCTTAGAAGTCATGGTTGCTTATTTGGTTTAGTTGCTGCAATTCTCAATTGACTTTTGTTACTCTATATGAGAGCATATAAATCCTTTAAGGTATCCACACACTCCTTCTTGCAGCCACTGTGTAATACTCATAGAGCTTCCCCATAATAACCATGCTCAGGCATCCCAGCCACATCAGATGACCCCTTATCTACATTTTGATTCAGGGGCATAAAGAACCCAAATCAGTTTTCAGTTGCAAATTTCAATTCATAAATCACAGCTATGTTCAATAGCACTGGCATTTCTCACTTAACCTGGAGGGGCTTTGAATTCATCAACCTCATGTCTGAGGAGACATTTCTTCTGTGTTTTATCAGATTCAGTAGTGAGAGTAGAACTCTCACCTGCCACCTCCTTGATATTCTAGCTACAAGAAAATAGCACCACATAGCGAGTTCTGGTTTTAGGTTTTATATGGCACCTTGAAGGTAAATTCATGAGTTTCTCTGGTTTTTGCCTTCCAGTTGGCTTTCTCTCCAATGTTGTATGCTTGGGAAGGAAATGGCACAGAGCCCCATTAGTTTAAAGCCATTGCTAAACTTCTTTACACAAAATGAATACATCAGGGCCGGTGAGATGGCTCAGCAGCGTAAGCACCTGCCTGGCAAGCACAAGGGCCCGAGTTCGACTCCCAGAACCCGAAAAAAAAAAAAAAAAAAAAAAGAATACATCAAAAACATGATCATTTGTGCGACTCCATGCCATTTTGTGAGGCAGAATATTTGTTCTGTCAGAATTCGTGTATGATAGAAACATAAAGAATAAGTTCATATTTCCTCTAAAGACAAATTAATGTTTTTTTCATAAAGAAAAGAAAGCAAATTCATCAAATGGCTCATGTGTGTCCCCCTTGTAATGGTACAGATCAGGGACCCACTGTTGGTCTTTGTTGTTGGCAGTTTAGCCTCAGCAGCCAAATCAACTCCAGGCAAGGAATTCTAAATTGTGGAGTTCAGACAAGACTCCATCCCAGATGTCTTGGCCAATTTTTAATGGTTTCTGCTAGCAAACCATTTTTTCCCAAAAAGTATACAAACATCCATAACATAGTCATCTTCTCCAAATTATTACTGAGAGCCTGTCTACAGTGGATGCTGCCTGATGGACATTTATGTGAGATACGAGTCAGTTTGCTCCATGTAGTCCCTTTGCATAGTTCTCCATTGGATCTCTACATCAGTTACCTTCCTTCCAATCCTTGTTCTGTCTGAGTCACTGCTCGACCATGAATTAGAATGCACTCATTAACCCAGAATATATCTCCTCCCATGGAAAGTAGACAAATAGATGCCTTGCCCAAAACCGTTTAATTGCTGAGTATCTCTTCATTATTATCAGCGAAGCCTTCTGTGAGTAGAGCTGTGGAATTCTAGCTGCCTTTGGAATTTCACATGGGCAGAATATCTGTAAGCCTAGCTTAGACATTTCTAAAGTGTGTACTAACAAGTATATTTGTCAGGTTTCTTCATAATAAAACTTCAAACATGCCATCCTCTAGGCTTATGTCCACCAATATTTCTCATTCAAGAAATGAACAATCTTACAGAAGTCCTGGTTAGTTAGTTGTATTCACTTAGGAAAAAAACATTGAAATTATAGTTATGATGTGTGCACAATACCGAATATTGGCTAAATTTTAGTAAAGAAGATCCAACTTTATTTTTTATTTATTTATTTATTTTTTTTGCGGGTACCGGGGGTCAACCTCAGGACCTTGTCGCCAGCAGGCGCCCGTGCCGCTGAGTGATATCACCGGCCCTTTTTTCGTATGTGGGTTCCGGGAGTTGAACTCGGGCCCTCGCGTTTGCCAGGCAGGCACTTATGCTGCTGAGCCATCTCACCGGCCCCGAGATCCAACTTTAAATAACATGAGTTAACATAAACTCAGAAGAAAGAGAAAAGGAAAGATTAAGTGTACCTGCATAATTTAAAAACAATATGTTTAATGTATTTTGCTTATGAAAAAAGCCCTCCCTCCAGAAGAATATTAATTGGGAATAAATTTTCAAGCAATATGATAATTTTTACTATATTAAACTTCAGTTAGATTAATAAGAACACTTCAAAAGAATGGAGGATTTGTTTAAAAGGGCGCATTTTATTGGAACAGTAAAACAAGACAAGAGACTCATCACCTTGTCTCAGTTTATTATGTCCTCATTAAGAAGATGAGAGGAGGGCCAGTGATATAGCTCAGCAGCACAGTGCCTGCCTGGCAAGCACAAGGTCCTGAGTTCAATTCCCAGTACCAAAAGAGTAAAAAAAGGTGAGAAGTGTGGAAATCAGCCAATGTCAGCTTACCAAGTCACATGCCCTGGTGTGGGTATATTGCTACCTACTACAGGAAAGGGATTTTTTTTCTAATACACATCAGACACCTTATATTATATTTATATTGTAGCAGAACACATCCTCTTCCCTCAAAATTCTGTGAGTCTAACTGAAGTCTTAATAAAATAAGCTGTTGGTCTTTTATGAAATAGAATGAAAATTTTCAAGTGGTAAAATTACAGTGTGTGATGTTTTATCTCATTCTTCTGTACGTGGAAAATGCTCTCTTTCCTTTTATTAGAAACTGCCTGAGGCCCTAGGGCAGCTGTAGAAGCTCGGGACAAGAGGAATTTGACAGAGTTGAAAAGTCGGATGGCTGTGTCATTGGTTCTTCAGGAACTTGGGTGACTGTGAAATCCATGAAATGCAAGTCTTCATGTTATATATCTCATGCTGAGGTTCAACTTTAAAGGAGGACATTTCTGAAGCTCTGAGGAACTCCCATACATTTCTGTTTCGTTTTTCTTAAATACATCAATTTTGAAGTGAGATTGACATGAATATGAACATTACTTTATAACGGAATTCCTAAAGAAATATAAACAAAAAGTAGGAAAGGGAATTGCATTTATTTTCATTAGTCAATTTATTCAAAGTCTAAGTACTTTGTGACTATGCCCTGCTCATCTATGTAGAAATATTTCTTTATTCCATATCCCCAAGAGGAGTCAGTGATGACAGACACTCATGAACGGAATGGATTTGCACTTCTAAGGTGGGAAAACCTAAAAGGTTCATGTGACACACTGAAGGCAGTAGGAATAAAGTGAACCAGGTTAAATGAGACCCAGAGAGGGACACGGTGAAGACTGCACACGTGTGACAGACCTATGGGCTCCAGAGGGAGTTCAGCTTCCATCAGAGTCAAGGGTATTCAAGAGTGTGCAAGGGTATGCACTTTCATAGACATGAAAGTGTGTGAGGAAAAGAAAGGGAATTATTAGCTGGTAGCGTTGGAGCATGGTAAATTGGTATGTCCTAAAAGATCCACAACCAAGGTAAGAAGTACATTAATTCAGATTTTGTTGGTACTTGTTTAGTCATCAGCAACTTCTGTCAGGTTAAGAGCATCACGTTTTATGCTCTTAACTCTACCTCAGTGCATTTATACCAATTAATCAATCATAGGAAATGCTTAGATTATTAAGGCAAGTAGGAAAAACACTAAATAGTCCCTCAATACATTTTAGCAACAAACCTATTAGGTCAACAGCTACTATATTTTAAAGAATATCTCCACTCAACTGATGACTACTAAGATGTCAGGAAGAGGATTCCAGACTCATCCAGGCTTTGGCAAAGATATCCAGGTCAAAATACAATGACATTCTATAAATGAGAATATGTACATTTTTAGGACAGAGGCAAGTAAATTGCTCTGGTACTCATCAGTGTCTCAATCAAGAAGGATAAAGATACTTAGAAGCTGAAAATAGAATTTTTCGCAAAATTTGATCACAGACCATTCCTTCTGCATGATACAGAGGGAATAAACTGGATGATTCTGCCCCTTCTGTCTGACTGCTTAAATTAAAATGTAACTTTTATGTTGGAACTTTCTCTGATGGACAATATTCCACATATATTACAACCCCTGTTTACTATTTGGTTTGCAAATTTCCCTCAAAGGCAAAAATTATCACATCAAAGCCAGGGTTTTTAGAAGTGACTGCTGTTGTAACAAGCCTGATGTTAGTGCTTCCAGGAGCATGTCTGCTCTAGATGGTCAACTATGGCATCTACATAGACAGGCTCTTCCTTGCTTTATGAAATATCTCCTTGTCAAAGGCCTCTCCGAAGGACATGATTAGATGTTTAGGAGAGCCAACCGGCTTGTAACCAGTTTTCTTCTTCAATGAAACAAATACACACAAAAAAAAACTTTGGTAAGGACAATACTAATTAATAGGAAACAATAATGTGGACTGAGGATGATTAATGAGTAGCAAGCAGCCATTAATAATAGGTAACTAACATCAATTAACTTCATATTTAGTGGCAGGCACTGTGTTCTCGCATCTTTATCTCACTGAATGCTCTCAACATTTCTGCTCTTCTATCATCCTTGCAAGATATTATTCTCATTTTACCTATGAGAAAACTGAGATAGGGTCTTTTAAGGAAATTCCAAGGTCATGAAGAACATATGAGATGGTGCAGTGGTGTAGAATAAAACCGGTCTTCTCCAAATCCCCATTAGAAAAAACCCGTTAGCATATATTCTACAATTCTTCATTGGAGCATGGTCAGTGCTGTATGCTGGTGCTTCTGCACACAGTGCCTGCTTGGAGCTAGGCTCTCTGTCTCTCTGTCTCTCTGTCTCTCTGTCTCTCTCTCTCTTCTTTAGCTGGCAGTAAGCCTAAAAATATACTGAGTAGTAAATGAAAACCATTTTTAGGTTTAAAATTTCTCCAAGCATAAGAAGGGCAGACTGTATAAATGATAAAGTTACTCTTTGATTCTTTATTCTGCCCCTCATCTCAGCCATGATCCTTTAGCCTGCATCCAAAACCATTACTTGCACACTGCCTGTGTGACCCACGTGCACACACTGATTGCCATTGCCCTTGTAAGTTTTCCTCAAGAGTTAATAACAGGCATGGCTACTGGCTTCCAGCCTCTCAGTCCTTACTTGCTTTATACAAGGGCAAAGGCAAATTCAATAAGCATCTCCAGTTATTTTATTAAAATTAACTCTGGGAGGTAATAGAATAAGTCTAATTCATGCACCTCTTAATTGGTCCAGGCTGAGATTCTACATTTCTTACTTGAGGACACTTGGTTAGGCAGTAAAAGTTCATATTTCAGCAGGACTGTAATCAATATATCACCCATATTAGCCTCATGTCAACACCCAAGGGTTCATTATTAAGCAGATTCTGAAGGGCTCACTGAATATTGCACTTTGAAATGTGTGTCTAGTGCCTGGGAGCAATTTCTTATCTGTCTTCTGGGAACTAGGACACACTTAAAAGGATTTAGGAATAGAAATCTCTCACTTAAGTCAATCCATTTTAGCAATTCACACATTAAGAAAATGGGAAATGTTTCTTTACCAACTTCACCAGCATTTGATGGAGGAATCCCTCATTAAAGTACAAGTACTTTTACTATAGCTATTATAGCTATCAAGGTATGATTGCTACCTCACCTTCTTACAACTACAAACTGTGCCACCCAGCATGGCCTTATGTATTACATCCGTACTCTGAGAATAAGTTCCATTTATTTGAACAATGGTAATATTGAGCCCTCATTACTGACAGTCAGAATTTTGCCAGGAACTTTCAAATGGTTAACATTATTGCTCTTGGAAATAAATAAAGGAGGCAGAGGCTGTTGCTATCTGTATTCCATAGTCAGTATCTGTATTACATGGAGAAGTTAAAGGACATAGAGATACGACCCAAGCTTGGATTTAAGTTCAGTATGTCTTCCTCTAAAATCTGCATCCTTAATCTCTAAATTATATTAAGAAGAAGATAATGTTAACTGATAATATTTATGTGTTCTTTGTGACCCACTGTTATAAGTATTTCATGTATCAATTCCTAATATTGGAAAACTTAGAAACATAGCTGACATCAACAATAAAATAATACATAGATCAAAGATTTACTCAGCTTGATATTATAGAGATCAGTAAAAATGGTGGAGTTTTTTCCCAAAGCTTTTGAAACATGCAGATTTAGAAGAAAGGAGGAAGAAGAGGAGGAAGGAAAGAACAAAGCAAAAGAGGAAGGAAGGAAGGAAGGAAAAGGAAGATTGTATATAAGGGAGGAACTAGATTAAAACAGATTAATTTTTTTTTTTTTTTTTTTTTTTGTGGGTACCAGGGGGACGACCTCAGGACCTCGTGCGCCAACAGGCACCCGTGCCACTGAGCGATATCACCGGCCCCTTTTTCGTATGTGGGTTCCGGGAGTCGAACTCGGGCCCTCGCGCTTGCAAGGCAGGCGCTTATGCCGCTGAGCCATCTCACCGGCCCCAGATTAATTTTTTAAAGTAATAAAAATCTCATTTTAGGGATTAACTTTGTCACTGAAAAGAAGTTTGCAAGTTAATGTGTAAATTCACAAACTGAATTCTAACTAAATAATAAATTTAAAAGCAATCATACCCAAGTACATTTCTCTAGAGAAAAACAAAAAGAATCAAGGTGCATTTTGTATACATTCCACTCTTCAAGACGACTGTAAATTGCATGAATTGCAAATATATAATAATAAAAAATATCATGTTGGACCTGCTAAGCAGCACTAACACGTGCTTTTTAAAGGGCATGCTCTCACTGATCATCACTTTATTTCCAAATCTGGAGTAATTTTTCTTAAGAATTTTCAAAAATAATGATAGCTTATATTATTGTTAAGTCAAAAAATTCTCTACATTATGTATTCTTCCACAAAGCTGAAAGATTGCAAAATTCAGTTAGAATCTGGATTATACTGTAAGTACAGTTGCTATCTGAGTATTATTTATTTTTATATAGCACTTTATTAATGTGATAATTAAAATTCCACTGTAAAAGACATTCGTTTCATTTTCAGTATTTTGTATTTAATAAGCAAATATACATTAGAGTATTAGAATAGTTGTCCATTATTTTAAATTGTGAATAATACTAGTTTAGATATGGGAAACTAAATAAATACATTAGTGATATGTTTAGTGAAACTTAACTGAAACTTAAAAACAGTGGATGTAATATAACCTGCATCTATATGTTTCACTTTTCAACATTTTTGTCGCTCATACAAATCAGCAAAAATAATTAACACAGATGTGTAGGATGTCTCCCATAAACCTGTCAGCAACATAACGCACCACAAATACTACAAGATTCCTTCATGAAGAAGTCTAGACTTGTTCAACAGGCACATGAATGTAGTCACATTAATAATGTAAGATAGGATTAACTTGCTCACAGGAGAGGCAAGGATATCCACAAGTAACTTCCTCGGGGACCAGTATTTAAACTCAGATTTCCTTTTGTATGATTCCCAGTTAGGACTGCAGGTGGTTTGGAATTAAAACTTTATTCTTTGGACAATGCTTTTTTCCTCCATGTGGAGAAATGGAATTGAGAAGTTGCACTCCGGCTCTAAGGTGCTGGGTAACAGATGCATATGTCAGACCTTGATTATGCCTTGTCTCCTTTTTCCCATTCCCCTGCTCTCCTCACCTACCTTCTGCTCTCTTCCGGCTCCTTTTCTGAACTCTAATAATCCCCTTTTCACTTTCAGGCCATCTTTCGTTTGTTTTGCTTTTTAAGTTTCCACATATGATGGAAAACATGCTATACTTGTCTTTCTCTATCTGGCTTATTTTGTTTAAAATGAGATCTGTTATTCACAGGAAAATAGATGGAACTGGAAGATATCATATTAAGAAAAACAAGGCAGACATGGAGCTTAACTCTTACAAACAAATATTGGGGTCTTGGAACAGCACTCTCCATGAATAGTTATTCACATTCATTTTGTTGATGGAAAAACTGAAATAGAGCAGAGATGAAAAGAATTGTGCCATGAAGGTGGAGTACAATCCAATTTCTTAAAAGAATACCATTTAAGCACTTTTTCCACACTCCCCTTTAATAAACCCTTGATAGCTTGTGATGCCAATTCTCAACTATGAAGGAGGGAAATGAATAAATGTTTTAGCTCAGTTTTCAATTTGTCCATTAGCTCATAGACATAATGAAACTCATTATGGGTCAAATTGGTAGAAAGGTAGAAGGAACCAAGCTAATAACATTGGTAATAATTTATATATCCAAGGTCATTTTAAAACAGAGTAATATCATGAAAATCCACCAGTAACTATATTTATTTCCTTAGTATTCTTGAAGAAGACCCTTGGTGTGTTAAAATAAGTTTACCAATGACAACAGAAATTGGGATGAGGAAAAGGAGAAAAGAAGGAAGGGAAAAGCAAAATATATATATATATGTACAACATAGTTAAGATAGTTATACTACCAATTTCTCTTAGTTCATTGAAAAGAAAGGTTTGTGCTAATATTGTTTGGACAATTAAACACCTATTTCTTGTACTCTGAGTAAGTTAAAGATAACAATGAACAATGTATTAAGTATTGTTACTCTATTATCTTGTTTTGAAATTTTGTTTTATTTATTTTTCTCTTTAAAATAAAATTAAAGAAGAACAACTTTGGTCTTCCTTATCTTCATGACATCGTTGTTTGCCATGGCTCAGGTGTATTTTCACACACCAGGAAGGGTAAACTGTGGATGTAGAACCCAAAATGTTGTTTCAGTCTTCCAGAAGTAAAATTTTTTTATATGCTATTTTTCTGCTAAGTATTTTTCTTTGTCCTCAATTCCTTTATTTTTTAACGAGTTTTATTGTTACCCTATCGAATAGATATGTGCATGCCATTGGCATGTTTATGTATTTGAGAAAATTTTTTCTGAGTTAAATCTTGAGATCAGTGGAGAAGTCAAGGTTGCGGACAGCTTGGGAATTGAAGGACAATGGTGAACATTGAGATTATGTGGACTGAGAAGGGCTAAGACCAATGTTTCGCTAAAACCTGGAGACAAACTAAAAGAGGAACTGTGAAGATTAACCTTGACTGCCAACTTGATTGGATTGAGAAATAACTTTGGAATTTAATAAAGGAAACTTCTCAGTGTGTTTGCAAGGGTGCTTCTAGAGACTAGCCCTTATCTAGGTGGCTCCATCCAATAGAATGGCGCCCCATTGGAACAAAAATGCAAAAGGAGGAAGCCTGCCAGCACAGACACATGCCCTGACTTCCTCCTTCCTGGCTGATCAGAGGTGAGCAGCTTGTCTTCTGCCGCTGCCTCCTCATAGGCCCAAAGCAATGACCAAGCTGACCATGGACAGAAAAAACTCTCAGAGACTGAGCAGAAAAAAAATTTTTTTCTTATATTTAAAGTTGTCATTCCTAAGTATATTGTCACAGAGATGGAAAGCTGGCACAAGTTATTCTGAGGTACAGTGTCACAGAGATGGAACTATCAAGGAAAATAACAAGAATTTCTGAGTTGTAGGTCGGAGCCCAGGAGGGAGTCTTTCCACAGCAGTCAGGGTATAAACGCTCTGTAAGGGAGGATGGTCAACCACGACCCAAACAGCAGAGATGCTTGGAAGAGAGACACTGCTCAGAGAACTTAAAATGCATTGGTTACATTAGTTGGGGTTCTCCAGAGAGAAAGAACTAGTGTGATAGACAGACGGAGAGAAAGACAGACAAAGTAGTGATTTACTATGGAAACTGGGGTACATGATTATAAAGGGCAAGAAGTCTCTCAGTGGATTAGATAATATCTGCCCACATTGATCACAGATCTTCTTTAATTAGTCTATTTATTAAAGCACTAGTCTTTTCTAGAAACATCTTCTCTGACATATCTAAAAATGATATTTTCCCAGCCTTTTGCATATCCCTCACCAGCCATCATGACACATTAAAATTAATCATTACACCTTAGTAAAAGGAACTTCTAGACTTTAGGATAGGAAGGGAAGAAGGATGGAAAAGATGAGTATAAAAATCAGAAGATGATTTTCCGTAAAGATCTTGATTTTCTCAGAAAGTTTTGCTTGGGTTTTATACCAAACTGTGCATAGTCTTATAGTTATTTACTTCCTCTATTCTTGTGCTGAATGTCTTTTTATAGTGTGCTCTAGTTAATTAGTGCATCTTCATACATAACCTCTTCTCTCAATTATCTGAAAATTACCTGAAATATTCAATTGTCTATTTGTCCCTACATTTTAAGTATGATCCATAGTGCCTGCCCTAACTGAGGTGTTTGTTTGACATTCCTTTTTACAATTATTAGGTAAAATGTGTACTTTAAAAATAGCAATGTATGATACATGGTACATGTGATGAATGGTGTTGGAATCCTGAAAAATCAAATATTCACAGCAGGTTTTTCCATCAAGTGACAAGTGCTGTGATTTTATTAATAGGTGGATGTACAGATTCAGACCTGGAAGTTTTTGGGCCCTCGGGAGGTATTTCTAAGATGGCTCCTCTTTTGAAGTAAAGCCTAAACCCCGTGCAGGAACAGAACCTCAAAACTTGACTTTAGGGCTGGTGAGATGGCTCAGCGGCGTAAGCTCCTGCCTGGCAAGCGCGAGGTCCTGAGTTCGACTCCCGGAACCCACATACGAAAAAAGGGCCGGTGATATCGCTCAGCGGCACGGGCACCTGCTGGTGTGCGAGGTCCTGAGTTCAACCCCCAGTACCCACAAACAAAACAAAAAAACAAAAAAAAAACAAAAAAACTTGACTTTATATGTAACACACTCTGGTCAAATCTGCTGGATCAACTAGAAGAATCCTTAGACAATCACAAGTTAAATCCTGGATTGGGAGAAGTAGCTCAGTGGTAGAGCACTTGCCTAGTGTATGGAAGGTCATGGGTTCTGTCCCAAGCACGGCAAAACAACAGCAGCAACAACAAACATGTAAACTAAATGAGAAAAGTAAAATTGTGTGACTTACGAAAAAAATAACCAGAACACCTCTTCCCTATATAAAAAAAATGCAATGTGAAAAGGTGAATGTACAAAATAGTTGGTTAAAATTGAAGCTTTCTGGTCTATGAGAAGGAACATCATTATCCAGAAATCAAAATCATTAAAATACAGTTAAGGATATTGGTGAGAAAATGGAATGAATAATTGGAAATAGTTTTCTAAATAAAACCATTATCCCTCAAAGCACAGTTCTGTAAAGAAAATTATGAAACCTCGCTTGGTTCAAAGGTTTATGTGCACACCACGTGTGACAAACCAAGAATACAAAATAACACACATAAACGTCAATGTTCCATAAATGAAATCATAAAAATGTGTTATTTTTCTTCCTGTAAAAGTTTTTAAAAACACAGCCTACAATGCCACATTAATTACATCTAGATTATCTTATTTAAATCATTATTGCTGTTGAAATCTTATTATAGATTAGAAATCTATTTTAGACTAAAGAGATTTTGTTATCTAAAATAAATCAATACTCCTTTCCTAATAGAGACAATGTGGAGTTATCTTTCTTTCCAATGATATAATTAGGGGAGTGAAATCTAAAAATAGCTTACCTTTACAAATCTCCATAAAAATTGGTTTCAAATTTACTGCTGGTTATCTAGGCAATTTACAGAGGACCTGAAAACTCCGATCTACTGAATCACCAAGGTGCTGTTCATGAGAATATACCCTGGGGTACTCATGATTGCTGGTGCACAAGGACTTTACAGTATCAAGTTAGCCCTGAATCTGTGGAATCTTTCCCTTCCACAAAGAAACATGAAATGATGAGCTTGGATTGAATTAATTTCATTAGGAATCTAATTAATAGAGTAAAGTGCAAACTCCTATGTGAGGAATTTGTGAATTTTCCCACACACATGCAGCACAAAGATCAATAAAGGGAGCATGTCTGGTAGCCCAGCCCCTTCTAAGAGCCCAGCCTCTTAGTATTTGTTGTTAAACCTTATATAAATTAAGTCATACATATTTGTGTTTCTTTTGTAAGATACTGTGTCTGTGCGTTCCACCCATTGTCTTTCACGTCATTACAGTGTACGGCTGTACTTTCATGTCTCTAAAGCACATTGTTCATGGACATTAAAGGATTAAGTTTTTCACTCTAATTGGGCATTTGGATCGTTTCCAGTTCTTGTTTATTATCAGCATTGTGTTCCCGTGAATTTTGGTACACGTGTATTCACAGATATACACCATATCTTCATTTTGTATATCCTTATTTTTGTGTAGAAGAATCCAAATATATTCAGGAGAAAGACAGACTCATAAAATATCTTTTGTCTAGCTTCAATCTATAATATACTAATGTTCACTAGAAAGCTGATTTGTATATTTCTTAGAGTATGCAGCAATGATAACTTTTGGAATCACAATTTAATATATAATGTTCTATTATTTGATTTCAATTTTACACACATACATATGAAAGACAAAATGTTCAAAAGTGTATTGAGGTGTTGGCGATGTTTCTACTTTGAAAGTTTGTGAGAGGAAGGGCACCGTCCTAACGTGCGCTCACACAGACGCCAGAGGCCCGGATCACATTTTGACAGGGCGCTTCATCAGTGACCCGCCTAAAATAGCACTAAAATACTTTGATTTGAAGGCATCCTTTTCCATCTTTCCAAAGAAAGATTTGGCTTTTAATCAGAAATCTGTGTTTCATTTTGAGCACGGAACACATCAAGCCAATTCACCTATTTCCATGCAAATTAACTATTTTCCAGATCATAAGATTAATAACGAAGAGACTCGCAGTGCTACGAAGCTCCAGAGGAGTTTAATCAGAGGACCGCTCCAGGCCTGAGCGAAACGCGGAGGGTGTGCGCGTGTCTCAGAGGCCTCAGTGTCCTCTGAGCTCGAGGGCAAATGCAGGAAGCGCAGGCTAAGATCCACCCCACCGAGTCGGCGTCTCAGTAGTGAGACGGGTCTCAATTTAGTGAGAGACGGGTCTCAGTAAACCCAGTAGGCAGATCTCCAATAGAGTGGAGGAATAAACATGATGCTAAACTTTTACTAAATTTCCGTATATGTGATACTGCGAGTTAGAAGTAGTTACCCTATTAATTAAATCTGCATATTTAAAGAAAGAATATCATAAAACCTCATTTTTTCTTATAAGCAAATGACATGTATAATATTTTCTTTGCAGACAAATATTTCAAATGTGATGAACTATAATATATTTTTGCCTAGCAATTCTGTTCTTACGATGATGCTTTCTCCTCTACTTCTTAAAGCATCTGTCATCCACTGTTTTATTTTACATGAATGATACTGCCATGATGAATGAAACATGTGCAGAGCAGAGGCTTATGTTACGGTTCCATGGGCGCATCAGGACAGGGCCAGGCACCCTGCCATCCCTGCTTAGCTGTCTTTCTTACCTTGCCTTTCTTCTACCAAAGTGACTCATAAAAGAATCACGTTTCTATCTCATTGAGCATATGTTTGTGTGTTCTTAAAGGTTTTCCATGCCTCCCGGTCAGTGGACATTAATCTCGTATAAATGGAGCTTTCTTTCGGCTATTTTTCTACTCTGCTGATGCTCAGCTATTGGCTAATTTTCTGTTGTTCCATATATTGACGTTATCTCACATTCCCACATTCATGATTAGAAAGTTTATTTTAAACTGGACAAGCTGATGCAGAATGTCCCCATTCCCTGCTTTGTCATTTGAACTAATACTGAAATAAGGAAGAAAAGAAAGAAGGAAGAGAGGGAGGAGGCAGGAGAAGAGGAGGGAGGGAAGAAAGATGAGAGTATGTTAGTTAGCTTTATGTCATTGTGAAAAATACCTCAAAAAAATCAGCTTATATGAAGAAGAGAGACTTTTGCCTCATGGTTTCAGAGGTTTCTGTCTGTGGTTGAGTGGTTCCATTTTGAGGGGTTTCATGGGTGGGCAGGCCATCATAGTGGGGTACACACTGTGGGGCAAATCTGCTCACCTCGTGATGCCTCTGAAGCAGAGTATGAGGAAGGAGCCAGGGTTCCAGCATCTCTTTCGAGGGCACCCCAGTGACTTAGCTTCCTTCTACTACATCACCTGAAAGTTGTACCACCACCGTTAGCCCCGCAAGCTAGTGACTAAGCTTTTAACACTCGGCCTTTGGGAGACATTTAAGATATGGACCATAACAAAGAGGAAAGAACAAAAAATAGTCACATTTACATTAGCTCTATTTACTGCAGTCACGTGTTAGATAGCTGGCATTTAACATAGGTCTTTTCTCGGGCCAGGAACCTAGGTGACCCCAGGGTCATTAACTCATAAACCTAGAAAGTTGACTGCATATTTTTACCCTGATTATAGGTTATAGGCATAACTTTCAGGTTTGGGTCCTCATGGCCATAAATGCCTGGGCACTTCCAGTAATCACAGCCTCATAAATTTAAGTCCAGGGATAAAAACAAAAGCAAGTTTTCCCTTCAACTGGATTTTAAGAGGTGTTTCCAAGAGTTTCCACTTATTTTATTAATGGCCCAAATTGGATCTCAAGCCCGTCCCCAGCCCTCCCACTGTGAAGGAAGGTAAAATAGGAATGCCTGGCATAGATTAATCTAAATTCACTGCTGTGGCTCAACAAGGACAACTTTTTAAAGCATATGCCTCCTTACCCCCATTCACTTGAAAACAAATCAGGTACTGTTTCAAAAAAAGAAGGGGAAGTACCTATTACCCAGGGGGCCAACAGTGTTTACCCTGACCTATCATATCTGGAATGCAAAGTATCACAGAAATACAAAGATGGCTCCAATTTTCTTGTTGACCAAATTTCTCTTCTAGCCTCTTTCTTTGTTTTGGATTACTAAAATGATAATCATCATGGGCACTTCACCTTAAGCTTGCTGGGGACAGTGTTTTGAATGATATTGCTGTACCTGAGTAGCAGAGGGATCTGGGCAGGCAACTTACTATCTATGACCATCTGTTTCTGCCCCAGAGCAGGGGCTCCATGCAGTCCAGCCCTGAATGGTTGGGTTTTCCACCCTATCCCTTGATGTTCCACATTTCCCACTGTGCTGAGAGCCTTCTGAGACCTTGGCTCCAATTAGCAATGTTTTGCAAGCTGTTGCCTCAAGTACTTATTTTTCTTGGTTTTATTATTAAATTATAAGCCTATTACTATTGGTATTTTTGAAATTCATCTGCCAGATAATCTATTATAATGCTTTTCAAGTTTATGCTGTGTCCCAGAGAGATACTAAAGAGAAATGAGTTTTTATTGTCATAGCAATTCAGTTTCAACTTCAGGAAAAACTGACTGGAAAGGTTATTAGAATCTGAATTAGCTACTGAGAAAGCTTTGAAGCCATCTTCCCCAGAGAACTTTCATAAATTGGTAAGTGTGCCTATGACAATTTAGAAAGTTTTTGACTGTGTGGAAGAGACATGATAATTCTTAAACTGTGAGCCAGATCACATCCAAAGTGTTTCAAGTCTCTAGATATCCTACAACATATTTAGAATGACAAGGGTTTTTAGTAGCCAAAATATATTTCTGTGTCCTTTGGGCTGTAGGGGATAATTCCACATATTCTCCATAGCCAACCAATAACTGATGCTTGAGCAAGTTTAGGCTATAAAATGTGGCCTGCAATGCTTCACAGACCTCTAGAAAATACATTAATCCAGGAGACCGGCCTCAGTGGGAAGACTTAAAGGCTATGTGCATAAGATTAGCATCAATGATAATATATAAATAACAGAAGAAAGTTTTGTCTTTCTGGTCTTGGAGGTATCATTTTCAGTGCAGTGTGTCCAGAGTTAGTGAATCATGGAGTCAGATCAAGGGACTTTGCAGACATTTCTTTAATTCTTCAAGACTCACAGTCTTCATCTATAAGGCATAACAATATTTTACAGAGCTGATGTAAGCTTTAAATTGTCTAAATGAGTGAGACAATCTGTGGTGTTGTAAATTTTCCATTAAAGTTACTTCTTTTAGTCTTTCCATTTCATGTCCCAGTAGGGTTGGTCATAAACTAGAAAGTCCTGAGTGGGTTCCTTGGCAACAAGCTTGAGGCTCATCTGTCATGCTGAGGCTTTTAGATATGTAATCGCAAGCTAGTAAGAGTAGGGAAGTAGAACAGAAACAAATTTAAAATTGTTCACAAATAATTGGGTACACAGTATTAAGAAAACACACACTGCTGCTCGAGTTTGAGGCACACCCTCCAGGCAGACGCTGTGAAGGCACTGTTTCTCATAGTCCACCAAACACAGGAAAGATAAGATGTGTGTGCTGGCTTCTTCTATGCTCCTATATTTTAGCAGTTAATGTTCATTTCCAAGTATTCTCCTATACTTTCGGGTTGGATTATGAGATTCTCCAGTTAGCTTCCAGAATGATCCCAGGGCCTCATTTTTCTCAAGCAACATGCCTAATCTAATTTTGCAAATGAAGAGAAGCTAGACTCTTCCTAGGTCTGCAGCTGTCGAGAGTTTCCTTGGGGAAAACTGGGCATGTATACTTGTGAGATCTTGTAGAATTCCTTCAGCTGGCTTCTACTTGGAAATTGGAACAAATCATGAAGTAAGGATAAGAATGGGGGAATTTAGGCTGGATGTTTGGGGGATAAATGTGACTGGTAAAATCATTTTCTAGAAGAGAGATGATTAGGGGAAAGAGGAATGTCAGAAGTGGCCAACAATTTTCACTGAACATGGAGCTAAGACTTAAGGAGCCAAGTGGTGGGCAGCTCATTAACTAGGCTCTATACAGAATATTTTTTCTATCACATGTATCAGTTTTTGGGTAATATATCAGTTTTCCTAGTCAATCAAGAAATATTAGTTGATTATGTGTGTATCCTGCTCTAGAAGTGGTAAAATAGGAGAAAAATTTAATAATTTCTACTCAGATGCTTTAAAATCTAGTTAGGAGATACAGATAAAAAGATTAAATTTTGAAGGAAACATTGGCATGAAATTACTAATCCAGACGACAAACACTGAAGACTCAGCAAGAGAGAATGCTGGGACCTAAGGACACTGGAAAAAGGCTGGTTGGCCCTTAGCTCCAGGGGAGACCATAGCTCAGGCTATGGTGAAGTGGTGAAGATGGGACAGGACACAGAGGCCGGACCCCTGTTACAGGAAGAAGGAGCACTGCGAGGATGGACAGAGGCTACATCTTTCAGAATCCTTGCAAAAACCACAGGGCTAACGAGATGAAGTCTTGTAATTAAGTAATGAAAAATAATTCAGAAAAACAAAATGAGGTTATATGTTCGATAATTTCGAGTGGCAGATCCAAGTATGAAGACTGTTTTTTTTTTCACATATTATGAAGTACTGGATAATTTTTTGATAATTTAATATTAAAAAGAGCTAACACAACACAGATGGAACTGCAGCACATGATACTATGTGAAAGAAACCAGACACAGGAAATAAACATCTCATAATTTCATTTATGTGAGGAGTCTTTTTTTAAAAGTGCAAACATACAGAGAAATAGTTACCAAGGTGTGGGGTGCTGGGTAAGGGGAATAAGGAAATGTAACTCAGAAGGAGCAAAAATGACAAATATATAGGATCAACAAATCTAAAGATCTAATGTATACCACGAGGACTATAGGTAATACAATTATATTTTCTTAGAATTTGGAATTATTTGAAATTTATCCTAAATGATGAGATTTGGGCTACTCTTGTCACAAAAATGAAAAGAAAAATGAGTTAGTATGTAAGATGATGAATATACTAATTTATTTCATCATAGTCAACTTTTAGTCTATCTATATAGTTCATATGCTATAGACCTTAAATATGATATTTAAGAAGTTAAAGATAAAATAAAAATAGCTAACATTTCCTTACTGCATGCCTTTTCTGTAATGCTTTCTATATTTTAGTTCATTGAATCATTTCAGCAACCCTACTCCTAAACATGGGATCAAAGATTAAAAGATCTAATGTTTTTCTGATAGATTTATCAATGTTCATTAATGAGAGGCACAGAAAGTTTATCTCTGCAAGGACACTTTTTTTTTTTTTTGAACCAGGAATCAAACTCAGGACCTTGTGCTTGCCAGGTAAGTGCTGTACCACTGAGCTATATCCCTGGTCCAAGGAACACATATGTTTTAAGGCAGAAAATTTTAGATGGCAAATAGATATCCTTCCTACCTAGACTTACTTCAGAACAGAACCAGTAAACAAGTTTCTTTTTGATGGTTTCTAACATGATGTCACTCTCTGATGGTGGAATAGTTGTTTGTGTTCATTATTCTGGCTTCACTGGCTTTCCTTAGACACGAGATATGATTCTTTTAAACCGCACTATATATGTATACTGGTAGTTTTCATCTGTGGTGCATTACACATAAAAAAGCAACAGGTGATATATCCAATTATGAAATGTCTATTAGTGTGAAAAGCTTTTAACAAAATAGAAATATATGGAATATAGCCATTCACTGTAATATTTCAACTCAAAAACAATTATTGGTTAATTGGGGTGAGTTTTATTTTCCTTTTTCAAAAAATGTAAAATACCTCATATGTCAAACTTACACTTATTTTCTCATCCACGCAGAAACTTATGTTTACCTTAAAATAAATACAGTGAAGCATCAGGTTATCTGCTTCTGGTTTATGTCTAGTTGTTGAAGTGAGGTGCATACAATACCAAGTATCTAGAAGAAACAGTATTTAAGAGCAAGTATATTTGCTATGAAGCCTAGAACCAATGATCTTTCTGGATTTTATCTACCACTGGAATTTGGAGCACCACTTCCATCTCTCAGCATCCGTTCCACTAACTACAAAGGAAGTTATCACTGAGGCATTTTCAACTACAAGTAGATGCTGGCTGAATAAAAGACAATAGATAAAAAGCCCATAGAGTACAATTAATTGAATCATGAGGGATATTTTTGTTTTATTCTCTTAAACTAAATAATTTAATTAGTCTAACATTCAATCAAAATAAATTCACATGTATAAATTCCTAAACTGAAGCAAATATAGACAGTGTCCCTGTTATTAACATGACCAAGGTCTGACAAAGAACTTGGATTCCTTTACGGAACACTTTGTTCCTGAAACCCAGAATGATAATTATCACAGGCTCCAGAAATAACAAAAGAAAGACTGGCAATCCATCTTACTCATATTGAAATTTGACCAATTCAACCAAAGTGTAAAGATGGAATTTGGTAACTCTAAATGTAGAAGTAATATCTCTTCCTAGATATTTACAAAACTTTGAGGTAACTTGTAATATCTTTTATCACCCACATATCTTTAATAAAAATGCTTTTATATATGTCCTAATTAAAAATTGAAAAAAAATCATTATATAGAAACTATCAAGAAACAGGCAAAAAAATAACAAGCATGAAGCTAGTAACCCATCTAACAAACTACATTTTACTGGTATTATTTTATTCCCCCTAAAGTCTTTATGACTATATATAATCCTAACACCTTTATTTTTATCAAAATGTAATATCCATAATATCAATCAAGCATTACCCCAAATGATACACTAGCATTCACCACATTCACATTTTTGTGCAAACAGCAGATCCATCAGGTTCAAAATATTTTCCTAATCCCCTAAGAAAGCTCTGTATCCATTACGCAGTTACTTCTCATTTTTCTATCTCCACCCCCTGGAAGCCTCCAATCTGACTTTTGTCTATGGGTTTACCTATCATAGATATTTGATAAAAATGAAGTCATACAATATATGACCTTTGGTGTTTGGTTGCTTTCAGTTGAATAATGTTTTTGAGGTTGATTAATGTTTTGAGGTTATTTTGAGGGAAAACTTTCCTTTTTATGTTGAAACAGCATTCCATTTTATAAGAACAAGCACCCCTGAGGAGTCATTACACAATACCACAACTTAGTGGTTTCAAATGATAGTTTATTTTCTCAAATGTCTGGAGACCAGAAGTCTCATTCAAGGTGTGGACAGGATCACCCTGTTTTGGAAGCCTCTAGACAAGAAACTTTCTGGAAGAGCCTGTCTGTAACCTCTAGAAGCTGCCAGCACTCTTTGGCATTTTGCACTTATAGCTGCATCCCTTCAGTTTTGGTCTCTGCCGTCGTATGGCCTTCTGCACTGTGGTTCTTCCCTGTGTCTTTGTGTCTTCACGTGTTCCATTTATAAGGACATAAGTCATTGGGTTTCGGTCGACCTTAATGTAGTATGTTGTATCTTTGTTTAACTAATTATATTTCTAAGACTATATTTATAGATATGGAGGATTTAGGCTTCAATTATTACTTTTCTTTGTGTCAAATGTCAAATCTCCTTCAGTTTTCAAATCTGTTTGCCTTTATCCACCATTATAGCCATGTGATATACTGATTTGTTATCTTATGTTGAGTTACTCAAGTATTCCTGGGATAAATCTAAACTAATCACGACATATAATCCTTCCTATGTGCTATTGGATTCATCCGCAAGTATTTCTCTGAGATTTAACACCTGTGAAGTTTCACCAAATCCTGTCTCCTCTTAGCCATTCAAGGATATCTCAGTAATATTTCCAGTGTCTTTTATGTCATAATCTCTGTCACTTCATCCCTTCAGCCATCCATCCATTTCCTTCTTCCCCTTCCCATGTGTTATTCACATGAGCAAATGCATAAGCTATAATGTCTCCAATTCATCTTTCTGTTTCCTCAAACTACTAACCCCCCTTATTCTTTTTTGCAGAAAATTTCTTTGAAAAGGCTCTTCATATCTGCCAATTCCATTTTTCCTCTATCTCGTCTCTCTTCAACAGGTTTTGCACCTACTGAAACATTCATTTCAAAATGATTATGAAACTTTGCCATTACATGCCCATGATTTTCTTCTCTACCTACATTGAATATATAGATTATTCATTTCATTCTCCTGGAATTCTAAGCTGTCATCTTTTCTCATATATTCCTGTTCAATATCTCCATTTAGATTTTATGTACATCTGAATAGATGTCTAAAAATATCCAAAAAATATCTAATAGATGCTCTCAACATAATACCAGATTCTGTTCTTTGACTAAATACTTAAGTATATAAGCTTATACATGACTTCATTGGTCTTTTAAGTGCGTAACAATGCTAATTTTTCTTTTTTTTTTTTTTTTTTTTGTGGGTACCAGGGGTCGACCTCAGGACTTCGCATGCCAGCAGGCACCCGTGCCGCTGAGCGATATCACCAGCCCTTTTTTCGTATGTGGGTTCCGGGAGTCGAACTCGGGCCCTCGCGCTTGACAGGCAGGTGCGTACGCCACTGAGCCATCTCACCAGCCCGCTAATTTTTCTTTTACTCAAGACTACTATTAAGTTTTTCGTGAGTCATCTCTTATCATTATACCCGTATCTAATTTGTCAGAAAATTGTTTCAGCTCTAATGTCACATCCATAATCTTGTTACTTCTTACCAAATCACTTGGCTGAGCTACCATAGTATCTCTCCTGAAGTATTATAACATTGCCCTTATGATTAATCATATTCTTAGTTGGTTTACCTACTCAAGCCTTTCCTCCCATCATTTCATTATAAAATTTCAGGTCCATGTTAAAACATCAGTGTATGCAACCCCTGAATTTGCGTTGTTCTGCAACAAGTCATCTCTTACCAAATTCAATGCCAGTGAGGATGAAAAAGTTCACCACATATCCATAGGATTTGCCAGGTATGTATGTTCAGTGTCTGCACAGCACAAGGACACCACGTAAATGTATACTTCATTCACAATGTTGACAACGGAGCCAACACTGGAGGCTGAGTCAGGAATGGAGGCTGAGTCAAACGATAGTTGAGATGGGACATTATTCTACCTAAACCCATCCAAGCACACATGAAGCACACCTATGCATATTCCCTGGGACTCCACAATGCTTTAAAACCTGACCATACTACAGAAGTCCTCTGTGTTCCTCTTGCCCACTTCGCATTTACTGCTGCCTAATTCCTTCACTAGTCTTTTCAGACTCTATCCTAGATGCAATGGTTTTCCACTGTGTCCCTATGACATACTTTGGGTATTGTATTCTTATCTGTGATGCCGTATTTTCTTTTTCTATAATGACTTTTACTTTTCTATAATGACATAAAATTAATTCTTTACTCTTTCATCTCTGCCTCTTGTCTATGAACAAAAAGTTTGGAGACAATATTTGATTCATCATCATATTCCCAGGCTATGGTGCATGTCAAGAATGTAGATGTGTTGATAAATAAAGCTCTGAATGTCTGCATGGGGGATGCTGAGTACAAGTAGAAGAGTAAATGTATTTCTCTATAAATTACGAAAAATCTGCAAAGAAGCTGAGGATGGTGACGCGTGCTTGGAGTACCAGCGCTCTGGCAGGCTGAGACAGGAGAATCAGAAGTTCGTGTCTAGCCTTGGCAACTTAAGGAGACCCTGTCTCAGAAAACCACATAAAAAAAAGAGCATGAGGTGTATCTCAGTGTGAGGGCCCTGGATTCAATCACCAGTACCACAGAAAAAAGTATTGCTGCAGTCAATTTTATCCATATTGCAGCACCAGATACATTCTAACTTATTTTAACAGTGCTGAAGATCAAACCCTGGCCTCATGCATGCTAGGCAAGTACTTTACCACTGAGCTACGTCTGAGCTCTAAATATTTTGATAGGATAGATGATGACCTGCTTTAATCTGTTCCTGTTGGGCTTTCTCCTAGTTTAAAGCCCCTCTTATTTTCCATTTTCAGGAATTTGTCAAATTTTGAGATCCAAATTTTAAGGGTCTGCTTCTATGTCAAACAAATCTTTATGGCCCTCACTCCTCTCTTTTTAAAATCTTTAAGGTACATACAGAGTAAAACACTTTATTACCTTTATAAGTGGGAGTGGAGGCTATGTGCTTTTCACTTACTTACTATGTATTTTTATAATAAATTTGAAATTAACACTTTAAATGTTAACATATGCATGAAAACAGGAGAGAATATTTAGTTGCTTAAATTTTGAGACACTGAATGATTTTCTAACTTTTTGATAGAATATGTAAACAAAGTTAACTATAAAATAATTCAAAAGTAGGAAATTGTTTAAATATACAAACTTTTAAAAAGTCACATAAATGAATATTAATCAAAGCTATCTAATAAGCTCCTAGAATTGTGGTCCCCGTGGAAAGACCAGCACTATGAAGAAAACGTTTTCATCCAACGATGTTAGCTGATACGAATGAGAGTTCTGGTTTAATTATTATCCCTTTTATTCTAATTTCATGGTCAACAGCTATCCTCTGCTTATTATTTGCGTGTCTTCAAGATCATGTGAAGTTTTACTTTTTCATTATAAGTTAATGTACTGGCATTCTGATCATACACATCAATCGCAGAATCTAAGGCACTATCACAATGACAAAGAGAGATGGATTTACTCTTAGTGACTAAGAAAAAAACTAATATTTGAACCTCATAAATAAAAGAAGATTAAATGGAATTGAAGTAAATGTACCAAGATCATGCATTACTTCTTGATAGCTAGCTTGCTCAGCTAACACATTTCTGAAATGCACTGTGTGAACCATATTTAGGGTAACTATTAAATAGTGCAGTGCACAGAGGCTCTGTAATAAAAAAGATTCAGTAAATCCACCTCCACTACCATCTGTTTGAACCTGACCATTTGCTTAATTTGCTGAGCCTCTGTCTCTTCTTATAGAAAATAGACAAAATAATATCAAAACCCTAGGTCTATTGTTTGGAAGAAAAGAAATGCCTTCAAAAAGTTCTCATCTGAAGGACTGACACAAATTAACTACCTTCTGTTTTGCATTTCTAGGTTTAGCAGTCTCGACCCTCCTGGAAGCAGGGAGTAACCAGAAAGAGAATGCATAGCTTTCCTACAGATCTGCAATGCAGATCTACGTTAGCAAAGGGCTAATTTTTGTGCTACAATAAAGATTTTATCCTTTGACTCTAAATATTTCTTTTCCCACAGACTTGGTGGGATGACTTCTCTTCCTTACTGTTTTGCTAATAGCAAATATTAGCATCTCCCTCACTGTGTGGTCTCCTGAAGAAGAGGAATTAAGTTACCCTCCACAGTCCTATTAGTACCGGGACACTGGGGAGTGCATCCCAGTGTGTGGCCCTGGCAGATTCTTGGAGTCTCATCAAGCAGGGGTCATTCTTGCTACAGCAGTCAGAAGTGCAGTACAAGGTTTTGCAAGCATAGCCAGCAAAGGAAACACAGAATGTGGTCTTCTCCAGGTGAGGATATGTAATAAATTCATGGTTCTGAAACTGCTTGTATTTCCTATGATTTTGAGAGAGTACAACTCTACTATGCATTGGCCAAAATATTTGCGTCTGGAATAGCTATAAGGGAAAAAGACAGAGTAATATCATCTATTGGCTGGACTTTGATATTAATGGTTCTCATTTCTGACATTGATTGCTATACTTTGATACAGATTGCTTCTATTATATATTTGCCATTATAAATAGATATAGCAGTGAGGTGGATAAGGATAAGATCCTATTAATTATTTATTTTAGAAAAGACAGAAAATCACTGGGCCGGTGAGATGGCTCAGCGGCTTAAGCGCCTGCCCGGCAAGCGCGAGGGCCCGAGTTCGACTCCCGGAACCCACATACGAAAAAGGGGCCGGTGATATCGCTCAGCGGCACGGGCGCCTGCTGGCACGCGAGGTCCTGAGGTCGACCCCCCGGTACCCACAAAAAAAAAAAAAAAAAAAAAAGACAGAAAATCACATCTGATTTGAAATATTTATATTTTACTTGGTTCACATGAGAGTGCATATTTCCAGTTGGGATTTCATAATGACAGACTTCATTGTTGTGTTTGTGTGTGTCTGTTTGTGTGCATTTGTACACATTATGCACCTCTGAGTACATGGGTGCTATGACTTTGAAACTAGCTCTGCAGTTTGAAGCATCATATACCTGTCCCAGTAAACGCTATGCTTCTTAATAAAGCTTATTGATTATGATTATAGGCATTCCTCATTTAATGACTGAGTTCTTTTCTGGTGCTCAAGCTGTTAAATGAATTGGGTGCTAAATGAGGAATTGTGTATAGTATGTACATTACAATACTCAGAACAAAGAAATTGTCAAAGGAAACTCCAACTTGATGACTTTGCTGTTATTTGCATAACTCTTACATGCAGTAGTATTGTAGAACCGAACATAAAACTGCAGATTGGTACTGTACATTACAATCAGCAAAAATTACAGTACTGTACAGTAGAAGAAGCGACCATAAGGTCCCACTGCCATTCACATTCTTGAATCGTAATTTCAAATGGGAGCCATAAGTCCAAGCAGCAGGTCATAAGTCCAAATAGTCATTAAAGACCTAGGTTGTTAAATGAGGAATATCTGTACTTGTCTCATTCTCTAAATAGGAAGAAAAGGTACATTCCTGTTATAGTGGTTGTCTTTTGTTCTATATGCTGTCCCTATCGTCTTTTGCAAAAAAAATTCTCCCTTTCTCTGAACATTGCTTTTACCATGATTCCAATCATTAGCTCTGTGAAGCACTTCCATATTTTGAAGAGAAATAATTAAGCCAGTGCAGCAGAGAGAAGCATACAACTGAGAGAAACAATTCTCAGTTGCTTTTGGTCTTTGGCTCTAGTTTCCAAAGCACAACTGCATCCCTGACACGCCACAGTTTTGTTGTTCAGCTCTAACTTAAACATAGCATCAGTCAACATCCTAACCAGAAAGAAAGACATGGTTCCTTACAGCTGTATAGTTAAGGGAATTTTAACCAATCAAGCATTTCTTTGCAAAAATGACAACCCAAAGCATTTGGCAGTAGGTATGGAAAGTCATTGCCTCTCCTAAGCTAAAAAGGGTAAGTGCAGGAAAATATAACCAGAAGGCCAAGCAGAAATTCCATACAGAAAGTATTAGAAAAGCAACCATGACACTCAATAAGAAGTGAAGCCAAAACTAAGTGATGCCAGAAGCAGGTACTCTGACCTCGCTCTTCTCATCCTTGTAATCGCTAGCCAGGGCCAAAACAACGGCCCCAAGAACAAGCAATCCCCGTGATGGAGTCCTATGGGTCAGCTTTCTGTGGACACAGCAGGTAGAAAGAGGCAGGAGTGGATCAAGATGGCAAACAAATGGGAACTTTCCAGTGCAAAGCCAATGATCTAGTAAACTTTTCTTTTGCCTACACCAGTTCCAGCTGGGTTTTTGTCATCTGCAAACTAGAATAGCCCTCACTCACGCACTTGAAATTCTCCTTTCTAGTTTTTAATCAAGTGCCTGCTTTGTCCGCTTTAATTATCTGTAACTCAGGGCTTATGCAAAAAAAAAAAAAAAATAAAAGATGGTGATGAAAGAAATAGGATCAGCTGTTGACGCATTAGCCAGTCAATTAATTCGTGCAACCCGCGCTTTTTCCAGAAAACAGCTCTAAAGACAGCATGACTTAAAACACTCTCCTAAACCAGCTTATTTCTGTTTTTTCACCCAAACTTGACAGCAATCAAATCTCTCCAAACTAGTTTTCTCCCTAGACATTGAATCCCAAACTAGTTGACTCCATCACAGTGCACCAACCCACTGCTCCACTATTGCCAGGTCTGTGGCCATCAATCTTGCAGCTTCTCCACCGGGAGAAGGAACAAGTGCATGTGCTCTTTGGTGGGCTTTGCATTCAGTGCCCTCATCTCCTCACAGTCCTGCAGCTCAGCAGAACGAGAAGGGGGAATTATCTGATGTATTTTTGATGGGATAAATGGAAAATCTGGACTGGTAACTTCTGGTTGCTGAACCCTAAAATTCAATGAGGACAAAAGGAAAGTAAAAACACGAGGAAATGCTGTCCATCTTTTCCTGCTGTTTGTTTCCCTTCCTTTTCTTTTTTTTTTTCCCCCTTTTTTTCTTTTGTTAAGCGACACAAAGGTTGAATGGTTAGGTAGGTAGAGAGAAATTATATTTCCTAAAAACTGATGGATACTATCAGGCATTTGGAAAAATATAGCCATTCTGTTAAGCATAGCCAGGTACTGAGTTTGTATCATTTTTAAATAGAGATGATGTCATTATCTACTACCAGTAATTGGCTAAACTGAGTGCTAGAAAAGCCATCCAACATTCAGCAGTGAGACAAATCCAGACATGCGGAAAAGTATGGAAATGAAGGATGGAGGGAGAAGGGAGAGAAACCAATGTCCCCTTTCCTCTTTCCTTCCCCCCTCCCCCCTCCTCCCTTCTTCCTTCCTTTCCTCCTTCCTTTCTTTCCTCCTTCCTTCCTTCCCTTCCTTTCTTTCTTTCTTCCTTCTTTCCTTCCTTCCTTCCTTTCCTTCTGCTTTCATCTTTGTCTTTCTTCCTGTACTCCTTACATAGAAGTAACTGTTAGGTGCTTGAAATAACATGCTTCCATTAGAATTTCGACCAATCGACACAATATATACATAATATATTTATATATATTATATATTTATATATTATTTATATATATTATGTATATATATATTTATTTATATATATATATATATATTTTTTTTTTTTTACTTCTACTTCTGATGCACTTTACTTATACCTAACAGAAACCAACCAAATCAGGGACTTTGAAAACAAGGGCTGTGAGCATTATAGATTTCCAAGGCGTCATCTGTGGGCAATTCTGAAATACTTACTGAAAGACCTCAAAATGCAGTGGCATTAGAAAATGATGAGCATTGGCTACTTGTCAGACATTTCCAAGCACTCTAGATTTAGTTCTTACAATGGCATCAGTTAGCTACTATCGTTGTTGTACATTTTAGAGTAAGAAAATGGGGCACAAAAAGATTGAATGACTTGCTTGAGTACACAGATCTGGTAGAAAACAGAGTCATGATTCAGACATGGGCAACTGCAAACAGAATATACACAAAGACCTTTGAGAAATTATTGTCATTACTGTTTCCACAAAGAAGCTGACTTGGGTACTATAATACATTAACAGTCATATTCCTTGAAAGTGCTTAACAATGGTCAATGAAATCACCAAGTATGGGGATTATGTGTTTCGTGGTATTCAAGGGTGGTGTAATCGTTAGTTAGATGTAATGTGGAATAATTAAGTAAGTAAATTTAACATATTACCAAAAATATTTAACTTTTTTGTGATGAGAATATTTGAAATTTATTTTCTTAGAAATTTTGACATGTACAAATCTCAATTATTAGGTATATTCACTACACAGTGCAATATATCTAAAAATGCCAATATGTAATAAAATAAATAAATAAAAAGAAAAAATCTCAAAACTGGGTTTACAATAAGAAACCAATGAGACTTCATATAAGCAGAGAGAGAGAGAGAGATTTAGTTCCTAGGTAGTGAGTAGTCCATGGCTTAATCTACAATATGCCTTAAGTAAAATACTAATATATTTATGAAATTATATGTAGCTAAGGCTTCTAGGATCTTATAATTATTCCCATGTGAAATTGACATTCTTAACAGGTAAGTCCAATGTCAGAGGTGAATACACAAGGTTATATTTCTATAAAGTCTTGACTTAGTTACAACCCAAAGCTAAGAACATTCTCAATTCCAGTTCTATTGTTGAATTATTATTTTCGATTTTTTACACAAGTGAACAGAGAGTCCTAGACTGAATTACATATTCGATATCACAAAGGCAATGTCACCATCGTTATTCCTACTCAGTCTGTCTGGCTTTAAACCCCAGATCATAGAGAGGAGGGGAGTAGCTGGGTAGTTTAGTTAATTAATCCAGAAACTCCCTGGAAATCACAATGGCACCGGTTATCCTTTTCTAAACTGAGGAAGGTTTTGCATAGTCTGTGAGTCAACACAACGAAGTGCAGATATTGCCTGGACGCATTTATTAACCTCGAAAGGGTGAAGGCTCTTTACAAAGCAGTAGTCAATACTTCAAGACAAGACCAAACCTATCTCTCCCCTTGTCCCTGTAAACAAGCAAATAAAAACCTAAAAAATAGGATTCTTCTGGCATTTTAAATGTCTGAGTGAGTGTTGGCTTTAACATAGCAAGATATGCAGACTGTTCTCACCAGATGAAGAGACCAAGTGATAAATTTCTCTTAAAAACTGGTCCCTATGATATTCCATGAGAGAAAAATGCGTAAGATTCTATGTGAGCGTAAAGGAAAAGCCTCTAAAAAATCCTGGAGCACTGGCGAAGGCTGTGCAGTGATTTTGGATCATTAAGTTGCCCAAGAATCAAACAGTCTTCAGAGAAACCAATCTCTAAAGTTGTCTATCACTGATTTTCTCAGTACTTAGAAAAAGTGGTTAGTTCAAAATTAGTGCTCACTCGATACCTACTTCCTGAGTGTAAGTGGCAAACTGCACATATGCTATTATCCCTACTAGCAGTTAAAAGTTAAATTCAAGGAAGAGTATCTGGAGTTTTCTAAGAACACCATGGAATGGCCAAGACAAGTGGTGGGAAGTTGATTTTGACCACTAGTTCACTGACAAGCATCTGAAAGTCTGCTTTGTGCCAGGAAATAGAGAACATCTCTTTAAACACATGCTGATGTCCTAAAGCCAGAGAGTTCTGATAAACGCTGGCCTTCTCGTGTAGAAGTCTTCACAGGCTTCAAGTCTCCCCAAAGCCCAAGTACGGGCTTTGGACTGTGGTGTTGCTTGTGCAGAACGGTCCAACGCATCACCAACTCCGCCTCCTATCCACATTTCCCATTCATTGAGCCAACTGAAAATGTATCGCTGAATTTTAAAATGCCCCGTTAGAGAAGCTTATCTGCCTCTGGTTAAGAATCACATCTAACGGGCCGGTGAGATGGCTCAGCGGTGTAAGCGCCTGCCTGGCAAGCGCAAGGGCCCGAGTTCGACTCCCGGAACCCACATACGAAAAAAGGGGCCGGTGATATCGCTCAGCGGCACGGGCGCCTGCCGGTGCGCGAGGTCCTGAGGTCGACCCCCCGGTACCCACAAAAAAAAAAAAAAGAATCACATCTAACAAAAATGAAATCTGTATCTTCCCTAATCTGAAAATTTGAGCAGCATTTCTCCAGGAAAAACCAGGAGAGTGTGGGGAGGGTACCAATAAGCAATGCTGTTATTGTTCCTGCCAAAAGCCACTGCCTGATAAAGCTAGAAGCCGTAGGAAGACCTATACTTAAGAAAACCACAAGCTATTTATTTAGGTCTTCAGAACTAGGTTTGGAAGGCAGCATGGGCCACGGGAATGATAAAAATAAGGAGAAGAAATCTGCAGTCTGAATTTCAAAATGATATATGTTATATATTATATATATATATATTTTTTTTTTTGTGGGTACCTGGGGTCGACCTCAGGACCTCGCACGCCAGCAGGCACCTGTGCTGCTGAGCGATATCACCGGCCCTTTTTTCATATGTGGGTTCCAGGAGTCGAACTCGGGCCCTCACGCTTGCCAGGCAGGCGCTTACGCTGCTGAGCCGTCTCACCGGCCCTATGTTATATATTTTATGTGTGTGTGTATGTGTGTATAAATACATATATATATATTTACATATATATATTATTCTGCAAGATTATGCAATCACCACTAATAAGTATAATAATAATAGATGTTATATATGAGGAAAAAGACAAAGCAATAAAAGACACATATTTCTCTGTGAATATAATGTTCATGGTGCCTGTGATATAACCATCTTTGCTCCTAGCACTTGCAGGACAGTGGAATCATACGTGTTAATACAGTGCACTGAATGAGCATGTTACTATATTTTGTCAGGGTCATTAGGATTTTCTCAACTGAGAATGCTTTCCTTGCTGATCAGCCACAGCTAGGGCTGTAGCAAAGGCTGCAGCAATGATGGTGTCTCCACATACTACTGTTCACTTTACCTGTCATCTAGCACCTATCTGTTCATCTTCTTTTTTTTTTTTTTTTTTTTTTTTGTGGGTACCGGGGGGTCGACCTCAGGACCTCGTGCGCCAGGAGGCGCCCGTGCTGCTGAGCGATATCACCAGCCCCTTTTTCGTATGTGGGTTCCGGGAGTCGAACTCGGGCCCTCGCGCTTGCCAGGCAAGCGCTTAAGCCGCTGAGCCATCTCACCGGCCCCTGTTCATCTTCTAAGGAAATATTTTATTTATTAATTCATGATATACAGTAAGCATCACATTTAAAGATAATTGAAAAGAAAGTGTCCACATGCTGTACTTTTTTGTTGGCAATATTGGCTTTTAAAAGAGAATTTTTCCAGGTTTAGTAATAATAGTTTTAAAAATCAGAACTGTCAGTTAATTTAAATGTGAAAAGTTCAGTCTTTCAGATGATTTGTGCCGTGGTCCATGGAGATGCTGGCGGAGAAAGCTCCCCGTCTTCCACAAAAGCTTGAACTATGGTAGCCATTTAGTAGTGCTGACTCTAAAATTTAGTCCACTTCCTGTTTCATGAATGCTGAAATTAGCAGGTGGAGAAATGTGTTATTTATTTACATTTATTCAGGTTATTATTTACAGAAGAATGAACATGTATTCATAAGAAAGTTATGGAATGTTATTTCTCATTTATGTTTCACAGACGGAATTAAATATGTCTGTATATACATAGCAGTTTGTGAATTTCCAGAAAGCCTTTTTAATGAGTGATTTCTAAATATTCATATTTATAAACGAATACATTTAAACATATTTTCTACTTTCATTTATGGATTCCTATTTTATTTTCTTTATTTTTAATAGCTAGTTAAATCATAACCTGAAGATTTCTAGCTCAGCTCAAATTACACCTCCTGAAAGACCCCGTGTTATACTCGCTGACCAGACATGACACCCGCTTTTCTCTTCCAAGTTGATATTTCATTTCTGTCTCCTTTGACAATATTTTAGCTTGCAAAATGTGGCTCCTGACCCCATTCCCATAGTCTTGGCAATACCGAATGTCACATGCACAAGTATCTAAAACTATGGGCTGATTACATATGACAGCTTTATGGAAAACTGTCAATTAATTTTGTTTTTGAAATTGTTCACCTATTAAATACGATATTTTAAAATCTCCAAAAATTAATATTGATAAGATAATGCAGGTCCTATTTACTCCGTTAACTTTCATATGGTAAGAATATACGTTGAACAATGATTGATCCACAGGAAATAAAACACGTACTTCTATTTAGGGCTATTTACTTAACCTTAAAGATTTCATTTATATGATCAATGAAATAGGATTTAATTTAAATAAACAAGAATGTGCAAAAATTTGAAAATTTTCTCAGGTGGGGATCACAATCATTTGGTCCTTTATAATAATTGGAATGTGTATCCTGTGAGAACAAGCAATTGTGTTATATAATTGTCACACTAAACACCAGACTCCTTTTTTTCCCCAAAAAATTTCACATCATCAAATCAAATTTAACTTAAACTTGGAGCATATTATTAGGACTCCCTTTATTGTTACACATAAGTAAGGTTACATCTTTATTTTTTATTATATACTTCAGATTGTATATTTTTATTTAATATTTAATTGACTTATGGTCATGATACTTAATAGTTATATTCTTTTTGAGCAATTTATACACTCACGTATATGTGTGTATAAAATTTCTTGCTTATTTTTTGTCCTTTTATTCCCCTCCCTTATGCTTCCTTCCCTTGACCCCCTTCTCTGTGAAGGAATATTTTTATACATTTTTATTAATCCATATTTTCAGTACATAATGTTTGCATTATTTGTGTGGAATTGGTGTACGAACATACACAACTTAATTCCTTTGTTCATCCCCTTTCTCTTTCCTCCCTCTCTCTCCCTCCATCTCTTGAATCTTTCCATTTGAGAAAAATCAATCTCCCTAACTGCTATTGTCTGTCTGTTTTATAGGAATTTTTAAATCTTTCAAAATTATGAATTTCAAAGTAAGAAAGATCCACTTGTCAGGTATAGCATTCCTTCAAGCAGATTGGCTGAATCTCATTACAACCATTGAAACAGAAGAAAGTTCTGTGGAGTTGTTAATGATCAAAATAAGACTTCCTAGATCTTTTCTCCCATCATGTGAAAAAAATGAGAGCCGTCAAATACAAGCCCTCCACGTGAACAGTGCACGGCAAGATTTCTGCCACTATCATCAGCAATGTGTAGGAGTGGCATAGGAGTTTGTCAAATCACTCTAAGGGGATACAAGTGGATATAAAAGAATTATATTCAATTAATAAATGTAACTTTACTAATGACATTTATCTTCTTCTAAATTTATATTTTAAGGCATTTTTACATCTTTGCACTTTTTCTGCAAATGATTTTAGGTTTTTTAGCCATGAAAAAGATAGGTTTTTGTTTTTGTTTTTGCTTTTTATGTACAGCATTCCTTATGGTTCCTAAGGAAGTTCAGTTTCTTCAGCTGCCTGATTCATTTTGGGGAGCAAACTCCTCAGCTAATCAATTATTCATCTACCTATGTATTTCTTGGGTGGCTGCCATCTAAGCACCTAATATATCAGACAGAGGTTTATGTCTGAAAAACAAAACAGTGAAATAAATTTTCACTTTTCTTCGGAGGTAGAAGATTTTCCAACATAATGCATTAGGCCACTTGCAACACTGTTTCTGAGTACTAGCAGGGTAGGTAACTACATGCTAGAGATAGAAAGAAATTGAAACAAAAACTTGGCCAAATATGTATGAACACTTAATTTGCCCTAATGCTTATGATATTTACACTTTACAGTTCTTTTGCTGTCAGAAGTTCCCCCTGGAACCTTTCATTTTATTTTATTTTTTTTAGGTAAAATTAATTCTTTGCTAGAGTAAGTTTTTTAAGGTACTTACTTTACTCCTTGTTATAAAATGTCAAGCAGAGGCATGGGGGTTGGGGAAGGTACACATATGTCTAGGAGACCTGAAAATACATTGTTATTGGGAAAATACGTTGATATGGAAGAATGGAATATATTTAGAAGAGAGATGGTCACTTGTCATATGCATAGATTATGATGATTAGATGTTTTTATTGTTGTCAAAAAGCAAGTAAAAGTTCGCTTGGTATTTTGAGAATGCATGACAGTAGATTTAGTTCAATGTCCTTTTCTGGGTTTTGTGTGAATTATGTTAATAAATGTAAAAGTGTAGATAATTTAAAACTTTTACATTGTAACAGTCTTCTTTATAATGAAGTAGTCGTGTTTAATAAGATTTATGTACTTTGAAACACTGTAAATTTAAGATTTATAAATTCTGTTTCAGAAAACAAGTGAAATTGTGTGTGCACAGGGAGGTTGATGTGGAAAAGAAGTGAAACCCACATTAGGTTTTTAAAGCTTATTTATTTGTTTATTTGTATTTAGGAGATAATTTGTGAAGGTTTAAAATGAATGACTCTGAGTAGTTAAATAAGCAGCAAGAATATTTTCATAGGGATGGAAGTTTGCACTTGTCTTTAACCTGGGTTTTCAGAGTGAGCATCACTAGGGTGGGCCCCTGCATGCTCTGGCCCTGCACGTCCGGACAGTGGTGGGTTTTGAAAGGTGTTGAGAAATGATGATAATAATACCGAGAGTATTTCAACAATCTACATTAATTTCAGGACAAGCCTAACAAGAGCAATTATACATACCGATTTATTGGCAGCATTAAGATATTTAGAGAGCTAATGAAGTGCAAGCCTCAAAATATGTTTGGAAACACAATCTCATAAGAGTGAAGAGGACATGAGTATAGATATAAGCTCTTATTTGGGTTTTCATGAGTTTTCTTAGGTACATAGATGGATAGCAGCTCACTTATTTAATAGCCCTTTTCAAAATATTTAAAATTAAGAAACAAGCATTCTTGAAAAAAGATTAGATTGCACTGTGAAGACAAACACGTTAAGTGTGCATTAATAATGATATATTGTGCTGAACAGAAACCACCAGGCCTCCCCGATTTGAAAGTTGCTGACAGATTCTCTGTGACGCTCCAGCACCTCCAGGTTCCACAAAGGACACTGGCACCCTCAGTACACAGGGTGCTCAGATCTCGGAAGGGGACAGAAAAGCCCTTGCATGCTCTACCAGAAGGTCCAAGACAGAGACTCGGCAGCATTTTCCTGTGTCAGGCAGAGTCAGTAAGAAGCAGACCCTGAAAGAGAATCCCGCTGTCAAGGGCTGGATGAAAATGTTCTCAGGGGTAAACTCTGGGAGGGGTGGAGAGGAATGGCAGGGAGGGAACACAGTCACGGGGCGCATAGGTCTGCTGAGAAGCAACAGTGGTGGCTTCAGCCATGTTACGGACTGAATGTTTGTGCCCCAACAATGCATATGCTGAAACCCCATCTTCTAATGCAGTGACATCAGGAGATGACACTTTGGGGAATTGAGTAGTTCTCAAGGGAGCAGACCTCATTGTTGGGGTTAATTAGTGACCTTGTAGATGAGACCCCAGAGAGCTCCCTTCCCCTTTCCGCCAGGTGAGGACACAGAGAGAAGACTATTTTTTATTTATCAAGAAATCGACACTCACCAGACCCTAAATCTTGGACTCCCCATACTTCAGAATTGTGATAAATAAATGTATATTTCATAAATTACACAATCTCCGTAGTGTATTGTTTTGTTAGGGAACCCTGAGTGGTCTGAGAAAAGCCTCTTTCCATAAGGGAGCTGAGACATGGGGTGCCTGGCTGCTGTATTTTCTTTCACCGTCCTGAGCAGTCAGATATTAGCCAAAAGGCTTCCAGGGGACCCACTCTGATACAGGCAGCTCTTGGCCCATGCTGGCAAAGACGCCTCTGGAGCCTGAAGTCTCCTTCCAGAGAACAGTTGCAGTTGTGGGCTCTCTTAATTTTCTCCAGAGGAACAGTATCTATAGGGTACAGGTATTTACATACAGGATGAAATTTATTATAAGGAATTAATTTGCACAATCATGGAGGCTAAGAAATACCCTCACTGCCTTCCACAAGCTGAAGATCCAGAGAGTCAGTGGTACAATTTCAAGACTGAATCTGAAAGCCTGAAAATCAGAAGTGTGCCCTAAACTAAAATCAAAATAGATCAAAGATCTAGATATTAAGACAGAAACACTAAATCTCTTGGAAGGAAGAATAGGTAGAACTCTGGAAGACATAGGTGTAGACAAGTACTTCATGAACAAAACCCCAACTGGATGGGATACTGCAAAGAATCAACCACTGGGATCTCGTTTTATTAAAAATGTTTCTCACAGCAAAAGAAATCACCAACAGAGTGAAAAGACAACCCACAGGGTGGGAAAATCTCTTTGCCAGTTGCTCTTCAGACAAAGGACTTATATCTAGAACATATAAAGAACTGAAAAACATCATACCTCCCAAATGTAAAGACCCAATCCAAAAATGAGCATCTGAGATGAATACACACTTCTCAGATAAAGAAATGCAAACAGCAAATAAATACATGAAAAAATGTTCAACATCACTGGTCATTTGAGAGTTGCAAATTAAGACAATGCTGAGGTTCCATCTCACCCCAGAAAGAATGGTTGTCATCAACAAAGCAATCAATAACAAATGCTGGCAGGGCTGTGGGGAAAAAGGAGCCCTTCTCTACTGTTGGTGGGAGTGTAGACCGGTGCAGCCACTGTGGAAATCAGTGTGGAGATTCCTCAAAAAACTAGGATTGGAGGTCCCATTTGACCCAGCTATTTCCCTTCTTGGTATCATCCCAAAAGAATTAAAAGCATCATGCAACAGTGACATATGCATACCCATGTTTATGGCAGCACAGTTTGTAATAGCTAAATCTTAGAAACAACACAAATGACCACCAACCAACAAATGGGTAAAGGAAATGTGGTTTCCTTTATACAATGGAGTACTACTCAGCTATAAAGAAGGATAAATGAGCCATTTATAGCTAAATGGATGGACTTTGAGACCGTACTCTTCAGTAAAATTAATTGGACACACATGGGTAACATTGTCTCTCTGATGTGAGAAACTGAAAGTGTAAATAAGAACCAAAATGTATAATAGGTATTGTGAAAAAGGAAGTAATTATTCAAAAGGAAAGGTGAATTTGGGGGAAATGGAAGGGAAAATAACAAAATGAGAAAAAAAGGCATAAAATGGAAAGAAAGCTTTGTAAACAAGGAGGGGAAGAGGTTTTGAAGATAGGGGAGAGGAATGGGGAGAAAAAGCAGAACTAAGACATATCATGTACAGATACAAATTCCCTATGATGAATGTGATCATTATGTATATCTAAATTATATCAATAAACTTAATTTAAAAAATGATGATAGATATCAGCAAAAAGAAGAACAAACGAGAAAATCAGAAGTGCTGGTGTTGCAAGTCCCAATCTGGGGGCAAGAAAAGGTGTTTTACATCCAGCTCCAACACTGAAGCAGGGAAGAGAATTGAACCATCCTTTTTATTTTGTTTTACCCAGTCCTTTTGTGGGTTGGATAATGCCTACACAGGTTTGGGAATGGCAAACTGCTTACTCAGTCCACCAATTCAAGTACTTACATATTCTACCCAGACTCTCACAGACACATTCAGCAGTAACGGTTACTCAGAAACCCGGGCATGCCAGACTCCATTCAAATTGATGAATAAAGCAAGGATGCAAGACATGAAACAAGTGTGAATGTTCCTATGTGGCTGTGTGTGTCTGTGTGTCTGTCTGTCTTTCTTCTGTCTGTATGTGTCCCTTTTTTTTTTTTTTTTTTTTTGGTGGGTACCAGGGGGACGACCTCAGGACCTCGCGTGCCAACAGGCACCCGTGCCACTGAGCGATATCACCGGCCCCTTTTTCGTATGTGGGTTCCGGGAGTCGAACTCGGGCCCTCGCGCTTGCAAGGCAGGCGCTTACGCCGCTGAGCCATCTCACCGGCCCCTGTATGTGTCCCTTTGTACAAAAAATAAAGAGCCATTTGAGAAAATCATATAATGAAAAAATGATGGTTGCCAGTGCTATTAAACAACTGGGAGCTTGCACATGTCCAAGGTACATTAATTACCAAAATAATTATAAAGATGATGACATTATATAATAATTTATAATTTATAAGTTTTTTCTTGTTGTTGTTGATACTAATTGAGCTTTCAACTTAAAGCTAGGAAATGACTAAAGAAGTTATTACCACATTAAAAAAAAAAAACTTAGTACAAGGATAGGTAAAATGTTGCACGAGAACACTTACAGAATTAACAGTGGTGCCCGACTAATATTTCCCCAACATAATACTTTCTATAACACTTCTGGTACTTTTTCCTCTTCTTTTGTTTGTCCCATGTTTCTGTTGCTGATTTTCTGATTTTCTTTTATTTCCTTGTCTTTCATTCAGAGTTTGGAAATAAAGCTAAATAATATGTACTTATATTGGCCAAATTGGCTGAAGATAAATTAGATAAAAAAACTAATAGTTTACCCATGAGCATACAACAATATTCAGTCCAGACATGACTTGGAAGTGACCCTTTGAAGTGCAGATTTATCGGCATACTGGTGACCGCACCCTCATCAAGGAAGTGCTGGTGGGGATTGCAGAAATAGGTTATAACCCGTCATGCATGTTTTGCCCCCAAGATGTACTTATAGCTGCAGAGCACTGAATTTGCTGTTCTACAAAATAATTAAAGTATTTTAAATGTGTGCCATTCAACCATATGCAAGCACATCTGTGAAAGAGCCTCTTTATGGCTGCCTTCTGTTTATTCTTCACAAGTCTTTTGTTGTGCCAAAGAAAATAAGTCAACACTTACTTGACCCATGCTGAATGCGTTGTCCTCTATAATTAGTGTACCCAGACAATTAAGGATGGGTATTAATTTGTCACATTTATTCAGCAAGCATGGAAGTTCAGGTGAGATATAATATTATCTATGAAAAATGCACATACTAAAGCAATATTTTACCCTGCAGCGTATCTTTTCAGATTCTGGATTAAACCAGACAAACTAGGATCCATCCCATGGTGAGGTTCCAGGACTGGTATTTATAAAATTAGCAAGTAGTATTTCTACGGGGAGTTTCTACTAGTACCGAAGTTTAATACAAACTTCTGTCCCTAATGATAGGAGAAGCTAACTACTTGTTTGCCAAGATTTTATCACCACATATTCAAAGTCCAACACAATTCTAGAAGTATGAAATTCTGAACTGCTATTTTTTCTTTAATAATATATACTTGTTTTATTGTTATGAAAAGACAAAAAAATAACTCTTGCTGTTGAGTAAAGAAAAATAAAAAAACTTACGGTGTTGAAATGTTTATTTGAGAGTTTCTGACACATAGGAACACTGCTCCTTGTCACCCCAGCCAGCCTCCAGAGCAGAATTCACTTTGATTGAAATATGTTTTTACACATTGTTTCAGGAAAGGCTTGTACATGATAATCTCTGTCTTTGCTTGTGTGAACACACCATTATTTAGACATGTTCCTTAACTAATGTCTTGGTTACTTTTCTCTCATTGCTGAGATAAAATATCCAATTCCCAAATTAAGGTAGGAAAGGTTTATTTAGCTCACAGTTTGTGGAGGTTTCAGTCTGTAATCAGCTGCCTCCAAGGCAGGGTGGCACATGGCAGAGGGGCAACTGTTCATGGCAGAGGAAGACAGCAAAAGCAACAAGAGCAAAAGGGAAGGAGGAAGTCTCTTTTCCTCCCTTATGTAGTATGCAAGCTACCTGCCCTAGGGTGGGTGTAGCACTCACACCCCCAATCCCATCACTAAAGAAAGAACTAATTACAAACTCTAAATTCAGCAGCCCCCAAAATGCCTGCCCCCCCATGGCCACATGAGGCTTTCGGGGGACTTCCAAACACACAGCATAACATTTTGCCCCTAGCCCCCCAAAGACTCATGCACATTCTTTTATGCAAAAAGCATTTTGTCCATCTCTAAGAGTTACCGAAGTCCTAACAGTTTCAGCACTGTTGAAAAGTCCAAGTCCCAATTCTCCTCCGAGGTGAAAGGTAAACTCTTAGCTGTGAGCCCCTGTACAAAAGAAAAGTTAAACACTTCCAAAATTCAATGGCACAAGATAAACATTTCCATTCCAAAAGTTACAAACAGGGGGATGCAAAGGAATGGGACCAAAGCAAGTCCAAAATCCAGCAAGGTGAACATTAAGTCCTGTAGTTCCATGTGCAATATCCAAGGCAATCTGTGGAAAGTTGTGAGTTCCAAAGGGCTTGTGTGGCTCAGCCCCTGTGGCACTTCCAGTGGTTGTACCTCTCAAGGCTTCTCACTTGGGGCTGCTTTGCTCCCTCCTTGCAGTTTTCCTCAGATGATCCACGTTCTTGGTTTCTCCAAACTTCTGGGGTCTCCACGGCACCTTTGGCTTTAAGCTCACAGCTTCACACACTGCCCTCTCTGGGGCACACTGCCTGGCCTCCCAGGCCTTCTGAAGTCAGGGTGGAAGCCTTCTTAACCCCACAACTCTTCCATTCTGCACACACTTAAAACCAGTACCACATGGATGATACCAAGGTCTGCTGCCAGCTGGAGCAGTAACCAGGCTTTCTTCTCTCTTGGCTATAGAGATCAAGTACTCGGATCACTAAGCACTCTGAATCAAATTCTGGGGAAAAATTCTCTATGCCACCACCATTCTGGAACATGGTGCTCTGTAGCTTTCTTCTCAAAGCAAACACTTTCACTTTTGCAATTTTAAGGCTGTGGAAGGTGGAGACTTGCTGCTTCTTGTGATGTCTTCAGGCTGTCTTTTTTATTCTCCTGTTTCTTCTTAGCAGTTGAGATCTCCTCTGCTCTATCTTTGCACTCTACAGCTTTACAGGAGTTTCCTTTCTGGCCAAACTCACAACATTTTAAATCATTCTTCTAGGCTTTCTGCTCTTGATTCTCAACATAGATCCGGACTCCAACACCCATCTGGACTCCAACACCCAATGCAGTCCTTCTTTCCAGCAGAAACCTCCCAAGCCTGGTCTTTACCAGTAGGATTTCTATCAGCCTTATGGTCTTCGGAGCTTTGAACAGAATCTCCCATACAGAACAGCCTAAGGCATTCTAGCACTAGTTTTTCAGGCAACATCTCAGAACCTTTCCAAATTTTTCCCACAAGCCATTCCCAAAGGCTCTTGAACCACATGGCCAAGTAATGTCATGATCAAGCAACAACCCCACTTCTGGTACCAAATTCTGTCTTGGTTACTTTTCTCTCATTGATGAGACAAAATTCCCGATGCCCAAAATTAAGGGAGGAGAAGTTTATTTAGTTCACAGTTTGTGGAGGTTTCAATCTGTAATCAGCTGGCTACAAGGCAGGGTGACACATGGCAGAGGGGCAACAGTTCACAGTGGTGGAAGACAGCAAAAGAAACAAGAGCAAAAGGCAGGAGCAAGCCTCTTCTCCACCCTTATATTGTATGTATGCTACCTACCCTAGGGCAGGTGTAGTACTCACACCCCCAATCCCAGCACTAGACAATGAACCAGTCATGAAATGTAGATTCACCCGCCTCCAAAAAAAACACCCCCCATGATCACATGAGGCTTTGGGGGATATCCAGATACAAAACATAACAATTACAATATAATAAAGTGCAGAATTTCAATTTGAAAATTTTCCTAAGCATCCAAAGCATGGATTTACTTTACTGTGATTCTTACTGATACTGAAGAACAACCTGATGCCTATCAAATTTTTAGGGAATTCACATCTCTCTGGCAATTTTATTTTCTTAATGTTTTAGTTTTTACCTTTAGGTTAGTTTTAGGTTTACAGAAAAAAGGAATGGAATGAAAAGAGAGAAACCATATGAGTTTCTTGCCCCCTGAGTTTCTCCTATTATTAACATTTTGCATAAGTGTGGCAGATTTTTTATTGTGAATGAACCAATTATGGATACATCATTATTAACTATGGTTCAGAGTACATATTAGAATTTTCTTCATGTGGTACTGCTCAATGACTTCTTAGAAATGGATAATGCCACATATGCAACATTTTATTGCCATTCGGATTGGTAACCTTACCTGAAAAGTGCCCTGTGCTCGACCTATTCAGCCTTATCTCCTCATCACCTCAACCCTGGCAACTACTGATCTTGTTTCTACACTTTTTCTTTTCCCAGAATGGCAAATAGTTGCAGTCATACCGTATTTAGACTTTCAGACCTTTTCACAGTGATATGCATGTAAGGTTTCTCCATATTTTTAAGGGCGTAACAGCTCATTTCTTTTTATCATTTAATAATATTTTATTTTGTATAAATGTAACAGTTTATCTACTCACCTACTGCAAGACATCTGAGCTGTTCCAATACTTCAAAAACCCCATAAATTGAAAATAATTTTATTTCAGCATAAAAGATGTGGAGAAGTCTAGTTTGATATACAGAGTTGTTTCCCCGGCTCCACAGTTTTATTGTCTGGACAGTCCACTTAAACTGAAGGCTTTATGGTATTATCTGCAGTAGATTCCCAAAGAGTTGGTTTACTTGCTTCCCATTTGGGCTGACAGAGGACTATTTAAAGCATCATTGAGTCTTAATTTTATTATTATAAAAGAAAGGGGTGGGCCGGTGAGATGGCTCAGCGGCTTAAGCGCCTGCCCGGCAAGCACGAGGGCCCAAGTTCGACTCCCGGAACCCACATACGAAAGAGGGGCCGGTGATATCATTCAGCGGCACGGGCACCTGCTGGCGTGTGAGGTCCTGAGGTCGACCCCCCGGTACCCACCAAAAAAAAAAAGAAAGGGGTTAGATCAGTCCTAGACAACATGGAAGTCTTGCCTTGCCTAGCACCCAGTAGTTTTCTGTCTTTTAGAGATGATGTGAACTGAGGCAGCTGAAGATGTGCTAAATTAGGGCACATGGAACATTTCCATCTGAGTCCAGTAGGGCCTTGGCAGTGTACCTGTGACAGCCCACCCCACTTCACTGCCAAGCTCTGCACATTTCCAGGATACAGAGAGCCCATCAGTGCTGCCCTAAGTCCTTTCTCCTTACCCGCATGCTCAAGGCTGTGTATGATGAGGGCTCATCCTGTAGCAAGAAACACAGCTGTGTCCCAGAACTATCACCTCACACAGCACCGGGCAGAAGGTGCACCGTGCTGTTTAGAGCCGTTTTTCCCACTTCATTCACATGTCATCAAAAGCTTAAAAAACACACTGGAGAAAAAAATGGAGAAAAATGACAGTATAAGCTATAATAACAGGGTATTATGAACTAAGAAAAAATCCTATGTATATATTGTTCTTGATTAACTTTAAAGTCCACATGATTTTATAAATATTTTGAAAATACGTATTAAACTAATGCAATGTGTAGTAGTTTCTTATAGATTTTAATACATATTCAGGCAATTGACATATAAATAGAAGGTTCAAAATATAAAAAATGTTTTAATTCTTTTTATGAGACTTTTAGGGGGAGTTTATGTTCAAGGTAATAGCAGTTAAAACCATGTGAAAGAGAAGATAAAGAATCAGCGTGATCCTTTGTGTGTGTGTGTGTGTGTGTGTGTGTGTGTGTGTGTGTGTGTATTAGATTGAACCCAGGACCTTCACACTGCCAGTCTTTAAAAAAAAATTTTTTTAAGTTTTGAGGCAGCAGCTCAATAAGCTGCTAAGTTACCCAGGCTGGTCTTGAATTTGACATCCTCCTGCCTCAGCCTCTCAGACTGCTGTGGTTACAGACCTGTACCATCCTGCCACATTTTTATTCAAATTTTAACCAAATCCTTAGGTAAGATGCCCAAAGCTCATGTTTCTTTAACATTGATTACTGGAACCTGTGCTCATAATGCTTTTCCTTTCTTTTTTAATTGCTGTTACTGTTGTTGCAATCACTACAATCATATGGTTCATTATTATGTTGTTCAATAATTAAAGCATTAGAATGCTTACAATCAAATTACAGACAGGAATAAATCCAATTCAATGATATGCTTGAAGGAAAACATGTAGAAGTCAAACAAATCCTGTCACAAACTTCTTACTGGAGGACAAACATTACCTTATATTTAATATTACCTTAAATTTCTTCAAAAATAAATATCGATGACAAAATATTTTAAAATTTCAAAATTTATTTTCATAATGGCTTATGCTCTCTTAATTTTTTTTTCTAAAAAGAAGGGCCTCAAGCACATGGACCTAGATCTGACAGTTTACTCCATCCATGCAGCCATGTCATAGCAAAAGATGTCAATGGGGGAGGAAGGGCATTCACTCCAGCCAATTGTTCAAAGAGGGTATCACTTATTCTTTTGACTTAAAACAACCAAAAAGCTTGGGAGGAATATTGTCATAACAACAGAATTGACCAGTAAGCCTAAAATTCCACAGGGTGGCAAGTTATCTACTTCTACAGAATTTATCATCGGCAAATATCAAACACACTAAACAAAAATAAGGGTGTATGGAATGAGGGAAGAAAAATAATTTTAAATTATGAACAAGTTGTGATAAATTTAATATATTGATGCATTATAATTTAACAAAGATACTTAGAAAAGGAGATTGACATACTTCCACTATATGCTTTGTGTAAGTTTTCCCTTTCTTCTTCATATATTTCTCTACATTACAATCATCTACAAAGTAGAGTTTACATTCATTCTGTGTTTCACCTTCAGAAAAGTTCAGCACTATGGAAATGTGATCCTCTATCTGCGTGCGGTTCACACCACCCCATCTCTCTCTGCTTTGGGGCTCCCCTTTGGAGGTGAAAGCTGCCATTAGGTCCTGGATGGTGAGTAAGGTCCTCCATGCTTGTGAGATAAGGTGTGCCCTCCAGGTCTGTGCATCCCTTCTGCTGAGGGCTAGCCTGATCATAGTGCTCTGGGTTTTCCTGAGGGCCAGGTGTGTATTCCAAATGTGCAGGTTGTTGAAGAATGAGCTAGTTTTGCTTTCAAATTGGTGATGTTGACAGATCCAGGTTTTTCACTGATGCAGGAAAAGTCAGACTTTTCTAGTACGCTCGTTCTCCCTCTTAGAAAGACTTCTGCAGCTGAAGTGCCCAAGGCTCAAAAATGGCTGCAAAGTTAGGACAAAATTCCATGAGGTCCTTTCCTTGAGATGATCAGCTGAGCAGTAATCCTAAGAGGGCTCCCAGGAGCACCAGTCTGAGTGAGGGATCTGAACATAAGCTACAGGCCGTGTCCTGCTTGAAAAGTTGCAACCAGACAGGCTTCTTGCTGAACCTCTTTTCTTCAGTGTTTCTTGGAGTTGAGCACAAACCTGTTCACATTCTTTTCTCTTTGCTGAGAAACTCTTGGGCACAGGATAGAGCTGAAACCCAGTTTTTGCTGTAGATGTTGCAGGAGAAAAATGCTTTGCTCATTAAATGTCTCCTCGGCTACACCTCCAACTTACTTTACTCTGGAATTACTACTTCACCTACTGTATCTGCCAATTTCTGTCTTCTTTTGGAAGAACACTCATTGATTTCTAAGGACTTAATTGAGGTAGCTGGATGATCCTGGTGAATATTTACTTGGAGTCTCAGAAAACTACTTAATCATCTGGGAAGAGGTGGGGAAATATTTTCCTTTTACTCCTTCATCTCCTGGAATCTCTTTGCCACTGGTGGTGAGTACAATTTCAACTGAGAAACTTTTTATCAATGAGCCAGAGATATAACTAGAGAAGAGATGTGTGCTGCGATCTGGGGTTTTCTTTTCTCTTTATACTTCTGTCATTTTCCCAAATTTCTTTTGAACTCTTATCATTTTCTGGTGTTTTAATGAATTAAATTCTTGGCATTCGTACACTTATCCCCCCCCCTTTATTTTTCATTAGGCTTGGTAAGAGCTCATTACTATTAGCTGCCAGCAACAATGACTCATTCATGTGCACCCTGGTTGTCCCGCACTTCTCAATCCAAACCACGAAAGCCAGTTTTGCCTCCCTCTACCAGGCTTTGTCCTAAGTGATCTTGTATCCATCTTTGAAAATAACGTGAGTTACTTTTTAGTTAAAAAGTTTTTGAAACCTTTGCCTCCAAATCCACAAGTTGGTTTGTCAATGTCTTTGAATAATTTGCTGTCCTGTTTGTGGACCACACTTCAACACAGACCACTACATCTTTCAGGATGGCAGGCCCCCTCCTCCCATGGCTGTTGTTTGCAGGTTCTTGGTATCTGCAACAAAGAATTGACCAGGACACATAGTAATAACAAGAATTAGATTTATTGAAAGTGAGAGAAGTGAAAGGAAAATGCACTCCACAGGGTGCGAGTAGCCAGTGAGAAGAGCTCAGGTCCCTGATAGAGGCAATTCCTAGGTCTTTTTAGTTCCTGTGATTATGGAAGGATCTATAGCTGGGCAGGAGGCATGGCCCAGCAGGGGAGCTCACTTGGCCCACATGTGGAGTTTCTGACCATTCACTGCTTTTAGAGAAAGTGCCATGTTTCCAAAGCTCTTGGACGTTGGACACTGCTCAAGGTCACGTACATTTGGTTTTGTGAATCCTGGGGGACCAGGATGCCCTTTGTCTGTTAGTGTCTTTATGTTTTGGAATGGTCATCTTTGCTTTGGTTTTTCAACTTTTGCCCAAAGCTTCCTGACTTTTTTATTTACCCTTGCTGTTCCACATTGCTGCTATAATTTACAACTGTCTGGCTTATGAAATTGAGCCTCTTTCAGTATGCTTATTTAATATCTAACTTCAATGTCCCTTCAGATATTTTGCACATTTTTTAATTAGGATTTTTGTTTTTGTGTAGTTTGATGCCAAGTGTTCTTTGCTACTTTGGATAGAAATCCATTATCAGATAAGTATCCTATTATTTCTTTTCGAAAAAATTTTTGTCATTCTCTCAGCAATGATTTTTGAAGAACAGAATATTCTAACATCAATGAAAGTGAATACATTAATTTTGATTCCTATAAAATGTTTTTGCTTTGTGTTTAAAATTCATTGTCAAGTCAATCATCACCCAAATTAATTTATTCTCCTATAATTTTTATACTTTCACATTATATAGATAGATAGGGTTAATAAAGTTAATTTTGAATTAACATTTTTACAGTTTATAACATTAAGGATTATCTTTTTTTATATATGATTGCCCAGTTATTCTATAACCGTATGTTAAAAAGACTATCACATTTCCATTCCTCTGTTGAAGTGACTTTTAGCCTTCATTAGTGATCTGTTAATAATATTTATGTGGAACTATTTCTGAGTTCTTCAATCTGTTCTATTTATCTATTTATTCTTGAACTACATCACACTATTTTACTTACTGTAGTTTTATTTTAGGTGTGCAGAGTAAATTTTCCAATTTATTCTGCAATATTGTGTTGGTTACTCAAATTTTTTGCTTTTCTTTCCTTATATAGTTTAGGATCAGTTTGTAAATATGCACAAAATAACTTACTGGAATTTTTGATAGAATTGTGTTTAACATATTTTTCAACTAGGGAAGAAATGAGATCTTATCAATATTTTCTGCCTATGTGTAGACATATACTTGCCCTCTAGTTTTTATTTATTATTTCTTTAACTCTTTAATTTCCTGCATAATAATTTTGTATCCTTCACATAGGTCTCATATATACTTGTTAGACATGTAAAAGATTTAACATTTCTTTTTGTTTTGATTTGGAGCTGTGAAAGTGATAAAGTATTTTTAATTTTAAATTTCAATTGTTCACCACTTCCATCACAACCCAGGTGAATGGCATGGAGGGTGTCCCCTCCCATCACCATCTCTGCTGTTGCCTGCACCTCTGCCTGTTGCCTGCACCTCTGTTGTTGTGAACTGCACTGGAAGGCTCAGAGAATGGTCCCTGCCCTCACTGCTGCCACAACTGTGGTGAACCACTCAGGAAGGCCTAGAGGCCAGAGGGAATGCCAATGACACAGTAGGGTCCCAACAGGGGTGAAGAGGATGGGCAGGCAGGACTAGTGGCATGAAAAGTCTAAGGCAACAATGACAATATGAGCCAGCAGGTGGTAAGTTAGGTGAACCAGCGCTATGCTTGGGGACAAAGACACATGGAATAGAAGCAGGTGGGTGGGGCTACCCCTGTTTTCTCTTTTCTTTTTTTACTTTTTTCTTTTCTTTTTGTTTGTTTGTTTCTTTTTCTTTTTCTTTTTTCTTTTCTTTTTTCTCTCTTTTCTAAGTGTCTGGGGAGAGCTCCAGCTACAGAAAACTAGTCCCATTCCCAAACCCAGAGATCAAGTTCAGATAATCCCTTGCTCACTCCCTCATTTTTCTCTTCTGCCCACTCCTTTAGTTTCCCAAAGTTTGTGTGATCATCCTTGGTCTTCCAGCCTTGCTTCTACTTTCTTTTCAGTTATTTTTGTTTTATCCACTATTGTTCTTAAATCTCCCCAACACAGGGTAAAACTACTCTACCAAGGGGAAACTTTGAATACAGGCTCCCAATTTACAATTGGTTCTGTTATATACTTGTAGCTTTTGCTCCTACAGTAAAGGTACAAAATTAATACCTACCACAGTTTGTTAGTTTCTAATCTGTGCTTGATGCTACTGTTATTGCTAATACTTCAGCAGTTACTTTAGCTAGGATGTCATAGATGTTGTAATCAGTTGTTCTCCTTTCTGTAACAATATTGGAAAGCTCTGGGGTAATAACCTCACCACAGCCCAGCACCAAAAAACAGGAGACTGAGCCAAACAGATACCAACATCTCACTCTTAATTAACTGGGAAAGTAGAATCTTGGAACAGACACAAGCAAAGACCCTCCTACATACAGAAGACATCCCTGAGGAACAGAATTTTCCTAGAGAGGTTTGATACTAGTGATATAGCTACCTACTACAAAAACTTACAAGGATCAACACAGAAAACAACAAAAAAAAATGGAAATAGAAAATGACAAGAGGCAGAAACAAGATCTCCAGCCCACCATGAACAAGCCCAGGAGACAAGAAGATAGAGGAAAATGGAAGAGACACTCCTAAAATTTCTGAAATGATAGCAACCAAAGTAAAGAAACAAATACATGAGGCCATAGAGGAAATCAGATCAGAAATAATCTCTCAGGTAAAACAAGAAATTTCAACATTTATAAAGGAATTCCTCACCAAATCTAGAGTAGAGATAGATAAAAAATTAGATGATGATAGGAAAATGATGGAAACTGTGAATGATCAATATAGGAAAGAAATAGAGTGCATGAAATAGACTCAAATAGGTATCCAGGAAGTTAGAAATTCCTTTATAAGGTGACAAAACTGAATGAAACCAAAGACAGACTTTCAGACCTTGAAGACAGGATCATGGCTAGGGATTGTGAAAGGAAAGATCTCTTAAAAATAACAAGGGATCAAGAAATAACAATTGAACAGATGCAAGATGATGCAAAGAAAAACAATATAAGTCTGATAAGTGTCAATGGAAAAGCAGGAGTCAACGTAAATGACATAAAATGACTATTTGCAGAAATAGCAGCAGATCATTTCCCAAACATAAGAATGTAATCTGATGTACAGGTAAGTGAGGCATAAAGAATTCCAATTAGCCATGACCAAAATAAATTTACACCGAGACATATAATAATCAAGATCCCTGAAATTCAGCAGAACAACAGAACATGAAAAGCTGTTAGAGAAAAGATCACCTATAAAGGAAAGCCCATCAGAATCACAGCAGACTTCTCAACACAAACTCTCAAGTGAAGAACAGCTTGCAGTGAAGTATTTCAAGCCCTGAAAGGAAACAACTTCCAACCCAGATTGATGTAACCTGCAAAACTACCTTTCAAAATTTATGGGGAAAAAAGATACTTCCCTGACAAAGAACAACTGAAGAAATTCATGACCACAAAAACAACCCTACAAAGAGTACTGAAAGATATTCTAGACAGAGATAAAAATGAGCACAATTCCAAGAACAACCACAGAAAACCACCAGGCAGAGCACACAATTAAACAGAGGGGAACAGCAGGGTACTAACAGTGGAAAAACAACATGACAAAGATAAGCCAACACATATCAGTTATTACCATTAATGTAAATGGCCTCAATTCACCAATCAAAAGAAATAGATTGACAGAATGGATCAAGAGACGAGAGCTAACAATATGCTCTATACAAGAAACACATTTAACTCAAAAAGAAACTCCTAGACTGAAAGTCAAAGAATGGAAAATAATGCTCCATACAATAGGAACCCAGAAAAAAGCAGAGTTAGTTATTCTGTTTGCAGACAATGTGATCTTCAAGCCAAGAATGACAAAAAGAGAAAAAGAAGTTCACTACATACATGTTAGGAGAAAAATTCAAGAGGAAGAAAAACAATCACAAATATATATGCACCAAGTATGGAAGCACCCAACTATATAAGAAAAACATTAATAGACATGAAAAATCAAATAAGCAATAGCATAATTGTAATGGGGGACCTTAATACCCCATTGTCACAAAGAGATAGATCCATTAGACAAAAAATCTGCAAAGAAATAACAGAATTGAACTAAACCTGTGAAAAAAAGAACTTAGTAGACATTTACAGAGTGTTCCACCCAACACCATCCGAATGCACAGTCTTCTCAGTGGCACATAGAATGTTCTCTAAAATAGACCATATAGTGGCCCATAGAACATGCTTAAATAAATGCAAAGGAATTGAAAATTTCCCATGTATATTATCTGACCATAATGTAATGAAATTGGAAACTAACGGCAAAAGAAACTGCGAAAACCCCATTAACACATGGAAATTAAAAACACCCTCCTGAACAACCAATGGGTCACAGATGAAATTAAAGAAGAAATTAAACAATACCTATTATGAAACAAAAATGCAAATATAACATACTGGATCCTGAGAAACACAATGAAAGCAGTCCTAAGAGGCACATTTACAGTGGTGAATTCTCATATCAGGAAAACAGAATGAGCACAAATAAACAACCTAATGATGCACCTCAAGCTTCTAGGGAAAAAAAAGAGCAAGGCAAGCCCAAAGCCCATACAAAAGAGGAAATTATAAAGATCAGAGCAGAAATTAATGCAATAGAGACTAAGAAAACAATACAAAGAATTAATGAATCAGAGTTGGTCCTTTGAGAAAATAAAATTGATAACCCCCTAGCCAACATTTTTGTTGTGTCTGTATCAAAAAAAGGAAAGAAAAAACACTAATTCATGCAACGAGGAATGAAAAGGGTGAAATCACTACAGATCCTGTAGAAATTCAGAAGATCGTCAATACCCACTTCAAAAATCTTTATTTGTGTAGGATGGAAATCACAGAAGAAATGGACAGATTCTTAGAAATGCATGAATTACCAAAGCTGAATCAAGAAGACATAAAAATTCTGAGTAACCCAATATTAGTTAATGAAATTGAAAATGTAATTAAATACTTACATTACCAACAAAGAAAAGCCCAGGTCCTGATGGATTCACTGCTGAATTCTACAAGGAATTTAGAGAAGATTTTATGCCAATATTCCTCAAACTCTTTAATGAATTTGAAAGGGGAGCAATCCTACCTAACTCATTCCTGGAGGTTAGAATTACCCTGATATGAAAACCAGAGAAAGACCCAACCAAAAAAGAGAACTACAGATCAATCTCCCTCATGAACATAGATGCAAAAATCCTCAAAAAAAAAAAAAAAAAAAACTAGCAAACAGAATGCAAATCATTAAGAAGATTGTATACCATGACTAAGTGGGATTCATCCCATGAATGTAGGGGAGGTTATGCAAATCAATAAATGTCATATACCCTATCAACAGAGCCAAAGACAAAAATCACATGATCATCTCAATAGATTCAGAAAAAGCTTTTGATAAAGTCCAACATTCATTCATGACAAAAATCCTACAGAAAATCGGAATAGATGGACTTTACCTCAATTGGATAAAAGCCATTTATGACATACCAACAACCAACATCATACTAAATGGACAAAAACTGAATGTTTTCACTCAAAATAAGGAACAAGACAAGGATGTCCACTATCATCACTCCAATTCAATATAGTCTGGAAACATTAGACAGAGTAATTAGACAATAGAGAGAAATAAAAGTAATAAGGATAGGAAAGGAAGAAGTTAGATTATCATTATTCACAGATGACATGATATTCTACATAGAAGACCCCTAGAACTCCACCAAAAGACTTCTAGATTTAATAAGCAAATTCAGTAATGTAGCTGGATACAAAGTCAACACTCAAAAATCAATAGCATTCTTGTACACAAGCAGCAAACTCACTGAGAGAGAAATTAGGGAAACCACGCCCTCCACAATAGCATCCAAAAAAAATGAAATACTTAGAATCAACCTAACAAAGGAAGTAAAAGATCTATACTTTGAAAATTACAATACTCTGAAAAAGGAAATCAAAGAGGATATCAGAAAATGGAAAGCTATCCCTTGCTCATTGATAGGAAGAACCAACATTGTGAAAATGGCCATACTCCCAAAACTATTATGCAGATTTAATGCAATCCCAATCAAAACACCATTAGCATACCTCACAGATCTAGAGAAAACATTCCTAAAAATCATTTGGAGCCAGAAGAGACGTAGAATAGCAAAGGAAATCCTGGACAACAAAGGCAAGGCAGGAGGCACCACCATCTCTGACTTGAAATTATACTATAAAGCTATTGTGGTAAAATCAGCATGGTGCTGGCCAAAAAACAGACCTAAATCAGTGAAACAGATTAGAAGATGCAGACACAACTACAAACACATCAGCCATGTTATCTTTGACACAGGGGCCAAACGTGTTCACTGAAAGAAAGATAGCCTCTTTAATAAAAGGTGTTAGAAAAACTGGCTTTCGGGCCGGTGAGATGGCTCAGCGGCTTAAGCGCCTGCCTGGCAAGCGCGAGGGCCCGAGTTCGACTCCCGGAACCCACATACGAAAAAGGGGCCGGTGATATCGCTCAGTGGCACGGGCGCCTGCTGGCGCGCGAGGTCCTGAGGTCGACCCCCCGGTACCCACAAAAAAAAAAAAAAAAAAAAAAGAAAAACTGGCTTTCCACAAGCTGAAGAATAATACTGGACCCATGTCTATCACCATGCACTAAACCAAAGTCAAGATGGGTCAAAGATCTAAATATTAAAACAGAAGCACTAAATCAACTGTAAGACAAAGTAGGTAGAAATCTTGAAGACATAAGTTTAGGCAGAGAGTTCATGAACAAAACCCAAATTGCATGTGAAATAATTCAAAGATTCGCCAACTGGGATCTCATCTTATTAAAAAGTTTTGCACATCAAAAGAAATCACCAACAGAGGGAAAAGAAAACCAGAGTGGGAAAAATTTTAACCATTTGTCCCTCAGAAAAAGGACTTCTATCTAGAACATATAAAGCATTGAAAAAAATCAGGTCTCCAAAATTCAAAGACCCAATCCAAAAATGGGCATCTGAGATGAATACACACTTCTCAGATGAAGAAACACAATTGGCAAATAAATACATGAAAAAACATTCAACATCATTTATTATTCAAGAAATGAAAATTAAAAAAAACACTGAGATTTCATCTCACTTCAGAGAGAATGGCTATCATCAAGAAATCAACCAATAACAAATACTGGCAGGGCTGTGGGGAAAAAGGAACCCTTCTCCACTGTTGGTGGGAGTGTAGACTGGTAAAGCCACTGTGGAAATCAGTGTGGAGATTGCTCAAAAAATTAGGATTAGTGGTTGAATTCCACCGAAATATTCCCTTCTGGGTATTTTCCCAGAAGAATTAAATACATCATACCACAGAAATATATTTGCCCTCATGTTTATAGCAGCACAAATTTTAATAGCTAAATCTTGGAAACAACCCAAATGCCCATCTACCAAGGAATGGATAAGAAAGATGTGATATTTTCATAAAATGGAGTACGACTCAGCTATATAAAGAAGGATAAACTCAAGGCTTTTATAGGTAAATGAATGCAAATTGAAAGGATAGTTATAAGTGAAATAAATCAGGCTTGCACGTGTAAACATCGTATTGTCTCCCTAGTGTAAGAAACTGAAAGATAATTGTGTAATAGATATTGTGAAAGGGGAAGATACTGCTCAAAAGGAAAGAACAACTGGGATGGGGGAAAGGAGAAAAGAAGGAAGGGAAAAGAAAAAAAAATATATATATATACAAGATAGCTAAGATAATTATACTACTAATTTCTATTATTTCATTGAAAAGAACGGTTTGTGCTTATATTGTTTGATCCATTTTTCATGCCTATATCTTGTAATCTGAGCAACTACTTTGAAGATAACAATACGCAATATATTAATCATTGTTTATTCCTATTATCTTGTTTTGAAATTATCATTGTTTTTATTATTCTTTCTCTTTAAAATAAAAAAATAAATTTCAATTGTTGTCTGATGGTATTTAGGACAGTGATCAGCGTTTATATTAATCTTGCTTGTTGTAAGCTTACTATGGTTGCTTTTTAATTCAAGTGGATTTTTTTAGAAATTTTCTACATAGATAATAATTTCACTTGTGAATATTGTCCATATTGTCTTCTTTTTCTATTTGTATAAAATTTGTATTCTTTTCCTCTCTTATTGTATTATCTAGTACCACATGCATCATTGACTAAGAGCGGTAAAAGATGATATATTTGCCCTATTCTTTACTTTATGAAGAGATAACCTTATTTAAATAAATAAATAAATAAAATGTTAGCTATAGTTTTCTTATTGATATTCTTTATCAAGTTGGGATATATTCCTTGAGTGCTCCTAAATCATTCAAAGTTTTTATTAAGTATCAGTGTTGGAATTTGCCAAATATATTTTCCGCATCTATCAATATAATCATGTGTAATTTTTTCTTAGCCTGTTGATGTAATGGATTATATTAACTGTTTTTAAATATAGAATCATTATTACTTTTTAAATGTCAATAAGATCAGTAGTGATGACCTTTCTTTGAGTTTTGATGTTATATTTTTATCATTGTTCTCTTTTTCCTTAGTTAAGTTGGTAAAATTTTATCAATTTTATCACATTATTTTTTAAAGAATTAGCTTTTGTTCTGTTATTTTTCTCAGTATTTACTAATTTCCATTTTGCTGATATTGTTTGTTTTTTTTCTGTTGCTTTCTTTAGGTTCAATTTGTTCTTATCTGGCTTTTAAAAAAATTAAACGTATTTCAACTGACAACATAAACGGCTGTACTTATGAATGGAGTGGCATGTGTTGTTTTGGTATGTGTATACATTGTTTAATATTTAAGCGACTTTAAACATGCCTATGTCCTTAGTCACAAATTTTTAAGAAGAAAACATTTAAAAGTATTCCTTGTAGACTTTTGAAATACATAGCACACTATTATTATCTATAGTGCTCTGTAATGTCATAATAGCATATCCAAATTTTTACTCCTACCTATAACCTATAACCTAAAACATATTGGTCAGATTTTATTGATTGATTAGTTTCTCCTCTCTACTTTCCCTACCTTCTAGGAAATATCCATGAGATCTTTTCTTTTTCTCTTTTTAGATTCCATATATTAGTGCAATCACGCAGTATGTCTTTCTGTGCCTGCTTTTTTATTTAAAATAATAATCTTTAGTTCCACATATGTTTGCTCAAATGACAAAATCTTACTTATTTTCATGGCTGCATAGCAGTCCATTGTTTGCATTTGCTCATTTTTTTTTATCTATTATTAGTTGATAGATGATTAAGTTGTTTCCATTTCTTGGCTACTTTGAATGATTCAATGAACACGGGAGTTCAGTTATTTCAAAGACATATTGATTTCATCTCCTTTCTGTGTATATTCATGGTGGGATTCCTGGACAATTTGATAGTTGTAATTATTTTAGCAATATCCACACTATTTTCTATAATGGCTGTACTAATTTATACTCCCACAAGCAATATGAAAATAATTCCTTTCTTTCACAGCCTCACAACATTTGTTGCCTTTAGTCTTTTGGATAATAGCTGTTCTTGCTGAGATAATGTGATATCTTCCTTCATTTTAAATCTGCATTTCCCTGATGATTAATTATGTTAACTTTTTTTATATACTTGATCATTTTTGTGTCTTGTTTTAAGAAATGGCTCCTTAGGTATATTATCTATTTTTAACTGAGCTATGACTATTCATGTAATTCTTCTGCTATTTTTTGAGTTCTTTGATTATTCTAGATATCAACCATTTGTGAGATATGTTTTGCAAATATTTCATCCCACACTGTGGGTTATTTCCTCACTCTGGTGGTTTTTCTTCTTTTGCTGAGCAAAGCTTTTCTGATTTTCTATATTACTACTTACCTATTTTGTTTCTGTTTCCTATGCTTTAGGATGTTATCCCAAAATCCTCACCCATTCCAATATTATAGGAAGCAGCCTGTGAGCTGTTCCCACGGGGTGGGCTAGGGATGAGGATGAAAAACAAAAGGACAAAGAGTTGGTTTAGAATGCAGGGACCAGGGTGATCTTGCTTCTCTTAGGCAAAGAACCCTAAGCATTTGGCTGACCTCCTTTCATTCCTTTAGGCACATGAGCAAGCAGAGTAACACAAGACTTACCCACCTCCTATTATCTATGGTACATGGTAAACACCTGGAACTTCCCCTGGAACTTGCAATGTGCCAGCATGCCACCAAAGGAGCACAGCTTCTTCCTTTCTCCTTTCTGCTCGCAGAGGAGGTCAATTCGACCTCAGTCCTCTTTATCTGGTTCCCTACACAATATTCCAAAGCATTCCCCTATAAATTTTTCTAGTAGTTTCATAGTTTCAGATCTTACAGTTAATCCTTTAATCCAGTATGAGTGGATTTTTGTAACTGGTGGGAGACTGGGTCTAGTTTCATTCTTACAGTTTCTTAAGGTAGAAGTTTAGATTGTTGATTTTAGATTTTTCTTTTTTAATGTATAGAGCAATATTCTAATTATATGTAATCACTCACATTAAGTGATATTTTAACACTCTCACCTCCCCCCACAGGATGATCTATGTTACATTGGTGAGCAGGGGAAGAATGTATACTCTGCTGTTACTGGATGGAGTATTCGGTATAAATGATTCTATTGGTTTTTTCTCACTACAGCATGTTGGATACAGCAATCAGTAGTAGAAAGGCATTGAGGACCCAGCTATAGGGTAAATTTGTCTGTTCATCAAAAGCCCTATTAGTTTTGGCTCACATACTTTGGCACTCTTGTTTCACACATACCTTAAGGATGTATGTCATGGAGAATAACAGCTTTATTGTTGAGTGATGTCCCTCTTTGCCCTTTATTACTGTCTTCAGTCTGAATTTAGTTTTGTCTAAAATTAGTAAGCAAGTCCAGATTTATTATTTTCTTGCTTATTTCATTCTTCTGTCCTCTCTGGTTTTATTTGAGTATTTTGTAAAATTCAACTTTCTCTCTTTTCCTAACATATGCTATCCTTTGCAAATATATTCAGTAGCTGGCCTACATTTTGCAATGTGTAGTTATAACCAATCTAAATATACTTTCAGATAACACTATATTGTTTCACAGGAATCTCCACTGCCTCATATTAATATTTAAACTATATTAATTTCCTTTTCTGAGAAAAACTTTTTTAACATTTTTCACAAAATATATCTTATTCATAAGAAAAACACAAATTTTATGTTTCTGCTCTGAACTTATTTTTATTCCTGCTTTACTTTTTTTTTTTTTTTTTTCGTGGGTACCGGGGGGTCGACCTCAGGACCTCGTGCACCAACAGGCACCCGTGTCTCTGAGCGATATCACCGGCCCCTTTTTCGTATGTGGGATCCGGGAGTCGAACTCGGGCCCTCGTGCTTGCAAGGCAGGCGCTTATGCCGCTGAGCCATCTCACTGGCCCTCCTGCTTTTCTTTTAAAGGACAATTCAATACAAAATTCTAAGTGGATTCATTCTTCAGCATGTTATGTATTTTACTACATTCTATTTTGGATTGTAAGATTTAAAATAAATTTTTGATGTAGTTTTTTTTTTCCCCTCTATAAGTAAGGTGGTTTTTCTTTCCTACTTTTTTCCCAGCATTGTCTCTATCTTGGGACTTCTGTACTTTGAATATGGAAACATGTCCAAATATAATTTTTTGTTATTTATCCTACATGCTATTCTCCAAATTTCTCAGATGTGGTTGGTTATGTTACATACATAAATTCAGAAAATCTTTAGCCATTTTTTCCTTCAGATATTTCTTCTATTCATTCATTTTTTTCTACTTCTTGTATTCCTTTCTGTGTCTGTTATGTATCTTGTAATTACTCCACATTTCTTACCTGTCATTACATTTTAATACTTTGTTTTTACCACTATTCTTTTAGTTGGGAAGTTTTCAGTGGCCAATCTTCAAGCTCACTGATTCTTCTTTTTTTTTTTTTTAAATTAAGTACACTGGTGCAATTTAGATATACATATTGATCATATTCCTCATAGGGAATTTGTACCTGTACATGATATATCTTAATTTCTCTTTTATTCCCACTCCTCTCCCCTCTCTTCAATGCCTCTCCCCCTCCTTATTTACAAAACTTTGTTTCCAATTTATCATTTTTTCTCATTTGTTTTATTTTCCCTTCCATCCCCAAAACCAGCTCCCCTTTCCTTTTGAACAATTACTTCCTATTTCACAATATCTATTATATATTTTGGTTCTTATTTACACTTTCAGTTTCTCACATCAGAGAGGCAACATGATATTTACACATATGTGTCTGATTTACTTCACTTAAGAGTATGGTCTCAAGGTCCATGCATTTAGCTAGAAATGGCTCAAGTTTATCCTTCTTTATTGCTGCGTAGTACTCGATTGTATAAAAAAAAAATCTTTTTTATCCATATGTCTGTTGATGGGGATTTGGGTTCTTTCCATGATTTAGCTATTACAAACTGTGCTACCATAAACATGGGCATGCATATATCACTGTTGTATGATGCTTTGAAATCTCTGGAAAGATATCAAGAAGGGGACCAGCTGGGTCAAATGGAATCTGTAGTTCTAGTTTTTTGAGGAATCTCCGCACTGATTTCCACAGTGGTTGCGCCAGTCTATACTCCCACCCACAGCACCACCAGTATTTGTTACTGGTTGACTTGTTGATGATAGCCAATCTTTCTGGAGTGAGATGGAATTTCAGCATTGTTTTAATTTGCATCTCTTGAATGAAAATCAATGTTTAGCACTTTTTCATGTATTTATTTGCCTTTTGTAGTTCTTCTTCTGAGAAGTGTCCATTCATTTCACATGCTCATTTTTGGATTGTGTCTTTAAATTTGGGAGATCTGATATAATCATTTCTTTATATGGTCTTAGGTAGGAAGAACCAACATAGTTAAATGGCCATACTCCTAAAATTGTTATACAGATTTAATGCAATTTCAATAAAATGTCATTAACATATCTCACAGAACTAGAGAAAACATTTCCAAAATTCATTTGGAACAAGAAGAGACCTAGAATAGCAAAAACAATTCTGGGCACCAAAGGCAAAGCAAGGGGCATCACAATCCCTGACTTGAAATTATACTACAAAACTACTGTGATAAAAACAGCATGGTATGGCAAAAAAAAAAAAAACCAAAGCAAAACAAAACAAAAGAAACAAACAAAAAATACAGACCTGAGGATCAATGGAACAGATTAGAAGAGATGGAAACAATTTCAAACCGCTCATCCATCTTACCTTTGACAAAGGGACCAAACACATTCACTGGAAGAAAGATAACCTCTTTAATAAATAGTGCTGGAAAAACTGGCTTTCCACATGCCAAAAACTAAAACTAGACCCCTTTATAGCAGTATGCACTAAACTAAAATCAAAATGGATCAAAGATCTAAATATTTAAACAGAAACACTAAATCTACTGAAAGAGAGAATAGGTAGAATTATTGAAGACATTGGTGTATGCAAATACTTCATGAACAAAACCCCAACTGCATGGGAAATACTACAAAGAATCAACAACTGGTATCTCATCTTATTAAAAAGCTTTTGCACAGCAAAAGACTTCTCAACAGAGTGAAAAGACGACACACAGATGGGAAAACATGTTAGCCAGTTGTTTTTCAGACAAAGGACTAATGTCTAGAACATATAAAGAATTGAAAAAAGGACACTGATTCTTGTCCACAATCCACTATAGAATGTTTAGGCTTTATTTTTGCCACTTTTTGAGAGTTTTTGCTACCATCTCTCTATATTACTCACCATTTTTGTGTGCTGTCCAAATATTCCATTAGAGCCCATAGCACGTTAACCATAAATATTTAAAATTTCAAGTCTGAAAAATTTTAAAAATTTCTACCAATGTCTGAAACTGATTTTGCTATGTTTCTTCAAACTGGTTTCTTGCTTTTTGCTTTTTGGTATGCCTGGTACTTTTTTCCTGTAAGCTAGACATGATGAATCAGGTAAAAAAAACTAAGTCATATTGACTTTTAGTGTGATGATTTACATGGTATGATTAAAAATACAGTGAATTCTGCTGCATATGCCATCCAAGTGAAAAGCCGAGATCTTCAATTCAGGAAGCAGCATGTCCCACCTTAGTAATTGTTGTGACAAGTTTCTACCATGGTTCTTTTCAAAGATGGAGCAATAGATTTTAACAAGAGGCAAGTGACTGAAACTTGTCATATGCACGTTTTAACTGTTCAAGAAAAGCAACAACATTTGTCAATTTTACTGGAATATTGAGATCATTCCCTTTGAGATTCCAGACTTTTGAAAATGTCATAGAGGCAGATGCAACTTGAGCCTATGGTGAAGATCATGAGAATAAGGTTTAGAGTTCTCAGTGGAATCATCCAGTTGTATTTGTGCAAAACAAAGTATATCAATCTAGCTCCAACCTCAAGGTGATTTTAATTGTGTTTTTTTGATATTGACAGATATGAATAAGCTGAGTTTGTATCCAGGAGCACTATTGTGAATGCTGAATATTATAAGGGCTCTTTAAAAAACTGATATATAGATAATCACCTGAGAAATGTTTGTGCCTCTGGAGCTCCAATTGTCTTGGTTTTTTGATTACTTCCTTTACCCCCTTAACGCTTTTCCTCTTAAATTTCATGTCTTCAGCTATTGCAACATTTCCATGGAATCAGTATAATCAGCTGTTACTGAATTTGAAGTAAATCTGATACACTCAATTGATACATTTTCTTTTGCAATTATTCTAGTTGATTCATTTTCATTTCAATTTTTCTTTCAGATAACATACTGTTCCTTCCTTCTAGATGCTGTTGTTTTTACTTATTTAAATCTTTGGTCAATGACTTGGCAGCCTCCTCCATCCATTGTGCCTGTTTCTCTTTCTCGGTGCATTAAGTCTGCTGTTGGTTGTGCCTTTAGACATTCCAAATAGAATTTTTCTATCCATTTATGACTTCATTTTTGTTATGAGCTTCATTTTCCCTGAAGTTGGGTAATTCTTTGAAGTTTATCAAAGCCTGGTATAGGAAGCATTTTCTATAAAGATTTTTCTTTCTTACACAGGCTAGCAGAGGTTTCATAATCCAGGATCTCATTCATTTAAATTTTAGGCTTTGGATTTTATACATAGCACACTCATTCTAAATCTGAACTGCAAACCTTAATGAAGAAAAGCTTGAGATTTCAAATGTTTATTGGTGACAGCTTATTTGATTACACAATGCTGTAGAAATTGTCAAAATGTCTCAACATTTCTCTGGCCTTGCTTTGAAGTTTCCCTGTGCTATGAGAATCGAACAACCCTTTGAATGTCTAGAATCTGAGACAGTGCCCAAGGGCATTGACTCCCCTCACCAGCTCGGCCCTGAGCCTCTGTGCCCTTCTTGCTCTCATGGTGTACCCCGAGAACGCTGTATCTTGGCAGCATCACATGGCGCTTACTCTCCAGCCATGTGCTCCTTCTTTCCTACAGAGGGACTTCCCTGTCTGTCTGCCATGCTCAGCAATGTAACGATTTTTGTCATTTTAATTTGTTTAGCATTTTGATTTGTGGGACAGGAAGTACAAATATAATTTTGTTTTATATACTATTTTGATGTAGCTCCATGTCCAAAGAGTGATTCTTTTTATTCTACAAAGTTCTTATTCTTAGGATAGAATAATGTTGAAGTGGAATGAGCAAAGGCTTTGGAATAAACTAGTTCTGGCTTAAATATTCGAGATTTTGTGATCACAGGGAAATTATTTAATTTTTTTCAGTTTGATTTAAAATGGCAGCATAGAATACTACTTTCTCTCTTATCTCTGTGATCATCTCAAGCAAACAAGCAAAAGGAAAATAAGATTCCTACTTTTGCTAAAACAATGAGACAGGGATACAAATGTAGTTTGGTGGTAGAGCATATGCTTAGGAACCATGGGTTCCTGGGTTCAATCAGCAAGATCAGGGGAGGCAGCAAAGGAGGGAGAGAAGCAGGGGGGAAGAGGGAGAGAGCGAGAGAGTGAAAGAGAGCGAGAAGGAGAGACCCATGTAACATCAAATGCAGGACTAGCATAATTTATGGTACACAGTGCAAAATGAAAACTTGAGGCCTTTTATTGTAAACCACTGCATCTAAAAACAGTGCTGGCAACAATGGGACCTATGTGAACTCAGGGACCAATGTTTCTGTGTAGGTACAATGAACATGATATGGTACGTGGATGAGTTTCTAAAAGTAGTAAACGGGAGGCAGGATCCCTCAACTGGGAATCGTGGGCCTACCTACAGAATTTATTCAGATTTCCAGTGGAAACGGCACATCCTGATTAGTGGAAAACAACAAAATGCTATTAATTAACCAGGATAATTTCCAGTGAATATTTTGTAGTGGTTGAAAGCACACGGACTTTGGCCTGGACTGCCTGGGTCTACGTCTCAGGACTAGCCTCACCACATAGATCAACTTAGGTGCGTTGCATAAACACTCTACCTTTGTTTCATTATTTGTAAAATACTGTATGTAAATTAACAGAACTTTTTTTACAGTCATGGTGGATGAATACATATAATAAAATGGTCAGCTATTATTATGTTTTCTAGCACAGATAATTGCAATACTTTAAGTTATTGAAGAATACGTAAAGAAAATGAAATCTTCCAAAATTGTTCGAGAAATTCTAGAAAAAGAGTATCACATCTTTCATCAAGTATTTTACACATAGGTAACATGTTATGTGTAAAAACATATATTATAGAAATCCTAGCCAGAAATACTTTGCCTACTGTTTTTAATAATCTTAGTATTTAAAGACATTTCTCATTATAACATAGAAGTTAGCCATGAAGAGTGCAATATTTACATAAAATAGAAAGAGTTTGTTCATGGCAAAATCTCTACAAATAAGTTAAAAAGATATATTTTTAAACTGGCAAAGTATACTGGCAGTTGTTTTACAAAAGACAAACTTAATATAACAAATATATTTCCTCAAATAAAATTTTTTGTCAGTGCTAGGGATTGAATCCAGGGCCTCATCCATACTATGCTAATGCTTCACTACCGAACTACTGTATGGTTGGCATCTACAGGTCCCACCAAAGCGTCATGTAGTCTGAGATGGGGCTTTTTCAGAGGTGGCTGAATCTAGAGAGAGTGATTGATTCATGGTGCAATGCTGGCATTAAGAGTGGTTGGATTAAGGGTGGGTGATTGCTGGATGAGTCCACTGACTGGATTGGCACTGCCCTAATCCCAGTAGACTGGATACAATATAAGGGACAGAAAGAGGCTTGTCTCCCCTTCTCTTGCTTGCTTTTGGTGTCTTCTGCCACCATGAACTGTTTCTTCTTTAGGATGCCCCTCAGCCAAGTTACCCTGCCTTGGACCCAGCTGATTATGGACTGCAACCTCCACAAACTGTGAGCTAAATAAACCTTCCCCCCTTTAACTTTGGGTGCTAGGTAACTGTCTCAGCAATGAGAGAAAAGTGAATAAGACAGCTACACTCCCATCCCAACACTTCTCTTTCAAAGAATATGACTGATTTAAGGGTATGATCACTAATTTCCTTTACTGTTCACTTCATATATTTTGCACACTTTCTATTGTCTATAATTTAAAATTAAAACGTTCTAACATTTTTGCATATCGTATGGGCAAGAAACATTGGGTAATTCAATATGCAGGCAAGAGTAAAGAGAAACAAAGAGACACATGCTTTGCATGAATGGGTGGAAATTTATATTTTATAAATAAATTTTATAAATAAGTTTCCAAACCATAAAAGAATTTAAAACACTGATTGTTCCAGTACTTCAACAATATTTCATAGGTGTCATAAATTTTGTGGTGTTTATGAGTAATATGTCCTTTCAGGTGCTTCTTTTGGAGCTGAAAACACCTTAAATTTCCATCACTGTATGCTGATTAAATGAATTATGTTACACTTCTGTGCCATAGAATAGTGAGTAGTCATTTCAAACAGTGTGGTGCTAATTTTGGTTACTGTGGAATCTGCAAAGTTATTCCCACTAAGGTCAAGAAAATGATAAGTAATCATCCATCTCCATTAATACTGAATGTTTGACCAAAAGGATTAGACAGTGCAATTACCCAGTGAAAACAATTAGAGACTTTGAAATATGTTAAGTAAAAAAATAAAAATTATTCCTATTTGAAAATTATACCAATGATAAAACAAAGAGCTTTATTGGATAGTGGAATGTAAACATAATAAACTATTACATCATATTCGAAATAGTCACATCAAAAAAACATAACACTCAGTAATAAACTGAATGAGAAATTCACTAGACGTATATGAGGAAAACTTTAAATCTCTCTTACCAAAAAATACAAGATACGGTTTGGTAAAAAAGAAAGTCTTTATTCTTTGTATGATAAATTAACATGATGAAAATGTCATTTCTCTCTAAATATGAACCAAAAAAATTAATAATAATTTTTTTGTTTCTGGAGAAAAAGTAATTATATTGTTTATTGGGAATTAAGACAATTTAATAATATCTAGAAAGGCCCTGGAATTGGAGCAGAACTGCCCAAATAGAAAATAAACATGTTCTGGAATTTCTAACATTAAAATAATGTGATACTGGCCCATGGAGACAGAGAAAGTGATGAGTTAAACAGAATAAAAAATCTGCAATAGGGAGCATCACTTTTAGATGTTTCTTATATGACAGGCATTTCAAAAACTTGATTTCAATGGATTTATATTAAATAATACCATAAAATGTTCACTAGAGCTAGGCTGGTGGCACATGACTGTAGTTCCAGTACGCTCAAGAGGCTAAGGCACAAGGATCACAAGTTTAAGCAACTTAGTGAGACACTGTCTGGTAAGAGAAGGGGTGGAGATTTGGCTCAGTGAGAAGGCAAAGGGTTCAGCCCTCAGTACTACCAAGGAAAAAGAAATCAAGTTAGTCTTTTAGAAAAGGATAAAATTGGATCCTTACCTCACATCATATCAACAATAAACTTAAAGCACAGGGTAAAAAATGAAAAATACAAATAATTGAAAAAAATAAATGAATTGCTTCTTTATTTGTATATAGAAAATTATTTTAAATTATGACTCAAAATTTAAATGGAAGAACAATAAAAATTGATAAATTTAAGTGGATATATAATGCATTAGATGAAACTTGAAGCAGAGCCAACAGCAAAACTAAGCTGGAAATAAATATTCGTAATATATATTAGATGTCTAATAAATGTAAAGATATATATATGTATAACAAATCTATAGTCATTCAGAGAAAATTTTCAGATACTGAATAGAACATTGTACACACTAGAGACAATTTATTTAAAAATATTGCAATGAAACTTAAATGAAAAGATGTTCAAGTTTATTCATAATGAAAACTAAAACTACAGGAAGGATGTCTTTTCTCACCTAGATCACATAAACATCTGCAACACTTGCATAGAATTAATCTCTTTCCTGCATTGTCATGTACAAAGGGCCACAACATACATGAGATTTAGCAAAAACTAACAGTACTGCACCTGCAAAGGAAAATTTTTCTCAGCATATCCACTTCTCAGAACATACCAGGAACACAAATGCGTGCACACACACACACACAATACAGAAAAACAACACAGATAAAGAAAACAGTGGAGACCACCTAAATAGCTATGTGGGGAAAATTGGCTGAATAAATTATACTGCATTCATAAAGTAGATAGTATACAGATGTGAAAGAAATAAAAAGGCTTTTATAGTACAAATGGAGTGATTTTCAGGCTGAAGTAGAAAACATAGGTGTAATTAAAATATTATATATAGCTTACAAAACTTGTATAACAAACAATGGGAAGAATAAATATATTTCCCCAAAGGGGGGAAAAAAAAAAGTTAAGCAACAATGAATGAATTGGCTGTTGACAATGAGGAATGGGGTGGAAGAGATAAGGAGTATCTGAGAATCTACTTTGGGTATTTTTTACTTTTAAACGATAGAATGTTTTATATATTTAAAAGTTAATTAAATTAAGAAATGTTTCTAGATAATCTAAATTGAACACAATTTTAAAATATATCAGTCACTTTCCTGTTGCTGGGACAAAACACCCAACTCCCACAATTACATGAGTAGAGGTTTACTTTGTCTCTGGGTTTAGTCCACGGTCAGCTGCCTCCCAGGCACAAGCAGCTTGACACAGGCTCCTGGTAGAGGAACAGGTGCTCAGCCCATGGGAGCCAGGAGGCAGAAAGAGAAGGGAGGAGCTGTGGACAAGAACACACCCTCCCAGTCACACCCCCGAGTACCCCACTCCAGCCAGGCTGCACCCCCTAACAGCACACTCAGCCACTGAACTCATCAATAGAAGAATTGGGCTAGCACAGTGCCCCTGTGATCTAATCCCCTTCCAAACACAGAGATTGTTTGGGACATTTTAGATCTAAACCATAACACAATACATAGTTTTAACTGTCTGAAATAATACTATTACCATGCTAAAAGTGTGAGTTCAAACATTTTGAACACACTACTGACATTTTTCTAAGTGAATACACAGATCCCACTTTAAGCCACTCAGAGAAATCTTTAGATTTGGGGAGGTTTCAACCACTTCTCTCACTCTATTTCAGCACATTTTTCATGTAGAATTATAAACTGTCATTCTTTGCTTAACACTTTAAAAGGGTGCAGTGTCCATTGTGGTATTGATGTAATAGTTCCTACAACTTCTGCATGCATTGTGGGGTACATGACATGGATAAACCCTCACTACTGCTGGAGATAAAGCTCAGATTGTGCATACCAAAAAATATCATTGTGTAATTTGGGAATTAAAGCTCAGATTGTGCATAATAAAATATATAATTGTGCAATTTGGGAATTAAAAATTAATTTGAGTGAATAAAGGGTTTATTAATGAGAAAGAAGTACCAATGTAAGCATATTATGTTTTAAAAGTGCTATATATTTTGGTACATAGATTTCAACCTTTAAAAATTAAATATCTGATTAAGTTTTCGCAGTGTGGAAGTATGAATTTCACATGGAACATCTTGTTCAGGAAAAGAAGAAAATGATCCTAAAGCATACAAATTTGTCAAAAAGACATGAAAGCTACATTGGTGTAATTTGAACATCAAAAATAACATGATTGATTATTATCATTTTGATTAATTTATTGAAAAACACTAGAATCCACAAGCTATTAATGATAAAAGCAGAAAGGAAAGAAAGGAGATGAAGGAAGACAAATAAAGTAAATAGAAAGAAAGGAAAAACTTTTTAAAGAACATTGTTATACAACCATGAAGCAGGAATGTGAGAATTAGAAAATTATCATTTGGCAGCTACCTATGTAATAATGATCATTATAAGCAATTTATCCTTCATCTACTTTCCAGCTCTGTATTTTAGGGCTATGTATTTAGAAATACTAACACTTTTTGAAGAATTACTTCTTTTATTCTTCTTAATGATAAAGGAAAATGTACCTTATGATCTCTAATAATATTCCTTGTCTTGCACAACAATATGTCTCATTAATATAGCAATTCCACCTTTGTATTAATGTTTACACTTTGTGTAATTTTGACATTCTACTTTTAGCTTATCCATTTCTTTATATTATAATTGAGTTTCTTGTATGTCATAGGTAATTGAGTTTTTATTCTTTATCATCCCATCAGATGATATCTCTTTTTAGATTGCTGTTTAGATTTTTACATTTAATGTAGTTATTAACATCATTAGGTTTAGGCCTGACATTTTATTGTTGGTGCTATGTTTGTGCTTTCTGCTTCTCCCGTTTTCTCTTCTTGATTATGTGAATATATTTTGTCATTGTACTTTACTTTCCGTACTGGGTTTATCTAGATTTCTTTGTTATTGTTTCAGGGGTTGATTAGATAGAAAAGTATCCTTCCACAACCTACTTAGTTTAACATTTTAGTACTTCAAACACATAGACTGTACAATCCCCTAGAGAATGTTGATTTTGTTGTGTAGCAGACAATTAATCTAGGTAAGTGTAGACTGAAACTTTTACCTCATGTTCTGTGAATTACGGTCCCTATCTCATTGTACATCTCCAAGGCTTTGTTATGCTATTTTGGGTCTCCCTTTTCATATACAGTGGGATTAGGTATGAGAGTTTTACTCCAGTTCACTTGTCAAAGACGTTCTTATGATGCTTAAGACCTTTTTTACACATCCATAGGTCTGATGTGAACCCGGGGCTTGTATAGGTTCACAAAAGCAATTAGGAAATCTTCCTCCCACAGACGGTAGCACTCCACTAGATTCTCCTACAGGGAGAACTCCTACGGGGGTTCCTCTGGTCAGAAAGTCAGGGTTTCTCTGAAGAGTTACAGCATCAAAGTTATGGCACTCCCCTCGTGGATTGCATCATTGGAACTGCCACAATAGGAAGGACGGAAAACAAACATAAACCCTCTATCCTCTTTGGAAGAATAGGGGCTCCTTTGCTTGGGTTCACTGCTGAGAAATATGGGATTTCAATTTGGATTTTAGTGGACAGTGTAGCCATCTGCTATATACCTCATCACTGGAGCCTCCCTCAAGGCAAATCTGCAAGTGAGAATAAAGTGAGACCGACACTCACATGCAGGTAGTTTTTGTGAATTTTAAAACTTCTGCCAAATTTACTTGCAGTGGTCATCATGTAGTTGATGTTTTCCACCTTGTAAATTTTTATCAGGAAATACAGCTTAAAGAGTACAAGGGCTGGGGATGTCGCTTAGTGATAGAGCTCTTACCTTGCATGCACAAGGCCCTGGGTTCAATCCCCAGCACCACCAAAAAAAAAAAAAAAAAAAAGTATATAGTTTGCGGAAAGAAAATAATTCTGTGTATTTTTTTTCTGTGGTGACAAGGAGAGTTATAACAAAACAAAAGCTGTGAAATAGGGTGTATTGCATATCAATTTTTGTACAAGTCCTGGATTACCTTTATTTCTCTTATGCACAGAGCATGAAATCAGAGCCATTATAGACTGATATTTGGTCATAAAACTAAATCACATGTGGGGGAATCCAGAGTCCATGAAAGCCCAGCAGGAACAGCAGCGACCAGACTGGGGGTTCACTGTCCACCTCTGGAGACACATGGTCACTCAGGCTCGAGAAATCCTGACATTTCCATTTAGACAGTAGAATTACCTAAAGCCTCCAAGGGAAACGAAAATATCAACCTACCTCAGGCTGCCTGAAAACCACAGGAACTGGGCCCATTCCTGGTCCCCTCCTGCTTTCACAGAGAAGGAACAGGGCTGGAGAAATTAAACACAAAATCATTATTAAAATTTAATGTATCACCTGATATATACATTGAAATGTACTATGTAGGAAGAATGATCTTTGTGCGTGTGTGTGTGAAATGATGTATTAAAACCTAGATAAACTGGACATTGTAGGAATCTATACAAACGTTTCTACTTGAATATTTCACATGAATTTTACGATTAAGATATCACATATTTTAGTTGTATTTAAATTTATTTTAAATGAACAATACACATGAAAAATGAAAGGAAATGTTTTATCTGGAATTTTCATTGATAGAAACTCTGGCTTTGCAACATCTTCCTATTCTTAAATCTTTAAATGATGTAAGGAATATGTACTGTAATTTCAGAGATATTTGGTTCAGGATGAAACCTTTCAAGGAAAGAGGCTCAATGCCCATGAATGCTTATCATTTAAATAAAAAGTGATAACCTGTGTAAACCTTGTTCTTAATATCACTAAAAATAAGATAAAACCTTACTTCTCTGCTAGATTTATTAATCGGGCTGTATACAAGATAATATTTTCAAATCAGATAACTATGTTTCTAGTGTAGGATGCTCAATAAACAGCATTAGATTCCCTTTTTATAGTTAGGGTGATACGTCAGTTGGTCAGGACAGGACTCACAGTGTAAGAACAATACCAATTCTCCAAGAAACCAGTAGAAAAGCATTGTGATGGAAAATGGTTTGTAGTAATATTACAACAAGGCTATTGATTTATTACAATAATTATAAAAATATTAATGTGATAATACCTAACAGAATAAGGCAAAATTTTCTCTCTATATATTATATTTTTATGTATAAAAGTGTTTTTAATACCTAAAAAATGCAGAGATTGCTACAAAAATGAGCAATGTCCAAAATATATTGTTTATAAAATAATGAAGAAATATGTTGGTTCACAAATGCTCCCATTTGCAAAAATTTGGGTTCCTAGACAAAAACATTCAGCATAATTTTACTTCTGTTTGCAAACTCCACATCTGCTGACAAACATGACCATGGCCCTCTTTCCCACACAAACACTAACGCAGCCATCTTCCCCAAAATCATAAAAAAAATTAAGATAGTGAACCAAGTTGCCACTGTACATAAATGATTATAGGCTAAATTATGCTGCCATTTAAGGAAAATTGAATACATACAGATGCACACAGGTCTTACATTTAATTCTTTAATCCACTGTGTGTTGATATTTGTAACAAGTGGAAGATAGGGTCATGTTTCACTCTTCTAATTTCTTGACCACATATATTTTAAAATTTATTTAAAAAATTAAAAGACAATGATTATTCATGAAGAAAGATACTGACTTACTGGGGTAAGGTAATAAAAAGATTTTAAGTCAATGCAAATCTTTTAAAATACTTTCTATTGTTTATATGTATTGTCTACTTAATACTTTAATAAGATTGAAAACACAATATAAGAAAGTATTATCAGAACAGTATAATGTAAAACTCACTTAAATGCATTGTGTTATGTAATGTGTTATAGAGTAAAAATAAAGGTTAAATAAAATTTAAAGCAACATAATTTACAGCCAATATGGTTAAAGCTTTCCCTTGGAAGGTAAATCCTCCAAACAATCTTTGTATTTATTCACATCTCTTTTCAAAATTTCTCTGCAAATTTCCAGAACCTTCCCTAGGGGGAGTTCAGTAGGGTTTCAGAAATATTCATTGACCTACATACAACCCAGATGTACTTACATGCCATCCAAATTTCAGACATTTCAAACATTCGGTGTTCCCCTCCCTTTCTTAAACTCAGAATGGCAACTTCTGCCTCCTTTATGATCATGCTGTACTTGAACAGAGAGGGGATTTCCAGGGCTTAGAAGGCCAAGGCCTTTGCATGAGGTAGTCTCCAACTGAGCATTTCCATCTTTCCATTTAGGTCAGGGTATTCCAACTGAGACCAACGCTGTCTTCCTGAAGGTGCAAAAAGGATCTATCTCAAGCCCCTTGTATTTTTTCAAAATATCATTTTATTTTCCTGTACATTATAGTACAGCATTTGCTTGTTTCACGTGTATGTATATCACATACACAAACATATATCATATATATGAGTGATATATATATGTATATGTATATATATATGATATACTCAAACTTTAATACCAGATCATTGTGGTCTCCTAAAGAACTATTACTAAAATAGCTTAAAAGGACTGTGTGACACACAGAGCTGATTGCCTAAAGAATATCCATCTTCTCTTTCTCCTCACTAAGACAACCCCAGTTCTGAGGTGGCATTATGTTCCACTAGAAATACATGTTCTTCCAGCTCTTCCATCTGGCAGCTAGGGGTGGCAGTACTGCACAGTCCTGGACAGGGTCATCCCTCAGTTTGTTTAGAACACTAGGCAAATATTATTTTGCTATGGCAAGCAAAAACATAGAAATGACACCCAGGATTTGGAGGCAGATTTATTTATGTCGACAGGCACTAATCGGGATCATTCCCAGAATATCAGGTCCTAATCTCTGGTGGTCTAGGGTTTATATGGGATAAGCGAGCAGGAAGTACTGAGGGAGAATGGCTTGTCAATTGGGGACTGGTTCATACGATGTGCATCACAGTGACCAGCTATGCATCACAGCAACCTACCATTTCTGAGACAGAAGCAACCGGAACTGGAACAGGAATTATTACCTGGGCGACTAAGAAACTGAAGTATACTGCCTGGGGGGACCATTTTCTGTTGCAATTTGGGGCTTTCTTTTACATAAATAGTTTGGTTTAAAACATACAATACAGACTTCTGCTTCTGATAAAATGCTACAGAAATACTTCTCCTTATCCTTCTTAGTAAACACAAATGAAAACTGGGAAATTATATGTAAAACAGCATATAAGAAATGGAATAAAGATAACTGTCTGTGCAGGGACTTCCAGAGCTGATGAATGACGCAGTAGGAAGTTTCCTAGGTTATCTTTTTGCCTCCTATATCCCAGACTAAATAGTAGCCAGCAACCTAGCAATCAAGAAAACAGACAGAAAAAATGAAAAAAAAAGTCTCCACCAAAAATTTTCTTAGTCGTAGTACAAGTAAATGGGCACTGTAGCAGGACAGAAACAATTTGGAAATACTCCAGCCAAATACCACACAAAAATGCAGCCCTACCCTCAACACCACTGGACAAGGCTGACTGGAGAGCCTGGACCACTGCCCTCGCCATGGAGAAACAAGAAGCTCTACTCTCATCTGTGTGCAGAACCACCTGAGTCGTCTGCAAGGAGTAGTGAGTAGCTCCCCTCTTCATAAGTGTAATGGGAACTGTGTGCAAACTCTAGACTTCATTCCCATCTACAGTATGGCAAAACCCCTTTCCCTACTATTTGGAGAAATGTCAGAGTAGTTCCACTGGATTGTCCAAACTCTAGGAGTGCTTAGTAGGTGTAAAGCCACCTCTTCCATGGGATCAGTGAGGGTATAATGGGGAGAAATAATGAAGCGCCTGCTTTCTCCCTAGCCAGAGTAGTATAGTGTCAGCCTAGATGGGAACCTGGACTAAATAAGAATCCCAAAGCAATCTATTCTTTAGAAAACTATCAGTACTACTAATGTGGTCCAGCAAGGCCCCAAGTTATAAAATCAACACACTAAAACCAATTGCATTTCTAAGTACTGTCAATAATTACAGTATTTGGCATAAAAATTTGAAAATGCAATATCATTTATAACCACTCAAAAAAGAAAAGAAAGAAGAAAAAAGAAAAAAACAGAAAATGAAGGAAGGAAAGAAAAAACTAGGGAAGATAAATGAAGGAAAGCAAAGAAAAGAACAAAAAAGAAAGAAACAGATTTATGTCTATTGAAACATTTTTATGACCTATAGATTGAAAATCATAAAATGCTGATACAGAAAAATAGTATCAGAAATGGATACATGTCATGGAGACATGACATGAACTAAAGAACTCAACATAGAGAAAATGTTAATTCTCTGCAATTTAACTTATAAGTTCAGTACACTCCATATCAAAATCTGAGCAAGATTATTTTGTGTGGATAAACACAATTTTATCCTACAATTTTTTATGGAAAGTCGAAGCAACTTTAACAGCCAACATTTGAAAAAACAGAACAAATTACACAGGATATCCAAACCCAAAAATTAAACTTCAATCCAAATTTCCAATGCTATGTAATAATTAATTCAAAATGGATCATAGATATAAATACCAAATGTGAAAGTATAAAATTTTTGGAAGAAAGCATAGGACAAAGTGTTTTGAACCTAGGACATGGGAAATAGTTCCTCGATATAACATCAAAAACACAATCAATTGAATTTTAAAAAAAAGACTTTATTTTTACCAAAATTACCAACTTAATGCAATTAGAAAATGGAAAAAATATAAGGAAGAATTCATTGAAGAAATTTTATGATGGTTAATTTTATGTGTCAAGTTGCCAGAGGTCAGGGATTCTAAGGTAGGTGTAAGATATTATTTTCAAGTGTGTCTGTGAGGACGTTACTGGGAGAGATGAGCATTTGAATGAGAAGTGTCAATAAAGTAACCACGCCCACATCTGTGCATCCGATATGAATGCATCCAGTCTGTGGAGGGGCTCAGTAGGACAAAGCATAGAGGAAATATGAATTCAGTCTCCAGAAATGGAACAGGTGTACTCTTTCTATGCATGGGCATCGGAACTCCTGGATTAGTGGATCTCAGGATTCTGGGATTTACAACATTAACCACCAAGGTACTCAGACGGTCAGCCTTGGATGGAATGAGCAAATCAATGAATTAGATAGACATTTTTGATAGTATCAACAGAGTTAAAATTGTTCTATATTGGGTCTCTCTTATGGTTTCCACCTAAAATGTCCCTCGCCGAATTACCATGTTTTGAAGGTGATTTCTGTTGCTGACTTGCTGCTCAGAGGTGCAGCCTGGTTGGAGTGGGTCAACAAGGGGCATGGCCTGGAAGGGTGTGCTTTTCTCCCAGGTGCCTTCTCTTTCTGGTTCCTGGGTGCCATGAGGTGAGTGCCCCTTTCTCTGCCATGGTCCTCTGAGTCCTGGTCCTGCCTTGAAACCAGCAGACTATGCACTAAATCTATGAGCCAAAATAAACCTTTCCACCTTTAAGTTTCAGGTTTTGGGTATTTTGTGCCAGCAACGAGAAAGTGATCATGACAATCCTGTAGAGGATCCTCAGAGTAAAGAGAAATCTAACTTTATTAAACACCACATTGCTTGAAGCAAATCACTGTGCCGTTATATATTTTCTCAATTCTCATAGTAACTACTTATAGGACAATTAATATTGTTTGAGCAATATCTTGAACAGTTACACTTCATAAAAATCTAGAGTGAGACAATATTCTTATCATGGAGTTAGAAAAGAGCAGAGGTTGGGCCGGTGAGATGGCTCAGCGGCATAAGCGCCTGCCTGGCCAGCATGAGGTCTTGAGTTCGACTCCCGGTACCCACATACAAAAAAAGGGCGGTGATATCGCTTAGCAGCACGGGTGCCTGCTGGCTTGCGACGTCCTGAGTTAGATCCCTGGTACCCACAAAAAAAAAAGAAAAAGAAAAAGAAAGAAAGAGCAGAGGTGAAATGAAAGTAAATGGAGATTGTGAAGAAATGGGGAGGAAGATGTAAACCAGAGGATCTGAAAGACAAGGGACAGAAGAGTGGGCTCATGGTGCTGTCTCACCTAAGATGGGTCATCTATAATAACTCCTGCACAGTGTGGTGCTCAGTTATACCAACACAAGAGATGCAATAATTTGGAACATGATGCAGCACAATGAAGATGAAATATTGGTGGTTATTGTCGATAGATTTCAGAAAGCGGTCACTTTGCTTTGTGCCACACTGAGATCTGCCTTTTGAGGGACAAGCAGGAAAGTGGAGAAAAGATGAATAGAAAATGAAGTTAATTAAAAATATATATAATATCTAGACAACCTGATTTAAATCATCTTAGTTTATAGCAAAGTAATTTAAACATCTGAGAATTTATCAAATATTTATAGAATATTGTATTCATTGACCATCTGGAGAAATCTAATACATGAACTTTGAAAAAAAGAGGTAATCATGGAAAATTTGAGTATTATCGAGGTTGTAATATAAAGTTAAACATGCATCTGTGAAATTTAATTTTCTTTTCTTTCTTATTTTGTTCGTTTGTTTTTTTGAGACAGGGCCTGTCTATGTAAATCGGGATGGCCTTTGGCCTGTAACATACTTAGACTCCTGCCTCAGCGTCCTGAGTGCTGGGATTACAGGTATGTGCCACATGCCCGGCTCTAAATTTTCTACATAATAAAATAAATGCCAGAAAAAACAAAATAATTAAAGGAAAACAACAATAATGGAATGATCAAGCAGAAATTCAAAATTGTTTTACTGAAGAGACTGATAGAAACAATAAAAGAGATAACTAGACACAAAATTTCTTGGTATTTGTTTAACAGCTTAGTGACTTTTAAAGTATGAAAATTATTAATAATTTCAAAGATATAATTAATTCATGAAGACAAAAAAGACTGGAATCTTTTTTGGAAAATAAAACAAGATAAATGATTATCTGTGTATGTAAATTTGATAATATAATTAAACAAAGGAAACAAAGTAATTCAATAAAATATTTGTCTAATCTTTAAAAATTTAATTTTGAAATAAATTTTAATTTACAGAAAACTGCAAACGTAGTACCTCTGTCCTCCACAGATTTTCTCCTAGATTTACATCTCCCATAATGACAGAATATTTACAAAAAGTATGAAATTAACACTGGTTATACTTTTTACAACTTTGCTTAAATTTCACAAGACTTTCTACAATGTTTTCTTTTTCTCATGCATTTAACACTCTTATACACGTTTGTGGAAAAAAACTCATTGAACTAAGTGTTCATGATTCCTTATTCAACATTAATATGTAAGTTAATTGATCTTCAACTGTTTTCAAAAGGCGTTTTCAGGTTTTTTGTTTGTTTTATTCAACTATTTCCTTAGGGCATTTTTAAATTCATATAAAATTGAGAAGAAAGTACAGAGATATCCCCTGTCCCCACACATGCCCAGTCTCTCATTATCAATGTCCCCTTCAAAGTGGTAGATTTGATTCAACTGGTAAATCTATTCTGACGCATCATTGTACCACGGAAGTCTGCTTTTCTCACCAGGGCTCCTTCTCGTGTTGATCGTTTCTGTTTGAATCAATGTATAACAGCATGTTTCTACCATTACAGTGTCACATACAGCCATTTCAGCTCCCTGAAATCTTCTCTGCTCTGTGTATTCATCCCTTCTCCAATCTCCAAACTCTGGGAGACACTGCTCTTTTTACTATCTTCATAAATTTATTGTTTTCATAATGTCAAATATTTGAAATACTACAATATGTAGCATTTTCAGATTGGTATCTTTCACTCACTAAATTTACAATTAAGATTCCTCCATATCTTTCCATGGTTTGATAGATCATTTATTTTTAGCATGGAATAATATGCATTTTTGTTGATATGTCACTTTGTTCATTAGGGTTGGATATTTGGTTACTTAACAAGTTTTTGCATTAGTGAATAAAGCTGCTATAAATACTTTCTGTGCAGGTTTTTATGAGAATGTAAGTTTTCATCTTATCTGGGTAAATAACAAGAAGCATGATTCCTGGATTTTATGTCTTGTCTCCCTAATATAGATGATCATCTGAATTTTTTTTTTTGTGTGTGTGTGGATACCGGGGTCGAACTCAGGACCTCACGCACCAGCAGGCGCCTGTGCCGCTGAGCGATATCACCGGCCCTTTTTTTTCATATGTGGGTTCCAGGAGTCGAGCTCAGACCCTCGCGCTTGCCAGGCAGGTGCTTACGCTGCTGAGCCATCTCACCGGTCCCTGAATTTATTTTTAATCTACTTGCATGTAATAACCAACTAAACCTGGGTGCATAATGATATTTCTGATTCTAATCCAGTGCTTCAGTGTTTATACTTATTTAGAGGTTATTGTTGTGTAGGAAGAAACTTGGTTCCAATTACCTGTAATTTTTTTGTGTATTTGCTCAAATCTACCGAACATGCAAAGCATTTTCAAAATTTTTAAGTCATATCACTGTGAGAAATAAAGGAATCAATTAATTCAAAAAATTTTGGACAGATTTTGTTTGCCTTTAACCTTAAAGAATTTAGGTAAAACATTCTTTCCAAAGTTAGATGGTCAGATATTTTTACTTATGTCCTTCAGTGTGGATGTATAGTCAGGGTTTGAAAGGGAATAGATTTAATACAGGACACATAATTTATTAGGATTATTTTATAATACGTCACCCCAAAAGTCAAATGCAGAAGAGTACAGGAGATCTGTCTAGATCTGCACTAGACACCCAAAGAATCCAGCTGAGGGCTTGGATCCCATCCAATGTCCTATACGAGTCCAGCTGAAGACCTAGAAACCCATGACAATGTCTTATGCAAGTCTGTATCAAGGCTCTGCCCTGGGAAAGCCCAAAGGTCAGTGGTGGATGCTAGGGAAGTCTGTGCCAGTGGGGTGAAGAATCTGTGCCAGTGGGGTGGAAGGATCTGTGCCAGCAGGCTGAGAGACCTGCATTGGGGCCAGGAAGCAATACTCAAGGTATGCACCAGAGCTCCCCAAAAAAGAACCACAGCCATCCTCAGTGACAGTGAGGACCTGAGCTTCCTCCAGTGAGAACAGCTTAGTTCATATAGGAAAGCCAGCATGACAAGCTTCTCCAGGAGAATCAACAGCACACCATCTTCCCCTCCAGCTCGCCTTTTATGCTATTGGCAACAATCCTCAGGTGGGCCTTCCACACCACACTGATTCAGATCAGCTGGGTGTTACAAATTAACCATTAGTTAATCCACCACAGTGGATAAATGATACATCTGCAAAACTGTTAGATTCATTTGTCACAGTTTGACCTTTCAATTCTGGAATTCAACAAATCCTTGTTGATTTTTACAAAGTTGTATATAGCTAAGTTTATCCTTTGTGATATTCAGTTCTGTGGATTTGCAAATGCAGATTATGTATCCATCTTTATGATATCAGAAAAACTGTTTCAGTTACACTAAAATCTGATCTATGGACATAGAGTTTCTTGTAGTATCTTTTTGTTATTTTTAGATGTCTGAGGGATTAGTAGTGATATCTCTCCTTTTACTTCTGATATTTGATATTTGAAAACTGTGTCAATTATTCTGGGTAGAGACTCATGCTTTGTATTGATTCTTTGAAGGAACCTGTTCTTTATTTCATTGAATTTATCTATTTGTATGTTTTCCTTTTTTTAAAAAAATTGTGTTCTTGTTTTTGTTCTCCCTCCCCTTTTGCTTGCTCTGAGTTTAATTTGCTCTTTTTCTTGTTTATTAAGGCAAAACTTAGTCAAAATTATTTTTCTTTTCAAATACAATAATTTAATACTAGTCTTTTTTCCTCTAAGCACTGCTTTACTTGAAGCTCCAAAAGTTTAGTATGTTGTATTTTACTTTTGCTATGGCAAACAGAAACACTGAAACAACACCCAGGCTTTGGAGGCAGATTTATTTTATGTCTATGGGCACTGACTGGGATCATTCCCAAAATATCAGGCCCTGATCTCTTGTGGTCTAGGGCTTATAAGGAATAAGCAAGCAGGAAGTACAGTGGCAGAATGGCTTGTCAACTGGGGATTGGTTTATACAATGTGCATCATAGTAACCAGCTATGCATCACAGTGATCAGCCTTTTCTAAGAAACAAAAGTGACAGGAACTGTAACCAGAACTATTATCTGGGCATCTAAGAAACTGAAGGTATACTGGCTGAGGGGGCATCTTCTGCTACACTTTAAATTAATTCAAACTAGTTTTTAATTTCTCTTTAGATTTCCCCTTTGACCTTTGTGTTATTCACAGTGTGTAATTTAATTTACAGTTCTGGATATTTTCCAAGTATATGTGCATTGTTGATTGCTATTTATTTTTGTTGTTAACCAAAAAATTAATTTTATATGATGCAATTCTTTACCTTTTTCGGATTAGTTCTATGGTTCACAATAAGGAATGTCTTAATTACTTTTCTCATTGCTGAGACAATAATACCCGATACCCAAAATTAAGGAAGGAAACATTTATTTAGCTCACAATTTGTAGAGGTTTCAGTCTATATCAGCTGGCTCCAAGGCAGGGTGGCTCATGGCAGAGGGGCAACTGTTCATGGTGGTGAAAGACAGCAAAAGCAAGACCAAAATGGAGGAGCAAGCCTCTTTCCCTCCTTTCTATTGTATTCAGGCTAACTGCCCTAGGGTGGGTGTAGCAACTCACACTCTAAATCCCAGCATGAGACAATGAACCAGTCACAAACTCTAGATTCAGCTGCCTCCAAAAAGCCTGCCCCTCCATGACCACATGAGGCTTTGGGGGGACATCCAGACACAAACCATAACAAGGCCTATTTGGGTCAATGTTCCGTCTCTAGACTTCAGATCTTTTGTTGTTTGTGATACACTGTGCATGTCTATTTTGTCAAGATTGTAAATGATTATTTTTACATCTACAGCCTTATTGACTTTCTCCCTACTTAGTTTATCAATTACTGAGGGAAGGAAGTATACAAAAGTCTCCACTTGCAATTTGAGATCTATTACATATTTTATATGGGAAGCTCTTCAGCAAATTAGAACAATTTGATATTATATGTTTTGGAGAATTGATTTCTATATCAACATGTTATGTTTATATCATTTTATTTCATCACATAGATCCAAGTTTCTGATCTGTGTCATATTCATTTTCACCATTGAACTTTCTTTAATTCATTGCATTTTTTGTTAATAGATTCCTTCAGTCTGTTTGTTAGAGATTCTTTATTTCTTCCTCAATTTTTGAAGGCTATTTTCTTTAGGAATATACTTCTAGATTGACTGTATTTGTTCTTTCATCATTTTAAAACTCAAATATTTGAAATATTTGAAAATATTTCTCAATTTTTTCTTGCTTGAGTGAATTCTGACTGTAAGTCACCTGCAATTTTGGTTACTTTCTGCCATAGTTAATATACCCAACACCACACATGCTGCCTTTAGTTTTAATATGATATGGTGAGACAAAATATTTTTGACATTTATCCTACTTTCAGTTCTGTGAGCTTTTTGGATTTTTTGTTTGTAATGTGTCATTAATTTGGAGGAAAACTGGGGGGTATTAATTTTTTAAGGTTTTTTTGTTGGTTTGTTTTGTTTTGCTTTTTGCCTTTTTGTGACAGGGTTTCATTATGCAGTCCAGGCTGGCCTTGAACTCAATTTGTAGCCCAGGCTGGCTTCCAACTTGCAGCAATCCTCCTGCCTCAGCCTCCTGAATGCTTCAATTATAGGTATGTACCACTATGCCTGGCTTTGTATGTATTTTTATCCCATATTCTTTTGTCCTTCTGAGATTCCAAATATATGTACTTCATAAGTGTATATATATATATATTTTTTTTTTTTTGTGGGTACCGTGGGGGTCGACCTCAGGACCTCGCGCACCAGCAGGCACCCGTGCCGCTGAGTGATATCACCGGCCCCTTTTTCGTATGTGTGTTCCGGGAGTCGAACTCGGGCCCCTCGCGCTTGCCGGGCAGGCGCTTAAGCCGCTGAGCCATCTCGCCGGCCCATAAGTGTATATTGACACATAGTTGTTTGTTGTTTTTCATGGGCATTATCTTTAGAGTTCATGTTGGGTAATTTCTATAGTTTGAGTTCAGTTATTCTTTTCTTTGCTATTTAAGTTTAATGATGACTGTCAGTGGGCAATCACATTACAGTTCTTGTTTTGTAACATTTTTCTTATACTTTTAAACCTTTGATAACTTTATCTCTCACTGTATATGCTATGTTTTCCATTATAACCTTTAATGAAATAATCAAAGTTATTTTAGAATATGCTAAATGGTCCTTATATTTGTGATATGTCATGATTTGATTCTGATACTTGTGTTATTTCTTCATACTCTCTCCATTATTTTTTTTCCACTTTTTTCTTACTGACAGCCAAAAATGCATAAGAGGTTGGATACCATTAGTGCTGGAGATAAGCAAGGTTTTCCATCTAAGTTTTTAGTGTGAAAATTTATGTTATTCTGATCAGTCGTGGAGCTGAGTATAAAAGTAATGGAACCATAGGTTTTAGATCAGACTTTGTATTGTATGTGCACTGATGTGTTGTACTTAATATATGGAATAATTTGCCAGATAATTTTTATCAATTTTTTTTTCTAGCCTTTGACATTTCTGCTTAGTTTACATTGTCCTTATTCTTCCTTGTATCCCTTGTTATCAAGGTTGTACAGCATTCTTTGGTCTTTGGACTAAGTCTTAGTCTTAAGCAGGTTGTGGTCTTCAAATGTTTCCTTTCCTCCTCAGTGAGAATTGGATCTTAGCAAATATGTGTACCTCTCCCTAGTGGATACTTTTTTTCTTCTTTCTTATTATCTACCTCTAAGTTTGCAATGGATTTCTAGTGAATCCTAAGCCTATAGTTACTTTTCCCTTTCTTTTGCAGAGAAAGGCTTTTGATTTATAGATAAAAGAGAGAAGATTTATCCCGACTGGTATCTAGTTACAACTACCATCAGGAGAGAACATCAAACTTCTCATTGATGTTCCTTGTGAGTGCATAATAGGAAAGGGCTACAAGAGGGTCAGACCTCTCTACGTCTAAGATCCCCATGTGAGTCCACCATTGGCCTTTAGTTATTCACTAAAAATTTCTAATATAATCTTACCAGCTCATAGGATGTGTGGCAGCACCTGCCCTTGTAGAAACCCTCATGTCTTGCGGTTCCCTGAAACAGCTGATCTGATTTCATGTGTGTTTGTTTGCCCCCAAACTCAGTTTTCTGATGGATCCCAGAAGGTCACTGATATGACATTGCTCATTAATAAGTAATGTGACAAATCCAGAATATTCTAGATTACATAAAATAATGAATTGAGACTTCAAAAGAAATAACATGAGAAGGAATATGGAAAATGTTCTAGATCTAAAAGGATTAAATAGAAAATGAATACAATACTTAATCTGTACTTGGATGAGGAAAAAAGACAAATAATTACAATTTGTAAACTGTGTTTGGATGGCCAACTCAAAGAAGGGCAATGAATATCACTTCAAGGATAAGTTGAAGAGATTTGAAAAAAGTTTAAAAAAAAATAAATGGAGAGAGTATGAAGAAATAACACAAGTATCAGAATCAAATCATGACATATCACAAATATAAGGACCATTTAGCATATTCTAAAATAACTTTGATTATTTCATTAAAGGTTATAATGGAAAACATAGATTTATAAGTGATAACAAAAGAACTTAATTGGAAATGGTAGAAGTGTGATGATGTAGTTATATAGGAAGTTGTCCTTATTCTATGGAAACTCATGCTGAAGTATAAGAAATGAAATGTACTGTCTGAAATTTACTTACTAAAAAAAAAAAAGAAAGAAAGAAAGAAAGGAAAACAGTACACATATGTGGGCACATGGACACACAGGTACATGTATAGAGGTATGTGAGAGTTGTATACGGATGAGAGAATTAAACAAGGCAACAGTTTACAATTAGTGAGTTCATCTTAAGGATAAATACTTATTCACTGTGCTATTCTTCATTCTACAGAGATAAACATTTTCCAAAACTTTTGAGGGGATAAAATCTGCAAAACATGCATCAGTGAAATTAAAATGACAAGAAAACAGTGATTAAAATTTCAAATAAATGTAGAATTTTTTCAAAAAAGGAAGTGATCATGGAACATCTAATGTAAATGAAAACTGGCATAATTGTTTATATATGTGCTAGATGTTTGCGTGTGTCTTATTTTGTAGTTTTTCACACTCAGTGAGGCACATGACTATAAAACAGAATGGTTTATGAGAAATATATTCTCTATTCCCACTGTCCTCAAACTCATGCCTCTGTTCCAGAATCAACTTCTCTTAACTATTTTTTGTTTTAATTTTTCTCATAATATTTTTATTGTGATCTCCCAGAATGGTAATTCATATAACTCTGTTTAATGCACTAGCTGAATGCATAAATCAGAAGCTACTAAAATATTCTTACTTCCTTATGGATTACAACAATTATCAGCACAGTTTTTAAAATGCGATTATTTTTGCTTTCAATGATATATAACTAAAAGACTCAAAAGATACAAGATGTGTTGGGTTTAAAAAGCAAAAGAGTAATATAAAGCTGTTAGTTCCTCTGAAACTAGCCCTCAGCGTGCAGTGAGAATACTGCAAGTGACTCTAGGAGTAGAGATGCTCAATAGGAATGCTTACTGATTCATTGGTAAAAAGAGAAGCACAAACCTTAAGGTATTTATATGACTAATGAAATATTGGTACTATAAATAACTTCTCATTCTTTCCATTCTGAACCAATTTCCCCCACATTCTCCCTGCTTTGGCCAAACTTTGTTGTCATACAAATGTCAAACCTGTCCTCAAAAATCTCAAGCTGGCCGGGGTTACTGAAACGTAGCTCCAACCTACAAGTATGATCAGGAATTAATGTATTCAGTAAAAATTAAGTCTATGTGGTGCCCAATTGCTACACACTGTGGTAGAGCAGTCCCTTCTCTGTATTCAATATCTGGATCATGTGGAAAACTGTCAAAAATACAGATTTTGTGACCTCACACAAAAAACAAAACTGAATAGCAACTTTGGAGGTGAGGCCAGCAATCAATATTTTAACAGGCCATTCATGAAATCTTGTTTACAATAAATATTCAACAGCCCACTATTAGAATAAAGGAGTCTCCCTTACATATTTATATTTAAGAAAATGGCCAATTCTAACTGTGAGGAAAGGTAATTTTTTCAGGAAAGATGCGATGTTTATGAGCCCATTCATGAGCTGGAGCTGGCTACACCGGATTCCAGTTTTGAATGAAATTTTCCCCTGCACTTCAGTTGTCAAGTGTTGACTCCAGGATTCATGTCTGGCTGGCCTTAATTAAGTTATGAGTTCATGCTCTGGTTGTCTGAATTTCCTGTGGAACTCGAAGTATCATTCTGACCTTGGTGGTCTGTGGTGAAGTTTTGTTCTCCTCTCAAGTCTGCTTCATTTGTTTTCTGGGTCCCCATCTGATTTCTAGCACTTCTAGAAGATGGTGCACGATGCTGACTGCCTAAGATTTTCTCTCCGTTCAGTTTTCTCAATGCTGGGCACACTCAAACATACCTGAACTCAACAATGTCTCTACTTGCAATAGAACCTGAAAGAGGTAACTCTGTTCAACCCTACTCCTTATTCCAATACACTTGAGATTTGATAGATGTTTCTAACTAGAAATGAGATCCAGAGCTACAATTTCTAAGGAAAGTGCTATTTCCACTCACAACCTCTGAAGCCTTTTTAGTCTTATATGTTTTAATACCTATTTCTCTATTTGTTACCTTGTCATCTCTAGATTATATATAATGTGATCTCTAAGTATTTATTCCAGTACAAATATGTATATATATGGTTCAGTTCAAGTATGCAGTTAGAAACAACTTCTGTCCCAGCTCAAATGAAGTTAGGCAAAGGAGTCCCTCTTATTCAGCCTTTCTTCTTTTCAGGCTCCTGTATGTTGGATAAAAACCCTACCAATCCTGGGATGGTGGGGGGAGTCTGTGTTAGTCAGTCTACGGACCTGAAAGCTCACATTATCTGGACATGCTGACACACCCAGGGTAACTTTGACTAACTGTCTGGGTGCCCTTGGCCAGTCAAATGACATATTAAGGTAGCCATCACAACACCATAATCAGATGCAATTAATCTTTGTGTTTGAAAATTCACTAAGACTGGCATTATCTTTCTTTAAAGAAAGTCTTCATAGCAGATATTACCATTTGATCTACAAATTTGCATTCATTCAGGGGAAAGACACTTGCATTTCCAAAGACACTTGTTTTTGTTCCAGACTAAGATGCTTATTTTTCATTATCGAAATTTGGGAAAGCATATCCTGTAAATTAGTTAGTAGACAATCAAGCCAGAGATCCTCTTAAACAGTAAACAGCAGGCTAATCAGTAACCCACTGGTTGCTCACCCAGCCCACAAATAACACGTTTTACATTCATGATGAGGTTCTGCAGTTCCTATAACTTCGTTTTTGTTGACCAAGAAGTAAAATATTCTATCATCTTTAGGTGTTTCTTGGGGTATCTTTTTGCTTTGCCTACTTTGTTTTTATATCTACTGTATATACAAAAGTATATTTTTATGTTAAAATAAAAAATAAAATCCCCTTCAAAGCAATATTTGGAACAACTCCCAAAACAATTTACATGCATTGTGAGTGCACCTTCACGTTTATGGATCTGCCAAATGGGATGTTTTTTGTCCTAAAACGATCATCTTCATTACAAAACCACTGTAACTGCATCTCCTTCTCTGTTCCAAGCTCATATTTTTATTGTTGGAACTCTCATTGCTTTCAAAGAAGAGATGTAAGAAAGTAAGGTTTTCTCTAATGTGGATAATAGGGCATAGGCTTCTTCTCAGCATTTAACAATACAAAGATGAAAGAGAAATAACTCAGCTAACTTTAAGCAGTAAGGATGGCGAGGGAAAAACTGCAACACCTAACAGAAGCTAAGTATTTTCAGTATTTTAGCCACAAGGTACACAATAAACTGCTCCCCATCTGGGTACTTCTTCTGGGCTTTTACATTTACAAAAAGAGGAGGAAAAGGATGATGGGGTCTTCATAAACATGACGCAGAACTGCACTCAGGCAGTTTTACTTCCTGCCTTACAATTGCAGCAGGCAGCCCGGAATGTAACGTCCGCCCATCTACAGCCTCCTGTCTGGCTCACTAGTCCTCTCTAAGTCCAGGGCCAGGCCTCTGCCACTGGATTTTCAGCTCCACCTGCACTTGTGTCACACCCTGCAGCCTCTGGATCTGTTACAGCCTCAAGGCCTGCACTGTGCTTCCAGCATTTCCTGCCAGACCCAAGAAGTAAAACCAAACATGTCAGCAGCTGCACTAAATATGAACAGACCATATTTGCTAAATAAAACATAAATAATCACAAATTAAGTTAATGCATAAAAGTTATCTATATGCAGTTGATGAGAAAAATGAAAAAGAAAATAATGTCAAAGAAAGGCTAACAATACAAGAGCATTCAGAGAGATAACCAAAGGATAGATGCATACAAAAACAAATAACAAAATAAGTGTCAGAGATAATAACATTTAAGATTAAAAGCACTAAAGACAAAAGAGATATAATGTGCTATAATGTTAACAATATGTAGTCAGAAATTTATTTCCAGACAACAAAGCATGTAAATTTACGGTATCAGTTTTTAGAATTAAAAACAATTAACTGTAAGTAGAATCAATAATGCCTTTGGTAAAGGCATTAATAAGGTTTAGAAAGTCAAAGAAGGCCAGATTCTAGGTCAGATGCTGCACAGCAATAATGTAGCCAATGGCAACTTAAACCACAAGATGAGTTTTCCAGTTCCTTATCCTCCACCTGTTATAATAGCTTCACCTCTGGTGATGAAAACTGGACTCTAGAATCTGTGTTACAGTTGCTGTAGAAGAAATGAATCCATCTGTTAATTTACTTAGAAATCTGAATACTCAAAGTGTGGATGTGGGATGGTTTGGATCTGAGTGTCCTGCGATGGCCCATGTGTTGAAGGCTTGGTCTCAAGGGTGCAATGCAGCTGGGAGATGGTGGCCTCTGTCGGGAGGTGGGGCCTAGAGGAAGGAAGTGAGGTGCCTAAGCTATGCTAGGGAAGAGCATATTGGGACAGAGGCCAGCCTTTCTCATCTTCCTTCCCAGTAGCCAGGAGATGAGCAGCTCTGTTCCATTGTGTGTCTCTGCCATGCTCTACGGCTTCACCACAGGCCCAGAGTGACAAGGCTATGAGCTCAAACCTCTGAGACCTGAGTCAAAATGAATTTTTCTTCCTTTTGTTTCATTTATTTCAGGTAATTTGTCACAGCGATGGAAAGCTATTACAAGGGGTCACATTATCCATTTTTTATTTTTATTTTTATTTTTTTATTTTTTTGTGGGTACCAGGGGTCGAACTCAGGACCTTGCACACCAGCAGGTGCCCGTGTCGCTGAGCAATATCACCGGCCCTTTCTTCGTATGTGGGTAACGAAAGTCGAACTCAGGACCTCACGCTTGCCAGGCAGGCGCTTATGCCGCTGAGCTATCTCACTGGCCCCCCTTTTTTTTAAATATGGAACGCTTCACGAATTTGCATGTCATCCTTGCACAGGGGCCATGCTCATCTTCTCTGTATCATTCCAATTTTAGTATATGTGGTGCCGAAGCGAGCACTATCCTTTTTCCTGGTATATATTTAAAAATTTTATGGAAGTTAACTTTTAAATTACTAAAGAGTAAAAAGCTGAGAAAAACACAATAATTTAAAAGGGCAAAAAGGGAGAAAAAAATTAGAACAATAGATAGAAAGCATTCAAATGTACAATGAGGATAAAAAACAATGTATGAGTAATTATAACAAATAAGTGGCCTACATATATCAGCTAAATATAAGTTATTAAGAGAGGATGAAATACCAATCAATCTATGCCTTGCCTAAAAGAGACAGATCTAAATTCTAATGACAAAGACTGGTTGGAAATAAGACATAGAACATCATGGGTCATTAAGATCACCCACTATGATTGTATTAGTATTTATTTAATCTTTTGTGTTGCGTAGTATTTGTTTTATGAAGGCAGGTGCTCTAGTATTGGGACAATAAATATTTACAAGCATTATCTCTTCTTGTTAGATTGTTCCCTTAATTAGTATGCAGTGGGCTTCTCTCTCTTCTGATCAGTTTTAGCTTAGAGTTAACATTGTCTGAGATTAAAATTATTACCCCTGCTTGTTTTGGGAGTCCTAGTGCATGAAATATGGTTTGACCCCCTTTGAATTTTAGTCTATGAATATCTTTTTAGATTAGATGAGTTTCCTGAATGCAACGGACTGTTGGATTCTGTTCTTTGTTTTTATTTTTGTTTTTTGTTTTTTTTTGATCTAGTCAAAGTGTATCTTTTGGGTGGGTGAGATAGCTCAGCGGCATAAGCGCTTGCTGGCAAGTGTGAGGTCCTGAGTTTGACCCCCAGTAGGCACATTAAAAAAAGAAGTATCTTTTAATTAGGGAATTGAGGCCATTAACTTTGAGAGTTATTACTGAGATAGGAGTTTAATTACTCTTGTTGTGCACTTTGTTGGTAAATCTTGTTTTTCTTCTTTTTTTTAATTGTTGTTTATCCATTGACTTTTCTTGGTGTTTTCATTCAGTCTGGGTTTTGGGCTTTATTGGTCTCATCACTTTTGTCTAGAATATTCTTGAGTATTTTCTGGATTGCTGAATTAGTGTTCATAAATCTCTTGACTTATTCTTTTCATGAAATGTCCTTATTTCTCCATTCCATTTTGAAGGAAAGTTTTGCTAAGGATGATAAATTGGTTATAATTTTTTTTGCTTTTAGGGTTTGAAATACTTCACTCCAAGCTCTCTGACCTTTTTGCATTATAGTTTGCAGACGACATGATACTCTACCTAGAAAACCCAAAAAATCCCACAAAAAGACTCTTAGAATTAAAAAACAATGTTAGCATAGTGGGATGCAAAATCAACACACAAAAATCAATAGCATTCATGTAGACTGATAATGAAATCAATGAGAAAGAAATATGAAAACAATACCATTCACCTTAATATCAAGAAAAATTAAATACCTAGGAATTAACCTAACCACAGAAGTGAAGGACCTCCACAATGAAAACTACAGTACTCTGAAAAAGGAGATTGAAGAGGACACCAGAAAATGGAAAGATCTCCCTTGTTCCTGGACAGGCAGAACTAATGTTATCAAACCAGCATATCCTCAAAACTCTCATATGGATTCAACACAATCTCAATCTAAATATCAACAGCATTCTTCACAGAACTAGAGAAAACAATTCTAAAATTTGTATAGAATCAGAAGTGGCCCAAAATAGTAAAGGCAATCTTGGGCAACAAGAACAAAGCAGGAGGCATCACAATACCTGACTTCAAGTTATACTGCAAATAGTAATTATATATATATATAAAAAAAACATGTTACTTGCACAGAAGTAGATATGTATATCAAAGTAACAAAATGGAACATTCAGAAATATCCCAGACACATTTAGCAATTTGATCTTCGACAAAGGGGCAAAAACATATGTTGGAGAAAATATAGCTTATTCAACAAACTGTGCTGGGAAAATCACTGACTTATTTGCAAAAGACTGAAGCTGGATCTATATCTCTGATCATACACTAAACTAAAATCAAAATGGATCAAAGATCTAAACACTAAAATAGAAGCACTGAACTACTGGAAAATAAACTAGATAAAACACATGAAATCATGGGTTTAGGCAAGGACTTTCTGAACAGAACTCCCAAAAGCACAAGGAATAACACCAAAAAATAAGAAATGGGATTATACCAAATTAAAAGTTTCTGCACAGCAAAGAAATCATTTAGTAGAGTGAAGAACCAACCTGAAGAATAGAAAAAAAAAATTGCCAGCTATTCCTCAGACAGAGGACTAATATCTAGAATATATGAAGGACTCAAAAAATTAGATCAGTTAAAATAAATGCCTCAGTCAAGAAATGGGCAAGTGAAACAGACACTCCACAGACGAAGGATAAATGGCCAAAAAATATTCAAAAAAAATTCAACATCTCTGACCCTTACAGAAATACACATTAAAACAAGGCTAACATTTCATCCTACACCAGAAAGAATGGCCATCATCAGGAAGTCAAAAATGACAAGTACTGGTGTGGCCACAGTGAAAGAAGAAACCCTACTACATTGTTAGTGGGAATGTTGACTAGTACAACCACTGTGAAAATAAGTATGGAGATTTCTAAAACAAGTAAAATTAGAGTTTCTATACGGCCCAGTTATTCCCCTTCTAGGTATCTTCCTAAAAGAGCTGGAGACATCATATTACAGTGATGCATGCACACCAATGTTTATGGCAGCATAATTCATAACTAAATCGTGGAAGCAGCCAGTATGCCCCTCAGTAGATGAATGGGTAAAGAAAATGTGACATCTCTACATAATGGAGTACTGCTCAGATTTAAAGAAAAATAAATTCAGACATTTGTAGGAAAATAGATGCACCTAAAAAAATATGTTGAGTGAAACAAATCAGACACACAAGCTTAAATACTATATGATATCTCTCATTTAAGTGAGGTAAAGTGCTCAAGTGAGCCAAATAAAGGTTGGATAGCTGGAAACAAGAGGAATGGTCTCTTGCAAACGGGAAGGAGTCCCGGATACCCATAGCGATGGGAGTGCAAGGAGAAGAGGAAGTAAGAGGAATTAAAATATGCAATCTACAGGTACCAAATACCTGCAAGGAATGTAAAGATGATTTCTAATAAACAAAAATAATAATAAGAATGTAAACCAGAGAAGGGGATATAGAGATGGAGGGAGGGATGTGTATGGGAAGAAGGGAATTAGAAAAAGAAACAAGCTATTTTATATACATGTACCTACTCCCTAAGATGAATGTAAACTTCATGTACTGAAAACATGTACTAATAAAATAAAAATAATAAAATGCAAATGCAAGGATGGCCATATTGAACTCCTCCGCCAAAGAACCTCTTCAGAACACCTCAGGCTTACTTAAATATTAATTTTACCTATAAAAATCTATTTTATGAAAATAGAAAATAAAATACTAGTATATGTTTTCCAAGTAATCTATTAAGATCATGAGTAAAAGAATAGTTTAACATTGGCTAATATAAAAATAAATAAAAGCAAAAATGTGTTTTAAAGCATGCTGAAATAGTAATTGCTAAAATTCAGTAACTATTACTAAGACGATTTTGACCAAAAGATGAAAGTATAAGAAAATACATAAAAACTATGAGAATCTTTCTTACAAATTAATATTAATGATTTTACAATATAACAGTAAATATTTTGCAGTAAAACTAGAAAAAGTTACGAGTTCCAAATAGACTAAACAATAAGTATAAAAACAAGCTAAAGGAGATATAAAAGAAAAAAATCTTAATTAAAATTAAAATAGGAGGCTGAGAAAGAAATGACTTATTATTATAAAATATAAAACTCTCCAGAAAAAAAAGTCCAGAAAAAGAAAAATATAGATATTTTTTGTAAAATACACATTTGATACATCTAAAGAGTCACAAATTGTTTTTAAATAATTAGCCCAATTATAAAAAATGTTTTAAAAATAAATGGAAACTTTACAAAAGAATGACTGAAGTGGGAAATATATGAATGTATGTTAATACCCATTAGGAAATAGTAATTTGTATTAATTTACACAACCTCTCATTTCCAAAATTAATTACTTCTTTTTTGTAGTTTTTGTTTTATGTTTTTAATGTTTTTTTTTTTTTTTTAATGTGGGTACCAGGGCTCAAACTCAGGACCTCGTGCCTGCCAGGCAGGCGCTTATGCCGCTGAGCTAGCTCACTGGCCCATGTTTGTCATTTTTTAAAACAAAAATTTTAAGATTTTAAATCAAATAACATGCAATAGAAATACTAGCAAAACTGTGTTTTTCTTCCACAGATTCAATGACTTGACATGTTAACATTACACTAAACTTTAAAAATAATTTAAATGTGGTCAGTCCTTTAGAGGATTCAGCATTACTCTCCTCTTCTAATTGCTTATCTCTTGAGTATCAGCAGAAGTAAATTTGTTTTCTAAATCTGTGTCTTAAGGACCTAAAAGAATATTTGTCTTGATAATGTAAGGTAACAAAAAATAACTTTAGTGTTTTGGGATAAGTATGTGTGTATGATGACACTGAATGGATTTGGTGCTCAGTCTTTGATTTTGATTCTCCATTTATGAACTGAAAATTTAAGTCAAAACTTAAAATGACTTTCTAAAATACCACAGAAGTTAAGGACTGAAAGCTTATTTGTCAAATTGCAGACAATAGGAAAAGAAAAGTATTTAAGAAAAGTACATACTCAAATGGAATAGAACACGTCCTGCAAGGCTGAATAGATCGCACAGTACTGCAGGGCTGCGTAATCACAGTACCACATCTATTGGTTACAGTAACCTGGTTGAATTTGTGGGTGAAAGGAGCCAGGTGGGAGGAAAGAGATGCATTCTAAATACAATGTAGCAGAGACGAGCTTTAAATCTCCTCTTGTGTTTATATAAATAAATACTTCTTTAATTCTCCCAGAGAAACAATATACAGTAGTTCTGAAATATGTTTCATGGAGAAATATTGTAGTAACAGTCAGGTCTCTTAGTAGCTTACAGCCAACTTAAAAAGGTAAACAATAAATAGATCAGGCCAACAAAATGCAAGGCTGTCTTTAGTAAGATGATTAGCAAACAGGGAAAGAAAATGCATGATAAACATTTAATGGAAATTCATGGTTGAAAGGCAGCTGGAAGGTGATGGGGTCTGACAGGACAGGAAGGATTCGTATAGATATGAAGAGGACGGTGGGTGCTTTGGAGCATTTTACAGTTTTGTTTGTATTTTGGTTTTAGTCCAAAGTATTATACATACAATTATTAGGTAGGTCTTTTTGTAATCCCAAAGTTTTACCAAATTGTAACATGATACTTCTGTCTATATTAACATTGGCCCTGAGGTTTCTAAGCATGAGAAAAGAATGCTGTATAGATATTTATATTGCATTTTTAGGGACATAATTTGCATGTGGATAAATAAATCTATTTTTATTTGAATTACTCAATGAGTCCTGACAAATATTTAAAATAGCATAAGCACCATGATCTCAACAAATTCCTATTTTCTTCTTTGCAGTCAGCCTTCTTCCTTGAGCACAAGGAAACTCTTCATCACTGACCAGCGTTCTGGCTCTACGGTTTTGTCTTATTACAGAGAATAAGGAAGAGAATCACTCACTTGGCAGCACTTTTCGTCTGGCTTCTTTCTCTTTGTGTACATGTGAAATTATCCTTAATTTTACGAGTAATATTTATCTGTGTATATAATTTTGTAGTTCTTATACCTATCTAGAAAATCTTTAGATAGCCAAAGGCAAAACATCTCTTCCATGTTTTATTTCAGACTTTTCAGTATTATGTTTTTTATATTTTTGATTCATTCTACATTGAATATTATCTCCAGTGTGAAGAAGTGATGAGACTTGTATTCCATCTTTATTGTTTGGTATTTGTGACTGTAATTGTCAGCTTGCTTGGATTTAGCGATTTCTGTAGAGTGACTAGATCATGGGGGTGCTCTTCTCATCAGAGGATTAATCTATCCATGTCCACAGTTCAAAGTGCTGTTAGGAAGTGAGGTCCAGTTGTGCTCTGCTTCACCAGCCACCATGAAGTGAGCAAATTTTCTCCACCACACCCTTTTTCTGTATTGCTGGTTTGGAATCAGCTGCCCACGGTCTGAAACCATGAGCCATAATCAATCTCTCCTTCTTTAATTTCTGGGAGTCAGGTATTTTGGTCACAGCAACAAAAAGCTAGGTTAATATGGCTAATAAATTAGTCCAGTAAAATTTGCTGAAAATACTACTGTTCTCTATTGGGTATACAACATTGAATTGGCTTAGCACATCTAACAAAAATCAACTTAACATATCTGTATGGATTTAATATATGGGCTTTCTAGTTGATTCTTTCTATCTACATGTCTGTCCTCAAACCAATACCACAATGTCTTCATAAGTATACTTCTTTGTTATATCTTGAAATATGGTAATGTGTATTTTCAAACTATATTTATTTTCAACCATTTTTTTCCTAAGTTCTTTCCATTTCCATATAGATACTAGAATCAGTTTATACACTTTTACATAAAGCTCTGGTTGGATTTTTATTAGTGAATTAGTTGGCTTTTTCATTAGCAAGACAAAATACCCAATACCCACAACTTAAGGAGCAGAGATTTAATTTAGCTCACAGTTTCAGGGGATTCAGTACATGGTCAGCTGCTTCCGAGGCAGGAACATCATGGCGCAAGGTCATGGTAAGCAAAGCTTCTTAGTTCATGGTGGCAGGAAGCACAGCAGGGGGAGCAACACCAGAAATAAAGGAGCCAGGGACCAATTATTATACCCAAAGTCCTGGTTCCATGACCCACCCGGACATAGCAAGTAGTGTGTTCCACCATTTCCCCAGATAGATCCTCAAACCCATCAAATTGACACTATCAAGCTTAATGGTCATAGATGGGATTGTGCTTAATCTCCCAATCTCTGGATGTGGTGCATCTTCCCCCAAATTTCAGACTTCTGCTATTCATTCATCTAAATTCATAGATTTTATCTATAAATCTGAAACATAATTTATTACCTTTAAGCCTAAGATTTTTATTTCCCTTGATATTGCTGTAATCAATATATCTCAATGTGTTCCTTGGTATTATATATAATGGAGTTTGCTTTGTTTGTTTGTGTGTTTGTTTACTTGCAGCACTGTGGATTGAAACCAGGACCTTCACACTAAGCTACTTCTCCAGTCCTTTTAAAAAATGTTTTAGAGAGGCACAAGACCTTGCTACGTTGCACCGACTGAGATGGAACTCGATTCTTCCTGCCTCAGCCTTCCAGAGTGCTGGGATTACATGCATGCACCACCATGCCTGGATAGGCTTGGCTGCTTTAGAAGTTTCCCTTTAACAGGGTAAGAATGTTCATTTTTGTTCCACTTTGCCGAGTATGTTTAACATAGATGTAATTTGAATTTCGTCAGTTATTTTTCTGTATATACAGAAATAATCATATTTTTTAATGATATGGTGAGTGACTTTCTATTTGGCATATTGATAAAATCTTTGTAGTAAAAATCTCACATGTTTTATTTTCTTTTTATAAATTCCTATATTGTATCTCCTTATCATTTTTTAAGTATATTAATGAGTATAAGTCTATGATAGTAGCTAAATTCTAGCTGTTTCTTGCATTGTATTTGTCCAGTTATTATGATGATTCAAGCCTCATAAAATACATCAGGAAATATTGCCTCTTTTATTTTTCTGAAGAATGGGTATGAAATTGATATTATTTCTTTGAATTTAGGTAGATTTCACTAGCTAAGTCATATCATCTAAGGTTTCTTGGTGGAAAATTTGTAAACTAAAAATTGAACATCTTCTATAAATATAACATTGTTCATTAAATCTAATTTTTCTTGAGGAAGTTATAAAAGTTTGTGGTTTTCAAAGATTTTATTCCCTGACAAAAATTTCACCATTATTGTCAAATTTATTTGCAAAATATGTCCCACACATTTTCTCAGTAATGTAAATATGCTTGGGTCTGTATGTTGTCCCCTGTTTTATTTATTATAATTCAATGATATTTGCATTCATTTTTTTCTGTTTTTTTATCAGTCTACCATGAAAGTTTTCATTTTTTTTAATCTTTTCAGAGAATCAGGTTTTTATTTCACTTGATTTCTCTCCTCTTTTTCTGTTTCTATTTCACTGTGTTCTGCTCTAATCTTTTTATATTTTTACCTTGATTTAGTTTTAATTACTTTTTCTACTTGCTTAAGGTTGAAAATTAAATGATTGCTTTGAAAACTCTTCTTTTTTTGGTATCAACATTTTATACTTCCAGCAGCTATGACCAAGAATTATGGTGACTATTTAAAATGAAAAATAATGAAAGGCAAATCGATGCTAATCTCATGAAAGTACATCCTCTCACTTTGAACGTACTTCTTCCATTGTTCTTGGCACTTTCTGAAGCAGTTCTGGGAGTCCTCTTTCATGAGTATCTTTAGTTGCACTGTCTTTTCAGTCTCAGTGTCCTGAACTAATTCCATATTTTTACCTTTCACAGTCATTTTGACTTTGGAAAGGGCCAGCAGTTGCACTGTGCCAGATTTGCTGAATAAGCTGGATGATGATACATTCTAATGTTTTATGTGACAGAAATTGCTATAGGTACTTGATTAACAAGAGGTAAGTGTTTAATTAAAAATATATGACAAAAGACACATTGTTATTAATCTCCCCAAAATGCAATACTCAAAACACTCTCCTTTGCTTGGAACACACTTATTCCATTTTTTTGGTAATATATCTTTTACTGTAATGTTGTAGGCTTTTTTTAACTTAAAAATTTACTGAATTTTGGTCACCTTCTATATATCTTCCTAAATATTATTTAATTTTTAACCCACTCATTTTGATATGTTGCATGTTCATATTTACTCAATTTAAAATATTATGTAATTTCTCTTTTTATTTCCTTTGTGACTCTTAGGATCTATACAAGTAAATCTATTAATTTCTATGTATTTTCAATATTTTACAGGTACTACTTTGTTCATTATATTGAGATTACTTGTTTTGGTCCAAAAGCAAAATTTCTGTGATATTGATTTTTTAAAAATAATTCAGGTTTGTTTTATTACTTGGTGATACAGTATATCATGAGGCGTATGGCATGTACACATGTACAGAATATGTATTCTATCACTGAGTGAAGAGCTTTGGAAGTGTCAGGTTATGGTGCTTGTTCAAATCTTCTGCACACTTAATTTTCAACCTACTTTTAATATTAAATATTTAAAAGAAATTGTTGAACTTTCTGATTAGATCTGAAAATTTGTCAATCTCTTTGTCAGGGCTTACTTACGTTTCACATATTTTGAAGCTCTGCTTAGGGAGTGTATGTTGGACTACTGCTAAATCTTCTGGAATTTATTACTGCATGATTATTAAACAATCTTTCAGTTTAGACTTTAATATTTTTTATTGGATTTCTACTTCATCTTGCATTTGTGTAGTTTATTACCTTTTCATTATCATTTGCCTAGTGTATCCTTTTATGTGTCCCTATTTTTATGCATACATTTATATTTAAAAGTAAAAATTTTGTAGGCAATATATCACTGGCTTTTGAGTTGTCAAACCTGAATCTCTGTATTATTTGGGAAAGGTGGACTCCTGGTATACGCTGTTTTGCTAAGGACCCCTAGATCCATAATGTCTTCTTGAGAATACCGGGTTACCCTCTGCCTCACCCGTCTTTGTATGCATGCAACACAATGCCTTTGATGTTTGCCCTGCCCCAGCAATAGCCTGCTTTTGCTCATTATTTTGTGCCAGGAGTATCTACCTGAACATATCCAATCTCAGTCTTGGAGAGGGTTTGTGTGCCTGGGCCACAGGTGTGGGGACTTCTCAGTGTTTCTTCTCCTTTATTTAGCTGAAGTCTCCCTTGTGTTTGGGAAGAGGAATGATTTTGGAGTGGAGGACTTTCCTGCCTTTCATCCAGTAGTATTAGATTTACTCTTGCGTCATGCAGAACAGTGTACTGCGTATGCTTCTCATTCCCCCACCCCATCCTAGGTACAGAGAACACAATCCTCTCCTTACCCCCATCAACACTTTTCCTGGCCCTGGGGGTGGAAGAGCTGTCTCGCCCATATCAGTTTGCTTAACATAAAAGAAAATGTTGGAAAATGGAGGAAGGGATTTGGGTTGTTTGTATCAACAATTGGAACTCTCTCTGTTGTTTTGCCCTGCCTCAAATTTTGTCTTAAATATCCAGGGGAAGCCTCTGGAAAATAACTCATGGGTAAACACAAATACTCCTTAGACTTGGAGCTTGTAGGTATTCTACACCGTCATATTAGCTCATACTCAGCTTACAAGAAATCATTAAAATTGTCGTTTTGGAATCTAACCTACTTTTGTAGTGGTCAGCCCTTTCTCTTGTGCTCTAGTACCAAAGAAAATGTTGGTGTCCTATCTCTCCTTGCATCACTCTTTAGAGTTCAGTTCAGTTGGTTGCCTTCCAAACTCAACTCTCTAATGCACTTAAGGAAAATATGATTTTTCTCATAGCGAGGGTAGGAACACTTATCTCTGGGGCTTTCTACTTTCTAAAAATCTGAGACTATATATAAACATATTTTAATGCCAATTTTAGATAATAGAACATGTAAACTTCTAGTATTTAAATGTATGACATTACTTATCCACATTTTGTTTGCGGTTAGTGACTGCCATTTTTAGTGATTTTAGAGGAGAAGTATGACTGCCATTTTTTGAGATAAAAGATTAAATTTGTTCATCTTCTTGAAATGTCTTTCAATTACTTATCAGGTCCATAGCATGTAAAGATGATAGGAATGCTTTAAAAATAACTCTGACTGTCCTGATTTTCACATAAGTTCTTGAAGGAAATAATTTTCTGATGTGACTCTATTTTTAGCTTTTTATTATGGTAAAAATCATAAAATGAGATATGTCCACTTAACAAATTTTAAGTATGAGGAATTATTAGCTGGAAGCACAGTGTTGGACAGGGGATGTCTAGAACTTTTTGCATGACTGAAGCTCTGTGATCCTTGAACAGCAATTCTCCATTCCCTTTTCCTTGGATCCCTGGCAGCATCCATCCTCCTTTCTGTTTCTGTGATTTTTGACTACTGTAGATAATTCATATCAGTATAAACATGGAGATTTTGTCCTTCTATAAGAAAAGTCAAACCGTTTGGGACAGATTTGGGATGGAAAAAAATCCAAACTTCCAAAGGATTGAACTCGATAGAATCCAAATGTATTACAAGTGGAAGTTAGGAAGGTTAAAATAATGTAATCACCTGCTTTGCATTGCCATTTCTTCTAAATATGCTACATGTTAGTGGGCTATGGCAAAAGATAAGCAATATTTGGCACCACTGACTACAATTTAAATCATTACTCAACTATCACATGGCACTGGCTCAATTATTTACTCCCAGAATCCAGGTTTTTTCTTCCATAACGTCAGTGCTAATACCTAATTGATAGGGTAATGAGGTTTATGAAATTAACACACATAAACCTAATACCAGCTAGTATAATTCTAAACAGGTAAAAAAGGTCACCTACACTGGCATTTTAATCTTTTAAAAGCTTTCAGTGGTCCTTTGTCATGCTTTATCTTCTGCAGTCAGTACAGGTTCACCTCTGCATTCCTGGAGGTCATCAGGTGACTTCTTCCTTCACGAAGGCCTGAATCAATTACTGCCAATGGAACTCAAGTGGCCATTAATCACTCACTACCTTGTGACACTTCTTCTCTTGTTGTCTTGCACTGGGAATCAGAAGCTTGATATTCAAATTAACCATCGAAGGATTTCTCTACCTGCTGGTTATAAAGGTTTTGCACATTCACACTGCCTCTAACATTGTGTCTTTCCAATAAAAGTTTTGGCAAATACAGTAAATTGAAAATTCATTAGTATTATGTTTTTGAACATAAAGCTTGCTTATAAAACACGTAACTATTAAAACATTTAGGAACTCCAAATCTATGGAGGACAATATATCTCTATTCTTAAAGGTCCCATTAAACTACGCTTCATATATATACGTGTGTGTGTATGTATATATCTTAGTTACTTTCTCATTGCTGGCACAAAATACCTGACACATATAAGTTAAGTTAAAGAAAGAAAATTTTATTTTAGCTCACAGATTATAGAGGTTTCAGTCCATAGTCGGCTGGCCCCAAGGTAGTGAGGCATGGCACAGGGGTATGGCAAAGGAGAGACACTGTTTTTGCAAAGTGTAAAACTTTCATGCTTGTATTGAAACATTTAGAAGGATTTTTAGCATACAAAGTCTTTTAAATATCTGATCAATGGAATAATATACTAGTAATATAGTTATGACTTTCCACTGGGAAACCACAGATGACTCTTAAAGTTGGAAAATTTCATGGATTTAGTAGTGTTTATTGTGCCAACCTACCTTCCTCTCCCTCATTTTCCTATATTTTATAGCATGATTGCAATTTTTACTTCATTTTTGGTATTAATCACTGTCTCGTTGCTGGAAAAAAATACCCTGCTGCCGTAAATTAAGGGAGGAGAGGTTTATTTTGCCTCAGTTTCAGAGAGTTCAGTTTGTGATTGGCTGGCTCCGATGTAGGAAGAACCAGGTGAGAAAATAGTGCTCGACCCATGACACCTGGGAACCAGAGAGAGGGAGAAAGGATGAGAGAGAGAGACACCCTTCTAATGGTCACCTCCAGTGACACACATCTTCCAACCAGGTCCCACTTTCTAGCACCACATAAAGCTATGAACTGACCAATGTATTCATTCACTCATGAGTCTAATCACCTTCCAAAACCACACCCCTCAACACAAGAGACTTTTGGAAAGCATTTTAGATCTAAGCCATAACATTTTAAATTTTAGTTATTATTCACTTAAAAATTTTATTCATTCTATCACTGTACATGCATTTGTTTATTTTCTTATCAGGGCCTGCACCATGCTCTTTTCTATAGTTTATACTGACTCTTTCTGTCTAGAATGTATTATGGGTAAACACAAACACACACACACACACATGCACATGCACATGCGCGTGTGCAGGGACGCACACACACACATACAAACACAAACAGTTAACCTTTGAAGTCTTTCCTATATATAGGCTTTCAGCCAATAGTTTCTTATTTCCATAAAACTGTATTAAAGTCTCAAAAAAGTTCCATTTCAGATGGGAATTCATTATAGAAACAAAAATAAAATGAAGTAAGTTTCCCTAGAGTTTATTAGATCAAAAATTTTAAACTCAAGATTCTGTCTCCAAAGTCATGTCAATATCTTTTAAACTCTCTAGAGAAATATTGGAAACTTCTACAATTTCTCCTTTATATTTTATAAGTACCTCCTAATTAGTCATATATATTATCCATTGCATTATTTATTAAAAAATTATGTATATTGCAAAGGACTATTGTTTTATCTGTTTTCTGATAGCTACATTTCTATAATTTTGGAAGGAATAAAAATTAAAACTTTAAAAACTAAGCAGAATGCTAAAATATTTCTACATATAAATTCAAAATGTAGCATAATAGAAATTGATATTTATAATTAATATTCACTCCAGTCATTGATCTTGTAATTTCTTGCCACTTTTTACTAAAATATTTTATGTGGGCTAATAGTGGTAGTGATGTTAATCTACTACCTCCATTCTGAATAATAGATCAAGTTCTTATCAAGTCTATATATCATTTTCTTAGGGAAACAAATCCCTTTGAAGTAGCAAGAGAGCAAAAAGAGATGAAATGGGAAAGAAGGGATTTCCAAAAGCTATTTACTTTGATGGTCAGATTGAATCATGGTCATTAATATCAATCATGTTTTAACATGAGGGAACCATAAGGAATTCAAACATATATACACAGAGTGAATATATACTTGCCCTCCTCATGCCTAGCTACAAAATATTTCAAGTCTGAGGCAGGAGGAGGACCCTAGGTACCAAAAGAAAAAAAAAAAAAAAGGAAATTCAGGATAGCAACATTATATGCATCCCAATGTCTTTATTCTCCTAACTCTTCCTAAGTGTGTTTGGCTTGCAGGAAATAACATTTTTCACAACACTGTCTGAAAAATATTTCCTATCAAAGCTTCAAAGACCTGCTCAATAGCTTAATGGCCGTTTTATGCAAGATTACTCCTAGTTTCCCAAGTTCCTTCTCCCTTGTTCTGGAACACTGGTTGTATTGGAAGCCATCATTTAATTATCATTTAACATATAGACTGGCTCAGCCCCACTCTGCCTCAAGTGTTGTCTATTGTGTTTGACCAAAACTAGAGTGAATTATCTCTGTAATTTTCATTTGCCTGAGTATAAATTTATAGAGGACGGGACTTTATGATTTCACTAAAAAACAGTGTTGCCATTGTGGACTATCATACTTCTAATCCTGTAAGCCCAGCTAATAAATCCCCTTGCATATTTCTGTTGATTCTACTCTTGGGGGACCCTAACTAATACGTTGTGTGCCCAAACACACAACTTCCGATGTATGGCAGCTAGTCCTTTCCCTCATGAAAAATTCTCAAACTTTCTTTCAGTTAAGTACAGAACTTACACATTTAATATACACTTTTTGAAAGTAAAGGACAGATTCTTCTCCCCCTGAAAAGAATAAGGGTTTCTGCCAGCTAGAAACCAACATTTTAGAAGAAAGCAGTTAGTGATTTGAGTGCTTTATTTTTTTATTTTTTTTTATGTGGGTACTGGGAGTCGAACTTAGGACCTCACGCTTGTCAGGCAGGCGCTTATGCCACTGAGCCATCTCACTGGCCCGAGTGCTTTATTTTTCCCCACAATTTTACTGACAGCTGAGTAGTTTTGAGAATTCATGAACCACGATACTTCCTCACAAAAATGAGCATTAGAAATCATCTAACATCCAGCCATCTCTAATAATTTTGTCTCCAATGCTCCTTTCACTATACAAATCTTATTATTAAATATCTCACCTTAAACTATTATGATATGACACAAAGTGATTGAGAACATTTTTGAAACTCTTCACTCTTTTTCTTTTCATTTAATTTTAAAATTGAGACAAAATGGGGCCGGTGAGATGGCTCAGCGGCGTAAGCGCCTGCCTTGCAAGCGCGAGGGCCCAAGTTCAACTCCCGGATCCCACATACGGAAAAGGGGCCGGTGATATCGCTCAGCGGCACGGGTGCCTGTTGGCGCGCGAGGTCCTGAGGTCGACACCCCGGTACCCACAAAAAAAAAAAAAAAAAAAAATTGAGACAAAATGGTACTTACCACACACTGTTGTCAGGTGAATTTTGTTAAGTTTTAAAGTATTGGGAATTATACTTGCCACTTAAAGTCACATATTTGTTCAAAAATCAATATTTAACATAAATATATTATTTTTAATTGTTCCATAAAATTCATTTAAACAGAATTCTAACGTTCTAATAAAAAAATTTGTATCTTTTTTTTTATAAAAATTGCTATATGCAATTAAAATATCATTACTACTTTTAATCCTTTTCCAAGAACAGGAATCGCCAAGACAGACGTGTAAAAGAAAATGCTATTTTTTTTCAGAGTCTAAAACTTATGTTAAAATGTGGTTTGGAGTTTGACAGACAAAAACTGCTTTCAGTTTTTAAAATTATTTTTATATTTTTGGGTTCTTTTTTTAAATTATGCAAATGAAATATTTCTGTTTGATATTTGTAGCACTTAGAAATAATGTATAAATATAGATAAGTATATTCTTATTTAAAGAGAAACAAAAATATGTCCACTATTTAGTCCTGGTTTTTATGGTGCACAAATCATCTGGAGGTTGAAAATAACCTGAATCAAAGGAGTGAATCTAGTGTATCTTTCAGACATCTCGAGGCAAGATGTATTTTTTCTTTTTTGTGGGTACCGGGGGTTGACCTCAGGACCTCGCGCAACAGCAGGCGCCCGTGCCGCTGAGCGATATCACCGGCCCTTTTTTCGTATGTGGGATCCGGGAGTTGAACTTGGGCCCTCGCGCTTGCCAGGCAGGCGCTTACACCACTGAGCCATCTCACCGGCCCAAGGCAAGATGTCTTAATATCAACTTACAATCATCTCTGTACTCATCGTTTTTTAAAATTTAATATTACTAATGCTTGGCATCTTCAGCAACTGAACTCCAAAGGATCTTATAGAAAAACATAAGAGTGATGATGAAAATAATTAAAAATAAAAGAATAAACAAACTGACTTCAAGTGACGAACTGTATTGCCAGCCATATGTGGCAACAAATGGGTACATTTTGGGAATTGAATGAAACTAAATTCTAAGATAATTGAAAAAATATTTGCCTGAAACAGGGTACCACATGATTTTTTTGTTTGTTTGTTTTTGAGAACCATTTCCTCATTCCCACCCTTTCTTTACTGGCTGTCTCAGCACTAACAATAGGCTACAGGTAAAGTTCAGCGAAGTAAGGACTAACGCCAACTTCAGAGTTATTTAATTATTTGATTAAGCAGAAAAACATGCATTTAAATGATTTTCTTTTTCAGTAGAATCAAAAGATGTGAGCCATTCTTCATGTACTCAGGTACCCCAAGAAAAAAGGTGACATCAAGCATAACTCTTTAGAACCCTGGAATTGCAACCCAGAGAGAGATTAAATATGCAGCTTGTCTCCTCTGGCAAATGTGAGGGGGAAATTTTGTCTCTGACAGTTGACTTAACCTTCTATCAAATATGTTATCTTGATCTCATCCTAGATTTACTGTCTTTGTTTTCAGAAGCCTATAGAATTGTTCTTAACTGAGTTTTAAACTAAATCTGCTAGGTGATCAAGAAATAATAAAGCTTTCAGCAGGAAATTCAGATAGTCTAAAACTGGAGAAATAGGGCCAAGGTTTCCCTAAGAAACCTTAAAACAGGACAGTGGCACTTCATCCTAGCAAGAAGGAAATGTGATGCCATGTAGAAACACAGGCATATAAGAAGACAAAAATTAGGAAGACAAGTGGTCATCGAAAAGTGTTGTGTGACAGACAATTTATGTGGTGGAACTTAGAGTAATGTAGTTCATATAGCAAAGAAAATTAAACTACCCATTACTGTAGCCTCACCGCCTGAGGTATGACAAAAATATTTCCACATATAAAAACTCATTTTAATATAGCATATCACAATGTATACATCAGACATACTTTAAGAGTTTTTCTTTTGATGAAATAGGGATTTACCATCAACTGAAGCCTTATCTCTTTCCTGCATCTCATTGAGCTGAAAGTAATATTTTCTAGAATTTAGAGAGAATTGTTTTCTGAGAAGATACTGTAGCCTAATCCCCACTTCACAGTTTCAATAAATTCAGACAAGTTATAGCTAAGACATGCTGAAGAATTCTATCAGGAGCAGGCAAAGAAACTACGCAACACGCATTTATTTATGCTCTCAGTGTGTTCAAAGGGAGCTGCAAGGAGCAAGGTTTTTGTTGTTCAAGTATTGGCAAGTGAAGGCCATGGTCAACAGAGTGAGTGGAAGACAGGGTTAGTGGCAAAGAATCAAAGATTGATTATAATCCACAAAAGTATTTTGCAATCAATAACAGTGACTTCCTTAGGGAGCAGGATTTGAGAAAGTTCGGTGAGACTCCAAGAACACGAGGGCTTAGTCACAAATAAATTGAATGCGATTAAATGCAGAATGATCACTGGGGAGATTTTCCAGCTTCAACTGTTACAGAGATAGCTGTGTCAGTGGCTGAGCTACCTGAAAACTGCAGAAGAGACAGTGGCTGTGGGAAATTTTAGCTTTCCATGGGACAAATCAGGAGTAACCATTATAGAAGAAACATCTTGACAAGATAGCGCACCAAACTGATGAGAAAGAAGATGAGACCAGAACCCAAAACAACAAACCTAAACTACCAAGCTACAGTGTGGTGCCTGAGTGTTTGAAATGGTAAGAACCTGCATCTTAAGACTGCAATGAAAATGGAAGAAAGTATCGTTAGTTCCTTTTGCACCATTTATCATGAAGTGTTAATGGACTGAACGGTGTCCATGTCTATCCAAGTGACCCCTGTTCTCTGCCACTCCTCACAGTGCCAGAGGTCTTCAGGTTGTGGGCAGAAATGGATGTTTTTTATTTATCTAGCCATATTTTACTACCAAAACATGAATGAAATGTGAACTTCATTCATTTCTTCCTACTAAAGCCAAGAGAAATCCATGTGCTTTTCTGCCCAAATTTGACTGCCCTTTGAGTTAAATGTACAGTCAAAATTTGCTCTCTGACTTGCAGAACTAGTGAGAGGGGGTAGGGTAATTTTTCCCCAGTGAAATAATAATTTAATTAGTAAGTAATATTAATATTAGCAAAGTAGTATTTCAAACTATCTTGAATATTTGCAAACAGTAAAAGAAGTAATGGTTATGCAAGGAAGTCTATTAATTGTTGATAGGAAAGCAATAATCTATTTTGTGTGCCACTTGAGCTATGATCTGCTCCCATATCTACCCGCATATCCAGTTCAATGTCAAAGAACCCCTTCTCTGGTACCTGTGGCTAAGACAATCAGACTCCCTCTTCTCTAAGCACCAGTCTAGAGCTGTGGTACTGACAGCCAGAATCTCTCATCTGCTGGCAACAGCAGGGAAGAGGATCAGGGTTCCCTCCCCACCCCTAAGCCTCCACTCATAAACATAAGCCTTATCCAAACACAGCAGTTCAAGTATACTGAACATTCATTACTTCTACTCCAGGTTGCATGGAGGGGAAGCATGTTACAATAATGGGCCAAATCAAGAATATCAAGGGTCACCATCCCTATCCAACGTCCCTCTCACAGAATATATATGTCCATGTGAAAAGTAGCTCACTGTCCTCAATCCCAGGTCCAATGCAGTGGCACAGCTCTTCTGCCCAGTGGATCAGACCGACTGTAAGAAAAGAGACGCCTGCAGCTCACTTTACTGGGACAAACTTTACGTGGAACAAGCAAGTTATGCCTAAGAAATTAGGCAAATTACAGAAGAGTGGTAGTACCATGTTCACACTAGCACCAAGCAAAGCATTAGATTCACTAGAAGTTTAGCAGAGAACTAAGGGAAAGACAGCTAAGAAGCCCCTTCCTGAGATGGGAGCAAGCCACAGAAACAGGCAACGGCGGCTCATGCAAAGTTGCCTACTTCAAATTGCATCAGATTGTGCAGCAATTTATGCTCACAGCGTGTTGTCAAGAAAAAAATAACTAAAACAATCAGTAACAGCTGGATGTGATGCCAAAAGAGGCGGACCAGCTCAAAGATTAATAGAGTTCAGTGAGCCACAATCACTGAGAGGCTACTGGGACCGCGGTCATCTCTGATGGCTGGACAGGTCGCAGTGCCCAAACAGGGCTTTCTGAGAGAGGACGCACTGTAGGGAGACTTCACTGACCAGCCAGATCACTAAACAAGGAGCAGGGACATGTGGTTCTAGAGTAGCTACAGGCCATTATCCAACATGTCCTGTTTTCAACCAAAAATAAAAATATAATATAATGGAACAGGAAAATGCGATCTATACCAAAGGTGAAAAATATGTGCAATAGAAAATTCCTTTGAATGTGCCCAAATGTAGGACTCAGCAGACAGAAATGTCAAAGACATTACACCTATATTCAAAGAACTAAAGGAAATCATCTTTCAATAATTAAATGATATGGGTGACAATATCTCATAGAATAAAGGATAGCAATAAAAGTAACTAAATAAATAAACAACAAAGGAGCCAAGTGGAAATTCTGGAGTCAAAAATACAATAACTAAAATTGTAATTCACCAGCGGTGTTCAAACAGTAATACAAGGTGGCAAAAGAACAAATCTGTAAGTTTGAAGATACATAAATAGAGGTTATGCAACCTAAAGAGCAGAAAGAAAAATAAACAAAATTGAAGACTGTGTCAGAGAAATGTGAAATGCCACTAAGTGCCAGAATGTATGCATAGTGGAAATTGCAGAAGGAAGAAAGCCAAAAAACCCACAAACATATATTTAAAGAATTAATGCCTAAAACCTCTGAAATAATATGAAAATAATTAATCTGCATAGGCAACAAGCTTAATGAACTCTAAAGAAGATAAATACAAAGATCTGCTCCTAAACGTATCATAGTCAGCATGGTGAATTACAAAATGAGAAAATTTTGAATGCAGTGGGAGAAAAATCACTCATTGTGTATATTATAACCTCAATAAAACTAATAGTTCACTTCTCATTGTAGTTATATATATTTTCCCATTTAAAAATATAAATCGGTAATTTGAATTATCAATCAGGCATTCAATAAGGCAATACTATATAAAAATGTATTTCTAAGTGATAGGGACTGCAAAGTTGTTTGATAGCAATCTTTCAGGTTTTAAATAAATTTTAAATATTTCCACATAACTTTAATATATAAACCACAAGTCTTGACATACCAGAGCTTTTATGCTTGAATTTGTGTAGAGAATAGAAGATGGTAGCAAAATCCATCTTACTGTAATGAAAGATAGAAAATAATTGCTAAGTATCATATGCATTCATGTAGGAAATAGCAGGAAGGTAGTCATGCATGAGAAATTTAACAAAGTTTTGAAGCAAACTCACAAGTTTTGTGAAGTGTTGAACTACACCTGAGGAGGTCATGGATCCATCCTACATATATTGAAGTATGTGCTGTGGGTTTGGGAATCCGAGATTAAACACAATGCCCTTCTGGAAATTCCAAGGTCTCCTCACTCATATACTAGCACAAAGTTCATTGTTCTACAGGCTGTCATGTCCACATTTTCAGGAGGACCTCTAGTCCCTCATTGTACATGGAACTAAATATATGAGCTACACATATATTTGAAGGGAATCAATGAAACAAGAAATTCAAAGATAAAAGAACATAAAACTTTTACCAGAGGATAGAGACAAAATTGGAGGAAGAGATGAGTTTAATATGCATGGTGATACTCTAATTACAGTGTCATATATACTGTATATAATATTATAATTTGAGACATATGACTCTATGTATTTTTCAATACCTGTCTAATGCAAGGAGTAAAATCTGTGTCAAAACAGAAGCTAGAGAAACAGATTTCAGTGAACACTCACAGTAAAGAAAAGTCTTCACAAAAACAGTCTGGAGTCAAAAAAAAAAAGAATATAAAGAAAAGGAGGTAGATTTTTAGAGAAAAACAAAGAGGTTTAAATATCAGGATTGATATCCATAAAGGAATTTAAAGATGGAAACAATAGAGAAAAGACAGAAGAAAGAATTACTACATGGTAAAAATAGTTCTAATGTGGTTATCATAATTTAGTAACATTAATTCACATGTTATTATAAGTATTTCCCCAACTGGAAAGAGCTATTACCGTTCAGAAAAAAAAGGTTGAACGCCAATGAGAGTATGTTTTCTTTCAAAATGTATGCACATTTAGACACAATGTTAAAAATATAACACAATA